>CM076242.1:59461703-60935703 GCA_038380155.1 Pseudococcus jackbeardsleyi
GATCATTTTATAAGTGAAATTGGTGAAAAACAATGGAATAAAGTTTTAAGAGCAAAGATCATTTTGTTTTCTAAAAAACGATAGTTAAATGAAAGAATAAAATTTACCGTGATTTCTTCGGATTCGGAAGATTCAATAGGTTTTCTTCTCTCGACTTTGATAACATTGATGAGTCTTCTCGGAGTGACCATGATATTTCCTAGCTGCAGGTAAGACTTCTCATCTCCCCATGTACGAGCGTTTCTAAAACAAATTATAGGTAGGTACTTATTAAACATATTAAATTCAGGTGTAGACCTCTTCACTTCTTCAGTCATAACTTCATATGCATGTAGGTAAATCAGGGTGAATCGATGGTCCGATTGACTTCAGCACTAGAACATGCCCGAGTCAAAACCACATCCTGAATTTTTATGAAGGTTAGTGAGGCAGTCCAGCTTGAGTAGGAAATTGTCGATAAAAGTCTTGAGCCTTCAGCATAAAAAAAAAGAGGAGCCAAGGTATCTCAACGTAATCTTTTAAAAAAGGAGATTTTTGCTACTGTTGGGAAATTTTCGTTTTTTGAAAAGTATGGTACTGCCTCACCACATTTGAAAAAAATATAATTTAATTAATTTTCTCGCACTGGATCGAAATTTGGTAGAGCCTCCGTCGGACTAGGACAAATTTCCTTTTTTCTTATTTGTATTGAACGAAAAATGTTTTGAAATTGTATTTTTTGTACTTTTTGATGTTTTTTTGTACTTTTTCCAAAATTGTACATCTGCTATGTCTTACTGGATCGTGCATAATAATTTGTTTACCCTTCTAATTTGTGAGGTGGGATTAAAATTCGTGAGTCGAGATTTTTTTCAAACACGGTTGTCCCTTCCTCACTTCAAATAAAAAAGTAGGCAACTCGTTCAACAGCGAAAATGAGGGGTTTGATACAAATAAGCATTATCATTGATTCCTTCTCACCACCGTCACTACATATGTGAGGAGAAAACCGGTTCGTGTATTAATATTGGTGGGTCAGAAAAGTGCAATTCGAATTTCCCACAGTTTTTCAGTATCGTTGGCCTCAAAATTGAATATCCATCAATTTCCTCCCCTCCTCCTCCTCCCCCCCCCCCATTTAAATATAATTGAAAAAATGTATAAACCTCAAATTATAATTTTTATGATTTTCTTTTATAGAATTTTTTTTTGTTTTTTATAAATTCCCAAAATTGAGCCAAAATTTTCTTGATCACTTGGAATAATTTTCGATGAAAATTTTCAGCATATTTTTGCGGCGGTGTGAGGTCAACTGAATTTTGATTTACAGAATTTTCATAAAATTTCGATTGGCAGCACTGCTACGAAAAATTATAAAAATATGATTTGATTGTTCTTGTTTCAATGGACCATAATTTTTTAATCCTCTTCTCTAGTCGCTGAATACCTAAACATTTTTAATTTAATAGGTAAAAATTGCGTAAATCAACATATAATTGGCAGCACTGTCTTTTTTAAAAAACTAAATCATCAAAAATAATTCCGAGTTTCTAAATGGTCGAAAGAATTCTTGGACTGGATTTTGAGCCGACTAAATTAGCGATTTGAATTTTAAATCGGATAAAAATCAAAAATTTCTCAAATTCGTGGTCCCAACTTTTTAATTTCCTCTCAGAAGTAAAGAGTGGTACTCAGTTCTGAGGTTAATAGTGGGGAAGTTTGAAAACTGAAACCTTTCTTTTTTTCAAAGAAGCAAAGAAGTAATCGAGGTTCCCAGCACGTGGCACTACACAAAATGACGAAAACCTATACGTTAATTATTCAAAAATAAACCCATTTTGAAATCTCTTAGCTTCACGCTCCCTCTGGGCTGAACAGCTCAATTCAGGGGTTATTCTAAGAAAATTTTTGAACTACTGGGATTTGAATTTAGAATTTAAAAAAAAAAAAATGGAATGATAATTTTTCGTGTGAATGTCCAGTTATAAGAGGAGAAATTATTGTTGAATCAATTAAAGGCAATTCAGTGGTGTCGTAGGCATTTTTTTCTTCGTGAAGGGTATAGAGTGGTATGGTAACTTGGAATACCAAAAATATTTTAGGTAAAGGGAGAAAAAGGAAGTTTTTTCTTGCATTATTGTCTCAAATACTGATTTAGGTATAGTTCAAATATGTAAAAAGATGTTTTTTTTATGCCCGAGCGAAGCTTTTTGAAAAATTGGATTTTCAATGCCCCAAAAAAGGCATTTTTTCGTTTTAATGTTTTCCTTATAGCGGGAGCAAAGTGCTATTTTTCTCCCTCTCGCAGAACGCTCAAGTGTTCAAATTCGCGCTTTTCTACCGCTATAAGAAAAAATTTAGTTCAAAACTCGAAGAAAAAACAATTTTTGCTCCCTCGTTGTGAAATATACTATTTGAAAATCACTGGAAAAATTTCTTGTATGTAAGTAGTTGAAAAAAAAATTGTAGTGTTGAAAAAAAGTTTTGAAAAAAAGAAATTGAAATCAGAAACATTCTTAATATCTACTATATTTTTCCTAGGTAAGTACCATGAATTTTCTTCCAACTTCGATTTTTTCAAATTACCTTCAATTCATTTTGAATTATTTAATTTTTTTCAAGTTTCAATTTCTAAAAAAAAAATTAGATTTATGTTTTTCAAGGTTTCTACCTAACTCGATGCTGGAAAATTTTTAATATGTACCTTACTTCCAATTTCCAGCTCAAAAGTGTAGAAACCTAAACTGAATGTTTTTCAAGAACCAAGTAGGTAAATGACACTGCTCAAGTACTCAGGCGTATCAGAAATCTGTAGCTTTTCTAGGAATGTTTTACACATCTTGTATTTTACTAACCCTTTCATCCAGTAATGACATCCGACAACCAGGGAAATCAATACAATAAGGATTAAAACTCCAACTAAAATGATTACCAGCTTGGAATTACTGCTAAATTCGACAGATGGATTTGATTCAGATTTGGGAATATCTAAACATAGAAATACAAATCAAAGGTCATTAATGCTGGGTGCGACACACTTCAAGCATAATAGAGTACCTAAATCATTAAAATGGAAAGGACACCAACCCGTAACCTCGATCCGAAAATTTCTAAAAATTGTACCTTCTTTAGTTTTACTCATACACGTGTACCAATCTGTATCGTTCCCAGTTAGATTACCGAGTTCATGTAAAAGGGAGTCTGTTGCAAGCTGCAAAGGTTGTTTCCATTGAGACTCGATTAAATTTTCAATAAACTAGTATACCTGATAAAATTAACTAAGTACGCTTAGGTAGCTAAAAAATAAATAAAATGTAGATTCACAAGAGAAATGAATACTAACCTCAAAATAATATGACCACAAATATTCTCCATTTTTATTATCATTCTCCAATTGGTAACCACCTGATTCGTTGAAAAATCCCGATTCATTGTAAAACCCTCGAAGTAACATATTTATCCCTGTATGATCATATTTACCGCATGTCACATCAACTGTCGCCCCAGCATCAACTTTCACAACCTGCTGGTGCTGTGGTCCTACGTAGGTATATTGAATGTTAAAATAATAAGCAACCAGAATTGAAAATTATCATCCAAATATTTTCACCGGAATACCAAACTTACGTAAAATGATGACTGGGAACGTTAGCATTGAACAATTCATTTCATTGCATACTTTACATGTATAATTCCCAAAATAATCTTCATATTCCAACTTATTTATCGTCCAGGACGAACGGTTATTCAGTTCAGGCAGTAGTATTGAATTGTTGTAATACCACGTGTAGTTCAGGGGAAAATGTTCTAAACATGGCATATACGATACTCGCGATTATAAAGTGTTTTCGCTGATACAAAACATGATAGGTAATGTATCATTTACTAACCGGCATTTTTGATTGAACAATTCAACTCTTTAGTTTCGTTCATTTCAAGATTATAGAAATTTTTATTTTTTTCGAACTTATTCCAAAACTCAAATTCACAACTGGTATTTTCAGGAGTGGTAGAAGCAATCTTCGTTGAATCGTCTGTTAATTACAATACACATTTTAATTCACTTATTTTAGAAACTACCTATTACTAAATTTGAGTCGATCAAAATGAAAGAAATTAAGTAGATACACAAATTTTTCTTCCGAACACGTAACAGTGTTCGAGGCAAATGTAAAAAAAAATCTAATTGGAAATGTTTAATGACGGATTTTTATCCCCTGAAAAAATACAATTCAAGTTTCTACGCTTATAAGATTTATTTTCAAGAAATTTCAAATCAGGGTTGCCAATTGCATTATACTCGAGCAATTTTTATAAAATTCAAGTTTTTCATTGGCTTTAAAAAATTTGTGTCAGAAATTTTTAATGCACCTACCTCAATTGTAATCTCAATGAACTGGGAAGGTGCAAAGCCAAAAAATAAAATCAAAATCGATGAGATACTGCTCAAAGAGTGGATTTAAAAAAAAACATAGGCGCTTAATCTCTGATCTTGATCAAAATTACAAAAATAATCATTTAATCCTCTATTAAGCATTTTATATAAAATGATAGCAAGCATTTTCAGTAAAAATACAGTATTTTTTGGTAGGTGACGTGAAGTCAAGGAGAGGGTAGGTGGAATTGGAAAATATGTATTTAGAAACTAAAATACCAAAATAAAATTTTTAATCCAACTCCATCTTCCCTACTTATAATAATCATGATCAAGTTGCTTTTTCTCAGAAAAAATGTCGTCGACCATCTTTCACTTTTACTACCTCTCAATTGTTTCATGAAAAATAATTAATATAAGTGCAATTTATCATTTTATTTCACAAAATTTCAGGATAAGGAGCATAGAATTAATAATTTTTGCTTCACCCATTGCTTTTTTAGAGTGGAAATGGTTCCTTCTGTAAAATGTTTTAAAGTCTGGGGATTCAAGATACGGTTTCAATCGATTTTGTTTCAGCGATATCTGAACCCGAATCCGAAAAAAAACTTTCGGTTTTAATGAGCTGAACTTTTTGTAAATTTTTAAAATAAAATTTCGAGAATCATTTGTACTGAATCTCTATTTTTGGGAATTTTTTGAAGTCTGAGGGCCTTGAGGATCGTTTTAATTTATTTTCAAGGGTCTGGACTCAAATTCGAAAAAAAGACCTTCGATAAAATGACTGCTGAGGTCTCTTTTATCGTGAACCACCAGTTACCTATGTACTTACATACAATGAAAACCTCAAAATTCTAAGAGTTTATCTTACAAAATGATCGTTTTTTTTTAGGCCGAAAGGATTTCAGAAATTCAATATTTATTTGTTGCCAGCTTCTGTTCTGAAAAATGCCAGCATTTCAAAAAAAAAAAGTTTGAAATCGAATAAATCATTTTTTTAAATTGTATCTAAGAATGTGATGGGTAATTTAAAAAAATCAGTGAATTTAATATTCATGAATTTCTTAATCTAATGATATTTCCTCAACTCTTGTTACTAGAATGGCTAATTTATATTATTTGATTTAGGTACGTACTAGAGACAACGTTGACCATAAAAATGCGACGTTGGCAAAATGTACCGTTACACACACTGCACGTGTAATTCCCAGCATCCTCCGCAGATGTGTTCACTTTACTCAATGATCCATTATTTGACAGTATGAAATTGTCAGAATCTTTCAAGGTATCGTTATTTTTCACCCAAGTAAGAGTACTATTCGCCAACCATGAAGTTTCTGTATTATCAACATTTAATTCGATCAAAACTAATGTTCATTTCAATAACTAGGTAAATCATCAATCTTAGGTAATCAATTATCTCACCAGTAGCAGAACAATTCAATGATAAACTATCACCCAATTCAACGTTAACGTCAAACAAAATGTCTTCGGAGAAATTTCGCGGTATTGTAGAATTAAAATCTTTTGAATCATCTATCACAGGCGCAGAGTTCACATTTTCATTATCCGGAAATCCTACAATTTTTTTTTTTTTAAATCAGTTGACGTCAAGAGATTAGTTACAAACGTGCGTAAATGCTGATAAAAGCCATACTTACCTAATTTTTTTTTTAAACAAAAAATCCCTAGTTTGTAATACGTATGTATACCTTTATAAATTCATACGAAAATATGATTAATCCAACCATGAGCGTACTTACTTGGAAGTTATAAAGAAGGGACTAAGAATTCGAGGAAAAAAAGGGATATCGAGGTTTTCAAAATTCAATGGAAAACATGGATTTGTATGTGCATTGTAAGCGGAGAACAATTTTTTACTGGAAAATTATAATTCGATGTGACCAATTGATGATTCATATCGAAAGAAATAAAAAAATATAATATTTATTTTTTTCCTAAACCAAATATTGCGAGGAAAAAATTGACATTTTTTTTTGTAATGCATTGGTAGGTATCTATATTAAAAATTACACAGTGGGGTACGTTTTGAATAAACAAATTAAAAATAATAAAAAATTCAGAAAAGTATGTAAATTTTGAAAAAAACTGAAAAAAATTAAGCATAAACTGATATTTACTTAAATATCAGTTTATGCTTAGTTTTTAAAATGGAAAAAAATTGTAAAAGTATTTTAAAATGTTGAAAAAAATGAAGAAATAGGAAATATGCATTAAAAAATTATGATAATCCAAGGTTTTCATCCTAAAGGGGAAAATGCGTCATTTTTTTTACTGAGAGATCATTCAAAGTGATTGATTTCGTCAAATTCGACCAATTCAGATTTGAAGAGTAGATGAAACAGACAGCATTTCATCATCAACTGATTCAGATTTAGAAAGTTGAATGCTGATTAAAATCTAGAGCCATTTTTTAAAAAAAGTTACGTCCAAAAAGTAAAAAAAAAACAACATAATTTCATCTTGACATTTTTAGGATGTAAAATCTCCAACACGAGCTCAAAGAAGAGGTTCGAGTCCCTCCGAGGCCCCATTTTGGGTGTGTCTGAATCAAATGCTTTTCTCATTGTGCAATGAGTCGGTTGAAAACTAATGACGAATACAATTCATATTACAACATAAAAAATAGTAATCGTTAACTGCATCACCTCGCATACGTATAAAGTTGATTATTAAAATTGTATCACTAATCTAAAATTATAAATATAACTACATACCAAAAAATAGGCATAAAATAATAAATTAGGAACATACCATTTATTTTGCTGATTTCATCTGATAATGAAAAAAAAATAAAAATGATCGATCGCAATTTAATTTTCATTTTTATTTCCTCATACGATATTGAAAAATTAACGAGTTTAAAACGTGAGAATTTTTTCCACCGCAATCGATACCATTTAAAAAATATCCAGTTTGGGAACAAATCAGCCGAATAATAGAAATACTATTAATAAAATAAAAATTAACGCCACACTCGACAAAACAAAAAGCCGACAGGAACTTCAGTCCTACTCATTCGTACTGATTATAATGGAGCCAGTGAAACGATTAGGAATCAGCGGTCTCGAATACTATCAGTAGTTGAAATCGTTTCGATAAATACGTACAAATTATTCATCCAATTATCGTGAAAAATTTTTTTACGTTTACTTGCGAATTTACGAGGTACAGGTATTTCTAGGATAGGAATAACTGTACCGGGAACAATATGAGTGCCCAGTTTTAGAATAATAGCGTTGCCAAGCAAAAAATTATTACCTATTTTGAAAACCTTCAAATTTTAAGCATAACATCATGTTTTTATGTATATTAGAATGCTAATGAAATTTTCATCTCATCTTATTACGTTTTCGTGGAAAATCGCCAAATAAAAATTGACATCTAGTCAAATTTACATTTTTTTTCTTCCCCCCTTAAAACGTCAAATTCATTTTTTTTCTTCCCCCCTTAAAACGTCAAATTCATTTTTTTCGAAAAACAACAAACTAATTATTCTCGATGCTAAAAAATTTCCCGTATGCGAAATAATTCTTCTCTGAGGAAAACAATCATGTTGAAAATATATTAAAAAGTAGATACAAAATTAATTCCAAATCAGGGCCATGCAGAGAAAATCCGGGCCCGGAGGAACAATTAAAGAGCAAAAAAGTCTTACATAATGAGGGAGGGGTCAAAACTCAAAAATTTTTTATTTTTTATTTTTGAGTCAACTCATTTTCACAAGTAGACCAAAAAGTTCAATTTTTTTTTTGCAAAATAAATATTTTATAGTTTTTTTCCTTTCTTTTATTACCTAGGGACTCTTCACTCCATCTTAATCAAAAAAACGTTAAGAATTGTATTTTTTGGTCTACACAATCATTAAATCTTTAACCGATTCTCATAGGTTATGAATTTTTTGAAAATATTAAATTTTGATAGGAAACTTTAAAAAAACTGAAGAATGTTTTTAAGTTCTGAAGGGCCCCCGCGGGACTCCAAAAAATTTCAAGTCTGATGAGAATAACCCCTTTCCTCTCTCCGCAGAGGCCTGCTCCAAATTAAAGATATTTGGTCTTATATGAAATCAGAAAACCCATCAAATCCCTGGAGCTTCTATACCTATTCAAAATATCGTGTAAATTGTTGTTAGAAATCAAAGTTAGATACTTTCTATGCTATTCTTGGATTTTGAGTGAAACTTGAGATTATAGAGGGCTGATATGAGAAACAAAGAAGTAGAGAGAGATTAAAATATTGAAAAATCAAAAATCGGAGCTTCAATAAGTCGAAACCAAGAATACATAGGTAATGGTTGAAATTTTAACAAACTTTTTTCAAATTTGAATGGAAACAGCTGATATTGAGCCTAAATTTTAAAAATAAGATTGAGTGAAAATATAAGAATCATTGATTCAATCCTTACCCCTAACCAATTATCTTCAAAGCCCGACTAAGTATATTCAAAAAATGCTGAAAATGTTTGAATTTTGTGGGGAAATTTCAAAAAAATCAGCGGATCTTATTATTCAAGTTTTAATATGAGTTTTTAAAAATATGTACCTACTTATTTCTGAAAAAATAATTTTTTTGTGTTTTTCAGATTATCAGCAAAAAATTGAAAATATCTATAGGTAGGTACTTATGTATTTGAAAAAACCTTTTCTTGAATGATTTTCGCATTGATGCTATTTTTATTTTTAAAAAAATTGTGAAAATTTGTCGATTTTTCTCGATTTCCTTCATTTTGAAAAAAACCACGTAGGTAGGTACCAACCCAATGAAGCTTTTTTTATTTTTAAAATATGGTTACAATGAGGGGCTGGAAAGAAGAATTTATTATCGTTGATGATTTTTGGAGCAAAAAGTGTGTATTGTAAGACCATTTCAAGTAAGTTTTTTTTTTTTTAAATATAAGTAAGTAGGTATTCTAAATTCTTCACAGAAAATTTAAATAACGCGAAAAAGTGACTCCTTCGCTCTTCTGAGCATCTTCGAGAAAAAATAAAATCATCTAAGTCTGTATTTCTTTTAGAATACCTACCTAATGCCTTTTTTTTTTTCAATTTTTTAATACAGCTGAGGTAAAGACGAATCAGAGGATTGAAATTTTTAAAAGTATTAATAAGAGCCGAAAAAAAATTTCTTCAATATTTCCTAGTTTTTGGATCTATTTTTCCCCCAAAAAATAAAGCTCCTGGCGATGCCTAGGAAAAAGTGAGTTTGGATGCCCAATCCTAAATACTTAACAATTTTGAAAAAAATACTCAAGTAATAGGATAATTCTGCGGTATCGATTTTCCAGAAAAAATTCCATACCGTACGTGAAATTCCTTCTTTACGTATAATTGAGTATGACGTTTGACTACGTATTTCCCATCTAGTGATATTTTCAGACGAACGATTATTGCTCTAATGAGCAATTCTCTATGAACAAAATACTCCTCTTCCGTGCAATTTTCCGCGATCAAAAATTACACAGTTTCCGCAAAATGATTTTTATGTTTATTTTTAACCAAGCAGAACGTATATTTTCATCTAAGAATGAAAAAAAAAAAGGAAATTAAAAAATTCATGCTTATTCATGATAAATATTATCAGAACGGATATGAAAAATATGAGCTTTTCCCTGTAAACACTTATTTTATTTTACGGGGCTTTTTCTAGCTTTGAATTTTTTAATCAGTGCAATTGCCTCCGAGAAATTGTTACAAGCTTGAAATAGCTGCTTAGAAAATGTATAAAGGATGATTCGGTATTCTGAAAAGGAATTCAAATCTAATTGATTTTTCCATCAAGTAAACAATGTTCTTTTTTTTCAAAACTAAAATTAGAATTTTCAAGAGAAGAAATTATCAAAAAGTAAAACTAACGTCAGCTTCGTATGCAATGAATCAGAATGCCTCTTTGTACATTATTGAATGAATATTTGTATTTTGCTAAAAATCTCAGAATTCATTATTTTCACTTACAAAAAAATATATTTTCAAAATAAAAAATTGAGAGGATCGAATGACCATAAATCAAAAAGCCGAATAAACCAAAAAATTCAGTATTTCCAATTGTATTTTTATTCAATGCTGATGTGCTGAAAAATGATAATTGATTTGAAAGGCTTAAACACCAAAAAATGTTTTTTTTTTGGTCTTGAAAACGAATTAAAAATCTACTTTGGGGTACGTTGACTCACTTCTAGGTATCAGGAAATCGAGAAGAGGGGGAAAAGAGGCTGAAAATTTTTCTGGAGAGTTTCAACTGAAATTTCAAGTAGGTACTTCTACTTTCCACTCATATCAAATATTTGTTGAAATCGAACACTTTTTTCTTTCCCGTCGAACCTTCATAATCACCACGGTGGTTCATTTCTTATGGCTTTAGATGGAAAGGGCTCTTCCCATCTTTTAACGATTTCAATTCATTCAAAAACGTTTAAAAAAATCAGAATAAAAAATTTATTAATAAAAAACAAATTCACATTATGAACATAGGTAAAAGCATTTCCATTTACCTACATATGTATTTAGGTTATTTACATTCAGGTACCCAAGTATTTCTTATCAACATAATATTGTACTTGGGTTTAAAATAAAACTTTTACAAAACAGCAAAGAAAATATTTCTCTGGCAATAGGCATTCGTCAAAAGTACCATTTGCTCAATTCACTTTTACTTTCATTCTTCCACAACTTGCGCCTTATAATTTCCAGGAGAAGGTTCATAGTAAAGCTGGTTCAACAGAGCTCGGCCGTGATCAAAATGAGTTCTTTCTCGCTATCAGTGAAAAAAGTTGAAGAATAAAAATTAGAAACTTTCGACGATGCTTTATCCTAAACAATAAAAAATTTAAACGAAACGTGGCCGAGGCTCAAAAAATAGTTAGGTACCGTTGCATTGGCCAATATATTTACGTACCTGTTCGTTAACGCCGATCGCATTTTCCAAAAAATTTACAATGTTTTCGAAACTGGGACGATGCTCACTTTCATAATTCCAACATTCGTTCATTAGGTGGTATCTACAAATAGGCGCGATTCGATGATTGCAATGCCGCGGAAATTAATAAATAAGATAAAATTCATCACTTACATCTTCAATGGACAATTGGGAGGCTGTGGCATACGTTTATGTGCATTTATGGCTTTGAATAATTCTTGGTATGAAAATATTTCAGGATATGGTGTACCACCCATCGACATAATTTCCCACAAGACGACTCCGAAAGACCATCTAAAACAAAAAAATTTTTAGGTCTCATTATATTACCTGAAAATGTAGCAGATTTAAACAGTTGGATTTTTTGCCAAGGAAAGGGATTTTTTGAAGTACATAGGTACCGATATTAGGACCAAAGCTGTAAAATGTTTAATACAATACAAAAAAGTTCACAAAATCCAGATATTTTTCCTGGGATTGCTTAATTCAAAACTAACTTCAATGCAGGTCCGCAGCCGGACTGTGGGGTGACAATTTCAGGCGAGGCAATAAAATATGAGTTAGAATAATTCAAATTAACCTCATTTCACACACAAAAAAATACGAGTTTCTCAAGGTGCAAGAATTTCTTTTCCTCAATTCAATTTACTCGCTCAAACTTTTTTACAGCCAAAGGAATCATTTTTTAAAAAAAATTGATAAAATTTTACAAAAAAATTTTGATGAAATTTTACAAAAAAATTTTGATGAAATTTTACAAAAAAATTTTGATGAAATTTTACAAAAAAATTTTGATGAAATTTTACAAAAAAATTTTGATGAAATTTTACAAAAAAATTTTGATGAAATTTTACAAAAAAATTTTGATGAAATTTTACAAAAAAATTTTGATGTAATTTTACAAAAAATAAATGTTAAGGTAGGTATACAATTTTACCAAAAAAAAATTGATGAAATTTTATTTTAAAAAACTTTGGATAGAAATACTGCTGCCAAAATTTTCAAAAAATAATTTCATATTGTTTTATTTTAATAGCAGAAAATGTTTTAGCAGGTATACTTTTTAAAACTCTGTATAAACAACGTAAATTTTATGAAAATTATGGAAACCAAAATCCAGGTTAGCAGCATTGCCGAGCACAATAATTTTTTAATCATCAATAATTTTTGAATCATCAAAAATTATTTCAGACGATAAAAAAACGTTTACTTACTCACAATTTTCAACACTTTCAATTGAGCAATTTCAATTTGGTAAAATCAAAAAGCTTTAAATGAGAGGCAAGGCTAAAGGGTAAAAAATTTTGAAGTTGTTTGAAAGTAGGATAAAGTGTAGAAACTCGAATTGCATGTTTTAAATGTGAGCAATGTTTCCAGCTGGTGGTGCTATCCAAAAGTTGATTTTTTTTTTAATAA
This sequence comes from Pseudococcus jackbeardsleyi, assembly GCA_038380155.1. Classification (NCBI taxonomy): domain Eukaryota; kingdom Metazoa; phylum Arthropoda; class Insecta; order Hemiptera; family Pseudococcidae; genus Pseudococcus; species Pseudococcus jackbeardsleyi. Next base: position 59,474,410 of record CM076242.1, read on the forward strand.
AAAAACTTTGAGATCTCTTAACACTGAGTTTTGTTCTTCTCTGAGTCTGAACATGAAAAAAGGTAAAAGGTTCAAAAAAAAAAAAATGAAACGTTTCTTACTCATTGTAAACGATGTTATCAATTTTTGTCAAAATTCATGATTTTTTTTTTACATCATCTTACATTTTTGTTCTTTGCATTCAATGAACCAAACAGCATTTCTGACTTTTTCCACAGTAGGTAAAGATGAAGAATTTGAAACTTATAACTTTATACTAGGCATAGAATTTCTAATCAAAATTACGCTATGTCGTTACAAAATTGAAAAAAAAATTCAGCCTAGTTCATTTTCCAATATTTTTTGAATACGACTTTGAGAGATCGAAAAACCGTCCAAGTTGGATCAAAATCTGTAAAAATCCATCTCAAGAGTACTTAAAACAAAGAAATGTTTAAAACAGGGAATAAAAGTTGGTCAATACGTTGCCTCCTGACTTCACCTTGATTCTGGAATCAAACTCACTTCCTGATCAGTGATCACTGACTCCACCCTGACTGTAGTCAAACTATGACCTCAACTCTGTGACTTCGACTTGACCCTGAAATCAAGCCGGAGTCAGAGTCAATTTGAAGTCAGCTTGATTCGACTCGGGAGTCGACTCCTATTCCAAGGTTTTAAATGAAATTCATGAGAATCAATATGAATCCTTGTTAAGATTCCCAAAAATTACTGGTGTTTGAAATGTGATTTTCACAAACTTGGTACATTAAAGAGAAAATTGAAAGAATTGAAAGACCTGAAGTAGAACTTTAAAAATTTCCGAATAATTTCCGAATTTTGAATGAAAATCAATTCTGATTGAACTTTTGGGCGTATGAAATGATATGACCAAATGAAAGGATGGCATTTCCATTTTTTTAAAAATTTTATTTTACATTAACGGCATTAAAGTGAGAATTTTGGCAAACTTCTCTGAGGATGGGAGCAAATGACTGTTCCAGGAAAGAGCATTATTCCCTCTTGTCCCCTCCAGGTATATGGGACCTGCTCGGATACGTAAAACAGTGAGATTACTGCATAATACTTACACGTCAGACTCGGTGGTATATTTATTGTGAGTAAATACTTCGGGTGCCATCCATTTATAAGGTAACTTGACATTTTTGGTTTTTTTGCTGTAATAATTCTTATCATCTAGAGTTCTGGCTAATCCAAAATCGGCAATTTTCATTACATAATTTTCATCTACTAAAATATTACGAGCAGCCAAGTCTCGATGAACACACTAGAAAAACAAAATTGTAACATAATCTATCGTAAGTGTCTGGTTTGAAAAAATGCCAAACATTCCATTCTACAACCGCTTACATATCTTTCAGCCAAGAACTGCATTCCTCTAGCAATCTGCAGGGCATATCCGATTAATTCATCTGGGTCTGGTTGTCTTCGTGCGTAGTCAGGGCCAGGTCGAGGAGATCGAGGAAACGTTCTGAGAAACACTAGTAAACTTCCTTTTGATGCGAATTCCGTTATTACCAGCAAGTCACCTCTCTGGCTACAACATCCGAGCAAGTTGACAATATTTCTGTGCTTGCCAATCACCTTCATTATTTCTAATTCCATCACTAAGTTTTGCATGTCGCCATGGTTATGACCAACTGGAAATCATAATAAAGAAAAAATTATAAAATTTAGCTCGATGCGAAAGATCTCCATTAATGATGCAAACCTTTGAGCTTTTTAACAGCAACTTCGGAGAAAACATCGGTATGTATGATGCCACGAGCTGAAGCTTTATATACTTCACCAAATTCTCCTTCTCCGATTTTTTCCCGCATTATCAAGTTTTCTCTGGGAATTTCAAATCCATCGGGTGGAGGCATTTTGTATTTGTAACGTTTTGCATTAAAATTTCTGGATTCGCGATTTAGTTTCTCGTTCTCTCGAATTTCCACTTGAATTAATCCCTTAAAATAAATACGAAATGAAATAGGTAAAGGAACCAGTATTTAATCTGAGTTCAAAAAAAATGTACAGGGAGGCACCTTGAATTTTGACTTCAAGAGAGAGGGGTTATACGAGGAAAATGGGATCTTCTGAAATTGAAGAGAGGAAAAGCAACAAAACAAACTATTGAAAAATTAGTGGATTTTTCACAGATTTGCACCTAAAAAATTACTTATTTCTCAGTCAATTCTCAATTTGTTAGTTAAAATCAATTTTTTTGGAGAAAAAGTCATTAAAAAATCACTGCCTTTGAGCGAAATTTCTTTCAACTGATTCAAGAAGGCAAAATTTTGGCTTGATTGATTCATATTTAGGAGAGTACTTCATTGCATTCTTTGTTCCGAATATCAAAACTTTTTTAGTTATCAAAATTACCTAATTGTACTGTACCTACCTATTTCACGAGACAGTCAATTCTGAAACTCAAATAACTTCATGACGTCACTGTACGTACTCATACCGCTGAATTTCGTCTCAACTTTTTTCTCGAAGTCCAAAATACTTATTTACACCATTTTTGAACAGTCAACAGATTCAGAATTTTCTGAAGAAGTTTTCTAAATTTTTTCTTCAACTCTTATTTTTTTCCGACGTAATTTTTCCACTGAAATTTTTTTAAAAGAATTTTTCCATTTGTTGAACGTACATCTTTTTTGAAAAGAATGATTTCTGTTTGATTGGCGTCATAAAAAACAAGATCGACACTATTTCTGTGTTCGGGTTCCGATTGCGAAATTTAGGTTGCTTTTGTATACTAACTAATGAAGGGAAAAATAATTCTTTCGATCAAAGTTTTCTTTGGGGGCCGAGGGTCCAAAAATCGGGGGTTTCGAGGGCAATTAATACGAGCATAAGAAGAAAAAATTATTTCTTTTTTCAGCTAGTGTTATAGAAAACTTTACGGCGAGTTGAAAGACGCAAACCGCAGACCTTTATCTCTTTTAGAAAAAAAGTTACAGCGCATATTTTCTAAAATTCTGTAAAAAAAATAGCATTTTTTGGTGTCTTGCTCGCAAAAAAGTGAAATTCGTGGAGAATTAAATTTCTTATCGGGTAGAACCAGTGAGATTTTTCTAGAAGGAATAGTTTTCAAGATATTTCCGAGTCAAGTTAAATACTAGTGGAAAAAATCAAGGAAAAGAAAAGTTTGTCCTATTTCTCAATTTTCGCCTCTATACTTACAATGAAAGTATGAGAAAAAAATTTGGTCGTGCAAAAATAAAATTAGAAAAAAAATTAAGTTGAAAAAATACTTGGAAAAATTGATGTCTTGAAAAAGTTACGAGGAAAAAAATTCGAGAACTTCTTAAAGAATTGTGAAAAATTATCAGTTATAAAGCTTGATTCTCTAATTTTCAAATCAATAGTTTTCAGTTTTGAAAAGAAGGTGAAGTCTTCAACCCTTTTTATTTTAGGCTTCATATGCCCGAGAGAGGCGAAGGCTAAGATTTGAAAAATTATAATTTTCATACAGAAAATAATTTGTTTTCCAATACCTACGTATTATGTAGTTTGTTGTTTGAAAAAAGTTCATTACTTCAAATAATGAAAATTTCATCTTTTCCGAATTTTTTTTGCGGGATTTCGTGTTTTTTTGGGGGATTTTATACCAGATTGTAAAAATTTCTGCTTGTGGAGGAGGGGAGGTGAGCCCCCCATGCCCTCCATCTTTTCCTGTGTTGATTTCTGCACGAAATTTTATTCAATTTTTTCTTTAAAATTTTCAGTAACACGTCACTGAATTGCAATTTGGAAAAATAATGAAGTCTTACCCGACACTACCTATTGAAGTTTTTTTTTTGAATTTCATCAATTTCAAACCACCTTGCAGGGAAACAAAGAGCGATATCCAATCTAAAGGTCAATGAGTCAGGAAAGTATAGACTGTTAAGTTCAAATCGTCTTTTTTATACACCAGGGAATGATCCAGGTACCGCGAAACTCAAATATTATTCAAAAATTTCTTCGTTTTGAGAATCCCATGGCTTTCTTTCTCATTTGGCCAAAGAAGTATAAATTTCAGGGGAATTCTCTACTCATCGTAAAATTTTTCAACAATTTTTGTAAAAATTCAAGGCGAGTACTCATGTTTTTTTTTTTTTTGACACATCTAAATCATGTGTAGGCTTAGAAACAAAATGTAGATAGAAGACATAAATTCTTACCAAAGGTCCACTTAAACCATCGTACGAATCTGTTGGTTTATTGACCAATACGTAATTATCGTAAATGATCAATTCTTCATCCATTTCCAAATCTTCACGTTTCCTTTTCCTATACATTTCAGGCAAAAAAATCAACTAATCGAGTTTATCAAATACCTACCCATTCTTCGCTATCAAATATACTTACTTTCGACGTCGTCTACAAATGCATACGAAAATCAGAATCGAACACAAAACTACTACCGCCCCAACCGAAGCTGCCAATATTATGATTGAATCATTACGATTATTTGAACGGGGCTTTTCATCGATTACTTTCAAGTAAACTTTTGAATCTCCTAACTTTTCAACCTTGGATACTTCGCATGTGTACTCTCCAGTATCTGTTACTTTGAGATTCTTTAATGTCAATGTTTTATTTTTCGCCCATTCGGGTGTTTTCCCAGCAGTATACTTCCGACCATTTATCAGCCATAAAACGCTGTAGATTTGTTCATTGGACCCATTTTTTCCTCTGAGTGTACACTTCAGCGTTATTGATTCTCCAACTTTTTTTGTACTGTTTCCCGGCGAGATTTGTATGACATACCTAGGCGCTTCTAAAAAAAAAAAAAAAAAAAAAAAAAAACGCAAATACTTTGAAATTACTTCCACTAAGCTCTACAATCTGATTCTTAATGTGTCATGTGTGTCATGTAACTCGTTCGCTCGTTCCATGAATCATAAAAAAATCATGCCTCCGACTTTTCATTTATCTCACCTATTTTCTGGACGGTGAAGGTTCGAGTTATCGTGTTGTTATGCTTGTCCTGTACGATGCATGTATAATCTCCAAAATCAGTCGCTCCGAGATTCTTTTTGGATATGACTCCATTTGTTTTCTTATAATCATAATTCTCAAGCCTACCATCATTCAATTTCAGCGATATGTTTGTTGGAGGCGAGTTACCTATTCAAAGAGTGAATTTTACGATTATTGCCATAATGATTTCTTTCCTTCTCTCTTATCATTTATTTTTGATAGGTACATATTTGTATAAAAACGTATGTTTATTGTAGGTACCTATCTAAATGTTTGAACCTACCAGTTGCGCTGCAATTGAATACGATGCCGACGTCTTTACCCTCATATGCTTCTAATTTTGTTTTTTCTGAAGGGTTCAAAAACCAAAGTGGTTCAGTTTTCTTGGCTCCAGTCAGGTTGGATTTAGCAACCTCTGAAACAAAAAATAGTTCAGACTTGGAAAATACGAGGCGCATTCACAATAACCAAGTCACAATCAGGCAACCAAAAAATCAAATCGTACGTAATAAATAAGAATTTGGTTCATCTTACGTTTATGAATAACAAATGTACGAGTAAGATATAATTTTCCATCTGAATTTTTTGTTACGATGCACGTAAAATTTACACCATTTACTGGTACCATCGAGTCTTCTATTGTCAATGTCCATTTATTGTTATGTGGTGGGAGACTGGAAGCATTATTTTTCCTCCACACGATAGTTTTGTCATTGCTATCTGAATGATGAAAAATTTATAAGTGGGATATGTAATCACCATTGCGTTCGGATTTACTTCACTAGACCTTATTTACCTTTTATTTCACAAGACAGTAGTAGGTCTTTGCCTTGTTCTTTTTCTAACGGATTGCTTGCGGACTGGCCTTTATCTACAGTGAAAAAACCAAATAGAAGTTATTATTACAATTGGGGTTCACGGAAATTCGCTTTCTTCGATGATTAAATTGTATTTTCATAGATTTCTAGTCAAAAAATAATGTTTTTGATTATAGTTTTGAATTTCGTCTAGGAACCTATGAGAAAAATCGAAAAGGTCTGAATAGCTTTGATCCTGGAGTGTGAAAAAATTGAAGTAAATTGCACCAGGGCGGCAAAAATTTGAAGTTCAGTCCCTGTTTCCTTCAAGTAATGCCAATCTTGGTAATTTGAAACTTGATTGCTTTGTAAATCTGATCTTTTGATAACTTGAAATGTAGATATTGTCAGAACTCAATGAATGCTTCCTCTAATTGGGTTGAAATTCTGCCTTTTTGAATTGGTGATTGGTGAAATAAGTTACATTCCAAGTCGGTGATTTTTTTCGCCAAATTTCTTGAATTTCACTGACTAATTCAGAATTTTCCAACAAATCAATAATTTTTGGCTGAAATTAAGTCACTGATTTTCAGTAAAATTTATTTCACCACTTCAATAAGTACGAAAATTTTATTCAGTTTTGGAAATTGACGATACCATCCAATAATTTTTCAAACAATCACATTTGCACTTAGTTATGTATTCTCGACATTTGGAAAATCGCATTGACAAGTAGTGGGGGGGGGGTGCTAGAGCCTCCGGAACCTTCCTCTTGAATGTGCTTATGAGTTATGATCAACTGATCCTCTTTATTAGGTAGAATTTTTTTACTACCCAAAAAATTCAATTTAATATGTTCTGTCATTTTTTCTATGTTTTCCTCACTGGGGCCCTAAAATCACGAAACTAATATTCCTGAAAACATCATTTAGTATTGATTGAGGATTCGAAGGAAGGGGTCTGGTCCGGTGTCAGCTTCGAGATTTTGTTTAGAGTCTCTCTGAATTTGGCTTCAGCTCCAAAAAATCATCCAGGGAAGGGCCCTCCCCTCGCCGGCTTTTCTGTGGATTTCTAGAAATTCGAGGTATTCGGGGGGGGGTGCTCTCTCCAGCTGCGGCTCCAGCTCCAGAATTTTTTTAAAAAATGTCGCTCGCTCGCTCCAGCTCAGGCTTTGAAAAAATCGTTCGAAGGGATTCTTGCTCTCCCTCTCCACTCCGGATCCCCGATATTGGTTTTCAATGAAAATAAAGTAATGGCAAAGAACCGGCTTCCCTTTCTCTCCGCACCCCATTTTGAAAAAAATTCTGAACACTTCTTGAATACATATAATTAGGTAGGTATATCAAATTCACAACCAAACTTCCATATAAATTTTACCTCTTTTTTCACTTGAAAAATATGACTCAACAAGGTCAAAGTTCATTTTTGAACATTAGTCAATTTTCCAAGACGGGAGTTGTTAAATTTTTGGAAAATTTGAGAAATAGCAAATGAAACGTCCTATCTTATAATTCAGGTACCTACCTATCTGGGTGGCTAAAATTGTTTCAAGGATAATTTCTTGTCAAGAGTGAGGACAATACCTATTTTTATTGAAGGAAGGAAGGAAAGAAGGAAAGGGAGGGGGAATTTGGCTCAATGACAACACATATTCGTACTTGAGAGAGGACAAATATGATAATTACTTTCCTTTAAAAATAGAGTATTTTGGGTTTGATATGTAATTTAATTCCGTCAAAAAAAGGAACCCCCTAAGGTAGAATATTCGCCATTTTTTCGATCATTAAAATTTCAGGTAGGTATCTCAAACCACAAAGATCTCTTCAATTTGGCTTTATAAATCCAAGTATATGGTACTCAATCCAAATATGACTAGTAAAAAGTTTTACATGTTCAAATCTCAAAAATTTCAAATCAAAAGACACGTAAGTAAAGGTTCTAAAATTTAAACCTACACGATATGTTTAAACGAAACCAAAACTAGCTTTTAAGGTAATATCCATTTCAAAACCTACAAAAACTCTTCAAGAAAATCAAGGAGTTTGAAATTTCAAATGAAAACATTTTTTACTCAATAAACGACTTCAATTTCTTGCAGCATTCAAAATAATACGCACTTACGTGGCTACGTACGGTACGTATTGGTCAATCTAAGATGTAAATTGGGTACCTACTACGTAATTATTTTCATTCAAAAATGTGCTTACCGGTCTGGGCCCCATTCACAACCGCATATCCCAAGATTACGACAAAAGAACTCAAATAAAACAATAATTTACAGAACATTATCACTTGACACCATTATGTTTTACTTTATTATACAAAATCAAACTCTCATTTGATTGATACCGTCAATCTTACTAACTACTTGGCAGAGGAATAAATCATCTGCTGGCCTTTTCTTCAGAAAATTCGTAATCGAGGTTCTAGGTAAGGTAAGTGGTCTCTACACCTACGTAACCTAACATACGTAATTATTCGCAGAACGTATATTCTTTTTTCCATTTTCTAATCGCGATGAAGTCAGTCATAAGGTTAGCCAACGGAAACAATTCGATATGCTCTCAATTAGCCATAGATAAAACTGATAACGCAAATCGGTATTTAGTTTAGAAATTGATCTATGGATGACGATGTTAATTGAAGAGGGAAAATGATACCTAAATCGGTAAGTAAGCATATTCTGGGCTGAAATATTTCAGGAAAAAATTTCCAAGTGTAAGCAAACTGAAAATTGAGCGCATTCGAGTTCATGTGATCGTATAGGTACCTGATCAGGCATGAGCAAATCAATAAGAATACAGTTTTTGGATATATGTATTTTGATTTATTGTCAGAGCCATGCATGCTCATCAGCGGCCAAATTTCTTCCATGAACAGATCTGAGCAAACATAATCATAATGATTCAGTTCTGCTCATTAGAAATTTTCCCCTGAAATGGAATTATGATGAAAAAAAATTAAATGCACTGGAATTTCTTTGCATTTGTTGCATTTTTCATTTGAAATTAAATGTTTTAAAGATACGAAACACGCGAACAGACTTGGAAAAAACATAGATGCCTAAGCGATGATATAATGATGTGATGATGATATTTTTATTCGGAAATGATTTGATAATTTTAATTAGGTGTGGAATGTTCATCAAATAACACATAAAATTGATTTTCATTTTCGCTAATGTTCATAGAATGCATCATGGTTTGTAATTTTTTTTTCAATCCACTCTGGCCCAATTGAAGCCTCACAAGAAATGAGAATTGGAACTTAGGAGTATGGAAATTATTTCATTTTTGATTAACTTTCTTTAGGTATTTCACTACAGTGATTTCGTTCAATTCTGCATATTAAAATTTACGTTCCAGCTATTCTAATAACCTGAATTTTACTTGATCTCCCATTTTCTAAAAGCTGACGAGTATAATGTTTACTTACCAGAAAAATTGGAATAAGTACATACCTATGTAATATCCCTTTAATTCTCACTTTTTAAAAAATACCTAATGTTCGAAGGAAGAGGTTATTTTATGAAACTGGATTCTCCAAGATTTATGTGCAATTGTCATAATTAACCGATACGAAAATTTTCATTTTCAGAACTTACTCCTTTTTTCTCTTTAATAATTGGACATGACTAAAAAAGTAAGAACATTTGAGAATTTTTCTATGTGATGTTCGTATTTATTACATTCCTGAGTAGGTATCATGGCTGCTCAAATAGAAAATTATACCCCCTTCCTAACTCTTTGCAGATTACAGGCTCTGATGCCTTTCAACGACATAGTTTTGATTATCCCAATTATGAATAATTAATCTTACAAGTACCTATATCGACGTAAAGTTAGAAAAAAATATATCCAATTTAATGTTCTCAAATTTCAACCCCCTCCCCCAACCAAAAAAATCCATCACGTATCAACCAAGTCCTGTCCCAAGTTTGGCCCTTTGTGCCTTTGTAGAAAAAATCTAAATTCATAAATCCACCTACATTACAATTGATTTATGTGCTATCCAAAGGCCATACGAACGGGCTTGGAGAAATTCGCCTCATTACCATTTATCTTGTTTTTCGGAAATCAAAATAGGTACCTAATTTAGGTAGGTAAGTATATTTATTTTTATGCATAGGCACACCCAGAAATTTATCAAGGGAGGGACTGAGAATTTGAGGGGGGAAAAGGGAAGAAGGTCAAATTTCATTTTTCACTAATTTTCCAATCGAAAATCATTAATTTTTTCTGTCAAATTGGAAACTGGTTGAGAGATCAGCGATTTTTGATGGGAGAGTATTTTCTCGAAAAATTTCGTTCTCGATTCGCTCGGGCAGTATTTCAATTATTTTATTTCATAAATTATTTGAAGAGCAAAAAATGTATTTTTACACATTTTTGTGGTAAAATAATCGTTTTTTTTTTTTGGCTTAAGGAGGAGGCTTGAGCCCCCTGAGCCTTTCCCTTGGGTGCACCCCTGTTTTTATAATATTCATTTCGTATCAATGATATTTTACAATCGTAATTTTTAATTATTGCCTGATTGCATAGGATGAATGAATTCTTCAATAATGGTGTGGCTGTTTATGAAAGCAAAAAAAAAAAAGCAACTAGGTAGTTTATATTCCTAAGCTTTAATCTTCCAACATTTACGATAGTATAGCTAATCTACATTTAAGCTTATTCGATTACTCTCAAATAACCACTCGAACATCCCAAGGTAGCAATTCGAGATACTGAGCATGTATACCATCCTTCATCTTTTTTGGTTACATTCCATAATTGTAATTCGGATTTTTTTCCAATGGGTTTAATCATTCCCTAAATATGAAAAAAAAAAAAAAAGTGTAAAAGTATGGGAATGAGCTGCAATCCAAACTACATAGCTTCGAATTCACCAAAAATTTTATTAGAAGATATCAGCTAGAATTTTACTTTACATACATTGCTATAAACCTATTCATAAATTTTATTTTTTTAAAAAAAATCGAAGATTTTCTTTAAATCTGGAAACGACTCTTTGCCATCATGCCATCTAAAAAATTGGTTGAAAAATTACAGTTCGCGACCTTCGCGAATTTGAAAATTTTTTGATTTTTTAGATACTATAATTTCGAATTGCTCACTCAAGAACATCGAAATTGTTTTTTTTTTTTTATCAAAAATCAGTTTTGATGGAATTTAAAAAAAAAAAAAAAAAAAAAAACTATCATGACAGACCAGCCAATTTTATGAGTTTCATAATCATTATGAGCTTCAAGTTCCTAATACACGCTGCTACCAAAAATTGTCCGAAAAATTCATAAAAAAATCATTTTCTAGACCGAGATGAATGCTTGGCATATTTTCAAGTTCCTAAAAAAATTCAGTTATAACGACCACAAAAAAATGGTCTCGATTTCGAGATGTTTGAGCAAGCAATTTGCAACCAGTAAAAATCAGCAAATTAAAATTAGTAATCAGCAACTTTTCAACTTACTTTTCGAGGGCACTAAATAGTAGGTATCTAATTTCAACCTCAATGTACCTACCAAAAAAACAACAACAAAAAAAAACTCAAATCGTTTCCCGTTTGTTTCCAGATGACCAGACTCCTATGCAGATGGCGATATCCAAAAATGGTGAGAGTGTGGTTTTTTTTTCAAAAATACCCCACGTTGATGATTTTTAGCTCCACATTCTTTGCGACCAGTGGACCAGGGCTCAAATTTTTTATGAGAGACTTTCTAATCCAGGTAAAACTATACCTCACCGATTTTCGTCCAGATCCGGGGTATATTTTCCTTTTTCTATCTTTATATACCTAATATATTAAATAGAGCCAGCCTTACATCTTCGGATTTCCACCATGTGACGATGTAGGCACCTTTAGGTTCAAATAAACACTCCATCTTTACCCAGCTTCCAGTTCTCACAATACTATACCTCGGCCGTACGGTTACTTTTACTGGTCCTAAGAAAAGAAAATGAATGTTGCAAGCACTCTATAAAAGAAAAAAAAATACAGTCCTCCGAAGTCAGTCAATCCTAAAAATTCTATTGATAGTAAAAAATTTTCACTTCCTAAAATCGTTTTTTTTCTTCTTTAAAATTACGTCTTTATATTTTCGAATGTTGAAAAGAAAATAACACTTATTAATCACTCAAGTTCTCATAAATTCCAAACGAATAACTTTTTTGATATTTCTATCTAAGTATTGTTCTTCATTCATCTTCAATCTGACTTGAAATTAAATTTATAATCTTAGATGAGAACTCACCATCTCTTTTTACTTCATTATTTTCAGGTAATTTTGCAGAAATCAACACCGAATAAAAACACATAAAAAATATTATCTTACGAAACATTATAAAATTAATAGATGCGTCTTTTTCTCGCGATTTTTTTTTTCGATCTATAAGATTAATGTGCTTTCGCAGTAAAGACGAATACTAATTTGTTCTAATTATTTCCATGAAAATATGAGAATGTACTGTTTCGTTTTAAAATACTTGTAACACAAGTTTCGCGAACGTGAAACAGCGTCCGCATTCAATTTACACTGTAAGCAATGTTTTTCATTCGTCTTTCAATGTAGATAGGTATATTTGGTCGTAATACTACAACGAAAATGATTTTGATAAGGCGGGTTAAGTCATAGGTTGATTCATGACCGGATAATTATCGCGATTTCAATTTATTGACTGATTCGAAATTTATTACTCGCAAATCGGCGCAGTGTTGATTGTCAAAAAATAATAAAAATATCAGCGATGGAAGAAAAATCACGTTTTCTACAAAATTTACCCGTTTTTTATAGCTGGACGGGTGACAGATGCGAGCTCGTATGAATAGAATTAACCAATCACATGAATCTGTGGTTTTTTTGGTTGCAATGTTGTCAAATAAAATGCCAACTGTGGAATCCTATGCAAAAAAAAATTCCAAGTGGTATAAACGTGCTTAATATTTTCAAGTATGTTTATTTACAATCCAATTCTTATGTACTGATTGAAAAATTTTACATTAATTCCGGATTACAAAATAGAACCGACTCGGTACGTATAAATTACAGAAATTTCCCACCATTTCCTCAACTTGGAAAAACACTCACAGTTTTTCTCAATTTTTGAAAAACCATCATCAATGTTCCAGAAAAAGTATTTCAACTTGACCAGTCTTAAGATGATGTATCATGAAAGATGAAAGTGGATTTTCTTCTTATTTTTTTTTTACAGAAAATTTAAAAAACATGAAAATTACTTTTTCTCAAAATTATGCTTGCAAAAATGGAGTAGGTAAAGGTAAAAAATAAGCACACTTAATTGATATTTTTTGTAAAAAAAAAAAATACCTATTTTTTTAATTTTATTTCATTATAGGTATATACCTACATATTTAAATTTCAGGAACAATAGAAAGTAAGTAAGGCTTGAGTCAGAATATGGAATTTTACCAAAAAAAATTTACAGGATTACAAGAAGAAATGGAATTTTTCAACCAACTTCTCTCTCATCCACCTATTTTTTAAAAAAAAAAAACTCAAAATAATTCACTTTAAGATGCATTCAAGCAAAAAATAAGAAAAAAACAGTGTTTAATAATTTAATATCTTTGTTTTTCGCGAAATTTCAAAAAACAATATCGTAATGAGAAAAAACAATTTCTTCCCTAATTTTTAGAAAATGTTAATACATACTTAGCATTAGTATTTTTTTAGCACATTTCATTTTGCCATTTTTCAAAATTCAATCTTTCTAGGTATGATTTTAATTTTCAAAAACCGCGGAAATTTGAGTTTTTAAAAACGTAGAATATTTTTTCACGTTGATTCGAAAAAAGAGCACCCAAATCATTTTCCTCCAATTTGTTTAGATAACCTTTTTATACGAAAATCAGGTTATAATCAATTGATTCGAATTATCTTGACTGCCAACAGCACAAACTGGAACTGGAACTTTATTAAGATTAAAGAATCTTATGAAATCGGTGTGTGGTATTCCTAATTTTGAAAATTCTGCTTTGATATCTTCTTCAGAGCATAAGGCCGGAGGAGGGTTAATTGAAAAAACAAAATGACTTTCTTCACGTGTAACCTGGGAATCTGAAAGAGTAGATTGAGGCGGTTTCTCAGCCGAGATTTTATTGTCTGATGAGTTTTTAGTCTCGAAGTGATCAGTTATTGTGTTGCTATCCGACGACGATAGTTCGGAAATCTTCGGAATTTCTATTTCTGGTTCAGGTTCAACCGTTGACGGTTCCGTTTTGTCATTTTTTTGAAATTCATCTTTCGTGTTCGTAGTGACAGGAGAAGTCGATTCGGCCACAGCAGGTTCGTCTGATTTTATTGAGCTCTGAAAGTCTTTGTACAGTGCTTTCGTCAGTTCAGTAGTCATCAGGGTATTTCCTGCATTTACTTCTTCAACAGTTATCTCAACTTTGGACGTATCTTCTTTCCGATTAGAGGAACTGAGTATATCTACAACATGTTCTTGATCGCTTGTAAGTTTCATATTTTTCAATTTCCCCATCAAATTTTTCATGTCAATATTTTCATCATCAACTAGAAATCATTACAAAAAATTTCAGATAAATGTAAAGGATTCGACCAGAATTCGAAATAGGTAAGTTATTTTTTTAGATTTTAAACAACGACTTCAAGTTCTTCAATACTTACCAGGCACCGAAGCTTCGTAAATTTTGTATAATACCGTTTGATCAACTGTTTCAATAGAATATGTCTTTTCTCCGGGAAATTTCCATCCAACGGATGGAGACATTGTAGCGTCAGAGCGTTCAAACGCCACATTTTCGAGGTTTCCATTTGAATTCTCGTTGGCTCCGATTTTGATATTAATTGTTCCCTTGAAACGTATACGAAATAAAAATCATCTGTATTTCCTCAAAATAAAATACGTACCTATGAAAATACTTACTCAAAAATTGTAGTTCTATTGTTATGTACTTACATTATTTTCATTCAGATTGTCAAACGAATTGGTTGGTTTCTTGGATTCCTCCCATTTATTACAATCGATCAAGGCTCCTTCCAATTCTACATCCATATTTTTACTTCTTCGTTTGCTTTATAATTCATGAAATAATTTAATTTTTCAAACTTTTAAAATAATGCAATTTTTGCTAAAATAAAAACCTTACTTTTTCAATCGCCTACAAGCACGGATGCAAATCGCAATCAGAGGCAACACCAATATCAGCACAACTATCCATACAAGCGTCAATATAATTAATTCGTATAAAGAACTACTTTTATCATCCTCGGAAAACGATTGGCTTCCTAAAAAATATACTATTTTGATCATTTGATGGTAAATAATTTCAAACTTTTTTGATTGCCAATTATAAACACGAATTTGAGAACATTCAATACTGTTCTCTAAAAAGTTGTACTTGGAAAGAATTTTGTGCTTGGCAATCAATCGTATCAGAAGATACTGAAATTGGATCTTAAATGAAGTTTTCAGTTGAGAAGGAGAAAGGATTAAAATTTTGGGAAAATGTGAGCTAAATAGGTACATTTTTTTTCAGAATAATTTTCAAATGTTTTTGCAACTTGTTGAAGAATAAAAAAAAAAAATCAAACTGCTTTATTAATTTGACGTCAAGGCGTTCCTAATATCCACATTTATCTTGATTTTGACAAACAAATATGTACTTACCACGGTTCGCAGAGGTCACCGCACAAAAAAGCATAAAAAATAACCCTTTACTATACATCATTACGCTACCATCAACTTCCGGATAAAATATAACACTATCTCAACTACCTATCTGAATGAACGAAACTGATAATACCTAAGTATAAGAAAGTAAACCTCGAAATGCCATAAATCATGTGAAAATCCGATCGATCATTTGATAAATACCTAAGGTTACTATTTTCATTTCTTAAAAGTGTGATGTCATTTCGTCTTAACATTCATAATTTTTTTTCTACGTACCTATTTACACAGACCAACACCTTCGTATGAATTATTCCGCACGTTTCTCCTCTCTCAGTTGCCCGACTGAGAAAAATTAATTGCTCCAAGTCCAACGATAGTAATTTTAATGATGAATTCGCAGAGTTGATAAAAGAAAAGAGTCGTTTGACTCTGACAACGAATTTTTTCCAAGAACTGTTAGAGAAATCGAAAATTATAGAGTCTCTTTATGACTAATAAAATTTTAAATGCATTCACTTAAACATTAAAAGACCGATTGGAATCAAATATCTTCACAAAATTCAAACATTCTGGAGAAAAGCCTAACAATTGGAAAAAAAAAACTGAAAAAATTTCATACAAAAAATGAAAAATTTCTTCCACAAAACTTTTGCTAAAAATCATATTTTCCGTAATTTTTATTTACTCATTCTGATTAATTGGATACAAATAGGAAGCAATGTTTTAAATTTAAAAGAGGAGGGGATAAAAATTCAATTTTGAATAATTTTTTGAGAAGTTTTGCACTGGCACTCGAGCTCACTTTGGCTGGCCCAAAAATTAAATTATCAGCAGAATACCTAAAAGTAAAAAAAGGTGGATCATTCGTAAAAGTGGGAAATAATTATGGGAAAATCCATATTTTTTTGTGCAGGCCAAAATGTTTCCTAACATTTTAAGAAAAAAATTTATAAATATCGTGTTACTTTCAGACCCAAAAAAAAAACAAAGAATTTTTTATGGGTATTGAGAACTAACTCAAAGAAATAAAATTTTTTTACCAAAAAAAAAACAACACAACCTAAAATCCAAATAATTTTCAGAACAGCCTTACATAATGAAATCATAAACCAAGAAATCCAATTCATTTGAAAACAGAATATCTACTAAATAACAAGAATAAAAATTTGTATTCGTAAAATTTTGTAACTAAAATTGAAAAAAAAATTCACAGTGTTTTGCTCATTTCCTCTTCTTCTACTTCTACCATAAAATTCACGAACTTCAAGTTCATAAATTCCAATATAAGTTTTGCAATTTTCCCGAATTGTCTCACCAATCAAAAGCCCGAAATTCATCATTTTTTCTAGCATTCAATTATGAAAGAAAGTAGAGTAATTTTTAATATACTTAGTTATTTCGACCAAATGAATTGAAAAATCAAATAAAACAACATGAGAAAATTTCAATAATTTTCTAAATGTTCGCCAAATTGTGTACTTTTTTCGCAGGTACCTACTTTCGGACTCATTCATAAAATTTCAGAGGGATTCCAGCCCAGAAAAATCTCAAATAAATCAATTCGTAGAATAAAATGACAAAATGATATTATTTTTAAAAAACGTAAAAAACAATATATTTTTGATAAAAATCAACATTTTTTTTACAATTTTTATACTAGTTATAATTATTTAAATCCTAATTCTAGATACTATCAACTTATCATAGTTAATGGCTCCGAAACCATCTCCGAATGAGCCTCTAAAAGGTAGCTTTGAAGGCAAGTCTGAGTTGAATTTCTTCGACGACTCGAAGATAAAGGCAATGGCAATTTTCTCGGAAGTGGAGTCGGAGATAGAGATGTTTCACTCTGTCTCCTAAAATTCTGCCCTAAATTTTCATCACATATGACACTATTCGATTCAATATTTGTCGAGGTATTTTGATCAGCAGCTAAAGGTGGAGATGGTATCGACTTCCTCGGAAGTGGAGTCGGAATTGGAGACGATTCATTTTCTTTCCTCAAATTCTCCACAACATCAATGTCATATTTACAATCGGTTTTCTCGGTCTGATATAACGTATCTTCAGCAAAAGTCGAATGAGAAGGTAATAGCGATTCACTCGAAAGCGAAGTCGAAAGTATTTGAGTCGATTCTTCCTCCTCTATCAAACTCTCCACGGCATCATCGCCATTTTTAGAATTGTTTACTTCGGTCTGATAAGAAATATCTTCAGCAAAAGTCGATTGCGAAGAAAATAGTGATTCACTAGAAAGCGAAGTTGGAACTATCTTCGAAATTTTGCCATAATTGGACGGTAACGTTGTACACGTTTCTGCTGCAGACAGTTGACCTTGTTCAATCACAGCAATACCACCAGTTTCAAAATCTGAGTTGAAGAATAAATTGATGAATTCGTCGTCATGGAACAGACCTTCCAATAATAACACAATTTTATTAAAACTTGGACGACCCCTACTATCGTAACACCAGCATTCGTTCATCAAATGATATCTGGAAACATGACAATTGGATAAAAACTCAGCTAAAGTCGAAAAATAGTGCAGAATTACCAATACTTACATTATTGCTGGACAGTTGGGAGGTCTTTCTAAACGCCTGTCTGCGGCTAATTCTTTGAACAGCTCCATCCATGATGTTATTTTAGAATAAGGTATGCAGCCCAGGGTAAAAATCTCCCACATGACAACGCCGAAAGACCAACTGAAATAAGATTCGAGTAGGTGGGTCAGTATTGCAATAATAAATTCCAAAATAAGGTTGGGTAAAATTTTCAACAAAATGCTCAGAAAATCGCAGAAAATATTTTTTCATGGAATAAAATTCAGTTGAACTACATTTACGCGATTTTTTCAAAGCTAAAAAATTATATTTTTTTGGAAGCTCCAAATCGGTTAGAAATCATCTTCAATCAATTGGGGGGGGGGGGAATAAAAATAGGGAGTATACAAAATTTCATCTTTTTACTTTGATTATGTCAAATTTTCATATTTTTCAGCGTCGTGAGGTACTTGGCAAAATTTTAATTTTCAAAAATTCGTCAAAATTCAAAAAATGAACTTCAGAACTAAAATTTTCAATATGATTTTTAAAAATGTTCTTTCTCTTTGCGAAATCCAGTTTGAGATTTTTTTTCAGAAATGCTCATTTCAATTTTATAAAGAAAATTTAAAAAACAATCAGAGATGAAGTTTTTCTTAATAACGCAGTGTTAATAGGTAGAAGAATTCCTACGTAAATTATTTTTATAATTTTTTCCCCATCACAACAGTCAACAAACAAAAAACAGTACGATTTGAAAAATTATGGTTAAAAAAATCTCAAACTTCAAGCCCAGCAAACGTTCATTTTGAAAATTGAACTTTAATTCCAATTGGGACATAATTTTAGTTATTGAGAGAAATTTTAATAAATTTTAAAATCGAAAAAATTTCAATTCTGCAAATTTTGTTGATGGGAAATGTTTCAAAAATACGCAATCTCAAAATTGAAAAAATCAAGTTCAAATCCAACATTTTGACCACTCATCTTTTTCAATTTAAAAAACAAAAAAAATCAACTACCGTACCTATAGAATTATACTTAGCAATAGTAGAATCAAAAAATTGTGAGAAAAAAAAAATCGAAAAAACGCAAACTTACACATCAGATTCGGTGGTAAATGTCCTAAGACTGAATATTTCAGGGGCCATCCATTTATAACAAAACGTTTCGATCATTCTACGATTATAGCTCGCGTCATTCATGACACCAGGTATTCCAAAATCAGTTATTTTCATAACGAAATTCTCATCGACCAGAACATTTTGAGCAGTCAAATATTGATGAACGCACTAAAAATACGAAAAAAAAAAAAAACAGAATTCCACACAATACCTCTTCATAAACATTATCGATCAATAATTCAATTTTTTCCAACAATACCTTTTTTCCAGCCAAGAATTGCATTCCTCTAGCGATCTGTAACGCAAATCCGATCAATTCCTTTTCCAAACTATTTTTTTCAACTAAACTCAGGTCAGATTCAGACAAACTAGATAATTCTCTCAGAAACGATTGTAAATTCCCTCGTGATGCAAATTCAGTTATCACAAATAGATCTCCTTTCTGACTGCAGCATCCGAGTAAATTCACAAGATTTTCGTGTTCGCCTATACTTTTCAGTATTTCCAATCTCGCAACCAAATTCTTCATGTCCAAATTATCATGAAAAGCTTGAAATAATGAAAATGATTTTTTTTAAAAGTTACCTACGTTTCAAATTGATGTCTTAAATCAAACATGAATTCAAACCTTTGAGTTTCCTAACCGCGACCAGAGTTGAAACTTTAGGCTGTACGATACCATGTGCCAAAGCTTTATGCACTTCGCCAAATTCGCCTTCGCCAATTTTCTCAATAAATGATAATTTACCTCTAGGAAATTCCCATTTATCGGGTGGAGGCATTCTATACTCGAAATTTTGCAAAACATCATACTGAGAATGTCGTTTTGGATAATCGTTCAATTGAATTTCAACTTGAAAAGGTTCCTTGAAACAAAATCAAAAAACGAAAATAAAACTTGGAAAAGCCTACTTAATTAAAAATTGAGACAATTTGCGTCCAAATTATATAGGTACTCACATAGTTTCCATTCTGATTCTGCGACGAATCAGATTGTTTCTTGATTACCACCACATTATCGTAATCGACCAATGCTTCATTCAAATCCATATTCATGTATTCATTTGTTTCTTTTCTTCTCATTTACAAAAAAAAAATATATAAGTCATTCAGTTTTTTAAAATGAAAAAGTATTGCTAAAAAATTTAATCCTTACTTTTTACGTAGTCGAATACAAAAATGTATACAAATCACAACCAAGGTCAAAATCAACACTACTACAAAAATCAGAAAAAGCGTTTCAGCGCACACATCATAGATTGTAATTCGATCATAGAACATTTTTAGAGCTGGATAGGTTTCCTAAACAAAACAAGCCCTATGAGGTAATTCAACTGGCTCTTTCAGTTGAATAATAATAAGTATAGGTATAGATATTTTTATTCTAGATACTTACCAGATTTTTCAGAATAAGTAGGTCACATTAGAAAAAATGCACTTTTCAATAATAAATTATGCACTCGACGAATTTCCGATTAAAATTTAACACATTTTCGATAACATACTAAATGGGCACACTGCAAATTACACGAACACTTGACAAAACAAATCTATCTTTTAGTATTCACCTATTTTCATTTCCGGAATTTCAAAAATACTGATCTCGTTTTAAAAAATTCATAATTTGTGTATTTAGGCATCTACGATCACGTATCAATATGAACAGGTACTTTTTTCGAATATTCATTTGTAACGAAGATGGTCTTGCTATCTACCG
This sequence comes from Pseudococcus jackbeardsleyi, assembly GCA_038380155.1. Lineage (NCBI taxonomy): Eukaryota > Metazoa > Arthropoda > Insecta > Hemiptera > Pseudococcidae > Pseudococcus > Pseudococcus jackbeardsleyi. The sequence goes on from CM076242.1 coordinate 59,495,203, forward strand.
AACAGAATAATTTTGATAAATATTTCTTGAAATAAAAATGATAAAACGTAGTTATAATACGTTCCATCTTACGTTAATCATGATTCAGTGTGGAAAATTATGATTAAGTAGAGTACACTTGAACTGAAATTCATCGTTTGATAATTTTTGCACGTATGTATGAGAAAGTAAATTATTAGAATCACCAATCAATTCCACGAATTTTTCATCTCTTCATCCTACCCAATCTTGCCATTAAAAATTTTTTCAAACAATCGAATTTTTTTTCACGATGCCTTCTTCATCACACCTTTGCAAATTCCAGACTTTTCATGCTTTAAATTTCTTATTCTCGAGCTCTTCTCGAACGGAATTACCAATTTTCTCTTTTTTTCTTCATGACAACATTACATGCCTGAAAATATAGGGAAGTAGAGCAAATTTTGTCGTCGTATTTTAATAGACCAAAATACTGGTTTTTATAAACACCTAAGTACAACTTATGTAAAGATCAGTAAAAATTATCGAAAATTACTGAGAAACTTTTTGAATAAAAATTGAAATTGTGTTTTTTTTTTCAAAATTATTTTCCCAAGGTATTGGAGCACCAGGGAACCGGAAATTTTTTGAAATTTTGGCCAGTAAAATTTTTGGTCCTTGAAAGCGGCTTCAATGCAGAATTATTGTACGTAAGGACCTTTAAATGTTCAATTTCAACAGAATTTTTTAGATTACTTAATTTTTTTATCATTGAAATGAATAATTCCAAATGTTTAATTCAACTTTTTCCAAATTGTATATGAGAGGTGTTTTGCGATAAGGGACCTTATGGTGCAAAAAAATCGAATGTTGCATTTTGCCTAATTCGGATAGAAAACATGTTTTCCATGCGATTTGGGCAAAATTCAACAATCGATTTCTCTTCACCACAAGGTCCCTAATCGCAAAACGCCTCTCATATTTTAGTTGATTAATTTTTCAAATTTTGAATAGGTAGGTATTATAAAATTAGTGATAGTTTCTGATGGTTTTCTTCAAAAACGACAAGGAACGAAAATTCTCAAATTTTTAAAAATGAAAATGATCATTTCTGATCGTTTCTTCAAAAACGACGAAAAAATATAATTTAAAAAAAAAATAGGTAGGTAGGTAGTAGGTACAAAGGCTCTGGTGTGGTAAGGGGGTCATTTGGCCTCTGGTCCAACTTTGGAAAAATTCTTGCGCCATTCGATTTGCCATGGTAAAAGATGATTTTAGAGCGCATGAGCGAATTTTTACCTCACCCCTGGGGGGCTGGGGGGCCAAAATACACGATTTTCAAGCCGAAAACTCTTAGAAATTCTATCTCCGCGAGTTTTCAACCGATTTTTTCCAAACTTGGCACAAAGGTAGTGGTACTAGAGGGGAATGCCCTGAAATTTTTTCAGATTTTTTTGATCACTTTAATGACCTTGAATTCGACTTTGAAAATTTCAAATCGCCCTGGGGGGCACAGCTGGGGGGCTGTCTGAAAAATTTTTTTAAATTAAAATTTTTCAATATATTTTACATTTCTGAGAATTTTTTCAGATTTTTTCAGGTGGTGGAAAGTGGTCAAAAGCTCAAAAAACCGCCGTAATTCATCATTTTTAAGGCTTAAAATCAACGTTTTTCTTCAAGTTTTCATTTTTAATAGTTTCCTGCCAAAAATATTATTATTCTATTCACTCTCCGTGTCCCATTTTGACCTTTGTTTGTTCATTTCTCATGACTGTTATCAGTTATGTTCAGAGCAGAAATGAATATCTATGAAAAAAAAGCCCCATCCGAGGATTTTTGGCGTAATTGACTCACAAATAATGTGACAAAAGTAATCCTACCAGTTTTTGAAGTTTGCCTGATTCCCCTGAGATTATTGGCCTTCCTCCCCGCTCAGTGGAGGTTTTTCTTATTATTTGAGGAGATGTATTCCATGATTTTACGTTCTCTCTTTTATTATTTTTATTATTATTAGTATTATTATTATTATTATTATTATTTTCAACTATGGAGGATATTTAAAGTACCTAAGTAAGTTGAATGACACAAAATTCAGAAATTGAAAGTCAACTAATCAGCTATTCATTTTATAAGTACTTACCTATATCACAAAACTTATGAAATATTTCTAAAAATCAGAAAATAACGTTAGCGTATAATTAATCAATTATGCTTTTGTAATCTAATCATCATCTTCACTATCTTCAATATCTTCATATATGATTGGATCTTCAATTTCGTTGTCAAATATTCTGTACAAGATTTCAGCTGGGCGCACAATTAATTAATTATACGCTAACGTTATTTTCTGATTTTTAGAAATATTTCATAAGTTTTGTGATATACCTAGCCTACTTATAAATGGAATAGCTGATTAGTTGACTTTCAATTTCTGAATTTTGTGTCATTCAACCTACCTAGGTACTTTAAATACCCTCCATAGTTAAAAAAATAATAATAATAATAATAATAGTAATAATAAAAGAGAGAAGGAAGAAAGAGGTCCGGGTTCAATTTAGAAAAGTTGAATGTACCAATAGTCAAATAGTATATTGTGCAACAAGGGGGATAAAGTGATTTTTGAAAATCTTGAGATTTTTACCCGAGTGAAACGAGGGAAATGACTCAAAATTGTCGAAAATCATTCATCTCCCGAGTTGAATGCGATATTATACGTCATAGAGGGAAAAAACGCGAATTTAAGTACTTGAGCGATTAGCGAGAGGGATTATTCCGTCTATGACGTGAAATCATGGAATACATCTCCCCAAATAATAAGAAAAACCTCCACTGAGCGGGGAGGAAGGCCAATAATCTCAGGGGAATCAGGCAAACTTCAAAAACTGGTAGGATTACTTTTGTCACATTATTTGTGAGTCAATTACGCCAAAAATCCTCTGATGGGGCTTTTTTTTCATAGATATTCATTTCTGCTCTGAACATAACTGATAACAGTCATGAGAAATGAACAAACAAAGGTCAAAATGGGACACGGAGAGTGAATAGAATAATAATATTTTTGGCAGGAAACTATTAAAAATGAAAACTTGAAGAAAAACGTTGATTTTAAGCCTTAAAAATGATGAATTACGGCGGTTTTTTGAGCTTTTGACCACTTTCCACCACCTGAAAAAATCTGAAAAAATTCTCAGAAATGTAAAATATATTGAAAAATTTTAATTTAAAAAATTTTTTCAGACAGCCCCCCAGCTGTGCCCCCCAGGGCGATTTGAAATTTTCAAAGTCGAATTCAAGGTCATTAAAGTGGTCAAAAAAATCTGAAAAAATTTCAGGGCATTCCCCTCTAGTACCACTACCTTTGTGCCAAGTTTGGAAAAAATCGGTTGAAAACTCGCGGAGATAGAATTTTTAAGAGTTTTCGGCTTGAAAATCGTGTATTTTGGCCCCCCAGCCCCCCAGGGGTGAGGTAAAAATTCGCTCATGCGCTCTAAAATCATCTTTTACCATGGCAAATCGAATGGCGCAAGAATTTTTCCAAAGTTGGACCAGAGGCCAAATGACCCCCTTACCACACCAGAGCCTTTAATTTATTATTGAATTCAATTTTTCCAAACTTTGGGTAGAATTCTTTCAAATCCTAAATAATTTTTTTTCAAATTTTGAACTCAATTCTTCAGCATTATTCTGACCCAAAATCAGCTTATAAAAAAGTATCAACATTACCTCAATTTCGTTCCAAAATTTTACCCTCATTTCATTTTTGGCTTCAAGACAAACCGAAGTTGACTCATTGGAAGTATAAAAAAATTGAAAACTTTCGACTGAAACATGGTTTTTCAAATTTTTTCCATTCTTTTGGATTCGGTACAAAAAATTTCCAAAAATGTTTCGACTCGAATCAAATTTCTAAAGATAGAAATCAAAAAAGTAATTTTGTCATTTTTAAATTACTCCGGTATTATTTTTTTCAACAAAAAATTAATATTTTTAATGGGAAGATTGGGAATTAATACACTCTCATTTCATTTTCAAATCAGTGGAAAGGCATGGATAAATAATCAGAATTTCAGCACTGGGATACATCAGTAAAATTCTTTGAGATTTTCAACTGATTTTTGCTGATTTTTCAAAAAAGTTATTGATTTTTTTCAGAAAATTCCAGATATTTTACTAATTTAGTGAATTTTTATTGATTTTCCAGTACTTTTTTTACGGTTTACCTACTTTCAGTCATTTTTTCAATGATTTTTGCTGCAATAATTTTTGCTGATTTATTGATAAGGGAGGATTTATTTACATTTGGCTTAAAAATTTGTGTTCGAAAATTATCAACTGCCAAAATTAGCGGCTTTCATGGAATTCTCTTAATTCTTACCCTCCTTTCTTCGTGATTTTCGTTTTTCCAGATCCCTGAAACAATCACATAGATCGAGAAAAGATATAAAATCATTTCCAAAGATTTTCAACTCAAAAACAAACTGTTTGAATTTTTTTCCACCCATTTTACCATCCATTCCAATGATCAAATGTATTATTTGATAGAGTTAATAGGTATTAAAACTTTTTCCAAGTGACATATCCCCTTCAATTTCAAAGGCTGGCAGCACCTTCGTCCAAAATAAGTATTCGGTTGCATCGAATTCTGAATCTCGCGAGATGACATCCCTTAATTATTTAGCACCTGACACCCTGTTCGAAAGTACCCACATCCAACACATACACGTGCCAAGAGTACCCCCTCCCTCAACCCCTTCTCACTGCGCCATACACGAGGCTTACTCAGCATTTGCGCTCACGTTGAACTCGTATACGTAGTAAGATTCGACGTAGCAATATCGGCCCTAAAATTAATCCTCGTAAATAACGCCGCCGCGCCGGAGCGCGCACAAGGCAACGACGTACACCGCGAGAGGGCCGTTTTAAATCAAAAAATCGCACTTAATTAAGCCATTAACATCGCATCAACGGTAATAAAACGATATATACCTACGTTTACGTATAAAGACGCGATACGCCCCGAACATCGGAGATACCGGCGAAGCGATGGAGGAGTTCGCCAGCGCAGCGCGAACGAAACAGAGGCGATGGCGATATATCGAAGCAATACGTTATAGTTGGCAAAATACTACACCATACGAGTATACTACTTCAACTTCAACAATTACGAAAAACTTTTCGATATTTAATTTGGCGGCCGGAGCGGACCGGCGCGGCGGAGGTTTACAAAGTGGAAATAAATTCGATTTTAAAAAGGCTCATGTACGAGCGCGTGCTTTTGGCTCGGCTCGTCGGTCGGGACATCGAGAGGGAACGAAATCATAAATGTCGCACCGTTTTGAAATATTACCCTAAGAAAATACTACAACCCATTTTCTCGTTCGACCCTAATAAATAAAAAAACTTCTCGGTTTCGACTCCGCACATACTCTCGCTGTCTCGCTCACTCTCGCGATCTACTTCTGGAACCATTCAAATACTTGCACAGCCGTGTCGATAATTAAATTTACACCGGAAGTGTACCTTCCGCGAAGACAAGATAGAAAAATAGAATGGAAAACTTGGCGGATAAATTTACTTTCTTTGAACCTTTTTGGATTTGTGCTTTTTTACGTGCAGGTGAAAAATTTCTCCATGCAGAAGTCACGTAAAAAATGTCCAATTTTCGGATTCCATTCTCCAAATCTTCACCGTTCAGATTTCTAATCAGAAATCGTAAGTTTCACAACATTTACTAAGCAGATAATGTTCGTTGAACTTTGTGAAATATTTTTTTTTTACAAAAGAGCAAGCAAATTTCCAAAAATCAGCCACACATGGTTTGAACTTTTCAATATGAGATGGAAAAGATGAGCCAGAAAGACAATAACAGGTCTGTTAAGAAATGAAGATAAAATCTGACAAAAAAAAAATATTCCCTCTTAAAGTAAAATTTTGATCCGAAATAAAAGTTAATCAAAAGTATTACTTACACTAGAAATTTAAAAAAAAAAAGTACTAAGTATTCAAAATTTTATATGCTGAAAAGTTCATTTCTCAATTTCTGCAAAGAATGAAAAATTGATTTAATCAGCGAAAAAAGCTAAAATTCGGTATAAAATCCATTTTTAATCATCCAAATTTATTGGAAGCGGTTTCAAACTGTTTTAATGCCTCCAAAAAATTATGAAATTTTCCATGTTAAAAATTTTTCTAGATTTTTCGGTTTTTGATCCTACGATTTTCTTCATAATCTGGAATAAGAAATGAAGACTCATCATTGCATCAAATTATGATCCCATGAAACGAAAAAAAATCAAATTCATTTTTCATTTTAATTTTCCTCTTTTCTTCATAAAACCTCACTATTTTTGATGATTGAAAAAAAATATTTTTTTTTTTAGATTTTACCTCTCAAGTTGAATCGTAACAATTATTCATTCGATTTTTAAGAGTTGCAATCTAGAAATTATGATTTTTGTACCCCAAACATTTCATTTTGAAAGTCAATGCCTCGTCATCCCACCACAGGAATGTATTGAATCAAAAATTAATTGAAATCCGTATTTTGTTTCCAAAATTCCAAAAACATTCAGAAACAAAAAACTTCTTTTTTTCGTTTCAACGTTGTTTGCAAAATTAATTTTCGTTTTTTGAACTCATTCGAAAAATTATACATTATTTCCGTTTTTATTTTTTTATTTTTGTTTTCGTTTTTATAAAGTTTTCAAAATCTATTTTTATGGATTTTCTCCAGTGTTGAAAAATTCCAAAATTTTCTGGAGACTACAATTCTTTATCACAAAAACAGATCCAAAAGATGAATTTTTCATTTTTTTAAATCGATATTTTAATATCGAAGTATCTGCAGGATGCGAAAGTCGTGAAAAAAATTCGAATTTAGATTTTGGTCGCTAAAATTGCGAAAAAGAATCAAAAATCGCGAATTTTTTCCAAAATTCTTGATACAATGAAACAAATTTAAAAATTTCAACTTTTTGAATATTTTTTCTAAAAATTTTCACTTTTACTCCTTCCGATTTGAAATTTTTGATGGCCTAACTGTTTTTGGAAGGGCGAGGAGAGCCAATTGACAGAATTGAGAGACGAATACTATGAGAAAAAATCGCGAAAAAGTATCGAATTTCGATTTTTAAAAATCTGTAGACACCCTGAGTATTGATTGAGATAGAGATGAAATTTTCAACCTTTTACTTTTAAATAAGAATATTTCAATCTTGATGTATTTGTTCGAAATGAGGGCAACGATTTGAAAAGCTGATAGTTTTTTTGACAGAAAATCGAAAAAATCCGTTATTTTAGTGCAGAAATAATTTCGTGATTTTTGAAATGTTTTAGTAGCATGGAAAAAAAAATTAATTACAAAATATTGATACTTAGCGGTATCTCTTGAAAATTAAGGAATTTGCGGATTTTTTCAAGTAAGTAAAACAAATAAAAAAAAAATTACTTATCTTCCTTTTTTTGGGGGGGGGGGCAATCTATTCGGTAGGTCGAAAATAGAGTAGGTAGGTACCAAATTTCAGCCGTTTTCATTGATTGGGTCGTGTTTTTATACTTCGCTAATGTGATGAGATGATTTTAAAATTTCAAAAATTCGCCAAAATTTAATAAAAATCAATTTCAGCATTTGAAATTTTGAATATTATGTTTTTTTGCAATGCAGGTAGGTTTGATCTATTTTTGTTTCGAATCAAAATTTTTCTTCAATTGAGGATACCTATCTTATGTGGGAAATTCAAATTTTAGTTTCGATTTTTTGAAAGTAAGCAATGACGGATAAAATTTTTTTAGATTTTGACGAAATCTACGAGTAGTTCAATTGGAGTGAGCGATTTTTTTAGAGAAAATTTGAACTATCCAGTCACATTAGCCTTGCCCTATTTAAAATGATCAAAATATCTTTGATATAGGACATTGATTTTTTTTCTTTCTCTTCTTTTCTTGATTTAAAAAACAAACATACCTACTGTTGAAATTATTGGTCGAAGTTAACGAATTTTAAAAAACTCATGAAAAAAATCTAAAAAAATACTGAAAAATATTCGATTTCCTATCAAAATTACTCCCCTTCTTCTACTCTTCTAGAAACCAAGCCTAGTCTTCACTTTTAGCGACATTTCAAACTAAATAAATATTGATTCAGCCCCCCCCCCCCCCAACGAGGGAATACTCCAACAAGGTCCAAAGAGATTCACAAAAAAGAGCACTGTTGGCAACGGAGGCAAAAAAGAAAAGAAAAATATGTCTTCAAACGAGAAAAGCTTTCAGATGAAAGAATCGTTAATCAAATAAGCGAGGAAAAACTCTCTGTTGATCACTGTTTTAATCCTTCCATATTAATCAAACTAGATACGAAGCCGGATAAGATTTAGTATTTTACGTTATCATTATTTATCGTCGTCTGTTTCGCACCTTCATTTTTCAAACGTGTCTCGTCGGTCGACTCTCGTCATCGGTATACGAGAAAGGATCTCACCTTGGCTCATTCTCCTTTAGCCAATGAACCCTATGCGATGTGTGTCTCTGTTTCTAGTAATCTCGAAAAATTCTAAATTACTCGTTAAGTTTTAAAACTTCTCGAGTGTGGAGAGAAAAAGTGGAATAATGACCATTTTCCATATCACATTTCAAAACGACTCGAATATTTGGAAAATACGAGAGATTTTCATTGAATAAGAAAAAGTCAACATTGGCTGAGCAGTTTTCAAAGTATAACGTTTTTAAGTATTTTCGAAAAATGAGACGCACTAGAAACGAGCCAAAAGAAGTTTTTTTATCGACTTGTTCATAATAGATAATGGAGATACATTATATTACGGTACGTAGGCATCGTACGACAGAACTCCACTATTCATATGTTCAATAGTGGCGCCTCTAAATTGTGTATGATGTACTGTAATAGCGTGGCTGAAGGATTGGCAGGGTACAAGGGGATTCTCGACTCGTTTTAACGCTGTAAGAATTTCTAGCTCTTTGGTTGTGGTACAGATTTGTTCTGTCGAGTTCATTTTCTCCTCAATTATTGAATCCACGAAAATGATGGTTCAATCAAAGTTATTTCAACTTCTCAACTTACCTTTTTATTAAAAAATGAAATTTTTCTTCCGATGAAAATTTCCAGATTTTTTCATGGTCAAACTAAGTAAGCTAAAATTTTGACGAAAGGTTTACCTACTCATGACGACGATTATCACAATCGTACGAGTATAATGAACACCAGGCTTATAAAAATAAAAAAGGAAAAATAAACCCAACGGGGAAAAAAACAACTTTGTATTCGAAATTGAGGCTTCAACTGTCAACTCGTGCTCGACGTAAAAAAAAACAGTAGAGGATAAAAATAACCTACGTTCGCATCTACGATGAAATTTTTTTACACGAAAATGGAAATATGTAGGTACCTATATTAAAGGTCGCTGAAAACGTCGCAGATTAAATGAAGGAGATTTGGTCTGTCGTATTCGAAAAGTAAAACCTGATTAGTTCGGATTGTTTTTATATTTTATGTCCAACGTTTCGAGCTGGTGAAAGGATAGTGCAAGGGATGGGGAGGAAATTGGAGCAAATATAAATTAAGGTGACCTTCTGTTTACGAATGAATTGAAGACCGATCGTAAAAAGCATACGGGGCAATCGAATCGCCCAGTTGAAGAAAGAAAAGATGTAAGACGTGACTACGACAATGTATTCTGGAGAAATATAAAAGCAGTAAAACGATAAATTACAGCAAAGAGGGAGGAGAAAAATGGAATGGGGAAAACGAGCAAACCGAATGTTTTCTTTTTTTATAAGGTGCTTTTTTGTACCCTGCGAATCAACAGTTTTTAGTTAATGCAGTCTCGAGAACTATCATGCGATTGTATTCGACGAATTAATAAAAATAAAAAGAGGAAAAAAAATTGTCGAGTAAGAAATATATATAAAGAAAAATGATACGACGATGCCGAAGAAGGGGATCAATGTATAGAGATGGCACTTCACATAAAAGAGAATGAAAACGGCGATGAAAGAAATTTAAGGAAAAAAATATCTATAATGGAAACTCGAATAAAACGTTTATTTTTCGCTTCAGCGAGTCAAACGAAAGTTATTTTTGAAGTCCAGGCTCTCTAATCGAGCGACTTAATGGGATTGAAATGGTAGAACGATTGGCCTTAAGGTGGAAAGGAGGCCGAGGGATTGTGTAGTTTTGAAATGCAATGTGTTGGAAATTTTAATCAGTCGATGTTTTCGTACACAATGGTCGAGTTTGATTTAGTATTTGGATGAAATTTTTTCGGGTGTTAATTTTTTTTTGAGTAGGGTTGCGGTTTTTTTTTCTTGTATATGAATCTAGGTCTATGTAAATGGATTATTGGTTGGAAAAAATAGCATATTTTATCGTTTTAGGGTCAACTTTTCGAGCGAAATTTTAATATCAAATTTTTTAGGGTCTTTGAAAATTTACATAAGTTACGATCAAACCGTTAAACACCGTAAAAAATACCGTTTTTTAAAAGAAATTCTTCATCAGGTTGTGGTATATTTTCCAATGTTCTGCATCTATCGTTTCTCGTCGTTTCTTCAGAAAAAGACAAAAAACCACCATAATTAGTAAATTGAGAAAAAATTTTACAAGCTGCTTTTTTCGAAAACGATGGAAAAAGATAAGTTTGAAATTTTTTAAATTAGAATATATTTATTTCTGGTTGTTGCTTCAAAAACAAAGTTTCAATTTTATAAATCCATCGTTTCGGGTCGCTCAATTTTTTTTTACGAGTTCCCCTCGGTGGTCTATTTACAAAACCACCATAATTTTTAATCCTGGAGGGGGGAGGAGAGTCTCGAAATTTTATGCAATTACGATTTTTAGCAAAATTGTCAAACTTCTAAGATTTATATATCGAGATAGGTCGTACTTAGAGAAAAACTGTTTGCGAGGTCTGAAAATGAAGAGAAAGGAGATTCAAAATCGATAATCTTATTTCGAATAGCTCAAAATTGAACTTTGGTGGTGAAAGCTCAACTTTCAGGATGAAAATAAAACATGAAAGCTACCATTTAAAAATCTAAAAAAATTACAGTGAACAGCCATTTTTTTACCCTCTTTTCAAAAAAAATTTTTAAGATGGGATCTTCAGGCCCCTGGGGGATACATAGATCCACAATTTTGACCAAAATTCGAAAAAAAAAATCGAAAAATTAAAGTAGATAGCACATCGACTTCTATGTACTAATTCAAAAGTGCTGATTTTGAATATGTACTTAATTTTTTCATTTGACTTTTTCGAGAATCGACTTGCTTTTTGTTTTTACTCCTTTCCCTTTGCTCTAATCGAATGATTCGAACGATTAATTCGGGAGTGGGTAAGTTAGAGCGAGGAAGGGGGTTAAATCAAAAAATAAGTCGATATTCGAATTCGGCGACCTCAAAGTGACAACCCTAGTACATATTCGAAATCTGCATTTTCGAATTAGTAGATCAATTTGCTACTTTAATTTTTCGAATTTTTTGAATTTCGGTCAAAATTGTAGATCCTATGTACCCCATAGGGGTCTGAAGATCCCATCTTGTTTTTTTTTTTAAAAAAAAAAGGTAAAAATGGCTGCTCGCTGTAATTTTTAAAAATTTTAAAAATTTAAATGGTAACTTTCATCTTTTGTTCTCATCATAAAAGTTGAGCTTTCACCACCAAAGTTCAGTTGTGAGCTATTAAAAATAAGATTATCGATTTTGAATCTCTAATCAATTCTCTTTCAGACCCCAGAAATAGTTTTACCTCGAACACAACCTATCTCAATATGAGCCTTTAAAGTTGGGCAATTTTGTTAGAAAAATCGTAATTGCATTTAAAATTTCGAGGCCCACCATTCAGCTCTCTTGAAGATTAGAAGGGAAATGATCGTGGTTTTGTGAGTAGACCACCAAGAAGAACTCGTAAAAAAAATTGAGCCAAATCAGATGATCCGACATAATTTTTTTTGTCCTATTTTAGTATGGAATAGCTCTGTATTGACTCCTAAAATGAAAATTATTTTCTGAAATTATCCCACTTTTTTGGAACAACTTTTGGGATAAAAATCAATCCCACACAATATTTCATTAAATTTTTCCCACCTTTTGAGGCTGAAGTAGTTTTATCAAGATTTTGAAACTCGGATGATTTTTCTTGACTTTTGAGGCTGGGATGGATTATTCTTATTCTCATCCAATTTCAAATAAATAAACACAGATAATGACGACCCAATGACACTTAATTTCACACGTGGAAAAAAAACTACAAAATTTCTCCTCCGCGAGATCCCCTTCTTTTCTCACCGATTTCTTTGAAGTTTTCCCAACTCGTGTTTTTTCTCTCGCCAAAACCCTCCACCGCGATAAAGTTAGCAAAGAAATAACGAGATGATTGGGATACGTGATGAACGGCAGAGTTGGGCGTGTTTAGACCAAATACATAAACCAAAGTATTCCTTAAACATCAGCGAGTAAAATTCAATTTAATACGGTACACGAAAGTACGAAAAATTATTTCGCCGCGCAAATGTAAATCTAATACTCGTCGCCGAATAAACGAACCGTAAAACTACACCACAAATAAAGTGCTCGGCTAAAGAAACTTCGTGACTTTGTATACATACACACGGTACTCTATATAGGGTTCGTTTTAAAAAATTCATCAAAAGCTTGATTTTTTGGCCGTTCTCGTTTGAAGTACCAATACACATGTACCTATACGTTATTCGACGTTCGCACATACACAAACCTCGAAACTGATTTCGTCGCTGTGTTTAGGTACACTGCGGATGGAAATTTACGTATACGCTAGTTTTTGATTTAATTTCGCGCCGTATTTAATTAACGTGTTGCATACAGTCGTCCCAATCCCTCCTGTTCCCTGCATTGACGAACTTTTCCCGTGCATTTGCCTCTATGCCTATATATCCAACGGTCCAGCGCCCGTATTACGCCAACTGGAAAAATTCCTTCTATACATATATCGCCAAGAATCCATCGCTCGACGCCGCCATTAGCACGTGCACAAAAAAATTACAGCCGAGCTTCGCTAATAATTCGAAATCCGAATCGCATCCGATGCTCGATATTCAACATTCAAGGTAAACAGACGATCTATAAAAGCGCATTTAAATAGTATTATTTTAACCCTCTACCGAGGCGTTGGATTTTCCTTCCCTCGTCTGTGTTTTTCCAATTCAGCCAAAGCCAGCCGCGAAAAATCGTCCGTCATAAATATTTTCCTAATAATAATGTTGATTTTGCATTCCGCTGTATTCATATTTTTCGCCCTCCTTCATTCCGCTCCCCCTCACCTTGGACTCTGTACTCCATTTTCTAAATCCCTATAATAATACAGATTCCGAGCTTAAAAATATTTGCATTTTTATTTAATTCCAAAACGTTTCTGTATTTTATTCCGATCTTTCGGATTCTACTCGTTTCTTTTTTCTAGTCTGTATTTTTATCATTTTCACGCGAGAGGTTTTTTTGGCGAGTTAGAGGAAGGAGGAGTTGTGATATTTACAAACAATTTCGTAGTCTGTTTGAATTAAATTTTAGATGCGGAGTGGATATCGATAACAATGAGTCTTGACTGGATTTTCGAATCGAAATGCAGCGTTTTTATGGAAACAATTTATAGAATTTTTGCAAGACTCTAATGAAATATTTTCACCTTTCCACTCATTCATCCTGGAAAAAATTGAAGTTTTGAAGTATCTATGACTTTCTCAAATATTTTGAAAATTTTCATCAAAGCAACAAAAGATGAACGAAAAATGAAAAGTTGAATAATAATTCATCTCAAGTTCATTCCAGGCTTAGAAATTTGAAAAAAGTTTGGGATGAATATCGAGATGAGAATTCATTTCGAGTTGATTCCAGGTTTAAAAATTTCGAAAAAAATATTGGTGAATAAAAATTTGTCCCTAGTTCATGCCAGCCTTAAAAATTCAAAAACCTGTTTGGAATGATTATTGGGATGAAAATTCATCCCAAGTTCATCCCTCGCCTTACCCGCAATTCTTCTATTGTGTTCACCATTAAAGATCGAAAATACCAGAAAACCAACCAAATGTGTAATTCAAATACGAGATTTCGTCGAGAGATTTATACAGATTTGATGACGTGGTGATCATTTTTCAAGTCAAAAAGGAGGTTACTCGCCCAGTCATATACTATTTTTGGGCATGGAAATTCTGTCATAAAATAATTCGAGAGTCGTTGGGTGAGCAACGGAAAAAGAATTGGAACATCGTTTTTTAAATATTTCCTTTATCGGTTCTTTTTCCATTATTCATCCATCAGTTTCTGGTTCAAAGATCAGTTAGAATCGCGAACCATCATTTCTATGGTCCCGATCGCTCCTTCCAGACCATAGGCGCACCTAGAAATTAATTGAGGGAGGGGCTGAGAATTTGAGAAAAAATGGGGGGGGGTCAAATTTCCAATAGTCATTTTTCACTGATATTTCAATCAAAAAATCATCAATTTTTTCTGACAAACAGAGAATTTATTGAGAATTTGGTGATTTTTGACTGAAAAATCAATGTCAAGTTTTGAAATAAAAGCATCAAAACGGCGAAAATTTTTTGAAAAAACATACTTTGAAGAGCAAAAAAAATGTCTTTTTTTCATTTTTGAAGCAAAAAATTATTTTTTCCGGGCTTAAGAGAGGGGGGCTCGAGCCCCCTGAGCCTCCCCTTGGGTGCGCCTATGTTCCAGACCCATATTTTCCCATTTTCAAATTCTCAAGAGTAGATTTTCACACCAAAAAAAAGAGTACATATAACGAGGCGAAAAATCTATTCGAAAAATTGTAACCACATCCTCAAATAGTACTTGAATAAAAGGATTTCGAAGGAATTTGATGGAATTTTCATTTTCACATAAGCTCCTGTGATTTTAGATCCTCTTCCTTCTGAAAACATGAGCAGAGACCAGAGAGATTCTACTTGACGCCCATTGGAACGACAAGATTGTATAGGAAAATATTTCAATTCGATAAAATAAATATTTTAAAATCGACAATATTTTTATAATTTTGAAAAAAAAAATTAGAAACGACTATTTTTGAAAAATTTATATCTACAGAATTTCAACAAAAAAAAAATCGAAATCTCCAGTAATATTAAAAATTGGCAAATTTTAGAAGTTTTGATCAAATTCAATACAAATTTTTCATTTTTGGTAAAGCAAATAATTTTGGGGAATTCCAGTTTAAATTTTCTTTTTTCAGCTTTTTCGATCGATCTGTAATTTTTTAAATTTCCCAAAATTTTACTTTGAAAATTTACTTTCGTCTTTCCAATTCTGAGTTAGATACTTATCTCTTCATCATCTCCAACGTTTTTCAAAATTGAACATAACCAACAACGAGGAATTCTTTCTAGCATTACATAAAAAAATTTTTTTCTTCCTCTTGAGTCCGAATTTTCGTTCTATCCAAGTGTGTCATGTTTATATCCTGGCTTTAAGAATATTGAATTACCTGGATCTTAAACTATATGAGCGAGTATTTCTCTAGAATTTCTCTTATTTTTCAAACCCAATCCACCTGCTTGAAACCCTTGGCCGAATATCTTTTCAATCAACTTTGGACCGGGGTTACTTTGGCAAAACATCTTTCAGACTTATAGGAAGCAATTAGCAAATTAATGATAACCGAGCACAGCAGATTTTCTCATCTTTTCACCGTCTTCTAATTAAATTCTACGTCTTAAAAACCTTTTCGTTTGGCTCTCGCAACCTCCACTACAGCGGGACGAGCCAGCCAAAAGAATTGCACGTTCGTATTCGCAGAACGAAAGTAAACTCGTCCTCGACCGAGGACAAAACTGTATAAAGGAGAGGAAAAAAACCCTACGACGACGAACCGTGTGTATGTTACGTTCCCGAAATTAGATTAAGGAAACAAAAACTCGCTCATTCTGTCGAGTGCGAAAAGGAGAAAATGGTAGAAAGAGAAAACTATACAGCGCCGGCTTAATTTATGAAAGAAAAAGACATTATCTAAACAGTTTTATGTATGGTTCATATAACAGCGAGTATACAAGAAGTTAACACATAAAATACCTTACGCGACGATAATGGGGTAAGTTATTTTAATCAATGAAGTACCTACGGTACACCTCCGTCTTTCTGCACACGTTCTCCGGCTGCTCTACCGTTCCGTCGGTTATAACCCTTTACACACTCCGTTCCTTTCTCCTCGCCCAAGGTACTCTCGGTATTCGCGTTGTTGTGTGTTGAAAACCGCTCTAAAATTTAGATTTTCTTTTATACTCCACAAGGGAGTTGGCGAGAGCGAAAGAGTGCCGCGCCTCGTCTAAAAGTCGAAAAGCAAAGAGAACACAAACGTATAACGATTCATTGCCCCCTTTAAAAATTCTTCTCGAGCTCAATGAAAAGAAAACTGGTTAAGCATTTAAAATTACTTAATTAAATGTACTCTCGGCGAACCGTAATATTATGGAAATTTATTTTACGGCTCGATCCGCGAGCTACCATTATATTAAACATGCCGCAGAGAGAACATATCTCTGACTCGAGTTTTCTTTCTTTTCTGATTTTTTATGTAGGTAGGTAGGTGCCCTAAAATGCCGGCGCCGGTAGGGTGTAAAGAGCGGTGAGGCTGTTTACACTCGCATGTTACGTAAAGAGTGGGCTACTTGAAAATACGGCGCCAAATAGAGAAATAAACTTTCCAGTGGAGAAAATGGAGATTGTAATCGGCTGCGTAAGAAATACATAGCGTAATTTTTTCCCTCTCTTGTGATGCAGTAACTGTCTGTCGAAGGGTTGTGTTCTTCTCAGCTTGGGGAAATTTTGGAGAAAGTTTCAAGTATGGCAGATGCAATCGTCGTCAAAAGTCAAATCCATTCGTAATGTATTCAAATTGGCAACCCGGTAAATAAAATGTTTGGTTTTTACCTTTCCGAGCCTTTTCACGGGTTGACTTTCAAAGAAATTAATTTCAGGAGTCAAAAAAAAATTATGGTACCTCACTCGATAAGCTTCCAAGTATATGCAGAACGCAGAACATCAACAATTCGATATCTTGTTTGAAATTTTTTTTAATTTTCCACGTCTACTCCTTCTCCAACCCTTTTTTCAAATTTTCTTCGGGGTTTCTGCAGAAAATTGCATCAGAAATGGACTTGAAAGGTCAAAAAAACTTTTCGATACATTAAGTAGCTAAAAAAAAAAAATTGGCCCTATTGACCCCATTCATTTTGCTTCTAATGGGAGGGGAGTGGCTATTGCAGTAACTCCAGGAATAGATTCAGGATCTTCAAATACCCTCTAAACGCACCAGATTTCTAATAAAAATATCAAATAAATTTTTTTGGTTTTTTTTTTCAGTTGCATTTTGCAATCACAATTGATTTTCTTTCCCCCTGAATAAAAATCTTCAAATTCAATTCTAAAAATTTTCAAACAATCGAATACCATGAATAACCAGAAATCTGGATTTTTACTACTTTCAACTTGGATATGACGTTGTGGTCATAAAAGGGCCACCATAAACATTTATAGAAAAAATTTAAATTCTTCTGAGGATATCTCCTTTTGGAACTGAATTTTGAATTTGAAGGATGTTTTTGAAACTATTTCCAAAGCTGATTTTTCTATTTTTAAAATTTCTGTTGTACTTACCCTCTTCATATCTAAATTCTGAAAAATATAATTTTTCTATGACTTATGGTGACTTGAGACTACCTAAATTATTGGATTTTCAAAATTTCTTTATCTCATTCAGAGCTGAATTTAGAAAATTGAAAATTGTTCTGTAATTTCCTGTATCATTTTTTTGAATTTTTCCGAAGCTTACTGCTCATCAACTCGCCGCCGAACTTTATAATGGAAATTACAAAATTATTTGTTTTTCTCCAGTATCTGTTTAAATATTGAAAATTTACCTGTATCTCTTCAAAACTGAATTTTGGATGTTTCAAATTTTTTCTATACCTACTCTTCGTACGAGATTGAATTTTGACACTTGAAAATTCTCCTATGCCTCAACGAAAAATGTCATCTGAAAATTTTATCATAAGGGGTACTTTTGGAAGCTGAATTTTTGATTTTTTAATTTTCTTCTACCCTTCTCTCCCTCTCTGGAGCTGAATCTCAAAACAATCTCGTACTCTCTCATTCCGAATCAGTGAAAAGTCACTGATGAACAGTTAGAAATGTAACACAAGAAAAATCAGCAAAATTAACCAATTTTCAGCAAATTTTTATTGATTTTTCAATGATTTTCTCTCATTTTAGCGAAAAAATTTTCACTGATTTTCTCCTGTGCTGCAATTCTGACTTTTTTTACGTGATTTTCGATAATTTTCACTGATTCATAAATGAGAGAGACAGTGTCCTCTCCAGGCTCCAGGACTGTATTTTTCGGTTTTCAAAGTATCCCCTGCAAGGCCTGCACGTCTTCCAAAACAGAATTTTTCAACTTGAAAATTCTTTTGTATTTTCTTACCTCACTGAATTTACGATTTTTAATTTTTTGTTGTATTCCTCAAACCCAACCCCAGAATTTCGTTTTTTTCAATTACCAAAATTAAAAAATTTACTTGTATCCTCCCCCCTTCCACTCACTGCATTTTTCTTAATTTTCTTTCACCTCCCTGAAGAGCTAAATTCTGATTTTTCTACAATGCTCCTTTGGAACTGAATTCAGGGATTCAAAAAATTTCTTTCGCTCCCTCCAAACTCAATTTTTGCTTCATGAATGTTTCCTGCATCTCTCAAAACCGAGGTTGAATTTTGAAATTCAAAATTTTTCCTCCATTATTTTTTTGAAACTGGATTTAGAAATTAAAGAATTCCTTCTGCACTTTTAAAACTAAATTTTGAATTTTTAAAAGTTTCCCTGTACTACTTCCCTCCAGAGTTGAATTTTGATAATTAAAAATTCTCCGGTGCCTCTTCAAACCTAAATTTTAAAATGATGAAAAATATTTCGTACCTACTTTACCTCTTCTGAAACGAAATTTTGGTTTTTTAAACTTTTCTGAGTAGGTAAGTATCATATTTAAGATACGAATTCTCTTCGGAGTTTTAAAATTATTTTTGTACTCGTTTCCAGAACCAAATCTTGGATTTTTGAGACATCTTGCGTACCTTCTTCAACAAGTTGAATTTCGGTAGTGAAAGGTTTTCTGATAGTTTTTTCAAAGCTGATACAAGAAATTCAAAATTATACTTTACCTGTGAATACTTACCGTTTTTGGAATTAAATTTCGGAACTTTTTCTTCTCTGGGTACCAATTAGATTTTTAAAAATTTTTCGATATTATTCTCTTTGAAAAAGTTTTAAAATTTGAATTTTTTTTTTTAATTTTTGGACGAAATTCTCGATTTGCTTCGACGACTTGTTCTTAACTTCTTCAGTTTGGTGGACACCATTTTGATGCACTAGACTGATATTCAATCAAACAAAATAAAAAGAGGGGTAAGGTTGAATCTTTTTGCCTCAAAGTTTTTATCATTTTTATAAAATCATAAAAATTGATAATAAATCGAATCGAGGATACGCTCCCAAATTGTTAATTAATTCAAGCAAGGAACGAAGAACTCGTGAGAAAAACCCCGACAACTAAGCAAATGTTTCAGGTACTCTATCGAGTATCGAATCGCCCATTACGTCGATTTCCACCCCCTACATCCGCTACTCTCTACAAAAAAGGTCGCATTTTCTCCAAGACCAATCCACCGGTGTTTTTTTCCCAACTGGGAAAATTTTTAAATACGATAAAAAAAAAGGATCAAAGAATGCATTATTTGAAAGTTTAATAAGCAACAGATCAAAAAAACGTACTGTATCGGACATCTGCCATATTAAAACTTCATACACGCCGACATCGTACGACGATACGAATTTACTGCCACATTCCATCATTCTTTTGCACTGCACAGCATCTCTCCAATCTCCACTTTGCCCACGCCATCGTCGCATCTTCAGAGGTACTGCTACAAAAAACCACGTCCCTTGTTCGTTTTAAATATTAACATTTTTTTTTTGCCGCCTTATGTAGCTTTAGGTACAGGGTATCCGACAAGCGAGAATCGTCGAAATACGATATACCAGCATGTCCTTCCCTTCCCCTCACCGCTTGTAGCATATGGAAATTTTCATCGAATTCTTTCGACGCGTCATAGTCGTCCTTTAATGTTATTCGATGATATTCTCGTCGTAGGAAAAAAAAAATTAAAAACAGCAGTCGCCTTGTGACCCTTGAACGGCGAGAAATTTTCTCCTTTTTATGTTCAGTATCTCGTAGAAAATTTTCACCAAACAATGCTTTCTATCAGCTTGATCGAAAATATGTACCTATACGTATTCTTTTTTAATTCGACCATTTTGCTTCCTTAAATCAACGACACAGATTTATGAAAAATTGATACTTTAATTCGCAAAAAATTATAATGAAAATTTCATCATAAATTTTAACATTAAGTATTGCAAAATAATCAAAACCATCAAGTAAGTACACAATGGTTAAAAATTATATAGACGTACCTAAAATTTCACACAAGTTCAAAAATTAAACCATAATTTAGGATTCCAATTTTTGACATCTCCTTCGTAACAATCATCGATTCTCCAAGTGAAATATTTTTCAAGAGCCGATTCCTTAGACAAATCATATCTACTATGACTACGAATAAATTCCACAACTTCCTGCTTATCGGGCATCTTGATGCTGGTTTCTTCGCCAAGATAAGCGTTGTAGATGACCAAACGTTGGATACTTTCGTTCATCAATGCTCCCTGGATCACCAGCTCACAAAAATCGGCAATATGGTCAACGGTATTTTTTTTGTAGCGAATATCCATCACAATTTCATTCGTGCATACTTTCACATCATGAGCATCCAATAACTCGGTACGAATGAGTCTGCCAACTGAGACATTTTTGAGATCAGAAAAATTATCGAGATGACTTTTGACCAATCGCAAATTATCCTCATTAGGTGCATATCGTTTCAGTTCAAGATAAGACTGAAATTTCCTCGCATATATCAAAGACAGCAATGACAATTCGAATTTTAAATCCAGAACATCAATGCTACAAGGTTCCTTAAAAGTAGTATAATTGAGTAAGCTTTCGAAAAGCATATCGTCTATGAAGAAAACTGGATTTACTTTGTTTTTCAACGCGTTTATGAAAAAGAATAGGTATTTTTTCAGTCGATATAGGTATAAAAAAGGTTGGCCGTAGAAAATCTCGACATTTAGTAAAGAATACAATTCGTGAAAATTGATTTCTGGCAACATTCGTAAATAATTTGCATCATTTTTGTTTGATGATACTTTGCAACGTTTCTGGTACAACTCGCAGATCATTACAAAGCGACGATAATATACTTGAAATTTTTGAACTCCTTTAAACCCGAGCCTTGGAAAATTGGCCAAATATTCGTTACGTCGTTCATCTTCCACCGTGCCTTTTTCGGAACCGATGGATCTTGCTTCGGTTAGAAATTCTGTAAGATTTGCGTTTCGTAACAGGTTCCTTACTGCAGGTTCGTCGACTACATTTGCTTTACAATTGAAAACGTTAGCGAAAAATGTCTTCATGATGGAGAACAGATCTACTTGACCAAAATGTTTATTTAAAAACATCTGCATTTCATTCGTAAACATTTCATCATTCGTGATTACCGCCAAAATTCCGCCATCTTCGAAATCTGCGATCGACAGTTTATCGGAAACAGGGAATGGGAATATGGATGCATTAATATTCAAATAATGCGAATAGCAATTTGTCTTCGCGACGTTGCCGATATGTTTTTGAACAAAAAATTTATAAAATATGCCGGAAAAAGAATGGGGCTGCAAATAGTCACATCGATGGACTTGTTTCTTTCCTACTTTATTGTCGTGCTGTCTGATAATTTTTAGAAATTCGACCCTCATTTCAACGTCCATTGTGTTCACGAAATGTTGAACTGTTTTTTCTTCCATGTATGAGGCGCCGCGTTTTTTAAAGTGTAGGTTACCTTTTTTATGCAAGGATTTCATGTCTTTATCTTTCAAATATTGAAGAAAATCGTCCGGAATGAAAGGACTTTTTTCACCATTCAGCACCATCTTACAGAATTCTTCATCATTTTCGTATACTTGACGGTAGGTTTTGTCACGATGGCGACCGTTTGGGAATTTTGTTTTGTCCATTTGGTGTCCAGTGTTCTGCAAATTTAAAATTTGAATAAGTTCATGTTTCTTGTATTTTTATAATTTTTTAAAATTTCCTTCTAATCATTCATGAAAATTTGAAATATCTACATGATGCTAAAAACTTCTTTCAAAATTTAGCCATTTCTGAGTAGCCCTACGGAAAAAGTTTTGAAAATATAGATTTGAAAAAATTGAAGATATCTAAGTTGAAATTTATTTTCCGAAAATTTCCCAATTTGAATTTGAAAATAAATAAAATCATATTTCTTGAAATTTCTTCCAGTTCGAAAACTTTTTCCGATAAGTTTGAAAATTTCCTCCGTTTTTCTTTTTTAAATTTCAATTTTATGCTCTTAAAAATTTCTTTCGAGTAAATGATTGGAAAGAATTTTTAAGAAAATGGAAAAACATGAATTTAGGGTTGAGATTATTTCATTGATGAAGAAATTAGACTTGAAAAAAATTTGAATTGAACGATTATAGAATATTTAAAGTTGGACTTGCATCGTTAGAATATCATTAGCGGTAAAAATAATTAGGAGAAATTTGCTCTAGGATGGAATTTAACTTGGTTTGTCTATTTTTCTGGACACATTCTACCAAAAAATTGACAGATACTTGAAAAATCTCAATTTTGGAAAAAAGTCTATATACTTTGAAAACAAAATCAAAATTTGTCGAAAAAAATCGAGCTGGCCAAAAGAAATTTTGATGGGGCCTGACCCATCCTTAGCTCCGCCTATTTCGAGAATCCATTTCTCAAATAATTATGGAGAAAATTCGTTACATAAAAAGGCGTTCCTGACAAGCTGACAGAGCCCCTTTTTTAATTTTCTAAAAAAATTGAAATTGAAATATTTTTGAAAAAAAAATTTAAAAATGGAAAAAGGGCTCTGTCAGACCATCAGAAATGTTATTTTACACCACATATCCAAATTTCATCAAATTTGATCCAATAGTCCTAGAAAAATCTTGTAAAAACCGTCATCAAATCTTACAATTCTTCCAAGTTCAATTAAAACTTTCAAATGCTTTTATTTTCTTCTTTCTGCGTTCTAAAATCATATTCGTTCATTGTTTCATCATTTTATCTCTTAATAATCCAATAAAACAAAAATTCGGGTTTACGCCTTGTAAGTTGAAGGTAGGTCAGAATTAATTCCCGCGATGCGTAGAGCATGAGCAACAGTAATTTCAAAAACAAACACAGTCATTTTTCTGATTTTTTTCCTTTTCATGCACTTTAATTTTGAATTTGAATTTTTCCTTCGAAAATTGAAAAAAATAATAAACCCAATTTTCAAAGAACTAACGAGAACTTGTCCGAAGAAGGGGTGAAATTTATCCAAATTTTTAGTCTCAACCCTTAAAAATAGCGTCTCTTTATGAAAAAAATTCTGAAAAAATTTTCAGCCCCCCACTCTCCCTTTTGGAATAATGACTATTTTACTGCATTATTTTCGAGTCGTCTATGAATAATTATCCATTTTGGGATTAACGAATTCTATCGCTATGCAAGATTTTACGTATATGAACTAAGAATTCGACTAAAAAACAAATACTTTTGTAATTTTATGAAAGATTTTTCTCTCGTTCGCATAGAAATAACCATTTTTCAAATCAAATTTGAAAAATTTTCTCCAAAAAAATTTATACTTAATTTAATTTTTTTCAATCAATAGAAAATGATTGTTTGATTTCCACCTTTCATAAATTATCTCATAATACCCAATCTTTTCGAACTTGTACATGTAATTGAACGAACCAACGAACCTTCGAAATAAAAAATCCACTACATGGTAACAGCCTAATTCCATATCATAGAAATAACAAATTTTTATTATCTATCGAAAAGAGTACCTACATTCGAGTAGAAAAATCATTAGCAAAACTATAATATAATATCCAATTTTTCCGATGAAAAATTAATTTCCAAGTTACCTACGAATAAAAATTTGAGTAACCCACATTTCAAGTGGAACAATCAGAAAAATTATACGTACATAATTACGTATCAGACCCGGAAATTTTCAATTTTTTGTCCATTCGAAAATATTAAATCTGGCTGCTACCTAAAAAGTAACGTCAAAGTCAAAATATACATTTTGAAAATTTTGCAATACCTAACTACATTCTGTTTCGCAATTTAAACCCTTATGATTTCAAGATTCAAGATTATTCATCGATACTTTTAATTTTTTAGGAATATTTTATTCTGTAATAAGTATCACAATGTGGATGAAATTTAAGAAAAAATTATATGGAGGGAGAATTTTTAATGTAGATACGAGGTATCTACCTCTACTTATCAGTGGTTCAGATTGGTACTAAATCTAAATAAAAATTACGTTAAAATTTACGAGCGACTTACCAAGCTGAGAGTAAGTTATGGCACAACAAATCGCAAATACGAAGAATAAGTATCTACCTAAATCACGAAAAGTACACCGAATTAAGCAAAGTACTAAAACATACGTATACCTAATTGATCGCAGTTAGAAACCAGAACTGCATAGAAAAATCAACACGCTCAATTACCGTAACAACCCTATCTATCGATACGAATGTGTGTATTTGATGCTGCATGAACTTATTTTATCACATGGGTATCGTATTTCTAGTTCACGATAACATTGTTGAGGAGACATCGATCATCATGAGCTGATAAAAAATAATAAAAATTTTAGAAAAAGCGAACAACCACAACAAACATGCTCAAGTATTCTATAAACAAAACCAAAATCCGTTATAACCTTTCGAAAATTTTTCAACTCTATCCAAATCAAGTCTACTCAAAAATTTCTTCCGAACAACTTTTTTCAGGTCTAAAAGTTTTCTCGAAATTTTTTCAACTTTGGTGTTTTTTTCAAAAAATAATTTTCAATTCTTGGGATTTTACTCAACTTTAAAATTTCTTTTTAAAAAATGTAGTTCCCGATGTGCTGTTATTGTAATGGAGGCCATTATTTTAAAAATTTGAAAATACTTTGCAAATCGACTTCAAATTCTGATGAATAACTTTCTCAACTTGAAAATTTCTCCTCAAATTGAGTAAGTACTTTCTTTGTTTTTTTAATCTCGAAAATTTTTTTCAGATGCTTTTGTATACTTACCTGTTTTTTAACTCTGAAATTTTTTGGATAAAAAAATCTTGAAAAAATTTAGATTGGAGAAATGTTGAGAAACCCATAAAAATTTTAAGACAATGTTTAAGATCAAAGAAGGAAATTTTAAAGTAAACAACTGAAAAATTACAAAAAATTCAAGAAAATTTCAAATTTCAAAAGGTTTTAGATCAAAAAATGAAATTTTCCAATTGAAATTTTAAGGCTGAAATAAATTAATACATATTTCAGGGATGGAAAAATTTTGAAAAATGTTTGAGATCAGAGAAAAATTTTGAAGAAATTTTAGAGTTGGAAAAAGAGGTTAATGAGGGAGTCAATTGACATTTTTTTGCCATCAGATGTCAAGCTTTAGGTACAGGGTATCCGAAGAAGCCAGATGGCCCTTGAACGACGAGAGATTTTCTCCATTTTATTTCCGGGTATCGTAGAAATTTTCAACAAATTATGCTTTCTGTCAGCTTAATCGAAAATATGTACGTTTTCTTTTTTAATTCGATTTTTTTACGCAATTTTACGAAAAATTGTTACTTTAATTCGCAAAAAATTATTATCAAAATTTTAACATAAATTTTTATTTCATCATAAATTAATCAAAACCATTAGGTACACAATCGTTCAAAATTATGTAAGTAAGAAGATATGGGTATCTAAAAATTCACGAAAGTTCAAAAATTGAACCAAAATTTAGGATTCCAATTCGAGACATTTCCTTCATGAAATTATACGCAAAGGATATAAATTTCATGCACGAATAAATTTTCCTCCGACTTTATTGAGAAAAATTAAAATATTGAAACAGATTTTCTTGAAAAATTATATTTTTCGTGGAAAAATATGATGATGAGGCATTTTTTTTGTCAATTACCCAAAAGGTAAAATCTTATGGGGTGATTTTTTTGAAAAAATTACACAACATTCTCCTTTAGACTAAAAATCTCAAATCATGGCTAGGTTCAAATGCATGAGGCATAAAACAATTTTTCTGATGAAATTTTAAAATGTTTATGTGAAAAGATGCCCGAATAGATTTCCATTTATTCGTAGTATGTTCGAATACGAACTGATCCCCACTTTTTCTCAATTTTTTTTTCAACTTTGAATTTTTGGTTCCAAATTTTTTCACGATTTTTTTTCAAATTTTTACTCCAATTTTTTTCTCAATAAACTACTTATGGTACTCAATCTGAAATTTTCTCATATTTTTTCTTTTTGATACCTACTTTTATGATTTTTCTCTCACAATTGTTTATAATCTTGAATTTTTTTTCAAAACAATTGTTTCATCAATTGTTTACATTTTTTTTCTATCCTTTTCATTTCTTTTCGAGCTCTCAACTTTTTTTTCAATTTTTTCACCACTCTAAAATTATTACCATAGAATTTAACAGCGTTTTAAGAAATTAAATTCGATACTTGAAGATTTTGAAAATTGTAAAAAAGAAAGATTATGTAAGTATGAAACTGTAGAGGGGGGAACCGGATCTAGATCGCGAATAAAGGCCCGATTGTCCCTTACATGAGAAGAAATAAATTGAAACGCGGCACTGATATGAATATTTTATTAAAAATATACACATCAGAGCACTAAGAATAAATTAACTTGGTTGCGGATAAATTAACACATCATAAAAATTGTACCATCCGGAGTACACATTATCCTAAAAGGCATAACGGATCCCGAATTGATTCGGCGAGCTGCGAATTCACTTAGCCTTGGAAACCTCGTGAACCGGACGCGACTCTAGCCGTTGACGACAACATTGGAACTGATTTTTGCTAGAGAACCGGTTAGCGGCTCACCCTCGTATACGCGAGAGGGATTCTCTCGCGTACCAGGGATGACGCATACCAGCATGGATTAGCTCGCAGGGCAGCACCACTACGGCAAAAGCAAGATCTTTGTGGGTGGGCCATATTCACTCTTACATATGCCCCATCGAGCTATAGTAGGGGAGCCAGCTCCCATAGTAAAGGTCGAACTTTAAGTTCAGATCGAATTCCTAAGAGGATATAGGTCCCTGCCCCATCGAGCTTTGCTGTGGGTGGTGGTGCACAAGGTAATAAATTTTGATCCGGTAATTCTGGTGCGGCTGTTTTAATTCAGAAATAATAAAAATTTTGCGGTCTGCTGACCCTCGGAACGGCCGAAAGGGAGCGCCGACGGGCCGAAAATTCTGCGAGCTTGATGACTATATATTACGTTAAAACTGGTGAATTACGTTAAATTGGACGGCATGGATTTTCGAAAATGTGGGCATTAGTGTATGTATGCCTCCAATAGAGAGAAACATTATAAAAATTAGGAGAGAAGTTTGAATCAAAATTTTGAGGTATCAAAACCTTTTAAGCAGTGCCAAAATTATACATTATTTATCCCTAAGTCATCATTTTAAGATGCTGTCTGGGTATCACAAGGTAGGCAAATTAAGCAAATTCGCTGTGGCCTCTCTTTTTTTTTTTTGTGATCCGTTTATGACCCTAAGAGGTAGATTTATCAAATAAGCATTTAAATCAAACATGAAAATAGTCAGTTAAAAATAATTAATATTAAACTTACAATTATACTTAATAAGTAGTTATTCAGAGCTCGAAACATAGAAAAAGTGGGGTTACATGAAATTATTGTTGTCTCTGGGGTCAGTGTGGCTCTTGATGCGGGGATTTACAAATTGTGAGACGTAAAAAATGTAAAAGGGTCAAAAAGTTTACAATTTTTAATTTTTTGATTTTGGGGGGAAGAAGGGGAAATTGCAAATTTCTTTTTATTGTTAAATTCACACACTCTGTTACGTTTCATTATTTTTTGATTTTTTTTTTTTGTTTTTCTATTTTTATTGCGTTTTGTCTTTTTTGTTCACACGCACCCTGTTACATATTTCTTTTTTTGATTTTGTATATTTTTCTATTTTTATTATTTTTTTTTTTTTGCGATTTTTTTTTTTTTTAAATTTGCAATTTTTAAGTTTTGGTTTTTTGTAGAGCTCTGATCGTGCCTCCGGATTTTTTAATTATAATTACAAATGATGTGATAACATTTTGTTGTTTTGGGTGACAAATTGAGGGTAGTGTCTATATAGGTAATAGGGTCCAATCGTGATGATAAACTGCAGCGTCGATTATTGCTTTGTGCTCAGATGGATGGTCTGGTGTGTCTCAGAGTGGTGATGGTAGTTGAATTCACAAGCTAAAATTCTGGTTATTTGACTGTGAAAAATATGTATTTAGAAGGATGTTTTTATGTTTGCATGCATGGATAACTGTTGAGTCTATTGTAAAACAAAGTGTGATTAGTTTTGGTTTTTGCTCTATCGAAGTTTAATTTGAATTTGAGCTAAGTGTTCATCAGAAGTCAGTTTATCAAGGATTGGTTCAGAGAACTGCCCCATATGTCCTCAACGTATGTATTTGTTGATATTTCACCAAATTTTGTGGGGGGTTCGTGTAAGTCATAGAATTGAGGATGTTAATTGGCGTGCCCCATATGCACAGTTGGTTACGATTTTGGTGTTTTTATGTCATCAGGGTACATATATGTTAATGAGTGATCGAGAGGAGTGCCCCATATGCCGGTATTGTTAAAAAGGTGTCAATTTTGTTGTCCAAAAGGTAATGGATTTGGTCGGAAGAGAGGGGGGTTAAAAATTTTGAATCTTTCTTGATGTATGCGTGTTTTTTTTTTTTTTGTTTTTTTTTTTTGATAGGTGGGAGTATTTTTTGTGCACTTAAGGTGCCTATTTCTGGGAATTTTGGGTCATGATTATGATTTGGCCTTGAGTTTTGTTGTTTTATTCGTATGCACCAAGTAGTGTGTGAATGGGGATTGACATTGTGTTATGTTTTGTCCAGTTTGAGGTTGTTTACCATTATTTCAGTATATCTGGGTTTGCTCAAGAATTTCAGTTTTGTGTGACTTCCTTTCAAATAGGCGTACTCCTGGTTTTGACCAATTTTGATGTGTTTATTTTCCATACCATCCCGACCAATAATCCATTGGTTATTCGTCGGGATGATGCAGAATGGTAATGTAATTGTTGTTTCACCAAAATTGAAAGTAACACTGATTATTCTTGTTTTGACATTTACAGCTTTGTAGTTGTGATTGTTAATGAAGAGTGGGCATTCCAGGTCGTGGTATTTTATGTGGTTTGGGTGGTTTTGTTCTAAAGCTTCTGCTATGTTTTGTGATATGGTATTTTGGTCTATTTCTTTGTTAATTTGCAGTGACCAAGTTTTTTTATTGATTTTAATTTGTATTGGGTTAATTACTGTTTGTTCTGTTGTTTGTGTTTTAGTGGAATTGTTTGTGTTTTCGTGTGGGTGCATTTGGCTTTCTTCATTGTCTGTTTTTTAAAGTCATTCCTGAATTTGCCTCGCAAGAATTGGGGAAGGCGTTTTGAGCGCTGCAGGCATCGTATTACGGATCTTAGGTGGGTTGGGCGAGGTTTGACCCTTGATGGTGCCCTGGGTGGGGGTGTGTCATAGTTGGTTTCCGATTCAGTTATAGGCTTAGTTTGTAAGTTAGCTTTCATTTTATCAGTTGCCGAATCTAGTTCTGAAATCTCTGAATCATACCATATTTCACAATCTGACTCAGACTCAGATTCATATTCGGATTCAGAATCTGATTCATATTCTGATTCACTTGTTATGATGTTGGTTTGTTTAGTTTTTATTTTTGTGTTTGGTTCATTAAAGTTTTCGTATATTGTTTTCTGTTTTGTTTTTGGGCGTAATGATGCCGGGTTATCTGGTTTTTGTATTAGTCGTTTTCGGGATGGAGTTTTAGTTTTGCACGTTGTCTCCTCAGTTATTGTTTGTAGGTCAGTTGAGCAGATTTTTGTTTGTATTTTGTCTGTTGGTGTGTCGTAAAAAACTTGCTCAAGGTTAGCTTTACATTCAGTTTCAAGTTTAGTTGGGGATTTAGTTATTGATTTTAGTCTAAATTCAGATTCAATATTGGTTTTGTGTTCAGATTTTGATTCGATTTTTGTATGGTGAAAATTTTCATCGGGAAATTTTTGGAGCTCCTGTTCTTGATTTATTTTTAGGTCGTCGGATTTTGGTTTTGAATCTGATTCTACCTCAAGTTTTGAGTTCTTTTGGTTGATGTTGGGAGTGTTTGACTTAGTTATTTGTTCTGTTAATGCAGTCGTTGTTTTTGTAGTTGGTTTCTTGTTATCAATGATTTTTGGTGGTTTCATTATTTTTTCAGGACGTAGAAAAAAGGATGCATCAGGTTTTGAGAGAGTATGTCTATCTTGCTGTTTAGTGGGTTGAACTAATTTTTGAACTGGGGTTAAATTTTTGATTTTCTCAAGTTCCTGTTTAAGACATTCAACAATTTCTGTGTAGATTTTTGAGGATATGTAGAATTGGTTAGTTTTTTCCGAAAAAATGAATTTGTGTCTATCTGGGATAATGTTACGGTTCTTGTCTACTGTTACTATTGTGTATTTTTCTCCAGTTGGATTTAGTGTTTCTTCGAGTTTCAGGAGTTTTTCTGATGGTGTTCTCAAGATTGTGATTCGGTTGTCTATTTTTAGTGCTTTAAACATTTGTTTGAAGTGAATAAAGCGGTTTAGGTTGACTGGTTTATCATTTTCTCTACGTGGTTTTATAATTGGAAATAAGACAATAATGTTCGTTATGCCCTTGTCAAGGAGACATTTTAGAATGCGCTTAAGATCCTCTTGAATTTTTTCAAATTTGCGTGTTGCGTAATTTAATTCAAATTGGCCAAGAGATAAAATTATTTTTTGTTTTGAGAATCTTAGGTCTTTAATTTCATCATAAAGATTTTCGAGAGTGATCAGGTTTTTTAGGTATGCTGGGAGATCTCCTTTCTGCCCCATTTGTGCCCTTTTGATGAAATGAGCGATTCCATCTCCAATGAATTCAAAATCTTCAAATTCATGTGTTGTTGGCAAGGGTTTGGTAGTATTGTTTGATTTTGTCAGTTTTTTTGTTACTGGGTCAAGTTTGTAAAATGTTATTGGTTTTTTAGAGTTAAAAGTCTTTCCGTTATTGTTGTTTTTTGTCTCAAATTGGGATTTTTTGAAATTTGGGCTTGGTTTAACAGTTTGATTGTTTTGACTTTTGCTTTGTTGTTCTTGCAAAAGCTGGTTTGTTTTAGATTTTGTTTGTTCCGAAATTTTATTTGGGGGGTCAATTTCATTTTCAGACTGGTGTTCTTCAAATTTTTGTTCCAAATTTGGTTTTCTTAAGAGAAAGGGGGCCCTGAGATCATCTGGTTCATCATAGATTTCTGTAAGTTCTTTGAGGCGGTCTATAAATTTTGGTAGGCACTTACGTTCTTCATGTGAGACACGCATCAAGAGTTCTAAAGGTAATTTTTCGAGTATTTTGTTTAATATATCTTGAGGTGTTTCTAGGAACTTTTTCAATTCACACAGTGTATCGTGCCATATTAAGCCGAGATGTGCAATAGCACTTGTACTTTCCCCGTTTCTTACATTTTCCCTGAAGTGTTTTAGTGTATTATACTGAATTTGGCGGTTCCAAAATTCAATCAAAAAGTTCTTTTTTAGTTGCTCAAAATCTTCAAGTTTAGATTGAGCCTCAAGCCATGTTTTCTTGTCTGGGATTTTGATAAGTCGTGTTAGTAGGAGACATTTTTGGTAGCCATTTAAATTTATGCCACGGAGGTATTTTTCAAATTTCTCCAAAAATGTGTGTGGATGATGCTGTGTTTGCTTGTCGGAAATTATGCCTGCCTTTTTCAGGGCTTTCACACTGAATGGTAGGGTTTGTATGTTTTGTGATATGTGACATTGATGTACAGGGGATGGGGCTTTTTTCTTCTGGGCTATTGTTTTTGAGGGTTTGAGGTTTCTAATTTTGTTACCCTCTCAAGAAGGTTTGTAAGATCTGGTATCGTATTGGTATTGCAGAGGTGTGGTTCATTATTTGTGTGTGAGGGTTGGATGAGTTTATAGTCGTGTTCTTGGAGTATATCGGTATGGTGTTTAATTGTTGTTTGTATGTCTTTAAGTAGTAGGGGTACATCTTTTGCACATATGGTGAGATTGTCATTATTTTTTTAAATTTTGTATGTCTTGTTGTAGTGTTTGGATCAAGGTATTACTCAGCTCTGGTGGTTTAGCTGTGTTGTCAGTTAAGCCTTGATTTTTTATAATTTTTTGAGTCGTATCTTCAGAATTTTGGGAAAGTTCCAGAATTTGGTTTGAATTTTGGTCACTTTCAAGGTTTTCAGATACTGGGGGACTGTTATGTGGTTCCAAATTCGGTGTAGGTGTCATATCTTGGGTAAATGTGGTCGAAGTTGAGAGATTTGGGTCGGTTTCGGGTGAAAATGAAGAGTCTGGAGAAGGGAGGGGTTCAATTTGAGAGTCGTCTGTATTTTGGTCTAAAGAGGGAGAGCCGGGAGGGGTTAGTGTGGTTGGGCGTATGTCAGACATATTTTGTTTGTTTGTTTTTTTTTTTTTAAATTAGAGTTTTTTGTATAAAATTTAGAATTTGGGAATTAATGTGATGTCTAAAATCAAATTGCCCTGAAGATTGTTGATTTTTGAGTGTAAATTTTGTTTCTGTTGGATAGTTGCCGAATGTGAGATGTTTATGGTGTTTTTAGCGATCTTTTATTACGTGATTTTGTATTTTTGTCAAATGTGTTCGGTTAGGAGAATTTTGAGTATTTTTATCGGAAAGGGGGAGTTTTTAAGTCGTAGAATTTAAGAGGTAGGAAATTTTTGGAATTTTTGATGGATGTTGATAACTGAGAAATTTTATGAGAACGTAGTCGGAGAATTATTTCTCAGTTTATCTGGATTTTTTACGATGTAGGAAATAAAATTTTCTTCAATTGCAGTCGTCGTGGGGTACGTACTGTCGCAATTTTCAGAAAATTGTAGGAATTAGCCGTGATTTTTTAGATTAGAATTTTGTAAAAATAATTTTTGTGAAGGTCCAAAAAATATGAAATTTTGATATTTTCTTTAATTGCAGCGGTCGTTGGTACGTACTGTCGCAATTTTTGGAAAATTGTTGAAGTTAGCCGGAATTTAAATTGAATTTTGCAAAATTAAATTTTTTATTAGGGTTCAAAGAATGTGGACTTTCAAATAGTAGGTAAAGATAAAATTGAAATAGTGAGTCGCAGATTTAATTAATTTGCAAGGATTTTGGAATGTGAAATTATTCGCTGCGATCGTCGTTGGTTTTTTAAACCGATTTGAAAATTTTGATAGGTGTTTTAATTTTGATTTTGATTTTCAAGGTCGCGGAAATTTGAAAGAAGAAAATTTTGGAGCTATGGTTGTCGTTGTACACGTACTGTTGTAGCTGGGATCGAAAAGCTGAAATAAAAAATTGAATTAATAGCTGCAGTCGTCGTTGTACACGTACTGTCGCAGCGGATTGAAAATGTTTGTGGGGGGTAATGGGATGGTACACTGAAGTTGTCGTATAGCTCGTGCTGTCTCAGTGGGGAGGTCGAGGGAAGTACTGCGTACCAAAGTTGCGGAAAATTGCAGTCGTCGTTGTCCACGTACTGTCGCAATTTTCAGAAATTGGGCGCA
This sequence comes from Pseudococcus jackbeardsleyi, assembly GCA_038380155.1. Taxonomy (NCBI): domain Eukaryota; kingdom Metazoa; phylum Arthropoda; class Insecta; order Hemiptera; family Pseudococcidae; genus Pseudococcus; species Pseudococcus jackbeardsleyi. The sequence continues at coordinate 59,529,031 of CM076242.1, forward strand.
GTATTTCAAGGTATTTAGGATAAGAGAGAGAGAAAGTAAGGAGAAACAGGAGAGATTTGACAGGGGGTGTTTTCTAGGCTGTAATTAGTAATTGCAGCGCTGTAATTGAGAAAAAATTTCAGATTAGTGGTTTACGTGGTTAAATAGGTCGCTCGGGTAGGCTTACGTACTGTTGCAATTTATAATTTCAAAATTTATTCACGGCTGGATCGAAATAAAGTCGAAATCGTAGGTTGGGAAATTTTTTTTTTTTTTTTTTTTTTTTAAAAAAATTTGTGAAAATTTTGGGGTGTGAAAGTATTCACTACGATTGGCCTGTCGCAATTTATAAATTCACTGTTTGAATTTTGATAATCAAAAAAGAAAATTTGTTGAAGTTTATAATTTCAAAATTTTGATTCTGATAGGTCAATAATGAAATCGAAATTGTAGGCCGCTAAATTTAAAAAATTTGTGAAAATTTGGGGTGTGAAAATATTCACTGTGATTGTCGACTTATCACAATTTATAAATTCACAATTTGGGTTCTGGTATTCGAAAATGGAATTTTATTGAAATAGTAGGTCGCGGAATTCAATCAAATTTGAATTTTTTGTTAAATTTTGATGGTGTCAGTATTATGAGGTCCGAATTTTAATTTTGCTTTTTTAATAGTTGGTGCCAGGAAAATTCAAGGTTTATTTTAGGCGATGTCTGTGAAGGGGATTTCAATGTGGGCAGTTTTGTGCAAATTTTGAGAATTTAGTTGTAAATTGGTGGGTGGATTTTTTGAAAAGGAAGAAAAATCAGCTTTTAATTTGAGATAGAGAAGAAAAAATTAAATAAATGAATGAAAACGAAATTTTGTTTTGGAAGAAGAGTCAAAAATGGAAAAATTTATTGGTATTTAAAATTTTGATTCTTTGAATTTAGATTTATGATTTTTGTGCAGTTTTGAAGAGAAAGAGAAAATTTTCAGGGGCTGATTTTATTTTAGATGACGTGAGTATAGAAAATTTGATTTGATTTTTTAATTTTTGGTATGTGTGTTTCAAGAGTTTTGATATTTGATGCAAAATTTAAATTTAATAAATTGTAAGTCTTCCAAAAGGGTGATGGGTCGCTGTTTTTGTGATCGGAATCGAAAGTAACTTTTAATTTTTTGATTGAAAATGAATTTTGAATTCCAGTTATGCGAAATGTTTTGCCAAAGTATAAAAGGAATAAGTTTTGACTGTGAAATTTAAATTTTTATGATGTAAAAAATGGAAATTAATTTCAAAAATGTACAGCCTACAAATGTAAGCTAGGAGATGTCCGAAATGTTGGGAAACGTAGTGAATTTAGATTTCTATTGTATACGTTACCCTAATACAAGGCTGCCTTTATTGTTGTTTTACTTGTGGCGTAGATATGCGTTTGGTGGAATCACTGCTGCACTCTATACCTATGTTGTGGAAGTTGTCAAAGTCCGGGGTAGTTTTTATTTTGTCCTTTAGAGGGTGTTGCAGGTACAGAACACGCCGAATCCGTTGGGACTGGTTTGTTATGTTGGCTGCTGTCTTAGTATTGGTGTGTTGTCGTAGTCAGGTATCCTTCTAGCAGTTGAGTTTCTTTTTTAGATTCCTAAGCTGATAAAGGGATGTAGAAAAATCTTGAATTTAAATTAAGGTGTTACAATAGAGTGATGAGAGAATTGGCCAGTACGATTTTCGCGCAAAAGGGATTATAAAGGTCTTTGGTAATAGCCGCCAAGTGGGAAATTCGTGAATTTAGAATAATGGGATGATTTTATATGGTCCGAAAAGTTATATTTTGGATTTACAGAGTACAAAGGAATTGAAAGGATGTGGATAATTAATTGATTTTGAGTTGACAGATTTTTTGAAAAGAATAATGGGAAATGTCAAAACGTTTGTATCTTGTTTCCGTTGGTTTTGTATTTTCAAGAGGATTTGAATTTTAATGAGGCTGTGAATGATACGAAAGTGGGTAAAGATATGATCAAAAGTGCGAAATTTAGACTGGAATATCGAAAAGGTTTTTGGTTTTGATTGACACGTTTAGAAAATGTAAGAATTGGTCGTAAATTTATTGATTGTTTAATCGTTTTGGAAAAGAATGGGGTGATTTTTGTGTACCGAGATGTGATCGTAAGGTGTATTGTTTGGTCCGGAAATCGAAACGTGTTGTGACAGGTTATATTTGATTAATCGATTTTTGAATGTTTTGAAAATAATAGGCCGGAAGAAACAATGTGCCGAAATGTAGACAGAATGTCTAGTTGATTTTTGTTTTCTAAAGAATAAGATTTAAAATAAAGAATCAAAAGTGTGCCGAACTGTCAAATTTTGATATTTATTGGACTGGATTTTCGAAATAATGTGATTAATGATAGGCGGTAGCTTTGTTGGTTGTACCTGGACTTAAGATTTGGATCGTTTTTTGTTATCGAATTTCAAAGGGATTTGAATTTTAATGAGATGGTACGACCTTGGATCTGAATCGGGAAATTTTACTTGACCATTTGCGCTTTGTTACGAATTTAGAGGGAAAAAGAATTAATCAGGTTGGGCTAAACCGAAAAATAAAAAGTAATTTTGTTTGAAAAAAGGATATTTTTCTAAATATTTAAATTTTGAGTCGTAATATATCAAAATTGGAGGAAATTTATCTATGATTGTTTAGGCTTTTGAGTTTTAGAATGATAGAAAAAGATTACGTTGATCAGAAGAAATGAATTTTGAATTTTTTAGAAAAAATTTATGGATTTAATTTTTTAGGTGGTAGAAAGGATTTCGTTGCTGAAATAAATAATTTTTGAGTTTTTTAGTTTTAGAATGCCAAAAAAAAGATTTCGTTGCTCAGAGTAAATGAATATTGGATTTTTTAGAGAAAATTTATCAATTTGATTTTTTAGGTGGTAGAAAAGGATTTCGTTGCTCGAAATGAATTTTTTCAGTGTTTTTGAATTTTAGAATGCCAGAAAAAGATTTCGTTGATCGGAATAAATGAATTTTGAATTTTTTGGAGAAAATTTATAATTTTGATTATTTAAGTGGTAAAAAAGGATTTCGTTGCTCGAAATAGTTTTTGAGTTTTTGAAGAAATACCTTTTAATTAACGCCGGAAAAAATATTTTAATTGATTTTAATGGTTTATTTTAATCTGAATCGGAATATTTACTGAACCATTTGCGCATTAGACTAGTTTAGAGGGAAAAGGATTGATCAAAGTTGGGCTGAACGAAATAATTTTGTATAAAAAATAGGAATTTTAGATGGGAAAATTTAGGTTGTAAGATATCTAAATGTGTGAAAAATTATTTACGTTTTGGATTTTAACGTTAATATTTTTCTTTTGGGGCTAAACAGAAATAGATTTACAGAAAAGATCGAATTTTGGGTCCGAAAATTGATTAAATTAATCAAAATGGGTGGAAAATATTCACGTTTTTGGTTGTTTGGTTAATATTTTCCTTTTTGGGTCGTAAAAATAGGAATTTTGATTTTAATAGGTCGAAATGGGTAAAGAATTATTAACGTTATTTAGGGTGACGTTAATATTTTTCTTTTTTGGGTTAAATATGTACGTTTTTTGCCAAAGAAGGCCGAAAAGGTGTTCTTGTTGACCAAGTTTTACTGTAATGTGTTGTAAAAATGTCAACAACAACGTTAATTTTTAATTTTGGTGCACTTAATGTGCTTAATTAGAAAAAATTTTCACTTTTATCCGTTTTTTGTATGTCCCATACCAGTTTTTAGGTTAAATTTTACTGGTAACGGAAATTTTGGGATTTTTGGGTCAAAAAATGTTTACGTTGGCCAAATTTTACTATAATATGTCGTAAAAAATACCTACGTTAACATGAATTTTGATTTTTAGAGATTTTGAAAATATTTGTTTGATAGAAAAAATTTTATATGGATCAAATACGTTTTTTACACAAAAAGTTTTACTTGAATCCGTGTTTTGGGTGTCCCATACCAGTTTTCTTCTGAAAATTTACTGGAAACGGATTTTCTGGGACCATGGGATATATCGGCTGTGCTTCTTCACGAATTTCCACAGGTAGCTAGGCTGCAGATCTCCAGGAAAAGTCACATGCGTTCGGGCGCCAATATGTAGAGGGGGGAACCGGATCTAGATCGCGAATAAAGGCCCGATTGTCCCTTACATGAGAAGAAATAAATTGAAACGCGGCACTGATATGAATATTTTATTAAAAATATACACATCAGAGCACTAAGAATAAATTAACTTGGTTGCGGATAAATTAACACATCATAAAAATTGTACCATCCGGAGTACACATTATCCTAAAAGGCATAACGGATCCCGAATTGATTCGGCGAGCTGCGAATTCACTTAGCCTTGGAAACCTCGTGAACCGGACGCGACTCTAGCCGTTGACGACAACATTGGAACTGATTTTTGCTAGAGAACCGGTTAGCGGCTCACCCTCGTATACGCGAGAGGGATTCTCTCGCGTACCAGGGATGACGCATACCAGCATGGATTAGCTCGCAGGGCAGCACCACTACGGCAAAAGCAAGATCTTTGTGGGTGGGCCATATTCACTCTTACAAAACTTAAAAATGTTTTGGTTGGAAAAAATTTTGGTGCTAAAATTGCAAAATGTTTTGAGAAAACAATTTAAAGTTGAAAAAAAAATTGAAACAATTCTGAGATAATTTTAGGCTGGGAAAAAATATTATGAAAACATAAAAATAGGTCTATGTGAGAGTTTTTATTAAGAATCAACTCTTACATACTTACACCGAAAAAAAGAATGGAATTCAATTCATACATACTCTAAAAAAAATACTTTATGTAGGAAAAAATTTCTGAATTCCAAGAATTCAATCTCTAATTTTAAAATTTCCTCCCCAGGCCACAAGACATATCCATGCACATATATTTTAATGACTTCTTATTACGTTTTATTCAATATTGGGAATTTCCTAATTTTTCTTGAATTGTTTTAATTAATCGATTTTATTGGAAAAATAAATAATTAGTACAAATTCATCGAAAATTGCAAACTTATAATCGTTTATCAACAAAAAAAAAAAGGGGAGGTATCTCATTCAAATTATCAAAATTGGATTCGTGTTTCTGCTACTTCCCAAGGTTTTCTCGGAAAATAGCTAAACGATAGGAATTGAAAAACAAATTGGAACAATTTTACGCAAGTTCATTTTAAAAAAAATGAGTCATGCTTGTAAAATACTCGGTGAAAACATGTGTCCTAAGATCATCTCGTTTTATTCCACGAATTTTGTACAGCGGGTTGTTGCAAAAGCGATTTCCGATTTCTTCGAATTTAAATTCCATAAACAAAATTGATTATTGATGAAGAACTCGATGAAATGTTGCTGAAAAGAAAAATCGTTGATAATTTTCTCTCACAATTTCGTCAATAGTTTTTTTTTTTTTACGTAAGTATGTAGGTACTAGGTACCGAGGTACTTCAATTGATTTCTCGTGGGAAGTTGAAATCGTATAGGTATTTTTCCAAGTTCATTAACTATGAGAACGATTAAATTCCTATCAAATCTCAACATTACGAAATCGTCATTTGAAAATCAAACACGAGGAAACTGATACTTTTTTCTATTATTTGAAGATGATCTCAAATTCGACGAATGAAAGATTGGGCAAAGTCTTCTGACTGCAGCGAAAAAGTGGATTTTTTCATATTGCCCATTATCAATGGATGCAACCAGTATAGATAATTACGATTATGATTCGATGCTATTCTTAGCTCGAAATTGAATATTTTCTTGAAATTGAGGGTTTTTTCATCGTTTTACGATTCAACAGTATTGATGATAGTAAAGGTCGGTTTTTATCTCGAAAATTAGATAGGTAACTCCGTGCGTACTTACGTAGGCGTTGGTATCAAAATAAATCGTGGCCTTCAGCGTCGAAAAAAAAAAGAAACAAAAAACCATTTCTCTGGTTATTCTATTTTAGGCATCAGATAGATTCTGATTAAAAATTCGTTCTCTGCTTTCTGTCATTATTTTTAAAGGTTTGAAATTAAAAATCTCTTGTTGATCGCCTACCATTCCTTTTCATCACCAGCAAAGCATCACATTTACTCTTTTTCAAGAAATCGAAAATTTTTATTGAGAAATTAATAATTAATAAATTACTTATGTCGAATAATTATGCCTATATTTTGAATAAAACTATGTTTTTACTTCGAATTGAGTTCATCTACGTTATCAGCCAGAGTTCTAGAAAAAATTCGCAAATTAATAAACAAAAAAAAAACAGAACGAAAACTTCAATGACTAATAAAATAGGTAACGTGCATATGATTCTCAGAGCTACCATATATACCGGGTGACCGGAAAGTACATACCGAAAAAAATTTAAAATTTCAGTAAAAAAAATTTATTGGCGAGGTAATCTTTTTTTTCTCATATTCTACTAAAATAGACTGTCTTCTAATCTCTGCATAAGTTATTGCTCGAAGAACCTCAATAATCCACAATTTTCTCGTAAAACAGAAAAATAATTCAGTAATTCAGGGGTAAATCATCTGGTTCCAATTTGTGAAGCGCTGAAATCTAATCCTCTTTATTTCAAGGTTGAACGCATTGTTTTGAAATTGACAGGGTTGAAATCAAGCTTTTGGCTATCTTGAAACCTACCCCCAGATATTCGAAGATTTTATTCCGCGCAATTTTTAAATTTTGCTTGACTAATTTTAGCTGTAGCATTATAAACTAAAATCGAATTATGCTTCACAAAAAATTTAAAAGAGTTGAGAATCTATGAAGTGGCCTATGATCGAATAGTAATGAACCAAGGATTATGCCAAAATTGAAATTTTTCGGATAAGTTGATTAGGGAATTTTTGAGAAGCATTTATTTTTGGGAACTACTTTTCGGTCACCCTGTACTAACAGCAGAAACTATATTTTTCGCCTACTGCAAGGCAAATACATACTGAATTATTATGACGTTCTTAAAAATAGTGATCAAGGTTGAAAAAACCTGTTCCGCTGAAACACAGACGATTCCATTTAACACGTGTATGAAAAATGTTTAAAGTAGAAATCGGTAGCCACTGAACAACACGTACTTATTAGCCAAAAAAATCATTCGAAACGATGTGCAAAACGCGAAAAAAATGACGACTCTTTGATAATTTTATCGAGGAAGAAATAAATGATAATGAGATGCGGTATTCAATGCTGCGAGAGCTACCAAACGTCGATGTTGTCGGTTTTTACTCCACCCAAGTGTAATTTTATTCTAAATATTTCGTGGAATAGTTTTGTTAAATTGGGGAAGGGAAAATGTTGAGAATTATCGTAATCTGTGTGACCTACCTCGCGATTATTGGGGAGAAGAGTGCAGGTGAGTAGACACAAAGTTAAAAGTGACAATTCTTGAATTTTGGTACCTAATTAAATCAAGCTGGTAATTACGAATAGGTGAAGAAGCGACAACTACTGAGAAGAGTACACTCAATTTCACCTCTCCTAATGTAGGCGAATTTTTTGAAATGAATTTGAAGTTGAATGCACCTAAAAAATTTTTCTGCGAAATCAAGGGTAAGTGTGCATTAAATCATCTTGGAATAATTTCCATAGAATTACTCGAGATGTTCGGTGAAGGGTTTGGATTTAATCAAAATCGAAGTTTTCGGATTAAAGTTTCAGTTGCCTGAAGTTCGAAAACGACTTAAAAATTTTAACTTTTTAACGTTGACGTGATACTTAGTTTGAAATTCCTACTCGACCAATATTCTGGTTTTTTTTGTATGTATTCTTTTCGTGATGTGTTGTCTGGACAATTCCCCATGAGCAGAGATAACTAACTTTTAATAGGTATTTGAATACTTAGGTGGATCAAACCGGAATATTAGAATTCATTTTATTCTTTCAATATTTTCGCGTAAGAAAACCTGATCAAAACCCATAACTCTGAAATTTTTGTTATTTTTCAATATTTTGCGAGACATCAAGTAACTAAGAACCATAAAACTTGTAAAAATTCAGTTTTTTAAACGGCACTGCTACGAAAAAATTTTTTCTGATAATATCGTCATTATTATGAAAATTTAACGTTACGAGTATAGTGACAAATGGTCACCTGCTCTTAGCCAATTTTCCAGTATTCATTCAGTCATAAAATCTATCAATTCCTTGTTTAGAAAAATCAGTAATTTTTTCCTCGAAAAAAAGAACCTTCGAGTATGATACGTTTTCGAATACATAATGTTTTTTTTTCAGTCCATGAGCTGACAAAAATATTATCATTTTGAGTTATAGGTACGAGGAAAACTTTGTGGTAAAATGTAGTAATTTGTTTTTTCTGTTTTTTTGGTACCTACCTTTTGTTGGAAAATTATTTTCAAAATTTTCAAAAATTCGCCAAAAATACATATAAGAATCAACCTGGAGAACTTGAATTCTCGTTACGGTGATTTTAAAGCATAATTTTCGTTCAAATTTAAGCTGAATGTACTTGAATTGATTCCGTTGAATCATTCTAGGAAGTTAATTTTTTTCATATAATAGGAAACCCTACTCCGATATATAAATGGATGAAAAACGGTGTTAATTTGAATAAATCACAGTCGTGGAATGTCCCGAATTTGAAATATGAAGATGAGGGAAATTATACATGCCAGGCGTGTAACAAGATATGTCTGAATTACAGTTTCCGGGTACGAATAGAAGGTAAGAAAATTGCTCACACCTGTATAACTACCTACCTATCAAGTTATCGCACCCAAAGAGGGCTCAGGGTAGCCCGAGCTCCATCTTTAAGCGCGGTGAAAAGATTTTTCTACTACAAAAATGTGAAAAAGCGCAATTTTCTGCTCTTCGTGAGCAGTACTGTTTCAAAAAAAATTTTGCCCATGCTTCGATCGGGCAGTATTTCGGTTCTTTTATTTTAAAAATTTCGATGATTTTCCACTGATTTTTCAGTTAAAAATCACTAATTCTTCAATCAATTTCCAATTTGTCAAAAAAATGGATGATTTTTGATTGAAAGATAAGTGAAAAATAACTACCTACATAATTTAAAATTAGACCTTTCCCCAAACTTTTTCTCAAATTCTCAGCCCCTACCTTGAATAAGTAATTTCTTGTAGAAAATTTAATTTTCTATTCTATTACTTACATCAAAAATAATACCTATTTGATTACCTAGACGAGATGCTGGGGTTCAAGCAAGGAATAGTAAGCGATAGGGTGAAAATTGGAAGTTCTCATACATTTTTTTGCATACATAATAAACCTAGTCACTTAATTACTGTTGAATGGTATCTCCATACAAAGGAAGAAATCAAATTTGATGACGAAGCGTACAATGAGGTAAACATATGTAAGCAATCGTGCTGCTTATGCACTTTAAATTATTTCTGTAGGTAATTAATTTTCACCTTTGTCATTTTTTGAAATGAATAGTTGCGATCAACGCAATTTAATAAAGAAACCTATACAATTAAAAACGTTACCCAGGAAGATGAAGGTTGGTATACATGTCGAATTCATGATGGGGAAAATTTCTACGTCAGCAAAGGGTATTTGCGTGTAGATCCCGAAACCGTCGTTACCAACAGTGAGTTGTATTGATTCAGTCGAGAATGTTTTTTAGAAAATTATATTAAGAAATTCTTTATTGATTACTTGAGGTAATTTCTGTTTTGTTATTTGCAGATGCTACAGATCCAGATTATGCGTTTTTGACATCGACAAGTATTTTTGCTGCACTTTTGCTAGCTTGTATTTTTCTTTTCGGTTACCACAAGTTGAAAAAGTAAGATAATTCGTGACAGTTTCATGAATGTCTTTTTTTTACGAATTTATCGAAGACTGATTATTATTTTCTAATTTATAACTTGTACCTAATTTGTAGGAAGGCTCCTAGAATGTTCGATATAACCACTATGCAAATTTATATACGAAAAATTATCATCAATTTGAGACCGGATTCTGAAGAGGTGAGTTATCGTATCTTTTTCTTTTGAATATTTTTTAGAATGGGAATATGCTGCATTATAAAAAAAAACATTGCCGTTGTTAAAGAAAAAAAAAATGTTCCGATTCCCACCTTACATATATCTAGATCCGACTCTCCTTTAAATTTCATAAAAATTGCATACAAATCCACAAAATTTTTTTTTGTGAAAAAAATCGCTTCCTCACACTTTGTATTCAGGTGCCATCACCTCAAAATGTGACTTAATTCTCTACAACTTTTCTTTCAAACCTTTTTTCATAGCTCCACTTTTTCAAATACTGCTGATAACTGGTTCGAAACTGTGGAACCGGTTTCAAAAAAACATACCACATTTTAATCGCCCCAAGATGTAGACTTCATTTCAGTAATAATAATTTTAAAAAAAAAACACAATTTTTTGACCCAAACCGATTTTTTGATTTGTGGACACCCTGAATAGATAGGACTGTTTAATTATCACAGATTGACGTATTGATACCATTGAAACGCTGCTGTTTGAAGTTCAATGGGTGTTTTTTGTAGCATTTTTTGCACTGATCACGAAATGAATATGTAGTGAAAAAATTCCATCACCTTGAGGATTTTTCACAATTTTGATTTTTTTATTTTGCATTTTGTTTTGCATTTTTTTTAAAAAATCACTTTTAACCTTTGAAGTCGACTTTCTGGGCAAAGGAAACCTCTTACGCCTCTTAGAGCAAAAATGAATAAAACATGAAGTTGTGGAATGTCAAATTTGCTACCTGTAGAGTCCTATTAATTATTTTTTAGTGGGTTTAGCTTTCAAGATATTTTGGTTCAAATTTCAACTTTTTTTAAAATTTAAAATACCTCGAAAGCTCAACCCTTCAAAAAAAATACCTAGGTCTCCACAGATAACAAATTTTACGCTCTAAAATTTTTGTTCAATTTATTTTTCTCTAGGAGTCTTCCTTTGCACAGAAAATCAGCCTTAAAAGTCAAAACTTACATTTTAAATATAAAACCATTAATTTTCAACCAAAAATTCAAATGATTAATAATCCGGACTGGCGAGAGTAAATCTGAAATCATTTTCGGACTCATTTATGCAGAAAAAAATTGTTGATTTTCCAGCCTCTGGTATTTCCATTGTTACAAATAAGAAATGTTAAAAATGTGGTTTAGGTATAACAAAAATCGATTTTCTTGAAAATCTAAGCCTCCAAACAAAAATATGAATTGAACATGAATTGTAGAGCATAAAATTTCCTATCTGTAGAGTCCGATTAGTTTTTTTCTCAGAAAGCTCAGTTTTTTTGATATTTTCAACATAGAAAAAGTTGAACTTTTGACCTAAATATCTCGAAATCTACGCCTTTTAAGAAAAATTTAAGACCCTGCAGGTAGGAAATTTGAAGTCCTACAATTTATTTTCTTTTGAATTTTTTTTAGGGCGTGTGTATTTCGCGCAAAATTGACTCCAAGTATCAAAAGTTGTACAAAAAAAATGCATTAAAAAATGCAATTGTGAAAAATCCTTGGGTGGTGGAATTTTTTCACAATTTTTTTTGTGAAAAATGCTGTAGAATACATCTATCAAACTTCAAACAATATTTCCGACGTGTTCTAAGCGGAAAAGACCGTTGCATCATATTAATTAGGTCTAGGTATCTATCGGTGTGTAGTGTGTACGTGTAGGTAGCTAAGTATCCACTACCTAAATGATGGGATTACGTCATCGTCAGAACGATGTACTTTAAAACGGATGTGTTTTATCACAACTATGTACCTAGATGACACTGATGACAGTAACGGAATTCTATTTGAATAATATTTGTACGTAAATCACGTCCTGTGTGTTAATTGGAGAAAGGGGGAAAGGGAAAATTGACGTATTTCCTTTGAACCATCTGATGATAAATCGAATGATGAACAAATGCTTACTGAAAGAAAAATACAGGGTGTTCCAGGAAAGGACGTCCAAACTTTATTTTTGGATACAACCGGGCACCACTAAAAAAAAAACTTGAGATGAACATGTTGCCTATTTTGATAATTGAAGGGACAAATGCAGGTTCCAAAAAAATCACGTAAAAAATTTTTTTGACCATGGGAATAGGGCATTGAAAACTGAACAGATTTTCATCTTGTAACTTTTTGCCTAATTTGAAAATTGAAGAAGCTCCTTCATTTTTTATGTCAAGCAAACAGTGTACATAACAATTTTTTTCAGTTTTCAACGTATGTACCCCTTGGTTGGTTCATTTTTTTAGAATATTTTTTGACCATTTTTTTTGTAGTTCCTTCAATTTTCAAGTTGGGCAGAAAGTCACAAGATGAAAATCTGTTCCGTTTTCCAATGTCTTATCCATTCCCATGGTCAAAAAAATTTTTACGTGATTTTTTTGGAACCTGCATTTGCTCCTTCAATTATCAAAATAGGCAACATGTTCATCTCAAGTTTTTTTTTTAGTGGTACCCGGTTGTATCCAAAAATGAAGTTTGGACGTCCATTCCGGAACACCCTGTATAACTGTTTTATTTTGATTACAAATTTTTCTCAGTACATATTTTTGATCACATGTTTATGATTAAGTACCCAAGTATCTACGTGACAAAATTTCGGTTCGAACATATGGAAAAACCGTGCTGTAGAATAAAATTTCAATGATTCATCCTGAATGACTCGAAATGCAAACAATTTAGAAAGATAATAGTGCGGAACAGGGGAAAATAGGGACCCTCTGCTTTGTATTTTTTTTGTGATGTGGGAAGGGAGATATAAATTTAATCTGAATCTGAAGTGAAAACGGTCTGGTAAAATAACACTTTCAGATGCCATGCTAAAAGAAATTTGCTTGTGAGATAACGAAAATTTTTGCTCAATAAATGATATCTATCTATCATTTGTAGCTACCTGTGTTTTTCATGTTTTGTCGTACAGTCGCCAGTGGGTACATTTTTCAACTTGAATTTTTTTTTAATTTCCTGTACAAATTTTAGGATTTAAGTATATCCATTTTCTGATTATCTTGACCTCAGCTGTTGGTCCTAAACATTTTTTGCCTTGAGGTGAGATTTCATCTGTTTTCATGAATCAGATTGGATCACAAATTTTCAGTCGTGTAATGGGTGTCAAAATGAAAAAAGTTTGGTCATAGTCGAATTCCACGACCAGAAAATGTATGTTTTGATGGTAACGTCTCCCCATGACCTCCTCCCCCCCCCCTCAATACGCAAATTTTTTGTAATATTGAAGCTGAAAAGTCGTCTGTATTCTTCAGTTAGACTCCTGGACCAAAAAAAAAATGTGATCAAGCTTCCCCGCAGATGGCGACATCCAAATCACACCTCAAAAACTTTAGTTGGTTTCGATTATTTGGCTCAAAATTTTATGGGAGGCCGTCTATCCAAATTCAAAAAAAAATACACACAGGAAAAAAGGTACATAACTTCAGAGCCATTTCAACAAAAATCAATTTTCAACGGATCTATAGGACAGGAAAATCATGAAAACTGATGAAACCCTTTCCAAAGTCCCTTAGATAGAAAAAGAGCCCTTTGCCCGGAATTTTGTGAAATTACTTTTTCAAATTTTATTGCAGAAAAATTTAAAAAAAAAAACTACAAAATTTTGATGAATTCGCGCCAATGCCCTTTTCTTACGGATCTAAATCCATGATCTTTTTTCTTCAATCCATCATATTCATTGAAACTATTTTCTAAATCTCAAATCTCTTCATCATGTTGGGTGTTTGGATTTCAGAAATTTGAAGTTTTAATTGAACGTCGCCTGGCCCCCATCAACATTTACGACCAAAAATCAGGAATTGGAAATGAGTATGAAATGCGAAATTACGAGGTACCCAACGACGAAAATTGGGATTTCCCCAGGGAACGAGTAAAATTGGTTGAGAAAATTGGTGAAGGAGCTTTTGGCATCGTGTATCAAGCGGAAGCCGAAGGGATCTTGGAGCCCAACACCACCACTAAGGTCGCTGTCAAGATGCTCAGAGGTTAGTCTCTTCATACCGGACTTGCATTCGTATCAGCTATAGTTTTCACAAATTGTTTTCTTTTCTTAATGCATATATTTGTGTCTTCAGATAACCATGGCGACGACGAAGGCTTGGTAGACTTGGTATCCGAAATGCAGATGATGAAACTGATCGGCGAACACAAGAATATAATAAATTTACTGGGGCACTGCGTGGATGGTGGCCCACTGTGGGTATTAATAGAGTACGCAGCCTTAGGAAATTTACAAAAGTTTCTTAAAAATCACCAATATTCGGAGAACAGCAATGCCAATAACGATTATACTATTATGGGCAATCAATTACAAGAACCGACATTACTTGGATTCGCTCGCCAGATCGCTGAAGCAATGAACTTCTTGGCTTCTAAAAAAGTATTTTCATATTTCTCCACGAAGCTATTTTGATACGAATTTGAAATACAAAAAATTGGTACTAAATTGTAATAATATTTTTGTAGTGCATACATCGAGATTTAGCTGCTCGAAATGTGCTTGTGACTGAAGGATTTGTGATGAAAGTTGCTGATTTTGGTTTGACCAGATATACCCGCGATAAAGAGTACTATCGTAAAGCTGATGCCAATGGTAGAGTTCCGTTCAAATGGATGGCACCCGAGTCTCTGTATCATCAGCATTATACTTCGCAATCGGATGTGTAAGTGCTAATTGATTATTTCCAATACATCTTTTTCAGTTTACCTACTAAATTGATTTTTAAAATTGAAAATACTTTCCTCTCTGACCCTTGAAAATTTGAAGCAATTATTCTCTCATGAAATCAGTGAAAAAATTCACTGAAATCAAACAGTGAAAAAATTTCTGAAAAATCAGTAAAAATTCATTCATACCTAGTTAAATTTCTGAAATAAGTGTGCTGAAAAATAAATAAAAATTTTTGTAAACTCAGCGAAATTCTTTGAGAATCCGTGAAATTCTTTGAAAAAGTCAGAAAAATTCTTCGTAAAATCAGTGAAATTTTTTTTAGAAAATCAGTGAAATTCTTTGAGAGTCCCTCAATGAAATTTTCTAAAAAATCAGTGAAATTCTTTTAAAATTAGTGAAATTGTTTGAGAAATCGGTGAATTTTTTTGGAAAATTGGCAATTTTTTAAAAGTCAACAAATTTTTTAAAACTGTAAAAATCAACAACTTTTTTTAAAAATTAGTGGAATTTTTTGAAAATTCAAATAATTTTACAGTCCGTAAGTAAAATATTAGAAACTGAAAAATCAGTGAAATTCTATGAAATAAGTATCCGTGAAATTCCTTGAAAAACCAGCGAAAATCCGCTGAAAATGGAAGAATTTTGCTGAGTTTTCCTGCGCCGTAATTTTGGCCCTTTTCATTGATTTTTCATTTTCTGGCTCAATGTTTTTCTTTGATTAAATAAATTTTCTCTTTCTATTTTTACAGATGGTCTTTCGGTATTGTTTTATGGGAAATTATGACGATGGGAGCTGCTCCATATGGTACAATGACTAATAGACAAGTTTATGACGAAGTAAAAAATGGCCTGCGTTTGAATAAACCGGAACTGTGCTCGACTAAAACGTAAAAACTGATTGTAGCATAATTTATAAATATTTCGAATTCCAATTTGCATAACTCATTTACATGATGACTTTACCTCTGCAGATATAACCTGATGGAAGAATGCTGGCGTCTGGATGCACAAGAAAGACCTAATTTTTCGAATATTCTGAAAATATTGGACGATATAATCACTGGTTTTGAAGAGGTATGGAAATAGAACAAAGTACCTATAGGATCTTTTTTTTTTCGTTGTTCATTTTCATAACTACGATTTTTAATTGCTCAGGGGCGTACTACATCAACACTATCGGCAAGTGATCCTGCAGACCTTGAAAATTTCTCGGATTTCGAAGAAGATTTTGGAATTGATTCAACGTTATACGATGCTCCCCTTGTATTCGTACATTGAAAACCGACCTATGAAAATTGATTTCTTCATCGAAAACGATATTTTTCAACGTTTAAAATTTTCGATCTGAAGTGGAAGATTAATTTCTATCCACCTTGATAGCTGCGAAATGTCACTCCAGGTATTGTGATTTTGTTGATATTTCAAGCTGTTGTAAGGTGTGGAATAGAGGAAGGATAGAACGACTGAGTTGATGAAACGAAGAAGGAAAATAGGTACAAGTTTTTTTAGCTTTAAAAAGTATTGATGGTAACGAAAATTTTATTTGATTGTACTGAGGCTTTAGCAAAGGAAAATTGGTTATCAATTTTTTGTTATTTTTGGAGTCAAAAATCAACTTCCTCTGTAACTCTGTTAGAAATTTATTTTTTTTTTCAACTGGAAAGCGCGTTTTGATCTAGGTAATTCACTCATTATTCCTTTGCTAGAGCCTTTTCATTTTTCATTGAATTGTATTGAAAGTGAGAGCCATGCAACGATTCGTGTCTATTTCTCGAGTGTTTTTCTTTGTCAATCGTATTTCATTAATTTTTCATGTTTTGTTGATCCGGGTTAATTTCAAGTATTGATGCCTATTGAGATTATGATGAGTAATTTTATTTGATAACGTCACGATTTCGTACCCATGTAATATTGAATTCATTGCTTATTTTTATAATTTATTTATATTTAATTATTTTTTATCTGAACGTCACAATTTTACATTCCATTTACATTAGCAAAAGGGTGACAAACATGGTACCTATTTCGGAGCTAATGAGAATTACAGTAGGCCCTGCAGTTCTAAGTGCAAAATTTTTTGAATTTTCATTCTCCTGCGAAAAAAATTCTCAACACCACTTTCCCCTCGATGTTCAAAAGATCTATCAATATTCTAAAATCTCTAGTTCAAATTTTCCTCAATTCTAATTTTGATTTCAGGGATTTAGAAAAACGTTAATTTTAGCAAAAAAAAATGAATATAATTTTTGTAAAAATTCAATTTTGTATGACCAATTTTCGAAATTCATTAAATTTTTTAATTGAATGTATTTTTCATTTTTTAAGAAATTGATCCATTTTTCCAGAACTTTTTGGCATTGATCAAAAATATTTTACGTCACTTTTTACAGAGTCCTATTAATTCATGATTTTCATAGATAGGTACCTTTGGCTAGTTTTTCGAAAAGTCCGGGGCCTCTGCAAAGGCTTGCAAAGGTTTGTTCATCATGTACGTATTCAAATTGTTTTAGGTGGAACTTACGCCAATTAAATATTAAAAATGGAAATTTATAATTAGCTGCATTCAAATTTTTGGATTTTTTTGAGTCAGAAACCAGAAACGATAGCATAAAAAATATTCCAGTTCTAAAAATGTTGACCGATTTCAGTTTAGGAAAAAGCCAAATGGTAATGAAAAAAAGGCCTGCAAAAATTTTTATCGGAATAAGATTAGAAAAATGGCTTGAAGCGGGCCTTTGAACCCCATGAACTGATTTTCAGCATCACTTTGACTTCGATTTCAAAATTTCTTACGTAACAAATTTGAAGATTTTAGATAATATTAAACGAGGTATTAAAATTGATCTGGACAACTTCCTCCTCCTCAAATCGTTTTTGTTATTTTTTTTACCAAAAAAAAATCAAATTTCATTAATGTGAACCTTGATTTTTCAAAAATTCAAACTGGATTTCATTCTCTTGAAATTTTTTTTTATTCTTCAAAAAATTCTGCAAACTCGAAAGTTCCATCTGTATTGACCTACATTTGGTGTTCCTTTAAAGTTGGGATAGGTTATTTTATAAATGACCTATGTAGCTATAGATACTCTGCAATTATTTGTTAATTCATGTTTTGTTATTAAATAAAAATGTTTTTTTTGCTAGACTAGTGATTATTTTTTTCCAAAAAATGAGTTGATGAAAAAATCATATTAATGAAGTTAAATTCATATGATCATAAAAAAATCATGATTTTTCTTTTCCCGCTTCCTCGGAACACTGACTCGATGCAAATTCTGAAAATCACGACGGTCTCGTTTCGGTAGAATTTTATTCAGCGTTGTAGCATTTGTGGAAAAACACATTTTTTCGGCCCAACAGACCGCAACGTTTTAATATTTGTTAAGGAATCCCAGTATATGTATGGTGTACCGTTGAAAATAAAATATTTCCACCGATGGTGTTTCGGATCCATTTTTCGGGCCTCTCGCTTTTTAAAAACATTCTCATGTCATATAAATATATATTTAACACTTCTGCACTTCTCCGTCAGCAGTGGAGGCGAAATTTCAAACGTTGGATACATTTTCGTCGCTGAAATTATTTAAAGAAGTTTCGAACTCGGTTCGAAATTGGTTTTTAATGCGCGTACGCGCCGATAACTGCGTTCACTTAACGTCAACTTTAAAAACCGTCATAAACATGGTGAATAGCCGATTGGACGCCGCCATTTTTTCGTGTACACTTTTTCGTTAATGCAACTCGACGCCGTTGGCGTAATTAACGACATCGTTTATGTGGGCTAATGGGTTGAGTGGTGAAAAAATAAGGATCTTTTGCAGAAATAGAATACTTTTTATAGTTATGAAACAATTTTGAGAAGGAATTCCTTTTTTCGAGGTAATTGCGTAAATAAATCGTTGCCGATTGGTTGGTTTAATTGTTTCCAGAGCGGATATGTCGAATGGATGTAAGTTCGTCGATATGACTGAATTAGGTATCAGGTGAGGGTTGATTGTGGGATTGAAAAATATTCATTTTCGTTGTCTGTGGTTAAATTACAAATACATATAAATAAGGAGTTGAAGGTTTAGAAACAAGTTTTTTGTGCTAATTTTTTTCAAGCACCGAGTGCTTGAACTTTTAAATACAAATGTTTTTCAAATTTCAAGCGTGAATCATGTTTTTTTTTCAAAATTAAATTTTTTTACAAAAATTACACAATTTGTTAAGCTTGGGTAGTTTTTCTATAAATTGAACGATTTTCGAAATTATAACGATTTTTTCACAGATTGGAAATATCCTAAAAATTTTAAGGTTTCCCAAAAATCGTTTGTTTTCCAAAAATTTGAGGATATTATAAAACGAGGATAAAAATCATTGCGCAAATTTTCCAAAACGAAGTCAATTATTTGAAAATTTGATGATTTTTCTCAACTGAGACTTTTTTTAGAGCTTGAACGCTTGGACGATTGTCCAGCATTCGAACAATATTTTACAAAACGTCAACTTTTTTTTATAACCTGTTTTCAAAACTTGAGCAAAAATCTGAAAAATGATTGGAGATGTTTCTAAAACTCGGGAAATTTTCCAGAACTAGGACGATTTTTTTTTTTCATAAAATGGACAATTTTTGACAAATCATTTTCATTATTGAAGATTTAGACAATGTGCCTAAAATCTGGCAATCTAGATAGTAAAAGTTTAAAAATTGCTTGAAGCTTGATAATTTTCATAAAAATCGGACATTTTCCAAGAATCGGAGAATTTTTTAAACCGTGGAAAACTTTTTAAAATGTAGAAAATTTTTCAATAATTGAACAGTTTTTTTTTTATATATCAATTGGATAGTTTTTCGAACACTTGATGAATTGATTCTGAATTCTTAATACAGACAATATTGGTAATTCCAACGATCATTTAGCAATAGAGATAATCAACAAACAAGTGAAAGGCGAAACAGATAAAGTATAGGGCAAAGAGCAAAACCAGCACGTTTACCATTGTTTCGTCCGAATATTATGAGATCATCACATGTTTCAGTAGTAGTCCTCGTTCCCCTCTACCCTCCGTATATTGTCTTACATTTTCATAGACGCACCCAGAAATTAATTAAAGGAGGGGCTGAGAATTTGAATTTGAGAAAAATCAAGGTAGGAGGTCAAATTTTAAATTAATTATTTCTGACTGATCTTTCAGTCAAAAATCAATAATTTTTTCTGACAAATTGGAAATGTATTGAGAAATCGGTGATTGTTTGACTCGAAAATTAGTTTTGAAATGATCAATTTTGAAGGAAAAAAAGATTGAAATACTGCCCGAGCGAAGCGAGGGTGAAATTTTTTGGAAAAAATACTGTTTGAAAAACAAAAAAAATGCACTTTTAAAATATTTTTGCGATAAAAAAATCGTTTTTTCTAAATTTAAAGGGGGGGCTTAAGCCCCCTTGACCCACCCCTTGGGTGCGTCTATGTACATTTTTCATTTCCAGTCTCCGAAGCGGTAGTAAACGAAAACTTACATTACTCATTCAGGTCACAGCAGTTCATGGTTTGATGGAGGAAAAAAAAGCCAAAAATTGAAACTTTAATCACGTAGACTTGGAGTCATTTTTGAAACAGGAGCCTAAAATTTTGATGATCTACATTTCATTTCAATCCAGGCGAAATGGTTGTAATGGTTCTCTAGTTAGGTAGATAAAAGTGCAAGTATTTTTTTAATCGTTCGAATGAAATGGTGTAAATTTATCTACCTACATACTTATTCTGCGCAGATGATATGATAGTCGTTGAAATTTTTTTATCAAAAAATAAAAACACCTTTGGCCTCGAGTAGATATTAAATCTGATTGCTGGTTACAATTACTTACCTGTGCTCAGTTTTACTTCGAATACAATGCAGAATGGTTCTATAAAATAAGAGAAATGAAAAAAATATTAATTTTAGTGATTAAATTTATCATCGTTTGGGCAAGGAGCTCTGGTCAGTACATGGGATAAACAAAATTCTTAATTACTTATGATAAGTTGCAAATTCAATTTATATGAGAACGTCACAAATTTGCATATTTATTTTTTAGAATCAAAACCTACAGAATATTTGAACCTCAATGGCACCGAAGAATACGCACCTTTCTTTACTAATGGAAATATGCTTAAAGAAGTGAAACTACCATTAAATGAATATTATTTGTTCACCTGTCCCGCCAAAGGTAAGTATGCAATGTGTTATCGCAAGTATAATTGTAAGGGAACTCTACCAGAGGTCTGTAGGTTCGGCATGAATTAAAACGAAAATTTAATTTTTAGATATAAATCGATGGTATACTTGCAAAAGGTTATATGTCCAAAATTTTCAATTTTTGTTTTTTTGGAAATTTTGATACTTGATGGACCATCAAGTATCAGAATATCCAAAAAAAAAAAAATGATGAAAAGTTTTGGACATATAACCTTTTGCAAGTATACCATCAAAATTTAAGCCTACCAAAAAAGTATTTTTGATTTTTTTTTTTTAATGGACAGCCAGTTTAGAATAACAAATGGGGTTTTTGAACTAACCAGTGGATGGTACGATGCTCCCTAAGGTCTAAACTCGCTGGAAAAAATTTCAGCTCTCCAACTCACCTCCAACTTCCAAAAATTAACCTAAATTGTCAGAAATGAGAGTTAGGATTATAAATTTTTATTCATATATTTTACCACTCTCGACGTAAAATCCTCTAACTTTCAAAAATGATGGACACTTAAACACTAGACACGCCAAAAACCATTTCTGTTTTGTTTTTTGTTTTTTGTTTTTTTCAATTTTTCTAATATTCGGTAAATTTTTGTCGAAAAATGATAATTTTGACTAGGAAAATAGATGAAAAAGTGAATTTTTTGAATTTTTAAGGATTGTTGCCTACTGAAAAATTACAAAGAAAAAAATTACTTAATGTTATGCATCAGGATAATTACTACACAATATATTTTTATTCTCGCAGCTCTGATGGAAAATGTAGACATTGCTCTTTAAAATCTAAAAGCTACGATTTTGATGAGAAGAAAAATTCAAAAAAATTCCCAGAGATGGTCCTTGATGTGGTTCTGTAAAATTCATATAGAAATTTAAAATCACCCCTCCTCCATTTCGAGAAAATATAGTCTAATTTCTGCTGGTTAGAAGTGAGGTAAAAAGTTGGAATTTTTCCAACCAGTTAATAAACTTTAAAGACCAATTTATACCTACTATCACTTTTAATTTGTTCGATACTCTTTGAAGATTTAAAATAATCACTATTGGGGAAGCGAAAATTATTTTTTTTAACTGAAGCAGCTACTTTTTTTTGTGAAATCAATCAAACTGTAGTACATTAAAGAGATGTTTTAAAATTACCTATTTTAGCTTCTATCAGACAAACTGATCAAATAGAGCCCATAGATACTTAATATCTTTTTTCAATTTATGCATTATCAATTTCGATGAAAATTTATGTACCTAAAATTCGTGGAAACGTTTTCACAAGAAATGGTTATAGACAGTCCTAGCCATCAATTATTTCAAGATAAAAATGCACAGAAATGGTGAACTTCGAGCTTTTTCTGCCCTTGAAAACAACTTCTGCGAATTGGCAGATCAGTAATTCTGAGAAAAATCTCAATGCACTTTTTTTTACGACGAATCCCAGAAAATTTAACCTTCTAGAACATAATTCAGGATGTTGTTTTTTTTAACATTCCTACTTACTTGTAAGTATCCAAAATTTTAAATTTATGTATTCTTGGAAGAGTAGGTACATACATGAAAACCCAAATTTTTTCATTTTTTGTCAATATTTTTTTGGAACTTTCCAGTTTTAAAATTTGAAAAAAAAAATCAAAAAATTTTGAGTGAGGATATGATTGAATAAAATTACATGTTCATAATTTTTAAGAGTGAAAGTCTTTTCGTTTCCTCCTTAAATTCCGAATATGAATTTGATTAGCAGGAATCCCTCGAGATTTGAAATTTTAATTTTATTTTGAAAATTTCCAACCTGGAGGATTATGAAAATAATGAAAACATTGTGAAAACCCGTTTTTTTTTATTTTGATTTTTTTGACCTTGTTACAATCGTTTTTGAGTTCTGAAAATATGCAAATGTTATAGGATGAAGTTTTCAAGAAAAGAAATCAGTAAAGAACCCCCTCGACATTTTAAAATAATTTTTTGATACTTTCGAAACGTAAAAAGAAAACAATAAAATATGAATCGAAAATTTTAAAAACAATACCAAAAATATATCCTTATAGTAATACCCCCAATGTGTAACAACTTCAATTTTTTCATTTGACTCCCTCTGAAGATACAAATTTTTGAATTTTTGATACGTATTCAGCACGATATCTTGGACAGGGGAGATGTAGGAGTCGAAAATTTGGGTGGAGAGTTGTAACATTCAAAACCCTTTTTTACGAAAAATTGGTCCTAAAGGCATTTTGACAATCTTACCATGAAAGACCTTTCTCGAGAAACATGCCTACGATGAAAATCCATTCCATCACCTCCGAGATGATGTGGCATGTTGGCCTCAAAAATCGAATATAGAGTGTTCCCCCACTTTCTAAAGTAATGATCCCAAAAGGATGATTATCAATTTTATGCGATAGGAAATCCTTCTCCGAATTTTACATGGACGAAGAACAATACTTTAATCAGAACTGAATCGTCATGGCCTATTAAGGAATTCACATCAGCACATGAAGGTAATTATACATGCCGGGCGTGTAACAAATTAGGCTGTATCGAGTATACCTTCTCATTATTGGTTGAACGTAAGTTGTACCTATATTATGCGATTACCTATTTGTCCAAGTAACTATACCTAAATGAAATTTTTACCTTATTTATTGAATAATTTTTAATTAGGCGAGAAATTGAAGTTTGAGAAAGAACTAGAAAATGCTACTGCAAGAATTGGAGAATCTAAAACGTTTGATTGCATAGTTAGTGGAGATAAAGATCGAATTAGTGTGGAGTGGTTTCCTCATACTAAGGAAAAAATCAATATTGATGGCAATCTTACGGAGGATGTATTAATGGTAAGTGAGAAGTGCTCGTTTTTGCAATTGGTAGGCTGGATCTAATTTATGGTTATTTTTTTTCTCCTTTTAATAAGATTGATTTTTCTGAATTACCTACTACTTAGATGAAGTCAAATGTTACTTCAGCTGTGTACAAAATTGACTTCGTTACTAAAGAAGATGAAGGTTGGTATGGATGTCGAGTGCACAATGGTAAATATTACATTCCCAGTCATGGATATTTGACAGTTAAGCCTAATGACGATGGTAAGGGTTAACTAAAAAAAATTATTTTAAAATTACCTAATCTGCATAATTGGATTATTTATTAATTCATGAATATTTGATGCCTGTAGGAAATCCAATATTATTAATTCTTGTTTGCGGATTATTAGTCATTGTGGCTGGTCTGGCTTATTTAGGCCAGTTTCAAAAAAGGTGAGTTATTTCATAAAATTTTTTTAAAAGAAGGGATGTCTTTTAGCAATAATCAAAAACTATGTAATTTCCTTTCTTTTTTTTTTATTTGCCTCGTGCAATTTGAATGAATTATCCATTCGATTCCTCAAAGGGACATCAGAGAAGTTATCATCCACGAACGATGCGATACAGAACAGGTGAAGAACCGTATCATTATTTCGAGTAACTTTTGTTCCTATTTTATTCTCAGAGGCATGACGACCGGGCGGCGAGTTTTCACACCCCCCAGGCCATCCCAAAGTTGCAAAAAGTTGGGAAAATTGGATAAAGTTCCCAAGTTTTCCCAAGTTTGGGTTCGGAAAGTTGGAAAAATTGGAAAAATCTCAGAATATATCAAAAAAATGTTCGCCCTCGCTTCTCTCGGGCATGTGTAAAATCATAATTAGATATTATATAAACTATGCAAGGTAAAAAGACTAAAAAAGGCTCCTCCTCCTCCTCCCCCCCACACAAAAAAAATCCTCTTGGTTTTCCAAGTTTTTTAAATTCATTTTACATCAATTCTAAAAAATCTTCCGACGCTGCTCTTGATTTTGGTTTTGAATTGGTTCTAATATAGGTAGGTAAGACTTAGTCTGAAATCTGAAACAGTTCATTTTGGCTGTGATAATTTTTTTCGTACTTATCGATTCTGATCTTGAAATGGTTCTGTGTTTGTTCTTAGAAAAAAATAAATTTAAAATTGGAAAATTTTGACACACTGGAACATTTCCGAGAAGTTGATTTTTTTGAGGGGATAGGAAAAATAGTTGGGAATTTTCCGCGAAATTAGTCGGGAAAATATGCGGTACCCCCCCCCCCCCCCCGGACACATAATCTCGTCACGCCACTGTTTATTCTTGGAATTAAAATCTTCTTTAAAAAAAACAATTCATCATTATTTCCTGTTCAGTGAATTGCCCCCCGTTCGGATTTTTTCAACGATTCATTCAGCAAGAAAGCTGATTTTGTCCAATTACATCCTTCCCTTTTTTAACTTTTGCAAGATAACCAAAGATTTCAGAAAATTTCCCCGAAATGTAATGCAATTTTTTAATCGTACCTATAATTTGAAATTTAATTTTTAGGGATTTATTGTCGAGATCAAACATATCAAATCAAGACAAAGGAACAGAAAGACTGATTACAGAGTGAAAATAGATTTAAAATGGAAGTACCCTAGCAAATGTGTAGAATATAAGAAAGATCTGAATGAAGGAGCTTTTGGCAAAGTGTGGTTAGCAAAAGCGACAGGATTCTATCAACCTAATGACTACGTTGCTGTCAAGGAACTCAAAAGTTGGTCCTATTTCTCCATTCATATCAATCCAAAAATCAGTCTATTTTTAGTATTACTTTTTTTTTTTTGATGTAGATAACCCCAACGATAAAGAATTGATCAATTTTGTATCTGAAATTGAGATGATGAAGAGAATTAACGGGCACCCAAATATCATCAATTTATTGGGAGAATGTGCGGATAATGGTCCTTTGTGGGTTCTGATGGAATACGCAATGTTTGGAGATTTGAAACACTACCTCATAGAAAAAAGTTCACAAAGTTTTAATGAGGTCGATTCAAGTGGTTACGTCAAAAGAGGATTGTCAGAAATGAAACTCTTCGAATTCGCTTATCAAATTGCTGATGCGATGAATTTCTTGGCTTCTAAAAAAGTAGGTATTTTTGGTCGCTTTGATTTTCTATGGAAAATTATAAATATGTACAAATAATTGAAAATTATTGATTTGTAATTTATTATTGTTACAGTTCATACATCGAGATTTAGCTGCTAGAAATGTGCTTGTGACCGAAGAATTGAATGTAAAGGTAGCCGATTTCGGGTTCACCAGATATGCTCCCCACAAAAATTATTACCGTAAATTGAACGAAGATGGTATTGTTCCGTTGAATTGGATGGCACCCGAAGTGCTTGGTGATAATGCAATTTATACGGAGAAATCTGACGTGTAAGTGATGACGGTTTTTACATTTTCGATTTTTGTTCGGAATAATTTTCAGTAGGTACAACTTTCATTTCTCTTCCAACTTTCATGGTGGCTGAGGGGAGGATAGACTTCGTAATTTTCAGACAATTGCGATGTTTTGGCCAAATTGCCCAACTTTAAGGGGTTGTATCTAAAGATAGGTTATTTTTGGAGGAAACGTTCGGGGGATTCAAAAGAAAATTGATAGGGGATTGAAAAACTATAATAACATCTTGAAAAGCTCAAAGTTGAACTTTGATCATGAAAGCTCAACTTTCATGATGATTACATTAGATGAAAGCTACCATTTAAAAATCTGAAATAATTTCAGTAAGTAGTTCTTTTTACCTTCTTTTCAACCAAAAAATTTTCAAGATTGATCTCCGGACCCCTGCAGGGTAAGGAGTCCACAATTTTCACCAAAATTCAAAAAAATCGAAAAAGTGAAGTAGCATATCGATTTCTACTAATTCAAAGTCACTGATTTCGAATATGTGCTTGGTTTTTCCATCCGACCACTTTGAACTCCCTTATTAACCCTCTTGAGAGAGTCAAAATTCGAAAAAAATGGAAAATAACGTGTGACTTGTCCATTGTTTGGTATTTGAGGGCACTGAATTCGAATATCTGCTCATTTTTTGGATTTGGCCCTCTTCAGTGCGGCAGTGCCCCCCAGTGGCGTAGCCAGAAGAGTCCGAAAGGGGGGTCTGGGTCGGAAGCTTTTTTTGGGTGGCTGCAAAATGAGTACAGATACTTGAAAAACGAGTAATTTTTAGGGGGAGGGGAAGAGGGAGGGGTAAAAATGAGCTTTTTTGGCACTTTAGTCTTAAATAGTTCATATAATAGTGATTTAATTTACACCCGAGCGTAGCGAGGGCGAAGCTTCGAAAAAATTGGATATTTAATGTCCGAAAAAGCCATTTTTGAATGATTTTGTTAATGCCCGAGCGAAGCGAGGGCGAAGCTATGATAAAATTAGACTTTTTAATGTCTAAAAAACACATTTTTCACAAAAATTCTTGACCTCAAGGGGGGGGTCAGACACCCCCCCCCTTGGCTACGCCTCTGGTGCCCTCTAGCTCCTCCAATTTTGGGGAAAAGTACCTATGTTAAAAAATTAAAATGGCGTGTGGCATATCAGTTGTCACTAATAATTTGAGGTTGCAGAATTTAAATATCGACTTACTTTTTGATTTTACTCCTTCCCCACTAGCAGGAGGAAAGGGGTAAAGTCAAAAAAAAGTCGATATTCGCGATCAAGAAAAATTCCAACGAAAATGAGTATTGATCATGATTGGGAAACGTGTCATGCCATTAAATTTAGCTACTTGGGTATTTGCTCATCTTGATCAAATTGTTAATATGTGACTGATTTCATTTCATTATCGAATAAAATCTTTCATTTTTTTTGTGCTCATAGATGGTCTTTCGGTGTTTTATTGTGGGAAATTATGACGATGGGCGCTGACCCAAGCTATGGCGAATTCATTAGTTTTGATCTCCTTTTAGAACTAATAAAAGAAGAAGAATTGCGCTTGTCAGAAGAAAAATTAATCTATAAAAGCTCGTAAGAAATTATTATACAGTAGAATAATTTTACGTAATTTGACAATTTTTGACTTCATTGATTTTGCCTGAAACAATATTCTCACATAAGAATTCAACTCTGCAGTTATCCTTTGATGCTTGAATGCTGGATGAAAGACGCGAAGGACCGGCCTAATTTCAAGATTTTACGAGATAATTTAAGCGAACTAATGGGAAATTAAAATTAGGTATGTACCTATCTAGATATTTTTCAGTACCTAGCTACCTACCTACCTACGTACCATGTACCTGTCTAATTCAGGTATCTACCTATCACGCAGGTGTATCAACTACCAACATTACGAAAAAAATGAGATCTTGGAGCAGAGAATCTCTCGAATATCAAAGGAAAAAATCTGCAGTCAGTCCAGTACATTATGTGACCTTCTTCTTGTACAACGATTCGTTTCTACGTGATTAATGATATTTTTCATCTTTCTAATATTCAACTGAGATTAGGTGTTCAGAGTTGGTACCTACATAATTAAATTGAAAGTACCTTCTGTGTACCTATATTTTTAGATTTTGAAAATCTGCAGAAATAAATCCTAAAGGCCTGTTTTTTTTCAACAAATTTTATTTTATGTTTCTACGAGAAGATTATGCTTGTTTCATCAATCTGAATAGGTTATGAGATGACATTTGTGTTTGAGATAATGAATGAACGAGTACCTATCTTGATGACTTTCAAAAATGTAAACTGGTTTCGATTTCGATTTCAATTTCAATTTTTGGAAAATTTTTCGATTTTTCGAAATGAGTAGGTATAGATAGTATAGAACGGTGCACCTATAGAATAATATCGAATTTTCATGGATCAGTTGTCAAATATGAATTTGCAATTTGAAAAATATTTCAATTTTGGGATTTGGTTTGGGTTAATCATGGCTAGTAGAGTAAACGACTAGACGAAGACAAGTACATAGTATTAATAATGCGAGAAAAGATGGGCGAAAATTTGTCCTCGTAGCTCATTTGCGCACTGGCTGGGAGTTGATGAGTCATCATCTCATCAATAATTGATAGATAGAGATACCTATCAATCAATCAATCTGTGATAGAATTAGAAATAATCATTCTGATCGTCGGGTCTCAGATCTTTGGAAATTGGAATTAAATTGAATTCAAATTAGGTATTTTCTGAAATCTAAAAAAATGATGCGCGACTTTTATGCAATTTGTTTTTGTTAATCATATTTAATAATTCATTTCATTAATTCATATTATTCAGATGAAATCGACGGTTATAAGTATTATATGTAGGTACTACCCGATTTGTGTAAATGTGTTCAATAGTTCAATCGCAAAGTGTTGAAGAAATTGAAATTAATGATTGGCCCTGAAAAGGGCCGCTTTTAAAGTAATGCGGAATCAAGAATTTAATTCACGCTCTTTCACCTCTGATTCTTCTGGCCAACTGCATATCTTTCGGCATTATGGTTACACGCTTAGCATGGATTGCGCATAAATTTGTATCCTCAAATAATCCTACTAAGTAGGCTTCGCACGCTTCTTGCAAGGCCAAAATGGTCGTACTTTGAAATCGCAAGTCAGTCTTGAAGTCTTGCGCGATTTCGCGAACCAATCGCTGGAAAGGAATTTTCCGCAGTAATAATTCAGTCGATTTCTGGTAACGGCGGATTTCTCGCAAAGCAACAGTACCAGGACGGAAACGATGAGGCTTCTTCACACCTCCGGTAGCTGGAGCGCTTTTCCGAGCAGCCTTCGTAGTTAACACCTTCCTAGGAGCTTTTCCACCAGTGGACTTCCGAGCGGTTTGCTTTGTACGGGCCATTGTACTCAATTGGAACTGCAGACGAATCCCACGTTTCAGTAATACCACAAGGCAGAAGGCACAAGCCACAAACAACACAAGAGGCAAGAAACTAAAAGTCAAAACAACACCAAACTAACAGACGACACAAACTAATGAATCTGACGTGAATTTCTCTTTATTTATACTCTTCAAATTTAAAACTTGAATTTGATTGGTTGAGAGTTCATTAGAAAAGTAGCCAATGACATGCCTTTCTGAATTCGAACTGTTCGTCACTATATTTTTTTCAAGAAATAATTGAATTGGTACGTATGAAAGAATAGTTGATTTATCATCATTTTTACAAAAGGGGATGTAGGATCTAAATTTCAAATTTTCATTGTTTCAGCCAAGTAATTAATCTTTACAGAAGTATTAAAATCAATGTTTTGATCACAATCAACAGTGAAGTACAAATTAGCCAATAGCAAGCCGAGTTTTCGTACTTAAACGTTGTTCTTTCAACGAAAATATCGATTCACGCATTTTTAGATTGATTACGTGATTGAAAATTTAAAAATTAATTATAATTCTGAAATGTAGATCTGAATACGTTAAAATATTAACAATTTCTTCTCACACGCTTCCACAAATTCACAAAATTTTGGCATTTCCCCGGTGAAACAACGTAAATTACATGAATTAACCAATAGGAAGCAACCATGTATGAAGTTTGAAGTTACCGTAAACGTTGTCGTTCGCACGTTTGTTTCCTGAAAGAAATGAAAGAATCAAACTTCAAGTTCAAACAATCAAGATTCGAGACTAATTATCAAAGGTAATAATTATAGATCATAGATGATGTGCTAATCTCTAAAAAAATTAAAATGTTTCGATTTTCAATTCCACAAGAAATTATGTAAGAAAATTCGGAGTGGACGACGACGAAAATACCAAATTTAAGGTTTCATTTGAATATTTCAATTTTCAACACAAAACAAAAATGCGATGTTGGACTGTTGGATTTCATTTTTTATGCATTTGAACTTGAAAGAGAGACTTGAGAATTTGAAATGTAGATGAAGGTGAAGTGAATACGTACAGATTTTATTTAAACACGTGGTATTACGCTAACTCCAACTTCCTAAAGTAAGTCATATCATTTAATTCAAAATTCCAAGCCTAGGTAGTTAATTGGATTGATAAAATTTACCTATAGTTATTAATTGAAAATAGCAAATAGCTTTTGTCTCGATTTCTCGATTCTCGATTCTGAATTCTGCTTGATGAAATGTAGGTATCTATTATTACAGAACGAATAAAGCACGGGAAACACGTTAATCAAAACATAATACCGTAGTGAAGAAACTTTCGTAACATGGAATTGCAGAAATTTACCGTTTGTGTTTCCTGACTTCGTTTATTACAATTCATTTTAATTCAATACTCGAATAAATTTCCTAAAAATTGATTTTCCAACAATTATCCAAGGTAGATGAATAATTTTAAATATTTTACCTTGGCATTTAGTTCGAAATATTTTCTTGATAAAGCAATTCTAGTGTACGAATTCACAACCAAATGACCATCTTCACAAATAAAATCGTTGTAATTCATGAAATCAGGCGTAAAATTTCTATATTTATTATTTTATTTATTCTGCAAACATCAAGGATTGAAAATAATCAAAACTTTTTTCTTTGTCTCGAATATTATCTTGTAAAAGAAATAATTTCTTGAACATGTAAGAACAAATTTTCTCACGCGACGTAAGGTTGTTCTGCGATAATTCTGGATCGACCAATAGAATTGCAGTATTTTAATTATTATAATGCTGGATTTTTATTGACTCGATTGTTGGCCAATTGGAAATCATACTTTGGCAAAAATGTTCGTTGGAAATTTTCTCGCGCGGCTCAGTCTATTACGGTTTTTTCTTGAATGTGTTGTTTGTGCGCGGTTGTTCCGTTGTTCGGCTTGTTATATTCAATATGTCATATTGCGTTTTGCGTTGTTGCGTTGCGTTATGTGTGTGTCCGTATGGTGATTTTAATGGCAACGTAATTATTTGTGAATCGTGAATCTCTTCTCTTCTTTTCAAGTAATGTAGAACGTCGGTGTTTTATTTTTTGTTCCTATTTTTGAAATATTACTTAGTCGTATTATGGTATGATTGTTTCGAAAATCGGTAAATCGTTATTAAGTGTAACGTAATTTTTTCTTTTGCAAATTCAAAATCAGTCGAAAATAAGTAATTGAGTAATTATCAAGATTGCGTTGTGCTTGTGGAAAATTTAGAATTATTGAAAAGACAAAAGATCGCGAATTATTTGAATGTATTTTTTTCAAGTTTTTTTAAATGTGGTGCGTTTGAGAGACGCGTCGAATTTTGGACGCCAGCGCCATTTGCATTCTATCCAGTATCAGATCTACGTGCGGTATTTCCATCCTTTGAGAATTATTTTGCGGTGACGGTGAGTGATTCAATTTCATATTTTGTATTATTTCGGTTTTCGGTTGTAACTTAATTGATAGAGTAGGTACGTTACGCTCCTTACGAATTTGGTCTGTTGAAATTTGAGTTTAGAACTTTGGATTCCATGCATGTATGCTAGTGTGTTTTTATTATTGATCATTTACGAAGTGCATCGTTGTAATTACTAATTAGTTGGCTCATATTTTGCTGAGCTCGTCCATACCAAGACTCGGGCACAATTTTATTAGAACTTTAACATGAAACCTTCGTATCGTTAATTCTATGTGAAGTGTGTAGTATGTTCCGGTGAGTTGAATTTAGGCGACAGTTCGGTATTTTTTTATTCCTATCGGTTTTTTGAGCAATGTATTGTACCTATTAGTA
This sequence comes from Pseudococcus jackbeardsleyi, assembly GCA_038380155.1. Lineage (NCBI taxonomy): Eukaryota > Metazoa > Arthropoda > Insecta > Hemiptera > Pseudococcidae > Pseudococcus > Pseudococcus jackbeardsleyi. The sequence continues at coordinate 59,561,340 of CM076242.1, forward strand.
TAATTTTGGATTGCTGAATTCTGATCGAAAAATTTACAATCGTACCATTTCATCTAGTTTTCCTTGTATTAAAAACGTTAGAAAGAAAGCGCGCGAAATACTTATGATAGAGGCGCTGAGTTCGTTACCCTTCACGCATGCGCAAAGTTACTAGCTACGTAGCTAGTCTAGACTCGCTCTCCCTACGCAATCTGAGTGAATTGCGGCAATGGATGAAACCATAGAACCGAATTGGTTTAACGAAATCGAGAGTTTATTTTTATTTGTACCGAGTGTTTTATTTTAGGTTAGATACCTATTTTCTCGGTTGAGCGTGGCGTTTTATTTATTTTTCGTGGATATAGATAATTTTACTTGAGGTTTAAAGTGGTTACCTATACTCATATAGAGTATCGGAGAAAAATACGTACGTTCTATAAGTTACATTTATCTACCTACTGCCGTATTATAAAAGAAGGGATCCCGAGCATGGCAATTTTTCAATTTATCGGTACTTTCATTTACGTGAATCTGGATCAATTGTATAATACATCGAAATGTATGTATGTACTTGAAAATGGTTGAAATCGTTGGACTCGGAACTAGGTGGTGGGTGATGAGTAAAGTGGGTTTTTGATTTTTCAACGAATGTTCTGTATCATCGATTATTATATTCGGTCATAGGAAGTGTAGTATACTTTGGTTATTTAATATTTCTATGTAGCATAAATTATAGTACCTATTTATTTTTATTGATCGCGATCTCTCGAAATGGACATATCAAATACTTTGAGGCAATAATACACGTGCATTATACAGATGCACACAGTTACCTAGTATTGAGTCAATTGTGAGTCATTTTTTCATGTTAGGTACGTCAATTTCAATTTATGAAATGTATCATGTGTCGACTTATTTCCAATCAAAAGAAAATCGTGAAATCGTGAATTTTCCCTCATTGATGTGTTTTTTTTTTTTTTTTTGTTATTTTATTAGTTCTCTTGTAGAGTCGTTGTTCACACTGCACTCGGTGTATGACTGATCCGTTGGCTTGATTATAGAAGGTTATTCCGGCAACCGCGAGTGGGATCCGAGGGGCCCGCTCGGTAGCCTTTGTAATTCCGCATGCCACCCCCTCCCCAAACGGGAGTCGGAAGACCCTTTGACTAATCTCGCCTGCGGTGATAGTTTGCAGCGGCTGCGCTGTGTGGACAGCAGTTGGGCGGAGGTAGGTCAGCGGTGCTAGCATTTTCCCATTTCTTGGTATCCCCATTGATCGAAATTGAAAAACAGCGTATCGTCGCCCCCTGCTGTTCTCGCTTGTTTGGGAAATCAAGGTGTCGCTGCTGGTCGGTTTCTCTGGGGCACTTTCTGATTATTTTAGGACTCTATTTCGTTTATCGTACATTACATGGTATGCGCGGTACGCGCGATAGAATGCTCATAATCGGAGCACTGGTAAGGAGCGAACGTGTATAGTCAAACAGACGACCTGTACAACGTTCCAAACGTCATGCCTGGCAGACCCTGGGTGGCCCGAATACAGCGGCGGCAAACTCATGGACTAGTTGGTCCAATCTAGCAATCCTAGGCATCCTCCGTTCAACATTTTTGCAATTTCAGCTAGGCATACCTACAATGAAGCATGTGCTTCTCAGTTGATGCTAACGGGATGAGTAGTAAGGTTTGATTTTGGAAATTTTAGCGTTCAAATTTGATACGATTTGACTGACCAAGGCAAACCAGAGTTATATTTGAATGCAGTGAATGTTACATAGGAAATGCTGTGTGTTTCGGTTGGCCCTTTACCTACGATTACCAATTTCGATTACCTAATTTATTATTATTATTTAGATTCACCTCCGCTTCAACCTTACATTTTTTTTTTTCTTTTACTAATCATGGTTTGTTTGTTTGTTTGTTTTGCTTTTCTCATTCACCGCTGAATACTTACCGCTACAATTTGTCCGAGGTGGATTGATGACGTATGGGGTCGTCGAACGACTGAAAAAATGCGCCGGTTGCTGAGATTTTTTAAAACACAAACTGGAGCAACTTCCTCGCTTTCTTCTTCCACAGAATAGGTAGGTAACGTTTTTCAAAGTTGATTTATGGATATCATACTTACGTAGGTAGTATGTACTTGATTTGGAAAAATGATCATCTGCCAAGAAGATGGCAAAAATGCTCGCATTGAATTGCTAATTTCAAGAAATAATCTCGCCCAATATTTGCACATAATTCTAGATAGTGGCGAATATCCATTTTTAGACTTGTTTTTTTTCTAGTTGCAATCGCAAATGTACGTTGCTAATTTCGAGAAATGGTAGATTGATGATAAATGGGGTCGACGAACGATGGAACGAGTCCGCCTGTTGCTGGGATCTTTTGGAACACAGATGGCAGCATTTTCCTTATTTTCTTTCTCCACTGAAATGGTGAGTAACGTTTTTTTAAGTTTATTTTTAGATATTATACTTAGGTACTTTGTGTCCAAAATATATCATTTTTTGGTGATTTTCTTTGAAAACACATTTAGAAAAAAAATTTTTTCAAGTTAGGTCAGTGTTTTGGTTAAATTAAATTTCCAAAGACATTATATTCTTTTGAGTGTCAGAATTGTTTATCTGTGTCATCTGACTAGATAAGTTTTTTTGCAAATTCTTCTGTATTGTTATCCTCTTCTATTTCAGATGAAGAAATAATGGAAGAAATTAAAATTTAATTGAGATGATATCCGTGATCCTGTCCATGTTGGCTAATTTCGAAAGGAATATCGTTGTGTGAATGTCAAAATACTCTTGGCATTTTCATGTCGCCACAACGATCCTGATTTTCGAAATTTTTTCAACCAATGTGGTCGATTTTCAACGTCCAATTTGAAATCCAACCAGATCCAAAAGATGTCCCAGATCCAGTCCTAAAATTTTATGAAGATGAAAATTGGAAGAATATGAAATTAAAGTAGCGATTCTTATCGCTAACTTTTAATTCGAAGCCCGGATCGTCCTGACGATCTTGGGTTTCGAAATTTCTTCTACAAAAAAGATTATCATTGCTAACTTTTATTTTAATTGAAACCTCGATCGTCTTGACGATCCTGTGTTTCAAAATTTCTTCAACATTACACATTGCTCCATTCAGAGTCCGGTCAGATCCAAGAGATGTCTCAGATCCAGTCCTAAAATTTTATGAAGATGAAAATTGGAAGAATATCAAATTAAAGTAGCGATTCTCATCGCTAACTTTTAATTCGAAGCCCGGATCGTCCTGACGACCCTGGGTTTCGGAATTTCTTCTTCAAAAAAGATTATCATTGCTAACTTTTAATTGAAACCTCGATCGTCTTGACGATCCTGTGTTTCAAAATTTCTTCAGCATTACACATTGCTCCATTCAGAGTCCGGTCAGATCCAAGAGATGTCCCAGATCCAGTCCTAAAATTTTATGAAGATGAAAATTGGAAGAATATCAAATTAAAGTAGCGATTCTTATCGCTAACTTTTAATTCGAAGCCCGGATCGTCCTGACGATCCTGGGTTTCGGAATTTCTTCTTCAAAAAAGATTATCATTGCTAACTTTTAATTGGAACCTCGATCGTCTTTACGATCCTGTGTTTCAAAATTTCTTCAGCATTACACATTGCTCCATTCAGAGTCCGGCCAGATCCAAGAGATGTCCCAGATCCAGTCCTAAAATTTTATGAAGATGAAAATTGGAAGAATATCAAATTAAAGTAGCGATTCTTATCGCTAACTTTTAATTCGAAGCCCGGATCGTCCTGACGATCTTGGGTTTCGAAATTTCTTCTACAAAAAAGATTATCATTGCTAACTTTTAATTGAAACCTCGATCGTCTTGACGATCTTGTGTTTCAAAATTTCTTCAACATTACACATTGCTCCATTCAGAGTCCGGCCAGATACAAGAGATGTCCCAGGTCCAATCTGTGTTTCCATGAAAAAAGAATTCAAGAATCTATTCCTGGATGATGGCAAAATGGTTCTTTTTAGAGCCCCCATTATTCGTTTCTTCACTTCGTGTGGACTGTGCATTATCATGTACTTGGTACCATAAGTAGGTAAGTATATCTCATTTCTAGTGGTATAGGTACATATAATGCAGAAACAATGTAAGTAGAAAGTACTTGATCAGGTGGCACACTTTTTGAAAACATGGTAAAAATTGGCGAATTTTAAAAATTTTGAAAACGGAAAATTTTAAAAATTTCGGAGGGTCAAAGATTTTTTAAGAATGAAGAATAGTTGAGAAAATATCAGTGTATTTTATGAACTATGTACCGGGTGCTCGATTAATTCTGGACTCCCCCAGCACATTTTGGTGTTGAAAATCGTAAGTTGGTAATACTTTGTTTAATAAACAAATACAAAGTATTGCCAACTCACAATTTTTACCACAAAAAGTACTGGGGGAGTCCAGAATTAATCGAGCACCCGGTACCTCTACCTACCCGCGATGCCTTAGATCGCGATGTTGAGAATAAATAGATGTAAAACGAGAATGTTTCGAAATTATCGGTCACATTTGGAAAAATTTCAATGAGGTGAAAATGATGAATGCCCTTTCTCAGAAAGAATTACAATTTCTACATTAATATAAATCAAAAATAATTGAGATTTGTCTTTTCTTTCATAATTTTCTATTTTTTTGATCTAGTTAGAAAGAATTCAGGAGCTTGCATCAACTTGGTACCTACTTTTGAGGTGCTTTTTTGACAGGCGGGTCATTTACCAATTCAACCGAATAGTTTTGTCAGACATTCAGAATCCGTGAAATTTTGTACAAAATACGTATTATCTCATTCTGATGGTCCGTATGGTCAATTGTGTCAGATGTTCGAATTTGCGGAGCGGCTGCTGCTTCAGGTACGTGTATTTTTGATTGATTGAAAGTATGAAAATGAAACAGAATTTTTATGCATGTATTTCCAAATTATCCAAATTGGTTTTCTGAGACATCATGTCCGAATTTAGTTTTTCTACACCATATCCAAATATTTATAACGATATTTCTTTGCGTAGGTAATGGCTGGGGGAGTAGATTCGTTCGAAGATTTATTCCACTCGAAAAGACGAACTGCACCATACATCTACAAGCTTCGTGGTGAATAAATGCGTCGCGATGCAAATGGTCCGATAACAAAAAACAAATACTGTACAGATGCATGCAACGAAGAATAGCAAAACGCGATACACAGCACAACACGCGAACATTAATCAATTTTCGACTTGGATTTTCAAGTATGTGCAATTCGTCGGTACACCTAATTCATAAAAATAGAAAAAAATTACTCGCGAGAACATGGTTCATACGAGAGACCATCCATTCGTCATCACAATCTCCCTGTACGACGAAGGTATCTCGGGAAGCAGCCCCGCCTATCTATCGGGTACTTGTCATCGTTACCCATTCAAAATTACATTTTTGTTTTATCGTTCGAAATAAAATACCATAAATTACGACCAATTTCGCGCAATGTACCGTTACCATTGCTTTGCGAAACAAAAAGCTCACCCCGCCAGACGCGTATTCAACCAATACGTTGCTCGCTGCAGTAAAACGTATCTAACTACACACGACGCAGATAAAACGAAATTTCAGATTTTTAATCGCTTAACTTTTCGCGGCGTAAATTTATTACGGGGTTTCATCGCCACCGTCGTAGTTGTCGGCGTTGCCTCTCCGCCATTCTCCTTCTCTAACCTCCACCTACCGATCCCATCTTTGTGCCGGAGCGCACTAAATGCCAAAGTACTCGAGACAAGCGTCGAGTGATATAAATTTCAAAAGTTTATCTACACGCGCCGATTGTCGCATTTATTTTATTCGCCGTACATTGGATTCATTGCGCTGTGACTTTTATCCGCCTCCCCCTCCCAGACTGTGCCTTTTCAACATAGTGATTAAATGCCGGAGTCAGTTTGATGAAGTTGCGTTTTCGAGAATATCAAAGTGGGTGGGTATAAATACGCCGGATTGGTTTGAATGATTACGAAAATCATGCAACGCTACGAGACTTTGATTGAGATTATGTTGAGGTGATGTTTGTATTGGGCTATTCCATACTAAAACGAGACATAAATGAAGTCGATTTTTTGCCAAATTACCAAAATTTGAGAGCTCATATCGCAAGATAGGTAGGTTATTTTTGAAGGGAAATTGTTTGCGAGGTCCGAAAGACTTGATAAGACATTCAAAAACTATAATCATGTCTTGAAAAGCTCAAAGTTGAACTGTTCGTGGTGAAAGCTTAATTGTTTTTTTTGAATTTTGGTCGAAATTGTGGATCCCTCTACCCTCTTCCCCTCTCAGAGATCTAAAAATCCCATCTTGAGAATTTGTTGGTTGAAAAGAGAAAATAAGGGCTACTTAATGTAATTTTTCAGATTTTTAAATGGTAGCTTTTTCATATTTTTTGTTCTCATCGTGAAAGTTGTGCTTTCACCACCAAAGTTCAACTTAAGCTTTTCGAAATATGATTATCCATCATACACCCTCAGTTCAGTCCTCCCCTCCGATATGGGTGGGGTTGGAGACATCTTGTAAACTTTTCATGAAATTTTTTATCCTTCAGAATTTTTTACTGAAAATCCCTCTTTCGAGTATGGGTAGTATTGCTCATAATATTGATAATAAAATTATGGTAATGCCATTTTTTAAAAGTAAAATTGATTTTGTAATTTTGCAGGTACCAGCCTTCATCTTCACTACTTTCAATATTTCCAAAACGAGACGAAAGCAATGCGAGAAATTTAATTGGTCACATCGTTCAGCAAACGTTACACTAACTTGCTTATTACTTCAGACTCGACGACGCGTTCGTAACAAAATGGGAATCGACGAAAACACCAACACCACGAATATCGATACAAAGGAAAGCTAGAAAAAGAAAGACAGATTAAGAAAAAGCGTATACCCGTATCGACTGCCGCGTGTAAAGTGGTGCTGAGGGAATGGGGAATCGCATGTAATTTATTAAAGGCGGAATTTAATAAGAAAACCATCACGAAGCGAAAAACACTGGCACTTTTCATCAGATTGATTTCATTTTACAAATTGTCTGACATTCGCCGGGCGAAAAACCAATATTGAGAAAAGTTAAATTCCGGTTACGCGATTTTATGTGCACATTGAAGATACGAAGTTCGATCTGGGTTGGCGCAACGTGCCAAGGGCCGTTGATACCGTTTTCAAGCCGTCGGGGGGGGGGGTGCCAGAAGCGTTAAAACTAGCGATGTTAAAGAATGGTTGAGAATTGACCGCAGATTTGTAAATAATTTTTTACCGCGAAGGGTAATTTAATTTCGGAAACGAAGGCGATTTTTTGCTACTATAGTAGATGAAGGTGTTTCGGAAGTGGTGGTTTTCTCGAGGAAAGAGTTCGAAAAATTAGAAATTGAGGAGGGATGGTATGTACTTTCAGAACGTTTGATGATTTTGCTACGGTATTGGGTTATATGCAAAGAAAAAAGATCAACAAGAGAGGTTTTATTTTCTAAAAGAAGATACTTGAAAATAATATCTACTACTCGAGTATATTGTTAAGAATAGATAGGTATTAGGAATATATAAAGCAGCAAAAAGGGATAAAAAAAATACGTATTTAATCAAATCACGTTGTGCGTAACCCAGAATCTAAACAGATTTGTTATTATTTTTAGATGAATAATGCGTATTTTCTTATGCATCTAACAAAGTTCAGTTACTATCAAGGAATTGTTTGATAGATATTTCAATATTTTATAAATTTATAAAAATTTCTAGTTTAGGTACGAAATTTATGTATGAACAAAATTGTTCTCTCATTTCCAGGAATCAAGAAGAAATCTAGACCAAAAAATCATCTTCCGATTTTCCCTCTTTTTTAGGTTAGGAATGAAATTTCCATTCCAATATTCATCCCAAGTTGATTTTAAATTTTTTTCAAGCTAGTACCTACATGGTGAACTGAAATGAATTCTCATCCCAATACTTGTCACAAGATTTTTTAGAATTTTTTAGTCTTGATTGCGCATTTAAAATAATCATAGGTATCCTACGCTGATTTTCGAATTTTTTAGATCGGAAAAAACTTGGATGAATTTTCGTATCAATATTCGTCCCGAGCTAAGCGAATTTTCAAAACCAAGATAAATATTGGGATGAATGTCGTCAGTATTCATCCCCACTGATTTTTTATGATTTTCAAGCTTGGGAAGAACTCGAGAGAAATTTTTGTTTTTCATCCCTAGATTCTTTCGAATTTTCAAACCTGGGATGAACTTGTGAAGGAATTTCATTCCAAAAATCCATCTCACTGTATTTCCAGAATTTTGAAGCTCTGATTAGATAATTTTAAATTGAATTTTCATTCCAATAATCCACTGAAAAATCACCTATAACTATTTTTCTGAGGGTTTGAGGGTTCGAGGTATATGTAGACAGTCATATTTCGAGGCTAGAATGAATTTTGGATTTTTGGGATGAATTTTCATTTCAAAAATTTTAAATCACTCTATGACTTTGATAACTTTCTTGAAATATTACAAATTTTTCAGGCTTGGGTAATTTTGGCATGATAAACTCTCAAGAAGTTAGGTTGGGGGGGGGGAGATTACTTTTACCTTTTTAATCACAAAAGGCGGTTCAAGATGTAACTGTCGTTTCAGCGCAGTGTCCAGTATCGTGTGTAGTTGTTGAATAACCTGACAAAAGAAGCGTTAGTGTAGTAGTGATAAGAAGTCCGGTTTTGGTGAAATGATAATGCGACGAAAATGAAAAAGAACCGCCGAATTATGATTTATTTTTTTTACAGTCTAAAAAAAACACTTTTTATATGATTGAAGTGTCTACTCAAACAATTCTACCTAAACTTACCATACATCTCGAACGATTACTCAATTTTTGGTATATGGCCACAGGTACGTGTTTACATTAATTTGTTTCTTTTTGATTTTTCTAATATATTTCTTCTGTTCACAGATTGATGCCGAAATGTAAAATGTTGCGTTGAGATGCCGAGCAAGGATTCAATTCAATTCCTAATATATCTCAAACTCAGCAGCTGTTAAAAACGTTTTCCACCAAATATGATTATCTGGGATACTCCTGTTATGCCGACAAATTATCCAGATATGTTAGAAATTACTCTGTAGAGAATTCGAAATGACAAGCACAATGGCGTAAGTTATATTAAATATTCATTTGCTAACAAGACAGTGATTAGTTCAGTACCTCATTCGAAAACTTATCTCAGTCAGGCCAAAGCTAAGTACCAAATATTGGAATTCCTGACCAAGCTATCCGATGATCCGTTCAAAACGTGAAGACCATGTATCGTTTGAAAGGAAACCCGAAGAGCAGCGAGAGAGCCATCACTGGAGAAGAGTACATCAATTGAAATCGATATTTACGCGAGGGTCATAAAAAATACAAACTATACTTTCAGACGAAGTACGAATTCATGATTTTATTTCATAAAATCTTATTCATTTTTTAACCTCGAATTATATTTTACTCAGAGCAGTGATGAAAGCTATACCTTTGTCGATTTAGCTCGTGTCGTGAAACAGCTCTTGTGAAAAAGTTTATCCACTTCGTAACGATATTTTTGCCACATTTCAAACCAAAAAAAATGATGGCGCGGATATAAAACACAAACTCTGTGCATCCTCTCAAAGATGTCAAGCTGTTGAGAAACTGATTGAAGGAACATACGCAGAATTCGTGGTAGTACGAAGTACGAAGCTTACTCTTTAGTATCGAGTCGTAGATATTCTTCGACTAGTTTCGGTATCGATGGGTAAGTTCGTTTTTTATTTTGAAAAAATGTCGATATGATTGGTGAATTTATTACGAACTTTTTTTCACAGGAATCTCAAAATATGTTAGTGTGTTCATCGAACAATTTATTGTCTACTGATAATATAAATATCTGACGAAGTACAAGATAGTCAGGCATGATGGATTGTCAACGACGATACGCATAGTAATTTTAAGCAAATTCAGCTTCTACGTTCGCGAATTTCTGTTTCTAGTTCAACTTAGGTGATTTATTCAAAATGAATTTTCATTACTGAATTTGACGGCGATTTAGTATCACAATTTTTTATTTATCGTTACAGCGAAATTTTTCCTCTTATGAAGTAGTTGATCGATGCTACTGCCTAATATCACGAATTGAGATCGTTCACCGATGAAGTATTTTTATGGATGTTTTACAATTGCCATTTACTTTTCAAACGTATGGCTAGATTTTGAAGAATATTTGCGATTCATTCCGTCAGAAGATCGTTCAGGTGGAGCAGATCGTTTAACAACAAGGTACCTGATTTTTGTAAAGTTTCTTACCGTCAATTTTGGTTTTGTTTCAGATGACGAATATTCTATCACGAGTTCAAAACAAATTGAATTTGTTTTGAAGGAAATTAATTTTATGTATCGTGTGCAATTGTGCATTTTACTAGTTTGAGTTCTGATTAGAGAACCAAGCTTGCGTCCAAAGTTGCTTTGAAGTGAGAAGGTACTTCGTCAGTTTGAATTTTGGTTCATTTTTTAAAAATATTGTGCATGAAACATTTTTTTTTTTTTTGTTTTTAGATTGATGGTTGCGAGCCATTCAAATTTCGAGGTAATTCAAAATATTAATCGAAAACAGGTATTTTGCTAGCGAGATTTTTTAAAACTTTCACAGCTTACGCTGATTTGATCTACTATCAGCTCACCGAAGGAAGACTAGACGATTAGAAAAATTCATTTTTCACACCAATGTTCCCTTGAGACGAATAGATACCTAATTACCTATAGTTCAAAAATAGAAAGTAATCTATAATTTTGTCTTGAAACAGATTTGACGATGGAACCTGCATCTCGTGTTACTGAAGTGTAATTCGTCCAGTTCCGATTTTTTGACGTTTGATGATTTATCGTAACAGTATAAAATCTCCGATATGATATTCTACGAAATCACCGATCGTTTGACTACCTGCAACAAAAATCCTTCCGTTTTGCAACCTGTACGGACTGAATTATGGAAAAATCAGGTAAATAATGTAACGAATTGTCATTCAAGTCTTCTATTCTAATACTCCTTTCAGAAGTCTCAAAATGATGAGCATTGGTTACTGGTTATTATCAAGGTTCGCATTTTTCGTAATTATTATTGATTCTGTGTCCAAAATTATGTATTGTCATTGTATATTCTTCCTAGAAGTCCTCTATCTGCGATAAAATGATTCATTTCGATATTTTTTGCAAGAATAATTTGAAATTTCAATTTCCGAGTTGAAATATGTTCATTTTTTATATTCGTTCGAATAAGTAAGTAATTGTTTGATTCTATGTGTGAAGTAAGGTTGGCAATGTTAGCATACTTTCTCAGCTTATAACTTATGGTAATAATATTTTTATCGACAAGGAAGATGAGATCGAAAATCTCGGCGATGATGGTTGGAAAAATTCTTCCGCATCTTAGAGATTTCGCGTCGAACCAATTTTATCTAGGACTATCAATCCTAATCACTGAAACGACTTGAGTGATTTATAATGATGACGATGGACAGGGGCGTATTAACCAGTAGGCAAAGTAGGCAATGCCTAGGGCGCAGAGATTTTGGGGGCGCAAAAATTTTGAAAGCGCAAAATTCAAAAATTTGTATTTTTTTATAATTCATTATAAATAAATAAATTTCAAATTGAAAAGTTTGTTAACACAGATTCGCGCCCCTTGATGCAATGTAATTATGCAAAGAGGCACGTACAAGGAGGGCTCAGAGGGTTCAAGCCCTCTAAGTTTGAAAAGAAGATTCTTTAATGACAAAAATCTGAAAAGTATATTTTTTAGCTCTTCAAACGGTAGGTATTTTTCAAAAAAAAATTCGCCCTCGCTTCGCTCGGGCAGTATTTTATTCTATTTTTGAAATTAACGCTTTTTCATCAATCTGATTCCTCAATCACTTTCCAGTTTATCAAAAAAATCAATGATTTTGACTGAAAGTATAGTGAAAAATGACTGAATTGAAATCTGATTCTTCCTCTCTATTTTTTTCTCAACTTTTTGGATTCTTTCTTAATAATAAATTTCTGAGTGAGCCTATGATCAAATTAGTGTTTCTTGCGTAATGACAGTGTATTGATGAAAAAAATTTGTTAGTGACTGAAATCTATAAGGGAAGTGGTTGAGCTACGCTCAGTTCAGTTCTCTTTTTTTTTGGGGGGGGGGGGGGGCGGTAAAATTAATTTTGCCAAGGGCGCAAAATTTATTAATACGCCTCTGACGATGGATTTTTTTCGATACTTGATTTGATTCGATTACATATATGATTTTCTTATAATCTCTTTGCGATACAATTGTAAATTTATGACTTCTAATGTCACCGTGCCACCGATGTATCTAGCTTAATTCCTCTTCGATTATTTCGAAGTTGATTATTTTGATTTAAGCATGAACATTCAGACATGAAAATTTACCCAAGTGGATTAATTCGAGAATTTAAAGTGGATGCTGCGATAGTGATTGTTGCATGCTTTCAGTGTCTATAGTACCGAAGTCGCCGAGTTATTCGGCATCAAACGTCAATTTAAGTTCCGGAAAATACGAAATTATAGATTTTGTTTCCTGGTAAATTATTTATTGGAATTACAATTTACTTTGTGGAAGTTTTATTCGAAAATTTCCCATTATTTTTTCATGAATGAATTAAAATTAATCAGACTGTTGAGTGTTGACTGTATAATCGAAAATTGTTTCGAAAGATTGCCACTAGCGCTTCAAGTGGTTAAAAAACAAACAGAAATCAACGTCCAATCAGAAACCACAAAAAATTTGAATGGACATTGATTTATGTGACGTACTGTGTTTGAATGAGTCGTGAATCATGATTCAATAATTCATTTCGTTCGTTCAGCATGCATTTTTCATTTCATTTCCGCCATTTGCATTTTCGTTTAGCGTCTGTTTTCTGTTTTGCGTTTTGCCGTTTGCTATGCAATGTCTTCTCGTGTAATTTATTAAATTATTCGGGTTTATTATGAATTGTTATAATCTTCTTGGTGAGTAATTCAATTAATTCGTATCCATATCGTAAACTTTGGTCTTCCTCTTGAAATGTAATTGATGTGTTGAGTATGTAATGTACATCGTGTACAACCGAATTTATGAACCTTGTGCTTTTTTATTTTGTGAGTGAAAAGCTCACCGTTATTGAAAATAGCTCGTATCTGTTCTAATTTCTATTTTCTATCAAGCTCGTCGTCTCAAACGCAATTCATTCATTAGATTAGGTTGATACGTTCAGTTCCAGTTCGTTTACGCGTTTTCACCGAATGTGGTGGTTTTGTTCGAATTCGTGTTTTTTTTATTCATGATCTTTCATAGAAATTATAAGATTTTTTTTTCGATGTCTGTAGATAATTAAATCGTAAATGTTTGGTCAGCGCTCGCATACCTAAATGTGTCAATATGGGTAATCAATGTTGATATGTATTGTTCAGTTTTATTACCTGCGGTGAATTTTTTTAATTTTATAGAGTAGTCTGTGTAAGTAAGATTAATTTATGATCGAGAAATTTCAAATGGTGTTGTATAATGTTTTGTCAATTTCGGCGAAAGTCTTTGGTAAGCATCTCCAGTGATTCTGTGTCTCTTTGATCTTTTTGGTTGATTCTTCATGTTCATTGTAGCCTGTTTTTGTATTCAAATTTACGAATGTATTTTGCCTACCATTGTACCGAACTCTCACTTTGATCTTTAAAAACTTGAAAATGAATTCTTTATTCGTAATATCGTGCTATTAATTCCAAATTATTCGTGTTTTTTTTTTCGAGCTTTGTGTATGTATCGCTAGACGCTAGATTGAAAATATTTTATGATGACAATTCGCGTGTCATTTATTAAACTACATTTTTGCAACTAAAAGTTCACAAGTGATTTTTTTCTATTGTTGAAATGTACCGAATTGTGTTTTTTTTTGTATTTCTAGGTCATCAACGACTTGCTGATCTGACGTACCGTTCGTGAAGTCCATTATGGTTAATTTTCGTAGAATTTACTACCAGAGGTGAGAACTGATGCGTCATACTTTTTTGATGTTTTTTAGCTTCAATTTACTTGAATAATTTTACGGTAAAATCTTATATTTTTCGAATTTGAAGTGTAGTACCTACCAATGTGTATGTTCCAATTGAATATTTCAGTTAGCTGATGCTTATGAAACAAATTAAATCCTCCGTCTAAATTGTGTTCCAAGTTCAACGTTATGTTTAAATTGATCTTTGTTTATTTTGCTTCAATGGAAGAATGGTCGAAAGGAGGATTTGGGGGGGGGGTGTCAAATGAATTCCGAGTATCTTTTGCTTCCGCGATTTCTTCTTGTTCATCTTTCATTTTAAGTTTCTATTAATTTGTCAAGTAGAGAATAATTTTCGTATAACTGAAGTGGATTCGAATTTTTTATAATTCTGTTTGTTTTTGTGGTAAACGGGTGATGAATATCTGTACCTGTGATTAATTTATTTGGTTTTTTTTTCACAGTAACGTGACGAAGAGTCTGAACAGAATTTACATCAGCAGAGAATGATGGACGCGATGGCGAAGGTATTTTTTTCACATGAGATTGGCGAAAGAATTGCGTGCAATTCAACCAACTCCAGCATTGACGTGAAAATATATGACCTACGTAACATCAGAATGCAAATTCACAGCTGAGATTTCAACGAGAAATTCGATTACAGGTAAAATTGCAACAAATTTTTGTGATTGTGTTTATTAATTTAATCGTAATTTGTGATGAATTTTATTTCGATTCGTTCAACAATTACTACTAGAAAGTTCGTATACAACCGATGAATCAATGTACAAAAGTATTCAGTTTCATTGGAAAGTGGTGAATGGTGAGCATAGCATAATCACCTGAGATTATTTCAACATTTAAATTTTTCAAACAAACCTACTTGCATGCATGTCGATTTTTTGATTTTTCTACACGTATATCGAATTTCGTGTCATTGATTATTAAAAATTTTATTAGGTACCAATTCTGAAATGTTTACTCCATTGTATGTTGTGCAGCATTTCGTTATTTGATTTTCATATTTTGTTACTTATTCGTCAACGTTTTTTGGGGAAAAAATTTAAAAGAATTTTGGTCATTGTAGGGAGGTGGGATGTAAATTCGTTTTTCTATTGTGTAATGTCAATCATAGCTTATAATTTCGAATTAATTCTTGATTTTATTTTTGCAGTGATGCCCATGGATAAAATCGAGTTTTCAACGTGTTCGGAGTTCTGGAAAATCCTCACCGAGGTAGTTAACCAAGTTCGATGCTGAGAATTCGTTTCGTAGTGAAATTACGACGGATCAAGTCGGCTTGTGTACGTATATTATTTTGCGATGATTTTATTTGAAAATATTATGATTACTGATAAAGTGATGACCTGATGAGTATGGAGATGAAATCTAACAATTTTATTACCTTCGAATTTGATAATCTTGCATGCATTTTGATCGGATTAGGTTGAATTAATTGTTGATTTTCGTTTTGATTTTGGAAATTTTCGAACGAATTCAGTTTTTGGGATGCTAATGCTAACATAATCATCTCCGAAATTGGTGTGAAATTTCTTTGACAAACCAACTTGCACGTGCATGTTTATTTTTATTTTCAAGATGATGTTGTGCGAAACATTGTTTTTTTACTCATATTGTTCTACAGATTGAGATTTCGTGACGTGAATTGTTGGAATTTCATTACCATAGTTTTTTTGGTGGAGGGGGAGGTTAGGTTTGGTCAGCGTAGGAAGAGGGGGTGAAAATTCGTATTCTGTAGTGGTGTAGTGTTATTGTGTTGTCATTTCTCATACCTATATCTAAGTTTTATTTCATTTGTGATTTTTTTTACAGTGATACTTACCCATGGAAGAATTTAAGTGAATTTCAACTTTTTGGAGTGCTCGGAAATCCTCATCGAAGCAGTTGACCAAGCTTGACTCTGAGAATAATTACGACGGATTGAGTCTGGTTTGTGTACCTACTACCTACGTATTTTATATCGCGATGATTTTATTTGAAAATATTGAAAAGTTGTTTTGACGTATATGAAGATGCAGTCGAAGAATTTTATTACCTATGAATTTGATAATCGTATGTACATGCATTTTAATTGAAAAATATTGAAATAATTGCTTCCTATTAACGAAATTTAAACCCCTTCATACTTGATTTTGAATACCTACTTTAATCGCTTTATGAGCAGAAATTTAACGATATCTCGCGAATGAAGATCCGGCGGCTGAAATGGATCCTGGATTCAAAATATGCGATCTCAAATCAATCATTTAGTTCCTATTTTGAGATTTTTGTTTCAAAAATGGCTCCAAAATATTCGATGTAAAAAAATTTACTGTTTTGAGAAGAAAAGAATGTAAGTAGGCAAAAACTCGACCATTTTTCTCGTTTCTACTCAGATTATAAATACTCATTTGGTTGTTTTAGCCAATATTAAAGCTATAAAATATTCGAAACGAGAGTTTGATTTTACTGATAATTCGAGGTCGTTGATTTTGAGTCCGGTGTTCTGTTTTCGACATTTGATCATCGTTTTTGAGATACACACCTAGAATTTCCAGTTTCAACTCGAACTTGAAACCAATTTTGAAATTTTTCCTCCACTTGATGAAATTTTTTACTTGAAATATCGAAATAATTTTGATTCGTAGGTTAGCAGTCCTTTTCGTTATAAAACTTGAAAAATTTTCTATTTAAGAAATAGTTGGAATTCCAAAAGAAATTAGAATAATATTATTCTTCGAAGAAGTCGATTCTAGTATATTTTTTCCACAATTTTTTTGTGAAATTGTTCGTGTTTAATATTTGCTTATTATCTAGTTAGGTAGTTGGTAGGTAATAATAAAATTATCTCTATTCAACTTAAACTTGTTATTGTTTTTCTTTTTACAGTGAAATATGGAGATGAATGAAGCAGAAATCATCACAATAACGTATTCCAAAATGAACACCTCGGTGAGTGTCCAGAATATTCATTTCTAGTGTAATTTTTCGTTAGATTTTACGAAATGAATTTCGCTATCCTAATTTCGTCGTATGAATATTAATTCCTATAATGGAAAGATCGAAGAAACCATTTTATTGTGTTGAAAAATACGTACCGGAGCTAAGTATGTATTTTCGAGTACAAGAATTTGTGGCAGAAAAATATTCTCAGATTAAATAATACACATTATCAAATTCATCTGCGCTAAAAAAATAAAAAATAAAAAAAGCTCATGCGAATTTATTCTTCTAAATAAGAGAGGAATTTCGATTATTTTACCTAAACTTTTAGGATGTTGAAATTTAAAAATTTCTGCCTATTTTATTCGTTGATTTCGTTTAAGTAGGTGGTCTTTTGGCTTTTCATTTTCGTTACCTAACGTTGAGCTTAATTACCGAATGATTTTTTCAATGCGCTTTGCGAAACTGTAGCTGAATTTTAGCCGTACTGATTCTGATTTTTGTACCCTTTGCGCGGTATGAATTGTGTTACCAATACCAAGATTTTTTTTATTTTCGGAATTCATTTGCTATCGAGCTCTATATTTCAATAATTGATGCATGCGTGGATTGCATCTGATCAATTATAAGAAGTGTGTATTCAAGTTTTTTGTCTCTTGTGATTTTTAATGAGCATGATGATTGATGAAGGTGGCTATTGCTCACCGTCAGTGTAGGTTTCTAATATATTAAAAGTCTGTGGTGAAATTTCATTATCATGCTATGTAAGCGAAACGCTGCTGGTAAATTTGTTTGTTGCTAAAAAATTGATGTTTCGACGATGTCGATGTTCAGCTTGATCCATGACTATAATTATTATATTATAGTTCTGACTTCCGAGACTACTAGTTTTATTGGATTTTTCTCCCTCGTGTACATGATGTATTCGCGTTTTAGTTCAGATTTCTGTGTGTTTTTTTTCTAAAAACAATTTATAGAAGATATTATTTTACGCCTACGTACGTAAATGAAGAAGAAACATTTGTGAGTACAATGAAATATCTTGAAGATTAATATTTTCCCTGCGTTTACAATCAAAAATTATTATGTAGCGTGATGCGAATATCGAATATTCGCGATTCGAATGTCCATTGGAAAAATATCGGTATCAGTGTTCAACGAATAACCGGATATCCAAATATGGTATTTTATATTCGAATTTTTCAATTATCCGGATACAATATTCGAATTCTTCTGAAAGTATACAACCGGTGTTGGAAGAATTCGAATATTCGGAAAATCCGAGTGCAAAAAACTGTATTCGGATATCTTGGTATCTGGATAATATTCGAATATCTAGGTATTCGTTGAATAGGTACTGTTTGAAATTCTAATATTATTCGAATATGCGAACAATTTTTTGCATTTCTTTTGGTTGGATTTCAGCAAGATACTAAGTACGTTAAACCTAGCATCAAATTTACCTTTTTTTTTAGTGAAAAAAAAAGAAAATTGAATTGAAATTTCGAATTTTACAGCCATATTAAGCATTCAGTATTTTTTTAAGTGACCAAAAGAACTACATTTCCGGTTTTTTGAATTCTAACGTATTTTAATTTTGCCGAAATTTTCATTCACTATTCGAGTATTCAATATTCGCACTTGCTGGTAATCAAATATATTAAAATACTCGAACAATCGCTCCATAAATCCTAAGTGCCTAAATCGCTACCCCGGCCGTAACCTTGAACAACAGCGAAATAAGAAATAATGCGCGCATGCGCATGTGTACGTAGGCGAGTAACAAACAAGCATAACGAAGTTGTGATTGAGAGGGGTGGAATCATTCGTCAACACGTCGACTCGTCCGGGTTCGTCTTTCGATGAGTGATTGGGTGATGAGTTGTAGTCCTATTGTCCTTGAAGCCTTGAACATTGAACAAAAGCGCGTTGGATTTTGAATACGGGTATTGCAAGTTTCAGTGTGTTTAGATTTTTTTCCTTTCGATCCTTTCTTACTTTGCTAAGTTTCTTTGTGTTTAATGTATTGTGCAACGTATAATCTAATGATGAACGTGAGTCAGTGCGACGCCATTTTTTAATTTCTTGAACTGACTCATTCGCGTTATTTCGTGCGGAATAGTTTTCGAATGATGAAAGTTCTGTGTTTAGTAGTGTGTAGTCTTCTCGTCTTAGTCTTGGTTCGGATTTCGGATTCGATTTTAAATTTTAAATTAATTCGCCATTGTTATGGTTTGTGTTTATTCGTTTCTCGTAATACGTGCAACAACAAAGGTAGTGTATTATTTTGTGTCATAAATCTCTCAAGTTTGATTAAAATACTTCTTCATTATTTGATTTTTGTTCATGATTCAATGTTATTCGTATTTTACTAGAAAATTCATTCAAAATGAGTCGTTGATTAAATTTCGACAATTACAGTTAAACGTTTCGAATTTTCAATTCCAAATTTTTCGTGTCCTGTTGAATGTATCATATTGTATGGTATTGTAGTGGTGTTAGTTTTCATTTTCGGGCGATTTTTTTTTTCGGAAAGCTCGATTTATATTTTGAATCTGGATTCGTTAATCGTCATTGTCTGTGGTATCGGGTTTTGATTGTGGAATGCAGAAATAATGTTTACGAGGTATTATTTGACGCCATTTTCTACACCGATTATTATTGTCGCGTTTAGTTGTTTGTACGATTTTTGTTTCGGAACAGTTGTAATTTTGAGATGTGATAGCATTTTGTCAGTTGAACAGCGTTGAGTAATCGCAACCAAGTGAAATTTTCCTTGTAATCGACTACCGCGATAGTAGCCTCCGAAATGTTCGTTTTGGTAATTTTTTTATTACAGTTTTTTCGTCCGCAAATTCAAACTTTTTCTCCTTTCGGTGGGATTTTCTTCATTGTTTAATTTTGGTTCAAGTTTGTGATTCCATTTTACCTACTACCTGCATCTTTCGGTTTTTTTTTTCGCATTCTGTAAATTGTTTAATTGATTCGACCCATATCATTGTATGGTATCTTGGTAACTCTTCCTAATAGTCTGTACAAACATTGTTTTCTGCTTCAGTCGCAACATTATATTTATCATGGGTATTGCTATTGACAGAATTAATCAGTCTTGCAGAATTTTTCCCCCATAATTACTTAAGTTATTAACTGTTTACCAATATTAAATATAACGTGCTTAAATATCGAAAAGCTTGTATGTGATGTTAATGTGTATTGTGTATTTATTTTGCTTTCAGAGATGTGTAATCGTACCATCTGACTGACGTGAAAAGTTTTCGAATTCAACCGGAACATGACGCTCGATATCTCCAAATATATCCTTACTCTGCTCAAGGTAAAAATTCGTACTTGTGTTTTGAAGATTGTTAAATTTGCTCTTGAAACCATTATTTTCTTAGTCGTGTTGATTGTGAGGAGGGCAGAGGAAATGATATTTTCGACCTCTTGTTTTGCAATTTTAGTATCATGAATAATAGCTGTAGGTATATTGAATTGGAAAGTATTTTCTATCGATGTTTCGCGAGTTTCCAATTTCTGCGTCTAAAATATCCTTAACCTTTCACCTTTCGGAAATGAAGCAAGAGTATTAAGTTCGTTGATTTGATTTGATTTGCTTTTTCTAAATTTTTATACGAGTGTATTTCTGTCCCGTCCCAATCTGTACTGTGAAATTTTTTAGACTTCATCCGAGTGGATTTTTTTTTTAGAAATTATCACAGATGAAAATTACCTTTTTCCAAAGAAAGTAGTTTTGGTTTATCAAAATTGAATTGAAAAGTGGTTATGTATTCTTAATTTCTTTGTCTCATTTTTTACTTAATACTTCATGCTGACTCACAATGTATTGCTTTATTTTCAGATTTCTCGTTGTTGTTTCGTTTATGCCTCGAAGTTTGCAGTCAATTGTTTTCAAGTTTCATGATGATATTATAACTCGTACTATTGAATATTTTTTCTTTGGACTCGAAATCGCCAAAAGTGAGGTAATGAATAAATTTACCTAATATGATTTAAAATATAAGAGCGTAGATCCGAAGAAATTGAAGTGAATGAGAGCAGAGAGATCACTTATTTCGAACTATTGCGAATGACGACTGACAACTGAACAGCTGAAAATTGCGTGTGTGAAAAAATTCGAATTTTTCACGAATTGCTTGCTCTTCTGTAAGCTGAATTTTCAAATTTTTTGATTTTTTTTTTCATTATAAAAAGCAAAGTATAAGAATAATTGGACAGGTACCTATTTTGTTTTTATTTCAAGTGCAATGTTGATTCATTTTTTCGCGGGAATTCTTTTGAGGAAATTTTTTTAGAAAATTATAAAGAAAGCATCGTGTAACTTGAGGTTATTTACATTGTCGATTTTATCGTTTATTTTCATGTCCATCATTAGGAGTATTCTCATTTTGATGGTCAGGATGGATCCTGAAGTACTTTTTGAAAAGTTCGATTTAATAATTGATACATAATTTTGAAAAATAATTGCTAACTATGATCTTATAATTTGTTATCAGATGTATCCTGAACCGGTTGCCAGTGGAATGCTGGATCTTGATAGCCTGAGTGCCGGCGCTGCACATTGTATTGTTCGTTTTGAGTCGTCAAGCTTGCTGATACGATATCGTTTTAATTTGTGATGGCGTTTTTATCAAGATTTTATGGATCAACGGCTTCAATTGATTTCCCATCCGAGGAGGAAGAAACACCGAGTTCATATTGACAACCGGTGTGTATCTATGTTTATTTTCGCGGGTATTTCCCGTCGTACGTATTTAAAATGGATGGCATTACAGTATTGAAGAATGTTCTTGAATATTTGTTGCTTCTTCGTTATCGGTCAAATTTATATGTGCGACAGAATAAGTCATTGAGGATTTTTTTCAATTTGGAAAATTTTACCTGAAAATCAAAATATGTATTTCTCAATCTGTAGTGGTGTTTTACTTTTGGAAATCCAATTTTCATAACCTACGGTGTTGTCAAATTCTGATTTATGAATTTTAATTTTATTTTTAGAAAAATAATGATGAATTTGTTTCGATTTACTTGGACGATGTCTCTGTTTCATTTTCGCTTCGTCCAGGTTTTGTTGATTTTTTTCCCGATTTCATCGACAACGATCAAATGTAAGAATTTTTGGGAAAGAATATCGTATTTGTGAAAAAGAATTAATTCATGAGACAATTTTCGGCTGTCCTACTCATTTTCCCTGTATAAAATGAATTTAGGACAGTAAAAAATTACATATAGAAGAGAAAAGGGTCAATATTTTAATTTATTCGTAGAAAATGATTATTCAGTATTTTTTATCTGCATGTATGAAGTTGATCATTTTTCCTCTGTAAGACGTGATTACTTACCAAAATTTGATAAATTTTTTGTAATTTTTGAGTTCGATGCTGTATGTTTTGAACGTAATATCAATAAACTAGATATTATTGTTTTGTAATACGCAGACGAGATCAGGAGATTTTGAAATGTTCCCCAGTTGATGACATTTTTCACTCGAAATATCGAAATAATTTAGATTCGTGGATTAGCACTAGCAGTCCTTTCGTATAAAACTTGGGAAATATTTTGTTGAAGAAATCGTTGAGATTCCAAAAAAAAATTGAGAAAAATATTTTTCTGTAAACAAGTTGATTCTAGTTGATTTTTTTCACAATTTTTTTGTGAAATTGTTTGTTTAATATTTGCTTACTATCTAATTAGTTCTTAATTATAAAATTATCTCCATTTGTCTTTAATTTGTAATTGTTTTTCTTTTTACAGTGAAATATGGAGATGACTGAAGCAGAAATTATCACGATAAAGTATTCGGAAATGAACACCGCGGTGAGTGTCCAGAATATTCATTTCTAGCGTTATTTTTCGTTGGATTTTACGAAATGAATTTCGCTACCCTAATTTCGTCGTATGAATATTACTTACTATGTACTGGAAATATCAAAGAAACCATTTTATTTTGTTGAAAAAAACGTACCGGAGCGAAGTACGTATTTCCGAGTATGAGAATCTGCGGCAGAAAAATATTCTCCATTAAATTGCAACCATTGAAAACATTCTCGAATTCATCCCTAAAAAAAGCTCATTATTAAGCGAAATTGATTGGAATTTTCCAAATTATTCGAATTTATTTTATCAAGAGAGGAATTTCGATTATTTTACTTACACTTTTAGGATGTTGAAATTTGAAAATTTCTGCCTATTTTATTCGTAGATTTTTGTTGATTTCGTTATTTTTTTGTTATCCAATGCTGAGCTCAACTGGGTATTGCATTTTTTCTCATTGTATTTAACGAATTGGACTGACTTTTGGCTGCATGACTTGTTTTTTTTTTGGTGATGAAAATTGTGCCCTGATTTTTGTGTCCGAAAATCGCATTCAATATTGTATAATACTTGAAATTATTTTCTCTGTGTGTTATCCTATAAAACACCTTCAACGAGCGTTTTTGGAAAATGTAGAAGAAAAAAAAAGCTTGAATATGAAATTTTTTTTATAAATTTACTCTAGGTAATTTCCTTCCTCCTATTCTTTTCTGATATTTGATATTACGATTTCGAATGAATTTGACATTTTAGCATGTCATGAAAATGGTGCAGACTCAAAAAATTATGTACTTGTGTGGTAGGATTCGACAGTTTGAAGCACAATTGAAATTTTCCATCAATCTTTGCCTCCTTTGATAGATTTTTATGAGTTTTTTTGAAATGCGAATGTATAATGGAATAAACAAAGGTATTCGAAATGAAAAAAAAAAAAATTAACTTGGATACGCTTAGTAAGTAAACTTGAAAATCGTCGATTTTTTGAACGCTAGTCATTGAATGGAATCGAATTTTAAATTTTCCAATTGAATGGGTGAAAATCACTCGGATGCAAAATGAGTGCAATTTGAACTCCTGACTTTTCGTTGCTACGAGGTTTTTTTTTCTGCAAAATGCCTTCCGTAAACTTGATTTAATCTGTGTATTCTCCCCACTTCGACTTCAAAAAATTTATGAACGTGCAGTCTCTTGCTATAGAATTTCTCCAAGTGTCCTCGATGCGCGAGCAATTATTTGTTCACAATTATCGTTTTTTATTTTACAAAGATGCTGTATTTGTTTATGTCATCGATCATTATTCTTCCATCAAATAATGAGAAATATTGAATATATTTTCACGAAATCTCGTCTTTTTTTTCCCATCGTTTTACAGCTCTTGATGTCTAGTTTCTTTTAAAAATTCGTCGAATTATCATCCTACATTTTATTTCTACCCTTTTGTTTTCCACTACATAATTTAAAGTACACAGTGTAATGGAATTTTGCTTTGTAGCAGTACTTACCTACTTTCCTGTATTTACTCATATGAAGGATACGAGACGTAGGTTTATTTGTGAATTTATGTCGAGCATATTCCCTCTCCCCCTATTCTTTGAAACAATACACATTTAAAATCATTTTTCTGCATAATTTCAGGTTGTAAACACATCACCCGAGAAAATTACTAATCCTCCATGATTCATAAATATCATACGTAAAATGTCTGATAATTTCGAAAAATTGATTTGGGAAAGTTAGAAAAGTCGGAGCGTATCAATTCTAGAAAAAACTGATATGTCAGTTGAAATTTTTTATATTTTTCTTCTGAAGTAGTAATAATTAGATTTATTTTTTTCATATGCCCAGAGAAGAATGAAAATTGTGATCAAAAATCAAAAAAATGTTTTCAGCATTTTATAGGTGTTTTTAAAAATCTCTTAATAATTTTTATTTGCCTAAAATGGATTCTTCAACTTCAACTAAATGTGTAGATTTTTATTTGACTCTTCACTCTCATTATAAAATTCTTTTTCTAATCGTACGTTGTTATTTTTTCTGTCAACAGATTCGAGATGGTCTCTGATGGAAAATGCTACCTCGTCGAAGTACCAGCGATCATAATTTTTTTTCAGTATCCAAATGGAGCGCAGTGAACTCGATCGATCGTTGGAACATTCAGATGCATCCTTCCGGTCTTCGGTCTTTTGGTTGATTTGTATTTGCTACCCATCGAGTCAATGGTAAGTGTATTAATATTTCACTTCCTCACCTCTTTTGACCTATCACTTCATTTTTACCTCATGAATGTCAATTCTCGGTAATTGCATATCAATGGCTAAGAATTATCTGCTCTCTAACGATCATCCGACTGCTTTCTACACAATTTTGGCCACCTTTATTGTCTTTTTGAGCCAAAAATTTTAAAATTTTATAAATCGTATTTTGTGGCGGAATAAGAGAAACAGCTAGTAATATATAAATAAAAATAAGACCATAGCAAAACTTATTCATACAAAATTATGCATAAATGAAAAGATAACAAAATATAACAATAAAAATGTACCAAGTTACCGCATATTTGGAAAACATGTCGTTAATTTAATTAAAAGTGAAAAATTGAATCATTTCTATTCTAAATAGGTATTTTTTTTGTGGAAAATTGTTCTGTAAGGATTGGTAGGTATTATTTATGCACATTTATTTTTATTTACATGAATAGTAAAATGTTTTTAAAATACAATTTCATTTTATTATTACATAATACGAGTATACATCTAACACTTACACCTAGAGATGAATAATTTCGTCAGGCAAACAGCCGGTTCAAAAATCCAGATTTGAGTCCAGCCTTATCGAACCTACCTATTCTCGGAATCCAAGGGCGATTCGAAATGAAATTTTTCGTCGACCCAATTTCTAGACAAAATGATTTCTATTGTTGAAAAGCGCTCGGATTCTGTCTGGAGATGGATTTTTGGTCGCTGAACATGAAACCGGCGTCGGATTTCAGCCCGGAAGCATCGTTTTCCGGCATGAAATTGCGAATCACAGCAGAAGGAGTGTTCGAACCGAAAATCCGACGCCGGATTCGTGTTCAGCGACCAAAAATCTATTGATGAACTGAATCCCAGCGCATTGCGTGATAAAAAAATTTCCATGTAACTGGGTCATGAATTTTTCCGACTTTTCCGGGCGAATATCTCAAAAATAACACTTCGTAATCAAAAATGGACGCCGGATTCGTCTTCAGCGACCAAAAATTTACTTATTAACTTAATCCAAGCGCATTTCGTGAATAAAAATTTTCCATGTCACTGGGTCATAAAAATTTCCCGACTTTTCCGGACGAATATTTCGAGAACGACACTTCGTAATCGAAAACGGACGTCAGATTCATGTTCAGCCACTCAATTTTACCTTTAAATCCAATCCTAGAGCGTTTGGTGAAAAAAGTTCCCATATTTCGAGATATTCGCCCGGAAAAGTCGGAAAATTTTTATGACCCAGTGACACAGAAAATTTTTATTCACCAAATGCGCTTGGATTTGGTCTATAGCTAGATTTTGGGTCGCTGAACACGAATCCGGCGTCGGATTTCGGTTTAGAAGTCGTGTTTTCGACATATTCACCCGAAAAAGTCCGGAGGTCGAACGAATAGTCGAATCAAAAATCCGACGCCGGATTGTGTTCAGCCACCCAAAAATCTATTTTTAACCTCAATTCAAGCGTATTTGGTGAATAAAAATTTTCCAGCCAAAAAAATCAACTCATTTTCTTTCAAAAAAGACTAGTTATCAGTTATGCGCGCTTGGACTGAGTTTATAGGTAGATTTCGGGTCGCTGACTGCGAATCTGGGTATTTGACTGAGAACGTTGGAATAATTCAAAAGATAATTGAAAAAGTGTAAAAGAAAATTGCGAATTCTAGCAAAAGGATTTATTCGAGAAACGTTTCTGACATTGACTACACTTGCATGTATACAATTTCACATGATTTTGTTGCCATCTGTGTTATTTTTTTTAATTAAGATAAATGTAAAAATTTTAGCAGGTAGGTAACGAAGGAAGAAAATTTTTTTCAATTCTAAGAAAATTATAAAACATAAAACAAGTGTGAAAATTTTGACGTAGAGAAAAATATCAAGTGAAAATTTCGGAAGGGAAGGAAGAAATTCAAAATCGTAAAAAAACACGTGTAAAAATTTTGACAGTGAAGAAATGAGTAGGTAATACTAATTTTCCAATTTGTGAGGAAACCCCGGATTACATATTGAAAAAAAATTGAGAAAAATTTCAACGGTACCAAAAATCACATATGATTATAAAAAATGAAAAATATTTCCCAAACCAAAAAAAAGTTATTGAAAGATACAAAATAATATAACTTCCAAAAATATTCGGTTCAGTGACGTGTTTCAATTTATCGTAATTTTTTCCATCTGTTTATTCTTTATTAC
Source organism: Pseudococcus jackbeardsleyi (assembly GCA_038380155.1). Classification (NCBI taxonomy): domain Eukaryota; kingdom Metazoa; phylum Arthropoda; class Insecta; order Hemiptera; family Pseudococcidae; genus Pseudococcus; species Pseudococcus jackbeardsleyi. The sequence continues at coordinate 59,588,597 of CM076242.1, forward strand.
TTTTTTTTTAAAAAAAAAATAATAAATCTTTTTCTAAAATTGAAATACCTAAATTGATTACTAATATTGAAATTTATTTTTTAAAAAATCCTTGTAAAATAATTTTATAATAATTCTCTCATTTTAGTAAAAAAATGAAAAAATAAGTAGGTAATGAAAATGGGCAACCGAAAAAATAAAGAATTGAATTGAATTGAAAAGCTAAACAACCGATCAGGTGAAAGGAACCTCATGACCTTTTGACCTGAAATTCACTTTTTCAGTCTAAGTTGTGGGTTTTCAATAAAATTACCCTCGATGAACTCGCAGTTGATTAATGTATTATCTAGGTATTCGGTTGTGTTATTTTTCAAAATTTCTAACGTCATATTTTAAAGACAAAAATGAGCTATTTTATGAAATTGAATTGCTAAGCGTTGAATTTTCTCCATATTGTACTTGGCCTAACTGCGAGAGATTTTTTGGGCGTTTTGCTGGTTAAAATTCGACCATATATCTTGATTGATTTGATTGAAAACGAAAGGTGAGAAAATTTATAGTATTGGAAATTGGCAGGAGAATATTTCGAGGGCAAAGGTGTAGACATTTCAAATTCCTTCCAGCGATTCAACGGGAAAAATTGTTGAAATTTTAAATTTTAGTGGTTTGATTTAAAATTTTCGTCCAAAATTCTCATTGGTGATAAGAGATAAGAGAGAACACAATTTAAATTGATTGACGAAATTACAAAAAAAGATGACTTTTGCTATTTTTAGATTCCAGTAGATAGATAACCTGGTCGTTATTTTATGTATTTTATCATTTATGTAATGCATTTTATAATTACAATTTTCTACTGAACTTTTATAGATGATTCCGGTGTTTGAAGAATGACTTCCGATAAATTTGACTTGTAGAATTGTAAATATGGCAGAGAACGTGTAGACTGATCAATATTTCATTGGATACGGAAAAGCCTGCGTAACCCTTGGCGCTGGACGTTCATATTTTTCATTCGTGCTGTGTAAGTAGGTTCTGTTTTTCTTTTCAACAATTTTGAAATTGATTACCAATTGGATGTGTTTTTTCAGTCGATTTTAGTTCGTACGTGTTGATTTTTGAATAAAATGTTAGATTTTAACGTGAAAATGTGTTTTGATTTGCAGATGCTTTGACTGGAACCAGAAATATCTCCAGGATACGCCACCGAGTATGCTATTTTCGAGCTGCCTCGCGAGTTTCAACCCATTCCAGACAATGACTTGAGGATACTTCGATCGGAACCAGCAATGTTTCAACGATGTACCGATTATGCAGTTTTCAAGCTATCTCCCAGAATTCAACGTATTCTAGAATAATTCCAAGTATTAAGTAGCGTTTAAGTTTCGGTTTTTTAATTTGTGTTACGGGTTACCTTGTTCGCCTGTAGGGAAGATTAGGTTCGGATTTAGGAATTTGTTTGATTCGTTTAAGGGGTTACTTTTTGATAGAGTTTCGAGGGCTGTTTTATAACCGGAAATATTACTCGGTGTGGTTTTTTTTTTCAAAATTTTATCACTCATCTGGTGCATAATCAATCGTATTCATTAATTAAAATCCGCGATTTTTTTCTTTTTGCGAGTTTTGAGCATAGAATAGGAAACAATTTTGGCAAATATGGGGTTAAAGTAGATAGAGAATATCGATGTCGAATGGCATCGGTGAAACCCTCAGGTTCTGATGGAGTTGCAAGTCAGCTCCAAACACGAATCGGGGGTGGCTGCGGTCTCTTGATCTCCGAGCACCAGCCGGCTCGGTTGATCGCAAAAGAGACCTCAGATATTCTTCCACGGCAGGCTTGGTGCTGCGGAAAGAAGAGTCTGCTGTTGAAATTTCGTCGCGCCGATGTCGGTATCTGTGTGAACCTGGAAACCTCACGACATCGGAAGAGACCCGGAGTTTTATACTGATGCCTGGTGCGATAGTACCGAGAATACTGAGAATATTGCAGTTTCGTTCTTGGCTCGGGTAGCGCTACACGCCAGGGTCGTATTTAACGAAGGGTAGGAGGGGCGGTCAGCATCGCATGTATTAATTACAATCGAAGGTCGTTTGAATCGCTGGTCAAATGTTCAACTGTGTGAGTGTAGGGCCCGTTTGGTTTTTTCAATTGATTAGGTCTGTCCAACTTTACCAGTTCGGTGTTTGTGGCCGTCACCGCAGCACCACAAAGAACTGATAATGCAAAATTTACTGATTTTCATCTCTTGGCCTGAGCTTGGCTCCCAAAAGATCGCAGCTTTCACAGGAAAGTTGCGCGGTTCTCTTTTTCGGTCTGACCGGGTACGCCGATAAAGTTGAACTAAAATCCCTTACGATTTTGATCAGTTTCCAATGTCTACGAAAAATGGTGTTTGAGCGGCTGGTGAGAGTGGATAGGCGTCTACCCTTTTAGGTAGCTTAGCTAGGAAGCCTGTGTTCGAGTTTGTAGTAGCGGTCTTCGATTAAGTGCCGTAATAGGGCGTCCGTGCGGGGGTGCCGGGCCGAATCCCCCAGTCTGCGGATTTAGGGTCAGACATTCGATGGTAAGGAACATATTGTTTTTGATTTTTTTTTGTTACCGGACTGTTTGCGAGGATCCTGGTGGAGGGTTTATGTGGGTGCCTTTGCAGTTGGTTGAGACTCTGGCTTGATCAGCGGCGGTTGGTTGAGACTCTGGCTTGATCAGCGGCGGTTGGTTGAGACTCTGGCTTGATCAGCGGCGGCACTGTGCAAGGAACTAAAATTTCTTCCAGACCTTTATGATTACAGGCCAACGAAATGTCTGTTCTTTTGTATACCTTTTTTTATTTGTATTTTTGTGAATAGTATGTTGCTTCTTAGTTTTGTAGGTAAGGATTGTTTTTTTTTTTTCGCAACATAACCCGTGGCGAGTGAACTTCTGACACCATTTTGATGTATGCAAGTGAGCTGGTTTGAAGTGGCCTCATTGTTGAATTCGTCAACATCCCAGGTAAATGATGCGAGCAAGTGGGTGTGTTGATCAGGGTTCCTTAACGACCTTTGTTGTAATTAAAGGTGCGGTGTTGGCCGCTGCAACGGATCGTCTGTATTCTAAATTTTTCAAAAAAATTTTCATGATCATGGAGAAAATTTGGGGTATTGTGGTGAAAAATTTGGTATATTTTTTGATCTTGTTACGAAAAAATCATTGAGGTTTTCATTCGGGAGTTATTTATCTGTTTGGATTTTGGAAATCGCCTATTTTTAGTACCGTATCAATTTTTTGATCCATTTTTCAGTAGTTATTAGATTTAGATTGAGGTTTGACAAAATTTTTTGCAAGTGGGTTGTTTTTTTTACTATTTTGAGGGGTTTTTAAAAAAATGTTTACGAGAGATGTATGTACCTAGGCTGAAATTTGTTTTTTGGGTAAAAATTTGGGAATTAGTGGGACCCTAGTCTAGTATTTATAATTATCTTTTCTATGTAATTGTTTTTAAATGTAGCGTTAAATTTTTAAGATGTGATAACCGATCACGGTTTTTTTCATTGTCGAGCGGCCGACAGTGTTTTTTTTAACCCAGATCGGTTAAAACCTTAATATTAGATTATTTGTCCTTTTTTTTTTGCCGCTGAGTCAAAGAATAAATGAAGTTTTGGTTTCGGTGTGTTGTTTTATTATCGTCAATGAATGGGATTTTAGTTGTTACCTATTGTAAAGATACAAGGATTTTGCAATTTGCAATGAAATTATGCAGAAGAAAAGTTCAAGAATGATTTTTATTTAACAAGTTAGGCAACTTACAATGTGGCGCTATCTATAAAAAGTAGCTCGAACTAATATTATGATGATGGTAAAAATAAGTTAAAACGATACTAGTGGCGCTATCTCTATGAATTTATTGGAACTACAAGTATATTACATGAAAGAAACACAGTGTACAAGTTGAAAGAATCTTCAAAGTATCTATCTTTCCCAAAGGATCCTTTTTCCCCAAGGGGTCCTCTTCCCCAAACAATTCTGTTTTCACATTTACTAAAATTGACAGGGAAGAGGGGAAGCACGGAGTTGAAATCGTGAAGGGAGGTGGGGTAATGGACAAGCATAGTCTCCCACCATCCGGTCCCCCAACCACCCGCCCTGGGCGCGTCGGCCTTATATAGTTTTTGCCCCATACTTCCTTAGCGAGAAGTAAAGTACTCCGTTTAGATTCCCTCTGTAAAAAAGGCTTAATCAAAAGAAATGTCCTTAACAGAGGGAATCTTTTGGTCGGCCATCTTTGCAAAACAAAAATGGCCGACCTTACCCAGGAGTACTTCACCTCCCTTGAGTGGAAGACCACCCGCACTCCCAGCTGCCAATAAAAAATTGGACTTAGGCCAACGGGAGTGCAGGGGAAAGATGGCAGCCGACTTCAGATACCATCTGGTGGATCGGTGCCTTTGGGAAGGCTCCAGACATCCGACCAGGACCGGTGTCGGCCACCAACTGAGGGTTTAGTGGTGCGCCACTTCCTTATATAAATTTTACGACATACTTTCCCTACGAGAAGTAAAGTATACAATTTTGAATTGACCAATCAGGAATCATTATGTGTAATGATTCAACCCGCCTGCCCTTTTACCGAATGCCGAAATGAGTCACCTGACTGAGCAATGTATTCCTATCTTATCTGACTAGATTGCAATGTGTAGTGTCTGTCTACCTGACATGAGTCATCACTGTGCCGACTGTCAGTGTTGTCGTGGTAATGAACCATGTACAAGGTTATCGACAGACTGACTCATCACGTCATCAGCACATTGCAAATTGCAATCAGTTAGCTGGCAGGTCAGTGGCGCACTCAGTCTAGACGAGTGTCTTTTTAGCTTCCATGACATTTACGCAATACTTTCCCTATGAGAATTAAATGTTACTATCTCCTTATCACTATGTATAGGTATCTAACAGCTGACAATCTTAATATTAATACAAGGGTTGTTTGATGAGTTGTACATTGAAGGTTTTGCAGGCGAACAACATTTGTAACTAGATTATCATAAAAATACAATGTTGATACAAATTTCAAAATACTTAAATAACTAAATTATTCGATAAGTCAACATTTTCACAATTTGATATTTTTTCTCTGCATTTGCAACATTTCAGAAATATTTTGATTACATTTATGTATTTTTTAAGAGGAAAAAATCTAGTTCGTCGCCAAATAAATTATAAATTCGATAAATAAATCGAACTGAAGCAACATAAGAGGAAAATGTTTAGATTTGAATAACTTACGTAATCGAAAGAAACATCGACAAATTACATAATTTCAAATGAATAATCTATTGCCATAATTGAATCATTTTTTTGGCTTTTTCAAAGCCGTATTCGATGATGAAAAATTCAAACTATTCAGCATATTCACAAAATTTTGCACAGAAATAAATCGTTTTTCGCTATCATAATATAATGTTACCTACTACAATATTGCCTGAAACAATGATAAACATGTGACTAAGGAAATTCAGTCGAATACATGAGATTTCAATTTTCTACCTCACATAGAATAAAACACCAACACACACCTTTCTTTATTTGAGCTCAGATAAATAAGGGACGGAAATTACGTAGCTCTTGAATATAAATAAAAAATTATTCAACGTTAATATAACTACATGGAACATCAGCGAGTTCAAGTGTGAAATACAAACATAATTTTTGATAGCTGGAATCGGAATAATCAATTTGCAAGAATTTCAATACTTCATAATTACCTATATTCATAAATACGTAGATAATTATGATATTTCTAAATAAAATTTCAGTTACTTTAATTTTATTACATTATCAGGAGTAAAATTTTCAAAACAATATCAATACAAGTCGAGTAGTTTTAAGGTGCGTTTATAGTGACCGTAGCAGTCCGTAAGCGGCCGTAATTTTTTTTGAAAACCCGTAACAAAATATCAGTAGTTTATACTGACCGTAAAAATATTTATCTGAAAAACTGATAAAATACTATTTTTTAATAAATTTGTGTATTTACTCTTCAGTTTATCAGGAATTAATGTTAAATGAAAAAAATATCTATCCAAAATCATTAATTCTCACAAACATCCAAAAACACCAACAATGAAAAGATAAACATCCTCTCATGTTACGGTCCGTTACAGAAAAGTAAAATTTTTTTTACTTTTCCGTAAGGATCCGTAAGAAACCGTAATTTTTTACAGTCAGTATAAACTAGTTCGTAAGATCGTGTGTGTTTTACTTTTCCGCGGCCTGAAGTTACGGTCTCTTACGGTCACTATAAACGCACCTTAAATAATTTTGGTGAAAAATTAGAATTTCATTCATCACACATTACCTACTGAATTGCAAAACCTCATCAGGGACGTTTCTGAACAATAAATAGCTAGTTGGCTAATTTGAAATAGATGCAAAATCGTCAAAAATCCTCCCATTAAAATCAATATATCGCGAATTTGTAACAAAAACGATGCAACAGTAGCCCAAAATTAAGAACTAGAAACAGTAGAAATAATCAAAAAACCTAATAGATATTTGAGATAGTTTCAAATTTGAAATTTGGTAACTATAACTGGTCGCCAAATCTACATACAAATACGATTACGAAATAACAAGTAGGTAGGAGCTGTTCGGAGCCATAAGGGGCGATTTCATAAAATACAGATGGCGACCCGACACGGCAATTCGTTATAACACCTTCAATACACAACTAAAAATACATCAAACATAATCATTATAACATCGATCATAGCATTCTTCAACAATGAGCTTAAAAAATAGACGACAAATTGAAGGACTGTTTTTCAAATTCATTTAAATCATTTCGCCATAATGCTCTTCGAAGACAGGATCATTTTCTCCGATGTAGTTTCAACTTCCAAGTCTTGCTTCGAATAGGTAGCGAGCTGGCAACATCATGGCACCAATTTTCAATTCAATTCGCAGAATTTGATTTTACATGAAACAAAAACAAAATACAATTAAAAATAATAATAAAAATAGTATAACTATAGTATAAAAATAGGTTTAACACAACAAATAAAACTATTTCATAAAATTGACTGAATGGAGGCTTACATTTTTCAAGTTCTGCATGATTTACCAACCCACATCTCAAAAGTTGAAGAAAAGAGGGGGAAAAGTACATAAAAAGGTCGATGTGCCATAAACATAAGATCCCTCACTTGGTTGGTCCCAAAAGAATTGTACTTTTTATATTTTTGAGCATACGAGTTTATATACATCAAATAGGTATTCACTTATATCTTTTATGAAAAAAAAAAAAAATCAAGCCAAAATAGGCTCTAAATACCAATAACAATTTTCAATTTTCCCCCTCACACTTGGAATTTATATGAAACGAATAAGTAATTCCACCCATACAATGTTCCTTTAAATTTTCAACGGCCAAAAAAATTCAAACATTTCAATCTGAAAATATTCAAGATCGGAAGACATTCTATTCTCCACCCAAACATCCAAAATTCACCCTTAATTTTTTACAGTTCGCATCAAAGACCAAGAAATTTTTCAAATTTTGCAGTACATTTTTATAGAACCAAAGATATAGAAGCTATTTTCGCATTTGACCACAAAGACATTCTGTTGCAGCAGACAACATGTACACCTTTAATTACAACAAAGGTCGTTTTCAGAACCCCTAATCAACACACCCACTAGCTCGATTCGTTTGCCTGGGATGTTGAAGAATTCAACAATGAGGCCACTTCACATCCTGGTGTTGAAATTCCACTCACTCTCACTCACCACTGGTAATGTTGCACCCAAAAAAAAAGCAACATTACACGATATTAAGTATACAAGACCAAACATATCATCTCATGTCAGACACCTACCCCTCCAAAAAAAAAAAACCACAGACAAGACACTATTAGGGAACTATCATAGCCATGCAACCCCAGCCTTATGGTTACGGTTAGGCGTTATGGTACTCCGATTATAATAAATTCTATCACGAATACCGCGCATACCATACCATGATGAACGGCAAACGAGCTAGAATCCTACTATAATAGGAAAGGGCACCACCAAACCGGCCAGGGGTACCGTCGTGATTGGCTCGTTCTCGGGCTTTCTTCGGATTTCGGTTACCCTAAAAAACCGAACGTCTAACCAGACGCCTACGTACCCTTACCAGACGCTCAAACAAACACCATATTCGTAGAAATTAGAAGCTGATTAACAACACCTACGCATGGACCAGTTCAACTTCATCGGCATACCCAGTCAGACCGAAGAAGAGAACGGCACGACTTTCCTTTGAAAGTTGTGACCATTTGGGAGCCAAGCTCAGGCCGAGAGATGAAAAAAAAAATCAAATTTAGCATTATCAGTCTTTTGCGGCGATGCAGTGACTGCTACAAGCACCAGAACTGATAAAGTTGGACAAGGACGGACAGACTGAAGAATTCTACGCGTACGTAGTACCTATGAGACAAACTAGACAGACTTAAAAATTGAAAAAAACCAAATGGGCCCTATGGTACATTCACACAATACTTCTGAACATTTGATCAGCGATTCAAACAACCTTCGATTGTAATTAATACATGCCATGCCGACCGCCCCTCCTACCCTTCGTTAAGTACGACCCTGGGATTTCGCGCAACCCGAGCCAAGAAATACCGCCATTCTCAGTGATCTCGGTACGATTGGCAGGCATCGGTACAAAACTAGGGGTCTCTTCCGATGTCGTGAGGTTTCCAGGTTCACACAGATACCGACATCGGCGCCTAAGAAATTTCAACCCGCAGCAGACGCTTCTTTCCACAGCACCGAGCCTACCGTGGAAGAATATCGGCTGACTCTCTTGCGATCAATAAAGCAGGGCTGGTGCTTTAAGATCAAGAGACCACAGCCACCTCCGATCCATGTTTGGAGCTGAACGCCGAAATCCCAGATTACTGAGCACGATCACATCAGGCATCCAACAGAATCCGAAGGTTTCACCAATACCATACGGCACTGACATTCTCTGACTCTGTACCACCAACCTTCCAACACTGGTTCGCCAAAGTCATAACCTATTCTGACCCAAAGCCCTAAAGAGAAAATACCTACTTCCTAAATATTTCTTTTTTTAAAAAAATACAAAAATATAGAAATCTGAACAAAAACGCGAAAATTTTAGGATGTGAGGAAGAAAAATTAGAAAAAAATTAAAGGTCACAGAGCCTTCAAACATGGCCACCAATTATACCCGAATACCACACAGAAAATTCGCTAAAAATTATCTCCTTTTTCAAACGAGAATCATGGAATTGGGGAAGGGGAGAATTTGAAATGAAATATCACCAAATGCATTACGCAGAGTTATAAAAAATTGGCCAAATCATTATAGTTACAATTTCGCTCAATACAAAAACTAATCAAGCTGAGTATTAACATCATCCGAATATCAAATTTTAAATAACAGGCAATAATTTGCCAATAGTACTTCGTTTACATAACATGATAAAATTTCATCTTTGGTTTTTAGTTTTTATTCTTATTAAGTAGGTGTAAATGAGCAATACCATCTCCATCAGTCATTATACTAAATAAAAACCATTAGACAGAAGTCTGTCAAAAACAAAGCTAAATATACACTTCTTATAAATAACCAGACACAATCCGCGTATCAATAACTTAAATATAGAGCTCGATAGCAAATGAATTCGGAAAATGAAAAAAATTGTCATTATCGAAAGAAAAAATTTCAAATACTGGTGACACGATTTATACCCCACAATGGGTACCATACAAAAACCAGAATTATAATGGCCAAAATTCAGTTACAGGTTTGCAAGTACATTGGAAAAATCAATTGGTAACTAAGCTCGACGTTAAATAGCAAAAATGAAAAGCCAAAACGATTATGTTTTTTTCTTCTGATATTATCACAAAAGTTGATATTCTCAAGACGAGCTCAGAGTAGCAAAATTAATCCCGTTAAAATAAAAATAATTCAACATTGAACGGAAAATTATACCTATTACAAATACTTATACGTACATTAAACACTTACCGTGAAATTTATTGCTGTGTGGTAGGTCAGGAACTCATCATTACGATTTCTACTCGATTTTTCGCAGCATTTCACTGTAAAACAAACCAATAAAAATTAATTAAAGATGCGGATATAAAATTACTAATTTATCAGAAACTAAAAAATTAGGTACTTTGAAAGAATAATCAATTACAATGAGGCGAAAATTCAAACAATGCGTTCCCTTCATTATAAAATTCAAAAGCAATATTTCAATACTAAGAAAAATTTTCCAATTGGAAATGAATTTTCAAAACTCTTCTTTGAACTTGCTTCATTTTCCAAACAAAATAAAATGAGCATCCAGTGCAATGAACTTGTACCATTACAAATCAACGAGCATCCCACCAAAGTCAAATTTGAAAAATATACCAATTTTGATGACATCTTACACGAAAAAAAAAATGAATTTCAACTTTCACAAAAGCAGGCCTTCATTTTCTGAAATTCGTAATTCTTCATACATCAAAATTTTTAGCAATAAATTCGAATACTGGCACTACCTAATCATATTTTCATTTTTGTACCTTTCTCAGATTCGAATTCGTACAAAATTATTCAATCATATTGCACACTTCTGTTCCAATTTTCATCAAAACTGTAAGCATGGTACAACGTTGAAGAAAAATCATACGGTGTCCTCCGAATTGAAAAAATTAGCGAATCAGAAAATTGAACAAAATATTAGAATTTATTAATCACTAAATCACTATTATTCATTACAAAAATCAGGGTTTATTTCGTAAATAAACAAATCTTAACGTAATACGCACTGAATAAACATTTCACACAAAATTTCGAAAACATCAATCATATGTCAAAAAATGATTTTTTTGGTATTGTTCAATTTGTCGAACACATGTCTTCCCCACCTTCAATAATACATAAAGAAAAGGAAATATATTTCAATAATTTTGCGATTTTGTTGACAAAATCGCAATTTTCAAGTCTCAACCGAGAAAATAAGCGACAAAAATGCCAACCCCACCACGAAAAAAGATCTTTCTCGAACCGTTGAATGAAAACCTCACTACACACACACTCGCCACTATAAAGGCACTAATATACCTATATTACGTACTTTATACACAGTATTCAAAAAGAACACACGAACACAAAAAATTGGATTCGTCAATTGTTATGGAGATACTAGCCCGGAAAATTTGGCAAAATTTCCAGAGACAGTCAATATGCCTTGATTTGGTCTGTAGGTAGATTTTGGGTCGTTAAAACACGAATCCGGCGTCGGATTATTGTTCCAAAGCCGCGTTATCGAGATATCTGCCTGGAACATTCGGAAAATTTTGTAGAGACAGTGACAGGGGAAATTTTTTTTGCCAAATACGCCTGGATTTGGTCCATAGGTAGATTTTCGATTGCTGAACACGAATCCGGCGTCGGATTTTTGTTTCAAAGCCGCATTAACGAGATATTTGCCCGGAAAATTTGGAAAATTTTCCAGAGACAGAGACGCCAAAAATTTTTTATCGTCAAATGTGCCTTGATTTGGTTCATAGGTAGATTTTCGGTTGCTGAACATGAATCCGGCGTCGGATTTTTGTTTCAAAGTCGCATTAACGAAATATTTGCTTGGAAAATTCGGAAAATTTTCTAGAGAAAGTGACAGGGAAAATTTTTATTCGCCAAATCTGCCTGGATTTGGTTTATAGGTAGACTTTAGGTCGCTGAACACGAATCCGGCGTCGGATTTTCGTTTTAACCCGCCGACACCACACATGTGACAAATGTCACGGACCGGTTTTTTTCTTGCGTTACGCGGGCAGGATCGAGTGATCGGGTGGTAACGCCTCCTTGTACCTATGCGCGCTTACCCCACCGATCATTTCCGCGGATTCGCAAATTGCCTACTTTTTCATTTGAAGGGGCAGGCATTTTCGTAATAAATCTGGACTGGCTCGAATTTGAATTTTTTTTGCTCCTCAAATCAAAAGGACCGGCAAATTGTTATACACGAACGAGTAGGGCATAGATACACAAGTATCTGTCGGGTAGCAAATTCATCCCCTCCACTTTTCATTCAATGCAAAAAAAATGGGAATAAAAACAAAAAAAACGTATTTTTTTCTAAAATTTCTGCCCCTTCAAAAACAAAAGTAGGCAGTTTGTCCAACAGGGGAGATGAAACGTTGAACATTTATGTACACCCCCTAGAAGTTGTAATGCTATACCAAACTTTGGTCCAGCGCTAGAAAATTATTCGGTAAACAACTTTTTTTGAAGTGTGGTGTCGTAGGGTTAAAGACGCATTACCAAGATATTAGACTGGAAAATTCATAAAATTTTTCAGAGACAGTGACGGAAAATTTTCATTTGCCAAATATGTCTGGATTAAAAACTGGATCAAATCATAAGTTCTTCAAAAAGAAAAGAAAAAAATAGAAAAAATCAACACTCGGAACCAGAATGCACCATGGTAGAAACCTACATGACCTTGAAAAATTTCGAAATCGTTCAATTTAATTTCTTATTATTATCTATATCTACAAAATGCGACGTTTCGCTATCGGTAAGTATAGGATAAATCTTTGAAACTCGATGGCCGAAAATTGCATAATACACCACTCGAAATTAAAGCAGACCAATTTGAAAAATAATCCGTATGATGAGGCGCAGCTAGCTGGAGGGAAAAGAAATGTGTTTCAATTCATTCTACACTGCAGATTTACTGTTGTTGGTATAAATTACCAAAAATACGCACCAAAATTAACATCGTTGAATTATTCGCCAAAATATAATCGCCTTACAAATACTTGAAAAACTAAGGTGGCTGCCGGCTGGCTTAAAATTTCAAAAATTATAGCACACTCGAACTAATCGTATTATCTGCTAATGAGTTCAACATCGAGTACTTCTCAATATATCAAAAAGAACATTAATATTACAATAGGTATCTCTATCTAAAAGCATTGCAATTTGGAACGCCACACATCACCAGCCAAAATTCTTTCATTCTTGGCTATCAACAAAAAAAAATACTTTTCCCAAACAGGTACGTGAATCTCTTAGGGATAATTTCACAATAATACTCAATAGTACTATACGACGGACACTCACCGATTCGTTCTGTTCCAACATACTCGATCAAAATTCTACTCGATATTCTTCGCGTTTCACTGTGAAAAAAAAAAGACAAACAAAATTAATGACAGATATCAATAATATTCAATCACCAGTTAACATGAACATTTCTCAAGATAACGGCTAAAAATCACAACTAGTCAACGTTACAAGAAACAGTTTCAGGTCTATTCAGCTTCTCCAGAATTCAATAGAATGTCTAAAAAAAATTTGTTGAGCAAAAAAACTGACTTAAACAGACTTCTTGGAATACTTTCATTTATTTTATACCAAACCTTTAAAAATGTGAAAGAAAAAGAATCGCAAAAAGGTAAAATTGAATCACAGGTGTTCAATTTGCGATTCGATTCTTCGAAATTTAGAAATTGGATTCCCTGAAATGCGATTCGAATCAGATTCCGCGATTTACCTTGCGGTTCTTTTCTAAGATTCGAATCGCGTCATTAATGCCTTGACGTAATCTCGACTCTCCAAAAAGATACAGAGTCTCATAATTTTGAACAAAATAGTAGAAAATGGCAGGTGTTGAGGTAAAAGTAGGCCACAGTTTTTTTTGTTTTTTTTTAAATCATAATTTTCGAGTTTAACCTAATTACGTAAAAACACAACAAACTATCTCAGTTAATTTCTCCAATTTTCAGACCAAATTAAGACACTCACAAAATATAAACGAACTCACGCTACAAAGCTACATCAATATACATTTTTTGGTCAATTTTTTCCAAAATAGAGTTGAAATTCCATCACGAAAATTATCATAATCGAATACTATTATAAAATCCCATTTACACGATTTTTTACCCGTAGATCCTCAATTCGGTATCACTCGTTATCATCGTATTTCCACGGTTATTCTGGCTCTATAGGGTAAATTTCACCAAAAATTTCAATTTCAGAACTAGATAAATATTTTCTTTAAAAAAAGGGTCGAAAATAGACGTATTTTTATCACATCGTCAAACAAGCTGACAAGATTTTCGAGAAAGCAATGAAATTTTACACGAGAAAAAAATCACAAATAAGTACTACAAAATTGAAATTTTTTTTTTTACAAATTTCAAAAAATAATTATTCAATAATTTGAATTTTTTAGTTCTTAATTTTTCATTACTGTTTTCATCTTCAATTAGTTACACCCAAGAATTTTTTCTTTTTCAAAATTGATAAATCAAACATTTCATCAAGTGCGATCTTATTGAGAAAAAGATTTTGTAAACTTGAGATTTTTGGAGGTTGGAGAAGTACGTAGCTACGTACATATCTGGCTACTTCTATATTTTCAACGAATATGATTTAAAAACATAAATTTTCTCAACGTTTCAGCATTCAACCAAAATTCATACTTTTCAAAATAACAACTGGTCCAATGAATTTTCACGTTAAAAATCATCAAGCATACTTGAATTTTTAAAAAAAGTACCTACCAGCTGCAAAAATTGCAAGTATTCGAACAGAAAAATAAAAAATTTGGATTATGATCTTCGAAAATTAACCAATTTCATCGATAAATTCCTGCTTCGTCAAAAATCGACCTCCTTCCCAATTTTTAATCCAACAGGCCTGTACAAAATAATCGTGATCACCAGTACACATAAAGCATTCGTGTTCATTTCAATTACCTATTAATCTACTCACTGTTTCGCTGTAGTACTCCAGCTCTTGAAAAATAAAACATTCGTAGGCTACGATCACGAAATTCATTTAAAGGCACACATTATTATTCGCGGGTATTGCCATCTCGAAAACAAGGTAAGTATCTGGAAATCTGAAAATTAAATAAAACATTAGAATTCATCAATCATCATTATCTAATACTATTTTCTTCGTAAAAAATTCAAACAAATTTCACTAGATAAGTTTTGGAAACATCAAAATCATTTTTTTTCTAACCAATTTCTCATCTTGTCAGAACATCTGTTATCTACCTACCAACCTACTCTAATCCTCAATTTACTACTTCTTCATGAACCAAAAAATGAAGCTACATATAAAGACAAAAATTCAAACCTTCAACTACCACCAGAATCCTTCTTAATCAAAAATTAATAAAATCAACGAAATTTAAACAAGGCTAACCTAAACGAGGCCAATATTTTGAACACTAGATTTTCAACCGTCATAAATACGTATCGTTGATTAAATCGCAACATATCCTTGGATTTTCAAGATAAAATTTTGGAAATTCAAAAAAAATCCCTATAATTCCTTTTCATCGAGAAAATAAAACCTTATTTCCATTGATTTACCATCATGTTACAAAACATCGTCCATACTCATCACACGCGAAAGCACTCTTCAATCAAGCTAGTCACAAAATCGGAATCTACATAAATTTTGAAACGATTTCACACTAATATCAACTTGAAACGAATCAAAATACTATTACGCTCCTGGACAAGCTCACACAAAAATAACACGAATATAGATTGAGAAAAATTACCAAAATTAAAACACCAAGATCAAATAAAAAAAACTATTGCGAATCATTTTTACTATTTTAGCCTCAATTGAATTGAAAGTAAAAAACGAGGGTTGAAGTTTCAAAGCTTGCACTAACCTTACACTAACAATTTGTACAACATGGCGTCGCGTCACCCACTTACTCGCATTTCAACACAAGACACGTCGCGTCGCGTCGTACTATACAAATGCGATTGAATTAGAAAATAACTATGAAAAAAACAACAAATCCAACTGAAAACGTGAAAAATACTGCACAAAATCACTTCCAACCATTCAACTACGCGACACGACCGTACGAATTCCGAACCAAATTAATAAAACAACTCGAAAAGATTCCACACAAAAAAGTAATAAGCACATAATAACAAGAATTGGCAATGAATGCGTACCTAAACATTGCAAAATGGCGACAAGTCTGCTTTATGCACTAGAAAAGCACAACCGATTACCGAAATGAAGCATACGAATTCGAATAAATGACACGAGACACGAATTAAAAATGAAAACACAGAAATAACTGGAAAAGGAAAAACTAAATTCTAGTACAAACCCGACCGTAAACGTATTAACGTAAACTACACTAAGACTAAGTTGAACAAATCACCTGAACTGATGAAGATTCATCTTTCATTCCTACATTAGCATTTGTGCCTGACGCGATGTCACATTGTCACATAACTACGTACGTACGTAGTACGAGACGTACTACGTAATACGTAACCGCTAACCACCAAATGAAAAACTGAACACTACCTTCCACTGAACCCCCACATACCAACAACAGAGACCTACGATGGACCTACGCTACGATCTGGTGCGACGTGCGAGTCGCGACCTGATCACGTACGTATGCGAAAGCACGAGACGAGACAGGGTTGCCATACGCAAACAACATTAAGGGTACAACGCAATTAGTTTTTTATTCCTTTTTCGGTTTTCGCATAATTTTGGTACGATCTACAGAAATACAGAATTGCCCGAATTCTGAATTAAGCACGTACAAAATTGGAAAATTTCATTTCGTGCGATTTTTACGTACACTTTTATCAGCATTTTGTACGATCTAATCGGAAATACTTAATTACTTACGTATATTGACCCTACATAGACCACCAGTGCCAAAAACGGCACTACAATGCATTTTTTGAAAAAAAAAACCACCTGGTGCCAAAAACGGCACTAAATGTATTTCCTTAACATTGTAGTGCCGTTTTTGGCACGAGGTGGTTTTTTTTCGGTGGTCTACCTAGGGTTAATTGAATGCCGGAAACGCAATCTATGCTAAGTGCCATTTAGTGAATTTTACAGGAGAGCGAAAACAAGTTTTGCAATGGACCATACGATACTATAGATATAGGTACGAGGTAAAGGACACTTGAAAACATTTATTTAAACCTTCCTACATATGAGTATGGAAAAAAATTCGCCTAAAAATTAATTTTAACACGTTTTTGGCTACTTTCAAAAAACTGCCTATCTGCAAAATTTTCTTTTCTGAAAAAATTACGAATAATTTTACTTTAAAATTACAAAAAAAATAATGTAATATTTAGATAATAATATTCGAAAGCACAATATTGATGGACCCAGATAATATTTCGATTAATTTCCGCTCTGTTCATCTCTCTGTTTACCTACGGATCAAATCTTCATAAAAAGTGTGCTCAATTGTGATTTTCTATTATTATTATTTTTTTTTGAAAATTGATTGACGAATTCAAAAAGTTTGATTTGAAAATCGTATTGTGCCCTCGCTCTCAGCTGATCTCAAAACAGTCTCAAACAAAAAATTGAAAGTTGGACGGAAATTTAGCAGCGAATTGATGATTTAAAGATCATAGCTACCCCAAAAGTCAGTGGTATAGTCAGAAATGTCTCAAAAGGGGAAGGAGTCCAAACTTTCAATTTTTTGAGGAATTCTGATTACTTCCCCCCCCCCAAAAAAAAACTGCATACCTTATTAGATCACTAGATTCAAAATTTGAATAATTTTTACTTGAATGTATCACGGAGTCAAAGTCACAAAATTTGATTTTCAATGCTCCAAATAAGGCTTTTTTCACGTAATTTTTTTACCTCATGGTGGAGTTCGGACTCCCGGGCCCCCTAACAACGCCATTGCCCTCAAGTGTTCCAAAAAAAAAAAACTACAAAAAAAATTAATAAATTTTGATGAAAAATTCAGGTTTGAAAATTTTATAAGATACGGTAGTTGGATGGCACTTAGCATATTTTGTAAATTTTTAGATCAGGGACTTACACACAGCACCATCTTTAGATCGAAATATGAAGTACTTAGAAGATGCTAGCGACTGTCTGACGTTACTATTCGGATTTGCCTTGGCACTTAGCATACTTTGCACTAGCTAACTCAATTTTGTCAAAAATGGCACTTAGCATAGATTGCGTTTCCGGCATTCAATTATTAATTCAACACATTCAAGTAGGTGATCAAAACAAAAAGTCAACAAATTAAGATGTAGGTATTGGAAAATAGAAAAATAGGTGAATGAAGTACGTTTTCATTAGATCTT
Source organism: Pseudococcus jackbeardsleyi (assembly GCA_038380155.1). NCBI lineage: Eukaryota > Metazoa > Arthropoda > Insecta > Hemiptera > Pseudococcidae > Pseudococcus > Pseudococcus jackbeardsleyi. Next base: position 59,606,718 of record CM076242.1, read on the forward strand.
AGATCGTATTCAGACTTGAATTTTCAATCAAAATAATACCACGATTTATAAACCTAGCCTGGTCTAGCCATACTCAACTTTTATGCAATTTAGCATTCTAAATTCATCATCATTTATTTTTAATTCTAAATCAAAGTCATTATTTTTCGTTCTGACTTCGTGACTTGAGAACGAAATATCATGATCGACATTAATTGTCACACGAATCACTAATTTCATAAAAATACATAATTATTTTCGTCATTGATTTTATATACTTCGTAAACAGATAAACAGTCCAATGTTAAATTTCCGTATACGAGTTTTGGAGGCCGCCGCATCCAGCCACTTAGAAGCGCTGCTGTCGTGCATCCAGGAGAGAGCATCCGCCAAGTCTAAGCAGTTGAAGGTTTAGTCGAGAGATGGCGTTTCGCCAAAATTGTTAATGTGTTAGTTGTAAATGAGTAAAATGGACATATTTGTAGTAGTGAAGAATGATGAACCGCAAAGGATACGAATATCTTTACCTGCGCTTTAGAATGTGTTTAGGTATAATAAAAGGTTAATTTCCAATGTATCCGTCTGAAAGAGGAACAATATCCATTGCGGAGAGGCAAAGGCAAATGACAGAAGATCTTAGATAATTTCAAAATCGAAGCGAATGTTTTTTTTTCAAACAAAACACCATTAAAAAACGAATTAGGTATTTTTTTTTGAAAATTAATTTTTCAAATTTTACTTCTTTCTTCCATCCTATATGGTTGAACATTTTGAAAAGGAAAAATCTGTCCTCATTTAATCGAGGGACTTGGTAACGATCTCAATGGAATTTTAATAAAATTTTCTAATGTTTTGGGAGAGAAAGAGGTTAATTCAAGGATAATTTTTTTTTTAAGCCAAAAAAGTAGAACAAAAAAATAACGATGTTTTGTTTTATTATTCCAGTACCACTATACAAGTGGTCAAAAAATTTCTTTTTTTCTAAGTATCTATATGTTTCGACAAAAAATTTTTCCAAATAAAATTTCAAATTACTTTGCTAGCGAACCAGTGGCGTCGCTAGAGATTTTCAAGATGTAAGCTAAAGAAAGTTTGTTGGGGGGGGGGGGGGTAATTAGGTAGGTATATTTCAAAAAATTGCATGAGTAAGGTATTGAAAAAAAACCGCATATTTTTGCACCCCAAAAAACATAATTTTGCGCAAAAAAAACCACCGTACCGCTACTGTATGAAAAAGAGAAATAGATCAGAGGAGTTTCAACTCGCATCGTTGCGTTGCATGAGGTATCATATCATTATGGAAAAAAACGTTGTCTGAAGCTAGCTTCAAACACAGCTTCAGAACGTAGCCCTCCCCTTACACTTCTGTACTGCGCGGCACCTCAGGCGCATGCGCAAACACAACTGCAACGCGCGTTAGTGAAGCTATTCGCAGCCAGCTTACCACCTCGGTTAGAATACGTAAATCGCATGCGTTAAGATACATTTTTGATATTAAAACGTGTAATTTTGCATTGGCGGGTTAATTTACATCTTTTTTTCTTTTTTTCAAAATTCGGAGTGTAAGCTCAGCTTACAAGCTTACACCCTAAAAACGCCACTGTAGCGAACGCATCGAAGTAAACAGCATGTCAGTGATTTGCGATTGCATAGTTACCTATTAATTTTCCTCCAAAAAAATGAATTCTATCCAACTAAAAATTAAGAATTTTTGAATTATGATTCAATCAATGTAATAGATCATCGACAGTAGGCGTATTTTGAAATTTTTCTGGAAAATTTCTAGTGAAAACCATTGATTTTCAGCTATAAGTTACGAATTTTGGAAAATTGTTCTATTAATCGATCAGATAGATCACCAATATGAATTATTCACGATTATAGGTGGTATAGTTTATATGAAGCATAATTCGTACAAATGGTATAAGTCAAAGAACTGTATATTTGAAAAGGGACTCAAGTGTAACTTTGTTTACAAAACAATAAAGTCTCTTTTCTCATATACAGTTCTTTGACTTATACCATTTGTACGAATTATGCTTCATATGGATCAATTTCATACTTTTTTCTAACGCTGAAAATTTATAACTCCCAGAGGTTCATAAACGTCTCAAAACCACTTCCAATCGATTCAGGAGTTTGAGAATAGGATAGGAACTATACTAAATTTTAGATTTTTTTATTGATTAAAACAAACTTTCATATTTCGCAGGGCGAAAAGTAACTTTGAAAATTTAAAAATTCGAGAAAATAACTAGGCGCAGAATACAGATATTGTCCTATCAATTTATTTTTTGTTTCTGCTCAAAATAATTCTTTGAGCTTGGATACCGTCTGAAAAACTGTGTATCAGCGTATTTCGTTGAACAGGTTTTTCAAATTTTGATTGTTTTACTTTTACTCTCAAAATCTGAATCAGTCAAATTGACTGATTTAAATCGACACAATCATGTCATTGTAGAAATCAGTAAAAAAATTTACTGATTCAATCAGTGAATTTTATTATTGTATCAAAAAAAAAAAAAATGAAAATTCACTGTCTGAATCAGTAAAAATTACTGATTCAATCAGTGAATTTTTTTTCACTGATTCAACAATGAAAATTCACTGATTGAATCAGTAAATTTTATTGATTCGAACAGTGAATTTTCATTTTTTTCTGATTCAATAATAAAATTCACTGATTGAATCGGTAATTTTTCACTGATGGCAGTCAAATTTCGCTGATTAACTGTGGAATCAGGGAAATTTCACTGCCAATCAGTGACATAATTCCGTCTCTTTGAATCAGTCAATCTTCAGATTTTTACTGATTCAAGTTTAGAGAGTATGCAAATAGAAAAGCCGAAATTAAAGTTGGATTCGTGTTTGGCAGGTCAAAATAACACTCGATCATCACCCTTTTTACGATTATTTCACTTAAAAGTTCAAAATTCGTTTTTCTCATTAAGGTATCTTGGCCCGTTGAACCTGAATCTCGAATTTCAAAATGACATCTCATCTTTTTTCAAAGTGTTGACATTTGACCTGATCAACAAAAAAAGCCCGAGAATTTCGTTATATTCTTTTTTTGGCACATTGAATTATTTAGTGACAGTTTTGAGACGTTTCTCAGCTTCTAGAAAACTTTTATTTTCCAGCCCTGGAAAAAAGCTCATAAAAAGGGTTCACATGAACTTAAGAATCTATAATTTCGCGAATCGCCCATTGCGATCTATTTGATCAATTGGAACAGAATTTTTTCTGTAATATTGAGTAGAAGTTGAAAATATTTCGCCAATAAACTTTTTTTGAAAAAAATTTGAAGATGAAGATCCGTCCACTGCTCATGCGACGAGATGAACAGTTGAAAGTTGGTGAATATTGTATTCGGTTCCCAACTTCTTGAATCAATTCGAGTTAGTTTCGAGAAGTTTCCGAGCTTTCATAAAATTTTAGAATCTTTCATGCAACCCAGCAAAAAGCTCACAAAAAAGGCCATAATCTTTAGCATCTATAATTGTCACGAATTTCCCATGGTGACCTATTTGATCAAATGTACTTAGAAGAATTTTCTAAAACTTGAAACTTTTGAGTAAAATGAAGAATTTTTTAGAAGAAAGCCTTCCCTAAACAAATTTAAAAATATGTCCACAGCGCATACGAAGAGATGAGAATTCTAACGAAGCTCATGAAAATAATCTACATGAACTTCTTTCCTCCAAAAAATGAATTATGAATTTTGGAATTATGATTTAATCAATGTGAAGGATCATCGGCAGTCGGCGCGGCGGGCGTGTTTTGAAATTTTTTTCCTGGAAAATTTTTAGTGAAAAAGGTTGATTTCAGCTAAAAGTTACAAATTTTGGAGAATAGTTCTTTAATCAATTAAATAGATCTCCAATATGAATTATTCACAATAGGCGGTAAAGTTTATTACGGATCGATTTCATACACTTTTTTCTAGCGCTGAAAATTTCCATAATTCCCAGAGGAACATAAATGTCTCAAAACCATTTCCAGTTGATTCAGGAGTTTGAAAATAGGATTCCATACTAAATTTCAGACTTTTTCATTGATTAGACCAAATTTTCATATTTCGTAGGGCGATAGGTAAGTAATTTTGAAAATTTGAAAATTCGGGAAAATAATTGGAGCACTTGAAATTTTTGATGTAGGGTCCTTTAATATTGTACCTGCTTTCGATTTATTTTTATATCGGCTCAAAGTAATTCTTTGAGTTTGGATACCTTCCTTCTAAGCGCCTAAAATTCCAAAAACTCGTGTGTATTTCATTACACAGATTTTTCAAATTTTGATTGTTTTATGCAAATAGAAAAGACGAAATTAACACATGATAATCACCCTTTTTACGATTATTTCACTTAAAGTTTCAAAATTCACTGTTTTCTTTAAGGTATCTTGGATTGTTGAATCTGAACCTCAGATTTCAAAATTACAAATCATCGTCCTTCAAAGTACCTATGTATACATATTGAAATTTGACCTGATCAGCCGAAAAACTCTAGAATTTGGTTACCTATTATGTACTTTTTTTGGCATATAAAATTAATTGCAAGACAGTTTTGAGACGTTTCAGAGCTTCCAAAATATTTTCAATTTTTCAGCTCTAGGAAAAAGCTCATAAAAAGAGTTCATATGAACTTGAGAATCTATTGTCGCGAAAGACTCATAATTGTAACTTATTTGATCAATTGAAGCAGAATTTCTTCTACAATTTTGAGTAAAAGTTTTTTCGCCAATACCTAATATTTTTTCGAAAAAAAATTGAAGATTCTTTCACAGGCTATGCAATAAGATGAAAAGTTGAAAATTGATAGATATTCTCTTCCTAACTTTTTGAATCAATTCGAGTCATGTTTCTTGGCTTTCATAAAATCTTAGAACCTTCTATGCAACACAGCAAAAAGCTCACAAAAGAAGACTATAAATTTTAGCACCTATACCTAATTGTCACGAATTACCTATATTGGTGACCTAATTAATCAAATGTAGGTACATAAAAGAATTTTCTAAAACTTGAAACATTGAGTAAAAGTTGAAATTTTTTGGCAGAAAATCTTCTCTAAACAAATTTAAAAATACGTCCATGGCGCATGCGACGAGATGAGATTTCTGAAAATTGATAGATAGTAGATACTTGCCCTGTTTCCAAACTCTCAAATCGAGTGGAAAATTTTTTTTTTAATTTTCTAGCTGGGAGAAAAGCTCATTTTTCAGCATTCGAGATGTGAGCGGGAGGGAAAACGGCAGCTATTTCTGAAAAAAAAACAACTGAGACGAATCAAAATAAAAATGATTGATTTGTCGATTTGTTTTGATTTGTGTAGATTTTGTCGACTCAGTCAACTTATCAAAAATGGGAGGGGGCACACACCGCTAACATTCCCTCACCGGTCGCTTCGGCTAGTAGCCCAGGAGAAATGCACTTTGAAAAAAGAAATATATGTTAGTCGAAATTTTATTGCTGAAAAAGTTTCTATATGATGTCCAGAGTATGTGGTAAAAACCCACCACCCCCACCCCTATTGCTTTTTGAGGGGGGTGGACCCCTTGTGAGGGAAAAAATTGTTTTGCACCGATTTTGCTCAAATTTGGGTGGAAAGTTAGGTGGGTGTAGAAGTACTCCCAAAAAAATTTTCAGGTCCCCCCGACCTCAGGGAGCTGAACCATCGCTCTCCAAAGTTGAGAATTTTTGACAAAAATGAAAAAAGCCGAGAATTTCGAGTATAAAATCACCCCATAATATCAATTTTGAAAACTTTTATGATTTCTGTGTACATTTTGAGATGACGAATCCGACTAGCACATCAACTTTTTCATTTGAGGTGTTTAACTACCCCGGCGGCCGCTTTCAAAGTATTTAGATCGTGTTTTTTAAAGTTTTTTTATCTGAAAAAACCGTGATCTGTATACTTTGAAAGCGGCCGCAGGGGTAGTTAAACACCTCAAATGAAAAAGTTGATGTGCTAGTCGGATTCGTCATCTCAAAATGTACACAGAAATCATAAAAGTTTTCAAAATTGATATTATGGGGTGATTTTATACTCGAAATACTCGGTTTTTTTCATTTTTGTCAAAAATTCTCAACTTTGGAGAGCGATGGTTCAGCTCCCTGAGGTCGGGGGGACCTGAAAATTTTTTTGGGAGTATTTCTACACCCACCTAACCTTCCACCCAAATTTGAGCAAAATCGGTGCAAAACAATTTTTTCCCCCACAAGGGGTCCACCCCCCTCAAAAAGCAATAGGGGTGGGGGTGGTGGGTTTTTACCACATACTCTGGACATCATATAGAAACTTTTTCAGCAATAAAATTTCGACTAACATATATTTCTTTTTTAAGCGATTTTTTGATGCTAATTCTCCTGGGTTATAGGACTCCCCCCACGAAATAAAAATGAAAAAATATGCGATATTTGGCCTAAATAGTCTCATTTACTATTCATCGATAAGATGATTCAGTGGTATATAGTATAGTGTAAAAGGACAGAGGACAGAACGAGGGACGAGACTGAGAGACATAACAAGAATAATACAATGAGGCTTCCAATTCCGTTATAAAAAAACGCAGGTAAAATACCCACCTACTGAGTTGGTAATGCTGTGATTTCGTTAAAATACAACGTTTTCATTCTTAAATGTTTTAAACTAAATACAGAACGTTTGAAACAAAATCCGTTGGATGCATCCGCTTGCATCCGCGAAAATGGTTTTAAAATCGCGATACTGCATAGCAGCGCGGTCTATTGAACGGATGCGACCCTATACGAAACTCTCCATATGGACTGTTTATCTGTTTACGAAGTATATAAAATCAATGTTTTCGTTCTTTCAAAGTTCTCACAGTCGATCGCTGCGGATGAAATTGGGGAAAAAATCAACGAAATCCAAACGAAAGCGAGAATGAAAAAGGGACATCATCTATACAGAAATCAATCTATCGTGATTAAAATTAAAAATCGAAAGAAGACAGAATTTGACATTGTCAAATGAAAATATTGGATTTTCAACAGTGAAATAGTACTACATTTTCATAACTGTATACGGAAGTAGATACGGGGAAGTTGATTTGGCAGGAAGTACACAAAAAAAGAAATTCTAGTTTCAAATTAGCCCTCATTTTACAAAAAATTGAAACTGAAAAAGGAACATTGATCGACGTATTTTCGAAAATAACAAAAGCTACAAAAAGAAACACATCAAGGCTTCAGCCATTACTTACATACGCAAGGTTGCATTAAATAAACATCACGGCATGGATATAGAAAAAATTAGGCGACGTCCACGAACACAGCGAATAATATTTTTCTTGTCTTCATGAAAATACGATCTGCATTCGATTACTCTTCCGCTCAATATCAGCTGTAGAAAATTAAAACCAAACGACAAAATTTATTTTAAAAATTCACAAAAATTCAGAACATTACTCCACGATTTTCTCGTATTTTCCAATCATATTGCACTTATAATACGTTTTTGGATCCCTCTGTGTCCAGAATACATAAGCAGAGGCTCGATTTTTTCCCTCCTTACATAACTCTCTTAACTTCGTCTTTCAACGTATGAATATTAAATTCGTCAGCCATCAATTATGAGCATTTTCAAATAAAATCATCGAAACATAAAATACATACCACGAACCAGACTCGATCCGTCGTAATTTCATCTCGAAGTAAATTATCTGCGGTGAATTCGGATAATTGATTCGGTGTGGATTTCTCAGCACTGTGAACAAACTAATTCAAATTACATAACATTAAAAAGTAGAAAACAATCAAAAATGAAAAGCACCGCATCTACAATCTAAGACTTGAAAATTTCTCAAAAGTAGATACCAAGTAGATACTTACCTACAGCTTTGATCGAAATTGAAGCTTACAGTAATACAACGAAATTCATAATCATAACATGAGACATGGACTATTGACCACAAACATCGCTGCTCGCTGCTTCCAGTCCGGCTGATTCCTGAGTTGCAATAAACAAAAAAGAAATCATCCTAAGTAACTCGCGTACAGATGAAATTTAACACTGCCTAATGTATGTAGAATATTCGGACTAAGGTCCAAAGCGAACCTAATAACAGCTTCATAATAATAACTAAGATGAGAAGATGATCAACTTCATAATTCCGGTGTGAGGGAGATCGACAAAACGCGAATCATTCAATTCACTATGCGATATGCTTCACGCGTAGGTATTCATAAATATTACAACACCAGACCAGTAAGCAACAGAAATCGTATCAATAATTCAGAACACTGAGTAAAGACATAAAATTTCAATCCAAGTTGAGCAGTTTAGCTAGGTTTAGCTTCCAATTCGATTTACTGTTTACTGCTGTTTACAAAACGAAAATACATACCAACGAGTCTTATATATGGTCTTATTCAGAAAAAAGACAAATCACAATTACTTACCATTATGACAAATCAATTACTTTTTGAGTTGAATCATAGTTAAATCGTAAAATACAAACATATTTTCATAAATCAACGAAAGAATGAAAGAAAGAATGAGAATCAAGAAAAAACAGAACACAGACGCCGACATCATCAACATCAACAGAAACAGCGTAATGGCGTCCAACAAACTCAAACTACGTTCTCGTTTCTGATTGGTCGTTAACTATTTTATTAATTTTTCCAGCCGCACGGAGCGCTACTGCGCTACTAAATTTGAAAATATTTCAATAATTTTTTCAGTTTTTTTTTTTTTTTTTTAAATAATTTATTATTGATTGATATAAAATTATGGTACTCTACTTATTGCATTATTTTTCATTTTGATTGTTTTTTTTTTATTAAGTTAACTAATATGTAATTTTAATTTTCGGATAAAAATAAAAATTCATTATATTCTATGGAGTTACTTACTAGATAGCAGATACTAGGAAATAATATGCTGTATCAGAATTTTTTCGTCGACAATGCATTGAAGTATTTTTTACGGATTGAATCATATCTGACGAATACTTGGGATTGTCGGGAAATACTGAAGAAGTCGGACAGTTTCTTTCTGAATTTGAATAAACGAATCCGAGTGAACTGAAAAAAACTGAATACCTCACTTCATTAGGCAATTGCAATTTTCCACCTGCTCTAAGGAAAAGATGGGTATGATTGATTCGGGAGGGGGTCTGTTAGAACACTAGGGAGGGAGTAAAATCAAACAGCAAGTCGATATTCGAATTCTGCGCCCTCAAATCAGTGACAATCGATATGTCACACACCATATTTTACATTTTTATCATAATTTTCCCCGAAATTGGGAGGTTAGGGACACTGAAGGGTCAATTGATCACGATGAACTTTTAGATTTACTTACATCCAGATGTAAGTGATTTTTTTGACTCACTTCCTGCCACCATTGTCGCCGCCACCGCCACCGCCGCCTCCACTACTGGTACCGCCACCACTACTACTGCCACCTGTACTGCTGCCTCCTTTGCTACTGCCGCCGGTATTGCCGCCGTTTCCTCCGTTGCTGCTCCCACCGCCACTCAGTAATGGTAAACCTTTTTTTTTTTCGAAAAAATAAAGGTCAAGGGTTATTAGGGGTTTAAATTTTCAAAAAAAAAATATATATTATGATTTTTGATTGTGGGTTGCCTAGAAGGTTCATGGTTATGGGTTAAGGTTACAGTTCCGGTTTATAGTTTTTTTTTTTTTTTCATTTTTCTCCTCTATCAAAAAAAAACAATTTCCAAAATTTCATCATTTTCCATTTTTTTTTAAATTGAAAAAAATCAAAGGTTAGGTATATAAAATTTTTTAGAGCTTATTTAGAGACTATCCAAAAATGTTTGGAAAAAAATGCAACCCGTTATAAAATATGTATTGTCTTTCAACAAAAAATGTGTCTTTTTGATCCAAATAGTGTTTATAAATTCTTTAAAATTGTTTTATTTTAATCAATTTTTAATAATTTTAAAAATTTTAGAAATTAGGTATCAAATTTTGATGGTTTTTAAAGAATTTGATGCCTCTTGTGCCATCTGAACTTTTGAATCAATTTTGATTTGAAGCATAATTCGTACAAATGGTATAAGTCAAAAAACTGTATATTTGAAAAGGGACTTAAGTGTAACTTTGTTTTCAAAACAATGAAGTCTCATTTCTCATATACAGTTTTTTGACTTATACCGTTTGTATGAATTGTGCTTCATTTTGAAGCAATTAAAATAGTTTCAACTTTTTTTTTTTGCGGTCTGGCTTTTATTTTGGTTAAGGGTTATTTTTCAAACTAAAAGAAAATGATTAGGTATTTTCAGGATTGATGATTATGGTTGCAGTCACGATTACCGATTACGGTTGAGCTTACCATTGCTAGCACCATTGCCGCCACCATTTCCTCCATTGCTGCTGCCGCCTCCACCACTGCTGCTGCTGCCGCCGCTACTGCTGCCGCCGCTTCCACCGCTACTTGCACCGCCACCGTTTCCGCCGCTATGGCTGTCGCCCCCTACTTTGGGAGTTACGTTCGCATCAACTTCTTGCGATTTGATTTCAATACTTGAAGCCAAAATCACTAATATGACAAGTCCAACAATGTAGATGAATTTCATTTTACTACAATCCATCTGCAACACCGTTTAGAAGCACATCAAATTAATATTTAGAGTAAGCACAGTACTTGACCATTTTACTTTGTGAACTCGCTTCGTTAGCGCGGTAGGTACTACTTTTCTTTTATATAAGTACCAAAAATTTTGATTATGCACACATAAAATTAACGCTTCATTTTTGACTTTTATGGGAAATTTTGTAATTGTATTTCAAAATTAATGAAAATGTGTTTTTTCTCGAATAAAACAATAATAACATGACAAATATTCTAGTGACGTCAAATTCTGTTATTCCTCTCTTTAGGAAAATTTCAACATTGTGAAATCTCGTTTTTTTGCAACAAAATTCCTGTGATTTATTCATCAATTTTTTTCAGTATCTTGGTTTTGCAAAAATTTAACTGATAAAGAGAGTTCGTAATTATTTTGAGTCAAGTTATGATGTAATGTTGAAATAAACCCTCGATTATGAAATCCTGAAGAAATGAATAGCGATAACGATATCACGTGCCATGGTGGCACAAGAAATATTTCAGTTTGTAAAAGTTTAATGCTGATTAGAAGCTTTTTCCTTTTCTTAATTTTATTTATCTATCTATTGTGTTCAATCCACATCGAATACGCATTTCGATAGAAATTCAAAAACTCCATCCAAACTTTCAAATCCAACCAAGGGCGGAAATTAACTTTCGTGTCACGCATGTCGCAAGTGCGACATGCGAAATTTTTTGGTGACATGCGCAAAATTTTCTTGCGAAACTCAAATTGTTTGCGACATGCCAAAAATTTGTCAAAAAATGTTTTTTTTTTCAAACTTTTTCATTCAGATATTAATTTTTTAAAAAAATGATATTGAACAGTGACATCTTTAACTTGATAATGTATAAAAAATGGCGAAATTTCACGAATTGTGATTTCCCATCTTCGAGTGTGCTAAGATAACGGCGTGAGCCGCCACCCACCGCCGCGTCGATTGATGAACGGCGGCGTCTGTCATAAAACATTAAAAGAATGCCCTTTTTGGACATTGAAAATCCAATTTTCTCAGAGCTTTGCCCTCGCTTCGCTCGGGCATGAGCAACATTACTATTCTTATGAAAAATTTGAAGCTTCGACCCTTCATTCATTTTTTTAAAATAATTGGCAAATTTTCTTAATTTTCTCTTTTACACCGTTGACGACGCCACCGCCGCCGTTATTTTGAAGACAGCGCGCCGTCACCGCCGATAAATTTTTTAGAGCAAGCTGCCACCGACGATTTTTCTTCGGCGCAGAATTCTAGACTGATAAAATTGATAAATGACATACATCTGTGAATTTTCCATGATTAAAATTTTGCGACATGCGGAAAAAATCCAAGTTTCCGCCTCTGAATCCAACAATTGGTCAAATCGATACCTTCCATAGAGAGAATAGTTGTAGTAATCCCCTAAGATAATTTTCATTCGGTAAAGTCCGTTCCGACGTCATTAAAACATGGGCGGATTTAGAAAAATGGATTGGGAGGCTAAGTCCCAGATCGATGGCATCGGAAGATTTTATGGAAGGGTGTAAACTGCAAAGTGGGTACAAGGACTCGAAATGCCAGAAAAATCTCATGAGGAAGAAGTAAGAGAGAACCTTCCTTAACACTTTCGCTTAAAATAATAATTTATATAATTGCGATTTCTATTTTTTTATACGCGAGAAAACGAGGATAAAGCTTTGGAAAATGGATTTTTAATGGCCATAAGAGCAATTTTTTCGTATTTCAATATTTTCAAAATTCTTAATTCGATGTTATTTTAAGAGGGGGGAGGAAGAGGAGAGAGAGCCGAAGCTTTTTTAGGAGAGTATAAATTGAAGATGAAGACATGGAGTACCGGAAGAAATTTCCGGGGGGGGGGGGAGCATTCTTTTGTAATGTCGCCTTAAATAATTTGTGAATTGCAATTTTGTTCATACCCGAATTAAGTAAGGGCGAAGCTTTGAAAAAATTGGATCCTGGCATGTAAAAAATCAAGAATCGTTGCGTAAAATCAACAAATTCAGGACGCCAGGAGCCAAAAGTTTCAAATAAAATAAAAAAACACCCCCATCATTATTTAAAAACAATATATTCTTGTTAATTCATAAACAAAATCTTAACCATTACAAAAAAAGAAACACAATAAATACACAAACAAAAAAACTCATATACATAACGCAAAAACGGAAAAAAATTGCACACTTTTACAATTTACAACAAATTGCACAGAAATAAATTCACAAGGAAAAAGCTTCAATCATACAAAACACACCAACAAACATTAAAACAAAATAAAGAAAAAAGAAATATAGAGAGAATAGAAAATAAATATACAAGTGAAAAATCATATTGCAAGCTTAGCACCTTAAAAAATTGTGGTAATGAATTAGAACCTGCTAAAAAAAAATTACTGATAAACTGTAAAAACAAGAAAAAAAGAAATGGAACATTTTTTAAAAAGGTATTGAGATCAGTCATTATAAATACGAAAAGAATATTGCGTGTATTTACAACATGATCGATCGTTAAAATCCATTTTCGAAACTAAGAAAAAAATAAAACGAAAGGAATGTTACACAGCGGTAATTAAAATTTCTCAAATTTTGCGTGAATTCAATCATACATAAAAATTAAAAACGAAAAAAAAATCATATTTGTTATTGTACTTAAAACGCTTACGATTAAGAAAAAAAAGAGAGATCACAGTTAACACAAATTACGAATAAAAATTATTTTTAAAAAAAATCGTCTTCCATACTGTATAATCTATTTTACATGTAAATTAATTTGTAAAAATATATATATTTACAAATTTAAAATTATACAATATGTCAAAAATTCTTACATTTTGTACAAATATTACAAATTAAAAAAAAAAAAAATTAAAATCGTAATATCCATGTCTTAGGAGCGATGCTTAATGCAAAAAAAACCTAATTAACTAGAGTCCAATAATCACTCATCGCGACAATCGTAATATTTTGTTCTAATTTGGAAAATTGTTTATCAAAGTTGGTAACACTGCTGCGTTGTTAACCTAGACGCTTAAAAAACACGAGCTACCAAAGTAAAAAATTACCTATTAAAATTGAAATTAAATTTACGACCATACATAACAATCAGTCTTTCGATTCCACAGAAAAAAAATAACGAGGAAGTCCCTTCCGCGAGAAATTATTGAGCAAAGTCGAATTTCGAAAAAAATTAATTCACTCTAACTCCGAGGAGGCCGGAATCATAAAAAATTTACCTATTTCGAGGTATCTGAAAACGACGAGATAAAAACAAGGGTTAAATTTAAAGTCAACTAAACGACATGGTTAATTTTTGTATATTCAACGCGGCTAGTAATTTATCGTTGTATTTAACCAAGGTGTAATTGGTTTTAGATTTGCTTAATTTAGGCGAAAATTTGTAATCTAGAAACGAAGCGCATTCCACGTTTTCTTCGAATTCGGCTCGAGTGATTTTTTGGGTGACGTAGTGTGACGACGCCGGAGCAGCGGCCGAAGCAGTGTTGTGATCTTGTTGCTGGTGCTGATGCTGGTTCTTTTTGGTGATCGAGTCTCGTATCTTGGCAGGTAGATCGGAGCACAGCATCCATAAGTCGGTATCGTTTTTAAATCGATACAAGGTGGGTAACGGGGTTTCGCTGATTTCGAATTCGAGACTGGTGACGTGCTCGGGTGACGAGGGCGGAGGGCAATCGTTGATTGGATCGTAGCCGCAGTTTTCGTCATCTGAAAAAAAAATACACGAATAGTTGAAAAAAGTTGACTAAATTTTTTTTAACCAGAATTTTTCCATTGGAAATCTCAATAAAAAAAGAACTTATTTTTTGAACTGGAAGGAGAATACCAATGGAAGAAGGAAACAAAAAAAATCAAAATTAACACGTGGACTGAAGTAATAAAATAATATTACAACATGGAAATGTTACAGCAGGATAGGAAAGAGAGGGAAAGAGGGGATGCATAGGAAAAATTGCAAAAATCCAATATTTGTATCACCCCTCTAAAAAAATGATCTATGATTGCAAAAATAATTAGAAACAAAAATGTTTCATTCTAGTCTTTAAATGACATCATAAAAATGAACAAAATCTTGGAAAAATTTTCAAGTAGGTGTGTGAAAAATATTACCTAATTTTAATTATTCGGAAAAACACAATGTGAGCGGAAATTAATCAAATGACGTTTTATGAATAAAAATTTTCCTGTCCCAAAAATCACTCACATTCTTGCAATAAAAAGGTTGGAAAATTTTTATTCACTAATTGCGCTTAGATTTGGTCCATATGGAGATTTTGGGTCGCTGAACACGAATCCGGTGTCGGATTTTTGTTTCAAAGCCGCATTATCGAGATATTTGCCCGGAAAATTCGGAAAATTTCCCAGAGACAAGGATAATTTTTATTCGCCAAATCTGCCTGGATTTGGTCTGTAGATAGATTTTTCGTCGCTGAACACGAATCTGGCGTCGGATTTCCGTTTAGACGTCGCGTTTTCGAGATATTCACTCGGGAAAGTCGGAAAATTTTCATGACATGGTGCGACGGAAAATTTTTATTCACCAAATGCTCTTGGATTTGATCTATAGGGAGATTTTAGGTCGCTGAACACGAATCCGGCGTCGGATTTTTGTTTCGAAGCCGTATTATCGAGATATTTGCCCGGAAAATTCGGAAAATTTCCCAGAGACACTGACACGGAAAATTATTATTCGCCAAATCTGCCTGGATTTGGCCTGTAGGTAGATTTTGACTCGCTGAACACGAATCTGGCGTCCAATTTCCGATTTGGCCATTCGTTTGACCAATATTTGCAATTAAAAATAGAGTTTTACCGACTTTTCCCGCAGTGGCGTCACTACAGTTGACAAAACAAACGCCGGATTCGTATCCAGAGACCAAAAATCTACCTATAAATTCAATCCGAGCGCATTTGGTTCATAAAAATTTTCCGTTTCACTGTCTCTAGTGAATTTTCCTACTTTTTCAAGCGAATATCACAAAAACGAAAATTCCACACCGAAAACGGACGCCAGATTTGGGTTCAGCAAACCCAAAACAAAATCCACCTATAAACTCATATTCAAACGCCTTTGGCGAATAAAAATTTTCCTGTCCCAAAAATCACTCATTTTTTGCAAAAAAAATAAGCTGGAAAATTTTTATTAACCAAACGCTAAACTTTCCACTATCCCAAATTGAATTTTCTATTTTAAATGCTCGCAAAAATCTAATTTGATAATTCCGAAAATTCCAACATAAATATCTGTCTTGCGATGAGAGAAAATTTTCTTTTTTACCTCTATTATCATATCCAAAGAAAGGCCACGGTTTCGACTGACCGCCTTGAATATCGGCCAAATATAACATTAGGAACTCCTTCAAATCGTCTTGCTCATCTTTGACTAGAGACAAGGGAGTCTGGCCAGCGTACGTCGATAGCAGCGGATCAGCTCCATAGGCCAAAAGAAGTCGTACCAGTTCAACATTTCCATGTTCCACAGCCTCATGTAAGGGTCTAATCGTAAAATGAAAACATAAAAACAGATACATAGATACTTCGAACTCAATTTTTGGTCAATTACATATTCATCTACGAACAAATCTTACCTAATTCCTCCTTTAGCACTGGCACTGACATTTGCGCCGTATTTCAGAAGCATTTTGGCAATTTTCAGATGACCTCTGGTACATGCTTCGTGCAGTGGCGTGTATCCTGCGTTGTCTGTCGGCGAAGGTGTGCAATTCATCTTTTCAAGGCAATACGAACTTATATCCTATAAAAATAGAACATTTTTTTAGGAAAATATCGAATAAACAAAATGTAATAGAATAAAATTTTATACTTCCTAAGAAAGGGGAGGGGAAAAAAGGAATAAAAAGGCTCAAATTTAAAAAAAAAAAATGGAGATGGATCAATTTTTCTGTCTTGAAGTTTTTTTTTGGGAGAGCAAGTCAGCATTGTAGATGAATTTTATTTAAAATAAACAATAATATACTGAGCTTTTCCATACCAATGAAATCGAGCCTTTCAATTTCACTCATTCTTTTTACGAGTTTCCCTTGATGGTCTATTCAAAAATGATCGTTGTTTTTCGAATAGACCATCAAAGTAAACTCGAAAAAAATTGAGCGAAATCGGATGATCAACTTCATTTTTGTCTCATTTTAGTATGAAATGGCCCTACTGACTTTTTTGACCATCAAGTACTGAAAGTTTTTCCATAAAATATGTGGATTCCTTTTCCATAATCCATTAAGTATTTTTTCCAAAAATTCAGATTCGTTAAAAATGAGAATAGATTACATAATTTAAGATCAGATACTCACCGAATATCCTAATCTGGCAGCCTTATGCAACACAGTCTCTCCGATTCCTTTATTAACAACCCACGATTTGATTTCATTCTGAATATCTTCAATCGATTCAGGAGTTGGTCTCATGGGAGCCACAGGCTGCAACAGAGTAGAAAAACGAATAAAACAATTACATTTTTCTTCTTAATAATTCGATACGAAGATTTCGAATTCGACGAGCACAATTCCACATAACAAAATTTTCCCCCAATTTCCTCCCAAAGTCCTCCAAAAAATCCGAGAATTTTCGTTCAAAATACATAATAATGTGAAATTGATGGAGACTTCTAGCGAGGTACTGGAAGTGCGCGGGGGCTAACGTTTTAACAAAAGAAACGGTAAGAAAATTACCTTTTTACGTTCTTTGTCGTCGATTTCGTCGTCGTCTTCTTTCTTCTGCTTCTTTTTCTTGCGAATATAATCGAAGCCGGACGAACGACATTTCCTTCGAAACGATCTACTTTTCCTTTTGACGACGTTTTCAATTTCAGTTTCGTTATTATCTTTGCAGTCTTCGACGGCGGCGGCGACGGTGACGGAGGCGGCGTCTCCATACACCAAATCCACCGTATCTTCGAAATCTTTGCAGGCGTTCTCGTCTCCGCGACGTTTCTCGCCCTCCATTAGTAATTTAAACTTGGCGAAACTTCGGTGCAACCCTTTCAGACAACCGTTGGTTGAATTTTTAACTTTTTTATCCTGTATTACGTCGACGTCGACGATGGAGTCGGAGACGGGTGGCGCTGAAGCTGGCCTGTCGCAGCCGAACACTTGTTTCAGCGTCGCGTTGTGTTTCATCTCTTTCGTTTGGGTTCGCGTACGCGATTCCAAGATTACGGTTTTGAATTGGTTGGCGACCTGGTGTTTTTCGAAGACTTCCTTGAACACGTCCACGGTTTCTTTGCGGAAGTATCTGCAAACGACAAAAAAAAAAGAGTGATGAGTTGATTTAGTTGGAATAGTTATCGTCTGATTTTTTTTTTTTTTTTCAGATATCGTCCAATTTTTTGGAGAATCGCTCCAATCTTTGAAAATATGTCTGAATTTTGATAAAAAGTTTCAAGTTCTGAAGATATCCTCAAAGTTTCTAGAAACACTTACATAATGACCAAATAATTCTTAATTTTTGAAGACGACAGAATTCTTGAAGACATTAAAATTTCACAAATCATCCTAGCAATGCTGAAAATATCCTCTAAATTCCATGCCAAAAATGATGATTTAGAATAGAAATTTTACGAAAAACGACCATTTTTACCAAAATTAGAAAGTTTTCTAATCAAAAATTAGGAATTTTTCACAAATTAGTAATTTTGCTTCAGACAAACAATATTCATCAAAAATGAATAATTTTTACTAAAAACAAACTTTCGTCCAGAAAACGGTAATTTTCATCATTTTTTTTTCAAAAATTGAGAATTTTTACCAAGAATGTTTGGTGGTTTCAACAAGAATGAATACCTACTTTATTCAGAAAATGGAAATTTTTACAAAAAAATTGACAATATTTTGACTAGAAATGAAATATTTTTAATAAAAATTGGCGATTATCAACAGAAAAATTGTTTTTTCTCCCAAAATGGTCATTTTTACAATATAAAATCATCAATTCACCAATTTTCAAAATATATATTTAAAATAAATTTTCATAAAAAATTAATTATTTTTTTTTTAGCAGAAATCAATGATTTTTGCACCAAATTAATAATTTTTTGAATCAAAAATTGATTATTTTTTCAAATTGTCATTTATTAAAATCAAAAACTAACATTTTATCACCAAAAATTGATAATATTGCAACAAAATTGTAACTCTTTCTACAAATAAAAATTTCGATTTACTAAAAAAATGTTACCAAATCGAACAACTACTCACCCAATCAAAGAATCCTCGACAATATCCTCCTTTTCATCTTCATCAGTCTTAGCAGAATCCTTAGCCCTTCTATTGTTTTTCTTCGGCGAATCATTTTTATTGTTCAATTTTGATTTCAAGCCGTCCAGACTAGGAGTAGGCAAAAGTTCAGGCCCATCCGAAGACTTTGGTATAATTTTCATTTTATTTTCAATCATAAGCTGAGTTAAATTGCTAGCCTTATGCTCTTCGATCTTCTTATCAAATTTTTCCTTCAAGAATTTCACACTATCCTTGAATTCTTTGGTGTTTGATACTTTGGATTCGTCTTTATTACGTTTTTTCGGAGTAGTCTTTGATTGTTTGGGGCAATCATTTAACAAATCAGAATCTGATTCGCTACGATCTAGATCAGGTAACGAGCTCGCACCGCCATTATTTTTAGGCCAATTTTGAGGCTTAGCAATATTGATCAGCTTGACTGGCATCCTGAGAGAATACTTATACTTAAATAGTTCTTCTTCCCAGGTGGGCGGTTTTTCTGGTTTTATTTCGGGCGGTGGCGGATCTGGAGGCGGTTTCTTGCGCTCCTCGTTTTTTGACTTGATTGGTGATTTGTTTTTTGCGACGTCCGTTTTCTTGGGAGACGTCTTTTTGGAAGGCGAGTTTTTTTCGTCGCCGACTATGATATTTCTCGACCTGAGACTGCGTCTGGTTTCCTCAACTGGTTGTTCTTTGGGCTCAGTTTTAGGCTCGGTTTTCACAACTGGTTTTTTAGATTTGTCGTTCGATTTCGTGCTTTTCTCGGTGTCTTTTTTGGCTGATCCGGGTGTGGCGGTGGGTTTGTTCGATGGCTTTGAGGGGGTATCTTTGCCGGAAGATTTGACCGGTGTTTTGTCTTCTTGATGTTTAGAATGAATGGTTTTTTGATTGGGCGATTCGTCCGAGGATCTATCTTTGAGTTTACTTTTGCCTATGTCTTTTTTGGTTTTAGACTTTTCATCTGGTTTTGATTTTGATTTATCTTCGGGTTTGTCTTTTTTGCTTTTGTCATCTTTGGTTTTAGTTAATTTTTCATCCTTTGAGCGATCTGGCCTGAGTCTGGATTTGTCATCGGATTTACAATCCGGCGAAGATTTATCTTTAGATTTGCTGATAACTTTTTCATCGGCGTGTTTTTTCGTCAATGGTTTCTTATTATTGCGAAGTTCTTCCATTCGTGATTTTTCTCTTTGGCATTCTTGTCTGGTCATTTTCCGGGTCATGATTGGGTGTTGTTCTTCGGAAGTTGTACTATCGCTGCGAGACTTCTGCGATGCTTTGGAGGCTTTCAAAGCATCCATACGGGATTTTCGAGTTTCAATACGACGCAACATCATGTGACGTACTTTTTCACGTTTCGGATCGATATTTTTACCCTTTTTGCGAGTGATTATCTTTTTCTTGGGGATTTTCTTCTTCTTTTTCAGAACAACTCTGGCTTTTCTCAACGGCGTCTTTTTGATGGGAGCTTTATAGCTGTCGTCAGAGTCTGAGCTTTCTGCTGCCGAACTGTCCTCCAGCGAGTTTTGTATACGTATTCGAGTAGAGCTGACGTTGCTACGTTGGCCTCTCAGCTCAACGGTGCCGTTGAATTTATCTTTACGTCTGGTATCTTTGGTAGATTTCTTGGCAATTGTTCCATAACTACTGTCCGAATCTGAAGACTGGTCACTATCATCATCTTCCTCTTCTTCATCGTCGTCATCGTCGGATTCTTGTTTATCAGCTTCATAATCAGCATCTCGATCTCGGTCGTCTTCCAAATGTTCTTTTTTAATGCGAACCGAAGGAATGGTCGACGGTTTAATGAGCGGAGCATCGTCGTCAGAATCATACAAAACTTCTTTTTTGATTCTCTTCGATAGAAGGGGTTTATCGTCGTCTGAATCACTACTCGAATCTGTGTCCATTTTCGAAGAAGATAGAGCAGGTGGAACGGCGGGTGGCGCTGGAGGCGGTGGCGGAAGCAGAGAAGGGGCCGGTGGATCATCTTCGGAGGTGGCGAATTTGCTGGCTGGTTTCTTCTTGCGGCCGCGTTTCTTTTGGCCTGGGTTGGCGAACTGCTGGATGAGCTCGTCGCACGCTTCCAGCCAGTTTGAGTCGTCAGCCAATTCCTAAAAACAGAAATAACAGATTGGATTAGAAACTGATGAGTATTTGTGATTTTCTATTGAAGAAGTTGGAATACATATAATGTGAAATTGCATATTAAATTCGTGTGATCATAGGCCTTTTTATTCTTTTTTTTTTTTTTTGTAAGACATGAGAGATATGAGGGTAGATTGGAAAAATATCAAGTCGTTTGTTTGATTTCACAACCAAAATGAAGAACCATATTGTCGAAAAAACTGAAAACTAAAACTAAGAATCTAATGGATAAAGTTTTAGTAGGCACTAAAAAGATGCATAAAGAAAATTGAACCAAAAAAATTCAAAAACAAAATGATGAGAAATTGGGACCCGAACTATTAAATGAAAAAATTCAGAACCAGAATGGAAAACACGAATTTTGCAATTTGTGAAGAGAATCAAAATCATAAAATGATGAACCGAAATGATTCCTTAAAATTTGGAACCAAAATGAGGAACCTCAATTTTGAAAAATTGAGACCAAAAAAAAAGCTAAAATGACGGATAAAAGTTTTGCAAAGCAAAGAAACTTGAACCGAAATGAGAAAAACAAAAAAAAATGATAAAAAATTTAGAACTGAAATTATGAAAAAATTCAGAAGCAATTTTGTATGAAAAATCTCAGAAAGAGAACCAAAAAGGCCAAAACTAGACTGAGATGAGCTGAGCAGCTCCGAAATCGCCGAAGATGATGTAAAGTGGGAAAGGCCACGCCATAACCTGCCTCTCTGCACTCTCCACTCCTTTCCCTCTCCCTTACCCTTTCACAGTGGAAATCCGAATAAACAAAATAGAGAATCAGAATTACTATGCAACTATAAAGGGGATCCAAAATCATAAAAAGATGAAGCAAAACCATTCCTAAAAATTAAAAATTGAAAAGAAGAACCAAAATAACGAACAAAAAATTTGAAATCATTCAAAAATCAAAATCAGGAACCAAAATCTTAAACCACAATAAGAGATCAAAATCAGGAACTAGGGAGAACAGCAATGGGAGGGGGAGGATATAGGACCCGAAATGAAAATTTTGGACCAAAATAAGAACTTGAAAAAATTGTAATAAAAAGAAAATTTTAGAATTAAAATGAAAAATTAAATAGAAATTTCGGAATCATGAAAAATTTCAAACTAAAATAGAGGCAAAATTTTGGAAATCAGGAGAACTCAAGTTATGAACTTGGGATCAAATTGAATAATCGAAACAAAAAAAAATCAAAAATTAAGTCCAAAAAGACAACGTAAATTTTTGAAACAAAAAGGTACCATAAATTGAGATAAAAATTTGGAATTTAGGGCTAATAAAAATTTTAGTTTTTATGCAGGCTCGTATGGAATTTTGAGGGTTTGCAAATGACTAATTAATTTTTGAACCGAAATGAAAATTTTTGGGCCAAAAAGGAAACTCGAATGAAAGTTTCAGAACTCATTAATTTGAACCCAAAAATACCTCGAGGCTCGAATAATCCAATTCTGAAACCATCACATCCAAAATATCCTCTATAATAATTTTCCTTCATTGATATTCATTCAAACAACCCCCTAACCACATCTTTCGAAAACACTTCTCCAGCATTCAAACAAACCCTCCTTCAATCTCAAAAATTTCTCCTTTCCTTCTCTTCTCCTTTTCTTCTACCTACTGAACAAAAAAAACTCCACAACGACGAGACCCTTCTTTCAAAAAATATAAACCCTATTTTTTTTATCGTCTTACAGCACGAGCTCGAATTCACGCCCAACTTTCAGACTCGAAGGTGTAATATTTTTCAATAAATTCGCGCACGTCTCCGAACGCAACACAGTAAGCTCGCATATTTATGGCCACCGAAGTTGTACTTATATTCTGGAAGCAGCACGTGCATCCGGATATGATAAAAGTCGTGGCGTAATTAGGTGTTAATAATACTAATCTTCCGTTACCGTAGTTGTAGTCCGTCGTCATGCTTCTCTGTCTTTCGCATCTTTACCTCTTTCTACGCGTTTCTAGCTACCCCTCCTCCCATTATCTCTCTCGCAAGCCTTCACGCCTTCTCTTCTACCATATTTTTCTGGCCAACTTTTCCATATTATTACATCTTTGCTCAAAAGGGGAGGAAGTATCGAGGAGGGAAAAAAGTATAAAATAAGCTCACGCGTAAATAAACGTAAGATGGGTAATTAGAACGAGAATCCGCACCGCTATATCATTTTAAACCGGAAAACACTCGAAACTAAATTATATGACTAATTTGTAACTTGTACGTAAATGTATGATACGTTATGTGGAAACAGAGAGAGAAAAGTGACGAAACTTAATCTCCTTATTTCTCCTAAGAAGAGCTTTATAATTACCTCATGGGTAGAATTTTAGAGACTATTGCTATTCGCTCTTTTGGAATTGTGCACCGGAGGAGAAGAAAGTATCGAAACGACATACAACTTTTTAATGTAATCTGCAACACCAATTTTCATATCGAACTACGCCGCTGTCGTTGGGGTTTATTACCTGCGTATAATTTATACGAACTAGACGGCTGAGTGGAGCACAGAAGGAGGCTGCGAAAAGGGTGAGGACTTGAGGGATTCGTGAAATCAAAGCTTTGCATGGCAATTGCTCAATTCATGTCGTTCCCTCAGGTAATTAAATCGACGAATGGATTCTGTAGGTTGAAGTGGTGACGAGGGAAGGTTGAAAATATGCGACAATCAGATACGAGTTCTCCTCTCAGTACGTATAAATGGTAAACTGCAAAATGGCTCAAATTGTGGAAATTTCTTGAAAATTTTGTAAACATTTATTTTAAAATTATACAAACGTTTTTTCATTATTTGAATGGTTTCTCATGCTTATTTACAAAATCACCGATCATAAAAAAAATGCTCAACCCTAAATCTTCAAAACTTTCAAAACCTACGAAGACTAGTCTTCATCTCTGATACCCTGAAATGGTTATTTTCAAGTGAAACAATCATTTTCAACAGAAATTTCATTTTCTTATAAAAACATTACAGTAATTTTAAAAAATCACAATTTTGTAAGAAAATTAGATTTTTGAAAGAATCTTTCGTTTTAGTGAAAGTCATTCAACAAAATACATAGGTAGGTAGAGGTATCACTGTTGAGCCTGGATACAGAAACTATCCTAAGGGATCAAAAATTGGTTTTTGAGTAGAGCTCTCTCTTTGATTCTTTTCTATTCCTTCTGAAAGACCCAAAAATCAGTGTCAACTTGAAAAACAATTTTTCACCTCACAGGATGGTTTCTATATTCAGACCTTCATTTTCTAAAAATAATCATTATTCTCAATAAAAATGACCATTTCCTTTAAAAAAAGTTACAATACTCAGAAAAAATTGTTCGATTCGAGTAAAAATTATATTTTTGAAAAAAATTATGATTTTCTAAAAACAATTATCTTTAATAAAAATTGACCCGTTTTGAGGAAGAAATTATTCTTCCTGGCTTTTCCAGGTTTTCTGGGTCAATTTTTCGAAATTTTCTTGACTTTTTATTACTGAAGCACGCAGAAAAGGGCAATTTTTTGCATGATGTACCAAATTTACAATCCAAACATGCGCAAAAAAAAGATCTGAAATGCACAGTTCAAATTCTTAGATGCTCTTTTTTCGGCCACAAAATCGACTAAAATTCGGCGACGAAGCAAAGGCTGAGAAAGGGACAGACCTCCCATGATATCAAAAATTTTCGTGAAAATTGCCGTCTCGGGGCATTAAAATCATTCAAAAATCAGATTCGCCTTTTTTTCTTTGTTGGTATATTCCAAATCCGCATACCCACTTTGTACCTCCTCGAAAAAAAACTTCCATGAGAAATTTTTGACCGAACCCCAGCGGAAATTCAATTCTAAAAATTTTTGATTTTTTTAAGAACTTGGAATTCATCACTGAAAAATTTTCAGATACTCGAACAGGAAAAACATTACTTAAAAGGAAAATATAAAACTGTGAAAAATGAAAGAACTTATACAGGAGTGTCTACTAAATCATGCAAATAAAAATAATGACTTTTTCGGGATGATTCGGAAATTTCGTCACAATTTAACACACACCCACCCACCCACCCACCCCAAAAAAACACGTGCCCAAAATTGAAAAATTTCACACAAGCCTTTGCAATTTTTTCAACTTGCTCACGGCATAATGGCATTTCTTTCTCAACACGGCTTACTTAAAAATACGTTTTCAAAAAAAAAATCAATTTTAGATTAATTATTTTGTAGAAATAAAAGAGTGTAAATTACCCTCGAGCGTAAGGAGAGAATTTTTTTTGAAAAATTAATTATTTTAATAAACGAAGACTTCCTTTTGAAATTATCAATTTTTTAGTGCATCAAGATCAACATAAAACAACGAATAAAAAAATTAATCAAGAAACGAGGATGAAATTTTAGACAAAAAAACTTTTCTAGACGATTCATTTTTTTAAATTGGTAAAAAATTCAAGGAAGAATTCTAAAATTCTACGATATTTCTCTCTCTTTTTCACATTTTCAAAATTCCCTGACTTATCCAAGTTATCCAGAAAGTGGACCAGTGGACAATTCGGCAACTTGTCATCATGAAATAAGAAGGTGGCCCTCACCCCGTCCCATTTGAATCAGTCAAGTTATGATGAAGTTCTGCCTCCTTGAATCTGTGAAATGGAATAATTCATCTGCAGTCCTAATTCATTTCGCTGATTTAATGAAGCAAAATCTCACCAAATTTAACTAATTCATGTTTGAAGAATTTTTTCTAGCCAAAAAGAGTTCAAATTTCCTCTCACTCACTCACTCCCTCCCTCCCTCCCTCAAAAAAAAGTCGAAATTCCTAATTGAAATTATGTCAAATTTTAGAATTTTGAGTACCCGGTTAAAAAACTAAATCCCAATTTATTATTTTCAATTCGGCTTTTGGTAAATATTTTAGCGACAATTCGACATCGTCAATAAAAAAAAGAGACTTTTCAGATTTTCTAGCAATGAAAATCATTTTTTGAAAAATTTGCTCAAGAGTTATAACCGAATGAGTCAAAATCCTTCAGATCAACCGTATCTTCACCCATCAAAAATTTAAAACGTACTGACAAGAAAAAACAGTAAACGCCTGTTACAAAAATTCCATTGATTTGAAAACCTAGGAGGGAGATGCACCATCGTCACAACTTCCAGCTGCAGAATTCAGCTCAACTCAAAAATTACCCAAACTTCAAAAAAATTAAATATTAAAGGAAAATACTTGCACCTCCCCTTTCTTCTTCACTTAACACATTTCAAAGAATACTCATTCCGTCGCTGATAAAACACAGGGTAATCGTCGATTCGAGCCTCCCTTCTCAGCCCTCCCTGACAAGTACGATTTTCCGCGCGAAAATACCACCTTCGTTAGGTAAAATTGAACAGCTTTGACTGCAGAGGGGGCTGCGGGGAGGTATCGTAATAAATTATACAAACGATATAGACGAAACACATTACACGAATTTAGACACAGGGGCCGGGAATGAGACAGAGAGATACAAAAGCGAATCTGAAGACGAGCAGGGATCAGCGGGGTAAAGGGGTATTTGCCATTCGGACGGAAAACCCCTTTAGTTCTATCGCCGGCAGGGCTGTCTAAACTGGCAACCGTTGAAATACGATGTACTTGGAAACTCGCAAATAGAAAAGAAAACAGGAGAAAAAAAAATTGGTAAAAACTCACGTCGTTCAGTTGGTCGATAACGGTCGGCGGCGTAACGGTACCCGAAGGTGGTGTACGCGTTTTTCGATCCTTTCGCATTTCTTTCAAACTGTGCTCGGCGGCGTTGCTTTCCTCTTCGGAATCGCTGCTTCTGAAATCGAAGACCGTAGTTTCCGATGAGCTTCGATGCACATTAATACCGTTCCGTTCGCTTCTGCTGAGCAATCTATGCACACACACACAGACCCGATGATGAGAGAAAAGGCCACTACGCCCAATTTCCTTCTAAGAATTTTTTTTGGCAAAAAATATCCAAAACTACACCAAACAGGCGACCTAGGCCGGATTACCAGTCGTATAAATTACCCTCCGTGAATTCGGGCCATCAGACGATGCAGGTAGGCAACTTATACGACAATAAAGCTCGGAATAAAGCAGGTGGAGAAAATTTCGAGGCAGTGGTCGAATTGAGCGATGGATGGGAAGGCAAGGGCGTCTACTGCAAATTAACACAGGCACACCGGAAAGAGGCACACACACACACGCGGGCTACATAGATTGGTCAACAGAAGCGTCAAAGCGAGAACATCAATCCAACTAGAACACGTTACCTTTTACGAGGTGAGAATTGTTTGCCCAAATCTATGACAAGATTTGATGGCGATTCCGGCGATAAAAGATCACCTTCCGGATCGAAATCGCTTGACGGGGTTCGAGTATGGTTGACATGATGCGAATCTGGATAGAAATTCAAAATAATAAATTAGATTTAAGACATCCGCGAATAAATTTACCAGGAGGATGCATCAGGTATACAAAAATAAAATATGGTACGAACGACTGAATTTTTCTTCTTCGGCTCATACCAGAGTTCAATTACCACACTGCTCAATTTTTTCAAAAAAAAAAAAAAGTTTCCAAATTTTCAACTCTAACAAATTTTTTAGTGCCAATAAAACTTTCTTTCAATCTAAAATTTTTCGAAATTTTTTTTACATCTAAAAATTTTTCAATTATATTTTTACCAAGCATATTTTCAGCACTAAAACTTTTTCTTCTCAACTCTTTAAATTTCTTCTCCAAATTTTAATCTTTCAACTTTAGTGACAAATCTTCTCAATTCGAAAATTTCTTTCTCAATTTGTCTGAGCTCCAAGATTTTTTACAATATTTTTTCATTTAATCACTAAAATTGTTTTGACCTCAAAATTACTACTTCCACCTATTCCAACTGTCAACTCTAAAATTTCGTTCCTTGATCTTAAAAATTTCAATAACTTTGAATTTTTTGAAAATTTTTTCATCTCAAGTTTATCAAAAAATTTCATCCTAAAATTTCAGATTTTGAAAATATTCTACCAAATTTGAAAAAAACTCGAATAGAGGATTATTTTTAAAAAACGCGACTTTCGATGAACTTAAGGTCAATTTTTCGACTTTTTCGCGACCTGCAGACACCTGAACAAGTGACCAAAAAATGAACAAAAAGTAACCAAAAATTCAATTTTTTTCGGGGTCAATTTTTTAAAGTTTTCTGGAGGGGGGATTTTTTGTAATTTTCTGTGAACTGTCTTCCTCAGTTTATCTATTTTTTTCTTAAAGATTTTTGAAACATAGGATAGGTAATTCATATTCAAAAATATCAAGAATTTTTAAAAAACTTTCTCACAATTGGCCCCAAATTTTAGAAAAATTTTGAAAAAAATTTTCAAGAAGTGAAAACAATTTTGAGATTGAATTACACAATAGAGAAGGAAAATATTTCATGAAAAAATTAAGATAGATTTTGGAAGATCCGAGTTGAGAAAAAATTTTAAGAATTGAGAAAAATTATGAAAGAAATTACGTAAGTAGAAAATTTTGGAAAAAATTTTAGGTCCGAAAAAAATTTGGGCGGAAATTCAAAATCGAAACAAATTTATTAGAGTTGAAAAAAATAATTGAGAAAAAAAGTTTGTATGTATTTGAAAAACTGGGATTGAAAAAATTCCGAGAAAAAATTAAAAATCTTGAAAATAATTTGGACTTGGAAAAATAGTTGAATTGCACAATAATTGAAGACTCACTTGAATCAAACAGGTAAGATTCAATCGTTCTCACATCATTTTTTTTTCTAACCAGATGCATATTCCGTGTAAATCAAATGGTGGGCATTAAAAATCCATATTTCTATCAAATTCCAACACAAAAATGATATTTTACCTGAACTACCGGATCCTTTAGCACCGGCGAATAATTTCGGACCCGATTCGACATGAGATCTGGATTTCTTGCTGCTTTGAGCTTCTGGTAACTTGACAACATTCGTATCCACATTCGTTTTATCTTTCGACTTATCCACAGGTGTGACCTAGAAAATAAAATAGCAAAAAATAAACTCAACTTTGCTTCAAAAAACTGCAGAAATACGAAAGGAAAAAATAAAACCCAATCCCCGTTCCCGAGCCGAACCTAATTTACGAAGCACTGACAATGAAAGTAAACTTTTTCTCCTAATGTTTGACGGTATACGGTGAAAAACTTTCACGAGAATGTTTACCGTAGTCGTTTTCTTCTTGCAAATTTAAAAACAAAAGGAAAAGCCAGAACGTAATCGGGTTATTTTTTTTAGCCGCCTTGCGAACGAGACGAGATAGTGAAAAATACGACTGAATTGAGGTATTTTTTCAATTTTTTCTTCGTTTCGTCGAGTTATTTATCTTATATATTTATTTACGAGTGTTTCCGTTTCTTTCTTCTTTTTCATATTTTTTTTCAGTAGAAGCTGGTATACTCTCGATTTCATTTCTAGCTACTGTTGGTTCCACGCAGTAAGGTATATTTTTCAATTGATTCGATTAGCAAGTTAATTGTGTTTATTTTTGTATTGATATTTTTTTTTCTGTATGGGTCGTTTCGGGGTTACGAGGGTTTCCGCCTTTTTTTTTCCTTTCCAAATGAATATTTCAACGAAATAAATCATATTTTGACTCGTGCTACTTTTTTTCGCGTTAGATAATCGAAATAAAATTTTTATGGCGGAAAAAATTAAATGTATATTGAGAATTGTGTTCGGCGGGTCGTTCGTTCGTGAATGATTCTTTATACAATTACCAAATAAAACTTTCATTGGCAGATTATCATTTCGGTGTTTTGATATAGTTTTTAGGAATTTTTTTATCATAAAAAAGGTAAACGTATTTTACAATCGGGCAATGACCCGAAATTCAATGATGAATAAATCTATTTTTTTTTCAGGTATAACCATGAATCTCAAGTTTCATTTGGGAATAAGTTCTTCGAAAATGATTAATTTTTTGATTAATTTGAAAATGACTCTTACGAATGATTCGTTCGAAAACGATTTATTCGGTGAAAATGATACCTGCAACTTCCCCCAGTTTTCTCAATTCTCAGTCCCTTCCATAATTAATTTCTGGATGCGTTTATGAAATTGAAGAAACTCAGTCAGTACCTCTACCTACTGGTCAAAAAAATTGGAAAAGGATTTTTCGATTTTCTGCTCCTCGGATCAGTCAATTTCGGTTTGATTCTTGACAAATTTTCTGGCACCTTTTTTTTACTCCTCGCCAAATTTCCAAATAATGCATTCATTTCATTCAATAGATTCTCAATTTTTAAGAAATCCCCCCCCCCCCTCCTCAAGGCAAAGAAATTACGTAATGGGAAAATTTAGCTACCATTGCTGACTATCTTTGAATTTTTCAAATTTTCAGACTCTCCTATTCATCAAATCGTCAAGTTTCAGTTTTCAATCAGTTTAGTTTCTCTCGTTCATACTTTTAAATTTACCCCCTCCCCATCTTCTTCATTCCGTTCCCCAACAAAGCTCATCCCGGACGAGATCCTAAAAAATAAGTAAATGTAGATACCACGATCTTACCTGCTTCAATTCAGCCTTCGTCCTAATCCTGGGATGAGCCAACGCGGAAGCCATCAAGGCAGCACGAGACTGCCCATCTTCTTCAGCATCCTTCTTCTCGGTGACCACTTTTTCATTCGCTTCAAACTTATCGATCGCCACATCTTCGGTACTCGATTTCTGCATTCGTTCGCTATTAAACTGGGTGGCATTGGGCGATTGAGCATTCTGTATCGTTGAGAACGCTTGGAAAGGTGGCAACGGAGTCTGTTCCGGCTTCAGGTCGACTTTCTCGATCACCTTAAAATCTCTCGTCTCGAAATTGGATTTCGTAAACTTAACAGCGTGATTCGAATAGGCCGCATGTCCGTCGGATCTGGGAGATTTAAACGTCTGCATGGCCGAATTAGCCGGCGCTCTTTGCTGTCCCGAGTACCACTGAGGATACGGATGAACGGGCATAACGGGCAACTTATGCTGGGCCTTCTGCTGGTCTACGTATTGAGCGGGTGCGAACGAAATGCCTCCAGCAGCGGGCGAATTACGCTCTCTTTCTTTTTCCAGATTCGTCCTGAGGACGCTTTCGATGGCCGGAGGCTGAGGCGATGGCGTCGCCTGAGGCAGCCTCTGCTGCGACGGAGACGCCACCGACGAAGGCACAATATCACGGTAACTCTCTCTGGGGCCGGGGCTGGCGGCGGGGACATGTTTGGTCTCTTTTTCCTGCTGTTCGCGAGCTTTCATCGTCGTATACGCGTTCAAACGGTTTTCGATCTCTTTGTCGATGCTTTCTCGCCATTCCAAAGATATTCTCGGGTTCTTCATTGGGGTCGGGGTGGGTGGCGATGGCGTCTCGACGGCTTTTCGTTTTCGAGACGCATTCGGGGTCGGTGACGGGGCCGCCGGAAGGGCCGGTTTAGGTTGAGCATTGGTCAGGTTGGCGTAATTCGGGTAGGGCGATTGAGAAGGCAACGGTGACGAATTCGGCGGCGCTTTTAATTTACCGGCGGCCAGATCGTTGGGATGTTGGTAAAACTGATGCGACGACGAAAACCGCATCGAGCTGACTTCGGCGTTCACCTGGGTCCGGTGGATCTGCTGCTCCTTCTCGATTGTAACGGAAAATGTGGTTTTTTCGCGCCGATATTCGGACATCGGCGGATGACCGATGGCGACCGATTTATCGTGATGATCCGGCAATTGACCGTTCCAATACGGGGTGGCTAATTCGGGCGTGTAAACAGCCGGCGATGCGTTGGGCGGTATCTGCTGCGGCGTCGGATAATGCAACGTACGCTGATGGGTGACGCTGAACGCAGCGGCCGCTGCGGCCGCCGCAGCCGACGCCGGCGAATTGGAATGTGAGCGAATATTCGGTAACGAGACGGCGGCCGTGGCCGAGGTCGCCGACGTCGCGTACGGTAACTGGGCCATATGACCGGCGGGCAAGGCGGCCGGACGCATAGACGGAGGGCCGTGTTCGCGTTGCTGCGTCAAGGCGGCGTAACCGGCGGCAGTGTTTTGTTGCAAGGGATGATGGTGGTGCTGTTGTTGGTGATGAGGATGATGATGATGGTGGTGGTTGTACAGGGCGGCCATGCTTTCGGCGTCGTCGTGCGCCGTCGAGTCGGCCGATTGCCGGATTGTCTTGACTGACAGGTCGAGAGGCGAGTCGCGTTTGGTGATCGCCGGCGATGCTTGTAAGGCGGTCGTCTCGACCCTTCTGTTGACGTAATACCGGACGTCGATCGGTTCGCCGGCGGTACCGGTGGCGTTGTTGGCGACGATGGCGCGTTGCTGGTTGACCGGAACGAGGCTGTTGTTGGCGCCGCCGATGGCACCGCCGCCCGAAGTCAATTTTTCCGCTGTCGATGTTGAAGTTCGCACGACGCTGCTGGCATGGTAACTGATCTATGAACAGAGAAAGACCAGGCAAAATGGGTTAGAAATGCGATAATGGATCGTAATTAAAGAGCCTTTATTAATAAAAGTCGAAAACGGACCCAAAATTGGTCAAAATAGGCCCAAAATGTTACTTATAGTCTAAAAACATCCCCAAAAAATTTTGAACCCCTACCCCCACCCCTTTCGGAATTATCGCACTATAAATGTCGAGAAAGGGTGGGTAAAGAATTTTGAAATTTTCAGAGAGTATACATCTTGCTGGGTAGTACGAATGAGAATTTTTCAAAAATTCAAATTTTCCCAATTTTTTTCACATAGAAATTTTCAAAAAAAATTCAAAAGAATTTTGCAGGGTTACATGGCTGGAAATTTTTTCATCAGTTCTGCCAAGTGGTCATGCATCACATATATTTTTTTGGATTCTGAAATTGGGTGCAAAAGGATCCAAAAAAATCTAAACCAAAAAAACCGTGATTTTTTTTACTACTTTCACTACTTAAAGTAAAATTTTGAGTCAAAATTATCATAAATTGAAAGTACATTATAAAAAATTTCATTTCCAAAATTTCAAGTGCTGAAGTGCATTTTTTGAATTTTGGCGAATTTTTGAAATTCCAAAATTACCTCATCATCCTGTTAATCATAAAAATTTGATCTGATCAACGAAAAAAGCTAAAATTCTATATACACTATCAGCTTTTTGCCTTGTTGTGTGAGCAACGGGCGTGTTTTCAAATTTTTTGCAGGAAAATTTTCAGCCAAAAAATATGAATTTGCACAAAAAGTTACCAATTTTAGAGAATTGTGCATTAGTTGTTCAATTAGGTCACCAATAATGGTAATCCGCGAATATAGAGGTTGAAGTACATATTGTCCGTTTTTATGAGCTTTTCTTCAGAGCTGAAAAAACGTTAAAATTTTCTGGTGACTCTTAAACCTCTCGAAACCGCTTCCAATCGATTTGGCAGGTCTACAATAGGGTTTATATCGAATTTCAGCTTTTTTCGTTGATCAGATCAAATTTTCATAATTTACAGGACGATGAGGTAACTTTGGAATTTCAAAAATTCGCCAAAATTCGAGAAATGCACTTTAGCACTTGAAATTTTCGCGGCCACTTTGTATTATTATTGTTTATTCGAGATATCAACTACACTTCGATTGATCTACGAACTCGTCTTCTTTATATGTATTTCTTATACTTATCCGACTATTTTCTCATTAATAAATTAGTGAAAATTATCAAAAATTTCTGGAAAAAAATCAAAAATTCAGCACAGTAATAAATCAGAGAAAAAAATTAAATCAAAGCAAACAGTGAAAAAATTGCTGAAAATGACAGTAATATAAATATCTGATATTTGCTGAAAAATCAGCGGAATTTTTTTTTGAAAAATCAGCGAAATTCCGCTAAAAATCAACGAATTTTGTTGATTTTTTCCATGCTGCAATTGTGATTTTTTTCAGTGATTTTCCACTGACTAGAAATGAAACAGGATTGGTACCCTTTCAAATTTGAAATTATCCAAGAAAATGGCTGAAAACATTATTTTCAACCCAGAAAATTCTCCCTTTTTTTCAAACACTGGACAGAAATTTCCCAAATAAATTTCACTCCATTCCACTATCCACTCGGAGTTTAGTGATCTTAAAAAATCCGACTCGAAAAAGGATAAAATTCTTCACTTTATGATAATTGAAAAAGACTCGTAAAATCTTGAATTTTCCACTTTACCTGCTGCTGATAATTAACCCTTTGTTCGATAACCGACTGATGACTATACGATTGCTGATTGATCGGCATCTCCGGTGGCCTTTGATGGCCGGGCATCGCCGGATGATGCGGCATAACGGCCGGCACTCTGGTAGCCGTCGAAGGCGAATGTATCGGATGCGGAGTAGGAGGCGAAGGATGATGATTGAAGTATCGCTGATCGTCCAGCTGCGTAGGTTGTTTGTAAACGTTGACCGAGGACGGAGCCATCGTCGACTTGGGTTTGATCTTTTTACCGTAAGCGTAATTAGCATTCTGCTGGCATGAGATCGAATCCATGTTAAACATGCCTTGATTATTAACGCCTTGTTCTTTTAACCTGCGAACCACGTAAACGTTCGAATAAGTGATCACGTACTTCTGTACCTGGGCAAATTCTCAAAATTCAAATTACCTGGTAATCGAAGGGCTGGCGTAAGCGTGCTGCGGCTGCACAAAAGACGGATTCGACGTCGACGGCAATGGTTTCTGAGATCGTTCGTAGAAATGATGGTACGGAGCCGAGACCACGGTTTGGGTGAATCTCGGCCCATTCGTAGCCGGAGCTAAGTGGTAGGCATTATGCGAGCTGGTCTGAGGCTGCGTGCTCCAGGTGCTGTGAGGTGGTGGCCCGGACGACACCGGGCCGAAACGATTACTATTGTAAGGTACAATCGCCGCACCGTATCCTGAGGCCGCCGCTCCTGATGATGGTGGAGCGGCGATCGAGGTGGCAGTGGAGGATACCGGTGGACTGCTGTACCCTACGGACGCTCCGGGCGCCAATTCTCCGCTTGCCGGACTGCTGGACGGAATACCTTGAAAGTATTGTCGCGTATTTTGTAAAACGCTATTTACATCCATCGCTGGAGATGATCATCATTCTGCGCAAATAAAAGCAAACCAAACAACGAAACTGATTAGTATGCGAATTAAATACATTGATCACATAGGTCGACACGACTTTTCTGTGTATTGCCAAATTTAGGTTACTCTTATGTAACTAATGAAAGGAAAAATAGTTTTTTTGACCAAAGTTTGCTTTTGGACGTGAGAGGTCCAGAAATCGGATTTTTCAAAAGCATTACGCACGAGTATTAGAAAAAAAATTTTGGTTCAAATCGAATGACACAAACCGCAGACCTCTATCTCTCTTAGAAAGAAAGTTACAGCTCATTCTTTCTGAAATTCTGTGAAAAAATCTCATTTTTTTAGCGCTTCGCCTACGAAAAAATGAAATTTCCAAGAAAACTAAGCGTTCTAAAGCCATAATGACCGTGACAACAGTTGCAGAGAATTAAATTTCCTATCGGATAGTACCAGTGAGATTTTCTGAGAGTGGAAGGCATAGTTTTCAGAATATTTCTGAGTAAAATTTAACATTATTGGAGGTAATTCAGAGAAAGAAAAGAAATTTACGTTTTATTTCTCAATTTTCTCCACCAATCTTCAATTTTACTCAGAAATATCCTGAAAACTATGCCTCCCTGCAAATTAAAAAAAAATTCGAAATTTTTTTCCAGTGTTCGAACTTATTGCCTTTGAAAAATTCGTTTTTGCCCTCTCCTCACATCCCTCAAAGCAAACTTTGGACGCCAGGATTGATCGAGATAATATATTTTGACGTCTAGAATCAGAATCTGGACATCAAAACTGAGACACAGAGCAGGAAAATTTTCAACTAAGGTTATTATTAGTAATTTGGGACATAACATCCAAGAAATTTTTTTCATTTCCTTTATTACCCTTCTAACTTTACGCAATTTGTGGTATTTTTCTAGATTACAAGTCACCAGTCGTTCCACCGCCCGACATAATGATCCGTCAATTGGATAACCTTGTTAAGTGTCGCTTAGTCGAATAAAAAAATAATAATTATTACTCTAATTGCGTCCTCTTGTTTTCCCACAGTGCAAATGCGAACACACCTTAGCGCTACCGCCATCCAAACCAATTATTCGCACGAGCACCACAAACAAGGGTATCGAGCCGAGGAACGTGACAAAGCGCCATTTTTCTACCAATTTATTTACAAATCGTGTTTCGTCGATTGCGAAAGGCATTCAGTGCAGGTAAAGTCAACGAAAGTGACAAAGTTAATTAGAAATGCGTAAATTCGTTCGAGAACGACATGACGTTTGAAAACGATCGATTCGAATTGCTACTGGCATTTTAGTGACCAATTTATACGTAAAATAAGATGACTCGAAGAATAAGAAAATTCATTTTTTTTCCCCCAACAAGAAAAGAAAAAATCGTTAATGAGGGTTTTTAAAGTATTAGAACCGAATTCTAAGGTTATTTTGAACCAAAATTTAAAAAGTGACTTTTGAGAATGAGAATGTGGCAAAAATTGAAAAATTGTTGACGTTATCAAGCGAGTTTTTCTAACATCATTTTATCAAAAACAAAAAAGGATTCAAGGAAAATGGAGCTCTATTTGAAATTTTGAGAATTTTTCACTGACCTCAGAAATTCATTTTGAAAATTAGAATCCATTCAAGGAATAATATTAATTTGAGCAAAAATTCAAAATATTTCTATTCTTTAATAAAATGACTCAATTAATAAAGTATGATTACCAGTCCCTTTCCTTCCCCCCCCTTACCCCATAAAACTCCAGATAGGATTAAACAAGCTATAAAAACCAAGAAAGAAAATTTCCAATTCTTTTTTAAATTTTTAGACATAATTCGAATTTTTTCGACTTTTCGTACTTTCTGGTTCACTCGGGAAAAATTCGGACTTGGACTTACAGATTTTTTTGCACTGAATGGGTAGAAGAGGCGAGGCCACCAGTAGGAATCTAAATTTGATAAAATTGATTTATGATATGAAGTGTATTAGCAAAATTTATTAGATACCTTGATTTTTTTTTTAATGAAATGACTAAAAAATAAAATAATAGATTCAAACAGTCAAGAAGCTTATAATACAAATTCGAATTTTTCCCGATATGAATAAATAAATTCCATATAAATTGTCCCAAACAATCCTTGAAATTATTTTGAAAAAACATATCATAAATTTTTCATTAGATCAGAGTACTTTTTTCAATAAACTGGAGTGATTCGAAAAAAAGACTTCACCCATGGAAAAAAGTATAAGGAAAAAAATAATATCAAAATGAATTCCTACGTCATCGCTTTTATTTCCTCCATCTAAAAATAAACTCCTGTCAAAAAATCACCTCAAAAGTCGTCCAAACGCTCAAAATCGATACAGCCCAACATTCAGGTTCACGCCTAACCACAAAGAAAAGACAATACCGAAAAGAAGGCAAAAACCGCATTACTCTACTGTTTATCACACCTGTACCGTGAAAGCATCGGTTTCGTTTCGATTCGCACAGCAACAAAGCCGCTAGCAGCGTGGGCAACAACTTGTGAATAGAGAGGGGAAAAGCAAACAGCAGGGAAGGGAGATAGCAAGTACAATACGATTTTATAACGTCTTTCGTAAGGTTAATGTAACATAACGGACAGTTAATTTCACTTCCGTTGAATGCATTAATGCATCTTCGGTTCGCTTTCGTCGACAGCTATCTGCGTTCCGTGTACTTGGATTATACTTTGTCGAAGTTGGTTTTTTCCATTTTTTAAATACAACCTCGATTTAAACAACTAAGCTGGAAAATTCCATATTGATCGAAAATCACTCTCTGGAATAATTATAATACCAAAGTCAGCTAAGCGAAGGCGATTCGGAAACCTGTGAGAAATATTTTGATTTTGATGCTCGTAGAAAAGAATAGAGTACCTCTAGCTGTCAAATTCGGTTACCAAAAGTGACCTAATTTCACCAAATTATAGTGACAAAAAGAAAAAATTCTCATTTTTGGACATATTTTTCCAACTATGTCAATTCCGGTTCAAAGAACTTCCTTCAATAACTCTCCCACTATCAAGTGACTAAAAAAATAAATATAAATACTACAACTTTTTTTCATCTTCCAATCCATTTTTTTTTCAAGGATGCATCTGTCCGAGTAAAAGATTATTTTTTAGAAAATAATTATTTTATAATGTTCAGAAAAACAAAAAATACAAATATTAGGTACCTATACATTTTCTGCCCAACTTGCTTTCCAAAAGCGTCATGTCATAGGAAATGGCAAAAATTAGAAATTTTACAATATTTTATAAAATTCAGTACCTATATTATATCTAGTCTACGCAATAATTGAATTAAGCAAAATTATAATATCTTTTGTTTTTCTCGATGTGGACTATCAATTGGTCATATCAAAATTCATATATTTTCTGCTCTTTCCCCCTACATTCGCATTAAAAAAATACGAAAAAATTACGGAACGAGAAATGAGACTGATTTTTTATCTAAAAAGCCATCTAGCGTCATCTCTCATAATTTTCATGTTTTTTTGATGATAATAATTTTCTAGTTTTTCCACGGGCTATTAGTAACTACATATTTCGAGTAAAAAATTTTTGAGGAAAATTTTAGACCAGAGAATAATTTTCTTAAGGGAGAACATTTTTCAAAAATTGAGGGGAAATTTCAGTGGTGAAAATTATTTAGAAAAATTGAGATGATATTTGAGATGAAAATTATTTTTACAAATCATCCCATAATTTTTCCTCCTCTTAGATGATATCTCAAGATGAAAAATCATTTTCACAGATTTCCCACGCTTTTTACGAACTTTAAAAGGTGAAATAATCTTTAGAATGAAAATTATTTTCACAAATCATCCCATGATTTTTTTCAAAAATCCGGAAAGAAATCGGAGGAAAAGGACTCCTTGGGCGATTTTTGCCAGAGCCAGAGGCACTTTTTTAAAAGTCCTAGACTCGGAGCCAAAAGGACCAGAACCCCTCCCCCATCTTTGGAACAGCCAGGGATATGGAGCGGAGCCAAAGGACCCTCTGAGCCATTTTTTCGAAGCTGGAGACACCTTTATGAAAACCCGAGAGCCAGAATCAGAGCCAATTTTAAAAAATTCGGAGCCGGAGTGATTTTTTCAAAAGTCCTGGAGTCAGAACGACTTCATTCGAAAATCTCCGAGCTGGAGCTGAAGGGGCCACACCCCCTCCCTCCGGATCTCTGATTTTTTCCCCTGATTTTCGATAACTTCTGAGATAAAAATTCACAAATTTTGATTGCATAGGGCTTCAAAATGGGCACCAAATAATCTGAAATTTTGATATTCGCCAGGGAGGGGTCAGTGGTAGTCTCTCAATCACCCTCATGAGAACCGCTGGGTATTGAAAAATTGAACCAGTTTTTGGAAAAACGAGTACTACTTGCATTATTTCGGTACATGTCAGCAAAATTCCCCTTCCAAGATCCCTTTCCGAGTACATTTTTTTTTTCGCACAAAAAAATCGAGGTTAATATGTCGATGCGTGCGTCAGCCCATGGTGTGTACACAATGTTCCGTGTACTTGGCACAAGACGGCGGGGAGATGAGCATACACCGCACACCTTGCGCCGCAAAACCTACCTCACATCGCTCGCCAACCGGACGATTGACCAGGGCGCCTGAAATAGGCTCGATATACACGTATGTTTGCACACACCCACCCACAATCCTCATCCACAGTCACCTCTCTAGCGTATTAAACCGTCGAACGTGTGAAAACACATTATACCCTACGTCGACCATAAAGCATCGAAGGTAAAGTGCACCGGTACATTCTCCAACGCATAAAAATGTAAATACAGCACGAAACATTATCAAGACGTACAAATATTAATTCTGGTTTTGGTACTTGTGAAAATCTCGCTAGTCAGATCATCGCTATAATGAGGATAGGCCAAGACGTACACAATAAATAGTAAAAAAGGTCGGCTGACGATTGATATATAGTTATATACGCGGCGAACGGATGTCTATAATGCGACCTAGCCGAGTATGTAGTTGGCGTCCTGGGTGGATGTGGAAACTGAGTACAATAAATGTACAAAACCAGATATCTGGCATGTAATGTAAGTTGAGTAAATCATACGGCGGCGCAGGCGGGCCGCTGTCGTCTCTCACTTTCGTTAGAATGAGCTACTCTCGGCTGCAGAGGCGAGCAAAAAAATTGCACCATTTGGTGGATCTCCGCTCGCCGTAACGCCGTCATCGCCACCGCATCCCAGCGAAAATGGCATAAATTCTAGGTCATATCGGTAACACGTGTGGCGTGTGCGACGCGTATCCTATTCTGTGTAAGAGTAGGTATCGATACTATAATGGTTCGAGGAATTCGCGCTGGGCTATTTTCTAGTGCTTTGGTTATCGAGCTGTGAAAAATTTTCGAATATTGAATGACGAAGTTAACGAGGGATAAAAATACCGAATTTTTGCAGGTCGAAATACTGCATGGGTATTTTCCCCCTATTTTTAAGGAAAAAAAAATCAAGGTACGGATAAATATTCGCAAGGAAACCGTTACAACTCTCCGCGTCGATTGAGCCGGAATTTGGATCATTGAAAAGCGTCGGGATCAAATTTTAAGCGGCCCAAGTCGAACTAAATGCCTTCTGGGAAATTTCAGTGCAGTAGAGGAAAGTGAGAATTTTTTGGTGGTCCGAGTAGATTGGCTCAAAAATGGTCGAAATCGGTTCATGAGGTCAACTTTAAAAGAGCAAACCAATCTTCAGATTTTTTTGGTCTTGAGATTTACTGTTTTTATGAGAAATCAGCAAATCGATAAACCATCCTTTTTGAAATTTTCTCGATTTCTCAAAAAATTAAAAATATAACTTTGGGTAATTCGAAATTTGATTCTGAGATGTGAATGATATTCAATGAATTGAATGAAAGTTTACTCGTCAGTGAATGTAGCATCATAAGAAATTCAGTGATGAGAATATCGGATGAAAATCAGAAACAGGAAAAAAACTTGATTAATATGGCATGTTCATCCAACCTGACATTCGAGCATTCAAATAGAACTTTGCTTTTCAAAAGTGACATCAGTGAATTTTTCCACCAAAATAAACTCAAAAGGTGTTTTCAAATCCGCCATTATTCAAATAATTTCGTTACCACCCCCTTCCGCCTTCCTCCACAAAAATTAAAACTTTTTTTGTTTCAGAACTACAATTTTTAAACTTCAAGATATGCAACCACGTCCGCAAGTGTTTTTTTTCAACTTGAAATGAACGCAAGCCACTGGCTGAGCAAATTTGTTACCATTAAAAGTTGATACGACACTTCTTTTTCAAAAAACTTCAAATTTAGTGAATTCCACAAAGTGTGACATAGCCCATGCTATCCAAACAAAAGTATCGAATCAAACGAAAATTCATACGACTGAAAGACCAAAAAAATCGAAATTTCATCCTCGAATAAAATTTTTCCGCCTCAACACACAAAATTCAATTTTCTAAAAAAATCATCAATCTTTTTCGCAATTTTTTTCATCTCGAATCTACTTTTCATACCAAAAAATTTCAATTTTTAACCCATGTTCTGCTTTTCATTCCATTCAAAGTACCACGAAAACAAAATAAATTCCACTCCTCTCCATTACGAACTTCGCTGTCGAATGCGAATTTAAAAAGCTCCAGCACATTGCGTACAGCACGAG
Source organism: Pseudococcus jackbeardsleyi (assembly GCA_038380155.1). Classification (NCBI taxonomy): domain Eukaryota; kingdom Metazoa; phylum Arthropoda; class Insecta; order Hemiptera; family Pseudococcidae; genus Pseudococcus; species Pseudococcus jackbeardsleyi. Next base: position 59,648,389 of record CM076242.1, read on the forward strand.
TCGACGCGACACCATTTCACGCAAATCCATCGAGCGAAAACCTAATGTATTTAAAATTAACCCCTATAAATCACCCACTCGGCGGGGTACGAGACGGCGACGTAACGTCCGGGGGGCCTAAAACGGACGCACCCGCGTAATATTCGCAATACCACCGGCGAACAAACCAACCAGCGACGTTGTCACGGCCTAGAATAAGGTCCGGTGGAAAATGCGGGGGTTGGGAGGTTTTTTTCGTTCAACTCGCCGCTTTAATCGTTTTTTTTTTCTTCGAAGGGTAGAAAAAAAGAAAGAGAAAAAAAAGCGATAGGATGAAGAATAAGGCAATAAAAATGAAAAACTTTCGTTTAATTGTTTCCTTATTATACTTAAATCTATCGTAGGCAGTGGACAAAATTAGTCTCTAGGAGTCATTGACACAGAACGGTGACGAGCCAGGAAAGGTAGTTCGCATAAGAGTATTTTTTTCACATATTCTAGCAGTTTTCTGCATTTCGTGAATTACGAAAGGAAACAATTTTTGGATGTTAGACAAACTTTATGGTTTGCAGAAGTTAGCTTTCAAAGTCTTCCCAAGTCAATATTTGCTAATAACTTGATTTCAAGGTAGCTTTGGGTTTTTCAATTTTTCTTTTTGTGGGAGGGGAGGGGAGGGGAGGGGAGGGGGAAGTTGACCCAATTTTTAATTTACCAACGAAACATTTTTTTCACAAAAATTCAAGACATTTTCGCAACAAAGATTCAAAAAAATTGAGACGCTAATCTCACTCTCTGATTTTCTGTACTTCTCCTCTTAGGTTATCTCATTTTTTTTTCACAACTGAATTAAAAATCAAACGAGCCAGAAAACAAAATAAGCGTAAGTAGCAACACAACGACACAACCACAAAGATAGATCAAGTCAGAAACCAGGGGCGGCAACTTAGCATTTTGTCATGTGTTGCTGATTTTGAAACTCACTTGGGGCCCTTGGGAAGGGGGGGGGGTCAACCAATGATGTCGAAAGCTTTTTTTTAGGTGGCTGCAAAATGGGTACAAAAATATGAAAAACGAGAAATTTTGGGGGAGGGGAAGGGTAAAAAGGAGCCTTTTTTCGTACTTCAGCTTTAAATAGTTCATATTCGCGCCCGAGCGTAGCGAGGGCGAAATTTCGAAAAAATTAGATATTTAATGCTTAAAAATGTACTTTTTAAATGATGTTGTTGATGCCCGAGCAAAGCTTTGATAAAATTGGAATTTTTAATGCCTAAAAAAAAGTTTCTCAAAAAAATTCTCGACCTCAAGGGGGGTCCAGACACCCTTCCCCCCTGACTACGCCTCTGAACGTTGATCATTTTTTTCAAGTTGAAAATTTTATAGATATGCAATTTTTTCAATTCTTAAATATTTAAAAAGATAGGTAGGTCTAGGTATATTTTGTAACATAGGTTTTTAATATGGTACCCAATTTACAGAGCATTTTTCACAATTTTTTTTTTTTCATGTGTTGCTCAACCCTCTTATTTTTTTTTCATGTGTTGCTCGAGCATCCCAGCAACACGCAAGTTGCCGCCACTGTCAGAAACCCATAATAGATGAGACTAATGACCTTGTTGGCATGAAATTCTCCTCCCTAACACATCACTACACAAGTTGAACCGGTACACTACAAAACTATGATACACTGATATACTACACGTTTGACAAACGTGCGACTTGCGACGACGACGGCTCTCTTTCTCTTGTTCTCTGCTGATGAGCAAATAAGTAAGCGAGACTGGGATGGAAAATCATTGCAAGAGAACGACGGAGACGCCAGGGAATGATGTCGTATCGTACGCTTATGGTATATCGCGATGTTGTCAGATTAGGAGAAACAGCAGCAGCCGGGCTGGGCCATGAAACCAGCCATTTGCCTTCTTATCTGTCAGTTCGTCGGGTTTACATAATTTATTAATACCAGTACAGGGCTCAAAGATCCATCTCAGCCTACGGATGGAAGTTGATTAGAAAAGTAAATGAAAGAAATGTTCTGTTGAATTCAGCTGTGTTTTTTTTTTTGAAGTGTCGCAGAAAATTTTAAAACCGTTGCAGATATTTTTTTAAAAAACCTCGTTTCATAAAAAAATATTCAAAATTTAAAACATGAAGAATTGCTGAAAATCGGTACAAAAGTTCGTCAAAAAAATGTTGAAAATAGCTGAATAAAGAATACCTCAGTTGTCAAAATTATTAGGAAATTTGGGCAATGGTCAGAAAATTTTTACAAATTATTAAAGACATTGCAGATTTTTTAAAAATCATGCTTATCAAAGTTTTGAATTTGAAATTCGTTTTTTTGTGTCAAATGTCAATCTTTTTCTAGTCGTAGAAAATCTTGCGTCATTTCTTTTCCTACAACGCTCAAAACTTGAAATCTTGAATGAAAAAAATAATTTTCAAAATTTTGAGTGGAATTCTTGGTAAAATAGAATATGAAGGGTAAGTAGACATTAACCTAACATTTTTTGGTCATTTTTTAAAATTAAAATCGTCGTTTTAAGACTTCGGCGATCGAAAGCTTAAGAGCAAAGAAATCACTCGAGGTGGAAAATAATGTCTCATTCATGCTTTCCACCTCAAATTAAATTGTTCACTCAGTCATTTATAATCAGTGAAAATTATCAAAAATCACGGGGAACTAATCAGGCTAAAAACAAACAATGAAAAAAATTACTAAAAATCAAAAAATCAGTAAAATTCTTGAACAAATCAGTCAACTTTTTTTTAAAAAATCCGCGAAAATAAAAAAAAGTCGCTGATTTTTTCTGCGCTGAATTTCTGACTTTTTTTTCAGTGATTTTTCACTGACTTCTAAACGAGAGAGCAAACATATATGGAAGATCCTACTTCAAGTGACCAAAAGGTGAAAAAATGGAAAAAAACTTTTCACTAAGTAATATTTACGTTCTCAGCATCAAATAAAGCCAAGAAGTTTCAATTTTGCTCGATCAGAACTGAAGCAGGAATGTTTGAAACTTTTTAATTGAAATATTACGATGTTCAAATCCTTTTAATAATTTAATATTTCCACTAGACTTACAACAAAGATACACTAAAATGACTAAAAAATCACACTTAAATCAGTGATCAACAAATTTCAACAAGAGATTCTCAAGTGACCAAAAAAAGAAAAAGTTCAAGGGACTAAATAACAGTTCAAGATTTGAAAAATCTTTACAAGAACAAGAATTTATTGGAGACGCAATTTCTATCAAAAACTATTATAATCAAGAAATTGGAGATTCGGAGCTTTCCAACGATAAAAATTTTTCCATGTTCAGCAAATTGTGACTTTCTACAGTTTTTATCAAAAAGTTATCAAATTGAGAGAAAAATCGACGAATATTCAAATAATTCCGTTCTTCTATCTAAAACTTTCAACTAGACGCAAAAATCATCAGTTTATCTCAAAATATTTATAAACATCGAAAAAAAGCACCAATTTATAAACATTTCGAAAATCACGTAAGTAACTTTGGAGCAAAAAACATACCACTTCGAGGTCTGCGTATTGTGTAAAATGGAAAAAAGGGGGTTCCGATTTGCAAGAGCCTGCTACGATTAACAAAAGCTTTTAAAAAATGTCTTTTTACTATACGAGGGCTCACAAAACAAAAAATTTGGCTTCACCATGTCCGCCATAAATCGACGTTCAAAACTCAGAAAATTAATTTTTTTTTCTTAATACATTTCCTTTTTGCAGAGCACCGATTTTCTCTGTTAGACCCTGCCATGCCACCTCGTAAAATAATTGAAACTACAAGCGAAAAAATAATACCCAAAAATGCACCTCGCATCAATACGATATATCCAATATTCGCCTCGGTTTCATAATTTTTCCCCAAAATCATACGAAACCTGCAAAATAACAGAGAAACCCGAGCAACAGCAATTTTCTCATTGTGCACACTTCGTATCTATACCCAAACCTCCCAAACTCATATCTACGGCATCATTTACAAGCCAGCGAACGATTTTCTATCCTTTGTAGACCTTTTTCGAGCAAGCGGCGGACCTGCTCCAACTCGGTGGTAATTTTCAAGACGTGGAAAATTATTATCGCAGGTAGATAGCTACCAGCTATATTAGGTACGAATACGTACGCGTACCAAAGATACGTACCCGATACGGCACCTTCGTTTGGTTATTTCTGCACCGAAGACGAAGCAGGGAGGGGTTCGAGAAGATTTTCCGCCTTCGAGAACGACGCTATAGTCGTGGATATCTTTATAGAGGCGAAATTTTCCACAGGCTGATATTCTACGTGCCGCGTGTAGTGTACGAGTGCTGTGTGATTTGCTGTGTTTACAAGCGAATGGCGGACGTATAGGAGAGGCAGAGGGTAGAGTAACATTGTATACATACTGTACCATGCACAAGCATCCCATAAGGAGGAAAGGAGAGGACTTTAAAAAAGCGCGTTTCGAGTTGCGGTCGCCGAAGCAGCACGGCGCGCGACCTAAATGCGAGCCCGAGCCGCCGCGCGAATACGAAGGCGACCGAGGTGCTGGTTATCGATTAATGAAAATTACATTGTTATCTGATCACGTTCATTCACAGTACGAGTACATACGGTTCGACTTGGTCTTTTTATCTTGAGCCCACTACCACTCCCCCCGTCCCCCTACACGTTCGGCTCGCTGATATACGCGCGGATTAAACCTTGACAATAACTTTGCCTCGTGGTGTTCCCCCATCACCTATTCATCGCTATGGCGGTTTCATTTCATAGTTGGACGCGCGTCAGATTGTTTATATACGCGAAATTAGAGTGCACGAGGGTAAGGGATACGGGAATGGTAATCTTTTCTCATTTGTGGTGCCAGTACCGCAGCCACAGGCCGCAAGGTGAGAGGTGGCCTGTTTTCGATATGGTCAGTACCGATTGCGATAATTGGCGATTAATTGTGAGATGAAAAAAATCATACGAAATAATGTGTAGGTAAATTTCTTCAATAATTTGTAGGGAAAGATGCAATGGAAATATGGATGCAAATGAAACAACCAAACTCAGATATTACCAAGTAAACACTATAACTTCACCTTACCAAAGAAAAAATCGAAAGTTTCAGTATTAAAAAGAGTCAGTTCTGAAAAAAATTGATCAAATGTTGGTAAATACGGTAAATTATCAAAAAATACGGGAAAGTTTTACATAATTACCAACTAGCCAATGAAACCATGAAAAAGTTCCACCATAAACGTAGTAAATTCTCATACAAAATAATGAATTTTTGGTAAATACCGTAAATTACCAAGAATTACCACAAATTACTTCAATTTACTGAAAACTATGGGTAATTACCGTAATATACTGAGGAAAGCATCAAAAAATTTTCAGCGTAAAAGCAGTCAAATGCAAATTAAAATCATTAAATATTGATAAATACCAAAAATTACCTAAAAAATACCGCAAATTACCGAAAAATACGGAAGAAATTTCACAGGAGTACTGCAAAATACCAATGAAAAGATCGAAAAGTTAAGATGGTAAAAGTAGAGAATTCTCATGTAAAACGATGTATCATTGCTAAATAGCGTAAATTACCAAGAAATTTCATAAATTACCGTAATTTACCGGAAAATGAGAGGAAATTACCGTCATTTACTAAGGAAAATATGGAAAAGTTTCAGAGCAAATATAGCCCATTCTGATACATATTACATTCAAGTAAATTACCAGGACTTACTATTACATAGAATACCAGATTACCAAAATTACAAGAAATTACCAGATAATTACCAAAAAATTACAAAGAAAAATTTAGAAAGATTCCGATCAACTGTCAGTAAGATCATTAATTGCCTTGAACCGAAATTTACAAGAAATTACCGCAAAATGATAAATTGTAGGTAATTACCATACTAAGCTACCAAAATTATCCCAATTACTCGCTCAGAAATATCGAACAAAACTGCGTAATTACTTAGCTAATCACCAAAAACTAAAAAAGGCCAACTTCAAAACTTGACAGAGCAAAAACATTTAATTTTTGCGTAAAATGGTAATATTTGTAAAAAAAAAAAAAAAAAAAACACGGTAAATTACCACTTGAATATGAGGCGTGTAGAATCAAAAGTGGCTTTCTCCACTTTTTATCAAAAATGAGTTAAGCATGGTTTCAGATACTACAAGGCAAGCCGCATCTGATGTACTAATTGAAATTTTCAAATTTGGCTGCTAAGTACTTGGAAACAGCATGCAAAGATAGGGGTTAGAATCATAAGTGGCTTTCTCCAGTGGAGAAAGCCACTTTTGTCTCCAACTTTTTTTTCTTCAATTTTTCTGAGGCTAATTCATGGAACTTTTCATGTATAATGAAATGATCAATGTTTCAAAATGTGACCCGCTCCTAGAAAACGGACCTAAAGGATTTTTTTCAATTCACTTATCATATTCTACACACTTTCGAAGTTCATATCAAAATCGGTGTTCAATCCAAAAACGATTTTTAGCCGCCGAAACTTGGATGGTAATTTTTTCTTTCTATTGTACGATGTTCGATAATATTGTTTTATGTGTTTTCCTTTTATTATGTGGCCTTTAATGGTATTTTTCCTCTTGTTTCATTGTAGCTGAGTAAAACCGCTACATTTTCAATTATTTTGGATAGTTGTATTTGTTTTGCAAAAGAAAAAAAAATGTCGGGAAACGCGAAATCATAATTATGGTTTTTTTCAACTTTCCAACATTTGTAACACTCTCCAAAAAAAGGGACCTTGGAGGTTAAAAATCGTTTTTGAGTTGAACACCAATTTTGATACTTCGAAAGTGTATAGAATAATGATATGTGAATTGAAAAAAATCCTTTAGGTCCCTTTTCTGGGGGAGAGTCACATTTTGCACCATTGATCACTTCATTATGCATGAAAAGTTCCATGAATTAGCTCCCAAAAAATTGAAGAAAAAAAAGTTGGAGACAAAAGTGGCTTTCTCCAAACTCGAAGGCCCCCAGGAACTCATACCGCGAGATGAGGAGGAAAACCGAATGGTAGGTCATTATCCTTACATTGGTATAAAGACATTCCAACCATTAACTCTCAATTTTATCAAATGATAGGCGCTCAGAAAGTTTTTCGCGTTTTTCTCGAAATTAGTTTCAATGGAGAAAGCCACTTTTGATTCTATACGCCTCATATGTCAAATTGCAAGCAAAATCTCATTAATCTAATCACGTAAAATCATCAAGAAATGAAACATTTTACGAGGAAATTGTCAATTCAGCTATAAAATGACGATCAGTGAGTAAATACGGTAAAATACCCGGTATGTAAGTGAAATTACTTCAAAATTTCAAGGTAATTACCGTAAATTACGATAAATTACCAAAAAGTAATCAGAATTTTAAGGTAATTTCCGTAAATTACGATCACTCAACAAAAAATCTCCAAATCAATCAAAATTCCAAAAAAGTGAATTGATTTACTGTAAATATTTTTGATGATTATTTCCAACGTCATGTCAGACGAGAATCAATGATTACAGATTCTGAGTAAAAATGATGAAATTCCATCATCCATCATGAAACCCAAAATCCCAACTGAGATTTAGCTCCGTTTTGAAATTGTGCAAGCAACAAACAACATTCACCAAGGGGGAAGCTGGTGATAAACCGACAATACTTATTGAACTGAAATTGAAATGACGTACTGATCTAAAAATAACTCACTTATTTTTTACAGCTCTACTCATTTTCATGGTAAAAATTCTTTACTCACCTGAAATCAAAAAAAAAACACACAAATTAGTTAATCAATTGAAAAACTGAAAACTTTCCAATGTAACTTTATGCCAAAGAACAGAAAATTTCGTTCACTTCCGTTGGAATTAAAAATTCTTGAAAATCGGGTAATAAAATGGCCATAACTCCGAAATGGAGGGGGGTGGGGGGTCAAAAATTTTTCCAGAATTTTCAGGTTTTTGCTCAAAGACTTGATTAAAACTTGAAAATGGCGGATTCTCAAGAAAGAAATGACCGGATGGAAAAACTAATCCCATATTCGTGTTCAGCAGGTCAAAATACCTCGATTAACACCCTTTTCGCGATTATTTTGCTCAAGGTCTCGAAATTCACTTTTTCAGATTATTTCGTCATGAAAAATCGGTGGAGAAAAACAATTTCGAGACTTCAAATGAAACGATCGCGAAAAGGGTGTTTATGGGGGTATTTTGACCCGCTGAACACGAATTTGGCGTTAGTTTTTTCGTTTAGTCAATTCTCTCCACACAAAATGCTCAAAATTTGAAAAAAAAATGCTTAAAAACCCAACATTTTTGTACACTTTTTCGCGATTTTCGGCCCTTGCTGCATCGATATCGCCAAAACTGAATACGTGACGTGAATTTACGTTAAAAAACACGTTTTTTAGTAATTTTTCCAGAGTGGTACCTCTTCGATTACATGGTGTTTTTTGCGATTGAAAACTTCAAATGGCCGAAAAACCATGAAGATGTGCATGAAAATTTTTGAAAAAATTTCCATAAATACATCTCTACGAGATGTAACTTTATGCCAAAGAACAGAAAATTTCGTTCACTTCCGTTGGAATTAAAAATTCTTGAAAATCGGGTAATAAAATGGCCATAACTCCGAAATGGAGGGGGGTGGGGGGTCAAAAATTTTTCCAGATTTTTTTTACATCAAGGGGTACCTTTTGGGTGGATTAAAACGAAAATCCAGCCTGGGGCCAAATTCACCCCTTATTCGGCCAGACCCTTTGCTGAAAAATCAATAACATTCTTTGAATTATTAGTGAAATTTTTTGAATTGGTAAGAGTTGTTGAAAAATCAGTAAAATCAGAGAAAATCTTTGAAAAATCAGTGAATTCATCAAAAAAAAAAAAAAAATTAGTAAATGAATTTTTTTGAAAAATTAGTAAAAATCAAAAAATGTAACAGATTTTTCCTGCGCTGCAATTCTGACTCTCCGTCAGTGAATTTTCACTGCTTCAAAATGTTGAAACAGGATTCAGGATTTGTGCAAGAGTTACACTTAACGAGCTTATCCAATCATTAACCAAACAACCAGGCCAATTAGCAACCTCACTTAATCAAAGTTACCTCAAAAACAGCCTCGACAAATCTGTACGATGACACCGGCGGCCAACGACCCTCAAAGAAATCCGGCGCCGCGACGCAATCCCTCTATACTCTCAGACGTCACAATCAAGGCGCAGAAATAAATGCGAGCTAATATAACGGTGCAGAGCGACGCAACGAGGAGAGGTACAAGAGCGAAAAAATTTTGATTTATATTCCGCATCTCGCGACCGACTACGCGTATACGGCCGCAATAAAATATAACCCAGAAGAGAGAGAAAGAAAGAGGAAAAAAAGCTCGCAGCAAAACATCGTTTCGGTGCTTTCGTCGATAAAAACACGGTCTCGGTAGCGAAAGAATCGACGACGCTGCGCAATTAGACATACATTGAAAAAGGGTTCGCTGAGAGGAGAGGAAAAACACCGTTGTCGACGACGTAATAAAAATAATTCGCCGAATTACGCGTTTCACGTAATTTCGTAAACGTATTCCAAAATGCTGCCGAATGCTTCGGTGAATAAACACAGCTCGAGCTGAAATATTACACGAAGCCTACGAGACGAGTGAAAAAATTTGCAAATTCGACGACCGTCGACGGCGTCGTAGCGATATTCCGAAAAAAAAGGCTTTTAATACGGCGCGGCGTTAGAGTACGTTGGACTTTTTAAAAAGCGTTACGAAAGGGAGCAGGGGCGGCGAGACTGCAACCCGAATAACCGAAGACTGCGAAAGAAAGCTTTTAAAGTTCATTACACCGGTAATCGGACGCGGCGCACGGTGTTCGGCTTTAAGTAAATCAATGCGACGGCGGCAATGCGTGTCATCGGCCACAGAGAGTGTAATTGATAAAGCTATACGTTTTTAGCGCGCGCTCCAGAAGTACCAAGCGAGGTTATCGACCATTACGTCAGCAACGCGATAATCGAGATAGAAAAAAAACTCGCGAATTTATCGCCGCCGCCGTATAAATTATGCATAAATATGTAGAATAATTATTATACGCGTGTTTTGAGCCGGCGTACCCACGTATTCGACCGTACGAGTCGATACAATGTCGAATAAGTAGGATAACGGAATAAACATTATTTTTTGTACTACGTATATTGAAGTATAATTCGTGAACGAATTTTTGAAATTGATTGTACTGGAAGAATTCGAATTGGAATTGAAATTCTCTTCATTTTGAGTACCCACACGGTTATTTTTTATTTGAGGTATATTTGAGGATACTTTGAGGGATGTTCTCAAATTTCATATGTTAACTTACTGGAGTTGAATAAATCCCTTTCAGGAAATATGCTTTACTGAAAAATAGTAAATTCTTACCACGAAAAATCTTGGAAATGAATCATCAACTCAGCACGTCTTCCGTTCCCATCTTCCTCCCCCTCACCAAATATATCAATTTAGATTACTCAAAATTCATGAAAATTTTAGAATCCAGCATTTAAGATTATTCATTCCAAAAGAACTGAATCATTCGTAAACGTAAAACACTCAAGACATAGATTCGCTCTTATTTCAAGATCAATCTTCTCACCACTCAAACCTCCATAAGTATCTCAATAACTTTCAAAAATTTCAAACTCAAACAAGACCTGGATAAATGCATTTCAATTCAAAACAATACGTATTTCCAATTCAAAATTAAAATTAAACATACGAATCGCAAAAATAAATTTCAATGAAAGATGAGGATTGAGGAATGTGAAAGCTGAAGGAAATTATGAGATCATAAAAATTAGAAAAAATACACTATGTCGTCACACATAAATCTTTTGTCACATTTTTAGATTCACTTGACCCAGTACGAGATTATTTTTTTCAATTCAGCTCAATGTTCAGGAATTACTAGAAATAAAATTTTGAGCAGTGTAGGTACTCTCTCATACTGCATCAGTGACAAGTCCCTGATATACAGTCAGAATTGCAGCACAGGAAAAACCAATGAAATTCACTGATTTTCAACGAATTTTCACCGATTTTTCAGTAATTTTTCTTACTGATTTTGAAAATTTCTTTCAGTCATTTTCACCTGTGCTGCAATTCTGACTGTTTCTCAGAGATTTTTGATAATTTTCACTGATTCATAAAATGAGAGGGTAGAGAGATGAAGAAAAAAATCCACCTCATGTAAAAAAAATATCTTTCAGTACGAATCATTTTATAGGTTTTTGAGTACCATAAATTCCAAATTAAAACTTTTTTTTTTTTATTTTACCTCGTTGGTCTTAATAACTCAAAATTGGAGGAAGGAATAAGGAGAGGACTCATGAGAAAAGTTGTAGTTTTTCTTCATCATTTTGATGATCACTTTCTCATTTCGAAACAGTGAAAAGTCAATGAAAAGAAGTCAGAATTTAAGCACAGGGAAAATCGCTGATTTTCCAAAGAAATTCACTGGTTGTTTTTTTTTTACAAAATTCCAGATATTTTCGGTACTGACTTTTCAGTGAATTTTCACTGATTTTTCCGCACTTTTTTCCACTGTTTGCTTTCAATGAAATTCTTTTCTACTGATTTATTACCAGGGAGCGGATAAAAATGCAGTTAAAATGGGCAAAATATGCGCTTAAATATGGGCTAAAAAACCTCAAAATATGCCCTAAAAACGTAAAAATATGCGATAACGATATGGATGTCTATTTAAAGGGCGAAAAGAGCTGAACCTAGTTCTAACCTTCAAAAGCTGAGAATAAGATGAAAACGATCAATCAAACCTTTTATTTAATTAAACGAGTGCAAATTACAAAATTTTGGCAAAATCAGATGCAGAGAACAAAGGTTGAAGATCTGGATGAAAAAATATGATTTTTTTTTTCAACTCTTAAGTTGAAAAAAAAATCATTTTTTTCAATGCATGTGTGAAAAATATTTTTAAAATGTGTATTTTTTCGATTTTCAAAAATGAAATACTGGAAATTAGGAAATATGCGTTAAAAATGAGGGAAATGGAGAAAATATGCTCTAAAACAGTAAAATATGAGCTAAAAATGGCCAAAATATGCAAAATATTGCGTTTAGAGGGAAAATATGCAAAATATGCGGTAACAAATATGGCTCATTTTGCTCAGAAAAACTTGAAACGTAAAAGTAGCTTACATATGCGGCTTCTTACTCAAAATAGAAAAACATGTATTTATATTAAAATCCGCTCCCTGTTTATTACTATGCAGTGATTTTCAGTACTTTTCATTGATTCATACATAAGAGAGTAGGGAGAATAATTTGCAGAAATTTTGAATTTTATCCACTACTTTTATTAAAATTCGGACCAAAAATCACTCACTACTTTTTCAAAACAAACATTACCTGTTGAAAACCTTGTCTATCAAAATCATGCTCTTGAATAAAGTATAATGCAAATTTTAAATTGATAAAATTTCATACTGAAGGAATAAATGAGGAATTTCAAGAATTAAAAATTCGGATCTTGAAAGGTGTGAAAAAATTTTCAATAATCAAAATCGAATTTCGAAGATGTACATGATTCTTATAGTTTTTAGTTTTCATTTCAATTTTTAGCATTATACTCTTTCATTTATAAATCAATGAAAATTACTGAAAACCAGTAAAAATTTCCAGTGGAGTAATAAATCAGCGAAAAAATTATTGGAAAATTGGTGAAAATTAATTAAAAAGCCAGTAAAATATCTGAAATTTGCTGAAAAATCAGTGAAATATGATTTTAAATGAGAGTAACATGCATTATTTTACAGTCAACATTCAACCTTCAATTTTCAATTTCTAACCTTTAACTTTCGACGTTCAACGTTCAACATTCAACTTTAGATTCAATGTCTATCGAGGAGGACACGAAGAAATTTTAAATTAGGTACCTACTGAATTCTGTTCAAAAGAGGAGGAAATACGGAAGAAATTTAAAATTCGATACTGATAGGAAGAAGGGTATGAAATTCTGCTCTGGAAGTGGAAGGTGGCGCGTGAGGAAATTTAAATAATTTAGTACACCAATTTTTGTACAAATAATTTGATAGCTTTTCAAATCAGCTGGATTCGAACCCGAAATCATTTTTTATTTTTGTTTGAACACCATTTTCTGGGATAACTCAAATTCTAAGGTTCGAAATGAAAAAGAAAAAATCAAACTCTTACAGGGCTACACATTCATACACATCGTTCGTCAGGTTTCCGCACACGTCGAATCCAAATCCGAGGTCATTTTCGACCTAACGGAACCCCATTTCGAATTATCTCCGCTACGAGACGTTTTACGACTCAAAAACACGATCCAACTAATGTACCGATTTTAAAAATGAAACACCTACGTACAAACAGATGCTTAATGAGCTTCTGGCAAAACGATCCCTTTTATTTTGAAACGTCCGCCTTTAAACCGCGCAGAAAATGTATACACTTAAACGACGGCTATTACGATAAAGTACACGAACATAGCGGGGTTTTCAAGGTTACTTTATAGAATATACCGTTAGAGATGAGCGTTAAAAAGGGGTTAATAATGATGGTTCTCGGAGACGAATAAGCAATACGCGAATACCAGTAACACCGCGGTAAGTTAATTGATTATCTTTGATGTAGCACAATGTAGATTCGATCGTGCCTTCGCTTCGAGGAGCATTGAAATTGCCTTTCTGAACACCGACACACCTTAAGACAAACACTGAATCAATTTTACGCTCAAATACGTCCACGGATAAAATTTTTCCAATTTTTCCAATTTATAAATTTTCAAAAAACTTACGAATAAAAAATTTTCCAATATTTCCAATTTATAAATTTCCAGAAAAAAATCCAATTTATAAATTTTCAAGAAAAAAAATCCCAGACTCAATCGCACGATAATTAATGAACGTTTACCAAAACACGTGCCTGACTTTCCCAGATTTCCATCCACACGTTCAATGTGTCCCTATAGCACTTCGCGTAAACCTACGTAAATTTCGCCGGCTTAATCCCTCCTCTCTTCTCGCAGCTATTCGCGTCGTCATCGTTGTCGTCATGCACCACCCTCGTCTCTGGTAATTGCTCGCGTGACGTCATTCATACCAACGCACCAACACTTCTTTCGTAATCCCACATAAAGAAGGTGTACTCACGTAGCACTAATTAGAATTAACGCTGCGTTGTTTTTTTCACGACGCGATTAGTTATTCGCCAATGATAAGAATCGTTTGGTAAAAAATTTAACAACATTGCCATCTCTTTCGTGTACTTTCGTTCGTGTTCGTCGCTCCCAATACGAAATCACGTGCGGTATTATGATGCATGGTGCACTCGTCGCAATGAAGGAAAAAAAAACAAACGATATTTTTCTCTCTACCGAATCGCGAATATTTCCCGGAATTTCACGCGGATGAGTGTGTGACAAAACGAATATATAAATCGTACACGTGGTTTCAACGACGTTGCTGGTAGTTTATTCATTCTCTCTCGTGTTCTTTCTTCGTTCCGTTTAGAAAAATGCAGCGATGTTTTCCATTCGTCCAAGATAAGCAAAACAATTCCGAACGAAAAAATATCAACGAATGCTTAAATTTAAAACAAAATCGATCGAGAAACTATGTAAACAACATTCTCTAATCATTGCCTATGACAAAATCGTTTTGCTAAATTTAGCACCTCGAGTTCACAATCATTGTGAGAAGCTGATGATCACGAGGAAAGTTTTTCTAAAAGATGAGCTCAATGGGCAACCAAAATAAAAAAAGGAAGAACAGAATCTATCTTTGAATCGATACCTGATAAGTAAAAAATACCACCAGATTCATATTCAGCACCTTTGAAAACCTAACAATCGATATACATGACGATTTTTTATCAATTTTTCGATACATCCCCCTCCACCCCCTTTTCCGCTTTTGGCTCCACCAGTATCACTTGAAAAGTAAATCAAATCTGAAAAATGTCGTCTGACCTTGAAATTAGAATTTTGAGGATTGAAGACTATACTTTTTCATATCTGAACCACGAACAATGTGAATATCATTTTTTTTTTGGGGGGGGGGGGGGGGCTAAGAGCTGGGTGGGTATGGGGGCTGAAAACAAAAATATGGAGGAGGTAACTTACATTCCATCATTATAAATTATAAAATTTTATATTTTCAAAGTTCCTTCTTTCTTTTTTTGCCCCTCCCCCTGAAGCCCCAAAATAGGGGCCAATCTGAAAAAAATGATAAAAACCCGTCATACATATCGATTTCAGGATACCAGACGATGCCAAACCCGAATCCGAAATCGAAAATCCATTTATCCTTCATCAGTTCACGCAATAACGTAATTTCCCCCGTACTCCGCGCAGTGGTTGCAGCATCGTCTATCAATATCCAACGCCTGGTTGGTTACCACCGCGTTACCATGAAAAAGGCATCGAAACGCCGGGTATACTATTTCATTGGATATAATTTCATCGCATATCGGGGTACTTTTGCGTATCCTTTCACGTCTGCCACGTTCCGCATCCCTTCCTCGTTAACACCACGATATTGCTCTTCAGTTCTGTACGAATACACCGGCACACCTCGCCGCATCTTCCCTTACACAAATTAATTCCAACCCCTTTTTTGGCGGAGACGCGAGGAGCCCATCGCCTCGAAATATTTTCGCATTTTCCGCATCCGCCGTCGAGCCAGAAAAAAAGCACACCAAAGAGGGAAGCATGGTACAATAACGCTGCGTCGGCGGTGGCTGGCGGGGTTGACCGCGTTAAAAACCTACTCCGGCTTAGCGCCGCGACTCTCTTGGGCGACGATACGATAAACAACAAAACTCGACCTCGATTTGGATTCGGCTGCCTCCGTCAGCGCCTTGTTTCAAATCTCATCTGCTTCCATCGTCTTTCTCTATCTCGCGTACAAGGTAAATTAAGCCCTCCCCGCTGCGAATTCGTAAGCGAAAAATATACTCCGATAGGCGTGCAGAAGGGGAAAATGAGACCCGACGCTTTAGGCAATCCGTACTCTAAATATATACGCTCGACACAATACACGAATATACGCGAGCACGAAATGATGACGAAGATGATGACGAGAGCTAGCGCAGGGTGAGCAAGGTAGAGCAGAGCAAAAGAATTAAAATCGTATCGTTAAAAAGGAAAAAGTAAAAAAGGAAACGAAGGAAAAAAACACGACAGCCAGCTCTTCAAAATTCAAATACCACCAGATGAAAATACTCCACTCTCGTCGTTGATCCCTTATTCGGGTAAATACACGAAAACAGCCTGTACACAAAAAGGGGCATATCGTATTCGTATTTTTTCCACTCTCTAGCTGTATACCTTCAACTTCCTTTTTCTTGATGTTTTGAAAAAGCTGATACGTAGAGTGGCGTCGAGATAAGCCCAAAAAACCCACACATTATCGAGGAGTTGGGAGATGAAAAAGAATGAACGCGTACGGAAAAGAAGACGTACGTCGACTTCGTCGCCTACCCATATTCTCCATTCAACGAGATGATGCCATTGACCTCGTCATTATTTTTACACGTTCGAACTGCATTGGCTTTTTACAAAAGCTACAGAAAATTGTTGGGCGTGAATGTATTTGGGCAATATGAGTTTGACTGTTCAACGATTTTGGAAATATTTTTGTAAAATGAAGGATATTGAAAAGGAGTAATGTTTCAAAATTTCGGAATTATTTTCCATGGTATCTAAAGATGAAAAAATCCCAAAACGCACTAAATTCAAAAAAAAAAAGATGTTTCGATGGCTCGTATTTAATTAAATTTACAATTTTCAGCAGAGTTTTTCAATGTTTTCCAAAACACTTTTCAAAAATTAGTAATAGTTCAAAATAACTAAGGCAAAACAAGGAAAATTGAAATTTATTGATTTTTGTGATTTCAACCAAAAAAATGTGATGGGATTTCAAATTTTGCCAACAAGATTTTTGAAAAATTAAAAATTTTTGAAATAGGTAATATTAGGTGATCAAAAAAAATGCTCTCTCATTCATGAATCAGTGAAAATTATGGAAAATCACTAAGAAACGGTCAGAATTTCAGCATAGGAGAAAATCAGCGAAAATTTTTTTACTGAAAATCGGTGAAAATTCACAAAAAAAAAGTCATTCAAATTTATGTATTTAGCTGAAAAATCAGTAAATTTCGCTAATTTTCTTAGAGAATTTTAAAACTTACGGAACCACTTTTTCAAAGTCATCTAATTTTCAGAAAAATGTCTTAAAAAATTGATGGAAAAAATACAAGAATAATACGGGACAATCAAAGAGTAGCGGTAAGGCGAGGATGTCGTACTACACATTCCAATTACCATATTAGGTGAAGAGTGAGAAGAAATAGGAGGGGGAAATGACTAAAAATCTTTTTCTTCTCCTTCAAAAATGACCTCACTTCAAGAGCTCACAACTGCTATTTCAAAAGGAAGAGGAAAGTTCTGTACAAAAACAAAGAGATAAAACAAATCCTTCAGCATAAAAGCTAAAAAAATTCAAGTAGCGAAAAAATCTATCAAATGCTGAACTCGAAATTTCAAAATCAAAGCTGGAACATTAAAATTAAAATATTTATTATACTTCTTACAAGACTCGATTCAACAATATCACTTTTGGGTTAGTAACTGATCCTAAAGATTTTTTGGGGGTGAGGAGGGAGGAGAGAAGGATGAAAATCTTTATACTAATTTTTTTCAATTTTCTTCAAAAATGTATAGAATAAGTAGGTGGCAAAAATAGGCAATAAATAATCGAAAAATTACATTCTTTTCAATATTTTTTTTTCAAAGAACCAAAATATTTTACGTAAATGAAAAAAACAAAGTCTAAAAAAAGTTTGAAAATAGCCCAAAAAACATTAAATAATTTTGGAGCAAAAAAATTAAAAAATATCACAATTTTCAGACATGTAAAAATCTTAAAAATGAATTGAAGAGTTCTTTAAAAATACATCCATAATTTAAACCGTCTCTTTTTAAAGGAAAATTTGCATAATTTTTAAAAATTTAAAAAAACTTTTTCCGCAACACAATTTCACTTTTTCTTTTTTTTAGATCAGCATTTTTGCCACCTACTTATTCTACACATTTTTGAAGAAAATGAAAAAAAAAAAAATAGCATAAAGGTTTTCATCCCTCCCCCCCCCCCCAAAAAAAAAACGTCGGGATCAGTTACTAATCCAAAAGTGATACTGCTGAATCGAGTCTGGTAAGAAGTATGAAAAAATTTTAATGATGATGTTCTTGCTTTGATAACTGGAAATTCTCTTCTTTTACGAAAAATTATAACTCAAATTCGTTAATACAGATTTTAAATTAAAAAATGAACTGACTCTGCCATTACTTTTCGATGAAACTGGGACAAAATTCATTTATTGTTAGAAAACTTGCCCACCAATCCAATAAATAATTTCTGTCGAGTTTTTCTCGTTCCCCCATATTTTTCGACATGGGCTCAAAATCAGCCCAAATTTTATTGGCGATTGAAAGAAATCCAGGACAGGTGTATCTGAATATGCACCAGTTGCACCCCCTCTCGTTGCCATTGAATTTCAATGATCCGCATGGACCTCTTAGAAAGTAAAACCCTCTCCGGTAGAGATTTATGCCCAAATTTTTTGAAAGCAATTTGTAATTCAGCTCTATTTATCTACTACACCTCGTCAATTTCAATCAACTGATTATTGGAGCAAAACTTATGATCTTCTACCACTCATCAATCTTATTATACATTCAAACAAAGACCACAACGACACACTTACAAACCGAATAGATGAGGAGAAAATTGCGTGTTAATGAAAATACTCAGCAACATTGTGGGAGGTGAAATTCCTCTGTATACGAGGGGTATCGTAATATTTCAATTAGGCGTTAACATTGTTTACGTTGGTTTCGTTGGTATCATTAAAATAAGAAAACACAGAGAGAAAAATAGTAGAAAGAAACGTACAATAGTATACGAAGAGTTATATTATATACGTGTACAACACACGTTTGTAGGGCATTAAGTTAGCCCATAATTTTCACTTCCTCTTTCCAAGTGTTGGTTAGCGTTGTTTTCGTACCGCGTTGCTCATCTCCGCCGCCCCTGGGCCTCCCTCGTCTAAATCTACAACACTACCACCGCCAGAGCCATTGGCAGCACCATAGCGAAGTCGACGGCGGCGGTTATTGACCTCTCTCGCACATCGCGTTGTTCGTTCGCTAGCTCAGTGCGTTATACTTGTCAAAGATTTTCAAATTCGTCGAACGAGGGTGGTTAGTGGTCCGTTCAGGGCGCCTTTCTGCCTCAGCTTGTCCGTGGCCGAGGCCGGTGCCGCGCAGTAGGAGTAGGAGTACGATATAGGATGATAATACGGCCACATACGGAGCGAAAGAGAAAGGATCTGTATTGCGAGTGTGTCGTAATTACACTTCCAGACGAAACATGGATACGACGAGTACATCTACCTCTACCTACTCCTCATATACGACCGTATTACGGTCACGATGCGTGAAAATCTCTCTCACTTGATGCACTGTATGCTATGTGCCGACTGCCGACACTGCTGTACGGATGCTGTAGCTGGTGGTCGTGCTGAGTATACGCAGCGGAATACCAGCGTACAGTCGGTCGTTCCAAATAGTGAAAGAAATTCGATTATATCCAAAAATAAGGCAATTGGCACCGTTCCCGCGTTGTCCTCTGGGTACGTTTGTTTAGCCATTGAACAGTACGATTGAACTTGGCGTGTTCGTGTTGATGTTTTGCACTTCATCGCTGGTCGTCAGCCATCGCGAATTAGAGTTACAGTACACACGCATCGAGCACACAATTCAGGGTATGGGATCGTGAGAAACAATGAAGAGGAGAGAGGAAGAGGGAAAACAGAAAAAAACGAAGACGATAAAAAAATATTTCTTTGAAAGTTGTAATTGCATTCGAATGTCTTTTCTTTAAAGGATGAGAAAGGGTGAATTTGCTGAATCATCAGAATTTCAAAATTGGGGCATTTGAAGAACCCAACACTAATGATCACATCGATCTTGACGATTTTTTTTTTATTCCTATCAACATCTAAAATCGAGAACCTCTCAGTGACCTTCGCACGAAAAGTTGAGCTTTCCATCACAAATAGGTCACCAGGTATCTACAATTTTTTTGAAATAAAAGTATGGTGGTCAAAAAAAAGTACAAATTTTTTTTCTAAATCTGAAAAAAAAAATTCAAGTTGAGATAATTGCAAAAATGATCGACTTGACTTGCAAATAGGTACTTTTCAAAATTATGCAATGTTGCCATATTCAGATTTGAATCAACGAATTCTTGCCCCTCTCCCCCCTCTTCCCGAGAGATTCATTTTACGAGATTGACACTATTTCTTCACTTTACAAAAGTTATCGATCTGGAAATGGAGAAAATTGGCAAAAAAATTTCTACAGCATACATTTTCCCAAAAATGACCCAATTTTAAGAAAATTGAAATAATTTATTGTTCAAAAGTAGTTTTTTAATCGAAAATTGAATTTTTCTACGAATTTTGGACTTAGGATGCTGCTCGAGGTCTCAAAATGACGGAAATTTATCCCTCTCTCCAAATGAAATTTATTTTTCCAACTTCGGGTTTGATATCGCTAGACACGACGTCACAATTGTATTCAACATCTACTTGTATTTGTATTTATCAGTATTTATTCATCATTTTTATGGTTTACTCCGGGATATTTCACTGAATTTTCAGCGATGTTCTTCAACTATTTACCAATCCTTTTTTTAAATTTAATGATAATTTATGAATTAAAAATAAATAAATTCAACAACTTTTCAACAATTTTTATAATATTTGATGCCATTTGGCCATTTTTGAAACGACTATTTGATTTAAAATAATTTTTATCGCATTTTAGTCAATTTTTAGGTATGAAATTTCGATATAATGTATTTATGAATTTTTACAAAATTTTCAACGATTCACATTAAAATTTAGCCGAATTTCAAGTACCTACGATTACTTATTATAATTATTGTCGCACAATTTTTGAATATTTTTTTCCAACAATACAAAGCTACCACTTTTTTGAAAGATGTTTTAATTTTTGAAACTTTTAATATTTTTGAGATGTTCAGAATAATCTCCACAATCTTTTTCAAAATTTTCCAACAATTTTAGCCGAATACAAGAATTGCTGAGCAAAAACACCAAAAAACTTGGAATTTACAAATGAAGAATTATAAAGGTATTGAAGATACACATAGTACGAAATATCAAAGAAATCAATACACAACACTGAAAAAAATAAATGGTCTGTGTACCTAGAAAATACGGTACTCTGTACCCTAAAATATGGGAATCGCCTATCAGTGTTGAAAATAGAGCTGAAACCTGTCTCGTGATGGTTATACCAAACTCCTGCATATATCTGTAACATTATTAGGAATGTTTTCTCAACTCGAAAGTATGGGCCTGGTTCCCATACCATGGTACTGGATCCTGGATACGTAGTGTAAGCAGTACAAGGTCGTTGCTATTCTTCTCACTGCAGGACATTAACCGATCCTTACATGGATTTTCACTGTACCTTGCGGTATGGGACTGAGTCCCATACCAATGGTGATTCTCTTTAAGAGGATGTATTGAATACCTCATTTTCAGAAACGATTGTAACAGTGATAAAACGAATAAATTTACGCGGATTATCCTTAAATTAATGAATTAAATTATTAAAAATGGAATGAAAAAAAAACGGACGCGTGTTTCTTCAATCTCACTGTATTCTGAACATTTTGCCATCATAATTTCTCAATTTTGACATATTAAATTTTCCTGCCTTTACCGGGGATCGAACCTATAACCCTACAATTCCTAATGTTTCCTACTACCTAGTACCTAACTCTTAACCAATGTGGCTACAACCGTATGTATTGCTCTGACACGTTGAACACCCACAATAATTCTAAGATTTCGAAAAGCATCAAAGATTTAATAATGCAATTGGTAAATGACTTACAAATTCACAAGCTCAAAAATTTCATTTTGAAGATGGCGGAAGAGTTTATGAATTATGAAGGAGAAAGTAAATCATAATCATAAATCAATGAAAAGTTCATTCTATTTCATTTTTCATAAATATTACGAAATAATTTATATGACTAGAATACAAAGTGCCGAAGTGCTAAGAATGTATAATTATGTAGAACATCTGATGTCATTTTACCACCAGACACGGTTTGAGAGGGATGGTACATTGGTACACCCTTCCAAACAGTTTTTGGTAGGCAAATCGGTGTAAATAATTTCCAAGTCGGCAATATTTAGAATGATTTTTTTTTTCTAAAAATGAAAATGGCGAATTTAGTTTTACAATTTTTTTTTTTAAGAAATCAAGTTTCTGAAATGTACAAAAGCAAATGTTTCAAAAATTATAATTCTTTGAAAATTCCTAGTTTAGTCTGAAATTTGCAACATTGCAACTTATCACAAAATCAAGATTTTTGAATTTTCAGACTGAAATCATTATTTTGCCAACTCAAGACTGTAAAATTTGAAGTTTGAAAATTTAACCTGACAAAAATATAAAAATAAAAAAATATAAAAATTTGTTTTTAAAATTTAAAAATTGGCTTTTAGCTCTCTGATGTTTTTCTTGCCATTCCAACTATCTAATATTTTCTTGCCATTCTGACTATCTGATATCAAGTCAATTTTCAGCTTCTGACTTTCTGATATATGTATAACAAGTCAGGAATTAACTAAATAAAACTTGGGAATTATTTGAAAAAAAATGGTACCTATTTTGCATTACTCCATTAATATGAGAAGTGGAAAGAAAATGATGAAATATCTAACCATGATCGCGGTTATAGTATGTCGCATCATTGCTTGACCGACCACCTCGGTAAGGGACTCAGTACCATACCAAGTTTCCATCATGTTGTAGTAGAGAGTACCCCAACATAGGAGAACTTTGCACATGCATAGCGGTTGTGGTACATCACATCCTTGCTCGACCAGTCATCTTAGTATAGGACTCAGTACCATACCAGGTTTCCATCACAGTGTGGTAGATATTAACATAAGATAGGAGAACTTTTCACATGCATATGGGTCTGACTCGCGCATTATAATGTTTTTGTATAGATTAATGGTGTAGCAGGTATCATATTGTTCTTCATTTCATTACATTGCGCTCAAGGTATATAATCCTGTTGTAGTAAGGGACTGAATACCATAAATTTAACTTGATTATGGTTACATCAAGCATTTGTTACCACAAATGGATGAAGGAAAATTATAACATTAATGCAGTCAGTCCCGGAAAAACAGTGGAGGAATAATCAGTGACTCATTCCCTTACTGCAAGGTATTCATTACATGAAATAGGAGACAGTGCCTTAGAAAAACAGTTTTAGTTACATGATTTTACAGCAATTGGCCAAATTACCATGAAATACAGGACTCATTACCATGATTTCAAGTTGAAAGCATGTCATTTCCAAAATCATTTTTCTCAGTGAAGTTTTCAGTTGCTTCGATTGGAACCTATTTTGAATTTTTCTGTATGAGCCGCCCTGAAATTTGAAAAAGGAGCCGTTCGATGGTCTTGTTCTTCCTCCAAAATTTCGAAAACTTTTATCTGATTTGAAAGTTTTCTACCCCTGAGTAAAATATCAATTTCGATCGAAAATCAAGTCAATTTCAGATAAATTTTTCAGTTTTTCAGAAGATTTCGATTTCGAATTGATTATAGGTTCAGACTTCTAAAGAAAAAGAATCATTCCTTAGTAGAGAATTTTTGGCCACATTTTATTACTTTTCAGAAGGTTTCGATCAGTGGCGTAGGAAAGTGGGGTACAAGGGGTACGTTGTATCCCTTCCCCAACCGTATCAGATAAAATTTTCAAAGCATTAAAACAGAAAAAAAATTGCTTCTTTTTGTACCCTCCCCCAGAAATCCTTCTGGTATTTGAAGTCTTTGAACTCATTTTATACCTCCCCCTCCCCCCCCCAAAAAAAGCTTCCGACGTCTCTGGTTTTGACCCCTACTCTTGAAAATATAATAAACGATAAAATGTTTTCCATGAGATACTGGAATATTTTGATCACAAGGACAGATGTCCCACTTCGGTATTTTTCACAAAATTTGGAAAAACAAAACAGACGGGGAGAGAAGGAGGTATTTTTAAAGTCAACTGTTCATTCAACTGTTTCATTATCCAATTATCCTTCGATTATCTACCCAATGATTTATGAAATTGACAAATTACGGTGATTAATGAGTAAATGGGTCGATTTAGTGGAAAATTCAACATCAGAGCAAAATTCTTACTTCCTCATTTCCAAAACCAGAAACATCATTGGACAGATGCAGAATCCTACATAATGTATGATCAGAAAAATATGGAATTTCTCAAGAATCCTGAAAGTTGGAGAAAAGGTAGCTCCTTCCTTTATCATGAACCAATCACTTGCAAGTTCCCATAAATAAGTCCATGTGAGCTTGCATTAAAAAACACCCTTAGGGAGTAAACCAAATCTTGACCTCCTAAGGGTGGTTTTGTTATGCAAGCTCGCATGGACTTATGAAGATCTGTAAATAACTGGTTCCTTTATTAAAAAAAAAGTTTCAGGTTCCAGAGAAAAATTTGCAAACGTTGAGTCCTTTTCCAAAGAAACGTTTCATTTAAAGAAGAAAAAGTTGAAGAAACCCCAAAAAATGATTCCACCAGAGTTGAATATTTTCAATCTCCTCCTCTCTCCTTCAAATCATTTCAATTTTCATCTTTAAAATTTGCTAACGTTGAAACCTTTCCCAAAAAAACTTTTCATTTTGAGAAGGAAAAAATGAGGAAACCCCAAAAAATTATTCCATCTGAGTTTAATATTTTCAATCCCCTCCCCCTCCTTTAAATCATACCAACTTTCAATTTCTCTTTATTATTTTCGTTTCATTTCTAATTAGTGTTGATCAATCAGAACACATATTTACAATTTCTCGAGCATCTAATATCGATACTAGCCCACCAGGTTTTTCAATCAAGCACCACAGCACAAGTAGGTACTTACTACTTACTCATTTCACTCCGCAGAACATATTACAAATACGCAAATATATACGACCTACTCGAGGTCAATTACGATCGCAACATAGTAGATACGTATATTCGCATGTACCTCTACATATAGCAAGTACATTGTACATTGACGTGTATAATTTTTAAAACTAGACTCGAAAAAAAAATACTTAACATCTACCATACCTAATAATAAAACTGAGGGAACCGCGAAGGTTCAACTTCTTCACATTCGTGATTCCGACTCCGGACTCCGCATACTCCACTCTCTCTACCTTTCCCTTTCTGATATTATTCTGCGTCTACCTGGCACCTGAGCTGACAACGGTCAATGAATGATAAACACCCGCAGCTCGCCTCGAGCCAAGCACCCGACCACCGATCAACATTCAACATTGGGTATTGTACCAAGCATACCGGTTCCCCCTTTCGATTCGAGCACACCGAGGGTCGAGTTCTTTGGTAAATCGACTCGTAAGCGTCTACCTCTTCTACCTTGGTATATTCCGCTCAGTCTGGTACACCTCCAGTCCTCCGGGTTCTCCGCTGTGTTGCTAAATTCGCGATATCATCTCGGCACTTGGGCAAAGCAGAACGGTAATTTAATACGCCGAGGATTCGCTATCGCCAGCCCGCAGCCCTCCCACAATCTAACGGTTCCCTGTCTCTGGTCTCTGGCGCTGAGAAATGGCCAATTTCTCATCCGTACACACGATATTAATTATTCCCAGCGAGTACATCGCGAATTTTTTTTTTGCTCGATGGTCGAACACATCGACGAAGACAACCACTGCTCTGTACCGTAATATTCGACATAAAAGAGGATATATTGTCGACTCAATAGAGTAAAACTGCCAATTGGCATCGGTCATAGAATACGCAGCTACAACGTAAATTTTTACTCACTTTAAAAAAATCTTCTGGCAATGGTATCCACTTCAGGCATCTGTAACATAAGGAAAGCAAAAAAACCACGAATTATTCACCAGGTTTTTTTCTCATTTTTTTTTCTTAGCTTTTATACTTATGTATAGTTACCCTAAATTTACGAAATCGATATGACGACAGCAAAACGCGATGAATGTGCGGTACCGCGCACTACGCCATGCCTAGCTCGGGGAAATTCCTCCTCCCCCTCCCGAGAGCCCGGTTCCGCCAAAGTTTTCGTCGTTTTTAGTTTACACCGAGTACGTTTTGACGACGACATAGAACCAAAGAAAAGAGGTAAATTTTAATGACGTCTTTTTGTATCCAACCGAGCGTTAAGAAAAAGTTCTTTCTCTTTCAAGGTCGATTCCAGCAACTACACGAGAAATAATCAACAACTACGAGTTGGCTTGGCGAGAAAAATGACTAAAGCGAAAATGAGAGTGAACCAAGGAGCGACGAATGCCGAAAAGCACCGGCACAAAGGTAACGTACGTTCTTGATCGAGATCCGCCAGCATTTTGAACAAAAGAAAAGAAAGGGGTGAGAAGTTTCAACATTTGCGTGAAAACGAAGAAAATGAAAGTTGGAAACATGACTAGCAAAAAACTATGTACGATGTAAAGAGTTACAAAAAAAAAAATCAAACATCTACTCGACGAAAACAGCAAAAATTGATAATGAAAATGTTGTATTTTCTATCAGAATCAATCTGGTTCAAATTCTGCTTCTATTTCATTCAAAGGAATAAATTTCACCAAAAAGTAATTTTTCACTGATTTAGACGAAAACCATTGATTTCTCAAACACTTCCTTTGACATAAAAATTCAGTGAAAAAGTGACTGATTTTCAGTGAAATTCATTTCGGCAAAATTTAGTTCGAATTTGACTGATTCAAATTTAAAGAACGTTTTGGAGAAAACCCCGTGATAATTACTTATTGAAAGAAAGGGTGATTTAAATCTAAAATTGCGAGCGAAAAAAAAATGAAAAAATAAAATAAAAATTTGAATATGAATTTTGAAAATGTACAATATGAATTTTTTTGAAAACAAAACTAACACCAGAAACTTTTTAAACGAACAGACAAATAATTTTAAAATCATGACCTCACAAAAAAAATCCTTCAGAACAAAACAAAAAATTCAACAATTTAAGTATGTACTTTGAGAACAAAAATGACAACGTAAAAAAATATTCAACTTTTTGTAGATAACCAAACAGCACAAATGGAGCCAAACGATAACGCCACAAAAACTATAATTTATCAATTTTAAAAAATGATACATTCCAATTGTTTTCTATGGGAATGCAGAACCTCTAAAAGATTTCTTAGTATTTCAACAAGATATTCGATCATATTTCCATTTCTTCTCTCAATCTCTCACAAATAATTCACTTCTACAAAAATTGAAGTATCATTAATTTTTTGCAACCTTAGTCACATTTTAAAAAATCGTTGATACAATAAAACATTTCTGTCACTATTTTTCAAAAACAATTATTTTTTCCTCGAATTTTCAGGTTTTTCGCAATTTTTTCAAACCAAGTGCACTAGAGCTGAATTTTAAGATTTCCAAAATTTTTCAACTCCACCCCCCTCCCCCAGAATTAATTAACTTTTTAAATTTCACAAATTTTTCTGTATAGGGTTGAGTTTTGGAATTTTCAAATTTCTCCCACTTCCCTCCCAAACTGAATTTTGTAATTTCAAAATTTTTTCTGCATCTCCCATCACAAGACTGAATTTTAGAATTATTTCAAAAATTTTTCAATTCCCACTTTCAAAGCTGAATTTTAATTTAAAAAATTTTTCCGTTCCTCCATCCATGAACGCTGATTTCTCTCTTTCAGACTTGAATTGCGAAAATTACAAAATTTTCTTCCTCTCATCCCCCTCTAGAACTGAATTTCAGCCAAATTTTAAAGCAAAAAGATTTTTGGATTTGTTTATTTTATTCAAATTCTGTAAAAACTGTTACAAGATTTAGAAAAACATTTCCTACCGCTTCTCCACAACATTTTTCAAGCCGAAAAACTTTCATTTATCCATTTTTTGAGATATCGTTTACTTATCGAAGAATTTTGTGAATGTTAAAAAGCTAAAATCACTTCCATAATCGAAAAATAATATTTTTAAATTTTAAAGCCCACCAAAAATCGAGGAATCAACTTGAACAGCTAAAATTATTTTTTTAAAAAGAAGGAAGCACAGTGTCCAAAGAGGGTTGAGGAGAAGACGAGAAAAATTTAAGTTTTCTTAGGTTAGATTCGGATGTTAGGAAATGAAAATTACATTTCGACACTCTACATTATAAATTTGAAAATTTAAATTTTCCCTTTTCCTCTCGGTCTCTATTGGTTTTAGGGTCAAATCAGCATCATTAAAAATTTCCATAAGCCAAGTTTCAAGTTTTAGCGTTTTAAATTTTTAAGCCATTGGCCAACAGGGGGTGGCGGTGAATTTGAGGTACCAAATATCATTTTCGTTTTATCTAATCAAAGGTGAATTAAATACATCGAGTATTTCCTTTGGTTGTATTAAATCCTAAGAACAGAATACCGAGACCATTAAAAGAAAATTTCAAAACCCATGATGACTCATTCGATTTCCAGAATCAATGATTACGTGGAACACATTTGCATTGCAGTTCTAACGAATAATGATACAAGAGCTAAAACTTTTTTACAATAATTTTCCAAATTGAAACATTTGGAAAACCCAAGAGCCTCGATGACACCACCATCGATGAAAATGTCTTCTAAGCTGAAAAATTCAACAAAACTTTCAAACTGCAATCATCACACCGCTGATAAAACAACTACCGAACAAATACCAAGAATGAATCATCAAAAATGTACCTGAATCCAATCTGCATAGGCTCCGATTACAGATTACCACAATTTTTTTCCTAGATCAAACCTCGTAACACCTTCATAACAAAATAGATTAATAAAATCAAACCATCGACGAACGCGAATCTAAATCAAACTCTTCATCTTCGATTTATCAGCAGGCATTTCAACTCGATGATGTTTCATCGATGACGTAATCCTTTATCTGTTGCTTCAAATTCGTGAAAAAAAGTGGTATGCTGACCTTATAAGCGATTTACCAAAAAAAAAACGTTGCGTTGTTCGCACATATATTCGACTTATACGCGAGTGCGTGTGAATATCCATGAAATCATACATTGGTCACGATCCGGTATAATAAATTTATACGTACGACTACATAATCAAGTCTTAATCGCATACTTGAGAGGAAAAAAATTTTTAAATACACGCAGCATTCGACGGAGCAACCTGATCGATCTACAAACAGAACCTCTGGTCCAAGTCTCAGTCGAAATACCGGCTACAAAGTTCCATTGCGTCGAATGCTCGGCTATAAATGTAAATGCGAAGGTAATTAAAGAGGAAGTTGAAACGGGGCGCGATGACATTAAACGTAGTCCCATGTACCTTCGTATTCAGGTGGACGAGCTTGTTAATTTAAATTAGAAAGTGACTGCTATACGGAGCTTGCCGGCAAGAAGGTGTAAAAACGAGACGCGCCAAGCTGAGGCAAAGAAGCACTCAGTGATTTCGCGCTTCGTTTACAAATTGAATTAAATTTCGCCCTGAGATACCGCACCGTGTCTCTGGCGGTACTACAAACACTTTAATATGCACATTTACCCAGATACCGATACGAACTTGGGCGAATATCGTAGCTAAACACCGACCAAGATATGCGACCTTGTCGTAATTGATAATGCATATTTTCGATGCTATGCGCCTGCCTACTGCTAGTAAAGATTTTTACAGCTGCGGACAGGTGTGGCGGGGAGCATAAAATCGTACATAGAGTAATTATTCTCTCCGTGTGTGTTTTCTTTTCAGTTATCGCACGCTGCTGGTCGTATTCCCAAGTAATTAGAGCAACCGGTTTTCCTTTTCTTTTCCTATGTAATGCAGGTATAAATTGCATCGTACTAGTTTTTATACCATTCCATCTTCCCCTTCGGTCTTCCTCGTCCCTCCGACCGGGTACGTTATTACGGGTATTATACCAGCACACCTAGGTACGTGGCTTGACATACCGAGTGTAATGATCTCCCTTATTAGCCTCGTATACGACGATGCTGAGGCAGGGCGCACGCGCGAGATGTAATTATTCATCGAGCTCGATGTGTCAGTGAAAGTGATGAGATTAATCGTTCAGAACCGGCTTGGTGAAAAAAATACCGGTGTGCGAGATTCCGTGCTGATTTTTCTATTCATCTCGATGCGTTGTACTTTTTTTGGAAAATTCCTTCAATGAGGTGACTAAGAAAATTTTATAGTGAAAATGTAGGACGTTTTTAAATCTTGGTAATTTTTTTAGTTCGGAAGGGGGTAAAAAATTTTCTTTCCTATTTCAATTTTCCAGTTTTTAGCGAACTTCCCATCCTAGCTAAATATTTCATTTGGAGGGGGGATCGAAATAATTTTTTTTATTCTATAATTTTTCGAATTTCTGAGGATACGGAAACCATCAAATTTTCCCAACAAGATCAAGACACAGATGGACAATTGAACATTCTGTGGTTTCCCTTCAGCTCTAACTACGATTTCTTCTAATGACTGGGCATTGCAGCGGTCACTATATAAATTTAAGACCTCGAAATTCAAAGAAAAATTTAAAAAATATTCAAGTCAGAATTAAGAAGAGTTTGAGAGGCAAAACTCTAAATTTGGAAATTCGAGTTTCGCCCCTTCCTCTTCTGCCTCCTTGGTTTTTTGGATCAAATAGACCAAGAATCAACATCATCAAAAATCCATTCGGCTTGTAAGTTTTGGGAGAAAAACTGATGCTTATAAAATGTTTGAATATAATTTATCGAGTCTAAATAAAGCGAAGGAGAACATTTTTGCACAAAAAACAAATTTTGACACCTAAAATTTCATCACTTCCCCTCCCCATTTCAGTAATCACAAAAAAGTGAGACTCACGACACCTTTGAACACTTCTATGCCCATTTATTACGAAACGACAAGCTACAATTTTTTTTACATTTCATTTTCAATCTATTTTTCGTTCTGTAAGGGTGTGTTTGAGCGAAGTAAGGGCAAAATTTTCAAAGAATTCTAATTATTACAGAAATTCGATATATTTATTTTAATCAATGGCTTAATCAGAATCGTCTGAAAGGGAGGGCGTTTGAATCAGAGGCATCGGAAGCTCTTTTTTTGGGTGGCTGCAAAATGAATACAGAGGCCTAGAAAACGAGAAAGGGTAAAAAGGAGCGTTTTTCGATGTCCAAAAAAGATATTTTTTAATGATTCGGTCAATGCCCGAGCGAAGCTTTGATAAAACTGAATTTTTATGTCTAAACTCAAGGGTAGGAGGGTCCAGACACCCCCTCCCCGGCTACGCCCCTGATTTCAATATTTTTTCGCAGTATTTCAGTTACAAAAGTAACAAAATCATTAGGTACCCACTCTGTTTCAGAAAATTCCCTTCAGAATAAGCCCATAGTATGCAACTTCATTTTGAATATAATCTAGGTACAATTCGAATATTTTGCATAAAATGCATATTTTTGCATATTCAATTGCTGCTTGAATATTTTAATCCAAAATTTCCGCATATTTCACAATTTTTCAAAAACTTTTGAATATTGATAATTTTAAACAATTTATCTGCAGATTTTTTGAATTGATAAAAATAAAATTTTGATTCATGGTAATTTGCCTTATTTTGTTAATGTGTTCCTATTTCAAAAAAAAATATCAATGATGTCATAAATTTTATCAAGACGAGTAAAATAATACCTATATTATTATTGTATTCGAACATTGAAAATATTTTACCTCGAAATATCAAAATATACCTATATTGGATATTTTAGAATTTTTTTAATTATGAAAAGTTAAAAAATCTCTTCCAGAATAAGAATTGGTTCACAAAGTCAATTTAGAATAAAAAAAAAAAAAAAAAACCTATCGAAGAACTATTCTTTGGGAATGTAAATTTAAAACGGTTGAAAAATATGGAATTTCAAGAACAAAAATAAATCCAATCTTATCAAATCACGAAAAAATTTATACAAACGAATTGTCACCCCAAAAAAAGTAATTAAAAGTGAAAAGAGATAAAACCTAAGATTTCAAAATTTAATTGAAAACAGAGAAAACAGGACATTTTAACATTTCTGACAAAAATCCCAGGATATTAGGACGTACAAGAAAAATGCAGCACGAAATAGAAGACTTGCCAAAACTAAACACCTTAAGCTCAAGCAGTCGAAATAGTACACATCACGTCGCTACATCTTCATTTTTTTCTTTTCTATTTTTTTATCACCTACACGTCTTCTTTACGACGTTATTTGTGTGCGTATAAATTTGACTGTTCTATCGCATCGTCGTGCGCTATATTTTCGCACGTGCGGAAATTTTTACCAAGTTCAATGCGAAACGTACATAGACGAGGAAGATGGCTGTATGTATAGGATAGGAATTTACGTGTACTGTACGTATTCTCTCGCGCAACCAGACTATAATATACCTACGTGAATTTTATACCACCTCGTACCTCGAATAGCTTTCGTGTTTTCATCTCGAGAGTTCTCTCACTCGCACATATCCTCGATGCGAGGATATCTTCCATCTATGTATCCTTATCAGACTTTTAAGAGTTCACCCTTCGTACTACGTGAGAAATTTTTTTCCATGGTGGAAGCTTACTGTAGTCGCGTCGAACGTGCTCTGCACGATTTCGACGTTGAAATTAATATACCGAAGGGGGAAATTTTATCGTCGTGGAGAACTAGGAGGAAACGGAAAATTTAAAGTGGGTTTGGGATTTTTCGCAGGTTGAAAACGAGTCATGCGGAAGATGCGTAGTAGGCACAAGGTAGCAACTGCGATGAACTGTTTCACCTTATCACCTATTTCACACTAAAGTCAAAGGTAGCACAAAAGTTGTATCTTCACCTGTCAACAACATGAAAAAATTGACCCCCACTCCCTCCTCATTATTAGACCACAAAAATTGTTTTCGTACCCGATCAGCGCTGTGGCAAAAAAAATGGCATTTTTTTTGCCATTTAGCTCTAATTTGGCAAAACTAAGGCAAAACCACTAGTTTTCTCCTTAATATAGCGCTAGTATCGAATATTAAAATGACAGAGTGGCAAAACATTGGCAAAATGTTGGCAAAACGAGTAGGTAGCGCAACTTTAGCGCTAGTGTTGTATATTAAACTGACAGAGTGACAAAACATAGACAAAATTGTGTCAAAAGGGAGTAGAGAAATGCTTATATGACAAAATAATGGCAAAATGTTGGCAAAAACCAGTTGAGATTCAATGTAGGTAGCGCTGGTGAGCAAAAGTAGTTCCTCCAAGAACAGAAAAATGTGATAAAAGTGATAACGTGTTTGGTGTTCTCAAATTTATTCATCCTTTTATTTTCGAAGTAATGGTAAGTGCCATTTATTGCAATTAAATTGTTGACACAGTGTCCCTGCCACTTGGCAGTGAATTATTTATTTTAATCAAGTGATAGATATTTTCTTTTGTTTGTGTAGATTAAATTTTTCCTCATCAACTATTGATAACATGACGTGACACCCAAGACAAAGCAGATTATACTTGAGTTGAGTTGGAATTGCATCCCTTCCTCAAATACTCCAATCATCATATTGAAAGATGTATATGATAAACTTTTTGAATAAATTTATTGTGATACCTATTCTAATCTCTACTATTATTATTCTCTGCATGATTCATTTTATCATTTACTAAAAAAAATGTTGACAATATTTTTGCCAAACTGGTAAAACGAATCCAGTCCTCTGATTGGATAATAATTTTGACACAGTTTTGTCTTTATTTTGCCACACTGGCAATATTTTTGCCAAACATTTGCCATTGTGGCAAAACAATACAGCGCTCTGATTGGTTGGAATTTTGCCTCATTTTTGCCAATCTTTTGCCAAAAGTCTCATGTGTGGCAATTGCCATTTTGGCAAAATAATTTGCTACACAGCGCAGATGGGGTACCAAAAAAAATTAAAATTAAAAAAATAATTTCTGAAATTTAACAAGTTGTTAGAAAACCTGAAATTCAATAAGAATCTAGTTTGAAATTTCGGAAGAAATTCGTCGAAAAACAAAAACTATTTGAAGATTGGGTAAGTGAAGAATTTATAACACCAGTTTTTTTTTTTCGAAAACTCAACAAAAATTTGAAAACTGAACATAAAAATTTTCAAGTTGAATTCAATAAAAAAATTGTGAAAAAATTTCACCTGACAGAATAAAAATGATCAGTAAATAAAATCAAATGTTCCAAGATCAACTTGAGCTTTTATTCAATTTTCACAAAATGAATAAGTTTTGAACGAAATTGATCAATTTTGAACAAATAAGGGTAGATTTTGAAGAAAATGGATAAATTTTTGAACAAAATTAGATTAACATTTCAACCATTTTTTTTTTTGACATTTCTATTAATTTTGTCGCTTTTTCGAACAAGTAATCGTATTTTTTGACATTCGAACCCTTTTTCTTGAGACCAGACCTATAAAACATTTTGAACAAATTTAAGGCTCCTAAAGCAAAAATCCGAGAAAGCGTATTTTCGAGACATTCTTGTCCTAAAATAAGATACCTTTACTCCAAATAATTCTCTTGACATCTAAATTCTACGAGGCTGTAATACTTCGCGTGATGGTTCGTATTATTATCGAAGATCGGCCACGGTAGGTAATATTTTGATAAATTGACACGGTGGCAAGTAGGCCATCGAATCGTGTTGCATCTTTCTCCAGCCCGGTGCGGAGCTGCGATCCGATACTGTTCGCTATAAATGGCGTGTCGTGGCGCAAATATCAAACGTAAACGCGAACATCCCATCCAGAAACGATATCAGACGAGGGAACCAAGAATACGAGACTATGAGAGAGAAAAGGAGAGGAAAGAGCGCAGCGGAACAAATTACCGGCGCTCACGTAACCGAGGCTGATCTGTTTACTGGAATAGAGGGACTCGACGTTGCTGTTTCCATTGCGCACTCCTCCACATCCAGCTTGCTCGAATGCTTCGGCCTTCCTAAATTTGATTAAAGAAGCATGAAACGATGTAAATCGACGTTAGCATGGTGTATGTGATGCATGTGCAATTGTGCACAACCCTGCAGACCTTCCTGGACCTTATTATTATTACGAATGCGACTTCGACATCGTGTTTTTTATCTGCGTTTTCCATTGACCATTTCGATCACCTGCTGGGAACTAAAATGTGAAAGTTTTGATAATTTGAAAAAGGTAGCTCGTAAAAAATTTTCATCAATCAGATTTTTCCTCGTTTTCTTTCAATAAACCTCGTTCTCCTGTTCTATTCCTAAAAATCCAATCAGGGTGTCTACCAATTTTGGAAAATCGAAATTCGCGACTCTTCGCGACCCTTTTTCGCGACTTTTTCTAGACTTCTCACACCGTGCTCCAATTTTGCCCAAAAGACCCCCCCCCCCTTGCGTATACTTGTTTTAAAGGGAATTTCAAGCACTTTTTAGTCCCTCCCTTTCAAGCACTCTTCTTTTCACAGGTTAGATAAACTTCGCCGATTCTGAATCTAAAATTCAGGGAGAAAAATCATGGGAAATCTACATGTGAAGCACCATCATGGAGAGGAAAAAATACAATTTTTAGAAAATAATCAGAACAATATATGTAACAAAAACTTGAAAAATAGGATCATTTCAGTTCCGAGCGGAGCGAGGAGAAAAAATTTTAGAAAACCTCGAATTCAAAGTGCATAATAAAACAATGTTTCAAATTGATAAATTTGCGTAAAAATTGGTCACCTTTAATTTCTTAAAATTACTGAAAGAAAAAATATGATTAAGCCGAGCGTAGCGAGGCCAAAGCATTTAAAAAATTTGATTTTGAAATTTCGAAAATGATTTTTAAAAAGGAAAATTGCAAGGAAAAATCGAATAAGGCCGAGCGTAGCGAGGCCGAAATTTTTGAAAAATTCTGATTTAGAGAGTGAGTAAGCCATTAAAAATTACCAAAAGACCTAATTTGATAAAATTTACAAAATTTTGTCGGATTTCCGACTAGAAA
The DNA here is from genome assembly GCA_038380155.1 of Pseudococcus jackbeardsleyi. NCBI lineage: Eukaryota > Metazoa > Arthropoda > Insecta > Hemiptera > Pseudococcidae > Pseudococcus > Pseudococcus jackbeardsleyi. Next base: position 59,684,462 of record CM076242.1, read on the forward strand.
TTGGCTGAGGGAATTAATTCCTCCATTCCCCCATCGCGCCCCCTTGAGTATAGGTATAATGATGTGAGTTGGTCCGAGCGAAGCGAGGGCGAATTTTTTTGAGAATTTATTATAAAAACCACAAAAAAAAATGCATTTTCAAATTATTTCTCCTTCTGAATTTTCAAAAAATCCTAGTGAAATCAAAAAAAATTCTACAATTTTTCTAAATTTTTCAAAATATGGATACAAAATATTCATTTTTTCAAAAAAAAGAAATTGTTGAAAATTTCAATCGCGATTGCTATTAAGTCTCCCAAAAGAATCCATTTTTCGCTTCAAAATATTCAATTGTCTGAAATGGAGGGAAGGTTTGTAATTTAAAAATGATTAAAGCAAATTTATGAGCCCGAGCGAAGCGAGGGCGAAAATTTTTTTAAAAAATGTGTTCAAAAACAGAAATTTAAAAAGGAATTGTAATTTGGAAATAATTCGCGACTTTTGTGCCAATTTCGCGACCTTTTCGCGACTTTCGCGACCGTTTTCTGAATTCGCGACTTTTTCGCGACTTTCGCGACTTTCGCGACCGGTAGACACCCTGCCAATGACCATCACATACCATTTGAGTATAAATCAACGCCAAGGTGGATAAAAAAAGTATAACACGTATTGTCCAATTATGGTTGAAAAAAATCGATATCCGCATATTTTTTATACAAACAGAGTGCTTCTGCTCGACATCGTATTCATATACGAGTTCGCAGAGGGCTGCTGAATATAAATTAACCCGCGACGATGACGACGATATCGTATTATTAACACGTAACCCAAGCCCAACGAAGGGGTAATGAATCGTTTTAATTTCCTCGCGTTTTTCCTATCCGCATTTTCGTCCTCGTTGTCCAAACGAAGCGGAAAAAAGGTGTAAATTCTTTCGACTCGAATAAGTAAGCTTCGTTAGAACATTTAACGACGAAATTGGTACGAGGATTTATAAATTGAAACCCCTCGTTTATGGGTATTTTTTCCATCGAGGTTGTTTTTTTGGGCCAAAAGTTGGTAATGTTTCGTGTTGATATTTTTGCGGTAGGAAGTATCTACCGGTTGAATTCGTGCTGGATTGTTTAATTTATAACTTTGTGTGTTTTGTTGCGGTGCAGGGTCTTGGTCAAGAATTTACACGTTATTGTTGCATTAGAGTGTATTTTGGAGTTTATTTTCGTACACGTATTCAGGATTTGATTTTGTTTTTCGTTCTTGTTTTTGCATCGTCATCTTGTTCGTTGAACTTTACTTAAGTAAACAGTGTTTTCATTTAATGGAAAAAAAAAGGAGATTTCTGCAAATTTTGGTACAAGGTTATCAAGTTCAAATTCGGAAGAATTTTCTCAAGATTACAATTTTTGAAACAAATACTTTTCAACTCCTGAACATTTCATTCCAATTCGTAGTTCCGAGTCATGCAGCTTTCTCATTTCCTTGGCAAATGGAAAAATTCAAATTGCGAATGGTCAAAAATGTAAAAATGATGAATTCAAAGAGGAGGACAGAATTCGAACAAACTGAAATACTAATACGATTTTTTTTTTCTTTTTGAAACACCTACCTACCTATGTATCTACATTAGAATTTTCAAAAAATTTGAATTCCATTACTTCTATTACCATTTTCTCGTTCTTAAAAAAAAAAATTATTAAGAATGCCTGAACGTGAAATCAATTTTTTTTTAATTTTTGAAACGAAGTTCTTATTTTTTCGGTATGGTGAAAAACAACGAAAAAAAATTCTTAAAATTATTGAATATTTGATTTTCTCCTACTGAATTCGCCTTCAGAAAAAGTCATCATCCTTAAAATTTCATTGTTGTTTTTTTTTAGAAAAATTCATCCATTTTGTTCAAAATATTGGAAATTTTTGTTTTTTGCAGCAAAGTCATTGAACTTCATTACTGTCGTATGTCAATTAAATTACAGCCAAAATTAATCCACTATTAGTTTTTAAAAAAGGCCAGAATGATTAATCCATGATATTTCAATTTTGCTCAATTTTGTTACATTGTTTGCCCCCCCCCCCCCCAAATGCAGGGTCACAAAAAAATGAAAATTCTCTAGACATAGGCACCTTGAAAAAATTGAAATAATATTATTTAAAATGCTCCTTTGAACTCTCCCTCCCCTCCCCCCCCCCTAGCTAAAGAAATGCAAAATGGTATTCAATAATTTTATCGAATTTTGATAGGTCTAAAAAATAAAGATTTCATTCTTACTTTCTGAATTTTTCTTGCTTCATTTCCCCTTCCCTTCTTCTAAAAATTTTTATCTTTCAATAAAATTGAAAAATTCAAGGAAAGAGGAAAATTCTTGTTTTTCACAGTAAAAACATTAAAATTCTAGCTATTTTCTGATTTTTATTGTTTTTATAGTGCCAATCGATACCATACTTAGCTATACTTGAGCTATTTTCATGAAAAAATGTCAAATTTTTTTGTCAACGTTTCAAATTGTTTTAAACATTAAAAAATATCAAAATTATAATCAAAATGTCAAAAAAATTGATTGAAATGTCGAAAAAATCTTAAGTTCAAATCCATACATTTTGAAAATTAATTTCTAGAGCTGCCTCAAATTTTTTTTTGCAATTTTCAAGATTTTTCAAAATAATCAGTTGTAAAAATTTCAATATTTCATCGCAATTTTTGCATTATTTAAACTTTTTTCGGAAAAATTCAACATTTTTTTTGTGAATTTTGAATAATTTTCACGAAATTAAAAAATTCAACTATAATATTTCGTTTATTTTGATAGAAAAATCAAAATTATCAAAAAAAATCTACGTTTACACCACATTAAAATCGCCAAATTTTCTACTCAATTTGATCTGATCATCTCGTAATTTTTTTCACACCCACCAAAAAACAATTTACGACAATCGCCATACCTTACCGAACCTGTAAACGCCTATGCTCCCACTCTGCGTACATAATTGATACACAATCATGCATATGTACCCTACTTCCAGTCACATTACCCCTTTGAACTTTATAGATCGATATCACCATAATTTCCGATTCGAAACAAGTCAACGGACCAATCTTGCATATGACATTACTAACCTACATATCCTCATCGCGATATCATTTACTCTGGAAAACTCGTAACACAATCCAGCTGTTACTGTTACGGTCTTTGTAAGTTTATTTATTCGCTATATCGGTATCGTTCGAAGATTACGCTCGTTACGTTGTCGGCTCATTAGCTTACTGACTGCAGAATCGTCATGCTGGATTTCAGACTAGAATCATTTCCACACTCGAGTTACTATTTGCTGAAAATTATCAGTCAAAGAGGCTGATTTGTTGCGCTTCGATTGCGTAACTTGGTCGTATCGAATTTTTCTCTCATTTTCGAGCCCATTTTATGGTGGTCGATTTGATATAAGACGGGTCTGACTGGAAAATAGGTTAATTCGCAAAAAAAAAAAAAAAAAAGATAAAACTGTTACTCAGGTGAACAATGAACTTGGACATTTTGACTGACTCACATAATTGAAAATTTGCAAATTTTCAATTTAGAAGTAAAGAATAAGTTGTCTGAAAAACATCGATTCATTTTCCTTGAAAGAAAAATTATTAATGGTTGAGAGGCATTGAAGTTCCACATCACATACCAGATTCCTTTGCATTGAGATGTTTCAATCACGTGAACATTCAAAGACGACACTCCAAAGTTCTTAAATTTATTTAAAGTTGACATTTTTTCAGATACGTTTCGTGTTCGCCGAAACAATAATAGTACGATACGAGCATATCACTATGACGCGGAGATGAAACAGATCGTTAATCGACGCAATTAGCCATCAGTTGCAGGAATGTTACGATATTGATGAATCATCATATCGGCAACGTTGGCTGACTGTGATTATTAAGTATTTGGTAACGAAAATCATGTCAATATTTCGTCGAAACGCGAAGCGGGGGCTCGGTTTACGTTCACAATTCACGTCCAAAGCATACTCGTATGGTGCCGATTTAACATGACCTACTTATTTGAGAGCTCATCTTTACCCGTATAAATATCAAAACGAAAAATTATTTCTCGTATTCGTATAATATTCCATTTCTTAGTACTAATAAAATAGGTTGAACTAGGTACATATGAGCTTAGTCTTTCAGGCTCCTGATTCTATTCAATTCACGTGCCTCTTCGACCCTCAAAGACGAAGTGAATCAATAAATTGAAAATTTTTCAACCGATAATCAATTTCATGAAGTTATCTCAATATCAAACCCAAAAATCCACCTCTAGAAAAAAGGTTGAAATTCAAATTGAAAATAATTCCGACGAATAATTTGCAATGCTGATTTCACTTCATCCTCGACCCTCGCCCGTCATACAATTTTTAATGTTTTGTGATAAAATTCACACGTCCCGAATTGAATTTTATCGCACTTTTGTAGCAAAATAAAACATTTTGAGATGGAAGGATTCTGAAAAATTAAGTAGATATTCTAATTAACCAACTCAAAATCATAACAAACGACTTTATTAGATATACTTATTCAAAATTTAAGATTTAAAAAATTTTGGCAATTATTGACAGATTTTTATCATTAAATTTTTCGGGTTTTTGAATTCGAATACAACCTACCAAAATTGATTTGAAAAAAAATTTAAACTGTAACATTCTGTTGCATTTTGTCACAAAATATCAACTCTTGTCTCAAAATAAATTCGCGACAATTAGAATCATTTGGCATCATTTTACAACAATTGATGACAGGCAGGTCTCGAATTGCAGAAGAGACATCAAAATATTTTTTAAAAATGTTCATTTCTGAAGTTCATAGTATCTACTGGATTGAGAAAATGAAAATTCATGCTATTTTCACGTTTTTTATGATTTTCATGCCTGGTGGTAGACAGACATCGTATTGTAGTAAGAGGTTTGATAATTACGGTAAATTACCGCAAATATTTCAGTAATTACGGTAAATTATTGCAAATATTCTAATAATTGCGATAAATTACCGTAAATATTCCAGTGATTACGGTTAATTACCGTAAACATTTCAGTTATTACGGTAAATTACCTTAAATGGTTCGGTAATTACGGTAAATTACCGTAAATGGTTCTGTAATTACGGTAAATTACCGTAAATGTTTAGGTAATTACGGTAAATTTCCGTAAATGTTTCAGTAATTACGGGAAATAATAGTAAAATACTTCATTACGATACATTACGGTAAATATTCTAATAATTACTGTAAATTATCGTAAATATTTCAAGAATTACAATAAATTACCGCGCACATATTTTAATTTGAAAATTCTAGTTCTTTGATAAACAAATTTTCTCGTTCTGTTCTAGATATTTTTCTTTCAAATTTCCAATTTGATACCATTTGTCATTATTTCTTGCCTCATATTTAATTTTTGAGTTGCCTAACTGGTATCAGGTTCTTTTCATGTTTCATTTCCAATTCTGTTTCATTCTAGTTCTAATTTCCAATTCAAGGTATTCTATATGAAATTCTTCATTATTTTCTAGTTCATCAGTTTCATTTTCAGTCCCACTTTTCAATTTCAAATAATTCAAGACCAATTTCATCATTTTTTCGTATTTTGACAAATTCAGCATTAAATCACGATAGAAAATATCTTTACAAATGCTCATACCCGCATTTCTTTCACAACGAATAGAAAAGAAAAAACCTACGCGGAAATCGAAGCAAGAAAATAGAATGGCACACAGCAGGTACTCAATTACGCCAACAATTTCCAACGAATAAGTACCCAAGAAAAGTTTGTTTTTCCACCGTAACGTAAACTTTTCTCGAATCAATGCTCGCGCCTCGTCGCGTAAAAATGAATCAATTTTTTCGATAAAATATTTACGAAACGAAACAAAATACGAACCAGTCGACGACAAACCTATTACAGGAGAATTTCTACCTGCACGAGGTACCTTTACAATTTTTCGAATAAAATTCGCTCACAATGTAATACGGTTCTATTATAAAACCAACGTCCTTGGTTTGAAGCCACTTGACATGTAAGTTAACGCTGGCGCTGGCGGCTGGCGAATTTATCAAACTCGTAAATGCTCCGTACATTATAGCTCACGACTTACTCTACACAGCACACAATTAAATGGAAATGGAAGCAGTGCCAACGTTTAGCGTGTGATCGCAATCGCAGGTTGTACTATTTGTACTTGTGTACCTTGAGTTTGGCAACGTTGCCTATGATTCGTTGACATTGGCTGGATTTTTCCCTTATTGTTTTACAAACGATATCCCGAGACAATGAGGCGAGGCGCAGAGCGGTGCTGATTAGCGATGGGAATAAGTACGATTATTTTTATTTTTGTTGCTGCTCATAAGACGTCGACGTAGTCGTCAATGTGCTGTTTATTGATGCTCGTGTTCGAAAAGAAAAAAAAACATGGTTCTATTTCTGAGAAAATTATCGCCGATGGTTCGATTGCGGTCTGTGGAATTATGGAAATGGTGCGTTTAGGATTTTAGGCTACGAGTTGAAATTCGGCGGAGCATGGTACATAACATGAGCCATAGTCGTATACACAGTTCGAAAGATCGATAAAATGTGCAGATGGGAAACAACGTATAAGGCAATTATCGACAAATTACGAGATAACGATGCAGATTAGAGGAAAGCAGAAGTCATTAAGTGAGATATACAATTCTGTGGAGGTACATGGTACACACTGAAATCATCAATTCATCATACTTATATTAAGACAAGGACTAGAAGGAATAAAATTTAGACTCGTATTGGTTATTTGGAGGAAAAGGAGGGGGAAATGATAGAAAAAAAGGCTGATTTGAAACCTGCAATATTCCAAAGTCGGAGAGAAACCGAATATCCATCGCAAAAATCATTCAAGTTAGATACCTTGAATTTCAGTTCAAAGGTTGTGATTTGAATCGTTGTTATTCCTTTTATTTTTTTTTTCGATCACTGCTCTGAGTAATGTTTGGATTTTTAAATTCGTAATAAAAATTACATATCCAAGTTCTATTGTGAAATGATTTCAATCCAATCATTCGAATTCTGAGTCATTCCTGGACAATTCAATTGAAGGTTTGACCTTCTGCCATCTAATTTTGCTCAAATTTTTCAACATGAACTGACCACTAAACAATTTAAAAAAATGATTAGCAGTTGAACTCCAACCTATCCTTTGGAAGAGATGAATTAGATTTTTTTCATTTTCGTGTTCATGTACCTATTACCATTCATCCAAATAAACTACTTCAACCAAAACTGATGTCAAAGTTTACTTTAAATATACATTGAAAAGGGGTATATTTTCAAAGTATTATAAAAGGTTTGTAAGTTGAAAGTTGAAATTTCTCCTTGAAAGTTCAGAAAAACTTGCTCATTTAAAATTTAAGAAAACGTTTTCAATGAAATTGAAATTTCCTCATTGAAAGTGTACGAAAACTTTCTCATTCAAGAAATTTTGGATTGAAAATGAGACCTTTTAGTAGGAAATTGGGCTTTCTCACAGCAAATTGAACGTCCAGACGTCCAGACTGAAAGCTGAATTTTTTGATGGAAAGCAAAATTTTTTATGAAAAGCCGAACCTTTGCGTTCAACTTTTTGGTTGAAAAACAAACTTTTTAAAATTAATGTAAATTTTCCTCTGGGGTTGTCACTCTAATGGATGCAGTTTCTTCGAATTGGACTTTCCCATTAATATGTACATAGTTGAATTTTTTCAGTAATTCAGTATATTGTGAATTCTTACTGAAAGAAATCAATCTTCAGAAGATTATAATCTATGTATTTGTACCATAAAATATTAATTTCCCAAATTTCGGGACAGAGTGTCCAGAACACATTGGAAAAGATTTTTACTCCGATGTTTGCGGATTCTTTAAACCAATTTTTCGACGTTTTCCAAACCTTTCACATATGATAATTATTTATGAAGCATGAAAAAAAAAAAAGAGAGAGAGTAATAATTTTATCGCATGAAAGTCTAACAAATGTCTTCTTCAAAATCATTACTTTTTTGACGGTTTTTGATGATTTTTCTATTATTTAAACTTTCAAGTGATTTTTTGGCAGTTATAGTAATTATTTTGATAATGTTTCGGCGGATTTGGTGATTTTTTGACAATCTTACATCATTTTTCGACGATTTTTAACGAAATTTTTAGACACTCATCTTCTGGCCACAAAAACTACTCAAATTTCAATTTCAAAAATTTATAAAACTCTCCCCTCCAGACATACACAAAACTCGAAAACTTAAAATGAAACAAATAAGTCAGGATATCAACCAAATTGTGCAATTGAAAATGTGGATTTTCTCCAACTGAAATTTTTAAAAAAATTTCACAATTCATTATTCTTTCTACTCCTTTGATTTTTCAAAATTCCAGAAAAAATTCCAAAAATTTCCTGGCATTTCCTTAAAATTTCCAGACTTAACAAAAATTACCTCTCTTTGAGAATCCTACAAGATATGTTTTCTAATTTTTGATTATTGTTCAATAAAAAAAAAAAAAACTGAGAAGTTCAGCAGTGACGTTAAAAATTTGAGAAGGAATGTTTTCGGAAGTTGAAAACTTCGAGATGGGAGATCAATGCAGTTGAAAATACTTTGGTGTTTTCTCCAAATTATTGTACTGTTAAAAATGGTTATTTTGAAGGTATAGTGGTCAAAATGAAAAAAAAATATGAATTTTCTAATTCACTCGTTAATATGATCATAACCATTAAGTCTAATGTCAGGTAATGATAAAAATAATTCAAGTTGTTCTAAAATATTTTTTCATTTTTGGCATAAGCACATCCGGTGGAGAGGGAGACTGAGGAGGTTCGAAGCTCTTCTTTTGAGCTCGAAAAAGGATATTTTTATTACAAAAATGTAAAATAAATTCATTTTTTTGGCTCTTCCAACATTTTTTTTTCAAAAAATTTCGCTTTCGTTTCGCTCAAGCAGTACTTTAGTTAAAAATAATGATGTATTGCCGATATTTCAGTCAAAAATCACCGATTTTCAATTTATCAAAAAAAAATCTATAATTTTGAGTGAAAAATCAATGAAAAATCGCTAAGTTGAAATTTGATCCCCTTCCCACCATTTTTTCCAGAGTTCTCAGCCCCTCTTTTAATTTTTATGCGCGTTGATGATTTCTGATCAGCTTATTTAAATACCTTGAAACCTTCATCCTCGTTCATTTGAATGATAATTATATAACTTCGAGGATTTTTCAGGACCTAATATCTGATTCGCTGAGTAAGCTCATATGATTGGTCCAAATGATAATCTACCTGGACCTGGACCTGGAATGCATTACGTATGATTCAAAACAACGCCCTGAATTTAATTATGAGCTTTCTACAAAAATAATATTCAAATTATTAGATTTTTCATTTTCCCCCTAATTGTTTCTCGAAATTCTAGTTCTCTCTCTACCTTTTGTGTTTTACGATCACTCAAAATTTTCAAACTTCTCCAATCTACTCGTGCTTTTGAATCACTGTACCCTAATTTTCCAAACCTTATATACTTTAGAATTCATCTTCTTCACGATTGAAATAATGGCTCTCCCTCGAAAAAAAAACAAACCCAAAATCAAATACCCACACTCCCAAAACACCCACCACAAAAAATCCAATCACCACCCACCTTCCGCAAACACCTCACAACCCCTTCATTTCACACCATCCCAGTCATCATCGTTCACTATTTTCAAAAAGCCTTCATCTGTTCGGTATTTTGCTTTTTCGCAGCCTCGAAAATCAATACGCCCAGTATCGGAATTTGGAATTTACCACCAACGGTGATTCCTTTCGGAGAACTACGCGTAGACAGCGATCACTAGAACAACGTAGTGTACGTTTCTCGGTGTACATGTGTATCATACATATGTACGCTTATTCGGGTGAAAGTTGTAACAAAAGGGGGTGAAGAAGGGTGTTTACAGCGAAAAGGGCGCCGACCCCAGGATACGACCGAAGTCGCGCGGTGATCGATAGTTTTAGAGAAAGGGTCCGGTCTTACTCTTTCCTTCTCTGTTTCGTGGCTGCGATGATGATGGCGGTGGCGGTGGCGTTTTGTAGTACGTGTGTATGAGGGTGTGTGAGTGAATATGTGTGCGAGTTCGTACGTATTTATAGGGTTCATTTTTAGTATACAGCACGTAGCTAGATACGACGACGACCGCGTGTGTATAGAGTTTCGACGGCGGAGCATTATTCCGAATCATCCTTATTACACGTTCTCTCCCTCTTTTTTTTCTAAGGTCGGTGTTTTATTACGATTGCCTGGCACCTCCTCGGCTCCGGCCCAAACTGTCTCGACCCGCTGCGTCGTCGTTTTTTCCAAGTAAAATGTACCCAGCGTGTGAGTTTCTTTCTCTTTTCTATCCGTCTGAAATATCTTCGCTTTTTTCGTCTTTCTGGGTTCCACGACTCGTATGCCAGCAACCAGATGCATACATTTGGTCTCCTCGCCATCTAGGAAGACCAGTCTAATACTAGGGTCATTCCGACCCCTCTATGAATCCAATTTCAGGTGTACGTTGCCTGCCATCGGATCAGGTCCTTCTGTCATCTCGATTTTCATAACACGCGATGTCCCAAGTGTGACAAATCAATCGTTCGGAATTAATTCGACTCTCGTTCCGTCGTTCAATTTCACACTTTTTTTTTAATGTTCGACGAGGGAACGTAATCCGCCCATCATTAGCACCGACGAATGTAATCAGAGATGAAAAAATTTCGCGTATCGTCAGGGTCAAGGTTTTTTCTACTGGGCGAGTCGTCGCTAAATTTCTCTCATCGACTAGGCGTTCATCCGGCATAATACGTAAACTCAATCATGTCGCAAATCTTCGGACATCTCAATGCCAAAGCACGTCGACATAGCGTCGTAAAATACACGCCGGGTACGGGCAACACCCCCTCTGGCCCCCCTCGCGGACGATTTGTTCGCGTATTTCAGACTATGGTGCTGTTTTCCTTCTCTCTTGCACTCTTTGTGTCTGCTATACCACGCGTTTCGCGTACTCTTTACGACCGACATAGCTCGTCGTCGTAATTTTAATACTTGCAACGGGGTGGTGCGACGGCGCGTGTAATTAAAGCGTCGACGATAAAGCGTGTAATAGTGCAGCGTTGGTTTTTATCGATAAAACGCGAACTCGGCGAAAAAACCGAACTCGATTGAAAAAAATAAAGAAACCGGTTAACACCCCCCGATCGTGCGTCGCGAACCGAACGAGACGACGATTTAATTACTTCAAATTCGCCGAAAGTACGATCGTTATTGAAGGTGGATCGTAAAAATGCTATTATTCCTATCGTCAAATTCCAATTTACCTAAGATGATGGTGCTGTCGTTGGCCTTTGCTTCTGTTCTTGGTACTGTGTTGGAAGACTCGAGAGGACGAATGGTAGGAGGTTTATAGATAGAGGATGGAGTCATCGTACTCGATTTTTAAATCAAATTATACATTAAGGAAATCGTGAAACGTTGATGGCAACAATAATCGGTCGATACGAAAGGCAATACTCATCCAAATTCGAATAATCGTTTAATAAAAAAATTAGCTGGGTCAAAAATGACCTGTAAAGACGATTTAAGCAGGATAATTTCCCGGAAGGGAGAGGATGAAGTACGAGATGATAAAAATTTTGAATGAAAATCGCCGAGATAAATACTTAATTAAAATTCAAAAAAACTCTGAGACATTCGTGTGAGTTTTGTCAGCGGTAAGGAAAAGGAAGACGAAACTATAATAAACATGTCAGAAAATGAAAAAAATTAGGGAGGAGCAAAAAAATCATTTTATGCATAAAAATTGTTTAGAAAAATATTCCTGGAAGTTGGAAAGAAAAAAATTCATTTTTTTGAACTTTTTTGATAACATATTTTTAACCTTATGCATAATTTGATAGCCCTATTTGCCCTACCTTGGCAACGCTTTTGATGGCTGAACAATAATAATTATGGTAAAATTGTAAAACGAAAGTTATTTCGAAAATAATCTCATCAAAATTTTACATGTTCTAGTTCGATTTTTCTCAGGGATATTTGTGCTCGAGTAAAAAATTAGAGGAACTGAAATTTATCAAAAATTTTCCAAATTACGCACATGCAAATAATCAATACGTAATTACACATCCATCAATCAAAATTACCAGAAATGTGGCTCAATTCAAAAATTTTCCAGATTTTCCTCATTCCAACATTTTTACAAGATCATCAAAGTCTCAAAACTTTACTCAATTTCTGAAATTTGGCCAAAACTTCTGGAATTCTGTGGGAATTTCCTCACGAAAAATAACAGATTGTGAAAAGTTTGCCATTCCCATTTTGACTTGGTTCTATTACTTATCTTTAATGTTCCTTGAACATTCATCTCTTCAAATTTTGGAGATTCGTTGCTAAATTGAAATAAGTAGGTACATAGATAGTGTTCAGTGTCCACTGCATTGAGAAAATGAAAATTCGTGCTATTTTCATGCGTTTCAGCACTTATCGTAAATTATCGTGAATATCCTAATAATTTTGTGAATAATAATTACTGTAAACTATCGTAAAAATTCTAAAAATTACGGTAAATTACTGTAAATTATAGTAAATATTTTGATAATTACGGTAAATTACGGTAAATATTTCACGAATTACGGTAAATATTTCAAGAATTACGATAAATCACCGTAAATGTTTCAGTAATTACCGTAATCACTAAAAACATTCACGGTAATTTACCTTAAATGTTTCAGTAATTACGGTAAATTACCGAAAATGTTTTAGTAATTACGATAAATCACCGTAAATGTTTCAGTAATTACGGTAAATTACCGTAAATGTTTCAGTAATTACGGTAAACTACCGTAAATGTTTTAGTGATTGCGGTAAATTACCGTAAATGTTTTAGTAATTACGGTAAATTACCGTAAATGACTCTAAATGTTCCAGTAATTACGGAAAATAATAGTAAATACATCATAATTACGATAAATTACGGTAAATATTCTAATAATTACTGTAAATTATCGTAAATATTTTAATAATTACGATAAATTACCGTAAATATTTCAGTAATTATGGCACAAAATCAAAATTTAGAGTTTCCAAATTGGAAATGGTATTTCTGTCTAGCCCAATATTATACAAGCAATTAATACTAAATTCTATCAAAATTTCACGCACGAAACAAGCTATCAAATTAATCAAATATCGATAAATACACAAATTCGTATAAAAAATAGATAAACCTAATGAACCAGTAAAAAAAAAGGTAAATTTAACAACACACTCGCTACCAATTTTCTTCCATCAACTTAAAATTTCAACGAACTAAACTCGAGCTATAATAACCGTATTAAAATTAATATCGAACGAAAAAAATCACAATCCGGCCGTTTCACCGCTTCCCCGACTAAAAAACTTCTTCGACACGAAATTATTATAAAAGTTTTCGAAAACAATTCCAAACTATTCACCCCCGCGTTCTCTTCTTTACATATGAAAAAATAAATAAAAAGTATCACCTCGAGTCGTCGTTCGTCGACCAAGTCACACGACACTTCATTTTTATCCTTTCCACTCGTCTTCTTTACCCCCTCGTTTGAAAATTTTCGCATTAACCAAACTCTCATTTTTTCCCTCTGATTTCGACGCGTTGGCGGTTCTGCAAAAAGGCCTTTAATACGCCCCCACACTGGTTTTCTCATCGTAGAAAAATTACCAACGTATATTTCACGTGGTATTAAAAACTTTCGGCCAATTTCCACCCTCTCCGGCTCGTACTATTCCGACCTAATTTCGTCGTACCACCGAAACCAAAAAAGCAAAAGTTATGCTGAAGACGTCGTTCTTATAAAAGCAGCAGAATCGCAAAACGCACAAACGACGTCGAATCGAGTCTAATATACGATGAATAGTCGAATACAAATATCGACGAGTTGTCAGGTACCAAAACCTGTACGTATACGGTAGAAAGAGAGAATAAATTTCGTGAAAATTACATGCAAATATATACGAAGCGTCGAATTATTTATCGTTCGTTCATCTGTGCTATCACGCGAAGTATGCTCGAGCCGCGAGCCCCTCTTCTGATAGTCGATTCTTCGGTTTTACTTTCGATAACAAGATCGACGACGAGCCTTTCGGGCGAAATTTCTTCCATTCGAGTCGGACGGAGAAAAAACTAGTACGCAGTCTCGATTGAAAAATCTCAGCCTTCTTTTGCAGAACGAAGACCATTAAAGGGGAAATGGAATTTCGAGAGACGAATACGAACCAAAGGGAAGAATTCTGGTCCTCGAATTCGATATCGGAAACAACAATAATACTATTGGTGAAATAGGAACGTGATGTAAAAAAAAGAAAGTGATTACAATACAATACGCGAGGCGAATACCTCTAAGTAGGTCATCGGTTGCGCGACAGGTTGCTAAGCGGTATCTTTTTAATTGACTATTTGGAGCCGGCTAAGGTGGGGGATGTGAGGAAGGGGGCGACGCGGTGGCCGGTTATTTTCTCAATTCGCCAATGCCATCTGAACTTGTAATTTGTACGCGTATCGTTCGAGGTGGATTGTGCCACAGAGACAATCAGCTTCGCTTTGCGGGCTTATTTTTTTTTCATCTCGTTTCTTTTTTGAATTTTTCAACGTCGACGTATTTATGCAGCGTGGCTGCCTACACCTTTCTGTTACAGTCATCAAGGTCCGTTTCCGTTTTTCAATCCTCCCTCGGCAGCTTATACCCACAGCTTCTCGAAGTTCTTGATCGATTTTGCTAGGCGTTTACGCCTCATTCGAATCGAATTCGTATTTCGCGAATTAACGTTACAAATTCGTCGGCTTCGAGCAACGACTCGCTTTCTCCCGTACACGAGAATACATTTTTTCGAACCGGCGGCGACGCTGCCTACCTCCCTTCGCATCGCCAATTCAACGTACACACGGTTACCTTGACCTATGCGTCTTTCAAACGTCGTCTATATACATTTTCAAGGATTTTCGACACGACGATGACGACGTTTCGAGCAGGGGGGAGAGAAAAGGTCGTCGCAATTCGCGCAGCGTCGAGTTCATTTTTCCTCGCGCCTCTTTTTCCCGTAATTGTTTCTATATTGAAGAGAAAAAAGTGTGGAAAATACATAGCATTCGCCAGGAATAATGGGCGCACTACTTCTCGTTTCCGACTCGACCGATATAGAACGCAGCAGCAGGAAAAAGGAAACCTTATTTATACCTATTTAACACGTCGACAATTTCCAGATCAAGGTCGAGGTTCTTTATTTGACCTTTCTCCGCGCGAGATACTTAGGCTCCTTATGGTAACTGTATTACGTGTTGTAGGCCGAAAAAAAAAGCACCCCCGAATAAGAGAAACACATTTCGAGTATTCTTTTTTCCTTTTCCTTTGTACGCCGGTGGAAATTTAATTTTGCCCTCGAATGATTTATAAACACGAAGTGCAGAGAGGCGAGGTACAGGGGTGTGAAAGACGACCGAACATAAGTATACGTGCGATTGCGGATTTCCAAGTTGTAAAAACGTGGAAGGTGAGAGGCGAAGAGAGAGGTGAAGAATTGGAGAAAAATAGGCAGCCGTTGCCACGTGTTTCGTCGACGACAATTACATTATCTTATTGGGCTTTTTGAAAGTTTTTCGTCGAATTTTATTTCGAAAAATAAAGCTATGGGAGGGTATCGATTAATCACTCGGATCAAATGACGAAATGAGAATCAGTTTATGACCTTTGGAGTTCCTCGAAGTCAAATTTCTACACATTATGCATTTTTGAAATATTAGTTTATTTTTATCAACCAATACCTAATGATAAAATCAAAGAAAAAATATTTATTTTTTCGAATCACGAATCATTTTTTTCAAATCATTATTTCTAATCTATTTTTATCAGGTGAAAAAAATCATTCGCAATATCAATAATTTTAATTTCTCCGATTAATAGATGAGCCCATAATTTATTGTAAAATTTATATTCAAATTTACAAACTTTGATGGAAGAAAGACATAATTTTAGAGAAAATTTTTAGTTTTTGGTGCACCATTTTTTGGTGGATTTGAAACATTTCAAAACATCTACAAAATGACTCGATCTCCCACCTGGTTCAAATACGATTCTACGATCACATCTCATAAGATCATTCGAATCAAGATCTGAATAAAAAACTGATTCGATTCATGCCCATCCATGCATTTTCAAATAGATCTGAGAACTCGAATAGAAATCTAAATGCCTTGAGTCAAATCAAAGTTGGCTTCTGAAGGGAAGAAATGAAAATTTTCAACATGAAACAAGATTTTAAAAATTTTTCCGGCTCAAATTTCAATTTTCCAATTTTTATGGAATCCACATCAAATTTTTTCAGCTATAAATGAAATGTATTACCTAGAAAGAGGAGAGGAAATTGAGCTGCATACCCTCGCTGCCCTCTTCCATTCGACGCAGACCTCCAAGTTTCAATACTGAATGATTTCTTTACAGAAAAAGACATCAGTTTTGAAATTTTTTTAGAATTTTCAGCCGGTGCTTTGCTGCCATTTCTACCCTCCCCTCAACTCTTGAAATACCAGATTTTCTATATACTCAGGACAAAAAATATATTTCTTGAATATTTTTTAAAGGGTATGGTATGGAGAGTTGAATTTTTCAAACCAGTTATTTCAGACTTCTATTCAAACTAATCAACTTGATAAATTATTTTGATTATTTTTCAAAGAGTCGTTGGAATTTTCAATCATCTCGATATTTTCATATTCACTCTTTAAATTCGAACTTTTCAACCAGTCAGAACTGACCGATTTAAATCGACAGAATTGAGTCACAGTTGGAATCAGCAAAAAATTTATTAATTCGATCAGTGAATTTTGACTAATTTCAATCAGTCAATCAATTTTTATTGATTCAATGATGAAAATTCACTAAATGAATCTGTAATTTTTCACTGAAATTCCCAAAAAATTATGGCTAGTAATTTACAATTTTCATTTTTTCCTAACGTAAGGTGATTCATTTTCATTTCCGGTTATTCAAATTATTAGTCGTTTTAATTTGCCAATCACTCTTAATTGCAGAATAAAAACCGTCACGAGTGATTTGAATTTTTTGATCATTTTGATTATTGAGATTATTAGTCATTTTGAATTCACAAACAATCGAAACCAGTCATTTGGATTTTTTTTTGATCATTCGTTCTTAATTTCAGCAATTCATATTCTTGATCATTCCAATTATTCGTAATTTTTATAAACAATCAAGACCAATGAATGATATTTTTTGGCCATTCAATTTCAGCTCATTGCCAATTTCAGTTATTCACATTCTCAGCCATTTTGAAATTCAAAACAAGTCATCCAGATTTTTGATTTCCGTTCATTTTTGTATTTTTAGCTAATTTTGATTTTTATTCATTCTCATCATCAGTCAATTTAATTTTTATCCATTTTGATTTTCGGATCAGGCCAATCATCCATCAACATTAATAATCATTTGAATTTTTCAAGCAATCTTTCTCTTCAATCCTAGTTCTAAGTATCAAAATTTAATTTACTTTTCAATTATTCGAATGTTTGGATTTTGAGCCATTCTGAATTTTTATCAATAGAGAACTCTAAAGAGACATGTAAATTCGTATAATCCAGAAAAATCGACTTTACAGCCCTGAGATGTCCCTCAACAAGCTCAATTCCAGATTATCGAGACATTCTGCTGAAAATATCGCCAAGTTACCAAAACTTGAGAAAGTACGGTTGAAAAAGTCGATAAAACTAACGTAGAATTTTTTTCGACTCAATAAATCTATCAAGAGTAGATGTATCGTGTGTACCAGCAAATCGGCGCGATACAAAATCAATATTTTGCCTACATTCGCGCGCCTTCTAAGTATTCTTCAAACACGACGTATAATATAAGGATACCTGACTGCATTTTTTTATTCATCATTCAGACGGCCAGGGGCGGCAACTTAGCATTTTGTCATGTGTTGCTGATTTTGAAACTCACTTGGGGCCCTTGGGAAGGGGGTGGGGGGTCAACCAATGATGTCGAAAGCTTTTTTTTAAGTGGCTGCAAAATGGGTACAGAAATATGAAAAACGAGAAATTTTGGGGGAGGGGAAGGGTAAAAAGGAGCTTTTTTTCGTACTTCAGCTTTAAACAGTTCATATTCGCGCCCGAGCGTAGCGAGGGCGAAATTTCGAAAAAATTAGATATTTAATGCTTAAAAATGTACTTTTTAAATGATGTTGTTGATGCCCGAGCAAAGCTTTGATAAATTTGGAATTTTTAATGCCTAAAAAAAAGTTTCTCAAAAAAATTCTCGACCTCAAGGGGGGTCCAGACACCCTTCCCCCCTGACTACGCCTCTGAACGTTGATCATTTTTTTCAAGTTGAAAATTTTATACATATGCAATTTTTTCAATTTTTAAATATTTAAAAAGATCGGTAGGTCTAGGTATATTTTGTAACATAGGTTTTTAATATGGTACCCAATTTACAGAGCATTTTTCACAATTTTTTTTTTCATGTGTTGCTCAACCCTCTTATTTTTTTTTCATGTGTTGCTCGAGCATCCGAGCAACACGCAAGTTGCCGCCACTGCAGACGGCTGTCAATTTAATACGAAATTCGAACAGTTTTCATACATCTAGGTAAAAAGCTATAAGAAGGGTACCTACTCGCTACTCCTCTATATACTCGTGCGTACCGTACAATTTTCGCAACGAAAGGAGCACTTTGCCTGCCCTCCTTCGCAGAATCATCATCTCACATCGCGTTCTCGGATCTGTATTCTTCGTCTCGTTTCGCAGAATGCGACTACATCGCTTTTCTTTCGCTGTCTCGCAAGTTATTTTTCCTTCTGTTTCTTTTTTCTTATTTTTCTTACAATATGGAGTTTCCTTGGATGCGAGGAGGCATGGAGGAAGCTCGTTACAACGCGTATCGAATAACGAAAAATTCTTCGACATCATCGCCGCCGCCTGCGCCTTTGCCAAGTCAAGTAGTACTTTTCCAATTCGTAACTCGTAAGAAAGAAATAGACGTGTTTGCGAAATGGTATTGCGGATTCTGGTAGCTCTTATACCTCTAATATTCGTCTAACATGCTGACTCGATACGTAATCACTCTTTTCAGCGTATTCTATTTTCAAAAAATTTCATAAATAACAAGACATCATGGCCCATCTGATTTTCAAAAAACTCGAAAATTTTTAAAATTACGTTCAAATAGTAGTCTACAGTCCACGGCCAGAAAAGTGCTCTGGAAAGTGAATTTGCTATGAATTTTTGGGGAACAAAAAAATCAGTTGGCATTTTGTTGGTATGGATGGGGTATTCACGAAAATGAGTATTTTCGATTTTTGCCGGGTCACTAGAGGGGGCTGGAGCCTAAAAAAACCCATTTTTTCAAGTTGGCCGGGAACAAAAATTTTTTTTGCCATTTTGTAGCACATGTTCCCCCGAATCCGAATATGTGTTTCATTTCCTTAGGCATGGTCACAATGGTCCCCTAGGGCCCCCAAAGTGCGATTTTTGGTGAAATTTGGCCATTTTTGGAAGTAAAATGATGGTGTAGACGTCATAAAGCTCGCGGAACAAAAAAAAACTACCTTCATGGGGACATGAACTCATTCTGAACCGATTGAGCCTAATTTTTTGGAAAATGGCCGGCACAATGAGCCGCAGGCGAATTTTAAAGGTGCGCCCCCCCCCCGGCAATTTCACAAAAAAAGAAACAGCTATAAAAGTTTTACAAAATGGCTATGCACGCGTGTAACATATCAAAATGGGGTGAAATTTCGCGAAAAATCCGAAAATGACGATGAATTTTGATTTTGACCCCTTCCGAAAATTTTAAGGGGAAAAATTTGGTCAATTTTAACGGATTTTGGAAAATTGACGTGTGACCTGTCAAAATGGGGTGAAATTTCGCGTAAAATCCGAAAATGCCGATGAATTTTGATTTTGACCCCCTCCAAAAATTTTGAGGGGTAAAATTTGGTCAATTTTTGACCAATTTTGAAAAATTGTTGTGTGATTTGTCAAAATGGGGTGAAATTTCGCGTAAAATCCGAAAATGCCGATGAATTTCGATTTTGACCCCGTCCAAAAATTTTGAGGGGTAAAATTTGGTCAATTTTTGACCAATTTTGAAAAATTGTTGTGTGATTTGTCATAATGGGTTAAAATTTTGCGAAAAATCCGAAAATGACGATGAATTTTGATTTTGACCCCTTCCGAAAATTTTAAGGGGAAAAATTTGGTCAATTTTAACGGATTTTGGAAAATTGACGTGTTACCTGTCAAAATGGGGTGAAATTTCGCGTAAAATCCAAAAATGCCGATGAATTTCGATTTTGACCCCGTCCAAATATTTTAAGGGATGAAATTTGGTCAATTTTTCAGTAATGAAAAATGGTCCCGATTGAATAATACATAAATACCTATCCTCAAAACTATATTTTTCATGTTCTTTTAAAATTTCAAAATGTTTTAAAAAGTAACAATAATTTTTCACGATTGATTAAACATTAACTAGATTTTACCTCTAAACGGTTCAGAAAAAGTCGAAATCGAAATTTATTAGAATCTTTGAATTTCTAGGCAAAGCTCTACTCCATTTTGATACGTAAAATGATAGGTTTTTAAATAACTGAAAAATTTTTCAAATTTCATCCCTAAAAATTTTCGGAAGAGGCCAAAATCAAAATTAATCGTCATCTTCGGATTTTTCGCAAAATTTCATCCCATTTCGTCAGGTCACACACCAATTTTTCAAAATTGGTCAAAAATTGACCAAATATCACCCCTTAAAATTTTTGGACGGGGTCAAAATCAAAATTAATCGTCATTTTCGGATTTTTCGCAAAATTTTACCCCATTATGACAAATCACACAACAATTTTTCAAAATTGGTCAAAAATTGACCAAATTTTACCCCTCAAAATTTTTGGACGGGGTCAAAATCGAAATTCATCAGCATTTTCGGATTTTACGCGAAATTTCACCCCATTTTGACAGGTCACACGCCAATTTTCCAAAATCCGTTAAAATTGACCAAATTTTTCCCCTTAAAATTTTCGGAAGGGGTCAAAATCAAAATTCATCGTCATTTTCGGATTTTTCGCGAAATTTCACCCCATTTTGATATGTTACACGCGTGCATAGCCATTTTGTATAACTTTTATAGCTGTTTCTTTTTTTGTGAAATTGCCGGGGGGCGCACCTTTAAAATTCGCCTGCGGCTCATTGTGCCGGCCGTTTTCCAAAAAATTAGGCTCAATCGGTTCAGAATGAGTTCATGTCCCCATGAAGGTAGTTTTTTTTTGTTCCGCGAGCTTTATGACGTCTACACCATCATTTTACTTCCAAAAATGGCCAAATTTCACCAAAAATCGCACTTTGGGGGCCCTAGGGGACCATTGTGACCATGCCTAAGGAAATGAAACACATATTCGGATTCGGGGGAGCATGTGCTACAAAATGGCAAAAAAAATTTTTGTTCCCGGCTAACTTGAAAAAATGGGGGTTTTTAGGCTCCAGCCCCCCCTAGTGACCCGGCAAAAATCGAAAATACTCATTTTCGTGAATACCCCATCCATACCAACAAAAAGCCAACTGATTTTTTTGTTCCCCAAAAAAGCAGACCCATTGAACACTTTTCGGGGTCTGGACTGTAGACTAAGAAATGAATAAATCGTTGGAATTTTTTTTTTCAAATTTAGATATCAACAAGTTATATTTTTCGCTATCCTAATACGTTCCATAACCCTCGGGAAATTCAAAAATCGATGGGACATTCTGCATATACGTATTACGTACAGATAAATATAGAGTATTATGTAAATTGTATAACACAACGTGAACGAATCATATTTTTGCACATGTGTGAGCTGGTCCCAAGATGATTCACGGTATGGCATTTTTTGGGAAAGAAGAGGAGAGAGGGGAAAATGACTGGTGTTCGTAATTACCGAACGAGTCGGAAATCAGAAACAATTTTGCACGGTTGTGGAATAATTTTGATGGCTGAGGCCAAGTGAGCCAAGCTCGTAAAATTTTCAACTTTGTAGTACGTAGATTTATGCACGTACGTCGAAGGTTTATCGTATGCGATTTTAAAGTTAATCTGTTTCTAGATCGATTAATTTTCAAATAATCGAGAAAGGCAAACATATGATTTGATAATGAAATCTAAATAACGCGGCTAAAATGAGGCAGAGAAATGCCCCCCCCCCACATCTATTGGCGATGAAAAATTTCAATTTGTAATTCTTGGTCTATCTTTTTTTTGCAAATTCTTAATCTCATTTAATTCAACGATGGAATTTTTTCATGGTTTGATTATGATTCATTAAAAAAATTTTATATGTGATTTTGGTATTTTTATGAAGGAGGCGAGAGAGGGTTCTCACTTCTGCGGTACATTTTTCAAACACAACAGATGTTATAATAAATAAACGCGATTTAGAAAAAGTGAAATAATTGATGGTAAGCCAATAACCTTCGGTTATCTGAAATATCAACTAATTAATGAACTGATAGTGATACCGTATTCGATAAAAATACAAATTATATGTATTATGTAGATGTACGGATTATAAACTTGAAATGATTGCTATTATTCGTCGAAAAATGTCACGAAGATTTCAAATTTTTTAAAGCCTTGAATAATCAACATAAGGGAGGTACTGATTAAAAAATTACATTCACCAATTTTTCCCTCATTTCATCGCCCTAACCTGGCCAAATACCAAAAGGCTGCTGGCACACCTTCAAACAAAATAAAAACTGCATTTTTGGAAGAAAAAAATTAAAATTGAATAGAAAATTTTTCTGTTTTTTTTTTTTTTTTTTTAAATATGTAATTATTATTTCTGTTAGTAGAGTAATAAAAAAATTGTATTCTGAGACAAAAAAAGTAAAAATATCTATCTTCAACTTATTTTTTGAATTTTTTTCCACAAAGCCAACACTGATATTCCCAATTGCCCAACCATGTCTAAAAAAAGTTTTTTTTTCATTTTTCATCCCACAGCAAAAATTAAAAAAAAAATGAATTTTGGAAGTATCACTCTCAAAAATGATTCCCTTCAACAAATGATATCACGAATTCCCTCTCCCCTCCCCCCTCACACACACAATCAGGAACCGCACGCTGAGTCTTCATTTTATTGATGGAATTCAAGATAAGGTGAAATGCTAAAAATGAAAAAAAAATTAGAGAAAAATACCTAATTCAATTTTTTCTTCCTTAGAAATGCACATTGACACTATTTTAATTTTCAAAGATGAATTATGGATTCAAGGAATCAACCTAAGGAGCTCAAGGGGCCTCTCAAATTGCGTAAAATTCGTCAAAATATACTACTTTGAAGACATCTCAAAACCAAGAATTCAAACTTTCAAGTTTTTGATACTCTGACCATACTTGTTGAAAAATGAAAATTCTCAAAACTAAGATCGAGGTTTGTTCATTTATTTGAGAGAATCACTAGGAGAATAACTGTACTAATCTCAATTTGTCAAATAATTAGAAATTTAGAATGCCCGAATTTCTAAATCAGGTAGTAAAATTTCATAATTTTTTGATTTCTAATTCCTTATTCTATTTCGAAAAAGAAAAATGAAGAACTGAAACCATAATTTTTTGCTGTAACAGTAACCGAAATCAGAATTGAAAAAAATGAAAACAAAACCAGAAAAAAATGAACCGAAACCGAATGCAATAAAAAATTTGAAATCGTAATCAAAACCGACATTTTTTTCGATTTTGGTTCTCATTCCTGCTTAAAACTTCCCCAAGGAGGAACTGATTCATTCGGCTCGAAATTCACCCCTAAAAATAAAAATTAAATGAGGAATATATAAATTAATTTCGCATTATTTCCCTCCTTTCCTCCCCTCACCACCTATAAAAAACCAAGCTTTGGGCACGATATCCTGCTTTAGATCTCTCAGGGAAATCTGGGCAACATATGCTCCTTGTGATTTAACAGTTGCCTAAAATTTTGGAAAAGTTGATTTCAAAAATATACCCTAATGTTCAATTTGGAAATTTTCAGACCAAAATAGGCAACTGACCAAGACCAAAATTACCCAAAGTATATAAAACTTCGTAAAAAACATCGTTTTTCTAGCCTTTTCCAAACAGAAAAGGGAGGTGATCGATCAACATCGAAAATCTCCTCATCTTTCTACATTCAACCATAATATCAAACTGTAAAATAAAAATAGCTTACGTAACACTCACCATTCTCGATCTCGTTTCATGTTCAATAATAATCCAATTAATCGTGACATTATTCCGTAGATATCCACGTTGAACGCATCTGTTTGCAAAAACACACAAAGACACAACAAAAATTAAAATTAGTAACGGAATACTCGCATAGTATGAAAATGTACGTACACAAGTTACATTACATTGCATATAGGTATACCCGTCGTTGGTGAACCGTTAATAAATACGCTCGGCGCGGCGCTCTAAATACGTAGCAATATCTAAACCATATACGCACGTATAAGCTACACACGATGAAAAACGGAATTATTTTAGTCTATCGCGTTATGTATTCGTAAGGTACATTACAGAATAAACTCTTTAAAAAGAAAAACCCGCCTTCATCGCGCGTATATCAATGTCAAGTTTGAAGGTTTGTGTATCGTACGCACATTATCAACCCAGCAACTCCTCCTCAGTTTTTCTTTATCGCGTTTAAATGCGAAGAGTCGAGACTGCGTCGAGAGTATCGTTATCACGAGGTTTTTTTCTTCGTGCTGATTTTTTTTGCGAGTCGAAAAAATTCGACCGAGAAAATGTTTAGAAAAATTGCGGAAATTCTAAAAAGGTTTTCGAGAAAGTCAAAATGTCTAGCGGGATACATTTCGACCATCTGTTTTCTGCACAGTTGCGATAAAAATGAGAATTTTATTTTCAAAATATCCAGAGCGTTCTTGTTATCGCTACAGTAGATGAAATTTCAGCCACCAGTTCAGTTTAAGGTCGTTTCGAGGCAAATGACGTCAGAACGAGTTTACAGTCTATTGCCATAATTTTTAAACATCATTTTTTTATCATAGAAATTCAAAATGAAATTATCAATATTCTCCATTCTCTCTCATGTCTGAAACATTAAAGATTCAATTTTCAATTTCATATGGACAATTCAATATTGCTGGGGTCAAAATTTTTAAAAATTGCAATTTTAGCAAAAGAAACACTTATTTTTAAATATTTTTTCACATACACGCTGTGGTGTTTACAAACAAGAGTTGATCAGCCAAAGATCACTTCTGTTTTTTTTTTCTTGATTTTTAGACAGAATTGACTCTAAAATCTCAAAAATTAGGTTTGAAAGCTTGATCTTACCCCCAAAAACAGAAAAGTTTTCGAAATTCTCTCAAAAATTACAGATACTTACACGAAATTTTATCAGGAATTTTAAAAAGGTACCTAATAGCTCAAAAGTTATATTATACTTCAAAGAGTTCAACTCCAAACCGTAAAAATTTCGGTATAGAGACGTATCATGCTATCAAATGTTTTAAAAAAGGCCGGAATTCCAAAAAATTGGGTGTTTTTATCATTACGTCAAGTTTCATTGCAATTAAACATGAATTTAACAATTTTTGCGAATTCAGAATTTTATCAAATTACAGCCAAAAATGGAAATTTTGAAAATTTCTACGAGTTAACCCTATATAGACCACCAGTGCCAAAAACGGCACTACAATGCATTTTTCGAAAAAAAATCCACCTCGTGCCAAAAACGGCACTAAATGTATT
Organism: Pseudococcus jackbeardsleyi; assembly: GCA_038380155.1. NCBI lineage: Eukaryota > Metazoa > Arthropoda > Insecta > Hemiptera > Pseudococcidae > Pseudococcus > Pseudococcus jackbeardsleyi. The sequence goes on from CM076242.1 coordinate 59,710,257, forward strand.
TCCTTAACATTGTAGTGCCGTTTTTGGCACGAGGTGGTTTTTTTTCTCAAAAAAGCATTGTAGTGCCGTTTTTGGCACCAGATGGTTTTTTTTTGGTGGTCTACCTAGGGTTAATAAATATGAAAATATGAGGCTGGATATAGAAACCACCCTCAAGTGCAAAAAATTGAATTTTGCGTTGAAGCTCCCGCCCCCACAGATTTTTGAAATTCAAAGTTCATGACATTTTCTCAACTTTTCCCCGTGATATCTACGTCTCATTTTGACACCCTACCCAAAAAACACCAATCTTTCGGGAGAATTCGTCATAAAAATAGAAATAAATTTTTCAACATAATTCCAAATGATTCTCCTTTTGAATTTTGTAAAAATTCCAAAATTGTCCTACTTGTCCAAATTTTTCAGAGAATGGACACAATATGTTCGTCTCTTTTTCAAAAAAATCAAAAATTTTTAGAAAAAGTGCTTCAAAAGCTAAATTGTAAAAATTTTATCCTCACAATCAGTCTTTCAAATCTGAAATGTGACTAAATGAGAAAAAAACCCTGACTCTCGCCTATCGGGGATTTCCAAAATACTATTTAATTAACACGTCCACTTTCACTAAAAATCCAGACCCAAAAAAACCCATCCTCGCCGCACTACAACATTTCTGTATAATGACCCAGGAATCCCAGGATACCCATAGTCGACAAGTGACGAAGTTATATTATAAAAATACCACCACATTGAGTCGTATCATTATCGCGGTGATTACAGCTCGGCCAACCACCAGTGTACCGACCTCGTCTTTCGCCACCTACATACACCTTAGGTACCAGCCACCACCGCAAAACAGCACATAAAACAATAAAAATATCGCCGCGTCGCGTCGTCGTCGTTTATTGTGCAAAGCCATAATCAACCGATCGAGTTAATGTAAACAAAATATCCAATATGCTGGCTACACGTCGTCGGTTGCATTTACCATTCGTGTATTGTACTTCTTCTCTACGGTACTAGCGATGTCGACATCTCCATACCGCTGTCCCCCAGCCCGTCCTTACTCCAGGTCTCTTTCCAAGTATCGCACAAGTCACACACGCCACGAACAGCCAGAACCGAGGAGAAAAACAGCACCCGCGAGATCCAGTTACATCATATCATAAGTATACGTTGCCGACAACCCGACTGTATTAGAAAATAAAGATATGTAGACTGTAAAAAAAATACTTGCGACTTGAAAAAAAGAAAAAAGAAACATACCTATCCGTAAGCCTGTCTAGGTCCCTTTAACCCTTTTAAAAAAGCAGAACCACTTTTCTACAGGAGGTTAGTTTGGTTTTGTCAAAATGACTCTATATTGTACCGCAAATACTCGTAGAACTACATAGAAAAGAATACATATAGGTACTGGAAATGTAGGGGTAAGATGTTGATGTTGGTGCTGGCACCACGAAGCTCTCCAGGCGTGGGTTGTATTCAGTAATCGATAAGCCACATTGTCTTGATTGTCAGAAGTAAGAATTGAGTACAAAAACAGAAAATGTTATCGTGCTGTCTTCGAAAATTTTAATCTGTAGAGATAACCGAACAATCACGAAACAAAGTTACCATAGACGGGGAAACACGTACGACGACAGATAAGGATGGGCGATCTCGTGAAGAATAATTTATTAGATAAAAAGGAGTTCATTTACAGCCAGGAAACAAACGTTATCACTTCAGCCCTATTCCAAATTTCCAAATAGGTACCAGATGTTTGTTTTAGCTCGAATAGCACATCAAATGGATGCTCTGCGATCTGCGCTTACTAATCGTACCTACAAAGGCAATTTATTATAATTTCTAAGAACGCCAAATAATTCTCCCTACTCCTAGTCTTGTGTTATCCCATTCCCTAATCCAGTCTCGTACTCCAAGATTCAATTCATATATTTCTGTTTTGCTTATTTTCACATTTCACTACTACTTCCTGAGATCTTGATTTTAATTTCCGATCATTTATAGGGGGAAGATTTTTCATTTAAACATCGAAAACTACCACTTTGGACGTGTAAAAAAATAATCACTGACATGGCCAAAAATTACGAGAAATGTTCTTCCAACAAAAACATGTTATGAAAATTTTTTAATAGAAAATTAAATACCTATTTTAAACATTTTATTGAAAAGTCTCTGGTGTGGTAAGGGGGTCATTTGGCCTCTGGTCCAACTTTGGAAAAATTCTTGCGCCATTCGATTTGCCATGGTAAAAGATGATTTTAGAGCGCATGAGCGAATTTTTACCTCACCCCTGGGGGGCTGGGGGGCCAAAATACGCGATTTTCAAGCCAAAAACTCTTAAAAATTCTATATCCGCGAGTTTTCAACCGATTTTTTCCAAACTTAGCACAAAGGTAGTGGTACTAGGAGGGAATGCCCTGAAATTTTTTCAGATTTTTTTGACCACTTTAATGACCTTGAATTCGACTTTGAAGATTTCAAATCGCCTAGAAGCAGCTGGGGGCTGTCTGAAAAATTTTTTTTAATTAAAATTTTTCAATGTATTTTACATTTCTGAGAATTTTTTCAGATTTTTTCAGGTGGTGGAAAGTGGTCAAAAGCTCAAAAAACCGCCGTAATTCATCATTTTTATTGTTTAAAATCAACGTTTTTCTTCAAGTTTTCATTTTTAATAGTTTCCTGCCAAAAATATTATTATTCTATTCACTCTCCGTGTCCCATTTTGACCTTTGTTTGTTCATTTCTCATGACTGTTATCAGTTATGTTCAGAGCAGAAATGAATATCTATATGAAAAAAAAAGCCTCATCCGAGGATTTTTAGCGTAATTGACTCACAAATAATGTGACAAAAGTAATCCTACCTGTTTTTGAAGTTTGCCTGATTCCCCTGAGATTATTGGCCTTCCTCCCCGCTCAGTGGAGGTTTTGCTTATTATTTGAGGAGATGGTATTCCATGATTTTACATCATAGACGGAATAAAACGACTATATTCCCTCTCGCGATCTCGAAATTTTCAAAAATCACTTCATCCCCCTTGTTGCACAATATACTATTTGACTATTGGTACATTCAACTTTTCTAAATTGAACCCAGACCTCTTTTTTCCTTCTCTCTTTTATTATTATTTTTTTTTAAACTATTGTGCAACAAGGGGGATGAAGTGATTTTTGAAAATTTTGAGATTTTTGCCCGAGTGAAACGAAGGAAATAATTCAAAATTGCCGAAAATCATAGGCGCACCCAGAAATTAATTAAGGGAGGGGCTGAGAATTTGAGAAAAAATGGGGAGGGGGTCAAATTTCAAATTGAGTCATTTTTCACTGATATTTCAATCAAAAATCATCAATTTTTTCTGACAAACAGAGAATTTATTGAGAATTTGGTGATTTTTGACTGAAAAATCGATCAAAAATTGTCAAGTTTTGAAATAAAAGCATGTACTAAAATACTGCCCGAGCGAAGCGAGGGCGAAAACTTTTTGAAAAAATATGCTTTGAAGAGCAAAAAAATTGACTTTTTTCTCATTTTTGACGCAAAAAATTATTTTTTCCGGGCTTAAGGGGGGCTCGAGCCCCCTGAGCCCCCCCTTGGAGCGCCTATGTCAAAAATAATTCATTACCCGAGTTGAATATGATATTATGGGTACACTTACGTCAGGCGAACAGCACAGTAGATCCGTTACGCGATCCGATACTGAAAATTACATGGGGTTCTATATTTATATATGGTTATGTATAGATATAGAACCCCATGTAATTTTCTGTATCGGATCGCGTAACGGATCTACTGTGACTTTCGCCTCATAGAGGGAAAAAACGCGAATTTAAGTACTTGAGCGATTATCGAGAGCCGCGAGAGGGAATATAGTCGTTTTATTCCGTCTATGATGTAAAATCATGGAATACCATCTCCTCAAATAATAAGCAAAACCTCCACTGAGCGGGGAGGAAGGCCAATAATCTCAGGGGAATCAGGCAAACTTCAAAAACAGGTAGGATTACTTTTGTCACATTATTTGTGAGTCAATTACGCTAAAAATCCTCGGATGAGGCTTTTTTTTTCATATAGATATTCATTTCTGCTCTGAACATAACTGATAACAGTCATGAGAAATGAACAAACAAAGGTCAAAATGGGACACGGAGAGTGAATAGAATAATAATATTTTTGGCAGGAAACTATTAAAAATGAAAACTTGAAGAAAAACGTTGATTTTAAACAATAAAAATGATGAATTACGGCGGTTTTTTGAGCTTTTGACCACTTTCCACCACCTGAAAAAATCTGAAAAAATTCTCAGAAATGTAAAATACATTGAAAAATTTTAATTAAAAAAAATTTTTCAGACAGCCCCCCAGCTGTGCCCCCCAGGGCGATTTGAAATCTTCAAAGTCGAATTCAAGGTCATTAAAGTGGTCAAAAAAATCTGAAAAAATTTCAGGGCATTCCCTCCTAGTACCACTACCTTTGTGCCAAGTTTGGAAAAAATCGGTTGAAAACTCGCGGATATAGAATTTTTAAGAGTTTTTGGCTTGAAAATCGCGTATTTTGGCCCCCCAGCCCCCCAGGGGTGAGGTAAAAATTCGCTCATGCGCTCTAAAATCATCTTTTACCATGGCAAATCGAATGGCGCAAGAATTTTTCCAAAGTTGGACCAGAGGCCAAATGACCCCCTTACCACACCAGAGCCTTTCATAGAAATTGTTGAGAAATATCAAAAAAGTTATAAAAAATTCCATAAAAACATTACTTACATGTTAATACATACGATATTAAGTACATCAATTTTTGATTCCTATATTTTCAAATTTAAGAAAAGTCAATAAAAATTTATTCAAAATTTTTGATTTTTTTTTTCAAAAATTGTTCAATATTATGATGCTCCACATTTTATGAAAATATTTCTTGAATTTTTTTCGTACCCCCTTCCCTCTCAAAATTGTTTCTTTTTGTGAAAAAATAATTCTTTGAAAAAATTTTGAAATCACTGAAATTATCGAGATTTTTTCAAGCCAAACTTGTTCCCGGACATTTCCCTAAATTCGTTCCCTCGAATGAAAATACGTCCGAATGAATCTTTATCCGAAATCCATTTTCCCGAATGCATTAATGCCCGAATCAATCGGTCGAAGTAAAAATTATCAACTACAAAGAAACATCATAAGAAATAGTTCGAAGATAATAGAATTCAGTTTCCTGAATAACAAAATCCTGGACATGGTGTCCAAAACCTGCAATTTGGATATACTGTCCCAAAATCTCCAATTTGACTATTTGAGAGTTTCTAATACCTCGATTTCGAAATAACATCTCAAAAAATTCCACTAGGACATGGTGTCCTGGAACTAATTTGGGTATGGAAATAGTGTTCCAAAATCCCCAATTTAAGCATTATGTCCCAAAATGTCCCATTTAAATATTCCTAATGCCTCAATACTCCTCTGAAATATGGTGTCCTATAACTAATTAATTGGACCGAAAAATTTGCATGATTTTTTTCATGATTACCTACTCTTTTACCTTGGAAAAGAACTGAAAGAAGTACTCGTATTTCAAAATAGAACCGTAACTGAAATTTCAGGCAGTTGAATAATTATTTTTCTGGCTATCTACTTTTTTTTTAAATACCTCACTGAGAGGAGTGAATGGTAAATATTCATTTTTTACATAACTAAGCATGGAAAAACAAAAAAAAAACAACACGAAATTGAATTATTTAGGGGGAGGGGGAGGAGGAGATTTGAAATTTCCAACTAAACCGAATCGAATTATTTCTCTGTTTTTTTCTGTTACCTCAAAAATCATTTGTAAAATTAGTACTTTAAATTACAAAATATTACGCTATGTTTTTTTCAACATTTCAATCAATTTTCAACAAAATTCTTTTACACATTAATTATCTATAATGATATTCTAAAAAAAGTCAACAGTTTTCAAAATTTTGTTCATTTTCATTTTTACAATGCTACATAAGATTTTCACATTTGGAAAAATATGTAATTTTCATCAATTATAACCCTATTTCAGATAATATTTATGACATTTTCTTCGATTTTCATGTCAATTTTGATCAATAATGAAACTCTACAGCACGTAAAATTTTCGGTATCTTTGACCAAACCAGTGCGAATTCAAATATTCCATCAGAGAAGCTTGTATAGTGATAAGTCGAGCGAATATTTTCTGTAAACTGAGAACTTGACAATCATTGTAGCACGTTGAACTATCATTTTCACTTTAGAAAACTATTCTCAAAAATTTTCGAATGCACATACCTTGATATCAGACCGCCTCTTCAAAATTTTTTTCTATGCTCTGTAAATCTATATCAAGAATTGGTGCAATTCTATATTTATGAATCAAAAAAAATCTCAGTATTCACTGCAAATCAGTGATTTTTTTTACCGATTTTGTAGACAATAATGACTGTCAGTTACTACTCTCTCATTTATAAATCAGTGAAAATCAGTGACAATCACTGAGATACGGATACTTAGAATTCCAGAAAAGGAGAAAATTAGTGAAAAAATTTTCATCGAAAACAAATCGGTAAGAAAAATCATTGGAAAATCAGTGAAAATTCACTGAGAAATCAGTGAAAATTACTGAAAATCAGCGAAAATTTACTGAAAATCATTGAATGTTTCTGGGGTTTTACTGCGCTGCAATTCTGATTGTTCATCAGTGACTTTTTAGATTCAGAATGAGAGAGTATTTTCTCAGAAAAACAGCAATTTTCAGCCAAAAAATCACCAATTTTCATTCAAAAAGACGAATTTGACCAAATTTAACTAATTTGGATATGGAGACTAATCTAACGTTAGAAATCGTTGAACTTGACCCAGGAATGCAACCAAAAGAAGTAGATTGCCTTTCATATCGAAAAAAAATACATACTCGGTAAGAAAAACTCAGAAAACATGACTTTCTTTGAGTCCAAAAAAATGGGGAAAATACAATTCAAAGTTGAAAAATTTGAAAAAAAATTGACCTACACAAATTTTTCTGTATTCTGTCCTCTTCCTCTCCAAATCTTATTCGATTTCCTTCCAGACCATATACCTGGCAACTTCAGCACGGAATCTCCATCGTCATTATCATCACCATCATCATCACTGCCGCCACATCTGGCGCAAATTTGCGAAACGCGAGATGATACAGCACCTTGGAGCGGACCCCATTAGCACCGCTACGAACCGTATTTCACATCTCTTCGCATTACTCGTTTCAAAAAAAAAAAAAAAACCGTTTCCGCAACAGGGGCGGCAACTTGGCATTTTGTCATGTGTTGCTGATTTTGAAACTCACTTGGGGCCCTTGGGAATGGGGTGGGGGGGGGTCAACGTTGACAGTGGTGTAGAATCGTCTGAAGGGGGGGGGGGTCTCAACCAATGATGTCGAAAGCTTTTTTTATGTGGCTGCAAAATGGGTACAGAAATATGAAAAACGAGAAATTTTGGGGGAGGGGGAAGGGTAAAAAGGAGCCTTTTTTCGTACTTCAGCTCTAAATAGTTCATATTCGCACCCGAGCGTAGCGAGGGCGAAATTTCGAAAAAATTAGATATTTAATGCCTAAAAAATGTACTTTTTAAGTGATGTTGTTGATGCCCGAGCGAAGCTTTGATAAAATTGGAATTTTTAATGCCTAAAAAAAAGTTCCTCAAAAAAATTCTCGACCTCAAGGGGGGTCCAGACACCCCTCCCCCTGACTACGCCTCTGAACGTTGATCATTTTTTTCAAGTTGAAAATTTTATAGATATGCAATTTTTTCAATTCTTAAATATTTAAAAAGATAGGTAGGTCTAACATAGGTTTTCAATATGGTAGCCAATTTACAGAGCATTTTTCACAAATTTTTTATTTTTTTCATGTGTTGCTCAACCCTCTTATTTTTTTTTCATGTGTTGCTCGAGCATCCGAGCAACACGCAAGTTGCCGCCACTGTCCGCAACAGGTTACGTAGCACGTACCGCACGCAGTACCACGTTAAAGTACATGTACATATAGCTGAGCTACGACACAAAGAGCGTACATATAGCGAGAGCAATACAACCTTGGAAGGCGGCAGCGGCGAGTAGATTGATTGTGAAACATACTAACATGAGAACGCCGCAGCGCGGCGAATTTTTCGTCGGTCGGGTTGACATATAAGCTTGGCGTACTCAGTTCGTCCCGTCGTATACGTATATACGATTTATCAACGTCCATTTGTTGGTCCTGTTGCGAGCCGGATGTCCTTGGGTTTGACTTTACGCTGGCTGTGCTTTATTAAACTTGTGCACCGGTGTTCGTTTACCAACGTTACATCTTTGGACGAGAAGGAAAAACAGATTGTCGACGAAATTCATCTCGAGAGGAAAATTCGTACCCCGTACGTCGCGGCCAACAAAACGACATCTATCCGGAAAACCCCTTCGAGCATCGGGCACGAGAACGTAACGAGTTAATATTCTCTGCGGCGGTGGCGCGTTTATGACCATAGAGAAAACGAAAATCGTGTACCAGCATCTCGCGACCTACTTTAATGTATAAACTTGAACTTAATGTCTGACCTAGTCTTGGTATTAGTCTCGCGTGCGATTCTGCTGTTATACACTCGGATCGTGTTCTTCGTGTATCATCGATTTGCCATCGTGCTGTCTTTCTCCTTCTCATTTCTTATGGTTGCCATAACGCATCCCACAGACGTCATTTCGTCGAGAAATTTCGCTTTTATTGTACAAGTTGCCTTTTTATGGCTGGAATTTTGCTCCGGGGCTGAGATTCCAGCTTCCTGTCCGATGTCCATTATAGGACTGGGTCGCTCTTTACGAAATCGTAACTCAATTCGTCGTAATTCTCGAGAAACTTTGGTCGTCAAAACGTGTGGTTTTTGCGGCCGTGTCGTTACAACTGAGAAATTACCGCTTCGTTTGGTATTGCGAAATCACTACAGCGAGTAGTTTGGTGACAGGAAAATGGAAACTTGAATTGGTAGCTCGCTGAGCGAACCTTAATCGAGAGATTTTCTTACGTTAGGGTGGATCAAAATAAAAATATTTTGGATTTGATAAAGTAGTTTACTGGAACGGAGTTAAGAACCCTCTCAAGAAAAGTGGAGTTTTAGACCAAAGAAAGATGGGCTAAGGGACCTTAGATAATAGTAATTTTCTTAAATGATAGGTTTTTAACCACTTCTGAGTAGTGTCAGTCACATGGGGAATCTCGATAATGCATTCTGAAAAAATATGATCTAAATTTCTACACTTTGCCAAATTATTGAAATCGAAATCTGATACCACTTCTTGCTTCTACTTACCCTCTATACAAGAGAGCTGAAAACTAACATACGCAGATTTGACGATTTTTGATTTTCCCAAATTCAAATTCTTCCCTCAAACACATCAAAATCGAGCTGAAATCTTTTTCGAGACACCTAGAATAATTTTCGATTAAATCATTCAAAAAATTTCCATGACAATGCAGTCAATTGCATTATTATTCTGCGATTTTCATGAAATTCAAGTTGTTCATTCCACAGCGTTCAATGGTCTCCAGATTAGTCTGTCAAATTTTCGTGACTTTTTCACAACTTTTGAATAATCTTTTCGCAAGAATACCGATCAATTCTCTGTAAAGGGTGAACAAATGAAAAAATGACTGAAAATTCTGCGAACTTCTCACAAACATTTATGACCTTTTCATAACTTGAATGAGTTTTTCGATCAAATTTCGTGACTTTTTGAATGCTTCTATGATTTTTTTCAAATTTCATGACTTTTTCATGACTCGTACATGGGTGTTCCATTTTTTAAAAAAATTCATCAATTTTTACATTTATGACTGTTTTTTAAATTTCAAGACATTTTGAATTTTAGTATTTTTTTCAAATTTTAGGACATTTCTTACGACTTGTTCACGACTTTCATAATTTTTTTCATTTTATTACTTTTTTATGACATTTAGAATTTTTTCAAATTTTAAAACTTTCTCGTGACTTTTATGATTTTTTTCAAATTTCATGACTTTTGTGGTTTTTTTAAAATTCAAGACTTTTTCATGACTTGATCACGACCTTTATGATTATTTTCAAATTTCAAGCCTTTTTGCATGATTTTTATGATTTTATTTCAGATTTCATGACCTTTTTCATGACTTTTGGGTTTTTTCAAAATTTAGGACTTTCCCATGACTTGTTTACGACTTTCATGATTTTTATCAAATTCCATGGCTTTTTGAGTTTCTTTTTCAAATTCATGGTTTTCAATTTTTTTTTCAAACTTCGTGACCTTTTCAATACTTTTATGATTTTTTGTCAAATCTTCATCTCATGAATATTCCATAATTTGTTCATGACTTTCATGACACTTTTATTTCAGAGTTCACCATCTTTTCACGACATTTATGTCATTTTTTTTCAAATTTCTGACATGAACCTTTTAAAAAAATTTTCATCAAACATCATTTTAGACGATGAAAAAATTCTCAGTTTATTTTGAAGCTTCAAAGTTTTTTATTTTTACCTATCACCTCTGGTCCTTTTTTTTTCTGGGAGTGGACTCAAATTTTTTCAAGAGGTCTCCCGTTCAAATTAAACCACTTCACCAATTTTCATCGAAATCCAAAGCTGATTCATCTTCAATCCACCCTATTTTACATCGCCCTTGTCAGCACTTCAGCAGCTTCTTTATGCAAAGTTCTTTAGCTACCTAACACACGTGCCACGTGTGACGAACGAACGACTCCAATTAAGGTGATTTTATGCACCGGGTAGAAGAAAAAAGAGCCAATGAACTGTGCCATTGTGCGACGTTATTTTTCATCCATTCTTCGAAATAAATTCGCATGTTTTGAAGGTACCACATCGCGTATGAGTCATAAAAACTACGTGAAAATGTTCTCCTCGTTCTTAGGTTTTCTATGGTTCGTACTTTTAGAGCCGGCGTAAACAATATTATCTGGTTATTTGCATGTCATCGTTGAAGCAAACAGATAAAACTATTAACAGCGAACCATCCATGTATCGAAGTATTGAAATAGGGTCCAATGGTCGATTAAGTCGCACATACCCTGGAAACCTCAGTTTTAGGTGTCAAGATGAAAATCACCGTTTATTATGGTTTCTTGATACGTGAACATGTATCAAACAAGTTTCAGTATTAGCAACCAACATATCAACAGCTATCTCCGATCAACACGGGATTAATACACTTCCGCAGTTCACATACATTACATAACTTGGCAATGACGCGTGTACTTTTTGCACAGAGTCGACGAGGAGGTGCAACCGGATATGAAACGACTAGTCGTTGAAATCATATGTTATCAAGGTACCGAGTGGTAGGTCTGTAGTCTGTAATCCATTGAATATCGCGTTGTTTCCTTTTTATCACATGGATTGACTGAGGCAAGTACGAAGAAAATACGCACGCATCCGATAATGCGTTGGTAACACTGGCAACATTTGGTATCCAATAGATAACAATATGATAACGAAGGCGTGCTCGTATTTCGGCGTTATCGTAATTTACGTCGTTATTCGTTAATTAGCGTTCGTTTTTTTCATTCTTTTCCTTCTGACAATAACTCACGATAGTTCGAATTTCTCTCTCTCGATACGATATGCGCGTGTGTTTCGAATTATGGTTTCTTTCACGGGCGCCATCGCCGCAGGTCTCTTATATGCTTTTCATTTCCTTTTAGCAGGATTGCATATTCATGGTTTACGTGGGTTGAGGCTCTCTGCGGGTGGAGCGAGAGGCTAACGACTTATTGAGGCCTCAATTTGGGACAATTTTTATGGTGAGAGTGATGGGTTGGAATCGGTGGAGGACGAGGAATTCAATGCCATTGAGTGCATAATATTAATGATCAAATTGCACAACACCAAACTACATACTATCATTCGAGTCTTTCGTTCGACTGGATTCGGATCTCATGATTAAAGAAATAACAGTTCAATTGAGAAAATTATAGGTTTGAATCAGAAAATTTGAAAAATTAATGACCATTATTGGATAAAATTTTTGCAGAGTCAGAAATTATGAAAAAAATTGCACTTCATCTTGGAGAAGTGAAGTCTAAAAAACTCGACCTCGGTTGGATATCACCAATCCTTTTTCTTTTCTTTACACCTACAGCTTTTTATAAAATGCATTAAATTTTTCCATTTAGATAAAAGGGTTGCATTTATGTTTTTCCAAACTAAAAAATTTGTTGTCTCAAAATTCTTCTCAGGTCAATCGTATTTACTGCAAAAAAATCTATTCCACTAAAGATAAGTATTTCAAAAACTAGAACTAAGAAGTTTCCTAAATTTGAAACCGACTCCTGAAATAAAACTTCATCATAATTGTTCTCACACATTATTACATCAATTAGAACTTTGAAAAATGATGCGAAGAAGCTTTCAATGAACAAAAATGATCTATTTTCAGTTTTCTTCAAAAATGTGCCCTCTGTTTTCGGCATACCTATTTCATATTATTAAAAAAAAAAAAACCCTCCTGGTCAAAATTTGAAATTTCCATGTTGATTTTTGAAATTCTTTTTTTTTTTTTTTAGCGAAAACGTGTTTTTTTCTAATACGAAATACTTACTCAGAAAATGTGACCTTGTCGGAAAGAAGGGACCATGTGTAAAAAAAAATTGATGTGTTTTTTTTACATGTTTGGTCCATATTTGGTGTTATGTGGGCCACAAACGTGAAATTTCGATTTTTTTTTAATGGTCCCGTCTTTCCTTCGGGCCCAAATTTCACCATTCTCGGCCATTTTGGGAAACTCCAACGCAATTTCAATTTTCTTAATATCTTTTAAATCCATATCAATTTAAATAGATGAAAATAAAATTCTAGCACACTTTTGAATTTCAAGCGTTTTTCGAAAAAAAAAACAACAAAATATTGAGAAAAATTCACACTAAAGGCTCCAAAAATGAATGGTCAAGGATGGCACAATTCGAATCCAGACGGTTGGAACTTGGAACCGCAAGAAACGATCATTCCCACCAAAACCACTCACTTCTGTCCAATTTGACCAATTTTCGAAGAAAACAGGACAGAACTTGATTTTTAGTAGCCCAAATTCATTTCTGCAAGAAAATTAAAGATTTCAGAGAAAACAAAAAATCAAACTAAAGATCCCAAAAAGCCTGCGAGTTGTGAAATTCGGTTCAAAGAAGAGGGAGGAGGAGGTTAACATCGAACAGAAACCGTATTTTTATCATTTTTACAATTGAAAATATTGTATTTTTTTAACTTTAATTTTGAGCAAAAAATTATAATTTTTTTTTTCAAAAATCGATTTTTCAAGAAACCATTTTTACTTACACCGAGAATAAAAAAAAATTTTCTACAACGAATTCATGACCTTTCTTATGATGTTTCCCTCGTTTCTGGCATAATGGATACCTACTACGATACTCCTTTCCTATCATTATTTTAAATCAATATTCAATTAATGGGCGAAACTTAAATAATGTTCAAAAGAAATAATTTTTCAATTTTTTAGAATATTTTAGTTTTGAAAGTCAATTCTGAGCTAATTTTATGAATTTTTCATCATCTTTCGGCACTATCCTGCGAACTTGAATGAAATTTTAAAATGTTTACGACTTTTCAGCTTTCATGATCTGTTCACAATTACAGGAATTTCCCCTGTTTTGAAATCATCACAATTAACAGTACAAAATTGGAATCAACCATTCAACAAAACGAACACCATAATTCTCATTATTCCTCTTCCTCGACTGCTTCTTGGCACGAATTTCTGATATCGTGACTTCTTATTCTTTCAAGATCAAACCCAAAGGATAGAGGGAAAGCTAGCTCTAAAAAATGACTTTTTTTTCTAAAAGAAGTTGGGTAAAAAAATTTGTAGGAATTTGAAAAATTTGAAAATTATCATTCCCTTCACCCTCAAAACTGTCAACCTACCTTGTCTCTAGGCTACCTCTTATCGTCTTATCAGTCCCACCATCCCAATGTCCCAATCTGTATTTTCTTCCACATATTCGAGCTCATTCACCGAACAATTTTTTTCACCAAACATGGCATCGTACTTAAACCACGATTCAACTCCCATAACATCCCACACAACCCAGCTCAGTATTGCTCCTCAAGGCACCGTCAACCAATACCTTTCGCGTGCACTCATTTCTTTATCAGCATCTTCATCGAGCACGATATCCGGCCAACACGTATTTCTACAATTTAACCGACTATAATCCGAGTTGTAGTTAGTGAAAAGCATACTTTAGCAGGAGGTATCGAAGCAACGCAGGGGTAAAAAAAATAAGGCAAAAACATAACACGAGGCGATAACCTCGTTTCGTATATACCCAAGTTTGATAAAAAGAAAATCGCGCCGATATAGTTAGACGAAACTATAGACGATGACGGATATCGTTATGTACAACGAGCGTTGAACCTTGTAAAAAAAAATTAAAAACGTTTCATTGCATTAGACAACGAAAAAATTTTTTAACGTACGAAGCAAAGCTCAATTTTTGAAAAAAGTAAAATAAAACACGAAGCTGATAGAAGGCCCTAATATCTGATTTCGTTCAATTTCTGTACATTCAAATGAAGAATATCTGAATACTCGATCCTCAACACCTATTTTTTTTGGAAGGAATTCGTGTCCAGACACACCGATATAAATGAATTGATAGATATCTCTTGGTCGAGTACCATCGAAAGGTGAATAAAGCAATAAACGAGACTAGCCTTGGTTTATTGTAAACCTACTAGTAAATCTCACCTTGGACCTTGGCAATAATTATATTAAAACCGAGCTAAGTATAGCCGTACATTTTACACACTTCGAATACTAGTCGTACATGAAATTCGTATTTATTTAGTATATTTTTTTTTTACACTACGAACATGTCGTATTATTTGAACTTTTTTCCTCGCCTGAATCTTGTCTCATAAACGCGACACCGTTACTGTCGACGTCAACTCGACTCCAGATCACGCAATACCTACTTTCTGTTTGTATTTTGATTACAAAAAAAAAACGACGAGGCGATCGCACGTTTCGTATTTATAGAAGATTACACGCCAATTTGAAATTCATTTGTGATAATCTGCAACGTTGCGATGTACGTGCTGTGCAGATTGGCTGGTAAGGCAAAAACAACACCCGAGTACTTGCATATTAAAATAGGATGCACTTTGTCCAATCTCATTGTCATTGTGTTTGGTTCATTTCGACATCGATACTCTTTCATCATTTATTATTCTCTTGAAAATTTCCTTCAACAAACAAATCTTTTCTTTCGAGGAAAAAAAAGAATTTCGACAAATGAACTACTTTTAAAATGAGCCGACTAAGAAAAAGATACAGTAACCTCAGATAACATCACAAATACCTGGATCATTTGAAAATTATGCGAATGCTCTCTCTTTCTCTTCGGATTTTTTTTTCCATCATCCATTTTAATAATACTCTGAAACTCGATACGAGTATACGACCAGCGTCGTACGCGGTTATAATACTCGTAAAAACCGGTATCGCGCCATAAAAGCGATCATAAAGTATACGAAAACCGCTATCGAAGTCTTCGGTAAGGCGAAAAAAAATCGCCGATGAACAAAAACCAACGCAGAACGTCAATAAAAATAATGTTGGCGAATTTCAGAAGAATAGCCGAGACATTAATCGTAAGAAGTAGATGTATAGGAATAGACTTTCGATGAGAGGCTTCACATTTCAATTACCGAACGTGCCAGACGCGGAGAAGATTTTCCAATACTGAATAAATTATTTCCAATTGTTGGATTTTCGCCGGATAAAAGGCAAATTATACAAATTGAAGAATAAATTTGATGAAATGTCGATGAATTTGGGTAAAATATCGTGAACTTTTCTTAAAATGACACGAAACTTATCAGAATTGAAAAACGTTTCAACAATAGAAGAAGGAAGTCAAATTTTTTCAAAAATTAGGATTTTTGTAGATATCTTACAAATTTGAATTCAGACATCAGTAAATAATTGTTATTCCTCAATTTTGATTCATAAAACAGGAATTTACGATCAATTTTTTTTATTATAGGAATATATCCTAGTCCACAAAATTTTCAGACTTGAAATCCAAAAATTAAATATTTATTTCGAATTATCTGTTTTCCGCCGAATAAGACATCAGAGGCAAATTATACAAATTGATGCAAAAATTGACGAAACATTGATGAATTTGAGTAAAATATTACGTTTTCGCTGATTTTTCATTAAAGGTTAAAAATAAAGTTACGGGTAAAAAGATTCATTAGTTTTTTAAAAAATAAAAATAAACCAGAAATAATACATTTTGAAACAGAAAAAAATAATGAAAAAAACAGGTTCGATTTTCACAAACCATGCAGTGACAATAACGCAAATTTGGTCAATTGAAAACTACAAATCGAATAGCGACCGTCTATGAAAAAAAAAAAAACACTTTAGGGTTAAAATAGGTTTTTGAAATAAATGAACTTTTCTGCAACTTTTTTTCATTAAAACTAGAAAAATTTCGCTCATTTCGCACCCCAAAAAATTTGGGAGATAAAAATAATTTTCGTGAGTTTTCACATCAACACAAACAACAATAATTCAGACATCACAAAAAAATTCTCAAAATAATTCTAACGACCGATTTCGATCAAAAAGTAATCCAAGAAAAAATTTTAAAAAATGACCAAAAATGTAATTTTCTGAATGACAAAATTTTTCAACACTACTTTTGAAAATAAACTAAAACAACAACTGATTTTGGGGAAAATTTTGAAAAATAAAAATTAAGACTTGAACATGAAGAAAAGTTTTCTTTGCTTCAAAAATCAGAAAAAAGTAACTTTTGGGGTGCAAAAAGTGACCAAAAGTCACTTCTAAAAAATATGAAAAAGTGACCCTCCAACCCCCAAAAAAGTGACCAAGTTACAAAACCGTGACTTCTCCAAGATCACTGGCAATTTTTTGCAGACATACTCAACAATTTTACGTTTGTTTTATGCAGAATTTCCTCTTTATATTCATACTAGCCGTATAACCCGTCCGTTCCGGACGGGCTACCGTGAACTTCTTTTTAAATCGTACATTCCTTTTTGAAAAACAACCATAATGCATAACTTCTTAAAAATAGAAAATCGCTTAAATTGGTACCCGGAACTGTGTCATAAATCAATCAAAACTTCAAATTAAATATCTCGTTGGATTCGAGCTTGAAACTTTGACAAAAATCTATGAAAATTTAAAATGGAACATACCATTAGATTTGTGCCTATAATTATTCTGGAAAAAATTATATCAAACTTCCAAGCCGAGTAACCCATTAGATTAGTGCCCATAACTTCGGCAAAAATTTACCAGATGTTCAAACATTTTTCATTTGTGGTGAAATACATGGATAATTATTATCCATAAAATTGACCACAGTTTTATGGGTTTCCCCACTTTCCCCAAACTCTTGAATTGGTAATTTTGATGGTAAAATTCCTATCCACAAAATTTGCCACATGTTCAAACCTCTTACCTACATTTCTGGTGCAATGCGTGGATAATTATTATCCATAAAATTAACCACAGTTTTATGGGGTTCCCAACTCTGAAATTAGTAATATTGATGGATAATTCCAATCCACAAAATTTGTCACATGTTCAAACATTTTTCATTTGTGGTGAAATACATGGATAATTATTATCCATAAAATTGACCACAGTTTTATGAGTTTCCCCAAACTCCACAAACGGTAATTTTGATGAAAAATTCCTATCCACAAAATTTTCCATATGTTCAAACATTTTTCATTTGTGGTGAAATGCGTGGATAATTATTATTCATAAAATTGACCACAGTTTTCTAGAATAATTGGTAATTTTGATGGTAAATTCCTACCCACAAAATTTTCCACATGTTCAAACATTTTACATTTGTGGTGAAATGTGTGGATAATTATTATCCATAAAATTGACCGCAGTTTTATGGGTTTCCCCAAACTCTAGAATTGGTAATTTTGATGGTAAATTCCAATCCATAAAATTTTCCACACGTTCAAGCATTTTTCATTTGTGGTGAAATGCGTGGATAATTATTATCCATAAAATTGACCGCAGTTTTATGGGTTTCCCCAAACTCTAGAATTGGTAATTTTGATGGTAAATTCCTATCCATAAAATTTTCCACACGATCAAGCATTTTTCATTTGTGCTGAAATGCGTGGATAATTATTATTCATAAAATTGACCACAGTTTTATGGGTTTCCCCAAACTCTAGAATTGGTACTTTTGATGGATAATTCCTATCCACAAAATTTTCCACATATTCAAACATTTTTCATTTGTGGTGAAATGCGTTGATAATTATTATTCATAAAATTGACCACAGTTTTCTAGAATAATTGGTAATTTTGACGGTAAATTCTTGCCCACAAAATTTTCCATATGTTCAAACATTTTACATTTGTGGTGAAATGCGTGGATAATTATTATCCATAAAATTGACCACAGTTTTATGGGTTTTCCCAAACTCTAGAATTGGTAATTTCGATGGTAAATTCCTATCCATAAAATTTTCCACACGTTCAAGCATTTTTCATTTGTGGTGAAATGCGTGGATAATTATTATCCATAAAATTGACCACAGTTTTATGGGTTTCCCCAAACTCTAGAATTGTTAATTTTGATGGTAAATTCCTTTCCACAAAATTTTCCACACGTTCAAGCATTTTTCATTTGTGGTGAAATGCGTGGGTAATTATTATCCATAAAATTGACCACAGTTTTATGGGTTTTCCCAAACTCTAGAATTGGTAATTTCGATGGTAAATTCCTATCCATAAAATTTTCCACACGTTCAAGCATTTTTCATTTGTGGTGAAATGCGTGGATAATTATTATCCATAAAATTGACCACAGTTTTATGGGTTTCCCCAAACTCTAGAATTGTTAATTTTGATGGTAAATTCCTTTCCACAAAATTTTCCACACGTTCAAGCATTTTTCATTTGTGGTGAAATGCGTGGGTAATTATTATCCATAAAATTGACCACAGTTTTATGGGTTTCCCCAAACTCTAGAATTGGTACTTTTGATGGATAATTCCTATCCACAAAATTTTCCACATGTTCAAACATTTTTCATTTGTGGTGAAATGCGTGGATAATTATTATTCATAAAATTGACCACAGTTTTCTAGAATAATTGGTAATTTTGATGGTAAATTCCTTTCCATAAAATTTTCCACACGTTCAAGCATTTTTCATTTGTGGTGAAATGCGTGGATAATTATTATCCATAAAATTGACCACAGTTTTATGGGTTTCCCCAAACTCTAGAATTGGTAATTTTGATGGTAAATTCCTATCCACAAAATTTTCCACATGTTCAAGCATTTTTCATTTGTGGTGAAATGCGTGGATAATTATTATCCATAAAATTGACCACAGTTTTATGGGTTTCCCCAAACTCTAGAATTGGTAATTTTGATGGTAAATTCCTATCCATAAAATTTTCCACACGTTCAAGCATTGTTCATTTGTGGTGAAATGCGTCGATAATTATTATCCATAAAATTGACCACAATTTTATGGGTTTCCCCAAACTCTAGAATTGGTAACTTTGATGGATAATTCCTATCCACAAAATTGTGAGATTCACTTCATTATTTAAAAACTAATTTAGGTACCTACAAAAAAATTAATTTAGCTGTAAAAAAATTGTAGAAAATTCATTTTCCGGATGTGCTTAAAAATTGATTTAGGTAAATAAATGTAATTTAGCTAGAAACTTTTTTTAAAATTCATTTTCATCCAAAAAATTCATTTTCTGGATATGTTCAAAATTTTTTTTGGGGATTGAACTCGATATTTAAAAATTAATTTAGATACAAAAAATTTAATTTAGAGATATAAAATTGTTGAAAATCCATTCTCCGGGTGTATGAAAAAATTTAGCTCAAAAAATTTAATTTAGCTAAAAATAATTCAAAAAAATGTATTCTCTAGATGGCGTTTGAATCCTGAATTATGAGGTAGGAATCCAAAAAGTTCATTCTTTGGGTGTATTTGAATATTAATTAAGCAAAAAAACATTAATATAGGTAGCTAAAAGAAATTAATTTTGCTTAAAAAAATTTGAATTAAGCTAAAAAAAATTAATTTTGCTAAAAAAAATTCTAAAAACTTCATTCTTCGGATGGGGTTCGAACCCTGACTTATGAGAATTCATTTTCTGGATATGTTTAAAAAAAAATTTTGGGATTGAACTTGATATTTAAAAATTAATTTAGATACAAAAAATTTAATTTAGAGGTAAAAAATTGTTGAAAATCCATTCTCCGGGTGTATGAAAAAATCAATTTAGCTAAAAAAATTTTATTCAACTAAAAAATTTAATTTAGCTAAAAATAATTCAAAAAAATGTATTCTCCAGATGGCGTTTGAATCCTGAATTATGATTTAGGTATCCAAAAATTCATTCTTCAGGTGTATTTGAAAATTAATTAAGCTCAAAAACATTAATATAGGTAGCTAAAAGGAATTAATTTTACTTTAAAAAAATTTTAATTAAGCTAAAAAAATTATTATAGCTAAAAAAATTAATTTTGCTAAAAAAAATTCTAAAAACTTCATTCTTCGGATGGGGTTCGAACCCTGACTTAAGAGGTAGTAATCTGAGAGCGCGTCATCATTACTCTCGCCAAGGTCAAGAGGGCGAGGGTCGAAGATGAAATCGTATTTCGAGGAATATCTCGAAAATGAAGCTGTTTCAGCAAAAATTGAAGAGAACCAAAATTGTAGCCCATAAAATTTTCTATCGTCAATGAGTCGTTAGATTTTTGATTCGAGCTTCGCGTTTCGAGTTATTTACGAAAAACTGATTTTTGCCTATGAGGGTGGGAGGGGAAGGAGGGGAAGCAACTTTAACTCGACTTTTCTCCACTTTGGAGGCAGCTTTTTCTAAACTTTTTGCGTCATAAACCACCTACTCGTCGAGCTCTTTCTAATGGTATATTCACCTTTCAAATTTGTGCAGTACTTTTGGCGTGATGCTGTTCCGTAAAAAACGCCCTCTTCTTTATAATAATACTAGACTTTCTACCCGTCCTTCGGACGGGTACTTCTTTCCAGGATTTTTTAGAAATAAACACTTTTTTTTAATAATACATCTCAAATTATCTGGTGGTGACGTCACTTTTATAATTTTTGAAATCACCACACAGCTCCAATATTTTCACAATTTTTAAAAATCTTTAGAGGTTCCCTCACAATACCCATATTCAATTTCAATTTTTTTAGATACTCTCTCTTATTAATTAACCAATTATTTTGAATACCTACCTTTCCATTGATTAATCAACAATTATATTAGGGAAATAATAATTTCAGTTTTTCCTTTAAATTCAATACTTATTTATTTCTCTCATTGGAAAACAATTCGATCAATATTATTTTTGATTTTTTTTTAACTGCTTCAATTTATCAACATATAGATCAATTAATAGTTTCAATATTTTTTAAAAAATGATTGAATGTTCGATTAATTGCACCTATTCAATTTAAATTACACTATTTTTATGTTTTCAAACGGCACACAGATCAAAATAAATCATTTTTTCTGAATATTCTCTCTCAGAAATAGAAATCAATGAATTGAGTAATAATTTTTTGAGCCAAGATCAAATTGGTTTCTAAAATATCCCACATGGAATCTGTACTCTTTTCAATAGTTATCCCAATTTGGATAATTCTATTCACTTCGAACCTCCAGGAAAGTTATTATGTTTTTGATAGGTACCTGTCCCATCAATCAAAAATTTGTGATAATTTTTAAAAAATTCTATTTATTCCATTTGAATCTCAGATGATTTTTTTTTCATTTTCTCCCACTAACTTGACTTCTTTTTTTACATCATGCCTGTAGAAAAATATTGATTCACCCCCTTTGAAAATTGAAACAATTTTTTTTTAATAATCCAAGTCGAATCAATAGGTCACAAAATATGAACAATTGTTTTCAATTAGAAACCCAATTTTTTTTCTGAATACCCCTCCTATAATTTCCAAAAATCTCCATGGAGGTATCCTACCCTCAGAATTTTTGAAAATCTTTATAAAGGTACTTCCACTGTATCCCCACAATTTTTGAAATTGCATTAGTCTATGGCATTTTCAAAAATTGTGAAAGTATTTCTATGACAATTTTTGAAACCCGCTATAGAGGTGCCCCCGCATTAATTTCAATCATAAGGATCAAACCAATATTTTTGAATGCCTCTCCCATTTTAAGTAAAAATTCAATCAGTTGTACTATTTTTTTTTTTTTTTTTTTTTTTTTATAGGTAATTAACAACTATTTTTTTGGTTTACCAAAGTACCAAAGACAAAAGTTTTTTTAATGCTCTTTCCCATAATTAAAAATTTGACCAATAAATTTTTCAGATAACCCAGTCAAATAAATTTTTTTGAACACTCCTTCCCATTAATTGAAAATCAGAATAATTATATTTAGTCTAAATCCCAAAATGAGTCAATTTTCTTAAACCCCTTCCTATCAACCAATCATTCGATCAATTGTCTTTAGTTTAAATTACATAATACCTAAATCGACCTGAGACCTAATAAAAGGTTCAAATTGAATAAAAATTTAAAACATTGATTCCATCTCCACAATTTACTAATTGAACCAATTGTTGATTAACGGAAGTTTTTTTTCAAGTAATTCAATAAAATATGTATTTTTTTGAAAAACTGATTTGATCTATGTCGTTTGAAAAATATTTCTTCAAATAAAATAATTTAAATTTAGTAACATTGATCAATTTTTAAGTTACTGGAAGTGAGAAGTTCATGATTCAAAATTATCTACCCAAAGAACCTCCACTCTATGATAATTTCCATTTTACTGAATATTGCTCATGTAAATTACTTAAAACTTTGATTTTACATTGTTTTCAATCTCATTTCATTTTTTTTGAAAAACATTCCGTTGAAAAAAATCAAAAATTTCAGATCAAACCATATCTCAAAAATGTCCTATAGGACTAATCCATTTTCTTAGAATTTGACCTGGTGTTCAAATCGAATCAAATTCTTCAAAAAAAATTTTATGGGATGAGTACCTATTCAAAAAAAGAATTAAAATTCCCATTGAATTTGCAATTTAACTTGTTCAATTTTTAAAAAAATTCATTTCATGTTAAAAAATTATTCTTTTCTTTATTTACTAAGAAAAATAATTTTAAAAAATTGATCAATTTTCAAAACAACATCATTTGAAAAAAAAAAAAGATTTTTAGAATGATAATTCATTTTTTCCCCGTTATTTTCCAGTCTACCATAACCTTGATTTTTTCAATAGATATTCAATAAAATATTCAATAAATATGATTCAAATCCGAATAAAAAAATTAATTCACCCTCTGATTCAAAAAATTGGAAATGTTATCAATTTTTTACAATTGAAAAAATTATCGAAATATATGTTATTACCCAAAGTCAAATTATTCTTTTCTTTATTCACGAAGAAAAATAATTTTAAAAAATTGATCAATTTTCAAAACAACATCATTTGAAAAGAAAATGATTTTTAGAATGATAATTCATTTTTTTTTTGAAGATTCACTAAAAAAAATTTACTTAAAAAAAACTGATCAATTTTCAAAAGAAGTTTTTTTTAATAAAAAAAATTGTTTTTAGAATGATATTAATTTTCTTTGAAAAAGTTCTTCATCTTGGAAAACGCTTTCGTCTCAATTTTTTTTGTTTTTTAAAAAATTGTTCAATTTTTTAAAAAATTCATTTCATGTTGAAAACAGATTAATTTTACCAAAAAAATTTTTTCTGAAAAAAATTCATCAATTTTAAAAAGAATTTTTAAAAAAAGAAGTGTTTTCATCTTGGAAAAAGGTTTTTTTGGCTTTTCAAAAAAAGAAAATTGAAACTACCTCGGATGTTTTTTAAAATTGACACTTTTCCAAACTCGACAGTTTTTTCAAATTTTTCATTATTTTTCAGTGTACCATAATTTTTTTCAGGTTGAAAAATGCAAAAAAATTAATCGAATCCAACTGGGATATTAAAAAAAAATTAATTCGTCTTGAATTCAATTATTGAAGAAAGATATTCAAATCCAAAAAAAATTGATTCACCCTCTGATTCAAAAAATTGAAAAAATTATTGAAATATATGTACCCAAAGTCGAATATTTCTTTTCTTTATTCACTAAGAAAAATAATTTTTAAAAATTCATCAATTTTTGAAACAACTTCGTTTGAAAAAAAAAATGATTTTTAGAATAGTAATTCATTTTTTTTAAAGATTCCCTAAGAAAAATCAATTTGAAAAAAAAAGACTACTCATTTTTCAAAAGAAGTTTCTTTTTTAATAAAAAAATTTGTTTTTAGAATTATATTCATTTTTTTTTTTTGAAAAAATTCCTCATCATGGAGGAAGCTTTCATCTCATTTTTTTTGTTTTTTGAAAAATTGTTCAATGATTTCAAATTTATTCTTTGAAAAAAAAATGGACAAAAATTCTCCCAGCAATTTCATTAATTCTTTGATTTAAAAAATCTTAGTTAATAAAATTTTCCAATATTTGCAGATTTTCAACAATTTTTCTTTCACATGCGTAATTAATTTTTAAAAAAACAGCCTCTCACATTAATTAAAAAATTGGACCAATTGTGTTCAATTTGAAATTAAATAGTTGAAAAAAAATTATTTAGCTTTGAAAAATTGAAATCATTACCAAAAAAAGTTTTTTTTGAAAAAAATCATCATTTTTAATCCACTTTCGACTCGTCGGATCCGCGGAGATTACCCCGGACAACGAAAACACCACTTTCTTTTATATAATAGATAATAATTATTCATATTTTTTTTTTTTAGAAAAATCAATTCGAAAAAAATACCACTCGCTTTTCAAAAGAAGTTTATTTTTTAATGAAAAATTTGTTTTTTGAATTATATTTATTTTTTTTTTTTGAAAAATTAATTGAATCCAACTGGGATATTTAAAAAAAATTAATTCGTCTTGAATTCAATTATTGAAGTAAGATATTCAATAAATGATTCAAATCCAAAAAAATTGATTCACCCTCTGATTCAAAAAATGTACCCAAAGTCTAATATTTCTTTTCTTTATTCACAAAGAAAAATAATTTTTAAAAATTCATCAATTTTTGAAACAACTTTGTTTAAAAAAAAAAAAAAACTCCTCATTTTTCAAAAGAATTTTCTTTTTTAATGAAAAATTTTGTTTTTAGTATTATATTCATTTCTTTTTTTGAAAAAATTCCTCATCATGG
Source organism: Pseudococcus jackbeardsleyi (assembly GCA_038380155.1). Lineage (NCBI taxonomy): Eukaryota > Metazoa > Arthropoda > Insecta > Hemiptera > Pseudococcidae > Pseudococcus > Pseudococcus jackbeardsleyi. The sequence continues at coordinate 59,735,517 of CM076242.1, forward strand.
AGGAAGCTTTCATCTCATTTTTTTTGTTTTTTGAAAAATTGTTCAATTTTTTCAAATTTATTCTTTGAAAAAAAAAAAATGGACAAAAATTCTCCCATCAATTTCATAAATTCTTTGATTTAAAAAATCTTAGTTAATAAAATTTTCCAATATTTGCAGATTTTCAATAATTTTTTTTACACAGGCGTAATTAATTTTTAAAAAAACAGCCTCTCATATTAATTTAAAAATTGGACCAATTGTGTTCAATTTGAATTTAAATAGTTAAAAAAAAATTATTTAGCTTTGAAAAATTGAAATCATTACCAAAAAAAGTTTTTTTTTTAAAAAAAATAATCATTTTTAAAAAGTAATGTTTTTATTTTAGGAAAAAGCTTTTCCATCTTGGAAAAAGCTTTTCTTTCAAAAGAAAACTGTACTAAATCTTGAAAAAAAAAAATTGATTTAAAATAATCAACTTTATTACGTTGAAAAAAATTTCCTCCTGACCCGGGACTCGAACCACCTCCCTTCGGGGTGAGAATCCATGCGCCACACCACGCGGCTATGCTGTTGTTGTTGTTGAATGGTGTAAAATTTCGCACGTTAACGCCTGATTGGCCTAAATTTTTGAAACTTCGACTCTACACATTTTGAGCAATAACTCAAAAACGAAGCCGTTTGAGCAAAAATCGAAGAGAACCAAAATTGTAGCTCGTAAAATTTGCAATCGTCAATGTGTCGTTAGATTTTCGATTCGACCAACCGGTTTCGAGATAATCGCGAAAAACCGCGTTTTCAGCCGACCACTTTCTGATTGGCCAAACAGAAGCCGAAAATTGCCAAACTTTGGCGCGACTTTTCTCAACTTTAAAGGCAGCTTTTTCAATTCTGTTTGCGCCATAAACCTTCCTCTCATCGAGGGCTATCTAATGGTACCGGCCTCCACCTTCATCTCCCTGGTTCTTCGGAGCCTATCCGTGACAACGAAAACACCACTTTGCTTTATATAATAGATAGATGAATTTCATTTCACAAATATGTAACTTCAAAAATAATAATTTTGCACTCATTTCTCCATAATAATCCATTCCATTCCACTTCAACTTCCGCAAATCTTCAACAGCATCCGGCAAAAAAATCTGAACGAAAGAATGAAAAGAAAACACACGATAAGTAGGGAATCGAGGAAGACCAGAGTGGGGGAGGATGGCAGAAAACCCACGCTAGACGATTGGTGGCCGCGACCGACGGAAAATAACTTGAAAAAAAAACAATCTCGACAGATAATTAATTAGCTAAAACGACGTCAGCTTATTAGATTACAATCGAGTCTGCAACGCTGGTAAACGTTACGGTTTATTTGCCTTTACCCACGGACCCTGGGTACGGAGCGGTGCACTCGACACCGACATTGGATCGCGTTGGACACCAGTCATATCCACTCGAGCCCAGACCAGCTCTATTTTTCAATTAAATATCTAATTAGTGGGGCAACAAACGGCATGGCATAGCAAAGGTACCATCACCATCGCATCATTTCAGATAGCTGAAAAATACCTACACATTTTAGGCGTACACTGCGATCCGGGCACCAGACGCGCGAAGGGTCGAACCGACGTGGAAGAGAAAAACGCGCCAAGCCGGCCGCCGCAAAAAAGCTCGACGAAAAGTCCTCTATTCTCTTTTCAAACAAAGGTAACCCTCCACGCCGTCCCCGTTGAGTTTTACGATACGCGCCAAGGCGAAACGAAAGCCTAGTAATTGCGAATTTTCAGCTTGGATTATACTACCATGGCGCGGATGCGCATCGAGACAAGCCGCGCCGCTCAGCGCCCATAAAAAACATACTACGACGAGAAATTTCAGTACGTTGGCGAAAATTTTCCGCCGGCTTGTTTTTCTTTTTCGAGCCGCCAACAGCAGCAAAAACACCCATCGCGGTACCTTTCTAAACTCGGTTTTCGCGTATTTTCCAGACGAGGCGAGGTGAAAAATAAACGACGTAACCGAGATAAAGATCGGAGGGGGGTTTGACGTGGGTAGTAGGTAGCGAAGTAGTTGTGAAAAATACATGGTTTTCTAGAAGAAGCGATTTTTAGAAGATTATGAATTTTTATTTACCGAAAAAAAGAGGAAAAAATAGGGAGGCGATTTGACAAATTTTTTAAATAATGTCTAGACTCGTTTTTAGAATGATAATTTCATTTCGCCAGGACATATCGTTCAGCATTATTTTCTTAAATTCTCCGGCATTCTTTTATCTTGTGAATTATGATGGTGCTCCAGATTCCAACTCATTTTCGAGTTATCTTGAATTAGCTCTTTTTTTTTCGATTTTACTTTTTTCAAAATTATTAAGTAGGAATTTTAATGGACTGAAAAGTGTTTACATAATTTGAGAATCCTACAACTTTTCGATGTTATAAAGATTCAATTTTCGCCCCCTCTCCAAATTGTCAAAAATTGCGAATTTAGAAGAAAGTAGCACATCCGGTGAAAAAAAATTGACACCGTATTTTCGCAAGTAACCCTCGAAATTAAAAAATATGTATTCTAAAATTAATACGTTGATAATTCTTGAATATGGATTGTAAGATTGTATGAAAATCATTGACAGAAAACTGAAATGATAGATGAGGTGTAATATTATCGGTGATTAGTTTCGGTCTCAGTTCAAAATTTATGAAGTAGGTAGTAATTTTTAATTTTCAGTGGTTTTCAATTTTTTGTTCAATTTATAAATTTAAAATTCGATTTGTACTCCTAATTTTCAATTTCGTGAAAACTATGATTTTTAAGCAAACCCAATAATTTTGAAAAGAAATAAAATAAATGAGAACAAAGATTTTAATAATTTGGATGAGATGTGAACCGAAGGTTGTACACATAACGAGAAAATAATAGCTAAAAATGAATGATTTCCGATTTTAATAGAATTTTTCCAATTTTTCGAGTTTGAAATCTTAAAAAAAAAATTCTACGAGGAAAAAATCAAATCAATTTTTCTGACAAAACATGAATTTTCTCATTTTAGAGAGAACAAGCCGATCTCTGCTTAGTTTCTGTCTGGACCTTCTCTCAACATATTCGTTAATTTTAGCTTCAATTTCAAAATTCAAAATTTGAAGGAATAAATTTTTGAAATAATTCTCGTAATTAAGTATTTGGACTAGTTTAGGAGTTTACGAGGATTTTCGTTCAACAGTTCACCTCTTTTGCAAATTTATTTTGAATTTTTTCAACATTCTGAAGAGAGCCAATTCCATGCTATGAGCAAAAAATTTTGAGGAAAATGAGTAACCCAAAGAAAGTTTTAGAGATTGGTAAATGAAAAAATCAAACGAAGTACATATGTCCAAATAAGTAACAATGATGAAAAATAAATTTTTTGCCTTGAGGGTACTCAATTGAAAATGAGACATCAGGTTTAAAATTGACGATCAACTAAACGGTTTTTTCCCCCTCTATGGGACACATGTCCTAAAATGTTCCTCAGCGATAAAAATATAAATTCCTTCTCCTTACATGTTGGAAAATTTGGTAAAATTTCTAAAAATTGCGCTTTAGAGCAAAAGCTTTTAAATTACGTATCATGTTTTAAAGGTGACTTTTTATCTAGGTAGATGGGTCATTCCATGTCAGTTCGTACGCAAAGTGGTAAGGTGGGTCGGCGATTTTTCTGATTTTTTTTATGTGAGTAGACCTCGATGAAAGATGACGAATGCCGCAAACCGCAGCTCCCAAAGTCTTTTTGGAGGGCAGCCACGAGCATTCAAAGTTTTGAGGTAAAGTTGGATATGGTAAATTTTGAGCGTGGATAACCTGAAAACTATGATAGGTAGAAAGTTGAAACTTTTTCCATTGTGTAGGGCCTTTGGTGAGCTTTTTGACGATTTTTTGAAAATCAGTGTTGCCACTTTTTTTATAAACAAAAATCAGCTGTAAAAGTTTAAAAACGACATTTCTCTATCAGGGGCATCTTCAAAAAATCTGAAAAAATTCTCCAAAGTACAACTTTACATGCTGATTAACATATTAAAAAATCGAGCTGACGTTTTTTCGTATTCTCGATTTAAAAAATTCCAAAGATATGAAGAAAATAGACTTTTCCTTTTCAAAGGTCGAAATTGCGTAAAATTGGCATACTTTCATCAATTTTACACCATTGTTGAAGAAAAAGTCGGTAAAAGCATTCTAACTCCACCCAACACCCGTGAATATGCGCGAATATGCAAAAATATCAAGTATTATGCTTCAAAAATTGAAAAGAAAAACACTTCACGTCCAAATTTATTTTTTTGTTGCCCCTGAATTATGCTACAACCTATTCCATGATTTACAGTATTATTACAGTTCATAGAGGAGAAACAAGTTACAACTTGCATGTATTGGCAATTGATACATGCGATAAAAAATGAATTTGATTATTTTTAATGAACTAAACTTATGTAAATAATTATAAATTGGAAAATTTGAATTAAAAAATGATTAAAAAAATTAAATATGAATTCAATGTTGAAAAATTGATGAAAAAATACCAAAATAAAGTGAAATCAGCATAAAAGTCTACTTATAGTAAAGTATCGAGGGTGGTAAGTGGAGTTGAATAGTTTTACCGACTTTTTCTTCAAATATGGTGTAAAATTGATGAAAATATGCCAATTTTACGCAATTTCGACCTTTGAAAAGGAAAAGTCTATTTTCTTCATATCTTTGGAATTTTTTAAATCGAGAATACGAAAAAACGTCAGCTCGATTTTTTAATATGTTAATCAGCATGTAAAGTTGTACTTTGGAGAATTTTTTCAGATTTTTTGAAGATGCCCCTGATAGAGAAATGCCGTTTTTAAACTTTTACAGCTGATTTTTGTTTATAAAAAAAGTGGCAACACTGATTTTCAAAAAATCGTCAAAAAGCTCACCAAAGGCCCTACACAATGGAAAAAGTTTCAACTTTCTACCTATCATAGTTTTCAGGTTATCCACGCTCAAAATTTACCATATCCAACTTTACCTCAAAACTTTGAATGCTCGTGGCTGCCCTCCAAAAAGACTTAGAGGGCTGCGGTTTGCGGCATTCGTCATCTTTCATCGAGGTCTACTCACATAAAAAAAATCAGAAAAATCGCCGACCCACCTTACCACTTTGCGTACGAACTGACATGGAATGACCCAGATGTCAAATATTTTCAAAGTTGATTTCTTGTTAAGAATAACAGATATCAGAGTCTTATTCAGATCAAATTTTTAAATTTTGGTCTAAAAGTCAATGATTTTATTCAAAATTTGAAAACTGTTACGAAAAATTGAGCGTTTTGTATTGTTACGAGAATAATTGAACAATTTTTCAATTTTTTCCTACCTCTTTTCCTTCCTTCCAACACATCACTTGAAAAAAAAAACTTCCAAAGATGGGTGCAAAATCACAAAAAAAGGTGATAATCAAATTTGATATTTCTGTAACATTTTGACATTCTTTCAGACTTTGAAACAGAATTTTTCAAATTTTTTTCAATCTAAGGTAATGTTATTATACCAGTATCAGTTCTTCAGGTTTTCATTTTTTTCCCTTGCATAATTAAAAGTAACACTTCAAGACAAAAAGAGACGACATATTTGTCAGAAAAATGACAGGTAAGTTTATTGCAGATTTGAGTTCTCTGCATATATTTTTCACTGAGAAGTACTAAATTATTATTTTTTGTTTTTAAATTTAAAATTGAACTATTACGTTCTCAACGATGACTGAAAAAAGGATACTTGACCAAAAATATTCTTCATTATGTTTTATATTTTTGGATGTGCCAATCCCAGTGACATTTTGGACATTCGCTGGAGCAATTTTTTCCCTTCAATCTCATAATTCTTTAATGGGTCAAATTTTCAACATTCTAGAATAGAAAATTCCCCTATATCACTAAAAAAGTTTCATTGGACATTATGCCCCAGTTTCAATCAACTGTACCCAAAAAATTTTAATTTTAGCTCGAGAAAGTATTCATAAGAATTTTTAAACTGGTAGTTCTGCGTAATTTATGCATTTTTGTTTTCGAAATCAAACAGATACGGACTAAATTTTAATTTCTCAAACATCATTTTTCAAAATTTTCAGAGCCAGACAGGTAAATAAAACTGTATAAGGATCGTTCTTACACTTTTATCACTTTTCGTTCACCTCGTGTAAAATATCTAATAATAGCTTAACATCCAAAGTACAATTTTAGTTTCGTTTATGTTTATTTAATCGGCGCGGGCGCGAGCGTAATTAACCTTGAAAATGGTACGCATAATATACCTGATACCTACGAAAACTAGTTTGGAAAATTATTACACTACTAGAACTAGTATAATCGGTGATTTTGTATACTTCTACGCGGATGGCATACCTTGCACAGCAGCTGATGGTTACATTAGCGCCAAGATATCGCATATGTGCTGCACCGATCATCAAGTTATTCGAATTCGATGTAAGAACGATCTTTTCACACATTAGATTGGTAGATAATTCAGAATGGCGGTTCATTCGCTCGTTTCCTCCTCTGGTACAGAAAACCCACCACTTTCGGTCTCCGCGATCAATTCGGTAAGTTTATTAGAGTCTGGAATAACGTCGCTATTTTTACTCGAGACAGAAAAAGACTGCTCGTTTTTCTCGGTTCAAATGTGGAAAAAGGGGGAAAGACGTGGAAACGTCTCATGACCCGAAGCCGTCTTATACCGGGAGTGTCAGGTGAACTTTTTGTTTCTTTGACGGAAAGTTTCTTTGTTTAATTTTCAACTCGTGTTTTATACTCGTTACCCATTTCTCGGGCAAGCTACAGATACGTCGTTGAGAGGCGTCAAGAGAAAGATACCAGAGTACAGATGCTGCGAGGGAACCAAGGAGGAGGGAAAAAATAGGGTGAAAAAGTTTTTCGTCGTGATGGTCCCGGAGGGGCCGCGAGTAGAGGAACTGTCGTTGGCGTTCTCGCATTTCTTCGCCCGTCTCTCTATTCTTCATTCGGCACACGATACCGATGCGGTGGAAAGTTGTACGTAGCGAAAAAAAAAAAAAAACAGATAATAAATAAAGAAGCGGCAAAGCAACGATGCCAGTTTTCGAGCCAGTCCGCGGTCGTTTTAACGGTGAAAGTAGAATGAAAAGTGGGATTATGATGACTCGACGCGGTACGACGACCATTCCAGAATGGTCGGTGGTTGACTCGCCAGATCCGCCGCGCTCCGGCTCTCCGCAAGTTCCCAAGCCAGAGTACCAAGTCGAGGTGTACGTTCTCGTGTGCGGTTATGGTGTAACACGTTGTCGTTTACCCGATACCCGGCCCTAAGAGTAAAAGCAACGGTATACGTAATTGGTAAACTCGGTGCCGAGTACCAGTATGGTTATGGCTTTGATAGATGTATAAATTGTGCTATGCTGGGATCTCTGTTGAGCCATCGAGAACGTGTGTACGAGCATGAAGCATGTGTACGTGATTGAGCCGATTCCAGATGATGGCGTGTCTAGCCAGTCATTCGATCTAAAGGGATTTCGCGTTCGTAGCTGCGCTTTTTTTTTCTTCTCTGAAATATCTATTCTCTTGGGAATAATTATCGCTGAAAAAAACCGGGTTCATTCGACTAATTCGTTGTCTCTTTAGGATGAATATCCCTGGTTGCGCGTTTAGATAACCCTTACTCACCAATTCGTTGGGTTTTTTTCGCTATCGCTTTAAACGTTCGCTGATGCCACGATGGTTATGCGGTATTTACGTGTATATTACTTTCATTTGCTCGTATGTATGGAGGAAAAAGGGATCTTAAATGATGAATAGATGATAACTGCGGCGTATGGTCGATTTCGTAAATGCGCACGTTTTTTCTCTTCCTTTCCTGATAATTAGGAGAGCAGCGAAAGAGAAGGATTCTGCAACAAACAGAATTGAAAATCTGCGATGGGAGGCGCCTAAAAACCTAAAATTTCTTATTTTTGCAACAAAACGAAGACTTAACGCACAAAAATTGTTTACAAGGCGAGTTCAGGAACTACTCTCAGTAGGCGTTTTTTGAAGCGGTAACACCACATGAGGCTCAAACGACGGCAAAGGCAAAATCGTGTAGATTGGAGTTTTTTCTATCTGTATCAACCCTTGATCTCAGGTCTTGGAGCCCATCTGGGTCGATTTAGGATAGTGATTTTGAAAACGTGTTGATTTTCGTCTACGAATTTCAAAGGGGAAGGCATTTTCGAAGACTTTTTTTAGCTGAAGGAATAGAGAAATGTCATACGCACCCAAATCCGGGGTTTGGCTCTCTTCATAGGCGCACCCAAGGGGGGGCTCAGGAGGCTCGCCCCCCCTTAAGCCCGGAAAAAATAATTTTTTGCTTCAAAAATGAGAAAAAAGTCAATTTTTTTGCTCTTCAAATATTTTTTCAAAAAAAATTCGCCCTCCCCATTTTTTCTCAATCTGAGCCCCTCCCTTAATTAATTTCTGGGTGCGCCTATGGCTCTCTTTGACTTCCCATGACATTTCTCTATACCTCTCCAGCTAGAATAACTTCTTCGAGGATGTTCAATTTTCGAAGAATTATGCTCATTTGAAGTTCGGAGGCGAAAATCGAACACGTTTTCGAAATCGCTATCCTGGGTTCCAGGGCCTGATCAAGGATTGATATTGGATAGAAAAAACTCCGATCTACACGATTTTCACGTCGTTGTCCCTCATGTGGTGTTTCCGCTTAAAAAACGCCAACTGTCAAAAGTTTCTGAACTCGCCTTGTAAGTCTCTTTCTTCTTTCTCCTCTGCCGCCAATAATTGGGTCCATGTGCCTCCTACGAATGTTCAAAATTGAAATTTCTGCATCCTGCTGCTTTCTGCATTTTCTCGCCATTTTTTTTTTTACTTCAAATTCTCCCACAAAAGACCTTTCCATACTTCGATTGAAAAAACCCGATAAATCGGAATTTTTAATGTTCAAAAAAGCATTCTTTTTTCATGTTTCAATGCTCTGAAAATTCCTATCTGATGTGATCCCGTCAACATTTTGGAGGGTCGATGTACCCATTGTACTCCACTTTCCGGCGCCACCGTTTTTTTTTTTCAAAATTTATTTGTACTTTCAAGTCTGTTTTTTGGTGAGATTTTCTATCGCTAGATAACTTTTGATTCAACATGGTTCAACTGATCAAATGAAGCTAAATATCAGAACTTGTGACTACAAATTCGCTAGTCAATCCCCCCTCCTCCCAAAAAATTTATAAGAAATTATAATATAAAAGTATGCCAGAAATCAAAGAAATGATTAGATGTGCGCAATCTCTTGTCGTCTTGTCGCAAAAGACAAATTTTGTCTCAAAAAATTCGATGACTAAAATTTAAAAATTGAAAAAAATGTCGGAAAGAGATGGAAACATTGGTGATGTGATAACTATCTTAGTCAATTGAACGCGGGACACCATGTCCCAAAAATCCCCTGCAAATGTAGGTAAGTGAGAGGATTTCATTCAAGTACGCAAGGTAAAAAAATTTCGTAAAAATGAGAAACTGAAAAAAATTGAAATATTAGAAAATATGGAGAACTGCTGATACCAGGGACACCATGTCCAAGAAAGTCCTTCAAAGATGTAGAGGATTCACTGGAATGTAAAAAAAAAAATCTGATAAAATTCATTAATTTTTAGAAAATTTTGAAACTTAATGAAGTGGCTTCAACCAAGGGTAGTACTGAATTAAGATTCTTCGATAATGAAGAGATTTTTTTCTTTGCAATAGAGAAAAATCCGATTAAAACGAACAATGCAACAACAAAAATTGAAAAGAGATGACTCTAAGAATAATTAATTAAAAAAACAGATCATCTTTCGAGATGTACAAAAGTTATCTCTGCTAAAATTATGATAAATGTAGTAAAAATTGATAATTTGATGGGTGAAAAATGGTGATACCATAAATAGTCAATAATCGAATGTGGGACACTATGTCCCAAAATACTCTAAGACGATTAAGAAAAAAGCTTTTTCCTTTTAAAAATATGAATAATTCGGTAGATTGTAGGTATTCAGCAATCCAAAAAAAAAAAAAATGAAAAGAGATGGAAAATTGGTGATTTTAGAATCAAGAGTAGTTGATTGAAAAAAAAAATCGTATGCCTAAAAATCGCAATGAAGGGAGATTATTTTTACAAGAACGCAGAAAAAATTTGTAAAAACAGATAGAAATGAAAAAAATGGCCAAGGTGAGACTTATAAAGGTGTTATAGAACATCAAACATTTTCACTTTTCCTAGTTTTTCGACTCAAAATATCTTTAGAAAAGATTTTCAATTTCAAAACTTTTTTAATTTGGGTCGTATTTTCTAAAATAAACCTACCAGTCGTATTTTTAGTTAAAACCTAAACTATTCGACGCGACGATTACAATTTTATTTTATTTTTATGACACTGAAAACTTATGGCCAAAGGCCAGCTCTTATCATTCATTTCCCTTCTCAAAAAAATTATTCATACCAAAATTTGCTCAAATTCATTCTTCATAATTTTCATACGTCACATCCGAAAAATAAAATCACCAATCCAAATACCACAACCCAAACATCGTTCAATGACTTCAAAAATCCATCTGTCCCTCTCTCAACGTAATTTTCCACCTCACATCAACTCGACGACTAAACCCAAACCACCATCCAATAGGCTGCGCCTCACCAAACAATATCTCAATCCTAACTTAATTCTCCTCACGTAGAACTCCTTTTAAACCACCCTTCTACGACAAATTAACTCCCCAACTAGCCGAAATTTTCAGGCGTAAAATTTCCCTCCAATCTAGCATTCCGCTACCTCATTACAGAACAACCTCGTCAGGTGGAATAACACGCCAGAAAATTTCTTCATCCAACAAGGAAAAAAAGAACGAGACGCGCTAAAAAGACGGCGTCGTCTTTGTCGCTGCACAGAAAAAAAAAAGCATGAGAAAAATACACTTCTCGTAGAGCGTGTTAAAACGTTAAAAAGAAAGTTCGTTGATTCTTTCATACTCGAAACACATACTTACACACGAAGGCGAGAAAAAACAGACGAAATAAATACCACGGTTACCTAGTTTCGTGTACTTGTGCGTCGCAACGCTCGGCGCTTGCCTCCTTCTCTGCTCACTTTTCGCCCATTCATGTTCACCAAACACGCGTTTAATTTCTCGCCGCAGCAGTTTTCAACCTACCAACGTCGATTACTTATCGTATACACAATAATAACCTCTATTCGCGTGTTTTATTTACCAGCCAGAAACGAAAATTCTACGACGCGATAAAGCCACTATAGAGGGAATCGCGATTACCGAAAGCGAAATTCCATTTCGGGAACCTTCAGCTCGATAGCTGCGGTCTGCACTGATGACCCTTTACTTCGGCCAAGTATTTTTGGGTATACGTCATTACCATATAGATATTTGGACCGCGGCATCGGCAGCCAGCCACACAACCGAGAAGCCGTGAATTCTCGGAGATTTATTGTTTCCGTTGGAAAGACTTCGCTCTCGAATGGTACAAAGAAACCTCCAGCGTACAACAGACAACAGGTTACATCGAATGTGAAACAACATTCTCATGAATTCTGGTATAAATGTCGGCCCATAACATCATCCAAATGGGTCTAACAGAATCGCAACATTGCTAGATCGATTCGACTTTGCCTAATTTTTTAACCACCAGAAGCGATTTTTCGAGGGATGTTAGGGAAGTCAGAGTTCCACTGATTTTTTCAAAGATTGAGATTTTTTCTAGTACCAAATTTTTAATAAATTGTGGGTAGAAAAACAGTTGAATTGAATTTTATCCAAGAATGACTGAATGACGTATGTAGATCCTAATTATTTTAACCATAAACAGATTGCAACGATCCAACAAATTTTTTCAATTCAAAATTTCATCTATTACTCTAATTGTAATTTTTTTTTTAAATTTACTTTGCCAATTATAGAAAATTACCGTGCATGTTTCAGCAATTACGGTAAATTACGGTAAATATTTCAGTAATTAAGGTAAATTACCGTAAATACGTTGATAATTACGGTGAATTACTGTAAATTATAGTAAATATTTGGAGAATTACGGAGAATTACCGCAAATATTTCAGTAATTACGGTAAATTACCGTAAATATTTCAGTAATTACGGTAAATTACTGCAAATATTTTAATAATTACGGCAAATTATTGTAAATATTCCAGTAATTATGGTAAATTACCGTAAATATTCTAATAATTACTGTGAATTATCGCAAAAATTCTACTTTTGACATTATTTGCCAGATAATTTTCATTTTGATTTAAATTTATCTTATTTGAATCTGAGCCACCGTTTTATTTTAGCTTATTTCTATTGGCATTTTGATTCAATTTTTGATCTTTTTTATTCGAATCCGAAGCAGTGGTTGAGCCCTACCCGAGCGAAACAAGGGCGGAAAATTTTTTATAAAAAAATTAAGTTGAAAAATGATTTGAAAGCAATTTTTCAATTTAAAAATTGAGATGAAATTGTTTAAAATTCATCTTTTTGGTGGAAAATGATAAAAATGCATGCTATTTTCATGTTTTCATGCCACTATACTCACATTCATGCTATTTTCATGTTTTTTTTATCATTTTCATGTCCTGTAAACACCAGGAAAAATTTCAAAAAATTTGAATTTAAAACAATTTTTCAGTTGGAAAACAATTTTTAGGTATAGGTATGTAGTATCTATCAAAAATTTTTCCAATTGGGATTTCTTCAAATTTTTTTTCAAAACTACATTTTTTAAATGATTTTCTAACTAGAAAAAAAACAGAATTATTTAAAAAGTTGAAAATTTAAATAAACTTGAATCTATTCAAACTTTGTGTAGTTTTTCAATAAATTCGTATTTGATGAAAATTCTAAGAAAAGTTCAATTTCTTTGAACTTTCATACTTCCTCAGATTTTCCCTTTCAAAATCGCAGCTGACCTCCACCTGAATGTAATTTCTTGGTAATTTTTTCCTCTCCTTTCGGTACGGGAAACAAAAAATTTAATCCGACAAATGACGCGTAATTTTTGGTCGAAACAACCTTGATAACAAATTCGTCGGTAATTTAATGGCTCGCGTTACCAACGGACTCGTGATTATTACAGTTATTCGGAGGCACGCGGACGAGTACGAATTTTTAGAAACCCTAGAAAATCGAACCTGACTACCCTTACTTTCGACAAATCCTTTCTCGAGCCCTAAGATCCATTCAATAACCCACGCATACCTCTATCGAAACACAGCCTACGACCTTGAAAAAGGATCTTGAACCTTGACGTCGACTACATTGTGATTATAGGCCGCCACCCTAAACACCGAATACCTCTGGAAGCTCGTCCAATACAACACCTGCTCCAATCTCGCCGCACAGCGAGGTGAGAGTTCAAAATTTTTCACATACGAGGAAATCCGTCTATGTGGCCTGGCGCGACAAACCTCTTCAAGGCTACCACATCCTATTAAGTAATTTACCTTTTGCACCGCGAAATGAAATTAAAGAGACAATGAGCTGAAGAAAAACCTCCCAACGACCTCGAGAACATTTCGTTTGAACTATTCTCGACGAATGAATCGAATAGCTAAATCCCCCGCTCGGTATCGATTCGCCATCGTATCTGGAGCGTCTGCTTATGTAAATTTTTTGGCACAGTGCCCGAATACACCTTCGCCCGGTAAATTGACCAAGCACAGGTGGCACGCAGCCACCGAGCTAGTCTAATGGATAAATTATGAAAATAAACGATCAATCGGATCTAAATCTGATGGGTATCTTCATTCCTATACTTTTTCGAAAAGCAGCTCGATGCGACAGCGACCAAGATCATCCAGCCGAATGCAAATTTTTGCACCGTCTCGAGGAGTTGTTTTGCATTTAAAAACGTCATTTTCATTTGCAAATTTTTACCTTCGATAAATACCTGAAGATTGCAAAATAAGGAACTTGAATAGTCGAAATTTATTATACTTACCAAAATTTCGTACATAATCCACGTACGTAATAAAACTACGTATAAAAATGGAAAATGTACAGAGAAAAAAGTTCATAATTGGAATTTAGACCGCGAATAAAAACTACGTAGTATTATAGAAAGGCTTGCATTAAAGATCGATTTTTCAGCCCAGCCGAGGTTATAATAAATTTGGAGACTCTGCCTTTTCTCGGTGGCCTGATAAAGGCGAAGGCGGAAACTCGTCGACGACGCTCGGATCTCATTTGACGGCAATTAGGGTCACCAATTATGTTGGCAACGTGGAGGCTTTCTAAATAAGCTCGCGTCGTCGTCGTGCTCCCTTGGCACCCCCTTATTCTATCGTTTCGATTTACTATACCTACTGTACTTTTAGCTGCCACCATGTGCCTTGGTGCTGGGTATTTTCCTCTTACCCTTCTATGTTGGAGGAAACGGTAAGGGACCAGAGATTACCTTTTAATACGTAACCCCTTGTTTTTCGGTTCGTGTTATAGTTCTGTGTGGTATAAGACGACCTCTCGAATTAAAGGGTTGGGTGATCGAAATGAACGATAGAAAGTCGAATTGGTATAAAGATTAATAAACTGGTGCATTGGTTAGGGTGCTGCATCGCAAAACTTATACTTCAAAGTCTTGAGAATAATTTTTGTAAAGTATAAGAATCACTTGGTAGCATTTTATCAATTGCCTCTCTTTCTGTACCAGCATATTTCTCAACAAAAGAAAAAAAAAACTTTAATTTTACATTTGTAGCAATTTGAAAATGATCAGGCAAGACATTACACATATTTTTTGAAATAAATGTTCAAGTTAACGAAATTTTTCAGAATTTTTTTTTGACTTTTTTTTAAATTTTCGATTCCATTTTTTTAATTTCATCATTTTTGAATTCTTGTTACTTACCCCAAAATTTTATTTAGCTTGATGAGCTCCTTTTCCAACACGAAAAGTAGTCAGAAATATCCAATAAAATAAATTATCAATTTTTTTAAATATTATCTTTCGAGTTGCAATGAGACTTTGTCGAAGAAAAATTAAAAATTTTGAATTCGGAGGAAAAATGAAAAAAAAAAACTTTAAATTGGAAAAAAAATTTAAATTTAGAATTTGAGGCATTTTTAAAAAAAATTTTAACCTGAAACGTTTGTTTACAAATCGAATAGCTTGAAAAAATTTTAATCAGAAAAAATCGAATTCGGAAAAAAATGTTTAATTTGAATGTAGGAACATTTTTTTACGTAAATATCTAGGTAAGTATGTAATTAGAGGGAGATTGAAATTTTGAATTTAGGGAAATGTCAACAAAATTCAAACGTGAAAAAAAATTGAGGTGGGAAATTTTTTGAGAAAATTGTGAAAATCTCAACTTACCAAAAAAAATAAGCTGGAAACTTGAACTTGAATGCCAGAAATCTAAAGAAAGTGAATTTTGAAATCCAAAAAAATGAGACTAGAATTTAAATATAAAATAATTTAAGATTGAGGACAACTTACTTAATCAACTTCATCTATAAAAAAAGACTAAAAGCTGGCGAAATCATAACAATTATTTTCTTTTACTTTTCGACTATCAGGATTCGAATCTCTGAATTTTATGAAACCTCTTGTAAGAGTTGTAAGCCACAGTACAGACAAAACTATTGACTATCTACATTTTCAAATAATTTTCAAATAGAGGCCGAATTTTCAATTTGTAGGACACGTCGCGTCGCGTTGATCACGCAGACTTATCAATTTCGTATTCTCAGGATAACAAAAGAATACAATTAGAAACTGAGTTTCACTTTTCAGAACCATAAATTTAAAAAACGTTGAAAAAATATTTCAAAAAAAACTTTCTCATCTGATTTTAATTAATTTCACCCAATACACTAATTTTTCAACTTTTTTTGTATTTTTCGTCAATAAACTTTCCATTTTGTTGGTAAATTTTCGGACGAAGTTCTCGATTTTTTTACTCCTTTTCCCTGATTTGAAAATCTCGATTTTTTTCTAGATTTTTTTCAACTTTCACATACTCGACCTAATCAACAACTTGAAAAATGAGATGATATATCAGTTTGTTTTAATGTTCTCATTCCCTATTTCGGTTTTAGCTTCTTCTTTCCTTTTCGAATTTTTTGTGCGTATATTTACAGGCAAAAATTTACCAAATGTCTAAAACAAATTTGCGGATTCGAAATAAAAACTTTTTTTCACCGAATGAAAAAACAATTTTTTGACCACAAATTTTTAAGTATACCCGAATTATTCGAAATTTTATCGATCAGAAATGTTATTTTAGCAGAAATGGAGGGGGGGTAATGGATTTGAATAACTGTATAACAAATCCTAGCAAAAATGTATACTCGCAGAGTCACTAAAATTGAACGAACCCTAAAAAAATTCTGTTTTGACGAGTTTTTCAGCACATGAATTATTACTTCTCTTCGTTTTTATATGATTTTTTTTTCTGAAGACCCTTTTTGAGAAAAAGTGAAAACTTCTTTCCGACAAAATTAAATTCGAAGTCGTAAAAATTGAACCAAGAATTGATCAAAATTAGCTCAATTTTCCAACACAATAATTTGAAAGCAATTCCACTTAAAAATCTTTCACAAATTCCGAAAAAAATTTCGTCTGAATACTAAAAAAACCTTCCTCAAATTCTCCTCAATTTCTTTCAATAATTTCACGTCCGCGTTTGTTGTGCAATTCATTTGAACTTGAAATACCAAACTACTCCGTTATCGGGAAGTAAATCACCAAATACGATGGCACGCTTCATTAACCCTAAGATAACACCACCGTGTGATCAAATTGCAACGCCAAAGCTTAAAATCTAAATACCGGTTAAAACTTACTCTAAAATCAGATTCTTGACATAGCATCTAGTATACATACCTGTAACAGAAAGAAAACGAAAAATACGTTAAAATTGATCTCATTTCATAGATAAAAAAAAATTAAACACGAAACTAAAGTTCAAATGTGATACGGATTATAAAAATAAGCACATCTCCCACCACATTCTGCCATTTTTTTCCGTGAAATAGATGAAAAAAATACAAGCAGGCCAACAGATGATGAAATTTCTCATGCTTATCTCGTACTCCATTCAGTATTTTATAGATGAATGGGAGCTCGTCTTCGTCATATTTTCTGTTTCTCTTTCACCTATACCAAATAGTTTTGAGAATGTAGTTGAATTATAGCCACGTTGTTAGGTATATGAGCACCTAGACCTTATCTATTCATGGTGTACCCGTTTCGATGGGAAAACCATATGTTAATGGGTAGGGCAGGGAATAATGACGATGATGGTAGTCAAGCTGAACAAACATTTTCCACGCAATCAAATATTATATTCTTGAATATTGAAAAATTGATTTCTTTCAGTATTTTTTTGAAAACAAATTTCCAACCTAGGACACCACCATCAAGTTAGCCAACATGTATTTTATGGTGCGGTACCAAAATACCTCTAACTCGACTAATTTCAATACCATACAAAGACGTGATGAAAAATTACACACGGAATTCTTTTTATAACAGCCAAACACGAGCATTCCTTACATTTCTGTCTTTCAATCGCCAGAATCGGTTTTGTGAAACCCTATCGCGAGCTCTCAGGAAATACCAACATCATTCTTCGACGTTACGCTCCCCCGTGAAATTCATCGCCGCCGCCACGTACTAATTATTGACTTATCGTGTAACCAAACCGCCTAATGTCAATGACACGTATTTAAAAACGACCTTGTTACGAGTCGATAAAAACCATACGTTTGCTCGAACCTACCGACCAGCAAACCCCTTTATAATGGACATGAATTTTATAACGATTTAGAATCTATTATCGTGGAAAAAATGAAAAAAAGTTGCACGAAATGTGGTGGAAATTATATTCTCTGATAGAAATGTTTGCGTATATTTTTCAACCTGTACTGTCGTATTTTGCACAATGCAAGTGAGAGTAAAGATTACATCAAAGACACGTACTTTTAGCACTAATAATGAAGGGGAGTGATCTGTTTCACATAAACGGCAAGGAGAAAAAAACTAACCCAGAGTAGGGTAAAAAGAAGGAAACAAGGCTGGATGTAGGTTTTGACTCTAACGTCAGTTTCTATTCTTTTTTTCTGTATTATTGTTTCATTGTTGAATTTGGTATTTCCTTTATTTTTTTGCTGAAAACAAGCAAGATTTGCTAGCGGAACTAACCGTACAGCCAAATAAAAATAAAACCTTTGAACGACCTTCGATTTTCGACTATCTACTTCATTATTTTTTCCTTTTTTTTTGTCAATGTATGGTCTTCGTGTCGAGTACGAGGTGGTTTGAAAGGGAGAAAATGGCATATTAGGATATCTTGTTCTATTCAACACGATACATAAACGCAGCCAGGTAGCTCAGGTACAAAGGTAAGCAGTTAAGGCACACGCACAAATGTCTAGTTTGAATGATAACCTTTACACTTTCATTTCCTTTCCTTAATGTATTGTCTTCTCATTACGAAAAAAAAAAGTATAATAGCTTCAGGTATTGAAAGATACAAGAATCTGAATAAATGACGAGAAAATTGAAAGAAAAATTTGGAACGAATATTTAAAATTGGAGATTTTTTTTTAATTAAGTACATTACAAATCAGGTCAAGGCGATTCTGCGATTCGATGAATTCGTCGATTTTAATTTTTTTCTATCATTTTAAAGGTTTCAATAAAAAATACAGAAAAATTTTCAATTACAAATTGAATAGTTCTAGGAGTAATTTGAAATCGTTGCGAAAAATTCGCTATCATCGAAAAAAATTGGCCTAAAAAAATTTTCACGGCTCAGACTAATTTATTCCTCTAAAAATAATCATACTAATTTTCAAATTTTGTAAAATATAATTTATAATTATTCAGCGAAATAGTTGAAAAAAGATGAACTTAGAATTTCCAATTGGATAAAACAAACGCTGTATCGAAATGAAATTAGAGCTGATTGAAATATCTGCAATCAATTTTCAGTAAAAATTCAAAAAAAATTATACGAAAATCGTTACACATACTAAGAAGTTTGCTTTATTATCATTTTAATTACTTCGCATAAAATAAATTCTCTGAAGTACCAAAAGATTAAAATATTAAAAAAACTTTTATAAAAAAATTTCAATTTTTTTGTTTCTTTGCACTTCAAGCATTTATCCCATTTTTTTTTTTTTTTTTTTGCAGAAATTGAATGAAAAACATCTTATCAACTTGGTAGTCGTTTTCATGAAATTTTTAGAACAGCTGAAAATAATTGTTTTCACATCTTTGAAAACAATTTTTCTAATATATTACTTACTTAGTTTCAACTGTATTTTATTACTCATTAATCATAAAGCAGTTCTTCAGTAACTCATTTTTAAAATTATTTCAATTTCAATCAACCAATTTTCTCAAAAAAATTTTCAACGATTTTAACAAAATTTCTCACACTTTCGCCCATTTTCAGGTATTTTGAGAAGATTTAACGGAATTTTCCATCATCCAAATATTTATTAAATCGAATTTCCTTTTTCTGTGCAAGTTTGATTAAAAATTGAGTAATTTTTCTATATTTCAACAATTTTAACGACATTTCGATTTTTTTATCATTCAATAATGGTATTAAGCATACAATTTTCATAAACAATTTTCATTGCATATTTTCTTTTATTTTCCCGAAATATTTATTGTAACGGTGCAATTATTATATTTTCACCTAATTTCGTAATTAATTTCACAATTTATTTTCAACTCAAGGGCCGGGCAGAGAAAATTTGCAGACGGGGGAAAAATGCAAGGGCCAAAAAAAGTCTTCCGAACTGCCAAATTTTTGTTTGAAAACTCTTACAGTAAAAGAGACAGCTTTTTATTATTCCCGGCAGACTTCCTAAAAAAAATTCGGATCAGAATGAAATCCCCCCTCAGCACAAGTCTGTTCAACTTTCCTTTCATTCTTTCAAAACATTTCTCAAAATTAATCAGTATTAATGGAATTTCAAACAATACCATTTTTAAACACACCTGCAGATCACAAATTACACTTTTCGATGAACACATTTATCATTTCGCAGAATATAAAATAATTTTCACAGATGTCTGACTTGAATTCCGGAGATTTTTCTCTTCTGTAGTCATTTTTCCAACTTGATTACAATTTCCAATCTGAAAAATTACGATACGAAATTTCCCATGATAAACCTTATTTTTCCAGTAAAAATATAAGAAGAGAATAGGTATGGGTTTCCAAGTATTTTTCGACAAAAATGCAAATTTCCTGAAAAAGGGTGTTAAATTTTCCAAATTTTTTTATTTAAACCAAACTGCTCCTCTGCCGTTTTTCAATAACATTTTGTGTAGAAAATAAGCTGATCGCAGCTCCACGAAGAAAATCTTAAAAACCATTCGAAATCTTCCCATTTTCTGTAAACTTCTCAAATCACCCCCTCCGCACAAAAAAAATACCTCAGAGAATCCTTTAAATTTGCAACCCAGTCCCGTAATAACCCACTGCCGGTCCGTTTTCACGTTACGTTTCCTCGGGTCAAATAGGATGGTCGAGATGAAAAATAGACCACCGCAGACAAAAAGCATCGTTACGAGAACACGCCGCCGTGCTACGTCGAATGATAAATTCGACGTAATTAAGATTCCGCCACCGCACCGAAGCTGCCACCATCGTCTAGAGTTTTAAGTACTCCATAAACCGAGATTTATTCGGCGGAGAACTCCAGCGCGAGGGGTTTTTTGCGGTGAAAGAAAATCCATCATCAATCTTGGGAGATTCGCGAAGGCAAATATTCAAATCGGAAGACTTGGCCAGATCAACTTTTGGGCATAACTGGAGATATCTTTTTATAAGTTTTCGATGGCATGGCAGTTTCTTCAACAAACGCGGACCATGGCGTGTTTTTTATTCGTCTGCAACATTGTTCGATGTAACAGATGCTTTTGATATCCTTGTACCTCTACATATGTATGAAAAATTCCACCGTACATTTGTCAACTGGGCTCGTACGTAGAGAGAGACAGCTACGTTAAATCCATTAATACGTACGAACGTCCATAAAATACGTACACGTAGTGTTGATGACAATTGAACGTATGTTCTTTATACAATGAATAATACCGCACGACATACGTATACTGTACGAGAAATACATCCGCATCAGAGTTCGGGTGAATGTACATTATAAAAAGCGCGATTCTTCGTTAAAATTATACCAAGTTCCCTGTCGCACCCTGCTCTTCGTCTTTTCCGCCATGGCTGCGGCAGCCGGTTACACGCTGTTAATTACTGTACCGTTATAGTATTGTCGAACTTGTCGCGTTATGTTTGAAAAGCTGATCCGTCATCGCGTTCTTGGTAAACACCACAACTCGGCGATGTTGGAAAAGCGAAGAAGGAAAAAATATACCCTCGTTCTCGTTTCTCTTGAAAGAGCACCACCGACTTCGGCACCAGCGTTCCGGTAGAAGGCGACAGCAGCATCCCAGCATCAGTTGACAATATTGTGTCGTGAGAGGAGAGCTGCTTATTCGTACACGTCGAGCTGTCAAAAAAATTTCTCGCTTTCGATGTCGCAATCGAGTCTTGCGCGAAGGTGACGGTGGAAATTCCATTTTCGAGACGTTCGAGCTCTATCGAGTTGAGCTTTTTCGCTCGTCTGTGGAAAATTTTTCGTTAAATATTGATACTCGTGCAAGGTGTTAGGGAAACAATGACGCGTCAACAGTTGTGTTCGATTGGGATAGAGGGGGAAATAGAGGGGTTTCTTCGTTGTATTTTTCGCAAGGATTAAAAATTCGGTTGCAGTGGTCGATTTCACCCGATGATTCGTTTCGAAAGAATAAAAGTATAGAGAGAAAATTTTTCTGATTTTGAAGAGAATTGACAATGGTCAAAGATCATGATGGAAAGATTCGTCTTTTTTGCTCATTTTCCTCTCCTTTCCTTTCTTCTTTTATTTCCTTATCTTTCACATGAGTAAGGAAATAAAGGTCTCTTGGAGTCTCTAAACTTTTTTTCAGAGCAAGGTGGAGTCGAACAAAGAGGGAAACTGAAGCCTTTGGATATTTCGAAAGAGTCGAAGTAATAATTGTAGTACGCAGAAACAAACGAAATCCAAATCTTTCCAAATTTAGAAATGTCTAGCACCCCCCTCACTCATCTCAAAGAATTTCTCGCTTTCTAGTGGGAGAAGTTCAAAATATGCAGAGCAGAGAACAATAATTTCAAATGATAGATTGATAGACTTGACAGAAAGTCATCTGACCCGTTTCCCTGCACCAATGCATTGAAAAAAAAATGGTCAAATGTTGAGTTTATATTTTTCAAACTAGCCCTCTAAATCAGAATTTGTGAAATTTGGAAGAATTCTGCCACGATCATTGATTTTACACCGATCGTTTGGTCAGAAGTCACTGATTAATCAGTCAACTTCAAATTTGTCAGAAAAGATCTTCAATTTTAATACCTGAAAGATCGGAGAAAAATTACTTCAAAAAAGCAGAATTTCATCAAACTTGCCTAATTCAGTATGATTTTCTGATTACATTCATTGGCGAAGGCAAAACTGGATGGAAACATCATTTCCCCCTCCTCCTCCTCCTCTTCCTCAAAAAAAATAATGACATTCATTTGGAAAAAAGTAAAATGACGTTTTTTGGAGAATTCTTTACATTCTGATTAGGAAAAAATGAGAAAAGTGGTCTTTCTAATTCAAAACACTCAAAAAAATTCCATTTCAATCAGATTTTTCATCAATTTTATTTCTCTGATATTTCAACTCTGTCTGTCTTCCATCACTCAAGTAAAATATTTTGAGACATTACCCGAAAAATTATTTTCATCTGATTGAACTTCACTTTCCAACTTCTTGTTCTTTCCACTTCGATGTGAAAATTCGAGAAATCGTCAGGCAGCTCAAACTTGAATTGAATAATAATCATTTGTAATAACAAAAAATCTAGAATGAATCAAAGAGGAGCAGAGTTGAAAACTGACAAAAAAATTTTATTCAAATGATAATTTTCCTGCTTCAATAAGGCGTGGTCCAATTTTTCTCCCTCAAAATGCAAAATTTATCAATTGACAAAACTGATCATTACTTTCGTAAATTTTTACATTCAAAGATTATTTTTCGACTAAAAATGTAATTTTGCCATTTCAAGAGGCGAACTATTTTTTGGAAAAAATGGTGATGAATATTGTAATTAAAATATTTTAATGGAGTTAAAATTTAGTTTTTTTTTTCAAAAACCCATTTTTTGTTTTCACTTTGGTCCATCCAGTCATAAACTGGCGTTTTGCACTGAGTTGATCCGAAAAATTTTTTGTCCCTGCTGCAAAAAAAATATTAGAAAAACAGAGGATAATCGTTTACAGCATTAATTCATCAAGGTCAATGTTCAAAAGATTTTCTTCACCCTATCTACTCCATCTGTGTTTTCATATCTCTTCAATTTTTATATCAATGGTGTGTAAAATTCATTGAAAAATATCACAACAGCATTTTCAACGAGATAACTTCATTGAACTTGAATATACAATAAAAATACGTGAACTATAAAAAAACTAAGTTCACGAGGAAACTAATTAGCCAGCCGAGTTTGCCCACATTTCGGTATATTTATTTGATACCCTATACTTAGCTTTTTTACGTGGTTTCAGTCTCACATACCTGCTTCTCGCTCTTCCCCCGCTTCTCCTAATTCTCCAAACGTGAAATAAAAATATCATACTCTTGTATGTACCAACGAACGAAGGAACGAGAGAGAAAAACAAAATCAAATTAACTTTCCGCTTCGTTAGACTACAGTTTCATGCGCCACGCTCCCATTCGCCACTCTTCGCTATCGCCAGCCCAAGCATACTCGCCAACCGAGATGATATCGTAAAGTGACAAATCTTACGAAGTCTGCTGCCAGCTGCAGGTTTCACGACCTATTTTCTCGTATTGACAGAGCTCCTGGTCCTTTTTCCTTCTTCGAACACGGTGCACAACTTATCGCATGATATACGTACCGATTTTGATTTATCGAAAAAAATGCCTCTTTTGTTTTCAGCCAATCTCACAATGAATTAGATTTCAATCTAACTCGGTGTATCAAATGCGTACGTGAAATGGTGGCTGATTTTGGTACATATGCATAACCTACGTAAAGCTACGCACACTATTAGGCCACCTCCATGCCATTTAACGTTTACCTAGCTATAAATCTTTGATGATACGATGGCGCGTAGAGACGCGACACACCTGCCCCATAAATACAACGTAACAGGCGAAAAGTACACCGTACATGAGCGTAAATCATTACGTAAAACACGATGTAATTCCATTTTTCTACATTGTACTTGTACCAATACAAAATCGGTCGTCTTCTATGCATATGCCTGCTTCATAAACTTTTTTGTTACATGAAAGCAGTCCTGCAGCAGAAAATGTAATTAACTATAATGTACCAAGATTCCCAACAGTCTACTGGCCATAAAAGTAAGCAAGTTTCGCATAAAGTTGTAAAAGGGTACCGGCGGTTAAGATAGGCGAATCTGCCCCCGAGCTGAAATTTGAAACTAACCGACGGAATTTGGTCCTTAGGGTCTGAAAACCACCTGGTAAAAATTTTGGCCCCCTACCCCTCCCCTAACCCGAGTTATGGGGCAAAACGTTACTTTTTTCAGCCTTTTCATTAAAAATTTTTATCTCCGAGAGTTTTCAACCAAATTTTTCAAATTTACGTGAGTTGTACTCCCATACTGAGGGTATTAGTGGGTGGTTTGAAAAATTTTTGATGATTTTTTCTAGCCAAAAATCGCATTTTAAAACTTGAAATCGAGTTTTCTACATGATGTTGCAGAGGTGCAAAAATGAAAAAATATATATCATGTATCTAGTCCCTATCTACAACGTAATATTTTTTCAGAATTTTTTAGGTGGGTGGAAGACCTTCAAAAACGCAAAAAACCGCATTTTTATCACGTTTTTCGCTCAAAAAATGGTCATTTTTGGGCGAAAAAATTTTTCGGGTAATAATATTCCAAAATACGTATTTTTACGCCACTTGCCCGATTTTCACTTCATTTCATTCTTTTTTGAATGATTTTTGCAATTTCAAGTAACCTAAAGCGCAAGAATTAAAATTGTATACATGTAACTTTCCTTATACCTATATAAAATTATCATACGGAAAACACTGAAAGAAAATTTGTGTTCAGTAGCTCGAACTACCTTCGAAAAATTCATTTGCATGAGCAGAGCACTCAAATTTCGAAAATTCACTTTGTAGTCAACAAATTTTTTTTCAACAAAACTTACTTTTCTACCAATACATATCATTATCAACAAGAGGTATGGTGAATCTGCCCTTGAAACCAGTTTTGACCTCTCCTACCCCCAAAAGGTCAACCATGATGAGAAAACATTCCAGAAAAAATTTCAGACCCCTAGCGCAAGTGTTTTCGAAGAAAGGGGCCAAAATGTGTTTTTTCAATGGATTTTTTCGTATTTTTGTGGTTTTTTGCTAAATGTAGATAAAAGTTTCGAGTTTTTTTTTTTAGATGAATTTTAAGGAGTTGGAGGAACCCTAAAAAATTTTTTCAAAATTTTTGGTTTATTTTTTGCCGAGTTATGGCATTTTAAAAGTTTTGAGCGGCCATTTTGTCTTGAAAGGGCAAATCGACGTAAATTCCACAGTGTCGCATGTCACATTTGGTAACTGGCTGCACTGACATACAAAATTTTTCAAAAAAATTCCAAAATCCCTATACTTTTGGTGTTTGAAAAAAAAAAATACCTACATAATATTTTTTGGCGAAAAAATGATCAATTTAAAGATATTCCTAAATTCCGTATTTTGGAATTTTACGATTCGCTGTTGGCTGCACTGGCGTATAAAATTTTCAAATTTTTCCTTCAATATTTACTTTTAGTGGTTAAAAAAAATTTTCAGTCAATTCCCCAACGAAAAAAAAATCATTTCAGCTTCGCGAAAATTTCGTATTATTGGAATATTGCAATCCGCAACTTTTCAACCCCCTGGTAGCGCTCTGAGTTTTGATCGGAGAAGGATGGCGATGGTTCAGGGAGACGTAGAAACTCAAATCGCAACTTTTTAGTGCTACGACAGCCTCTCACGAAATTTTTTTGACTAAAAAAACATAAAAAACAGCGTTTTTTTCAAAAGGAGGTGCACTTTGAGCACCTCTGCTCCCCTCCACTTGCCCCTTGGGGGCTCAAATTTTTTTTGGGAGGTCTCCCACTCAAAGTAAACCACCCCACCAAATTTGGTCGAAATCCAAGATATGTTTTTTTTTTTCACTCCACCCTAATATACAATTTTAATTCTTGCGCTTTAGGTTACTTGAAATTGCAAAAATCATTCAAAAAAGAATGAAATGAAGTGAAAATCGGGCAAGTGGCGTAAAAATACGTATTTTGGAATATTATTACCCGAAAAATTTTTTCGCCCAAAAATGACCATTTTTTGAGCGAAAAACGTGATAAAAATGCGGTTTTTTGCGTTTTTGAAGGTCTTCCACCCACCTAAAAAATTCTGAAAAAAATATTACGTTGTAGATAGGGACTAAATACATGATATATATTTTTTTCATTTTTGCACCTCTGCAACATCATGTAGAAAACTCGATTTCAAGTTTTAAAATGCGATTTTTGGCTAGAAAAAATCATCAAAAAATTTTTTTCAAACCACCCACTAATACCCCTCAGTATGGAGTATAACTCACGTAAATTTGAAAAAATTTGGTTGAAAACTCTCGGAGATAAAAATTTTTAATGAAAAGGCTGAAAAAAGTAACGTTTTGCCCCATAACTCGGGTTAGGGGAGGGGTAGGGGGCCAAAATTTTTACCAGGTGGTTTTCAGACCCTAAGGACCAAATTCCGTCGGTTAGTTTCAAATTTCAGCTCGGGGGCAGATTCACCTATCTTAACCGCCGGTACCCTTTGACGCAAAGTCGCGAATTCTGACAAAAAGGCGTGAAATTTGAAAGATTAAATGTTTATTTTTAACAAAAAAATCACGAAATTCAACAGAAATTCCATTACCTCAAGAAACTTGACATAAAAAGTCATGAATTTGACAAAAAAAATCATTGAATTAAATAACAAGCTAATCAGCTGATCGCTGATTGCAATAGGGTTTTTGCGTTTATTAGATTGTTTTATATTTTCAGCCTATTCGTCATTCTTTCATCTTTAGCACCAAATAAACTTGATTTTTTCTTAAATTTCAAAACGAAGTACCAATAATACTTGAATAAAATATAAATAAATAATGATAATGATGTTAAAATCTCATCACCAATTCACCATTGTCAGAAAAAAATGCATTCACTTTTCACTATTGTAACTATTTTAAACACATCCCAGATTTCTCTTTACGCTTCAAAAAAATTATAACAATTTTTTAATCTTCTGAAAAAATTCACCCAACTCCATCCCAACTCCAAACACGATGAAACAACCTTGAATGAATGTACTTTTCATTAGCTTAATGTTGCTATTTTTTGAAATCGTTTGTTGGATTGAAAATTGATGAAATTATGTTATACTCGATCAGAATTCCTTTTTCAAACGAAATATTAAATAAATAACTCCCAAAAATGAAATTGACCTGTTTTTAAATCATGAATATTGATTGTACAGAAATTTAATTTATTGGCATTAGCAACGACTTGCCTAATTATTTTAAATTTTTTTAAAAAATAAAATAAAAAATAATTATTATTCAACTAGCGGCGTAGCGACATCTACTTCTCAAAAAACATACTACATAAATAGAATCAACGAAATCGTACTTTATGTCCAACGCATTTCTATACACCTTAAGATGTGAGTACACAGACCATCTCAAAATACTGGTCTCTGATTGGCTACAAATTTGGAATTGAATATTGACAAAAACGTTCGCAATAGGGTTTTTCGCGCAATGCGCAAAAACCCTAATAAAAAATTATCACCCCATAAAATTTAACAAAAAGGCATAATTTCATAAAACCGGTCAAAAAGTCATAATTTTATAAAAATTGAAAAAAAATGACAAAAAGTCACGAATTTTGACAAAAATTAGAAAATTTTTACGAGGGCGAAGCTTTGATAAAATTGGATTTTTTAATGTCTAAAAAAGACATTTTTCACGCTTGGCTACGCCCCTGATAACATTTAACAATAGTTACGACAAGAATTACAAATTCTGACAAAATCACAAAATTTAATAAAAAAAATCAACCATCTTGCGATATTTGACAAAAAAGTTGACGATGTGATGAAATTGGGTAAAAATAAAAAAAGTCACTGAATTTGATAAAAAGTCACCAATCTTGAAAAAAGTTACTGAATTTGACAAAAAGTCACTGGATTTGACAAAAAGTCACTGGATTTGACAAAAAAGTCATAATCTAATGAAATTTAACAAAATGTCACAGATTTTGACAAAAAAGTCATAGTCTAATGAGATTTGACAAAGTCATTGGATTTGACAAAAATCATCACGAAATTTGACAAAAATCATCACGAAATTTGACAAAAAAAAGTCATGATCTCATAAATTTTGACCAGAACACAAATTTTGACAAAAATTACAAAATTCAACAAAAAGCCATGATCCCATGACATTTGATAAACAAGTCACTGAATTTGACAAAACCCACTAAATCGGGCAAAGCCATGGTCTGATAAAATTTGAAAAAAAAGGACATGATCCAATAAAACTGGACAAAAAAGTCATCATCTCATAAATTTCACGAATGTCACAAATTTTGACAAAGTTCATGATTTCATGAAATTTGAGAAAAGTCACTAAATCTGACAAAAAGACTGATTAAATCAAACAAATAGCCATCATGAAATTGGAGAAAAAGTCATGATCTCATAAAATTTGAAAGAAGGCCACAAATTTGACAAGTCATAAATTTTGATCGTAACACAAGTTTTGATTAAAAAGTCATTATAGACAGTGGCGTAGCCAGGATTTCGTCAAGGGGGGGCAAGAACGAATTATGTCAAAGTTTCTGTGGTTGTTTTGAAACATAGCAAGTATTTTTTCGTAGTGTACGTATAACCGAGTCTGAGGTAGGGGGTGTGTAATAAAAAGACTAACACAACGATGTAAAATGGACACAGGACTTAGATTAGAGGTACAAAAATAAGCCTTTTTTCGCAGGCTTCTCTCAGAACGTTCATTAAAATGGAGATCGATTGATAATTAATTAATTATGTTCAAGCCCGAGCGAAGCGAGGGCGAAGCTTTGAAAAAATTGAATTTTTGATGTCTAAAATAGACCATTTTCCCCAATTTTTGACACTTTTCTCCCATTATACCATATTTTTTAAAGGCCATGGCCGGCCATGGGGGGCCAATCGCCCCCCCCCTTGGCTACGCCACTGATTATAGATTTTGACAAACATTACAAAATTCAACAAAAACATATCATTTTATATGACATTTGATAAACAGTCGTTGAATTTGGCAAAAACCACAAAATCAAACAAAGCTATGATCTTATGGAATTTGAAAAAAAAGTCATGATCCAAAAAAACTGGACAAAAAAGTCATTATCTCATAAAATGTCACAAAAGTCACAAATTTTGACAAAAGGTCATGATATCATGAATTTTAACAAATTACAATTTTGACAAAAAGGAAAAAATCATGATTTTTCATGTTCATCTGATGTGACAAAAAGTCATGAATTGAAGTGAAAAATTCCCATCTTTTTCTCCATCAATGCCCTTATTCGACCTTCAACGCTTCAAGTGCCCGTGATTGATCACAAATAGGCCCTTTGTGAGATCAGATGGATTCTAGACCAATATTTGGATTCCATAGCCGTAAACTAACGCATTGGTGAGTATGCAAACGGAATTTACACTCAATGTACTTCAACTGCACTATCTTACTTATAATTCATCGACATTGTTATGCCGAATTCTGCCTACCTGTGGCACTCTTTCCGCACACCATGTTGTCCCATTACCCGGGCAAACACCTCGCGGATTTTCACGCAGGTAGTGCACCTACCACTGCCAAAGAAATAAAGAACACCAGCTGATTGGTTGTATGTACTTCTAAAATCACATCTTTTTACAATGTTTTTAAAATCATACGCCACGATACGATCGACTGTGCAGAAAAAAACATCACAGTGTACGAGATTTCACAACCTTTTCACATCACAACACTCCACTACCGCGTGCAAAGTACCCATAACAATGGCAACGCTGCCTTAGCCGCTTTACCAATGCTGTCACCGCCACAGCCGCCGCTATCGTTACCGCTACGTAAACTATTAATACTAACAAATACACCATTGCCACATTAATTACGGGGCGTGCCATTGGCCATATGCAAGGTCAAGAACGAGTCGCGACGTATACCGATACAACGTACGCATACGTAGCGTACTACACATTCACGCTTATGGATAATACACCAAACACGCGCGTTTAATTTTAGAAACGATGCGATAACGTCGAATCCGCGCGGTTTTTCGGTTTTTCATTTTTCTTTGTATTGAATAGTCGATTTTGTTTCATTTTGAAAAAAATTGATACTTTTTTGGTATAGGAATCGAGAAAAGTGTGATTTTTTTGATTTCATGTTTAGGGTCAGTTTAGGGTCACAAATGAGTGGAATTGGGGTCAGAATGAATTGTTGGGATTCAAAGTGAATAAAAAAAATGCTCTTTTCTGAGGAAATTCCAAAAAAATTGAAATCAACTGGAAAAATTCTATTGGAGTCAGAACATTCAATAATTTGTCTCCTTCATCCCTCTTAGGTAGTAGAATCCAATGGGAAAATGACAAGACACGTTTTCCTTGAAAGTTTCGAAAAATTTCAATTTTAGTAAGAATATAGGAAAAATTGCACTGGAGTCGGAATTTTCAAATTATTAGTCCCCCCCCCCCCAATCATAAAGATCTCAGTGGAAAAATCTGCAGACGTGATAGAAACTTCTCTGTTTGGAAGAAATTTTTGAAAATTACAAGACGAATCGAAAAAAAATCACTAGAACAACTTTCCTCCCTCCCCTCCCCCCAATTCAAGCAGGAAAAATATTTCAAGTAATAAACCTCACGAAAAATTTCAAAGAATTTAGAATTTTCAATTATTAACATCCTCCCTCATTTACCTCACAAGCTCACAGTCAGTTTACAAAATTTGCAGAAAAGACGACAATCCATTTTTCGGATTTTTTTTTCAAAATAGCAAGGTAAATGGGGAAAATCCAATAAAGTTGAAAATTTTCAATAATTAGGTAGCTCCCCTTTTTCCCTATTTTTTTTTTTTTTTCAGGAACTGATATTCCAATGAGGAAATTGGTAGAAGTGAATGAAGTGATCCTCATCCTCTTTTTCGTTGGAAATTTTGAAAAAAAAATGCAAATGGAATAAAATAATTGTTGTTTCTTCTACTCGACTTTTGATATTGTCCAAAATCCAGAAAAAATTTTCCATCTCCTTCAAAAATGATTTAAAAACAAAAACTCATTCAAAATTTATAAGATGGCCTTCATTTTTTTACGCCTCACCTCAAATTTTTTTCCACTTAACGTGTCTTGAAAAATTGCACATCGAACGAATATTTCGCCAAAAAAATTCCATGCACCATAGCTCACTTAATTATCGAACTTGAGCCATTTCAAGCAAACGTGATCGACAAGTTTGTCAGAAATGTACATTAGCGTTGCACATTTCGCTTCAACGTAATAATTATAACTCGCTCTCCAGGAGACTGTATTTCTTGACCTGCGACGAGGCAAAGAGAGGAGTAAAGAATTCACACGACGAGAACTTAGTATCGTCAGCGTCGTCGAATCAACATAGATACCACGTACACCACGTACATTTCGCATCGTCTCTTCCTTCGAGCGAATACACACTTTCACCGACCCAGTCAACAACTGCAACGTTACCAACGCCAGCGCCAGTACGTGTGGTATTTCTGACGATGAAATGGCACAAGATTTCGGTTTAGTGTCCAATTGCAGAGAGTATTTTTCTATTACAAGTTTTAGAAAATATTTCGGTAATTTTACTTTTTTTTATAAGGTCGAGTGGTTCAAAGGTTAAGGTATCTGGAATTCTTTTTTGAAAATTTCTGCATCCTGATGACCTACCCCAATATTTTTCTTCACCTTCGTAAAAATTTTCTAAAAACTGTAACAATTAAACACTACGTACTCATTAACAAGTGGCAAGTTGCGCACCTGGTTTCAACACTGACGTTGCCAGTCATCCGAGCCCCAGTCGGTAAACATGGTAGGTAAGCCGGTAAAGTATGGTGAAAATGATTTAGGTGTCGAGAGTCGTTATCACCAGTGCAGTACATGGGTGGTGCGGTTCAGTGCGGTTCAGCATAGCATTCGCCATATTAAACAGGTGTCTTGTAGACGAGTTGATTTATTTTTATAGAGCCGCGAGTCCTTGACCTAGAAAGAGGCCTAGATAAGGCGCGTTTCGATTTCTCGTCGTGAATGCATCAAAGACTGCAATGCGACGTTTGCTTCGCGTTTTCTCGATTTGTATAGTAATTGGAAATTTTTTGCATAAAAAATGAGGAAAATTTTTCCATCTGAGGGGAAAAAAGTAATTCATCAAAAAAACGGTTTTTTTTTATGTAAACAAAAGAAGAATTGGAATAAAACATATCAAATTTGAAAAATAACATTTTCAGATTTCTATAAAAATTCAACCAATATCACATTCAATAGTACAGACTGTATTTTCTTGAAATATTACCTACTTTTCATTTCGAATCAATGAAAAATCACTGGAAAAAGTCAGAATAGCAGTACTAGGAAATTCAGCGAAATTCTTTAATTTTCAACGAATTCTCACCGATTTTTCAAAGAATTTTACAAAATC
This sequence comes from Pseudococcus jackbeardsleyi, assembly GCA_038380155.1. Lineage (NCBI taxonomy): Eukaryota > Metazoa > Arthropoda > Insecta > Hemiptera > Pseudococcidae > Pseudococcus > Pseudococcus jackbeardsleyi. Next base: position 59,768,367 of record CM076242.1, read on the forward strand.
TGAAACAAATTTCAGATCTTTCATTGACTTTTCAATGAATTTTCACCAATTTTTTTCACTGATTTATTGTTGTGCTGCAATTTTGACTGTTTTTCGTATGAGGAGCGCTTTTCCAAACGAGATTACTACAAAAACCGTATACGAGGAAAGGGACTTGGATATAAAATTTTTAATTTTTTTCTCAGGGAAAAAATTTGCATCGAAGGCCCTTTCCTCGTAGACGTTTTTCTTGGTTGTCTCGGTTTGGAAAAACGCTCCTCATATGAAATGTCTCATTTATTCTCAATTCTTCAACATTCAGGGAAATATCGAAATGTTCTCTTTTTTCAGGAGTCCTTTACTTGATAACAAATCCAGCAAGTTCAAAAATCCAAAAATTTAGAACAATCATTTTTAAAAAGTCATGCTTGGGCCATAAATCAAAATATTTCAAAAGTAAAATTTTTCAATATTTCGCTCTTGATTGAAATTTTTAGTTCAAGAATAAAAAAAATTTTCAAGTTTAGATAGAAGAAAGTTACGAAAATGGCATGAAAAATACAGAAAATGGCGAGAATTTTCATTTTTTTAAAGGTAATAGACATACTGATTTTCAATTTGAATAAATGAGTCACCATGTCACCAATTCCAACAATCAAATATTAAAATATGTAGGTACGTGGAAAAATTTAAGCATTTTTATTTGTCAATTTTTCACTATCTATATCTTATGTACTTTCAAAATTTTAATTGATGATTTAAAAAAATCAAACTTTTTTCTGGCACCTGGAAAGAAAACCGTAGGTTCTCAAATGAGTTGGCTTTTAATAAAAATGGAACCTTTGGTCCTTTGCACCCATAAAATTCCTTCTATTGAGATGTTTAAAAATGAAATTTAAATATTCTGTCAATATGAATTGGTGAAATTGAGAGTGAATCATGGGCCATCTATTTAAATTGGTGATATGGATTTTCATTGGAAATGACAAATGAGTTATCAGCAAAAATTCACTGATAAGTCAGAATTCAATAAAAATTTCGAAAATCAAGAAAATCGGTAATAGTGGAAACAAATTTTACTGTTTGCAAATAAACAGAAGTGCTTCTAATTTAACTAATACGAATGAGAGTTTTCGTTTAAAAGTAGAAACTGAAGTTTCTAGTTTTAAGGTCCAATTCTAAACGTCGGTGAATATGAAATTTATACCTAATGACTTTTTTCTGTTCGGAGGTACTTACTGTAATTTATTTTTTTTGTTTTGTCGAAAATTTCAAAAATTGTGAATGAAAAGTGGAAGGAATACACTATTTTCTCATGCATTAAGTAAATATCTTCAGATTCTTTTTTTTTCAATTTTGCAATTTTACTCATAATTTTTAATTCCTCATTTCATCTAAATTCATCGTATTATTTTTTTGAACTGATTAAGAAGTGTTTCTAATACTTTCTTTTGGAAAAGGAAATGATTCTACCTATTTTTCGGTATCCTTGCAACAAAGGTAAAATTCCTGTCAATTTCTATGTTTTTTTTCTCGCCAATGACACCTTGAAACTTCTCAAGAGCAAAAAAAATTCAGTAAGTACAACCTTTTCAATCGATTTTTCACGAAAAATTTTGAAAAAAATTTTATACCTGCCTAACTACCAACTTCAAAGCATCAAAGCTCAGACCTTTCACGAAATAAATAACTCGCATCCACCTCATAAAGTTTGTTCCCTTCGCATTCGAAATACACATAAAAAAATCAAACCATAAACTCCGTTCAAACTAGTAAAATTAAAATAACGATGAACCCCATCGTCGGACCCAATTCCACACTTCTTATCGCGTCTCATTCGAGCACAGATAATTATTCGTCGACGTCGTACAGTCAAGTTCAACGTACTCGGACGCTTGCGCTCAGCTTTGATCGTCCTCGTTCGGTTAAAATAATAAACGCGCGTCAATTTCGTCGTCTGCGCTTTTTTTCCACCTCATCACATTCGCGAACATAATCTTTCTCGCGTGCATGCGAACTTGCCTTTTTTTTTCTCATTCCATTCGCAATATTCACACAGAACGAATGGTTATTCTCGCTTATACGAGTTTATATACGTGTGAGACTGAGACCCGTTAAATGGATTACCACCCCCACTTTGCCAGATGCGTTTTCACAGTCGTCGTCTTCGTATCTTCAAATATATTCTCATCTCGAGTAATTTTACTCGTTGCGAGTCCGTAATAAATGTCGACGAAACCACGCCGAGACGTTATCATCTTTTTTACCTCTTGCTCTTGTCGTCAACTGGGTATGATTTCGTTCATCGCGGCGGCGTCTCGTCGTTTAATTTTCATAACTGGTATTTTTCTATGTAACTTGTACGTAGTATATATTTTTTTCCTACATAAGCACAACAGCTAGAATGAAGGTTTGAGCGAAGGTGAAGAATGTACGTAATGTACATACAAAGTGTAACATCTCTCTATATACTTTGAAAGCGTTCTTAGGTAGGTATAAATTACCAAGACAGTTAGTAAATATGTACACCATGGGCATATACTTACAATTTAACGCTACAGGGTGTCTAACAAACAGGACAAAATCCAAAACAGGACCAAAAGGACCTTCAGCAGCACCCTTAAAAATAGGTACGATAAATTTTGTACCCCCCCCCCCAAAAAAAAAATCCCCCTTGCGTATACTCGTTTTAAAGGAAATTTCAAGCGCTTTATTATCTCCTTCTTGGGAATACTCTTCTATTCCATAGAAAATATCAAATTGCAGTAGCATTGCTAGGAATTACTCAGAGAGAATCAGAACTTTCATAAATCGTTGGGAAGTGCTGTGCTATGTTCACGGTCATGCTAATTATTTTGGCCTCAAAAACCAAAAATAATAACAAATCCAAGTAGTGGGTGTCGAAATCTTTTTTTGAAGGGTACAAAATGGCCATAAAAAGTTGGATAGGAAAGTTATTTTTCCGTATAATTGCCTCAAAATAATTTGTTGGATTGTAATATTCTCGCGAGGGCGAAAATTTTTCAGAAAAAGTATCCAGAAGTTCAAATTTTCTCATCAAAATTCAATGTTTTTTCATGCTCTTTTTTTGACATCCAAAAAACAAGAAATTTTGTAATGAGCTCCTCTTCTTCCAAAAGTATTTTAAAAATAATTGCAAAGTAACTGAACCCGAGCGAAGCGAGGGTGAAAATTTTTTATAAAAAAATCCAAGTTGAAAATGTATTTAAACACAATGCTTCAACCGAAAAAATTCTTGAAAAACTGAAATACATATTTTGAAAAAATTTGCAACTTTTACAAATTTTTGGTCAATTTTGCGGATTTTTCGGGACTTTAGCGACTTTTCGCGACTTAAGCGACTTTTCGCGACCAGTAGACACCTTGCCCCCCCCCCCCCCCAAAAAAAATAATTAAACCTGTTAAAAAAACATTTTTAAACAAAAATTTGCAATAATAATTGTTAGAAATCAGCGTAAATTTATTTCAAAAATTCAAGCATAAAAATAACCGGATTTTTATTGTTTCGTTTCAAATTCCTAACGATCTCCTCTTTCCAACGAGTACCCACACGATTTTTTTTTTTAAATTTTGGCAGCTAGATCTCAAAATTAATACAAAACAGGACTTTTCTCTAAAAAAGCCTCAAAGCAGGACCAAAAGGACCAAAACATGACCACTCAGCTCAAAGCAGGACCAACAGCACCAACAGGACTTGTTAGACATTCTGCGCTACCTAATGCTACGAATGATAATGCATGGTGTCTACTGGCTTTAGAAAATGAAAATTCATGCTATTTTCATATTTTTCATGATTTTAATGGCTGGTAGACACCATGTTGTAGTAAATATTTTCATAATTACGGTAAATTACCGTAAATATTTCAGTGATTACGGTAAATTACCGTAAATATTTCAGTGATTACGGTAAATTACCGTAAATATTTCAGTAATTACGGTAAAGTACCGTAAATATTTCGGTAATTACGGTAAATTGCCGTAAATATTCAATAATTACGGTAAGTTACCGTAAATATTTCGGTAATTACGGTACATTACCGTAAATATTTCGATAATTACGGTACATTACCGTAAATATTTCGGTAATTACGGTAAATTACCGTAAATATTTCGGTAATTACGGTAAATTACCGTAAATATTTCTATAATTACTGTTAATTACCGTAAATATTCTAACTTTGAAATTATTTGGCAGATCATTTTCATATTTATTTAAATTTTGATCTTTCTCATTTGAATCTGAGCCATCGTTTCTTGGCTTATTTCTATTGGCAGTTTGATTCGAATTTTAGTGTCTTTCAGTGTTTCATTAGAATCCGAAGTTTTGGCGAAGAGAGGGCAACAATTTTTTTATTAAAAAAAAAATGAAATTGAAAAATGATTTTAAAAAGTAAAGATAACTATAGATAATTCTTTAAGATATAGATAGCTAAAAACTGTTACGCAAAGCTATTCCATAAATAGTCTGAAAGGTTCAATGAAGACAAATATCTTGAGCCAGACGTCAGACGCCTCTCCTCCATATGAATACCTTTGTTAGTCACTTTCTTCGCCCTATGTACTGCCAACACAACGAACAGATAATTAGATTTTACCAACCTAGAATCCTATACGTATATTACATACGAATTGCACGAAGAGAAAAGTCTTTGCAATATACGTTATCACGACAGCCAATGTAACAGCAAACTTCGTCGTCGACTCAATACCAATCAATAATCTTGGCTTATAATTTTCCACCACGATACATCTAACTTCGACATTACTCGAATATAAAATATAAATACGAGATTCAGTAGTATCATGAATTGCGAATTCGTGAAGGTATAGGCAAGTCTAATAGGTAGGAATATTGTCAGAAACTCAGAATATTTGTAGATTTCGACGCCAGAATCCCAGGACGAGGTATTTCAACTTTTGTAATATTCGCATTCAGGAACGGCAGACAGAAAGCAGGGTAGAGGAGGGATATCGACTTTTGGAATGCAGACGATAACGATGAATGGGGTTCGGGTTCTCGAGATGGTATCTACATGCGTATAAAGCTATTGTATAATAATCAACTACCCATGTATAGGCAGGGTACAGGTAGTAACAATTTTTATGGATAATAAAAATCACGCCACGGAACCAGACCAGAATGATACGATTAACGAAACCAGTCCAGCTGATTATTTGGAAAGATATTTCAATTTTTTTTTCTTTTTACCTAATTCCTTCATCGCCAGAGGAACACTCGGGTATATGGATGAGAAATGGAGTCTTATAATGAATTTTGCCTTTTCTTTTTTAAAAAAATATATATATTCAAGTAGATATTATAATTCTACATCTAATTTCAAACGAGAAATCAGATCAATGAATTCGAATTAAATTTTTACACATCAGATCGAAATGAGATAAATATTCCGAAATTTGTGCCATTGTTCCAAAAATGATTCTTTCAAGGTACAAATTAATTTTTTAAGAATGAAGACTAAAAAAACGCGTTTTTCAAATTATTTCCGAAATTTCAACCTTTAGTTTCTTTAAAAAATCAAAATTGACAAAAAAAACATTTGAAATAGTTTTGGCACCATTTTCACCATTTTTTCGAGAATTATGCCGCAGTTTTTGAAGGCACGTTGAACCATTTCGACAATTTGTATCATTTTAAAAATAATTTTCAACCGTTTTCGTACTTGGCATAATATCCAATCAGCCAATAATAATTTGTTATAATTCAACATCTATTTCTATACCTCTCCAATATTGAAAAAAGTTTCAAAAAATAAGCTTTCAGACTAAATTTTCTCGCGAGCAGACGAGAAAAAGAGGAAACTTTGCCAGGGATTTTTTTGGAATTCGAAATTCGAAAAAAATCTACGTACCGGTAACACACGCGATAAAAACTTACACCTCGCTTATCACAACATCGAAGAAAATTTTTCAATCCCCTCTTCCCCTTTTGAATGCTCTTCATAAATCGCGCAAATTACACCACCTAATTGCCTTCTCGGTGCGCTAATACACAACCCGAGAACATTACGGTAACAAGGCGGTATGAATGAGGAGCAATGCAACAGCACCATCATCAGGGACAACATAGCGTTAAATTTTTTGTACTTTATGTTCATAGCAGGTTATATTACGATCGCATCACGTACCACGAATACATAGCGTAACGTAGCATACAAAGTCTACACCATTGTGGGCAAAAAGAGGAAGGAAAAGAGCGACGAAAAAAATGGTAGACCAAGAGGAGAGTATAGGTACGCTATAGTACCAAGAGAGTCAAACTAAACTGCGAACGGAGACGCGGACGATGCGATGGAAAAACACTAAAAACCGTAACGTATAACGTTTATCACGGTGACCTATATAAAATCCATTAACGAGACCGAGAGAGAGAGAGAAAAGCCATCGCCATCGCCACTTGGCTTGGTACAGTTTTCCCCCTTTTTTTTTCTTTCCTTCTTTCGAGTATGGTTATATTCTGCATCACGATGGAGGTGACAACGCTTGGTAGCGTTTCCAGCCTCGACGTGGTCTTCTTAGTTCTTTGTGATATTTTACAAATATCAAAGTTCGCAGAGCTGGAAAATGAGATAATTATTGTGGCTTTTGTTATTTGATCCATGTATGGGTCTGCTTTGAAGATAATGTGAATAGAAAGTATTTAGTACGTATGAGTGACGGGTAATATATTTTGTAAAAATGTTAAAATTTGATGAACTTGAAAATTCAAACAAATACATATTTAGTAACAGATAATTTCAACAAAAAAATTGATCAACTGATGTGAAATTCATTACCTGATTTTGATTGGCAGAATGACTGATCAATTCATGATTATGGTTATGCAGAGCAATTTATCAATAATCGGAACTCATGGAAATTAAAACCAATTTTTAAGCATTAAAATCAAATTCCATCTTTTGTGAATTCATTTCACGGGGGTACTGTGATCATCTGAGGTCTGCTTTTACTTCATTTGAGATTTCAAGAAACGTAAAATAAGGAATTTTAAAAAATAATTGCCTAAAAAATGAATAAGTTATTCGACGTAAACTTCATTTGCCGTTTATTATGACAAAGTTATGGGGTAAGGATGAGATAGAATTTGGGGGAGAGAGAGTAAAAACAGACATTGTACTCAAAATTTTTAAACAGAATGAAAAAATTACCGAAAAAAATGCTAAACATAATTTTAGAATATTTCAACGTTAACAAAAGTAAATTCTAAATTTTCGCATGTTTTTGCTTTTTTTATCCCGAGGGGAGAGGGGGACTAGGGCCTCAAAATACGTGATTTTTGTTTTGTATTTTTTTTTTTTTCAACTCCAGACACCTGGAAGAATAGAATTTCTATTTAATATCAAAAAATTTTAGGTTTTTTTCAGAGGTACTAAATACATCAGGCAGCAAAAAAAATGAAACGAGATTATTTGTGAAATGAAAAATCGAAAAATTATGCAATGTTGGACAGAACGGGTTAAAGCACAAAGAAAATAATATAATGCAAATGAAGACGAAAAAAACATTTTTTTTTTCAAAACAATAAATTTTAAAAGCAAAAAGACCCTATTTTTGAAGCATTTTACAAAACATCATCTGAAAACCGTATGATTTTTTTTTCATCGAATAAAAATTAATTTTTTTTTCTAAAAATTAATCAAAAGTAAGATTTTTTAGAAAAAGTAGAAAAAAATGGTGAGAAAGTACCGCAGCACGATGCCTGCAAAGCCTCGTATCAGTTATTCATCTCAATTTTAAAATTTAAAATAAAAAATCAACTCTTTTTTTATTCAAGAAATAAGTAGACTTTGCTTTAATTTTTTTTAAACAAATCTTTTTAAACTGAATTTGGAATAGTTTTAATATTAGGTATTATTACTATTTTTATTGACTGATTTTTCATCATTCGTATTCAACTCCTACAATTTTAAGCGATTAAAATAGTCGTTTAATTAATAAATCAAGGAATTCATATTAATTTCAAGTTTTTAAATTAAATTATTAGGAAACCATTTTACTAAGGAAACGATTATCCAATTCTCAAGATGAATAATATATCAATTTTTCTGTTATTTTAGGAAAATTTGTATCACTACTTCTACTGGCCATTATTCCAGCCATGAAAAAATATTTTAAAAATTTGGCTTATTTCAAGACGATGACTAATCCACAAAAAACGTACTTGAAGAAACATGTTTCGCTCTCCCTTCTCCAAGATCAGAGAAAATGGCCATTTCAAGTTTTTTCCAAATTTCTCCCCCCCTCCACCTCCCCCTCAAAACAAGGAAAGGAAATGAGAAAAATCCTATAAAGATTCCTCCGTCTTATATTTTTGGTAAATAAATGTTTAAAATTACTTACAACAAAATTTTTTAAATAAAAAACGAATTTTAGCAATTTGGCGAAGTGGGGCGACAGGACGGAGTGGGGTAGAGGAAAATTTTTTTGAGCTCAGAAATTTTCCAATCAAAATTTCCAAAATAAAAAGACAAGACCAAAAATTGAACTCCTTCATGCCATTGCCCTTTGAAAAATCGATATTTATTTTAAACTGAACAAAAATTACGAAGTTTTTCATCTTCAATTTGACAATTCTCAAAAAAGAAAAAAATCAAAAGCAATCAACTCATCTTTTCATTTTCACACAAATCTAATGAAACTTTTCAAAATTTCATTACCTAATTAGCAATTATTCTAAAAAAAAAATCATTCCCAATCAATTTCAGTATATCTGTAAGCCAATACGTGTACCCTGAAAATCTGATCTAACACACATCTTCGAACATATTTCCAATTGTCAAAAAGACACGAAAATTTTACACCTGCTTATTGATATACCTACGCATTTGGAAGTCTGCAAACCCACCGTCCATCTCACCCCATCGCAGAGTAAAAAAATATCGTCGACAAAATTCATCTCGGGCACCTGGCCAATACAAACGACGATGCGAATTTCACCAAGTTTATCATACTACTCGTAAAACCGACGACGACGAGAAAACACGAACACACACACATCCAGATAACGAGCAGAATCCCGTAAACGAAACGAGCAAAAGCAACAGAGAGAGACAGATGAACTACAATTCAAAGTACTGAAATATTCGACCCGACTAAGCGATAGGCCCTGTGGCGCAACGGATAACGCGTCTGACTACGGATCAGAAGATTCCAGGTTCGAATCCTGGCAGGGTCGACTTTTTTTTTCGTCAACTTTTATCGAAACAGACGTACATCACGATATATGAGTTCGTCTAGGTCAAAAAATAATAAAAAAAATTACCAAAGACGAAAAATTCTCTTCGCAAAGGATGCAAAGAAAAAGGACGAGGGGGTTGAATGAGAGAATTTGGCTCAAGGACGCAAACACATTACATACTACATGCTATAATTCTTGTACGTCTCGACAACGAGAATGAAAATAGAGCAGCTTTTTTATTGGGTCGATGAAATAGGGACCACATGAAGATGAAAAAATTTTACCTCGAAAAAACTACCTAATAAAATACTGAATTTTTCATTAACAATTTTTTTATAGTGTGAAAAAATTTACTGCCTGGTTTTTTCTAACGCTGTGAAACGTTATAATAGAGAAAAAAATATGATGCTTTGATACACCTCCTGGGCCAACACAGAATAAATGTTTTTATGCCATTTTTACCGCGAATTATTTTTTAATGGAAAATTTTACCAAATTTTTTCTATTTCATTGGAAATTTTTTTAATGAAAAACTTATTTAAATTTTTCAAAGGTTTTACGAACCTGAAAGTTATTTTTATCGAATTATTTACGAAATGTTGGGTCGAAAATTTTTTCCTATAGGATCTTTGAAGTATCTTTTTATAACACTTTCCTTGTAGTTTTTTTTTTCATATTTATTTCATCGTCTTCCCCTTCTTTTGAATTCATTCGCTGTAAAATTCTTTGAGAAAATTGCAACAGAAAAAGATACATTAATTTTGGATAAAAATTCATCTCTAAAGAATTAACATATTGAGGTGGAATAAATTTACCAGTTTTTTTCGAGAACGTTTACAAACAACTTGTTTAAAATTTTCCTTTAAATCTCAAAATGGGTGACAAATTTTCTGCAGAAAATTCTCATTCTTTTTAAATATAAAATGCATTCAGGAAAATCGTCGGAAATTTCGAGATATTTCAAACAGAGAAAACCCAAATTCATCTGACATTTTTAATCGTCTAAAAAAAAAGATCTTCGCGTAAATGAAATCATCGGTAATTTTTTCACATCTAGTAAACGAGATAACTACAAACGAAAAATAATTATCAATACGTACCAAAGACTGTACGGGAATCGAGATAAAATTCTGAGAATCGTTTATCAAACACGTAATTAAATTTCCAGTCGATATTTCTCGTTATTTTTCATACGCAAACCAACGAATGAACGAATACAATAATTTTTAAATTATTGTTTAAAACTGCACTTAGATTCGATTGAATTTTAATTCAAATGAAATCATGGAAATGCCATGTACAAAAAATACGAACAATAAATTCAAACGAGTAAGCAAAAGCGTCACGTGTTATAGGAATCGATTTCTGTTCGAAATAAGAAGAAAAAAGAAACCAGTGGGGTTGATTTTTCTTTCTTTCGCAAATCGTACGACAGAATGTACGCCATTAAGCCTGAAAATCTCGCTCCTCTTGGTCTTATAATCCTAGCAATATCTAATCCCCGGGGATAAAGTGCAGTACGGCCCCTGTTGGAAGAAATTATCTCTCATAAGTCAGCACAAAACACACAAATCTATTCGTTGGTCCTCGTACTCGTTGTAATATCTTTCTTCCTCGTTTCTGGTCGGTTTTTTTGGTTCGTTAAGAATATTTTAGGATCCATGTAGCTGAATGTATGGTTTGATGGAATATTTATCGTATTTATTGATGTTTTTATCACTGGCCTAATTTTTCTAAAAATAGCTGAACATAAGAAAAATATCAGGTGTCAAAAAACATTTGAAATTGAAACATTTTCAAAAATCATCGATAGAATAATCGGTCCAGCATTTTATCAAGAAAGTAGTACAATCTTTATATAAAATCTCGTACACAGAAAATTCAATCAATAGGAATTAAGTACATGACCTACATAGATCTATCGTATACATTAGATTTTTCGTACTCGATTTCAATCAAGTGTTTAATGCTTCAGTGACAGATACACAGATACGATTTCAACGGCGACTGCGAGACATTGTCGAATGATTGGTTAAATTCTTAAAGCCGAGTCATCATCGTATCAGATACATATTTTTTTGAGCCCCTTCATAATTCATTGTAGATGAAATTCTTTCGTTTTAATCAAATCTACTTCTCTTCAGTTTTCGTTTATTTTTCATCTGATCAGATGAAATATTAGAGGACATAAAAATGAGTCGATGAAAATTTTTTGTTGATTTATAAATTAATTATCATTGGTGAAATGTCCAACGGGCCATATCTTTTACTAGCAAACGAAAATGAAGCCTTGAAAAAATTTGCTAATTTTTGGGTTGTAGAATTTGGATCAGTTGGATCCAGCAAGAATTTTCTATCTCACGTAATTTCCTCATTTGCAATAATTGATTTAAAATAGAAATTGGCAAATTTTCTGAGAAAAAATTTCCAAGCACAAAAAATCTCAAATTGTGTCCAGTAGATCACTTGATGAAATATTTCCACCTAAACTTTCAAAATGAATTTTGCACCATAAATTTTTTTAACTCGGTAAAATTTTATATCAGTTTGTTCACTTAAAACTTTTTCATGAAGACTTCAGTTTTTTTTTTTTTAGAAATAATGAGAAATTCTCCACATTCTTTCGATTTTTCAAGAAAATTCAACCCTTTACGACTTCTACGACTAGAAAAAAATCTAAATTATTACCTCGATAAGATCAAAAAACATCACTGAAATGTTTTGATACATCTATCTGGGGCAATTTGAACTTTGTTAATAGAGAGAGCAAGAAATTAGAAATTTCGGCCAAAATACGAATTCTTTCCAACTTTTTCGAAATAAAAAGCGTTTTAATTTTTTCTCAGTTTTTTCAATCTGAAATGAAAATTTCAATTCAGGCTCTGGCTATCTCTTCACTGGGAATTTTTTATTCTAGGGGGCATGAAATAATTCTGATTTCTGAATGACAGAAAAAATTCAATTAAAAAAGTCTAGAATCACAAAAATGTGAAAAAATGTTTTTGAAAAAGTCAATACGTTTTTATCCACTATATATACCTACCATTTAAAAAGAAATTACATATGGAAAAAACCAAAACTTTAGACTGAAGAAAATTAAAATTATGATCTTGTTTGAAACTCCACAAAATGGCCAAAAATAATGAAATTCGATTTCAGGGAATTTATAATAGGCAACAAAAAAATTTTGTTGATTTTTCTCAAAACATTTCTTCTAGAAATACCTATTACATGTTCGTTGAAAATTGCAATTTTTAAATTTTTAGAAAAATTATTAAAAATCAATCCAAGTAGCTTGACTTTTTTTTTACGAAATATTTCTGTAATTTGTTTTGTCATAGCTTCAAAAATGCATTAAAAAATCACAATTTTACATACCAACGTTCAAACTTTACAGTCAACATCTGATAATAAATCCTGGAAAAATTCATTTTAAAAAGTTTAAAATTTTTTTTACAAAATATAACGATTCAGTTGATCAAGCTCCACCAGAAAAATTTTACCCTGCCACCATCGCCTCTCAAACTCACCTTCACAGATTTTCCAACCATCGCACATCTTACCACTGAAAAAAAAAAAAACACACAATCTGCTTACGTCTTAGAAACTTCCTTTCCTACGTAATCGAATAAACTCGAGTTAAAATAAAAACATACACACGAGATTATACACAAACACCAACACGTTTCACTCTGCGCCTCCCAAAACCGCCAAAACAGCGCAAAAGAGAGATCACTAAGTACGTATTAAAGGTCGCTTGTCAAAGAGGAGAAGTTATCTCGCGGTAGCAAACACCAGAGATAAATCCGATCCAATTATAGTAAATGACTTATACAATATACACCAGAACGTACACCGAGAATAAACATTAAACAACAGAATCAGAAAACAGAAATCGGTTCGTTGATTATGACGATTTTATGCAGATTGTCCAAATCGACGAGCTCACTGATAAATACAAAAGATTCAGTTCAGATTGTTATATTATTTAACAGGTGTACTCCGCCGCGCCGGCGATAAAACTATCTGAACGAATATTTTACAATGATGTAAGACCACTAGACGAGTACCAATTTAACCTATTTATATTTTGTTAATTATTCGTAATTTAGTCATTGCAAATTTCTCAACTTTTTTTTTAATTTTGAGGTTTTTTCAACGCAATCACAAATGATTTGAAGAAATTTCAAAAAACAATAAAAATATGATACTTGATAAAAAAAATTTGAAATTGAAATTAAAAAATTTTTGAGGAAAATCAAAATTGAAAAAAAATTGAATTTAGATTGTCGAAAGACCATTATTGGCAAAAATAATTATGTGGAAAGTGCGTTTTTACAAGAAAAAAAACGACCACTCCATGAAATCTACTGCTTGTCAGATGCAGTGGTGGAGAAAAGGGTGAGCCAGTGCCAGTGCTGTTTGGGCACATATCACATTTTGAAAAAACTTTTTTCGTTGGAAAAGACGTTACGATACTTCAATTCAAAGAATGGAAGATTTCAGGAAAAATGACAATTTTTTTAAACAAATTGTACAATAAAGATGAATCAAAAATGATATCAAAATTGAAAAAACCTGGAAAAAGTGATCGAGGAAATCGAATCGTTTAAAATCTGATGCGCAGTAAAGTGGAAAAATGATATCAAATTAAAACTTTAATTTTTTTTCAAGTTCTTTCTTTACTTCTATTTTGAATGCAAGTTCAAATCTTTAACTTTTTTTCAATTTTTGAGTAAGAAGAAATCTTGAAAAAAATATCTAAAATTGAAAAAAAATTGAAAAAATAAAAGCTGAAAATATGTTTAATACTTGATGAAATTTTATCCAGCAGATTATACCTAGTACTTTTTAAAATTTGAATTGTTTCAAATATTTTCAAAGATTTGATTTCCTAATTTTTTTTAAATTTCGTATTTTAAAAAATTTCTTTCAGCTCGGAAATTTTTCAAAAATTAAAAAATTTCTCCTCAATTCTTTTCCATCTTTGAATTGAAAAAATTTCATCTCATGTTTTCCTGAGATTTATTGAAAATTATTTCGTAATTCGATGACCAATGAACAGCGATTTAGATTCATTTTGCATTGAAAAAAGATTGGTCAAAAGTTTGAATTTGGAATCATCAGTTAAAAAGTTTGTTATAATACTTGATAATATTAGCCGGAGCTGTTTTATAATAATCTCAGATTATAAAACATCATTTTCCACTCTACCTCCCCCTAGATGCATTCAAAGTCAAACAATATTTTTCTCCCCGGTAAATTATAAAATATTTCCTCTCCAATTCTACACCCTTTCAAAAAATATTAGTCGACTCTGCTCTGATGAGTTGCAAAATTAGGTCGAGAAAATACCGTTTTTCAAGCCTATCACGGAATTCTTTCTTTCTCGGTCGGCCATTTCAAGAAAAATGGCATTGAAAAAGCCGACAACTGCGTCATAAGGTATCAATCTTCATTCAGTATGCAATTCGCGTCTAATCGTACGTGATGATCGAGAATGGAAAGTAAAATCGCGAAAGCGCAATGCCAACTTTGCAGCCCACTGAAAACTCGCAAGTTTTCCAGGGGGATGCAGGTAAGCATCGCCCTAGGCCTAAAAAAATACGAAGATATTAGGTCGTTCAACCGAGACCGAATTTATTTTCAAGAGGATCGTAACTTTCATCAAAGAAATATTCGAATAAAAATTTTCCGACGAGTTTAACACATAACACACGAAGTTAAAAATAATGTACCTATTTCGAGATCCAGAGTTCGATTCGAGATCGTTTGCGAAATTTTTTGTTTCCTTTCAGTTCCCTAACAAGTGCAAAACTGCGTTAGCTCGTGTCTGACTTCCTGATTTCGGGGATGATTTTCAATAATGGCGGACACGATGTTTTTTATTTCATTAATCATCGTTGTAAGAATAGAGACTTTTCTCGGAATTACGAAAACGAAAGATGAAAATAAACAGAATCGAATTATACGTGTGCTACTTTCAAGACAAACCGGACACAACAGAAACGATTAAGAAACCGCGAACGAAAAAATAATTCTCCTTGAAGAGGCCTAATTAGCTCAACGTTGACTCGAGAACACTAATAAAAATGGCCTAAAAATGTAAAATTTCGACTCACCCGATAATCCGATGCTCTGGTAACTGGTAAATTGTCGAAGTTAAAAATAAATTCACAATTTTCGAAGCACAACACAATAGCACAATGCACAATGCACGATAAATTTTGATCAAAATACGTGATTTTATTCACTTAATAAAAATTAAAAAATAAAACACGATACGTGGTCACTTAACAATAAATCACATTAGCCGCTACACACCGATACCGATCACAGTATTATTAAAATTAACAAAATCGAACTGAATAATGGCGGATGGAATTCGTAATCGAATCACGCGAATTGATGAATACAGGAAATTAAATAATGCACCATTTTAATAATTATTTTATCGTAAAGAATTAAAGATTGTTTTATATTAAATATTTTTGTACAAAAAAACACAACGTAGAAGGGAAAAATTAATAAAACACGAGCACAGACACCTTGCAACACAACGATCACGCAAACACTACTCCTCCGACGCTAGAAAATGAGAAACCTGCTGTAGCAAGCTGTACAGCAATGTTCCCCCTCCAAACGCATATCAACAAATAACTAACGCAGTGTTACCAATTGATCAAAGTTCTCGAATGGGATAGAAATGATAGAATTGAGTTATCTGTTGAAGGAATTGAAAAGAACAGTTTTATGGGTAATTATTTAATTGAGATGTAATTAAGATACGTGAATAAGATGGCAACGAATGCATTTTGAGTGATGAATATCGTTGTTTTATGTTTTGGATTATTTTTTATTATTTATGGTAAAATCTTATCTCGTTGAAAGTATGGCCGCTGTTTTAGATTTTAATTATTTACGATTCTATGTATACGTAAACTTAATATCTTTCTAAAAACCTATCATTAGGATTTTTTAAGTTATTTTGAAATAAGTTCAAATATACCGTCATTCCTACAATGTTGCTAATTAAACAGTTCTTATCAGGTATACACAGTCTGGTAAGCGAACAAATTTTCAAGCAAGTAAGTACATAAGTATAAGTATACGTGAGAGGTTTTTTCTTTCAATTATTTTTCAAGTTAAGTGCTTACATTTAAAGCAATGTAAAAGATTAATTATATAATTTATATCTATCTACTGAAATGATAGAAGGATAGCAACAAAGGTCAAAAATACTTTATTCTCACTAAAGTTCTTTTTTTTTATGTATCTAGGTATTCATAAAAATTGAAATTATTAAAATAATGGTTACAAAATTACAAATGATTCCGGACTATAAACACATGTTGGTGATTAAAACGTGAATAAATATTGTATTTGAAGTTCAAACAATACGAATACGAATGACAATATTAATGATTGATGCGATATTTCACAACGAATCGATGGTAGTAGGCTATCTAATCAAAGCAAAGTGATCGAATTCTACTGATGATATTGTGATGAAGCGTTGAATTAATGTTAAGTTAAATAAATGGAATAAGTATTGACATAATTATTCGTTCTTAATGTTTTCGTATATTTTTACATTGATTTGTTCCGATAAATTGATTTGTATGTACCTACCTAAATAAATACTTACCTAATTTGAAAAATAAGTAGGCATAGGGAACTGAGATTGAGGCTATAGAATCGTTCATCAGAGTCTTTTAGATCAAGCCAGCTTTCAAGTTCAATTTAGATACTGAGTTGGAAAACTCATCTTTGGTAACATTTAACATTACAAAAGAATTACTTTGAGCTTTGGTTTTGGCGATTCTTTATTTAAACGCGGATCTTTTCAAAAATTTATTCTTTTCAAATTCCAATAACTTAATAAGAAAAATTATTTTAAAATTCAAAAAATTTTCCTATTATGAAACATCCCAGAAGAAGTAGATATGTATCGGCTGATTATTCAATTTCACAAATCAAATATTAAAAAAAAAAAAACACCAAAAAAGTTGGAAGAAATTCAAAATTTTTTAGAAGATTTGAAAAACATTCTGATTAAGTATATGTACATCATTAAATAATTCTTCAAAAGCGAAAAATTCTTTAAATTGGGCAATTTCTTAAAATCGAGTAATTTTTTAAAATTGGGCGATTCTTAAAAAATAGTACAATTTTTTAAAAAGAAGAATTTTTCAGTGTTGAGGGATTTTTTTACACAGACGGACTCGAGGAATACTCAACAATCTAGAAACTAGAACTGATAACTGAAAGAAAGAAAAAAAACTGGAACCAAGACGGAAAAACTGGTAGACCCTTTTTCCTAAGGGGCTCTGAAAAGAGATTTTGTGATTTTGCAAAAAATTTTCGCTGTCTTCTTCATTTTTATTGAATAAACTAAACAAATGAGATTCTAAATCTGAATTAATAAAATTTGACGAAATTTCACAATTTGGAATCAGTGAAACAAATTTTGCTAACATTTAGCTGAAATTTCAGTCCCTTCCTTTCATCATTTCTGAGTTGAACAATTTTTTTCAAAATTGAGCAATTTCTTCAAAATCGAGCAATTTTCAAAGATTGGACGACTTTCCATTGTCATAAATTTAATAATGTTTCAAAATTTGACAAAATCATCTAACACTTGAAAAACTTTTTTTATAAAACTAAAACCAAGTTGTAAGACGATATTGATTTTTGAGTCGTTGAACATAAGTTCATTACATTCAAGATCCAACTTTTTAATCACTTTTACCTTGTTTAGTCATCAGGTATCTTTATTTTTGTAAAAATAGAGTAAGTAAGTTGAAACTATCTTTCGATAGAAATCTATGTTATTTTCAAAATTTTGAATCATAGATGATTTGGTTGTATGTACTATGTACCTAAAAATAATGAAGCTCGAATCAAAGCTCGTTTTACCAATCAAATCGACATTAAATTTGAATTCGTGGTACCCCATTTTACCTAGGTAGTAAGTGCTGAAAAAATATTTTTAGTAAATATTTAAAATCACCAAGTGTCTTTTTTTATTTTATTTTACGAGGAACTGATAATCCTTGGATATGTAGTTTCTTGCACTCGTCCAACAATCGTTTCTCCATCATGATCATATTATCCATTGGTAAATAATAATCCAAGCTTGGATTACACTGAACGAGCGCGCGCATTCTTTCCTCTACACAATCCGAAGTGTAACTGTTAAATCACGTGTGTCATAAGCGTGAGACCTTGAGGCTTGAGCCAGCGTAAATTATTTCGAAAACCGATGTTCTTTTAACAATTTTTTTTTCATTAATCGTCATTTTTTCTTCAGTTTCGAAACATTTACTCCATCAAGATCAGCAATAAAATTCTATCCAAGCTGCTAGATGGGGTTCCAGTTCAGTAAGAAAAAAATTTTGATTTCGAAAAGAAATCAATTAATTGGTGTAAAATCATATTTCTGAACTATGTACCTTACCTACTTTTGCAGGATGAAAACATCTTTTAAAAATATCTACATTGTATAGGTTTATAACCAAAGTTTAAGAAATTCAGGTCTAAAAAATATTTTTTCAGAGAGTTCTCACAATATTTCAGAAATGTTTCTATCTGACTTTTACAATTTTTTCAACCTTTTTTTTTTTTTTTTTTCAAAAACCACAACTTTTTTAGAGATTTTTAAATGTCGCTTTTTCTCGCCAGAAAATTGTTCACCTTTACCCCCTCTCCCTTCTCTCACGCTGTAACTTCAGATCTTGAATTCATTTTAGAAAAAATTTCAAACAAAACAAAAAAACTCAACTTTCAAAGTAAAACTAAAATTTTTTTAAAAAATAAAACAAATTATGATAAAGTGTCTAACAAAACATTAATAAAAATTTGTACTTGACTCTTTCAAATTTCAGTTTGAATACAGCGAGAAAATTCAGTCAATTCTTCAAGAAATAGAGCAATGCATCCGTCATTGATTAACTTAACATAATAGACTGAGCCACTGCTCTCAAAATACTGTAAATTTTCCGTCATTTTCTTTAGGGTTTGTAAAAACCTTTGATCATGGATATCGATAGGTTAAAATAAGTTTTTTTAATCAGCGTCTCAGCGTCATTCAAAATTACAACCTTGAAGAAACGTTATCAACTCTTTTTTCAAAATATCAATATGTACACTTCAAATAATTTCAATGATTCATGATCTTTTCCGTATAAAATAAAGATACTTATTTAAGTATCTAAAAAAATTCTCCTTTTTTCAAATTCGTATTTAAGTAAGCACTTAATACTTTTTAAAATTTTTCTCGAATTTTTTAAAATAAATAAATCAGACATTTTAAAGTAACAGATTGTAATCAACCAAATTTTGCCCGTTTTTTTTGCTACAAAACGTCATTATGTCAGTGTTGGGTAAACTTTAACCATGAAATACCTTTTGAAACGTTACGTTTTACTTCTTAAAAATTACCCCCCCCCCCTCTGCTGGCCCAAGACATATATTTCTTAATCTAGGTAGGTTAGGTACCTACTACCTAGGGCATCTTCTTGTTTTAAAAAAAAATATTTAGGTACTTACAAGGGAGGTATCCCAATATTTTTCAGCTCAAGCAAAAATAAATCGAAAGGATACCTACATTTTTAAAAAAACTTTATTGATCCGTGCCGAAGTTCATTTCTCGAATTTCGGCGAATTTTTGAAATTTAAAAATTACCTCATCATTCATCATTCTGAGAAATACGAAAATTTGATGTACTTACTTGATCAAAAAAGAGCTGAAATTTGATTACACCCTATTTTTGGCCTGCCGAATTAAATGGAAACGGTTTCAAGACATTTCGGAACAACAAAGAAATTTTCAATTTTCTACTTTTCGAATGCTGGTGAAAAGCCTATAAAAATAATCCTTATGGACTTCTGTATCTATAATCGAGGATTACCCATGTCAGTCACATATTTGATCGATTATAAAACACAATTTTCAAAAATTTGTAACTTGAGAGTTCAAATTCATATTTTCGGGCAAGAAATTTCCTGGAAAAAAATTAATAATACGCCCAACAAGGACGTACTACTCGTTGACGCCCAAAGATTTTCGACCTGCCAATAAATTGAAAGCAATTTCAAGACATTTTGGGGCCACCAGAAAATCTCAAAATTTTCCAGCGCGGGAAAAATCGAAAGAAACGTATCAAAATTTCGAGAAAATTTTGGAATTTTCCACTCCAGGTAAAAATTTTATGAAAATGGTTCAAGTTAATGAACGTCAGCAACAATCAATATTGATGACATATATATTCGATCGATTAAAACAGAATTTTTCGAAATTTGCAATTCTGAGTTTAAATTCGTATTGTTTGACTGACGATTTTTCTTGAAAAGAATTTAATTTTCAACTGTAAAGTAATACTTACAAAATTTGAATACCATTTCAGAAAATAAGGTATTAGTAATTATTGTTATGGGGGTTTCTCTAGCTCCAGAGAATTCTAAAATTTTCTGGATGCTTTAAAACGTCTTGAAACTGTTTTCAATCAATTTGGGAAGTCAAAAACAGGGTATAGACTAAATTTTAGTTTTTTTCGTAAGTTAAATCAAATTTTCATACTTTGTAGGGGGCTAGGGGGATAAGGTAATCTTGAAATTCTTCAAAAATTTCCCAATTAGAGGAATGAACTTCAGCATTTGAAATTTTGGATATGGTTTCTTCTACAACGTACTTTCGATTTATTTTTGTTTGAGCTAAAAATTTCACTCTGAGTTGGAATACCTCTCGTTAGATGATCGAAATATTCTTCTTTTGAACTTTTAAAAAATTTCAGGCAAAATTCCATAATTCTGTCATTTTCTTAATTTTTCCAGATTTTTCAGAAAAATAACACTCTTTTTGAGAAAAAATCCAAACTATCAGTACAGTATCATTATTGCTCATTAAAAAAAAAACTCAAACTCTCAATCAATTTACTTTTAAAAATTACAATTTATTATCATGATACAAATACTTAAAACCTTAGTGTAAGTTAAGCGAACAGTGATAAGCGCCAATAAACCTACAAATCCGTAAACAAAAAAATTACAATAAAATACAAATTTTTCAATATTTGTAAAAAATACGAAAAAAACACAATAAAATGAGAAAAAAACCGACAATGTACACACATCCTATACAAAATACTGTTCGGCAACAGCGTTGTGAAAAGAAAAACACTCCGTACCTACTACGGAAAAATCTACACCATTTACAAAAAAAAATCATACTAAAAATTCGATTAGTACTTTAAAAAAGAAATGAGACAGAAAGAAAGGTATAAACAAAGATCGACGAAACAGGGTCAAGGTAAAATACGTCAGAAAATACGCGAAAATAAAACATCAGGCACAGGCAGCCGCGGTAACCGACGTTGATAAACATACGAAATCCACCGATCCATCGACGTTACTATTTTTTTTTTTTTTGTAACGACGGCAAATTTTTCTCTATACCGTTATTTACGTTTCTTTTTTCCATATAAAACATACTAGCTACAAATGTACAAAAACATTACAAGCGTTCGAAAATCGACAGAAGTATAAAAATCATCGACCATGGAATAGATTTTCAATTAAATTTACTCACAACACCAGATGTAATTTCTTCAACTGAATTTTTATTTTACCCTTAATTCGGTTTTTCTAATCTTTCTACAGTCTATACATTTACACAGCAAGATCTTACTGTATTTTTACATCCTCCCATAGAATCGAAAATTTCAAACAATAATCCATTAAAAAGATAATTCTCTAAAAACGACGACGACGAAGAAGAAAAAAATGTAAACTAGAAAACAAAAAAACTTACACGATACTTTGGTATTCAACTAAGTAAATAAAATTAGATAAAAAATTTTGTAAAACGATACAATAACGTCGTTTATATTACTCAAACATAAAAAATAATGAGGATAAAGGTAAGGGGGAAGAGGGGGGAAGAGATGGGGGTTGGGGGAGGATTCAAAAATAAATTACACAGTTCGAGCATACGAGAGAAATCTTCAACAAGAACAACCCAGCAAACCGATAAAAACCCCGAGACAGAAAAAAATGAAAAATGGAAGTAAGGGAAACAGATAGAAATAAATTAAACTACGCGATGTTAAAAAATCACCATACATGCTCACACACAATCATCTCCCTCAAAAAAACGAAAAAATTAAATAATCAAAAAAAAGTTCATAAACAGATTTCACACATCACACGTAATAAATTTTTAAAAAAAAATCAAAATAAAAAAGTAAATAAAATTTACACGATATAAAAACGCAACGAAACGAAAATAAAAACAGACATGAAAGAATAAAAAATTCAACAATTCACGCATCCAGGTCATCTTCTCGTTGACTGGAAAAGTACGACACCAATCCGCCGAATTCGCCGCTGGGTTGTTCGTCGGTCGGCGCCGGAGCACTTTCTTCTTCATAGGCACCGGTTTGAAACTGGGCTTCGTCACCGGCCGTACCCGGTACCGGTTCTTGAAACTGGAATCCGCCGTCGGAAGCCTGTCCGCCAGCTTGATACTCTGTCGGTGGGGCCGAACCCGAGGCCGAATCTGAACCAGCAGAGCTGGCCGGAGGAGTCCCGTAGGCAGGACCTTGTTGCGGAGGCGATTTGACAAAACCGGGCTGCCGATTCGAGGCCGGAAAAGCCATCGAGCCGGGTGGCGGAGGCCCGTAGGACGATATCGGCGGTCGAGGAGGCGGCGGCGGGTACGAATTAGGAACCATGGGCGCGACAGCGTAATACGGAGGCGCAGCGTTGTAAGGAGGTGCCGACGAATGGGCGGCTTGCGGCTGAGGAGGTAACTGTTTCATGTGTAGAGCTTGATAGGCGGATGTAGGTGTTGAGACGATCGGAGGAGGTACGGATCCGGCTGCCGTTGAGATGGCGGTAACCACGACGACGTTGGCGGATTTAGAAGTAGGTGACGAGATGGCTCCGGCGGCGGTGGCCGGAACGTAAGGAGGAGCTGCAGAATAAGGTGGAGCTGACGAGCTGACCGGAGTTGCCGGATCCGATTTACCCGGTGGCGGAGGTCCGGCAGGGGCGCCTGCCGTGGACGTGGGCATTGGTCCGGATATCACCGTCGTGTTGGTGGTCGCTGGTCGACTGATGACGGTTGTTGGAGCACCGGTGGTCGCCATCGGGGCGCCCGGATGCGAGTACATCGCGGGTTGACCAGGCTGCTGGGATGGTATCGGTTTTTGAGCTGCCCCCGGTGGCGTGGCCGGGAACCCGGCGAAATCGGGTCTCTGATTGAAACCGCCTCGGGGTATTTGGTTGGCTGAAGATAACGGTGGATATGACGGAGGTTGATAATACTGCTGCGGCGATTGTTGCTGCGGTTCCGAAACTGGAGGTTGGCTCGAAGGTGGCCTTTTTTTGGCGTCGATTTCCGTCGATGGATTGGGAGGTGTGCCAGGAGGGCCAGATGGTGAATTTTCGGTACTGGTGGCTGCGCCACTGTTGACGTTGACGAGACCACCTCCGGAAGGCGACGGATCCAAAGGCATATGAGGAGCATGCATAATTTGACCCGGCTGGCCAGGTCTGGCTGGGAATCGCATCACGTTCTGTGGACTACTGCTTGGCATACGCATTCGAGTTGGCGTGATTTTCACTCGTTTCGACGGATTGTTGCCGACGGACACGGTCACCGCTCCTGGACTGGTCGACGAAGCGGTAGAATAAGGTGTTCTGGGCATTTGATTCGGCGTTCCGGGCGCTCCTGAAGGTGGATAGCCGGCGAAATTTGGCGATGAAGAGCTGTTGTACGCCGTAGTGGGTACAGCGGCACCAGGACTAGCGCTGGAAACAGGAGGAGCACCCGGTCTGGCAGCAGCAGCACCGGAGTTCACATCAGGGCCGCTCAAAGGCTTCAGCATATGCAAAGGTATCATCTCGTCGGTGGCCGGATTTGGCGAATCTTGGTTGCCGGTCGTAGCTGCTGCAGCGGCGGCGGCGGCGGCAGCAGCTGCAGCCGCAGCGGCGAGTTGTTTCTTGCCTTTGCCTCGAGCTCCGCGTTTCTTGGGCGTAGGTTCGTTGGTCTCGATCGGCTGATTGGGACTGGGTGATGTTTGATTTATAGGTGGCATATTGGGCACTGCTCCGTGCGGAGGTTGCGGTCGAGGAGCTCGCATGTGCATCGCTGCAACCATCTGCGGAGACATCTGAGGTATCGGTGGTCTCGGACCACGATGCATCATGCCGACTGGTGACATTTGTGGGACCATTCCTGGACCCATGTAAGGAAGAGGTCCACCACCTGGTGGCATATGCGGAGGCCCACCTCCAGGTGGCATATGAGGAGGCCCACCGCCGGGAGGCATATGAGGAGGTCCGCCTCCGGGTGGCATGTGAGGAGGTCCACTTCCAGGAGGCATATGAGGAGGCCCACCTCCGGGTGGCATATGCGGAGGTCCTGCACCCAGTGGCATGTGGGAAGGACCACCGCCGGGTGGCATATGCGGAGGCCCAACTCCTGGTGCCATATGCGGTGGTCTAGGGCCCATTTGAGGCGGTCCTGTCGGAGGAATCGGTCCTAAACGACCTTCCGGCGGCCCGGTCATCGGTGGAACACCTCTCAACGGATGAAGCACATCTGCCGAAGGAATAGGCGGAGGTCCAACCATACCATCGGGGGCACCGTCTTCGTACACGATCCCCACATCACCGTACGGATTCGGAGCAGCGTACTGGCCCGGATCGCCCGCCATTGGCAACATTTTTCGCGCCATCGAGTAATTGCTCGGCGACGACATCATTTGCGGTATACTCTGCGCCATCGATTGCATCCCTTCGAGACTCGGATTTGTCGAATCGATTTTCTTCAGCACCATTTTATTGTCTTCTTTTAGCATACCGCTGTATACATGGAGCGGTTCAGCACGCGGAGCGATCATTGGAGGCAACTGAGGTACACCTGATGGCATCAGTTTATTCGTAGCTGTCAAATCGTTCGGATCTGCAGACGATAACGGTTCCAGTTTCGATTTCTGGGCACCGCTCGCTGGACTCGGGCCACTGCCAGTTTTACTGTACGTTCGAATTACGCCCGTATTATTGGTGCCCATCGGCTCGAGAGAATTGGTAGAATCGGTTTTATTGGAGCCATCGCCGCTATCTCCTATATCATTTTTGGTGCCATTTTCCAGCACTGAGCCGGAAGTGGTTGATTTGTTGGCGTGGTCACCGGCACCGGTGTCTCCCACGACTGTTTTTGATGCGGATGATGCGGGTTTCGGTTCTTCCTCTTCTTCGCCTACGTAGTCGTCGTCGTCATCGCTGACGATTTTGCGGGTTTTCGATATCGGTTTGCTTTCCTGTAAATTGAATTCAAAGAAAAGACATTACTATTATGAAACGAGATTGAAATAGAATAATATTATTCTTTATAATATTATTAATATTATTCTTTATAATATTATTAATTTTTAGAATAGACAGTAAATGAGCTTTGTTAACAGAGAGGAAAAATTTGCAAAGTATTTTGAAATTAAGTCCTTATTAATCTTTCTTCCTGAGAAAAGCACAAAAATTTGATAAGATCTGAGTTCAGATACGTAGGTATTCCAATTTCCAGGTAATCAAGAAAATAGCCAAAGGAAAATATAACTTTGTACGAAGATAACGTCTACAGCTGGTAGGGTGGGGGATGGACGGGGAGAAAAATTTCAAAGCTGATGGTCCTCCAAATGATGCAATTGGAACTCAATTATCAACATTTCTCCAAATTTAATTCAGTATCTAGATTATTTTCCAACTTTGGTATTTCTTTTAACTTGAGTACATATTTTCCAACTCCAAAAGAAGTTTTCTTGCAATCATAAAATTTCTAACTCGAAATTTTTTCTCGGCTTTAAAATTTATTCTCAGCAATTAATTATTAACTCAAAAATTCTATTGTTATAAATTCTTTGAAAACTTTCTTTATTTTAATTTTAATTTTTCTTTGAAATTTAAAAAAAATTTCCAACTCAAATTTTTAATAAATTTTCAACTTAACTATTTTTTTAATCGTAAAAAATTTTATAACTAGTTGAAGAAAACTTGAGGGAAATTTTAGATATAAAAACTATAAGTAAGAGAAATCACGGTCAAAATTCTCATTAGGTACTTAACTTACCTAAAAGAAAAGTTTCGAAAAATAATTTCAAAACGAGGAAAAAATTGAGAAACCATTTTTTAGAACTGAGAAAAAAATTTCCTCACTAAAAGTGAAAAGAGCATCTCCTAATAAGGGTCAAAATGGCTCCAGACGCAAAATTCGTCAAAATTGGCCCAAAATGCTACTTATGGTCTGAAAACCTCATCTGTCGAAATGTCAAAACGCAATATCTCTGGATGAAAGGGGTGGATAAAATTTTTGGTTCACATTTCCCAATTTTTTCCGTGTAGAAATTTTAGAAAAAAAAATTAAAATTTTTTTTGGGGATACATATGACTGCAATTTTTTATATCAAGTACTTTTATTAAATGGCCATGTATCACATAATGTATATTTTTTTGGATCTGAAATTGGGTGCAAAATGCAAAAAAATTAAAGCCAAAAAACCGTGTTTTTTATATTTTTTTATAGTAATAAGTGATGAGGTATCTCAACTCGAAGTGAAATTTTGCACCAAAATAGAAATAAATTGAAGCAACCAGAAAATTTTAGAATTTTTCAGCCTTGAAGAAAAGTTTATAAAAATTTGTAACTTTGAGTTCTAAATTCTAATCCATATTTTTTGATAGAAAATTGTTTGCAGGAAATGACCAATTTCGGGTCAAGGGCCATTATTGACCCTTATTAGGAAAAGCTCTTTGAAAACGTTTGGGAAAAATTTTAATAGTTGATAAAAATTGTAAGATTTTGAGTGGGAAAGTGAAAATATTTTCGATTTGAATATTTGAATACAGATAAAGCTAATTTTACCGCTCTCTGACGACAATACAGCAACGTAAATTCAACTTTCCCTCCACCATTAAAAATACCTACCTCTTCCGAATCAGATCCAAGATTTTCCAAGTAATTTATCTTCTTGCCTCGGGTCCGACGTTGAGGATAATCATCTTCCTCAACTTCCAAACCATAAGTAATCTATAAAAAATCAATAAAGATAATTACTTGACTAATAAATATTCACGAAAATGAATTATCTAAATTGATGACTTATGCAAATCAAAAAAATTTTATTCGCTTACCCGGCTTCTTTTCGCCTTCTTCGCTTTACGTTCTTTTTCTTCATCAGAATCGCCATCGAAAACAACTCTTCTGCGTTTCTTTTTCGATGACCTATGCGCACGACTGTATTTTGACCTGCGAACAAATTTCAATTTGTAATACAAGAAATAAATATTCGTCGAAACAATCTAATTGTAGGCAAAATCATGTACCTTTTCCTTTTACCCCACGTCGAATCTTCTTCTTCACTGTCGGAATCAGAATTCCGAGACTTTTTCTTTTTCTTTTTAGGCTCGAAGTCGTCTTCGTCGCTATCGTCATCATTAACTGGAAGAAAAACAGGGTAGGAAGGGAGGGAGAGGCGTTAATTATCATATACGTTTCCGGATTCCCGTAGAGGTGGAAATTTTCTAACTAAAAAACGACGAGTACTCACTGAAATCGTTATCGTATCTGGTAACTCTGGCTCTAGTCGACCTTCGCACCGGTTCACGGATCGATTTACGATAACGCGCCTCGTCAGAGTCCGTTTCACTTTTAGCGTATTCGTCTTCGTCGTAATCATCGGCACTGAAACAATAACAAATCGATTTTAATATTACAGAAATAAAATTAATTTAATGTCTGAAAGAATTTTTGAGAGAAACAATATACAATAATTTTTTTTTTTATGGTAAAAAAATATGCTTGGAGATGGAGATTTAAAACAATTTAAAAGATTAATTTTTTCAACGAAAAACCTTAATTAATTTATATTTGATGAATTGAATGAAAATTGTATTCAATTTGGAATTTTTTTTCCAATTGTAAATTTTTTCTACTTTAATTTTCTCAAACTTTTTTAAATTTCAAATTTTTTTCGAAATCATTGATTCGTTTTTTTGAAATATAAAACTGATTTTTTTAAAATTCAAAGTTAATTAAAAAAATTGAAAAAATCCAAGTTGGAAAATTTTTTAGAAAATTCAAATTGGAGTTGAAAAAAGGTTGAACTTGAAATAATCAACTCGAAAAATCGCGATAAAAATTCATCTGTAACATGACGTTTTGAAAATAATGAGAAAAATGATCGATATCCGATTATTTTGAACCACAAACCTCGATCCTTTGAAATCTTCATCGGAATAATGATCGTCATCGCTGCTCACGTCCAATTTAGTCAAACGAGCTGATTTTTTGCGAATATTTCGGAAAAGAGGATTCACAACAGGGCCAACTTTCTCCTCTTTGGATTCATCTTCGTCTTCGGAAGATTCTTCTTCTTCGTCCTACGAAATAAATACATCGTTAGGATCCTTCGAAGAAATTTAATAAAATAATTCCGATCGACTTACTTTTTCATCGTCAGGTTTTTCGGATTCTTCAACTTCGGGTTTATCAGCAACTGCTTCTTCGTCCGGTTTGGTTTCATCGGGAGCAGGTATAAGTTGAGGAACCTCATCTTCTTCGTTAGCTTCTCTCTGCATATAGAAAGTTTTTTTTTTTTAATATTCACAGAAAAAATTTTTTAGAGTAGATAAAATGACTCACTTGAATAGCGGAATTCATTATTTCGTCGTATTCCTTCAAGGTATAACTAACATTGGCCTGTCTTCTGACACGTAATGTATAAAGAGGCTCGTCACCTTCGGATTCTTCATCGCTGGATCGTTCATCAGATTCTTCCTGGCCCTTTGAGCCGGTCACTTTACTCGAAACTTCGTCCGAGGCGGTTTTACTAAAATCTGCGATAATATTAGTAGTGCTGATACCAACGTACTGCATTCGTTGTCTGCGTAATTCTTCGTTATCTCTCTTCTTGACCTTTTTGTCGTATGTTTTCAAAAATTTATGTAGACTGTTTATCAACATGTTCTACGTTCGGGAAGAAAAAAAAAATTTACATTAGAAGTTATCGCCGAGTGAAATAAAAATATAGAATAACGACCGAAAAAGCACTTACGTGTTGACAAGGGGGACAGAACCAGTCGCCTTCGGGAATGGACATCAAAGGTGGTCGTAAACACGAAGCGTGCCAGCCTTCGTCGCATTTATCGCACAACAGAATCCATTCGGGTTGCTCGGCGGTGCGACATTTTTGACAACACAGATCATCTCGTTCGGATACATCTTCTTCAGTTTTTGGTTCTAAGTATGAATCGAAGTATGAATATAAATCGATGAGGAAGTAAAAAGTATGAACTAGAGAGAAAATACGTACTAGAGTGTGCAGTTCGAGCTCGTTTTACTGGTTGAAAATCTTCATCTTCCAAGTCAGATTCGGGTGAGAATTCGTGATCTGAGGCATCATTCAGGGCTATTTCTTCGTCATCTTCGTCTTCTTCGAAATGATCGTCGTCGTCTGCTTCTTCTTCAGAACTGCAAAATAAAATAAACCCGGTGAATTTTGAAACGAGGTAAAATACACATTTGAAAGGTCAACATTTGTAACCCAAGAATAAGAAAATTTTAGAAAATTATTCGGTATGGTTTTATTTGTATATTTTCTTTGCGTACCTCGAATCAGAACCAGCTTTCCAATGACCTGATTTTATTTTTTTCTTTGGATCTTTCTTCTTACGTTTTTTCTTGGATGGCGTTGACCTTTCGTAATTCGAATCGTCTCCGTCCGAATCCTAAATAACACAAATTCGAAAATATCACAATTATTCATCGCAGATTATTAAATGATAGCTTGATATAATTTTTAAAAATATTAACCTCCTTGACCGCTTTTGATTTAGATAATTTCTTGGCCGAAGTTTTATTATTTTTCTTTACAGATGCCTGCTGAAAAATAGAAAAAAAAAATCAATTACGCTGATAATTTGAACCAAAATAATCAAAACGTCGTCATATTTCTACGCTTACACACCTGTTTCGATTTAGGTTCCGGTTTGGCAGGTTTTTTCGTCGGTGTAATCTGATCGATGTACTTTCCCTCAGCTTGTTCTTTAATCTTTAGCTGTGCAATTCGTCTGGATTGACGAATAGGCGTCGCAGACTCCGATGATTCCATACTACTGACGTCCAATTCGGTGAACCAGCCTCCTTTGAAGGAAAAAATCATAATTTTAGTCGATTCATTGAGAAATTAAACCTCATCGAGGGGAAAACAATTGAATTACTTTTGCCAGATTTCTTTTTACTCGGCGTCGTCTTGGGAGTTTTTTCTGATTTCTTTTCTTCTTCGTTTTGCACTACCAGATCAGTCTCGCCTTCGTTCTTCTTCGGCTCCTTTTCTTTTTTCGAAGTTGCCTTGGACGGAGTTTTCGGTTTGGGTTCTTTTTCAGCGACTTCTTTGACAGATTTTTCTTCGTCTTCGGAAGCACCGTTTTCATCAGAACTGGCTTCTATGCTGGGAGCCTTGGCGGGCGTAGCTTTGGCTGTAAATAAATCAAAATAAATCAAAAATATTAATACGATTGAATATTTCGATGATAAAATTACCAAAGTTGAGAAAAATTTACCAGTAGTCGTTTTAGGAGGTCTACCCCACTTTTTTTTACCCTTTCCAGTTTTCTTGACGTACTTGCCGGTGACAGGAAGGGTGACAGGTACAGGACTGTCGACTTTTTCTTCTTCTTCGGCTGCCAGAGCTTGTTTAGCCAATTTGGCAGCAACTTTGCCTTTTTTACCAGTCTTTGGTTCGGTCTGCTTGGTTTTCGGAGTCGTTTTGGCGGATTTTTTATCGTCTTCTTCTACATCTTCGTCTTTCTTGGATACGGAATCTTTGCGAGCAGATCGAGTGATCCTGGACGATGTACGGGTTGGTTCTTCGGATGAGAGCTTATTTTTCTTATATTTCTTCTCCGGTGTAGGTGCAGTTATCGCAGGGGTCTTTTCTTCGACAGATTTCAGTTCGTCTTCTGTCGGCGTTGGCTTTTCCTCATCCGAGGCGGTCTTTTGTTCGATGATTTGTTCGGGTTCCTTGAGAGGTTCCTCTGGCGGAGGAAGGGGAGTTTCTTCAACAGCTGGTAAATCTACTTTGGTGGCAATATCCGGTTTTGGTTCCGGATCTGTCACAGGAGAATCTATTTTGATCGCTGGCTCGGATTCTTCTTTCGGAGGTTCTTCAGTCGAAGATTTAGTGTCTTCTATGACCGATTCTTGTGGCTGTTCTTGGTTTACTTTCGGAGGTTCAGGAGCTATTTCAACCTTGACCTCTTCCTTGGGTTCCTCTTCGACGCCTATTTTATCTGAATCTGATTCAGGCAGTTTCGTTGCAACCGGTTCGACAGATATTTTTTCTTCGGTAACTGGTTCGGGAGAAAATGGCGAAGGAGCAGCGCAATAATCATCGTCAGACTCCGGTGAAGCTGGCAAAAGAAGTTCTTCTGGTTGTTCTTTCAATTCTTCGAGAACCGGTTTAACGCCGAGGTCTTTCGAACTGATAGATTCTATCGATATCGATGACGATTCTCGGTTTTCTACGACTTCATCAGTTTCAGCAAGATCTGGTTTCGATTCACTGATCTCGTCAACAGTCTGAGGAGGTTGGTGGGTAATTTCTGGAGTCTTTTCAGGTTCCGGTACAGTTTCTTGGGGCAGAGACTGAGGTTCTGGTGTAACATCTTGCACAGGTTTGATTTTCGGCGGAGGGTTTTCGACTGGTTCAGACGGTTCTTTCAATAGGTTTCCTTCTGAAAAGCCTGATTCAGTGGAGTTTTCTACGACAGGCTCTATTAATTTTTCATTTTCTTCAACTTCTGATAATACTACGTCTTTTTCGTGAACTAATTCTGGCTGCGATGTTTCAATTTCAGGTTGAACGAGAACATCTTCAGAGATAGAGTCATTCTCGATTGATTTTTTCATCTCAACATCTTTCAAAAGATTAGATTCCAGTTTTGGTTCATCTGGAATATTTTCAGTGATATTTTCGCTTTCTTGAGAGGTCACTGGTTCGATACAAGGTTCGCTTTCGATAAGAATACTCTGCTCAGAAGGTATTTCTGTAGATTTAGACTCTTCTGCTGGTGATATACTCTCACCGATGGATTCGAGACTTTGGTTAGTTTTTGAAAATTCTTCTGCAGCAGACTGCGCTATCGAAGGTACTTCTTTTTCGGGAGTTTTTTCTTTGACGAATTCTGGTGTCGATTCCTGCCGACTTTTCGGTTCAGTTTTATCGTCCGGATCACTTTCTCTACTAGTCTCTAGATATTTCACCGACAAAGTGGCATCGTTACGAATAATGGCATCCGTAGAATTTTTTGATTCGTTTTGATTCCGTATTACTTCATTACTCGTACTTAGACTCATCACATTTGAATACACAGTCTCGGGCACTTTGACCAATCCACTTTCGGTACCGATTGAAACAGCCGGAGAAGTCTGCCTAGTACATAAATTAAATGCTTGTTCGGTATGCGAATTGGTAAAAGTAGAGTAGACTTGCGCCTGTGATTGCTCATTTTCTTCTCTGTCCAATTGGACGATATCTTCAACATTATGAGATTTAGTTGCTTTGATATTATTGGCATTTCTAGCATCGGGGGCAACATACGGCGGAATCTGCGTATCGCTTCCGAAATAGAAATTGGTCGGGGCGTCGTTTTCTTTAGGTTCTGAACGAGGCATATTGAAAAAACTGAACTCGTTGCGATAACTCATCTCGGGTTTTTTATCTTTGTTAAAACTAAAATTAGGAAAACACGAGATGTCTTCTTTTTTAGACGTTTCTTTGGATGAGTCTGAATTACAAATGGCGTCTATTGTCCATAACTTGGGCTTTTTCTTTTCGGCCGAATCGTCTGTCGCAGGAAGAGTACTTTTCTTGGGCGTTTCTTCGTTCGAACCGACGGAAGTAGTTTGATCTGCGTCTACTTCGGTCTTTGACGATAAAATGTTTTCTACTTTGTGAGTCAACGCAGCAGGCGGTTTTTCTTTCTCGGATGACTCTTCGGCGGTCGTTTCGTTATTCCCGGTTAAGCATTCGACTCCTGAACCAGGTCCACTGATGAACAGACAGAATTCTCGTTCGTCTTCGTCGTCATCGTCGTTAGGAGAGTCGCAATCGACACCCGAACCAGTACCATTGACATATAAAACAAATTCTCGTTCATCGCCATCGTCTTGGTCTTCGAAAACATAAACAGATTGACATTCGGCGCCTGAGCCTACTCCGGTAACCAACATAAGAGGTTCTTCTATTTCGGCAGCATCGTTGTCATCGTTTTGCTTGGAATTTTTGGTATAGTCCGTTGGCTGGTCATTAGCATCATCTATCTTCGCCTTTTTTGTCTCACTTTTGACCTCTTGGCTAAGTTTTCGTTTAGCCTTAGGTTCAGCAGCGAGAGAACTATCGGTGGGTTGTGATGAGACCGGTGTTGATGGCTGAACAGCGTTATCAGCAGGTAGTTCAGTCTTTGAGGAATCTCCAGCAATGGTTTCGGTAGACGTGGATGTTTCCGGCGGTGATGGTTTCACAGCAAGAGCTACAGATTCGGAAGTAGGCTCGTGAGCGGCCAACTTCTGGGCTAGTTTTGATTTTAAAATTTGCTCTAATTTTAAGCCCGGCTTACCAGCTCGTGACGTTGATTCTTTGCCTTTGTTCATCTGCATTACATAATTATTTACAGTATTGTCTTCTCTTTTAACGACCACTTTTTTATACAAGTCTTTGTTTTTGTTGACTTCTTCAATTTTCGACATTAATACTTCATTGGTAAGCACAGGTTTAATCATATTGAATTTCATGTTGATTTTAGTTTTCAGCGAGTCGATACCGCCTCGAGGGGGTTCCGGAAACGGTAGAGGTGAACTGAGCAAAGGTAAAAGAATCTTTTCAGATTTTAATTTTTCTATGTGTTGAGCGAACTCCTCAGGTTTTAGTTGTTTAGGCACTGGTTCTGAAACGACTTTTTCCTTCTTCAATTTCACCTCCGGAGATTTGTCGAAACGTCTCGACCTAACGTCAATGTGTGGTTTTTTAGGCATAGAAGGAACCGGCACCGATGGTTCTACTTTTACTGTAGATGATCCGGGTGGATCTACTTCTGCGGCAGGAGCATTGCTTGAGATAGGTTGGGGTTGAGATTCGGATGGAGGCTGAGTTTTCACAGACTCTTCGTTAGCTTTACTTTCGGTCGTCGATGTTTCAATGTTTGGTTCGTTTTTGACCGAAGAAGTGTCGTTTTCAACTTGATCTTCTTCGTTGGAATTTTCTTCTTCTTCAGCCTCTTCTTCCTCTACTTCTTCGTCCGAGTCATCTTCTTCGCTCGGCTCTTCTTCGTATTTTCGATTCGGATCACGTCCAGTTTTCAGCATTTCGATTAAATCTAGCAGACCAGCTCGATCCCTGCGGTGGAAAATGAAAAGATGAAATTGTAAAAATAGATTTCATGTAATTTAACGAAATTAAATTTTGTTAACGTACGTGGCTATCAAATCGAAAGTTTCTTCTTCGGGATTTTCTTTATAAACTTTAAGATCTAACTTTTCGTCTGTATGAATCCAATACTTGATGCCATCTTTATCTTTACCAATTGGTGATAATCTTAACTCATCGATAGGTAATTTGTTAACATCGGTTTTGAATTTGATATTGAAATCGAATTGGGCTTCACAAACGCACTGAAAAAAAAAACCAAAATGAATCGTAAAATTATTGTGATATTCTAGAATCCAAATCACCGGTACCGGGGAACCTTACCAATAATATTTTTAAGCGTTGCCTAAAATCCAAATTCTTGTAACCATTTTGTTCTAATTCCCAACTATCTTGTGGGCAATATAGGTAACAAAATTTAGCCAGAGTACGTTGCCATCTATCCGGATTAACATTCTTTTTAGCTTTTCTCATTAAACGTATATGCAAATCGATCAACTCCGGAGAAACTATAACCAATAAAAAACACGCAGATTAGTAACTGGTAGTAAATCAATCTTCAAACTGAGATAAAAACATTTGATCACATTCAAAAAACATATTTAATCAGTGGGAAAGATGATATGAAATGTAAATGTAAACGATGACAGGGAATTGTGAAATAATTACACAGCAATGGAGATGGTAATTACTCTACGAATACATATCAAATGATGGCTTACTTTCGTCCGTGGAGTCGAGCATTTGCTGCAAGTCGGAAAACGACGGATGTTTGATGCCGCATAACGAAGAGAACTTTTCGAAAAACGAACAAACAATAGCAAAATTAGGATCATGTACACAACTATTCCTGTTTACATTTTCATCGGACGCCATTATCACATCGCAAATTCACCAAAACTTGAATTTTTCATAATAACTAATATTCTATTTACATATACGAAACGTAAAATGTAAAATGCATTTCGTTAATTTATTAATAATTACAATTTAAATTTAAATTTAAAATAGCTTTTTTCTCTATTACAAGATACATGGCGATTGAAAAACAAAAAAAAAATATAACAGCGCAAGGAAAAAGTTCGTAAGGTCTTTTGATGTTATCAAAAATCCTTATAATTTAGTAACGATCCTCGCGACAGAATTTGAAAGCTCGTTATTTTTTCGAAAAAAACGTTTTTTACGCGCTCTACTGGATAATAAACAAACTGTATTTAAGCAACCTAGTAGTTTTTCGAGTTTTTCACGTTGATAATTTTCAAAAACAAAACACGATCGACATTGCCGAAAAATTTAATCATTTTTTTCGAATTTTTGAAGTTTTGCAAAAACTTTTGAGTGGATTTTGTATTTTTATACATTTTAAGTGCGTATTATCGTGACTCGTATAGTTGAATTGATCCACCATGAGTCGTGTAGTGGAGTTACGTCCGAACAAAGATCTAATCGACTCAAATTTCGAAGGGTATAAATTATCTTTGGATCAAATACCGGCAACAAATCATGAACTTGTTAGTGGTAAGGGAATTGTTATTTCGAGTAAATATATCTCGAAATAAGCTTCCAATTGACCTAGTTTCACTTCATATACTCTCAGCATATCTTTTTTAACACCCACAATACTCAATTTTTGAATGATGTAATTATGCTACAGGTGTCCACAAGCTGGAAAAAATCGGCGATACTTTCTCGTACTTGTACTTAATCCTGTTCAGCATGCACAATCACTTAATCAGCGATCCTTGGAATGAGAATGATATCTATTACATTAGCGAAAAACAAACCGTCACGAAGATTGAATTACAAACGATGACTTTAGTGGGTATTTTGAAAAAATTGTTTCGTTCCACGTCACCAGTTTCTCATCCGTTGACTGTTGTAGGATACAAATAATACAGTTGTGCGAGATTTACTTCAAATTCCGTCGTTTGAGTCGA
Source organism: Pseudococcus jackbeardsleyi (assembly GCA_038380155.1). Taxonomy (NCBI): domain Eukaryota; kingdom Metazoa; phylum Arthropoda; class Insecta; order Hemiptera; family Pseudococcidae; genus Pseudococcus; species Pseudococcus jackbeardsleyi. The sequence goes on from CM076242.1 coordinate 59,804,984, forward strand.
AAGAACTCGGATATAACATAACATTGATTTTCGCCAGTCCTAGTACTGCCGTAATTTCCACTGGTACCGGTATCCTTCATGTTGTCAATACCGGAGTTCGGGATTGTTCGCAGAATTGGACTGTAATGAAATTGAGTCATTGACTATCTAGATTTCGATTCGTATAATTTGTTTAATCTGTAATTTTCTTTGCAAGGTGGAAAGTTCATTGGAAGTTTCATCTACTCCGTGTACTTTACTTGATGCTCGAGTGAAAGAACAGAACGATGATATCGAGTTGAATTGTCTTCTTACATCGATTGTCGAGAAAAAGGATGCCGGGAGTGAAATCAAAGTAGGCAGAGCTTACACCGAGTTGCAGTGGATTACTCTCAAAAAAAGTAAATAACTTTTTAAAATTCAAAACTAATTTATTTTTCGTAATTTATTTTTCGTTAACATGAATTATTTACTGATTAGATGGTGAGACATGGTCGATTGCTGGTGATACATTCAAGTTCCACTCATTGGGAGCAGTTCGATGTGGGTATTTTACACCTGCCTGCGATTATCTTTTTGTCGAATCCAATAAATCGATCGAATTACCCACCAATAAGGATTCTGAAAACGATACAAAAATTGTGATAGATCAAGGTAAATCATGAGCTGCTAGTCATTTTCGAAACTATTCGATTTTATCCAATTTTCATTCCATCAGACGGAAAAAAAGACCCGGAGTATTACTGGCAGCAGACGGAAGACGACATTAAACTCTGGTTCGCATTGCCTCGAGGATGTATAAAAGACGATGTCAAGGTGCATATCGAAGATAAACGAATCAGCGTTGAATTGAAGGATGAAGTTTTTCTGGCAGGAGACACATTCCAATCCTTAGATTCCGAACTTACCACGTGGAACATTACCGACAATAGGTATACGAAGTCGTATATTATCTTAAGAGACTAAAAACAAGACTTAGGTTATAATAAACTAACGCCTACGAATGTGGTTTCTCATCCATTAATTTTGTAAATTCAACAGTCCGTTGTAAATTTTCCATTAATCGTTTAGAATAGTTAGTCTCAGCGATAACCATTTTCATTTTCAAATTATCGATCATATCAATAAATTGAACGGAATCGTGGAGTGACTCGTTGTTGCACCATTCGCTGATAGCCTCGGTTAATTGTTCTTTTTCGCAGTTCATATATTTGGCGTCTTCTCGCAGCGTATGATTTTCATTAGTCAGCTGCGTAATTAACAAATAATTTTGCTCGTTTTTACGCGACACTTCTTTCATGGTTGCCTCTAACGAGTGAATTTCATCTTTCAATCGTTGCGCTTCTTTTTCCAGCGTTTCGATGTATAGTCTTTTAGCATTAACGGCGGTATCGATCTCATTTTGATGACGTACCATAGCCTCTTGAGCTAAGGTTGTATTTTTCGAATATAAATCATTCAGATGGTTTACCTCGTTGCAGACGCGTTCGTATTTTAACGATAGCTCTTCGTTGGCTTCCTCTAATACTTTAATGTCGCGTTTCAATTTGGCGCCGATTTCGATGGAAGCTTTTTCTTTATTTTGCAAGTCGATTTGGACTTTTCTACAGGCCTCGTTTAGCATATTTAATTGATCGAGCGCTTTACCATTCAGTTGTTTATGACGTTCGGCTTCTTCTCGCAGAGTTTCGTTTTCTTTTTCTGCCAATTTTAAAGAATATTTGACCGAACTTAAGGAATCGACAAAATGGTTCTTTTCAGTCATCAAAGACGTGTTTTCGGTTTTCAGATTGACAAGTTGTTGTTGCAGACGTTCGTTTTCCGCTTGTTCCTCGTTCAGTTGAGCCTGTTTGATGACATTTTCTTGTTGCAAAGTGGCATTTGATTCTTTCAGGTGTTTCATACCTTCGGAAATTGTAGCCACGTACGATAACCATTTTTCCTGCTGTTCTTCGATTGTTGACAAATATTCGGCGATTTTACTTTCGTCTTTGGTGTTTTTAAGATCTTTGGCGATAGTCGCGATGATATCTAATGATTGGACAATTTTATTTATGACGTTTTCTTCGTCGACGCCGAAGTAGTTATTTTTCGAAATTAGATTTTTTTGCAAATGACGTATTTTTTCTTTCAGCATAGATATTTCGTCGTTTTTCGTTTCCAACGTTTCCTCGTAATATAATTTATCCGGAGGAGTGATCAGGTTGACCTTGGATATCACCGGAATCATCTCATTGCAAGGACTTTGCGAATAAGGCGTTGGCATTTGGCTGCAATTCGTCGAGGTACCATCGTTTTCCGGCGATTTGTCGTTACGTTTGAATTCGATGGCAGCAGTTTTATTTTTCGATCCGTCTTTATTGATCACGAAGCAGTAATCATTTAAATCAATATTGATTACTTTTTTCTGTTTGGATTGAGTTGATGGCGGTGTCTTATACGAGTTGGTAACCGGATCGTATTCTCTGATTTTTGTTTTCACTCTGTGCGTCGAAGCCGTTGGTACCTTAGGTTCGATGGTCTTTGGTTTGACGATTTTCGGCGGCAAGATTTTCATATCGTCGTTGATGTGGGGTAAAAAGGCTCGTTTGTTGTGCCTTTCTTCCGGTTTAATTAGTCGATCTTTGTTGACCATTTGGTCTAAACTTAGCCTCCCTTGGATGTAGTCGGAGATACGCGATTGAGATTTTGGCTGCTGTTGAGCATGTTGAGGCGGTTTGTTTTTTGTACGTTTTTCTAATGTCTTAGACGCCATTGAAATGCGATTTTATTCTCTTAGATACTGAATACGGAGAAAGATTTCGTGTACGGTTTTTCACTTGGAGAAATTTTGTAAATTCGGGTACGATTGCTAGGCAATTTTGAATAACTGCGGGAGTACGTCGGTGGGTTTTTTTTAGGTGAAATGAGCTAACTGGTGAACGAGCAACAGGTGCTTGAGAAGTAACTGGATGGGTTGGAATTCATTTAGATGATTCTGCTTTTTATTCAGGTTGGAAATAATATTATGTAAACGTGAAGAAGGCCAAATGTGGCAGTATCTCGTACTTAATGATACCAGAGGAGAAGAATTAATCGATAATGAATTGGTAAAACAGGTTCACGAAAGACTGGCTCATCTTTGTTCAGAAAATGAGGTATAGATGATTGAAGACGAGCGATCTTTCTCTTATCGAAACATTCGAATCTATATTCCATTATTTTTAGGCTCTGACCGATGACACTACACCAGCCTTCAATCCAGGTCAGCTTGAAGCGTGCGATAACGCTCCAGACGACGATTCCAGACTGATAGTAATCGATGCCAAAACCAAAGAATTATTAAAAGAGGTATAAGATCCCTTCATCGAATAATTTTTTTCTCCGCCTCGGCTTTATTTACCATCAAATTCTCAATATTTCCTTAGGCAAATCTCACCGGCCATCAGAAACTGTTCAACATTAGACTGAACGAGTCCTCGATGGGTATTTGTGTTCGACACGATGTCGATGGTATCGTATGGAAACTAGAATATGACGAAGAAAAATTTTGTCAACATACTGGAACCTTGAACGCATTTGGTTACGTGCTGGCATCCAAACAATGGAAATATGCTTCTTGTTCTCCGGGTAAATGACGAATTCTTTCATTTAAATTAATAGTATTTGGGTTCAATCCTATTTTCTCTTTTGCAGATTTCTCATACGCTGTTATCGCTGCCACCAAACAGAATTTATTTATTTATAAACAAAACTGTGCGGTTACTAGCGATCTACGAAATCGTAAAACTGGCCATAAATTTAACCAAGTCGGCAAACAGTATTTAATATCTCTAAATTCAACCGATGAAATATTAGGCTTATATGTAACCCGACGATATCTATTTGTACTGACCAAGCATCTCGTCAGCATTTACTACGTCGGAGACGTCGAGTAACTTGAAGCACGACTCGTGAGTTCCTCAAATCAAAAAAGAAAAGACGAGTATAATAAAAAATGCCGAAAATTTTATTCGGCATTGACATACATAAGAACAAGGTTTAAATAATGTTTGTTTAATAAGTAACAAAAAATAAAATTTTATCACGCGCGTGCACAAACGCACGTCGTTGTACATAATAATAAAAACTCGAATAAATCAATAGTATTTCAAGACTTGATTTCATTTTCGGGAATGAATGCAGAAGACGACGATCCGGAAGAACATTTTTTCGTGAATATGTTTTCGATACCCATTTCGGAAATCATGGATAAAGCATTAAACGCAGCCTGCAAGAAAATGAAATGCGAAATTAATTCATTTGAAATTTCCTACAGCAGTTTTTTGGACATGAATGACAAATGAAGAGGCATGAAAATTAGTAGATAGGTTGAGCAGGGGTGCCATAAGAAATTTTTTCGGGAAGTTATCGTCAAACCCATAGAAGCTTAAGATCCAGAAGGAGTTCTTTGCCTTACTTTTCTAAATTGGACTATCGGCCTTTTTGGTGCCATTTTCTCATTATTGAATCCTGTCGAGTTGACTCGAGTTGAGAAATCTCAAATTTGAGGGAATTCTTTATCCCGAATGAATTTCCAAAGAAATGGTATTTTTAAACTTTGCGGTATTCAATATACAAAAATTGCATCAAAAAGATCGATAGTACAATTTTGAGAGATGGGAGTTTGAAACTCCATTGTAGCTTCCCATCTTACAAAATTTCGCCATGGCCTTCCAGATCCAAAAAATTTCTCACGTTGTTCACTAATACCGAATTTCATGCCTCTCATCATGATTTTTTGTTTGCCACCAGACTAGTGGTATAGAAAACCACCACTACGAATTCTCACCTCATTTTGAGCTGCTTCGGTCGAATCACCGGATCCATAACAGGTCTGCGGTGGATTAGTATTCAACGTTACTAAACTTAGGTATTCGCGATGATGACGACCCTAAAACAAACCAAAAGGTATTAAAAAATCATCTTCAAACAATCACGAGACCAGAAAAGCATCATTTACTTTGGGGAAATCAGAAAATTCCACTTCATATCCAAAAGTATCTCCTAAACGGTTCAATTGTTCTTTGGCGATATTTTTTTGTATATTCAAATTGGCGAAAAATTTATGCTTATTATTGCCCGTCGGGTACTTGGGCGTGGAAGGCGACGAAGACTGATCATACGAAGTAGAATTACCATTTGTCATCTTTGTATCGGTCGCTACAAACAAAATTCAAATTTAATTTCGAGCTGGAAATGCTGTCGAGTTGATTCTAAAAGATTACCATTCGGTGAAGTACTCTTTTTGGAATTTGGTTTGATAGACAAATTAACATTAGGTACGAGCAACAACCCTGGAGCGATTTGTTTACCATTCACAATATGCTTAGGCGTAGAATTGGCTGTCGAAGATCGATCATCATTACTATTCGTCTGCTGATAATTAAATTACTGAATTAGTATTCGTCATAGACCAGGTAATTAGAATAAAACCTTCACATTCTTGGATATATTTTCTTACATTTTCTGCAGGTTTGGGTGAAGGTTTCTCTTTGGGGGTTGCTTCTAATCCTAGTAATTGTAACATGTTCTCGGACGCTTGTCGTTTGGCGTCTTTTTTATTTGTGCCAGTTCCGGTGCATTTTAGGTCGTCTACTTGAACCTGATTTGACACAACGTAATTAGAAACGAGTATTTTAATGATGTTATAGATTAATGATTTAAATACCTCGATCGAGAACTGTTTCTTTCTCCCACGACCTTTTTCTTCAACTAATACGTAAACCGGCTCTTTGCCATGTTTCTTTTTTTGGTATTCTAATAATCTTGTGGTAGGATTCGATTCGGAACGCTTGTCTGGCTCTTCCTGCTATAAAAATAATTTTACGTTAGAAATTATCGAAGAAAATGGGTTCAAAATTGATGAAATTGTGCCAACTTACAGTTTCATTGGGCTTAACACCCTCTCTAATGATTCTGGTTTTTTTCTTATTTAACGTAATTCTTTTACGTAATTTTTTCTTATCAATATTATTATAAAGTTTTTGGGGACATGGTAAGGATTCCAGTAATTCTATCATTTTTTCGGCTGCTCTTCTCTTTGAGATCTGTAAAAAAAAAAAATTGATAATGAAAACATCGAAGAATATATTCTCGAAACATTGATTTATAACTCACCTTTTTGCCATTTCCTTCGCCAACAGTTTTAAACTTATCGCCTACTTTGCATTCAGTCACAAACGTTCTCATGTGAGGAGGACCTTTTTCATCGACTACTTCAAAAGTAGCTTGTAAATTATGTCTGAAAGCTTTCTCATGAACCGCTGAAATAGGCGATTTCGCCTCGTCGCTGGAATGTTCATTCATCTGCGTCGGTGTCGTGAAACCTGCAAAAATGTGAATTAATCAAAAGTTCCTGCTTATCCGCGAATTAACACTAGAGAGCAATTCACCTGCGCCGGGTTTGCCGGAGGTCATATCAACGCAACCTTTCAAGTCTTCTAAAGCCTTTTTAGCAGCATTATGTCGAGCAATCTGAGCTGAGTGACCTTCGCCTACGTATTCTCGATTACCAACTTTTAAAGAGATCTTGTACGGGGCAGGGCATTTATATCTCTGTGTAAAAAATAAATTGTAATTAGAATTTGGGCAAGTGTGGAAGTTATACGAGTTGAATGAAATGATATTTACGACGTTGCCGAACTGGGCTCCAGCAGGATACGGGTAGCCATTCATTACAGCCGCAGCAGCATATTCGTTAAAACAATATTCGTTATACATTGTTCTTGTCGTCTGAAATCATAAATTAAAAACCAATTTGAATAAAAATGTTACCAAATAACATTTTAAAAATTAAGTTTTAAAATCTAAATATTTTCAAACTACTCTTGATCAAATTATAAAATTTTACCCATTTTTGGTCCAATTTTAGAACTTTTTTAAACAGTGAAATTAAAATCGCCGATTGATCACACGATTATTCTCAATCTGAACAAATTTGATAATTTGACTTTAAAAAAATCAAACGATGATTACCAATGTTGTTGAATACCAAATTCAATTCGAAAGTTTGCCATTAACATTTCATTTCTGGGAGATAATTTCTAAATGTTGCTCACGAATGCGATATCTTCTTACTGCGATCACGAAAGCGTAACAATACCTGATAAATACTTCTGGAGTAATAATTTACGGGAGGATATGGTGGTTGATAAAAAGTGGCTGAAGGTTGGCTTAATACGGTATACATGGTAGGTTCACCTCGTTTCATCGCTAATGCATTCAGTTCTACCGTTGGCGTCGTGTTCACTAGAAAACATTTTCAGTTTTGAATTTTTTTTTTCAAATAATCAAATTAAATGATCTGTTTTAAAAACAAACCTCTTGTATTCGGTAATAATTTAGGAGGAGGATGTTTATATTTGGTCTTTCTTAAAGCAATAGCTGCAGCTTCGTGCTGGGCCTTTTTAATACTAGTTCCTTGTGCTTCGAACTCCGTATCACCTAGTTTCAAAGTCACTGTGAACTTTTTTCGATGTGGCGGGCCTTCTTCTTTGGTTAATCTGTACAAGTGTTGTATCTGTAATATGACCACGTCGATTAAGATACGTTTTACAACATCTAGAATTTAAAAATAAAACCGTGATATGTAATTATTCGATGTTAATGACTCAGAATTATCAGAAAAATACCGCGATAAGCATATCTTCAGAATCAAGAAAATAGATTAGTAAGGTTAGCACATCGTATTGTGCTCATTACCGATAATTGGAATGTGATAACACGACGTAATTGTACGCACGGATTGATTTCCTTTTGTAGAAATACTCACCCTGTTATACCTAGCTAATTCATTTACCAAACACATCGGTGTTTTATCTTTCAAACTGCTAGGTTTCACCATTACATTTACGTCACCCATTCCTGGCTCAGCGTTCATATATCCTGTTACCAAAAAAATACGATTATCAATCCATTATCGCTCAAGATGGTTCGTCAAGAGTTGACCAAATTGAACTTACTTTTATCTGGGATCGCAATCCTTTGAACAAAGTTCACCCGAAAAGGTGTCCTGTTATGCAGTTCAGCCATCGGGCTTCTGAAAATGATACAATTGGATATAATAAATTAGCAATGAATACCAGAACAGAGAAATCAGAATTCAAGATTCGGCGATCTCAAATTTGAAGTGCAGTAACGCAGAATAGTTCATAAATTCATACAAAACAGCGATATACAGATATTGAAGTCTTTGCCCCAAACACTTTAATAATTTAGAAGAGAGAATCGAAAAAATTAAATGATTCTGGTGTAAGTAGCACATTCAATATGTAGGTCAATAATGCGGATTTTCATAACATTAATCATTATTTTGACAATATTTACAAGTAATTAGGGAATAATTTGATCACACAGACGATGATTGAATCTGACAGGGGTGATTTTAACGAGAAAAACCACGGTTTTGATAAAGACTGAACCCTGTTTTCGGTGTGTTTTCGAAAACTGAAACACTTGTGGAAAATGACTGATGAATACGATTTACGTACCGTTAAGGATGGAAAGATGTCAACTTCGAATAATGCTGTATTTTTTTAAACGAAACTGTGAGAAATTGAACAAAATTCGAATTAAAAAGCAGTCAAAAAAATGACCGAAAATAACATTCGTTAAAAAATGATTGCATCAAAAAATATTTAAATTCTGCTTACTCAAAAAAAACACAGATGAAAATAATCGGAAATCCGAGAATTTAAAAATAGAGATGCTCTGTGGTCTGACATTGCAGAGCTTTCGAGCTCTAGCACAACAAAGTTCTGTGATTGGTTGTTGTTTTCAATAAATTAAAAATTTTTCTTTTTTTTTCATCCATCTCAAGTTCTTCAATTAGTTCAATTTTCATATTTCAAAACTGCAAGAAATGAAAAAATTGTCATTTGCCTTTGCCAATTGCCATAATAGAAATTTTTCAAATAAAATTGTTGATTTTTAAATTTTTGTAATCAATATTCTATCATTGAAAATAGATTTTCAGTAAAGTAGTAGAAGTACGTAAAGGTAAATAAAACAATGAAATGATGTAAAAATAATCAGCTCACTAGAAAAGAAAATTCGTAATACTTTACTGAACCTAATAACCTAATATTACAAATACAACGAATAAGAATAATACAATATCGATAAAAGTTCATATTACAAAATAATTATCGTGTCAAATGTAAAAACGGAAGTAACGTTGAAATGAGTTTCTAACGATCGTTTTGCAAGTAGAAACGTTGACTTTGGAAAACCATTACTGCTTCAATTTATTCTGAATAGGTAAAAATAATTTGAACTCCGCAGGTAATTCATCTTCGGAATACAATCGATCGGAAAAATACACTCGACGGATACGACAATTAGCATGAATCTGCACTCTGAGAGTTTCAACGTAATTGGTACCATAGGCTCGTCTAGTGAAATCCATCAAATTGAACTGAATCTGATTCCAACCTTCGTCCAGTCTCATTGGCATCGTGCAAATGAATGGCTTCACGCGAGTAGTCGACTGATAATTACTGGCTCGGAATCTTCGCCGAACATTTTTATCGTCGAGAATCTAAAACCAATAAATCGGATAAGTGACAAGTTATTAGAGACCGGTTCTGAATGATGTGAAATTCAACTCACTTGTACTTCGAATGTAAAGTACTTCTTTAAATTCTTCACGATCATCACCAAGAACGGCAGCTTGATACCGAGTGTTTTCTCAGGATCTGCAGGACAGGTTATGTAAATGGTACTCACATTTGAACCGACGATCTCTAGTACTAGAGATTGAATATCGTTATCAGTGATTCGTTTTATGTGACCGTTGCGAACTTTCTTGTCCCATATTTGCAAGGGTTTGCTACCGATGCTATATAGTATTGAGAGGAATCCACTTTGAAACGTGTTTTTAAACATGATTTAATTGGAAAATTACGAACTGTTCGAGATTTCATGCGACATACCTCGGTATCGCTTAGCAACCGGGTAACAATAATGAAAACAAATTGGACTATTGATTATGAAGTTCACAACAATAAAATGGTAGTGGACATTAAGCTGCAATTTTGAAAAAGGATGAAACATAATCATGAAAAGCTTACATGATTATAATTAAATCTAAATTAATGCATTTTAACAAACAAAAACAATTACTTCTAGAATCAAAATAGCGGCTAATTTTTTTAATCACCAAAAATTTCATAAACAAAGTTCTTCCACCTTCCACCCTTCTCCCAAACAAGAAATGTATCTTATCAGTAACCAATAAGATTGAAGATAATTGCGATCAGTGTTTCCACTTTGAAAAATTACCACAGTGTTGCATCAAAAAAAGAATGAATGCGCATGCGTGTAATATTTCTGCAGATAGATGCAACAGCACAGCATCATCTCTTATCAGTTATCAATAATCATGAACAATCATCGAAATTTGAAAAATAATTATTTTAAAAACACGAAAAATGAGAAAAATAAAAATTTAGAAGAGCATATGTAGTGAAAATTCCAAGCTAGTGTGTTAACGGTATGAAGTATTCATCTTATCTATTATTTAAAGCCACTAGACCTTGACGTTATCGTCTATAAAGCACTTTTCTTATCGAAACATGAAGAAAAATCCTTTGGTGAACTTTTCCATTCTTTTATTTGATTTGAATTTATTTTCAACTTTATTTTCGGCAGCATGAAGCCCCTAATTTTAATTACATTACTCGCGAATATCTTCTCAAGCATTCAAAACGTCGAGTCATCCTGCGGATGTAAAAAACTAACCCGAGTTTTCGGTGTCAAACCAAAACAAGGAATATGTTTCAACATCAATTTCAAAACTTTCATCCAACAACCGAAGCCAACTCAGAACATGGTATTAATTAAAGGAGGAAAATACACAGTTGGAACCGACGATCCAATCATAAAAAAAGATGGTGAATCGCCTGCTAGGCCAGTTCTTCTAGACGATTATTATTTGGATAAATATGAAGTGAGCATCGGCGAATTTGCCGAATTCGTTTCAAAAACCGGATACATTACGGATGCCGAACGTTTCGGAGATTCTTTTATATTATATTCGATGATTGATAAGTACGAAGAGAAGCGAGCTCCGGCAGCAGTCGAGGTACCTTGGTGGTTTCTCATCAAAGGAGTATCGTGGAATCATCCTGAAGGTCCTAATACAACAATAAAAGGTAACTGTTGGTGTTTTAAATGTTCTTTGAGACCAGATCAGTGACAATGGTCGTGTTGCAGAAAGACTAAATCATCCGGTAAATCATGTGAGTTGGTACGATGCTGTGACCTATTGTAACTGGTTAGGTAAACGGCTGCCTACCGAAGCTGAATGGGAAGTGGCTTGTAAAGGAACCGAAGACGACAGGATGTATCCTTGGGGAAATGAATTCATACCGAATGACATACACATGTGACTATTTCATCATTATACGTAATTTCTGATATTTGAATATTGTTCATATAACTTTACTTTCACAGGGCCAATACGTGGCAGGGATTTTTCCCTTATAAAAACACCGGAGAAGATGGTTATAAAGCGTTAGCACCTGTTGATGCATTCCAACAAGGGCCAAATGGATTATACAACATAATTGGTAATCTATGGGAATGGACTAATGATTATTGGGGTACAGAGCATTCCAAAAAGTTACAAAAAAATCCGGTGAGTTGGTACCAGATTTCAGATGTTCATTTTTGCTTCCCTTCATTTTTCAAGCTTTCAAATTTTTATATTTACAGCAAGGACCCGAAACAAGCACTGATAAGGTGAAAAAAGGTGGCTCATTTATGTGTCACAAAGATTATTGTTACCGATTTCGATGTGCAGCTCGAAGCCATAATACGCTGGATTCTTCTTCAGTCAATATTGGTTTCAGATGTGCCAAATCGATTTCTTCGTAAGCAAAACGTGATGTATTTTAAGACTTTTTTTTCTTTCCATTTTTACGTATTTATTTATAAACTAAATGTCGATATCATGTGGATAGTATTTTAGTGTTTTTCAGGTTAAAGGGTTAATTTTTAAAAGAATTTTATTATTTTACTTACGTGACTGGTCTCTTTATACCTTTTTTTCTTGTTAATTAAAAGATTTTTGAAAGTAATCTTTTTCTATCTTCGTACCAGCCTAACTGTTTATGTACTATGTGTTCCTATAGTTATTATTGAGTCAAGTTTATGTGCATTTGATTTATGCGGTGATAAATTACTTTTATTTGATCAATCGGGAGTTTTTTCTTGGACATTTTGCCCATTTTCCGATTAGAAAGGATGAAATTTTTAGAAGACATCCATTTTTTATGCTTATTAATATGTTTACTGCAAAAATGGAGAGAATGAAATCGTCAACTAACAACTGGCAGATGATTCATTTGATTCGAGTACATAATTTTCTAACAACTGTAAATTTTCAATTTTGATTTTTAATTTTTTCAATCTCTTATTTTTTAAATTCTTTCCATTTATTGAATTGGAAGAAATTTTTGAGCCGAAAAAATTTAGCATTGAAAATTCTTCAAATTTTGATTTCTTCAATTGCTTCAACCTCATATCTTTTGATTTTTCTTTCAATTCCAAAATTGTTTTTCAATACACTTTCTATTATTATTTGGAAATCTCAGATACCTACTCAATATAAAGAAATCCTTTTTGATGAGGACTAAAAAAGAAAAGAGAGGGTAATTGAAGTTTTGAACAGATCGCTGTGCCTAAAAGTGGCAAAATTCGTGTTTTTTTTTTTCAAAGGTGGCCTCACTTTGAAGTCTCGCAGTTTTGTCTCAATGAAATATTGTAAAATAATGATATGTTTCCAAGAGACTCCTCCCACGAAAAACATTTTCCTGAAAAGATTCGAAAGATGATAATTTACCAGGCTTTCTGAACGGTAATTTTCTCAAGTTTTGGCCACCATCTGATATTTTTCCTCGAAAAACAAACACCCAAGAAAAACAAAACACTTGTAACAAAGCTTTCCTTTTTTATTAAATTAAAACGTAATTTTCAACAATTAAAATAATAATAATGCAATAACATAAATAATATTTCTATAAAAATCCTATTAATGTACTAAATAACATCGATTATACCTTTGTACAAAATTAATACGACGTCTAGAATACAAAGCCTGTTACGAATATACGTAAAAATCTGCTCCATATGATCAAAATTTAATTTCGACTACAAAATTAACAACGAATCGCGTACTTTATGATTTAAACCACTTTAGAGAAGAACACGAAATGAAAAAAAGAAAAAAACGAATAAAATTGCCACTAATGAATCGGTCAACGTTTCCAACATTCTCGAGATCTACATTCTCCTTGCTGTGGAATGTTCTTTTCGAGTCGACCGATTCGTAAATTTGCAAAAAAAACACCCTTCGCAGGGGACAAAACAACAAAAATGCGCATCGAAGCAAGGATATCGATTAAAATGCAAAATAAAACTGGGAAGGGAGGGAGAGGAAGGATAAACTAAAATAATTAATACTCTTTTGTAACCAGCAAAATAGAAACACCCCGACTCCTAACACAAAAAAGCGTTTTTTTAATACTGATATCACCTCTAGGGGCTTCTAAGTTTCTCCGCAGAAATTAAATAAATAAAAAAAAAACAAAAAACCAGGGCATGGGGAGAAAAGCCTATTTCAATAACACGGTTTACCAGCGTCACCGTCATCACGCTTAAATCGAAGATTATATCTTCGTCGCCTCTTTTCACTTGGTAGAATTTTGTTGTGGGCACATTAATTGGTAACATTTCGATTAAAAATTTAGGCACTTCGTAAATAAACACGAAAAATAAAAAGCTTTCAGAGAAGCATTTTTGAATATCAAATTGTCGTCCCTTTTGTCGCCAACGTATTCTGTTTCAACAACCTTGATCCCCGAACCTCATCGGTCATTTCACACTTTCTCACACACGGAGAATAAAAAATAAATGAACACCTTTTCTCTTCAACATCTTTCGAATCGTAAAATGAGTAGTAATACAGAGTAAAATAATAATAATATACGACACGACGTAAAAATAAAAGTCTTTCGCACGCTAACGGAAAAAATAATAAATAAATTTAAAAAAAAAAATTAGTTCGTGGTTATTTTTAAATACACTTTATACGTAGTAAATGTAACTGAGATTACTAAAGAGAGAAAAAAAATGAATCGCGATGACTGTGGACGCGTATTCGCGTATTTTTTTCTTCTTTTTATCAAATACTTCGGACTGGGTGGTTTACAGAGGGCTTTTGGAAGGTATCCAAATCGTTGGACCGGATTGATTTTTAATTACCTCTTTGACAGCGTTGTAAATTTCTTCGGGCGTATCGCCTTGTACGATCGCTAATGAGGTTGAACCGAAAACAGTACGAATTTTAGTTTCAGACATTTGCAAAAGAAAATTTGTAATGTGAAGAAATATTCAAGTATAATTACCCGTGAAATATTCGGCAAATTCTGATTCCATTTTCATGGCACGATCGTATAATTTTTTAGCTTGTTCTTCGGGCATTCTTTTATTCATTTCCCTGAGAAGAAGAAACTCATTAGTGGTTGGCACAAATTATCGATATACAGTTGAAAAAATTTTTCAATGTCTTGAAAATGACAGCGAAGTTGTTTCATGTAATTTTTATGAAAACGATTCTAACCATAAAAAATAAAAGGTAAATCAGGAAATGATACACAAAGTCGAATACGATTGTAAAATCGACATTTGAAAATAAAAGAGACAGTTTTATAGCACCTCTTGTCTTCTTTTTTCTCTCCTTTTCTATTTATAGTTTTTTTTACAACTTGACCTACAAGAATTTTCAATTTAAGTAAAAATAAAAAAACATCTTCTTCCTTCTGCTCATGATTTTCAGCATAAATTATGTTTTAGGAAAGGGAGAAAGGTGCTATTCAGAAAAAAAAAGTCATCCAACCCACCAATATTTTGCTGGTAGGCACACAAAAAAGAAAAAAATTAGCATTCATAAATTAGCATTCCAATGACTACTCCAGGAAACGAATTTTTTCTTCAAGCCAGTCATAAAAATAGTTATTAGTGAATTTTCAGCCTTTGGATTGAAAAAAACCTACCTAACCTAACATTAAAGGTGAATTTTTAGCTTTTCTAGGGTAAGTATTTGTTTTTATGGTAATTTTCACACTTGAAAAAATTGAAATTGGGAAAAACCCGAAGAGGAAGAATATTCTATGATTAAAATTGCATTTGAACAAAATAAGGCATCACAGCAGAATTCTCGAGAAAAAGTAACTTTGGTGACCAATTTCGATCAAAATAAAAAGTGACTGAAAATTCAATTTTTCAAATTACTAAAATATTTTAATATTACTTTTAAAAATTTTGAGAATAGCCAAAACGACATCAGTAAGAATCAATTTGAAGAAAAATTTTGAAAAATAGCAATTATTATGATTGGAAAATGAGAGCATAAAAAATATGGAAAAAGTTACATAAGAGTGATATATACTTAGCAATGTGACTTATGAGGGGTAAAAATTTACCAAAAAGACTTTCGAGAAGTAAGTGACAAAAAGTTTGAAGCACAGAAATTATTCAAAATTTAAATGAGTAAATATAGAAATCAATAAACAACTAATTTTCAAAAATTGATAATTTTTCATTTTCTTTTCCGTTCTGAGGAACTTTTTAAACAATTTCAAGTCATTCTTCGAATAATTTTCATCTATTCCGAGGAAGTTTTTCATCAATGCACTTTCTAATAATCGAAAATATGTTGAATTCAAAACGAAACCTGAACACGTTTTCTTTGTGAGATTTTTTTTGATTCAACATGTACTTACTTTATTTTCTCACTCAAAATTTCATTATTTTATTTTTTTGACTCAAAAATCAATTTTTTCACGATCGTATTTTAAAAAAGAAAATTCTTGCAATTTTTTTGATATTTTTTTGGCATTTTCATGCAATTTTCCTAGCTTCAAATTTTTTCTTAAAAAGGAACCTTTCGCCTTTCAAAAAAAATTAAAACTTGCTATTTTGTTTTTTTTTTGGAGGGGGTTTCTTGACAACAGACACCAAGATGATTCATACGATTTTTTTAAAAAAATTATTTTCAACTGAAACTCAATTTTTCTGATCAAGAATGCAATTTTATTTTTTCTATTGGAAGATAAGCAACATTGTCTTATTTCCTCACTGGATTCGATTATGTAAATTTCTCAAATTTGATGACAATTTTTATAAAATCTAACAATTATTCGGAAATTTTAAAAAATATCCAAGACATTTGAGAACAACTTACAATCAACATTTCGTTCTGATTTTTAATTTCTGATACATATAAATACTTACATAATGGACTCGGTTGATTTTGGTTTAACGAATATGGCAATTGGATACAGCTGCGCCACTTGTAATCTTTTAATGGCATTACCGCTTACATCTAATATACAATGTTTACCCTGCGACATAAAAAATACACAAAAATGAAGTTTTCGTGGCTATAGCTACATATCTCATCCAATTTCAGTCCATTTATACCTGTTCAGCGACTTCTCGCACCGATGCAACCGAAGTACCGTATAGATTCTCGTTATATTGGCCGGCTTCGATGAATAAATGATTATGTATATCTCTCTCCATTATTTCACGAGATGAAACAAAATGATAATCTTTTCCATCTACCTCGTTTTCTCTTCTCGGTCTCGTCGTATCTGTGACAAAAAAAGGATCAAAAAAATAAGTTGATTTGATATTTCATATGTACTCTCATGATGTCTACTGGATTTTAAAAATTAAAATTCGGGTCATTTTTCGGATTTTGAAACCATTTTCACGCTATAAATCCCCTCCCCCCCCCAAAACCTTTTTTCATAAGTAGCTATTTTAATTTAAAAATTCTAAAAAAATGAATTTTTTTAGAATTTTTAAATTTTTTGCAATAAATAAAATCATTTGAAAAATCCTATTTTCTGATTTCCTTGCTACTAAGGTAAAAATTTTGCCATTTTGGGGGGGTTTTCTTGTGTTTTTTTTTCCAGTAGACACAACTTTTCGTTATTTCGATGATAAAATATCACTTACGCGGAACACAAGAAGCGAATTGTTGAGGAAATTCGGAAATTAGATCATCGTTAATTCTATCTTTTAATGGTCCTAAAATAATAACTGGTCTAGTATATTCTATTTGCACCTGAGTAACTGGCTCGTACGACAGAATACCTTCCTCTGAAATACAAAACATTATCATAAGTTTCAACGTCGATGGAAAAAATTATTCTTAAATTAAAATCTATACATAGCTAAGTAAGTGTTTGTTTAAAAAGAAAACAAAAATCACGAGGGTTTCAAGACGCAAACATTAGAGGTTAAAAAAACGAAACGATTACACAGGTGAAAGACATTATCGAATCAAATCACAATGTTATTTTGCTGCAATTAAATAAATTCTATTTGCGACGTTTGCAAGCATTTTGCTCTAAGAAAAAAAAAGAGGTACGTACACTAAAAATGATCGCTAATAAAAAAAAAATCCTAAACTGGACGAGACTACGAAGTACGAACTAGGAACTACATTGATTACAATACTAATACGAGGACGTGTAAATACTAAAATACTAATACATTTATTTTATTTACTTATTGTACACTGAGCTACTTAATTAAAAAGATAAAATGAAAAACTTGTTAATAAGCATAGATGTATTGTGTGGTTGCGAACATTCAAGCTTCGATGATTTAATACATTTTTATTTCGTCTCTGAAAATCTTTCTCTTTCTTTCTCATATTCCTTTTCGAATTGAATTTAGAGCGATGACAAAAATGGGTGTCTACGTTGAAAGCTCAATGTATACGTTTCATTACGTGTTTTTAAATTATAGTTGCTGTGTTTTATTCTTGAATTTTTTTTACGACACAGTGCACGTTTATGTGCATACACCGTAGACATTATTTACACAATTACCAACGCACGTACTCCAAGTCATAAGTATATTACCACTGACTCAAGGACACGATGTGAAAAATCGCTAATGTGCTGTTCACCTCTACAAATACCAACAATTAAGGTAGAAATGATACCCGCATAGAGGTAGTTTCTTCGTCAACGCGAAGTAATAAAAATAGAAATAGGCAGAGGTCGAAATAAATTAACGAAATTCTTTTCTTTTTAAAAAACACAATGAATTAGAAGAGGAGAAAGTTGGCGAAATGAAAATATTCAATGAACAATTTCCATCAATTTTGGGCGAAAATAGGAATCTTTTTCTCAAAGTAATCCCCTTTCCAGTTTTCACTCCCCAAACCCTAAAATATCGTATCATGGAAATTTTCAGTTTGGTATTTTAATATTTTAAAAATCGTACAAATTTTAAAAGCTCAAATTGTCCATGTTGAAATTTAAACAAAAGACTGGAAATTTCCTTCGAAATTGCATTAACGATTTCATTGCAATCGACATCTCGACCTGTACATTTCAAAATTAAAAAATCCTAAACCTCCCTTTCTCAAAAATATTAGCGAAATAGAAATTAAAATTTTTTCAATAGAACAAAAAAATTCCTGTTCGCTTTCTTTTGGCGTTGATAAGTTTGGTAACATTAGGTTATTTTTGATAGTTCGAATACTGGAAAATCCCATTTTCAATTTTCAGAATTTTCCAGCAACACCGTAAAAGAATTTTAAACGCTCAATTCTCTTCTCCTCTAATCCTTTTCAAAGTAGCTGTAAAAAAATTAATTTTTCAAGGAAAATGTCTGTATCGAATTATTATTGAAGAAAAAAAGCGATAAAATCAAAATAAAGTCATTTTACGTGAATTTTTTCAGATTATTATTCCCAACAGTGAAAATGAAATTTTTCTCTTCCTTTCTAAAAGACTGAAAAATGAGAAAAACTGGTAGAAAATCTATTGACATTTATCAAACTGTGAGGAATTTTAAGTGATTTTTTTCTGAGCTAAATTTCCAACATTGAATCAATCATTTTTTGATATTTATTAATGATTCATTGTCAAATATTTGAATTAAAATGTAGACTTGGTGAAGTGGTTTCCAGAATGGGTGGGAGAGGAGGGAGAAGATACAAAAAATTATTTTTATTTTTGGTTGCACGAAATTTCCTCAATTGTTTCCCAGAGTCAAAAACTTGAACAATATCCCCCTCCCCCTCTCAAAAAACCACTATTTTGATCAATTCCGCAAAATTAATTTTTTTGACGAAGTCAAATTGGGGAATGAAAAAATGAATAAATTTTAGAATGTAATAACGACGTTCAGCATATCTTCATTATACAAATGGAAAAAGATAGGGCAATTTTTTTTTTAGAAAGATCAGTTTCACAAAAATTATCCAACTTGATAGCAATTTGAAGACGAGAGCATTTCACCATTCAAACTGTACGTAATACCCTTTCTCGAATCTCCCATTATTTCGCAATTTATCAATATTTAAAAACTCGATTTACTCTTCGAAAACAAAACACTTTGTGAAAAACTAACGCATTCAAATCTACTCCAACATATCTACCCATTACTTAGCTTGAATGAGGAGGATTTTGGACAACTAAAATGATGAAGAAAAAGACAAAAGCGGCTGGCTAATTTCTAATAAATTAGGGATTTTAAACTATACTTCGACTTTCTATTTAATTACGCAAGCTCTATTCTTTAATAAATATTTTACACAGCAGAAAGAGGCACCACGTGCTACGTAATTCAGCGAATAATATACATGGGTATTTTGATTT
The DNA here is from genome assembly GCA_038380155.1 of Pseudococcus jackbeardsleyi. Lineage (NCBI taxonomy): Eukaryota > Metazoa > Arthropoda > Insecta > Hemiptera > Pseudococcidae > Pseudococcus > Pseudococcus jackbeardsleyi. The sequence goes on from CM076242.1 coordinate 59,824,675, forward strand.
ATACGTGTACGGTATCACTATATTATTACGTAATGCCGAGATTTATTTCTTCGCCGTAATACCTTTCTCCTCTTCCCCCCATCCCAACGTTATCTTCACCCAGTACGTATAATAGACGTAAAATTTACACACGTTTATGAAATTTTCATGTCACACGAGACTCGTCCCACACACTATATCATCTTTCTATTCAAACACTCCCTCCTTCCTCACCGTAACTTTCTTCCCCTAGTCTTAAATCCCCAGTGCTCTGAAGAATAAAAAAAATACACGCAACAATAATCAAAACACGCAATGAAGGTATACGCAAACAAAAGCAAATCAAAAATAAAAAAAATGAAAAAAAATTGTGTTAAATAATCACAGCAACCACAAACAATATCTCGGGTAAAAATTGCTTACCAACAAGTAGTTCAATTATACTAATACGGCTTACTCTAATACCTTCGGATGTTGCATCGTCTTGAGCATAACATAACATGAAAGCTGTAACAATTGACGAAATAAATCATTAGATTTTTTAGAATCAGACTGAAATAAAACGAGAGGCAATTTACTTACGTTCTTGATCAGAACCATCATCTAATTTATCGTCTTTACTCTTCATAAATGGGAATTTTCTACTAAACGTGAAATTTTTCTTTTTCCTGTCCAATGTCGACGACTGAAACAAAACATCGTTTTTTAATAATTGATTATTTTCAAACAGGATCATTTCAATTGAGGAAAGGGCACATTTGATAGATCCGAAAAATTACTGTTTGACTCACTTTATTATCGAGCATGACCGGTACATGGCCTTGAAATTTGACCGTCCGGTCCCTGGCTCTTTGTTTCCTTTCCCATCGTTTTTTCGACGGAATAATACCGATGCCTTCTTCACTGCCGGATGGAAGCACTCGACGGGCTTGCCACCATTCGTCGTCGCTGGCATTGGTCACGTGTAATATATCTCCGAATTGGAACGGTAATCCTCGACTGGGTAGACCATCGTCTTTATACGGATCGTATTCGAAAAGCGCTCTGAATAAAATTAAAACACACAAATTAATAATCAAATTTCAAATACGATGAATATTTACAAATCATATTTACCTAACGTATAGGGATCGTTTTTGGGAAGTTCTAAGTAGAGTTCCTGTATTGGATACTTGTTGTTTTAAATCTTGTATTTTTGCTTCGAATCTATTAAACTCGTCCGGTCTATGTTGCACCGTCAATGTCACCGTTTGGCCAGCATTCTAATCAGAATAAAACCCACACGATTACAGAATCATCATAAACCACTCTAATTAAAAAATTAATTCGGATCAGAATGATGAAAACGTACTTTCAAAGCCAAAGCAGCGTCTTCGTGATTAGCACCCTGTAAACTAGCCCCATTAACCGTCAAGATCTGATCGCCTCGTTTCAAATCGCCACACAAGTCGGCCGGACCTCCGGCCAATATGAAAGATACGAAGATACCCTCGCCTTCTTCGCCGCCCACGATATTGAATCCTAATCCGGTCGTGCCTCGGTTTAGGGACACCGTTCGAACGTCTTTTGGCTGCTGAGTTACGTCTTCGGTACTGACCGCTCGAGACGATGCGTTTTGATAGTGTTTATCTAGCGTCGTGTTCGAAGCGTGCGAATTCGGTCGTGAAATTGGAACATCGATAGCTGCAAAACACAAAATGAAACGAATAGGTTAGTTGGATGACTAGAATTTATGCAGTAGCAAGTAAATTACTGTAATTATCAAATACATTGAAGCACTAATCGGGAAATTACAGCTGTCATTACGAATTATTAACGCACAATTTTGCTTAAAATTTTCCAAAATAGTTATTAAAATTAATAAAATCCCACAAAAAATTGTTAAAACAGCAAAACATTGATCAAAATGTTCTCAACATGGTTCATTTTTAATCGTTAATACGTAATTCATTTCAATTACCAGTGATTACCGGTGATTTACCAAAAATACAGATGATTTACCATAATTGCAGGTAATTTACTGTAATCACTGGTAATTTACCACGACCGACCTTGGATCATTACCGGTAATTTACCGCTGCTTCGAGTAATTACCCATTACTGCGGGTAATTACCAGTAATTATTCATTACTTCGGTTAATTACCAGTAATTAACCATTACTTCGGGTAATTACTAGTAATTAACCATTATTTCGGGTAATTACCGGTAATTAGCCATTACTTCGGGTAATTACCAGAAATTTACCACTACCTTAGCTTAGGTAATTATCGATAATTTACCACCGTATCGGGTAATTACCGGTAATTTACCACCGTATCGGGTAATTACCGGTAATTTACCACCATATCGGGTAATTACCGGTAATTTATCACTACGACAGGTAATTGCTGTTATTTTACCGTAATTACGGGTAATTATAAGTAATTAACCATAACTGCATGTAATTACCAGTAATTTACCTCAATTAAAAATAAATTTCCACAAGAAGAAGTTTTCCTCAAAAATACCATCATTTCAATACATCCAAATACCCGGTAAATTACCGTAATAATAGGTAAATCGAAGTAATCACCATTTTAAAAGCTTTTCCCGCCATAATCACTGGAATAAACCACGGTTCGACCACCCACCTCAGAAATTCCCCGGTTAAATCGTCAATTCCAACGAATATACGCGTTTACTTAACACCTCATCGACATTTTCCACGGACGTATTTCATCAGCGCGTAATTCGCGTACAAAATAATCATCATCCGAATGAATTATAATACGCGAGGATTACGTCACCGCGGAGCAAAGCGAAAGCTCATACAGACGGCGTTATCACGGCTCGTAACGAATTTTAAACAAATAACCCATATTATAAGGCGGTATTTTCAACACATATCAACACATGTAACGCGACGGTTTACGCGTGTATCTTTAAAATCTCACACTCGAAAACATATAAGTACATACATCTGACGAAATGTTAATACCTCAGTCGACTTAAAACTTGAATTCTATTCGTCTTCGCTTTCGTTCTATTTCAAAGCACGTTAGTCTGCGTATGTAGACCGGATTTCGAGTACGTGTGCTCGAAATTATATCTCAAAAAACATACAAAACTTTATCCTTCGCAAACACTACAGAGCAATTGCGTATATCGAGCTTTTCGTCGCGTTTTAGCGGTAGAATTAGGCACGAGTAATTAAAATCAGTCAGAGGGGAGTAGACCTATACGATAATAAAATTATTACGCAATATTCTCACCGAGATAAGTTGGTAATTTATTTTTAAGCTTAACCATGGCTCGATTCGATACAAAATATTAGGGTTCGATAAGAGCAAGAGCGCGATAAACGATTAACACGCACACCCAAGTACACACACGTTCGATTTCACGAGAATTAATTACAACAGAAGCCAACACGTCGCGCTAATGATCGACCATAGAGTAGTAAATCGATACCGATTAATTTTCCAAACGGTACCGGAAATGGATGAGAAATTTTTTCGCGATTTTAGCGCTGCTACTGGGCAATGCGTCAATTAGTGATCATTTATTACCAGTACATAGATTCGGACGTACCGAAAAACAGCTATAAATAAGAGAGAGGGACATGGCGATACTCACAAGGATGTGGACTGCTGGGGGCAACTATCGGCGGAAACATTTTACCGACCACTAATATAACTCGGTCATGAGTCGCCTTTAACGTGGCCACTGCTTCTTCATGCGTAACATTTTCCAGATTTTTTTCACCGTGCTGTAATTAAACAGTAAAAAAAATATATATAAATGAAAAATGGAAGCATACCGTATTACACAGGGACCCACTCTGTGTACCGAGTATGTCGACAATACAGAGCCGAGCACTCGTGCGCCCGTAACGAATTCATTATAATCATAATCAGCAACACGGTGGCAGTCGCCGCAGCCGCCAAGTATAATGAAATCTTCAACGTTGTACGTATAAACAATATACATATACGTACATTGAAAATAATTGACGTTCGTGTTTACCAAACAAACATGGCGGCTGTGCCCCGGTACGATTTACAAATATAAAAATTCATACCAGTGTGTTCTTAACGGCCACCAATTTATCTCCGACGGCTAAACGACCATCGACTTGGGCTGCGCCGCCGTCCATAATTTTTGTCACGTAAATTCCATTGTCGCCCGGTATGTGCTGGTTGCCTATACCGCCGGCTATACTGAACCCGAGACCTTTATTGCCTTTTAGCAATTCTATTTCTAATATATTGCTCGATTTTGAGCTTTTTCTTCGTCTTCGTTTCACGTACTAAAAAAGGGGGTAAAAAAACAACAATTTTATTAGTTGATTTGAAAAAAAGAACAGGGGCAGGTGGAAAAAGTAAAGTAAGATTGTAACGTGTCAGAAACGAGGAATTCCAAATGCATAAATCGATCATTGTAAGATCAGTTAAGGGTGAAATCATCATATAAACGTTACACTTTGCTTAAAAATAATGCCTTAGGATACGAGAACTGTTATATTAAAGCACAAATATCCTTCATACCTCAAGTATATCCGATTTATTCCAGAAATTCCAAAAATAGCTTCGGTTAAGTAAAATAAGTTGAAGAATGTATCACAATGCCATTAATTTTCAAAATTATTTTCTTTCGCACTGATGTCAAATTTTCCAGATAATTTTTCTTAATTTTTTGAAAGAGAAAATATTCAAGCAGAAACAGAAGTTCATCATCATAATTTCAATCAAAATTACACATCTGATAAACAGTTGGAGGAAGGGAAGGGGGTGGTATCTGCTTAAAAATTTTAAAAAATTTGTGAGGGAAAGTAGGTTATCCAATTCAGTGGCGTCAAAAACTTCTTTTTTTAGGGAGGGGGAGGGGGGCTAAATGAGTACAAAGACTTTGAAAACCAGAAAAATTTTCGAGGGGAGGAGCGAAAGAAACTTTTTTGCACTTCTGCCTAAAATAGTTCACACAATTGTGATTTAGGTCATACCCGAGCGAAATGAGGGCAAAGCTTTGAAAAAAATGGATTTTTAATGCTCAAAAAGTTTTTTTTTATTGTTTTAATACTTAGAAAACTTTCTCCGAGGTGATTTTTTTAGTGTGTGTGTAGGGGGGAAGGGGGTTGGTAGTGCAATGCACCAATGGACCCCACTTTTCGGTGCCACTCATCCAATTGTTCGAAATTTTACTCATTTATTTTCATCAGGATTAAGCTGTAGACAAAACAGGAAAGTGATTTTTTGCTTCAAAATATTAAAAAAAAAACCTTTCCAAAAGGAAACTCATAAAATTGATTAACGTAAGAACTAAATTTTCAGCTTAAAATTGGATATAAATAAATAAACATGTCAAGAAATTGAGTCTAAACTGAACAAAAGGAAACATTGTCACAGAAAATGATTCAAAAACTTGATTTTTTTCAACTACTAGGTATGAAAAAATCAAAAAAATAACACAATTTTTCAATAGGAAGCGATTTTTTTTGTTTCAGAATACTCAAAAAAAACTTTCCAACAGGAAAACTCGAAAAATTGACTAAAAAATTTGATTTTCAGTTTCGAACTGGATAAAAATAAGTAAATATACCTTAAACCAAGCAATTGAGTCTGGACTGAACAAAAGGAAACATTTTTTGACAGAAATTGCTTCAAAAACTTGATTTTTTTCAACTTTTAGGTTTCAAAAATCAAAAAAATAATCCAATTTTTTAATAGTAAGTCTAGAAATTTCATGACTTTCGATGGAAAATCCTAAAATTTTGAGATTTTTCCATGACCTTTTTCAGATTAATGAAATTTTCTGGATTTTCTATGTTTTTCAGAAAGTAGGAGCCAAAAACATTATGTGACTCTGCCGGAAAGAAAAGTCCATGCTTTAAAAAAATCGATGTCTTTTTTTCACATGTTTGGTCCAGATTTGGTGTAATTTGGACATAAAACGTGAAAATTAGACATAGATTTTTTTTACACATGAAACACATGATCCTTTCTTTCCGGCAGGGTCATATTTGTACAATCGAAGTAATTTTTAAAAAAATCGTTGGTATTTTCAATTCAACCACTTGAAAAGCAAACTGAATCTGTTTTTTACGATTTTCTCTTTCTATCTTTCAGCAAGGTGCCTTCTGAATTTCTTTCATAATGAATTATTTTTCATCGTCTTTTTCATTTTTATACAGTTTTGTTTAGCTAGTTACTTAAAATTAATGGGAATTTCAGTGCAGTGTTTAAAGAAAAGAGAAATTACAAATTTTTGTCGAAAAATTCTCGAATGAAACAAATTATTTTTCGCCAAGAAAGAAACAAAAAGTGAAAAACTTCTAATTTTCATTCTTAGCTAAAATAGTTGAAAAATTGTATTTATTTAGATTGAAAAAAATCCACACGAGATGGCAAATTTTCGATTTCTTCAGTCTACTTAACACTCAAGATCTTCATTATTTTTCGATGATTTACTTTCAATCAATATCAATATATCGACGATTCAGCATCGAATTTTCTATTTTTTTTTTCCAAATCAAAATTTAAAATAATACAATTTGGTTCGGATCATAAACCTTCAAACATCCATATAATTTTCCCAAAATATCGATTCTCAGAAGTTCATGCAAGGAAACATTTTCTCTCGTTTGCAACCGAAACCTTTGAAAAATCATTATTTTTGATTATCAATCAGTAATTGGAATTGAGATATCAAACAAAGTTCAATTTTTCCACAGCAGAGATTTTTTCAATATTACAAATGCAACTATCGATTAATCGAAATTTTAATATTGATTTCTATATCTCGAAGGCTCCCAACATTTCTCTCTATGGACTTGGGACAGTTCAAAATAAAAATATTGATCTTTCAATTTCTATCAATATTGGAAGAACGAAACTTGAATATCGAAAAGTATTCATATTTTTTCAATCCGACGTTTTTGTCAAAATAACTGGCTGACATTTTATGAAAATAACAGGCATCGGACGGAAATTTTGAAAAAAAATAGTAACTTTAGTAACTTTTTTCCCTGAAAAAAGTAACCAATTTTTGTGAAAAAGTAACCAATTTTTTGTGAAAAAGTAGATAATTTTTAAATTTTTCGCCTTTAAAAAATTATTAATACCCCTCTCCTTCCCATTTTTTTTTCAAACTTGTATTTTTCTCTGTAATTTCACTACCGAAGAGAGAAAAAAATAACGATCCGGGAAAATGAGAAAATCGCGTTCAAAAAAAATAGGAGACGTTCCGCAGCCCAAATTTATGAGGTTATAAATTCGTTCACTGAACAATTCTTTCTCTTGTTTTTGTTAGGTACCATTTTTCATCTCTGAACCTCATTACTGAATTATTTTCGATAATATCAATTACTTTCACGAATTTTTGTCTTCTTATTCGTATTTTTCTGAATCTTCCTGCTCATAACATAACTTTATTTTTCATTATAAAATTCGTGACTTGAATTCAAATATTTATTTCAATTCAAAAATCTGGAATTTCGAACAGAAATGAAATATCACAAAATAATTAAGTACACTTTGACTTTAATTAATAATGTTCTAGTTTAGTTTTTTTTATCAAGATTAAGTTTAAAAATCGTAAATTTTGTGATTTTCAGTGATTTTTTTTTTGTTTTAAAATTAAGTTCAAAGTCAAATTTTCGTGATTTTTAATATTTATTTTAATTCAAAAATCTTAAATTTCGGGCAGAAATAAAATATCACAAAAACTGGACTTTGACTTTATTATAATACAATGAAACACAAAAAATCGAAAAATCACAAAAATTTGACTTTGAACTTAATTTTAAAACAAAAAAAATCACTGAAAATCACAAAATTTACGATTTTTAAACTTAATCTTGATAAAAAAACTAAACTAGAACATTATTAATTAAAGTCAAAGTGTACTTAATTATTTTGTGATATTTCATTTCTGTTCGAAATTCCAGATTTTTGAATTGAAATAAATATTTGAATTCAAGTCACGAATTTTATAATGAAAAATAAAGTTATGTTATGAGCAGGAAGATTCAGAAAAATACGAATAAGAAGACAAAAATTCGTGAAAGTAATTAAATTATCAGTAGCGTAACTAGACATCCCCTCTGAGAAGGACAAAAGTCGAAGGGTGAATTCTTTTTCTTAGGTGTGGTATATACTAAATGGGCATAAGGATCTCAGATAATGGGGGGGGGGAGGGTGTGACAGAACCTTCTTGGGTACTGTGGTTTAATTAAAAGGTCTGTTAAAAAAGTAAAGTTTTTTATGCCCGCGCGACGCGTGGGCAGAGCTTTGAAAAAAATTGATTTTTAATACTCGAAAAATTCATTTTTGAGAGTTTTGATGGAGGTATTTACGTCACAGGCTTACGTACCTCTTGAACTTTGGAACTAGTCAAAATTAATAATAATTTTGTTTATTTACGCCCGAGCAAAGCGAGGGCAAAGCTTTGAAAAAATTTGATTTTTGATGTCCAAAAAATTCATTTTTGAAGGGTGTCTAGCGAGTTGAGCGAAAAAAGTAACTTTGAAGCTGAAAAAGTAACTAAAAGTAACTTTTCAGCGAAAAAGTAACTAAAAGTAACCGAGCTTGAAAAAAGTAACCAAGTTACTTTAAAGTAACCGCCGTCCGATGCCTGAAATAAGACTTCTTGACTTCACAAAAAATATGAAATCAAAATAAAAACCTGAAAACATTTCAAAGTAATTTTTCTCCCAATTTTTTCCAATTTTCCGGAAAAAGGAAACATCAATCGTAGATCAGTCTACAGAAAATTTATCAAGAACGTCCATTTTGTGAACTTTGACTGCCATAAAAACCAATTTAAAAACCGTTTTTTTATCGAAAACTTGCATCCAAACACGTGAAATTTTTTAACTAAGGTGAAAAGGGATACAGTGCTTCAATAACAGTTCGAGGACACTAGGTAGAAAAATCTTACCAAGGTGACAGAATTTCCAGCTTTTTTCAACGCTTCAACTGCCGTACCATGGGGTACATTGACAACGGACGTATTGTTCACTTTGACGATGATGTCGTTAACCTGTAATCGGCCATCGGTAGCTGCGGCTCCACCCGGAATCAGCTTGGTAATATAGATATCCGTTTCATCGCCAATGTGAGGATTATCGATGCCACCGGCGATACTGAAACCCAACCCTGGCCCGGCTTTTTCCAACATAATTTCTTCGTATTCCCATTCTGTCGGTCCTCCGTTGACCTAAAACACGTCAGTCGATTAATCATCGAGTTATTTGCAATGGCGATGGCGAAACACAAAAATGGCCAACTTACCAACGAGCTATCAGTCTGGTGAAGAGCTGAGTTCGCCTGTAAGCAAAAAAAAAGCCAAATTGATGAGTAAGCATTTTTATCGAAATATTTTTTACATTGAAATCCGCCAAATCGTTTTGATGCAGGGGGACTCACTTTTTCTAAATTTTGCCAAGATGATGTTTTCCTAACAAATCCTAACCCGTGAGAAGGACGTTTTTTCCTCCTCAACGACATGATACCTACTCGTGCTACCTTTACTCAGCCACTACACGTACTCGCGTTACACCATCATTAAACTACATTTCACCCAATTACCGATTAATCGCGTATATCCAGATACTTCTCGGATTCGTATTAGGCGTACTACGCATTTAGATAACGTTTTCGAAGATAAGCGGACGCAAAAAACACCGAAATACGAACTACGTCGAGCCTTGAAAAATCGATATCGAAAATTTTCCAATTCTGATGAATTTTTTCGATGATAACGCCAAACACTTGTAACATACGAATACGGCAGCGTCGACACACAAAACGTAAACTCTACTTGCGTGTAAACGCCTAATCATATACGTCGTAAGATTTTTTAGCTCTTAAGACACACCCACCTGTTGCCCCGCAGTAAATAGAACGCAACGACGAACTTAACACAGGTATCGCTGTTTGAGCCGGTTTCATCGCGGATTCGATGACGTCATACACGTGTACGCGGATGACGTCATCTGGTCGACGGGCATACCTGATTGTATACGAGCAAGATGGAATATTATGGTTGGCGTCCATGGTAACCAAGCCATCAACGCCATCAACGAAATCGTAAGAGGCAGAAGTGAAGCCGGCAGATGAAATTTCAATTTCTATGATCCTCCACAAGCATAGGAAATCAATGGTCATCTCGATGGAAGAGGAATTGGCATAAATTCGAAGAAATTTTCACTTTTCAGTGGTAATTTTTTGGCCTAATTAATTGGAGAACTTCCAACAGTTCCAAAAAGAAGTGGAATTGAAATCATGGAGAAATTTCACAGAACTGCATGAGCTGACATCATTTAATTTTCAGGAATTTAGAATCTAATAAAATGTATAATGACTCATTTGTGTTTTAATAATAACGCATTTCATTATTTCTCCCAATTTTTTTTTAGTTCGATGAAAGATGAAAATTTTTCAAATTTTGTAAAAATTTCAATTTGAGAACCCCTGAGTGAAAATATCGCATCTGATAAAACTATCGGATATTTTTAGATATTTTTCCAATATTTAATTTTTGAAATGATTTTGAAGCTGAATTATTGAAAAATCGGATTTAAAAAATGAATTTTCCATTTTGAGGACCCCTGATTGGAGGGGGGGCACCAATTAGGGAGATGACAAACTACAACCTTTAATATTCAATGTATAATTTAGACAGTTTATGAAGATTAGGTCAAATACAAGCTTTTCATTTTATCTAATTAAAAAGTCAAAACTTCCAACTTTGAGAACCCCTGGAAAAACTTTTACTTCAATTATAAAATTCTATTTTGAGAACCCCTAACCGGAAGCTGGAAATATCAAACCACATGAATTTTTAATTATTTCTAAAACAATTTTGAAATTGAATTTCCATTTTGGGAACTCCTGATCTGAGAGGAATTACCGAATGGGAAGGAGTAACGTCCCACAACTCTCAATACCCAAATTATCTATTTTAAATAATTAAGTCTCAAAAAGTTCCCTATCTTGATTAATTGAAAAGTCGAAATTTTGCAACTTTGAGAACCCCTGGAAAACTTTTGAAATTAAATTTCAAAAAAATAATGACAGTTTTGGGATCATAGAAATGTCAATTTTCAATCCTACATGCCGAAATTTTCATTTTTCGATGAGTACTATAAAAATTTCAATACCTAGCAATCGTACAATAATGCCTGTGGGTTAAATAATTTTTCTAGTTCGCTATTTTTGAAAAAAAAAAATCAAAAATAGGAAGACTGATATAAAAAATGTAATTTTTGTGCATGATACGGACTCTTTCTTTCAATGCCATTTCACTACTCGGTTTAAAGAAATAAGCTTTTCAACTTTTTTCAGAGATAATATCCCTCCTCTCCTCGAAATTTATTACCAGCGCCAATATTCGTGAAGTACAACCCTGGACTAAATTTTGAGCTCGTAAAATTTATGCACACGGTAAAATAATACGTTTGCCGCAAATACGCAATTTTCTACCAGCTTTTAAAAGGTTTCTTTTACATCAAAAACAAAAACAAAAAATGAAAATTGCATTTCTGGATATCAGCCCAAGATCAAGAGTAGTTTGTAAGAATTATAATTTTGGCAGGAAAGAAATTTAATGAACATTATCACGTCGCAAAATTTTATATGAGAAAATTAAAATGAATCATCGAATTTTTAAAAGGCTGACCCACCAATACCCCAAAATTTCGGTAAAAAAACATCGCTTGATACGTTCATTCGACTTGAAAAATTATACTTCTCAAAATTTTCAAAAAAAGAAAAGTTCACGCAGTGATCCCAAAAATTTACAATTTTTTTAATTTTGAAAACTAATTAAATCGTTATCATTTCTGTTTTTTTTTTTAGAGGAACTCAGAGCTTGATTTGCATCAAGACCATTACCTATAATAATTTTAAAATATTCAATGCTGTACTATAGCCATCGGCCCAAAAATCGACTATTACACAGAAAAAATTACTCCAATTTTCCACATTTTTTGAAAATGGCTCTTTTTTTCAAAGGAAAGCAGTCTTTGACGTCCATCTTAGTTCATTTTGAAACTACTTTCCACTCAGAAAAATAAACCAAGATCTACTCTCTCATTTATAATTCAACGAGAATTATGGAACATCACTAAGAAACAGTCAGAATTGCAGCACAGGAGAAAATCAGTGAGAAAAATCACTGGAAAATCAGTGAAAATTCACATAAAAGTCAGTGAAAGTTATGAATTCAGCTGAAAAAACTCGGTAAAAATATTTTATAGCTGATTTTTCCTGTGCTGCAATTTTGACTGTTTATCAGTGACCTTTAATTGATTCAGAATGAGAAAATATGATTGCTTTCAAACCTGCCACTCGGATCAAAAAATGAATTTTTGATTCCAAAAAATCAATTTTTTTCAGTAAAGGTACAATTTTTCAGGAAAACCAGTCTGGCCCTTTTCTCCAAAAATTCTGATCAATTCACTCTACAAAAAATAATTTCGGATCCACATTTGATTGAACAACCATTTTGATCAAAAACTTAATGTCCTATGTCAATTTTTAAAAAACCGAGACGGCAGATTTTTCCATGCTACAAACAATTTTTTCAAAATTTAATGCATCAAAATTTTTAAACCCAAATAAAACCAAAATTTCAAAATCACAATTCTTCAGTAATGAAGATCGTCTTTATAATTTTCATACAAATTGAACATCGTATTCGGCATTCAAATATTTTTTTGTATTTAAAAAAAAATCATCCAATACTAAATCTTCTTCTTGGTCAAATTTTATTCTTTTTTCTTGAATTCATGCCGATAATTTACGCTTCCAAAACATCTCACGTTCCTCAATCAATGAAATTTCAAAATTTACATGAATAAGACAATAAATTCTGATGTTTCTATTTCTTAACCTGCTCTTTTTTTCCTCATTTCTCAACTTATTCTAAAATTTGACCATGTTGATTGCTAAATATTTAAATTCAATACTAATTCATATCTTCATTTTTTGGAATCATATGTAGTTTTCAAATTTTCAAATTAATTTTTTCAATTTTAAAAAAAATATGAAAAATATGGGATCATGAAGATAAAAATGAGAGAGGAAGATGAAGGGGGTATGGGTAACTCGTCGAAAACAAAAGTAATTTCAAATTTCTATTATTTTTTCCTCTTTCCCAAATATTTCCTTTCCATCTCCCCCCACCAATTCAAAATTTCATAATTTTTTTCACAAACAAAATTTTTGAAATCAATCAATCGAGCCAAAAAACCTTTCGTCATTTCTGCTTGATACTGTGGCATTGTAACACCAAAGCAAATCATTCCTACAACCTGAAAACCAGTTCACCCAGCAAAACCTTCGATTAAAACAAGTTGCCTATCCAATCCGCCGTAAAAATCACTACCTATGTTAATAAAATTGCATATCATAACGCCTCCCAACCATCATCACGAATTAGCGGAACCGTACTGCCAAACTGATGGCTTTTCAACCACCGAACCGTTCAGGCCGGACACGATAATCAATATGATCGTCGTACTTACAAGTATGTCATCTTCGCAGGACACGTTACTCTGCCAGCTATCCGAGATACCAATCTGAAACGACAACAAGGATGATTAAATTTTGGAATTTCCATCAACGAGCAAGTCGTACAATACGCGACGATCCGATATCGAGAACTCGCTGCCATTCCGGTCGCTCTTTCTTACCGCCGAAGGTATTTTCACTACCTTCGGAGGCTCACCCACCTTATTAATACGATTTTTTGACAGATTACGATTCGTATACGACACATCGACCAGCGAATAAAATCGCAACACTTTCTCATTACTCATTACGGTAAAAATCGCCTCGCAAACGTGACGCATTTCAGCACATATTTGGCCAGATAAACCGCGAAAATCACACAAACAAATCAATACCCCCGTTTGGTCGGCGTCGCTCATACGAAAGCTTATACTTGAATGATAACCGACGACCGAGCGAGGGCAGGAAAATGACGTCAAATAATGTTGTGCCTGGTACACGACGGTTTTCCATAAATCATGTACACGTAGCACAACCTTTCGGCAAATCCGCCCCATTCTAACTCTTTCATTAGCAAAGCTCTCGTATTTCTGGTCTTAATTAAATACCGTAATGTATACTAATGCCAAGGTTTATGAGTAGCTTACGTGATTATCGACGTGATGATGGTTCAACGTAGAATCGGCCGATCTCTGATGGATGAAATCCACGTCGTCGTCGAGGATCGGCTGAGGCGGCGATGGAGGCGGTGGTAATTCTTCATCTTTGTACAATTTTTTCTGCTGTAAAAACACATACGAATGTAGATTCGGGGAGAAGAAAAAATGTCCTCGAATGAGCACACGACCGTCGGAAAGAAAACCTCTAATATGAATTTTTCATGACTAAGCTAAATTTTTCTATATTCGCCGCAATTTTGTCACATAATTATCGTTCGTGCTAAAACCATGGACGGAGTGGTTCTTAAAGATTACTACCGTACTCCCTTCTTTAGCCTGATTTTCTCGCTAGCCTTTTTTTTTCCAACTCGATGACTCGTGTTTTTCTCCTCGTTCACTCTGCTTTCCCCAACGACACGTACCAGTGTCGCATTATCATTATAATTAAACAACGGCGGCAGCACACGATTCGAGGTATTGTGAACGAGCCAAGGTACGGTGTCTCGTTACTTTATTTTGTAAACCCCGATCTCCGGGCTTAGCTGTGGTAGAATTATTTCAATTTTTCAATGATTTCGAGTTTGGTAGAATTCCAAGTTTTGAATCGATTTGTCGAATGGATTTTAGAAATTTTCATACTATTTTTTGGATGAAAAATTTGGTGACATATTAAAACTGAAAAATCAAATTACAGTTTGAAAAGAGTATAGCTGGTTAAGTAAGGTGAATCTGCTTTTGTAACAGATTTTGACAGCTACTACCAAAGCTGGAAACATCGATATTGAAAAATCACTAGATTTTTATCCAATTATCCAAAAAAATCATCTCAAGTGATTTTTAGAAAAATGAGAGGCAAGGCGTGTAGTAGAAATTAACAAGCAAAAAAAAAGGTCTTCACACAACTAAAACTATGAAAAACGACGAAAATCGACCAATTTTTTGATTTTTGGCCAGAAAATTACTAAAATCAACCCCAAAACAAAGAAAAAAACTGGTAACAAAATCATCAATTTTTTTCAATGGTCAAAAAATTCCATCTTCAGTGAAAAATCACTAATGATGATAACTCTGGCTCCTACCCAAATCAGTCTCCTAATCCGGCAAATAATTTTGACAATTTTGGACCCTACAGCTCAAGTATTTGGAAAATGGGGTAAAATGGATGTTTTTCACAATTTTTCCATTTATCAGTAAAAATGATGAAAAATCACTGGAAAACAATTTTAGAATTGTACCACAGAATAAAAAATAATAGAAAAAACTTCACTGAAAGCAAACAGTAAAAAAATAGCTGGAAAATCAGAGGAAATGCGCTGGAAATGCAGTAAAATCTCTGATATTCGACAGAAAACCCAGAGAAATTCTTTGAAAAATCAGCGAAAATCAGTTTGAAATCAAAGAATTTTTTCGATTTTCCCAATGTTACAATTTTGAATATTTCAGTGACTTATCACTGATTCAAAATGAAAAAGTACTCCTTTTTGAAAGTTTGCAATAAACCCCCTTTTTGTAACGAAAAATCAGAAGATCAGTGGAATTTTTAAGGTATAAATACAGGTTTTTGATTGGTCAGGGCGTGAATTTGAATTTTTTCTGACAAACCTTCACCATTTCAAAATTTTTGAAGTAAGTATACGAATAGAAATGGCACTTGATTTGAGGAGAATAATTCTATTGCACCTTTGACTCTTCATTACAAAAAGAGAATTAAAAATTTTCTAAAAATTGTAACTTGACAAAAAAGTGATCAAAATTTTGAAAAAAAAATCTAGGGGTTTCCAGCCCTGTAGAAGCTTTTGAAAAGAATGCGACTTTTTCATCTGTATTTGGCAAAAAATGAGAAAATTATGAAAGAATGCAAAAATTTGGTCTCTTCCTCCCTTTAAAAATACTCGAGCTAGGGGTCCAAACTAGTTGTGAAAATTATTTGCCATAATAATATGGTGCAATTAGGAAATTACCTAGACATAATTCCCATCAAAAATTTTTTTTTTGGAATATGTTTGGGACGTTGCCCTAAGTAAAACCTACAACTTCCCCCACTCCCCTCCCGCTTGCGTTTCCCCCAATTGTGGATCAAAGCCCCCCAAAATCAGTTTTTTTGATATATCTCTGTAAATATTGATATTACGTCAAAATTAGTTCAGTAAAATTTTAAAGTAGACTGAATTTGCTACAACTTTCATTCTATGAAATTTTTTGTAGCTATCATGGGTGAGGAGTGGGAGAGTCCTGAAAAAGAGGTGTTTCCGAATCAGCTGTAGAAATACTTCTAATACATGATCGGGGAGCCTGCGTAATACATTCCGTTGAACACGTACGACAATATTTATTTGAAATATTAATTTTCCCTACCCCGTCATCTCCCCCATGCCCCTCCCCCCTCTGAAAACTAAAAAGTAGTTAAAATTGCAGCACAGCTAGTCCTGGGAATATGTAGTAATAAAAGTATAGCCATACCAAGACATAATTCTCATCAAAAATTTTCTTCAGAAATATGTTTGGAGCGTTGCCCCAAGTTAAACCTACATCTTCCCAATCTCCCCCTCTTACATTTCCTCCAATTGTGGATCAAAGCCCCCAAAAATCTGTTTCTTTGATGTATCTTGTAAATATTGATTTTACGCCAAAATTAGTTCAGTATAATTTCAAAGTAGACCGAATTTGCGTCAACTTTCATTCTATTAAATTTTTTGTAGCTATCATAGGTGAGGAGTGGGAGGGGGTGTTTCTGAAACAGCTGTGGAAATACTTATATGTACTTAATACATGACCGTAACTCACGTAATGCATTTTGTTGAATAGGCATAAGTAAAATTACAATTATGCGAATTATTCGAGGTGGCAGCGAAAAAATCTCTTTCTACCCCTCTTGCCGAAAATCTTTCTGGTATTCTACTCATTTTTTACCCCCCTTCCATCCCTCAAACGAGTTCGCTCATAACGGCGACAATTATGTAGAGATATGATATGTTTCACACTACCTGGCTTACCTAGGTGGAGGATGAATTGTTCAAATAAGTGTATCAATTTTAAAAGATATTCTTGTAGAAATAAAGGACCACTGTCTGTCGAGTTGGAGGATGTCAATTTTGATTTTTAGGGGACAATTTATTAGTAGGTACTTCATTTATTAAGACTATTAGCTTTGTGTGTTTTTATTTCGACTCATATCTATAAAACAACTTTTTATCAAGAAATCAGTAAAAATTATAGAAAATCACCAAGTATAACATGGTTAGAACTACAGTACAGCAATAAAAAAATTAGTGAACAATTTCACTGAAAGCAGAGTGTGAAATAATTGCTGGAAGATCAGTGACAATTCACTATAAAGTTAATAAAATAAAATTTTTATCATAAAATTCTTTGAAAGATCAACAAATTCTGACTTTCAAATATCAAGTAAATTTTCAGCTTCTGACTTTTTGATGTACAGACATTGAGTTAATTTTGAAAATACATAAATTTATAAGTTTTTGACTTTTAGTCACACAAAATTTGGTGTCGCAAAATAAAGTTTTAAAAATTTTGAAATAACCGTCCCGCCTAAGAGAAATTTCAGCTTCTGACTACCTGACATTAAAATTTTGGAATGACCCCCACCCAAGAGAAAAACATCCATGTTGAAAGTGATTTTTTAGAGGGGATGGGGGTGCTGGATGAGTGAAGATGAAAGGGTGGGAGAAGGAATATTTTAGCATTCAACGAAATGCATAGTTCCGGTCATGTATTAAATACATATAAGTATTTCCACAGCTATTTCAGAAACACCCCCCTCCCACTCCTCACCTATGATACCTACAAAAAATTTAATAGAGTGAAAGTTGAAGCAAATTCAGTCTACTTTGAAATCATACGGAACTAATTTTGGCGTAAAATCAATATTTACATGATACATCAAAGAAACTGATTTTTGGGGGCTTTGATCCACAATTGGAGGAAATTTAAGAGGAGGAGATTGGGAAGATGTAGGTTTAACTTGGGGCAACGCTCCAAACATATTTCTGAAAAAAAATTTTGATGAGAATTATGTCTTGGTATGGCTATACTTTTATTACTACATATTCCCAGGACTAGCTGTGCTGCAATTTTAACTACTTTTTAGTTTTCAGAGGGGGGAGGGGCATGGGGGAGATGAAGGGGTAGGGAAAATTAATATTTCAAATAAATATTGTCGTACGTGTTCAACGGAATGTATTACGCAGGCTCCCCGATCATGTATTAGAAGTATTTCTACAGCTGATTCGGAAACACCTCTTTTTCAGGACTCTCCCACTCCTCACCCATGATAGCTACAAAAAATTTCATAGAATGAAAGTTGTAGCAAATTCAGTCTACTTTAAAATTTTACTGAACTAATTTTGACGTAATATCAATATTTACAGAGATATATCAAAAAAACTGATTTTGGGGGGCTTTGATCCACAATTGGGGGAAACGCAAGCGGGAGGGGAGTGGGGGAAGTTGTAGGTTTTACTTAGGGCAACGTCCCAAACATTTTCCAAAAAAAAAATTTTTGATGGGAATTTTGTCTAGGTATGACTATTTTTATTACTAACTTCCCAGGATTATAATAGACGATCCTGTTGAGGTAGGATCGATCAAAATCGGTTTCAAAGGCAGAATCACCTTACGAGTACTTAATGATCTGTGTTTAAATTTGATAAAATGATAATTTGATAATTGGTATTTTTTCAGATTCGCGACTGGAATTCTCCAAGTACAAAATTATCAAAAAAAAAACCTTTGAAAACTGATTCAACAAGAAAATATCATTAATTGCTAATCTTAATTAATTTTCTTGAAATTCCAGTAAGTTTGGAATTCATTAAAGTAAAAATGAAAACCCTATCTTCTTTACATTAAATCTACTTCTGATTAATATTTGGGTTTACTTTGATGCTAACAAGAAAGGTAGCTGCTTTTTGCCTTATTTCCAGCTACTATCGTTGCTAAGCATTTCCGCCTATAAGTAGAACTAAAGGTGTGGGCGTTTGAGTTTGTACCAAGGTTCGAGTTACAACCACCATCCCTTCATTCACTCCAACGGCCTGTAAACTGATTCCAAATCACGCGACTGGATTTTCACGTGCGTTTGTGTACCTTCGCTACTTCTTGTGCATGTGAATTACTCAACTTTGCACGCGAAAAGGACCGAAATTAGACGCCACGTTGGTTGAATGATCATTAAACGTAATTTCTCCACAAAACAAGAACGATAAGTGCAGCAAAAAATGTTGCAGAATGCATGCTCAAGTTGACGGCGAACCTTGAACGAATTTTCATCCGGAGTAGGTATAGCTGAGTGACTTTCCCAGCCCCGCTGTGCCTACAAACTCATTTCAAATTTCGATTCGACATAAAAAAGGAGTTTCTTGAATCTTATTACAAGAAAATTAGACCTTAGCATAAAAATTATCCGGAAGATTAGCAAGAAATACAATTTTGAATAAAAATTTTAAATGATTTTTGCAGTCTTTGAAATAAATGTTTTCACAATTGATGCATTTTTCAAAATATTTTGAACATTTTCATGATTTTTATGTCCTACTCCCCTCCCAATCACCTCCACCATTTCAAAAAAAAGAGAATTTTTTCTCAACATTTAATACAAAATAGTTGGAAATTTGAATCAATGATTTGAATAATTTGACAAGGGCATAATTTTTAAAATCTTGACTTGGTTTATTTTAATAACTTATTTTTATCTCTCAGATTCCTTTTCTCAGAAACGGTCAGAAATTTTTTTCCCGATTTTTGAAAATTTTCTACATCATTCTGATGTTTTACGAACCATTATCATTTAATAAAAAAAAGTTCAACGAAGATAATTTCGTCAATTTTTTGATCATATTGAACAATTTTTAGCCAATTTTTATGAAAATTTGCAACAAATTACCTAATATTACACTTTGGTAACATTTTGAGCTTTTTTACTCGTATAAGCAACTTCGATGATTTTTCAACTAATTTTATAAATTTCAAAACATTTCAACCCAATTTCAATGATTTTTGCAAGATTTTAAACAATTTGCTAAAATTTTGAGCAATTTTAACATT
This sequence comes from Pseudococcus jackbeardsleyi, assembly GCA_038380155.1. Classification (NCBI taxonomy): domain Eukaryota; kingdom Metazoa; phylum Arthropoda; class Insecta; order Hemiptera; family Pseudococcidae; genus Pseudococcus; species Pseudococcus jackbeardsleyi. Next base: position 59,844,870 of record CM076242.1, read on the forward strand.
AGAGTTTGAAAAATAGTTTTTCAGGGCTTCAATAAATTTTCACAACATTTTGAGCATGTTATGAGAATTATAAAACAATTTTAATTATTTTTTGACTTTTTGTTTCAACTTTTCATTTTATTTTTCACTATTTTTATATGATTCTCGTTGAATAATTTCAACAATTTTTACTCGAACATTGAATGAAAAAATCAAAAATTTCTTTTCTAATAATCAAAAACTTTCAAATTATTTCGAACGATTTTTTTCATTTCTGAATTTTTTTGGTCCACGTCATATCGAATTTTAAGAAAATTGAACTGATTTTGGAGGAATTTCAATCGTATAGTCAAAATTCAACACAAAATTTCAACTAAAATGCTCACCTGCGTAAAACTCGAGTGATGGTCATTGGTGATGATTGCGGGCTGATCAAAAAGGGCCTGAGTTAATGGCAGTAACGACCCTCTTAGCTCAGAGTTAATCTGAAACAAAAAAAATAACACCAAAATAAATACCAGAAAAATATGCACGTAACATTTCCCCAGTAGTAGGAAAATTCACCCTCATCGACCCATCTCATACTTTAATTTAGTCAGAGTACGGTTCGACGGTACCGGAAATATTCTCCGTTTAGAAGATCGAGGCGAAATTATCCTCTAAAATGGTACCTCCGCTTATCGTAACATTCCGTTATTGCGAATTACACGCCGTATATATTTCCTTTATGGGGGTATTTCTGACTAAAACGAGAATCGCAACATTATCTCGCAGCAATTTTTCGCGTCGTCTATTCCAATACACGAACAATCTTAGCTCCAGAGTAGAACGAATTTCATACACAGTTTCCTTTTCTCGATCGTTGATTACCGAACTCCCTTCAGCGACAGTTACCTACGCTTCAATATCGAAATTTCGTTTACGATTTGGCACTAGCAATATAAGTAAGGGATTATTAAACACGTATATTTTGCGCGCACTCGCGCGACCCGCAATTTAAAACAACCAAACATTGCAACTCCATTAAACCTCCTTGGAGACATCTCGTTTACTTTGAATTCTCTCCTGACTGCATCATCGTCATTGTCGTCTTCACAAAAAGCTCTCAAATATACCCGACACTTTACAGTACCCGACGACGACCGTGGGGGTAAAATAAATCAATTTTTTACGCCAATTTTTACCAACCGACATATTCTCTCGTCTATAAAACGCGTCACATCTTATCAACTCTTTCGACGACTCGACGCAGTCTTCGGTTCGTTTAATAGTGCCACAGAACAGCGATAAAAAAAACTACGAATATCAATTGCTATACACCAGCGCAACGTCATATTCGCCTTTTATTCCTACCCCAATCGAAAATTCTGTTACAGTTTCCAAAGAGATCGATACAGCGTCGCGAAAGGGGACCCCGACTTAATTACCGCTGCATTCATTAACCGAATATTAAAAGGCTTTAATTTAAATTCCTTTGAAACTGATCTGAATTTATGACCAAATTACCATCGTAACTTCGGTTACGTAACACGAACGAGAAAAAATATCGCAAAATCGCACGCGCAACTTTTCCGCCAACCCTTTCGCCCCCCGCCCATCTACAATTTGCTCTAGATCGGTCGAGCTTGATTTTGAAAAGATGTAACGTCGAGATTCGCTTTTAATTATGAAAATTGAATCGCGAATCTTGTACTATTATCTAGCTCGATTTCAACTTTTGGCCCGCAATTTACAGCCAAACATATCTTCAGATATAAGATAGGCGTGCTTTCGTTGAATTATTCAAAGCGTCGCTTCGTCGAGGAAAAAATCCACGTGAAAGTAATTCCAAACAAGATTTTACAACTCGAGCATTAATTTTGAAATTATGTTTTTCGTGTTCCAAGTTTACTCGTCGTTATATTCGATTTATCCAAGTATAGACGCTTTGATATCAATTCCACGATCCAGAAAAGTTAAAAACATAATATCAGATTAAAATATATGGCATAATCCTTCAACGTCTGTACTCTGAAGAACAATAATTGAGGAGTGTAGAATCAAAAGTGGCTTTCTCCATGCGACACTCTCTAAAGAAAGGGGCTTTACGTTGAAATTTTTTTGCTAGTTTTGGGGGTTTTGGAACTTGGAAATACCAAAATCGCCAAAAATAGGAAAAAAATTTTCAACATAAGATCCCTTTCTACGGAGTGTCGTATGGAGAAAGCCACTTTTGATTCTACACGCCTCAGTTTTAGTATAAAATTGGGATCAAATGGTTCTGTAAACACCCTTCTGTTGTCTTAAGTCATGAAGTTATCAATTTCAGACAACCATGTCAAATTTTAGCTTTCGACCACCGAAGAACTTGAGATCAAAATCCCAAAGGAAGAAGAGGAAAAAGTTAAAAATAAAAGTTTTTTGGCAAAAAATTTTCAAAAATAAATTTACTAATGTCATTGGGTAAAAATTCAAAATTGATCTGGATTGAGAAAAATGTTCTAATAATTACGATAAATTACCGTGAATAATCCAATGATTATTGTAAATCATCGTAAAAATTCTAATAATTACGGTAAATTACCGTAAATATTTCAGTAATTAAGGTAAATTACTGTAAATTATAGTAAATGTCTAATTGTTTAGATAATTACGGAAAATGGTCGTAAATATGTTAGTAATTACGGTAAATTACCGTAAATATTTTAGTGATTACGGTAAATTACCGTAAATATTTTAGTAATTACGGTAAATTATAGTGAATATTCCAGTAATTACGGTAAATTACCGTAAATATTTCAATAATTACGGTAAATTACAGTAAATATTCCAGTAATTACGGTAAATTACCGTAAATATTTCAATAATTACGGTAAATTACAGTAAATATTTTAATAATTACGGCAAATTACCGTAAATATTTCAGTAATTGTGTGTGAATCATTGAAAATGAAGCCTCCGTCTGAAAAACAACCACAGTCCATAATTAGGAAATGTTTTTGTTATAGTTTTTGAGAGAAAACCAATGGTGTTATTTATTTCGAATTTTAAAGACGTTAATCCTTTAAGTATTTGTGTTTCTGAGTTGAAGGTTTTTGAGCTTTTTGTTAAAAAAACAGATGCTGATTGGTCGTGAATAACCAATCAGAATCAAGCAAAGCTCGAAAACTTTGAAGACTTGTGATTTAAAAATGCATGAGGAAATTTTCAATATTTCTATTTTTGAGAACTGAAGGAAAATTTGAACGGTGAAACCTGCCCTGCAGTCCCTTAATCCAAATTTTGAAATTAACCAACATTCATCGAACCTAATTTTTAGTCCTAGAAACGTTTTGAGCATTATTATTTCACTCTCTGATAAAATTCCATTTTTGGACTATGGTTGTTTTTTAGACGGAGGCTTCAAATATTTCAATAATTACGGTAAATTACCGTAAATTTTTAGTAATTATGGTAAATCAGTGAAAAAATTTTAATTTACGATGAATTATCTTAAATCTTCTAATTTTGATCTTCCTTATTCGAATCTGAGCCATCGTTTTTTTGGTTTATTATTTTATATTGACCGTTTCATTGGAATTTTGGTCTTTTTTATTCGAATCCGAGTTAATGTTTGAACCTTGACCGAGAGAAGCGAGGGCAGAAATTATTTTATAAAAGAATGAAGTTGAAAAATATTTAAAAGTAATTCTTCAATTTAAAAATCGAGAGGGAAAATGTTAAAAATTCATGCTTTTTGTGGAAAATAATCAAAATGCATGCTATTTTCATGTTATCATGCCACTATACTGACATTCATGCATTTTTATGTTTTTCATGCCCAGTAGACATCATGATTTTTTGTACCCAAAAATTTTACGAACTTTTTAGTTATAGATCCAGCACACTTTTTAAATTAGAATCCTGCCAAAATTTCTCTTTCGAAAAAAAAAAAGACTGTGCACTTCTGGAAAAACACTCCCATGAAACTTTCGACACGTAACCTTTAAAAAAAGTAAACTTCAAAGCAATATCAAATCTTTTCACATCACCACCCCATCTTTAAAAAAAACACCCACCACCATAAAAATTTCCAACTTCCCAGATCAATTCAACCCCTCACCTCCAGCTAATTCAACAAAATTACCCATATAATTAAACAGCTTGGAAAATGGACCGTCATTATACCAAGTTGAAGTAAAACTCGACTTTTCGTATCTCTTTGAAAAACTTTATTCAAGCGATCGCGACCCGTTACTTGTTGAATTTTTTTTCTCCAGGCGAAAATGGATTCCAACGGGATACCTTTTATACAAAATACTAACTCACTGAAGCGTATCGTTAACTTTCTCGTAAAAAGCTATAAAATCACATCGCGTATTCGTTTCTTTAGGATTAAATCGGATAAAAAAACACCTCGATAATAGTTTTCCTAGGGAAGGAGATTCTTACAACACGTAAAGCTGCAGCATAGAGGACCTAACGTTGATGTTATAACCATTGATACGGGTTTCTGAGTATACCAGATTAAGGGGGGTAAATACACCCCCTGGTCGTATGAGCCAAAAAGGATGTTGTGTTTTTCGCCCGAATAAAATATATATAGGGGGTTTCGTTAAGTCGTATTTTAGCAGATTTACTTGTACTAACGTACATGTATCCTATATATAGGTCTCTCTTGTCGTCTTAGCCTGCTTCATCCACACCCCATTTACCATTTTACGCACACCAACACACGTTTCAGACATTCTTCTTGCTTAATCTAGCGAACTTTAGCGGCGTAAAATTTCACATCGTATCAATTCGCAAATTACTCGATTCGGTAAACTCGAGTATGTCGCATAATAAACTTGAAATACGCAACGTATACGTCCGTCCGAGTGAAAAAAAAAACTACATTCCAGACCCGAAGAAAGAGGTAAGTGAACCTATGTTGGTTTTTTGTTTTTATTACACCTCTTTGGCGCGTATCGCAGCATACCGAATGAAAAAGAAGAAATAAATATACTTATAAATGAGATGGAATGCGTGTACTTACGTTATTGTTCGAATACAATGAGATCGGTCCGTTCGTCGCTTCCCATTTATTCGCGATCTGATTGGTTTCGGCAGTCTTCTGTTGAATGGATTTGCTATCATCTAGTAGAGTTAATTCGTAAAATTCTTGGATATCTGAAACAATAGAAAACGAAAAAACCTCGTTAGTAGGTATAATGGCATTATTTGTAAACTCTTTCTTCAAAGGTGTGTATTTTCAATGGATTTTTTTCTTTCAAAAAATATAAATTTTTCATTACCTCTTTTGGCTATTTTTAACAAAATTTTCAATGTGAGCTTTTTTGGCTCTTTACTTTGTTTAAATTGTTTTGAGAAAAATGAGAAATTGAAAGCTCACAACAGAAACGACTCGAATTCAATTCTGAAAATTTTTGGGGCCTTTCCTCCACACGAAGAAACTTGTGAAATCAATATTAAATAGAAAGGACCAGTCGATCGAGAAAAACCGAGGTATTCTACATATGTACCTAATGAGGGAGGGGGATTTGAATGGATTTCCAATTCGGGGAAAAAATTTGAATGAATTGGTGTCCACTGGATTCAAAAAATGAAAAGTCTTGCTACTCTCCCGAATTTTCTTGCCATTCTAAAGCAGGTTTTGTTGCTTTGAATCGATTGAAAAAAGAATCCTCATTTTACTCTTTCATTAAAAAATTTAAGAAAATAAGTAGGGAAAATGATGAGAATTTTCGCTCTTCCCGGTGAAATTATTCAAATTTTTCAGTTTTTTGGTTTCCTTGCAACAAAGGTGAAATTTTAGCCACTTTTTCTAGGTATTTAATGGATTTTTTTTTAAATTACTACTTTTTTACACCAAACTTGCAGAAACTTTACTCGACCTCCCCCCTCCCTCTTCCATACACAAATCAATTGAATCATATTCCACAAAAAAATTGTTATCCTTTTATTAAAGATAATCATTTTTGTAATTTTTTCAAGAATATTTTGCGTGTTTGGCTTTCATTAGTAATTCTTCATAAGATTTTGACAAAATTCACTACTTTCATTTTTTGAGTTTCCAATTTTTCTTATTCTTACCAGTGGACACCACTATTTTTGACGATTCGAGGAGAAGGATTACTTGAAATAAATTTGAATCAACTTTTCAATGATTCGTGATTCGAAAATCTAAATGATTTATGATGGTGTTGCAAATCTCTCTCATAATTAGACCATTTTATTACTTTTTGTTGAAAATTCAACATTTTGAATTGAAAGAGTTCAAAAATTCAGCAAAATAGTTAAGCTTTAATTTTTCGTCCTCGATACCAGGTCACAATGTATTTTTTTCGACCTTTTTCATATAAAACTAAACAAAACTTCAAATATTTTTCAAAAATGTACAAAATTTTGATTTAAAAAATTTGAGATTCACTTCAATTGTAAAAATTGGAAATGATACGAGATTTAAATCATGTTCCAGATGATTCTATCCGATAATTTAAATTGGGGTAGTGACCAATAATTGAAGGGATTGGGTGACCAAAAAATTGATTCTAATTTTGTTTGGGCTATTTTGTAAAAAATCTTGGAGGTAGTATCATCCTAGTTTCATGTCAAAAAACAAAAAGTCAAAAATGACAAACACTTCACACTTCTCTTACAGAAAGTTAGTTTTGGTCGAATTCAATAGCGCCGAAACCTCTTTTTTTAGGAGGTGAATGCAAAATGAGTACAGAAACTCAATAAAAATTAGAAGGATTTCTGTGGCAGGAGGTGAGAAGGAGCTTTTTTTCTCATTTTGCCCTAAATATGTAATTATGAAATTGCGATTTCATTCATGCCCGAGTGAAGCTTTGAAAAAATTGGATACACTTAATGCCCAAAAAAGACATTAATTTTTCATTGTTTTAATGCTTTGAAAATCTTTCTATTGTGTAATGGGTGGGAGGACGGAGGTGATCTGGTCAAAATTGGGGAGAAGGGGTGAAAGTCACAACTTGCACCTCACTTTTCGAAACCAGGAAACCACTGGTCGAATGGTTCTCTTTATCAGACGTTGTCAATTATGTATTTTAAAACAAAATTTAAAAAATTGGAAAAGTGAAGCAAATAATGCCGAAGTATCCACCAAATCACAAGTATGAATAGTAAAATTCGAGATTTTCAGACTGAAAAATTTCAATTTTTTTCATAATTCTTTGCTTTAATCCCTCCTCCTTCATAATCACAAAACACTCGTTTCAAGTTAATGCATTTCATGGAAATTCCTGCAATTTTTCAGTTTTCTAAACTAAATGCATAGAAAATGAAGAGCAAGATGTCTTGATAAATTTTTCCTCCAAAAATCGCTACTTTTCCACCACTTTGACCTAGTTCTCAATTTTTTTATTATTTTTTTATTTTTTGAAAAAAAAAGGAGTGAACCGAAATTGATTTTATTATTTTACAAACTTTTGAGATCGCTTTCTCCGGTCCACAAATTGGATTCAAATTCACAAACACTGATAATTGGAATTTATTGCAGAAAAAAATTTAATAAGTAAGTAATGGGAACAAATTTTGAAGTTGAAATTATTTGGCAAGAAAACCTTCAAGAACTGAAATTTTGTAATTTTTTTCGCCATTCCAATTATCAGAAAGATCAATTTATCGTTACTTGTTTTTTTGTTCATTTTTTTTTTACAAATTTTAGATGAGAATTTCCAAAAAAATCAATAATTTTTCACTCTCTTTACTACCCCTTTTAAAAATTTCTATTTGTACACTGCTTTCATTTCTTTCAACATTCGACTGTTGAAATAAACACTTACACTATAAGGAAGATTTCGCAGCTTATTTTTGAAAACGAGTTTCTCGCTTTTGAGAAACGGCCTTCAAAGGCCGAAAATTTATCATTTCCTCATGATTTAAGTCATCAGAGAGAACAATTTGTCCCAACTTCGTACTATTTCATACTTTCATTACTTTTATTGAAATATTGATGGAAAATCGCAACTTCTCCACTACTTCCACCGTCATCTTAGAAATATCTATCAATGGGTGGGGAGGGGTTGAGGAGTAAATTCACCTGAAGCTCTGGGAGTAAACCCGTGCACTTCGCAATAATGCGCACCAACGGGCTCCTCTCGATCCTCGCCCCGATTACGTTTAATCTTAAACTCCATCGTACGTCCATGAGCATCGATCAAATTGCTGGCGCCATCGACACCTCCGGCATCGGTTTTGGACGAGTTGGCGGCCGCCACAGCGGCATTTTTATTCCGGTGGCAAAACAGGCACGTGTTACTCTGCAGCCTCAACTTTAATATCCACACCATACCGAACAATGCCATAAGCTATTCGCGGCTGCACCGCCAGGCCGCCCTACTGGCCTCGTTTATCCGACGCCGATACGCATACCCACCCTCGCACCAGCCGCAGGCATCCACCCCCATCTTTAACCGGCTTCTTAATCGCTATCTGCCTCGTCCGGCCATCTCGTGCTTAAGCTCTGCTCAAGACAGACCGTGACCGTCTCCGAAGCACATGCGACCGCCGCTCGGCAAATTCGTCTAATTAACGCCACCGACGCATTATCGAGGCGCCACCTTCACCACCGCCGGAGCCATCGCAAACTGTCGTAGTCGCGATTCGAAGGAAAAAAAACCAAGCCGAAGAATCGATAAACAATACACGAAGGCAGCAGCGACCGAAGAGTCGCCGGTTGCGGCCCAATCGCCGTCACTCTTATCAACACGCAGGCAACAATTATTCTTATCTCGGTTCAACTCGAAGCTCGTCGTTTCTACGGAGAAAAAAAGCGCACCTTTTATCAAAGCTGATGAAAAACTCGAGCGAAAAAAAAAGCCAGCCACCGGTCACCGACTAACAAGCGTGGCACGCCGCCTTTGCACGCAACGAAACTACATAGAAAGAGAGACAGAGGAGTGAGAAACAACCGGAGGAAACAATACGACGGTAAATTCCGAACGCGAGATTACAAGAAAATAGAAGAGAAAAGCGCGTACTAAAATAATGCTTGTTCCTCCAAAGTTGCGTGCGAACTTGTTTCGTATATAAGGGGTTTCCGCTGTTGCTGGTGGTGCCGCCAGCGCTGCTCGGTGCCCCCCTACCTTTCCCCCCCGACGAGTACTTCGTTATAGAGAAAATTTTACCGTCTATCTCTCTCGCACTCTGCGGGGCGCTCTCTTGCTCTCGTTGGAAAGTTCGCTGCTGCAGTTCGTTCGTTCGCCTTCTTCTCGCTGTAGCATGGTACTCTCTTAAACCACCCACTCCCCTTTGAACCAGCGGCCTCGTTCGTGAACGAATCAGCTCTCGTCGCAAAATTCGTTTAACGTGAGCTACGCCGCGCCGCCCAACTCGAAATGACACAGTGGCCCCCCCTCTCCATTCCTCAACAGCCCCTCGTTTCCATACTTTTGCGCTTTTTCCAAAAGGCAAAAGCCCCGCACATTTTGGCCGCCGCACCGTATCCCTCCGTGGACTACTTCGCCGTTGAAATTTTCATTCATGGAATTCGTCATACGCGGCGTTCGTATGTATGTAAATAGGCCATCCGCAGTCGTCTCCACATACCCGAGCATCGTACCGGGCTGTCTCTCTCGTGCTCTCGCACATCTCGTCGCTTAGTAAACTCTCGACAGTTAATTAGAATATTTCAACGAACACCCTGTACATGTGAAATGAGCAGGCGAGGGAAAGGGGCCGGGAATCCTTTCACAAAAGCCGACAGAATAATGTGCCGCCGCAGTATTTCCTCTCTTCGTATATGCATAATATGGTATACCTCTGTAACGTACGTGTACCTAGCTGCCTACTACACCTTTCATCGAACACGGCGTCTCCTCCTCTGGTATACTTTCTCGCCGCAAACGAGCACCTTTCAGGCTTTTGATTTCCAACGTTGGAGAAAAGCAAAGGTATAGAACGACGAATACGTATACTACACGTATTTGTATTCTTCTTTTGTACGCAGGGTGTTTTACAAAGCGCACGCTATGCTGTAATTTATTTATAGATTTGCATATGTGAGCCTGGGCGTAGAAAATGTCCTCAAGTGTCTGAAATTGATTCCTAGTGATGATGATATTTGAGCCTTTCAGAAGGGATAGAATCCAGGAGGAACTTCAACTCAGAAATCAATTTTTGACCCTCAAGGGTGGTTTTTATATTCAGGCTCGCAGTATAATAAAATTGGTGTATGAATTTGGTACCTTTTTTGAAATTTGAAGAAGAGGAGAGTTTCAGAATCAAAATCAATATTCAATCGTAAAATTTGATATTTTTGATTTTGGAAAATAGAATTATGGATCAAAATTGTATGTCTTGTAAATCGAAGGAGAAGTCAGGGAATCTAGGACATGAAGCACCAAGGGACAGGATGCAAATCAGCTAATTGTCTGCATGATTGAGGCGTGGATTATTTTTTAGTATAAAACAGAAAAAAAATTGCAGACCTGGTGGATTGTTTGTCTATACAGCATTATTGTGTTATTAGCAAAAAATATTCAAAATAATTCGGTTTTCGTAAAATATTTCGTGTTTTTGAAATCAGGAAAAAAATAGACCTCTTTTTGGGGGAAAAAAACTGCTTTCATTTACCGTAGTCGGTACAGCTGGAGAGTACTACCTTTTTTTGAATATAAGTTGAAAAGTGGTTATAATTTTAACAAGACCCCCAAAAAAATTGTTGAGAGGAGGAGCCATCAAAAAATCCCTTAAGAGAGGAGTGAAGAGAAGTTTTAGGGACGTTTTACCCTCATCGGAGTAAATTTGGTGTCATTTTATTATAATTTGACCCTTTTGAACTCGAATTTGAGTAGAATTTGCACAATCGACAATCGTGCGCTTTAAGTCACGAAAAATGGCCAATTTTGGGGGAAAATAGGTGAAATTGCGAGTTTTTCATTTTGAGACGAGTAATGCTAATTAATTAGGGTTCGAACTTATTATTAGTATACGTAATTAGAGTCTTTTGAATCCGAGTTTATCATTGGTTTTGAAATAGGAAGTGAAAGACCTTCTTGATCGTCGATTGCTGTGGTATTACAATGTACGACAGTTGTATGGAATTTGAAAGGCATTTGTAAGACGGTGGAGAGGCAGCTGCTGTAAGACATTTGACAAATCGAATCATTTTTGATTGAATTTTGACTATTTGCATCAAAAATTACTTTTTTTTGCTGAGATGGTTCATATGGTTCTGTGAAAAAAAACACTCGTAACTCAGTCTAAAATGACGGAGATAGACGAAAGAAACAGAGAACGAAAAACGGTAGTCAGAGTCAGACAGACAGACATAGGCAGAAACTGGAGACTGGAGAGAAAAAAATTGAACCTAACCACCCGAATAGAGGAAACCAATATGATTCAAAATGTTTTTTATTCAAATTATTTTTCAAGGGTGCGAATGGAACTTTTTTCAATTTTTAAAAAAAAACTGGGCTTTTGAGTCAAAAAGCTTGACTTGGCTTGATCGTTCAACACCACACCATTACGAACCTATTCTGCCAAAATTCATCTTTTTTTTTTTCAATTGGCAAGCGTTAAAAAATAGCTTTCAATTGCCATCAGATTAAAATATCAAGATTACTTCGACGAAAAATCTCAATTTCTTCCAGATGCCCAACCTGGAATTGAATTAAAAAGAGATTTTTATGGAAGAAAAAATGAAATAAAAAAACAAGTTCCAAACCCTCTGCAACCACACTTTACCAATCTAAATAATCAGAATAAATAAAAAAATAATTGTGTTTTTCTCATTCATTTGAGCAACATTTTTAAATTCCAAAAAATCTTACATTGAGCTCTTTTTTCATCTCTTTCTTTTCCCCCGTCTGAAAAATTGAGATATTCATGTTAGGTACATATCATGAAAACACTCATTCATATATGTAGAATTGTAAATGTCAGTATTTTAAAAACGTTTTTTCTGATTTTTGAGGCTTTCCAGGCCAATTTTTACAAGTTTTCCACACCTTTATACACAGACTAAAAATATTCTCACCAAAAAAAACTCGAAAGTTTCTCCTTCTAATTTAAATTTTCCAAATTGTAAAGAGGCCTAAAAAAAATAATAAATTACGTATAATACAGTAAAATGACTAAAAATCAGTCCAGCCTTTGATTTTACGCAATACCTATTACTATTTTTTGTAATTTCCAAACAAGCACCTCGCCTTGGTGCGTACAAATTCGACCAATTTTCCACAAAATTATCAAACATTGTAAAATTAACTTGAGTCATTGATAAGGTACATATTTTGATTACAAAATGTAGAAACGTTGAAAAATTCAAATTTTTTGAAATATCAATATTACAAATTCCACAATAAAATAATAAAAATACAAGGTTCTGAATGATACCGATCGATCGTAAAAATTTCCGAATTACAGATTTCAATGATTTAATTCTAAACTAGGCAGTAAAAAATAAGATTCCGAAAGGATAATTCAAAAAGACCAAAATAACTCACCAAAGATGCAATCCACCACCAAATAACACCACCACACTACTTGCCAAATGAACAACAATTATCGTTGCTGAGAATGAAGATCATTCAGTATTCACTTCAGTCAATGCAAGTCGAAAACGACTACCTTTGTATAAAATACAATGAAAGAGTATTTCTCCTACTTCCGCTCATCCCTTAACCAGTTCTTGTCCAAATGTCCACGCATGTGGGTATTTTCAAAGACCAGTAACTGCATTCCACGTTTGGGAAGGGGTGAGGGGGGGGGTGAAACATTCGCGACGTGATACGAACCTCTGACAACATCGTATACTTACATGTATCATTGTAAATGTACGAAATGAAAAAAAGAAATACTTTCTACCCTCACAAGGGTTCCCAAAAGAAATAATCGATATAGCACAAAAATAAGCGATAGAAAAATAACTTTTTTTAAAAAAAAATCTCGAATGGTTCCCTTGTAAAACCAGTTTTGATAAAATATTTCCAAATTTTCAATTTTTTAAAAATTATGCATAAATAAGGGTAAAATCACAGAAAAATTGTTGAGGTGGTGTTTTTGACTCAAAAATAAAAATTGAAATTTTTTGCCACATTTTTTAATTTTGTGCAATTTTTCTAGCTCTAAAGTCCAAAAATTAAAATTCTGGCTACTTTTTGGGGTTTCTTGTTTTTCTTGCCAGTAGACAATAATGATTGAGGCACATTCTGAAATTTAGACACAACTTTCGTATTCTCTCTCTCTCCCACATTCAAAAAAAGATTTTTCCATGTTTCATGGGACACCCTGTATGCACGTAATTCATCACAAACACAGAATCATCGCGTACATTGCACCAAAGCTAAGACGATGTTGTTTTTGAAGAGCCACTTCTTACTTCCTATCGTTGTCTCATTTATTACCTCCTCCCTTCCTCGTTATTCAATGATACGTCGCATCGTCGCGTACAGAAAAAAGAAAGATCAAATATCCATATCAATTTTAAACAACTCTTTTGATCTTTTCTCCATTTTACGTACACGTCCTTTCCATATTCCCGGTTAGGTGTTTAGAGATGGAAACGGAGGAGGGCACTTCATACAACTGGAGAAGTTCGAAAACGAGTAGGTAGATACTAGATAGGTAGATACCTATATTATAATGGTATGTCTTCTCATCGTAGGTCGTACGTATAAAACGACGACGAATACAACGATATATCTGTATACGATATTACCCTACAAATTATACGTACGAAACTCTTTTCACCCTCCTCTCCTCTTTATCACACCGCTGACGCTATTTCTCGACATCTCTTTTTTTCATTTCGCAGTCTTTCATTTTTTTCTCACCGCTTGTATTCCATATTTTTCGTCGTCTCGTCTCCTTTCACGCGGTATTTTTTCATTTATATAAAAAATATAATTTTCGAGTTTTTTTCGTACACAGACAGGAGGAAAAACTTATAAAAGTTTATTCTTACGCGTGCGTCTGAGCAACGCCACGACGCTCAGGAACGAATTAAAAAAATCGAAATACGTATTTCGTCGTTGTTTATTACACTGAAGGGCACAAAGCGCGAGAAAAAAATTTGGAACGTGTACGTAATGCTTAGAAGTGGAATCTACCCGACCCCTCTTGTCTGCATTTACGACACCTACGTAGGGTAAATTCTCACATCGAGGAGGCGACTGCCCTTTATGTTGCTAAGTTTAGTTACGATTTTTGGAATTGGAATCGGGCAAGGTGTGGAGAAGAACGAATACAACAAACCGAAGTGAAAAAACCTTAGCAACAATGGCAGTAAAAGAATCAAAAGAATTTGCCATTTCAACGAGAGAAGGTGCTGAGAAATAGAAAAAAAATGAGAAGAATAAATTTAGTTCGGGAATGGAGCAGAGAATACGGTTGGCCAAATTTGAACCCTTTCTGCAAAAGAAAATAGTGTAAGAGAAAAATATGTTCGAAAGAAAAAATGAAGTGAAGTCGGTGTTCTTTTAATTGCATTTTCGCCCACGTCTTTATTTTTCTATCGCAGCAAAATACGAGCCAAAGGACGAAGAGGTTACAGACCTTTATTTTGACCTTCGAATGGAAATTTTTTCAGAATTTCGTCTATTGAGCGAAGCTCTTGAAGAAAACTTTGATGGGTAATTCTGATTTATTTTTAGTGCCAAAGTCGGAGATGATTTCATTTTCTCTTCATCACATCAGGATTTTTTATAATTTGAATTTTTTGTTGAGAATTTTCGAATTTTCGCTGATTTTACAAAGATTTACACTGATTTTTCAGATAAATTCGTCAATTTTACCAAATTTTCAGTGAATTTAAAGCTAAAAAAATTCAAACAATTTGGGAAAAATTTGCGACTTTTGATAATTTTGAGTCAATTTCTCGACTTTTTCGTTATTTTTGCGACCGAAATTTGAATTTGCAGCTTTTTCGCGACCGGTCCCAACAGTAGACACCCTGAATAAAAACGAGGGTGGAAATTTTTCTAAAAAAAAAATAGTCAAAATGTTGTGTTAAAAATAAAAAGTACAAGCTGAAAAATCATTTAAGAGCAATCTTTCGATTGAAAAATTCAAGAAGCAAAGTAGAAAATTCATGATTTTATAATAAAATTATCAAAATTTATGCCATTTTCATGATTATTACTAGCACGTTTTTTATGCTCGGTGTCGGTAGACACCATGCAAAAAAATGAATAGAACGAAAATTATCATAAAATTTTCTCAATAGACAGTGCAAAGATAGATAATATTTTTTTTGGAAGCTCAGCTTTCGAGATACTCAGGACCATTATTAAAAATTTACATTTTATTGACAATATTTCAAAAACTGATCCAGCCATTAAGAGAGGAAATTGTATGCCCAACAATTTATGTTCTACTCAACTTTTTTTTTGGAGGCTTGATTTTTCCAGAAAAATGATTTTTTTTTGTACTGAATCACATCTTCCAAAATTTTGTTTTCATTTTTAACCACTGAAATATCGTAGACTGGAAAATCAACAATTTTTTTACGAGATAGATTCTGATTAGTGATTTTGACCTGCTTTTGAGTGCTGAGTTCGAATATTATCTCAGCTTTTCTCCATCTCGTCAGGACTTTCAATTTAAATTCTCGTTGACATTTTTTGGTAAACCCTCGAGTCGATTTTAATTAGTATTTTTTTCATATATAAATCAGTGAAAATTACCGAAAATCACTGAGAAACTGTCAGAATTGCAGCGTAGGAGAGAATCAGTGAAAAAGTTTTCACTGAAAACGGCGCAGTAAAAAAAAATCACTGGAAATCAGTAAAAATCAGTGAAAATTTACTGGAAAATCAGTGAAAATTTACTAGAAAATCAGTGAAACTTCATCGAAAAATCAGTGAAACTTCATTGGAAAATCAGTGAAACTTCATTGCAAAATCAGTGAAAATTCACTGGAAATCATTGAATTTCGCTGATTTTTCTTTCGCTGCAATTCTACAGTGGCTTATCACTGATTCAGAATGAGAGAGTACAAAAAGGGTTCTAAGAAAAAAATAAATGTATTACAGAAGATACATTGTAGAGCTGAAAATATTCCATCAGTAGAGTGAACTTCAAACTTTAGACTGAAATACCTCAAAAAACCAATTTTACATTTTAAAAAGGAAAGTTTACAATCTTTCTCGTAGGACCCCAATTTTACATTTTAAAAAGGAAATTTTACAATCTTTCTCGCGGGACCCTTCGTTGGTTCAAAAAATTGACTTCAAGCGTCAAAAAGTCAAAACTTATCAAAAAGAGTAAAAAAATTGCAATAAAAAATTCAGATAAGCTAGATTTTTTTCAATACTTGCTCGAAAAATACTATAAAAATCACCTATTGAATTTCAGACATCATTTTCTACGTTGACCCGTGTAATTTCCAACCCGGCCTCCCTTTTGAAACATTTCAAGCGTCAATTTTGACAACTTACACATCATATTGGAACTTTCTACCAACAACCATCAATCACAGTGAGAAAGCCCCGTTATTTGTATGGACTCTGCTCCCCCTTTCTGGTATTTTCTGATAGGAAATCTTGGCGGTGTGAATTATGGAAACGGCGATTCGTACACACGTGGTATATAAACAAATACATACATTATACCCTTCTGTTGGACAATCCGATCCGTTATCATGAAATAAATCTACTTGTACAAGCTAGACAAGCTGCCACCGGCGCCAGCGCCGCCTCCATCGACGACAATAGTAAAACTAGGCCTTCTAATTGAACGGTTTCTTGGAAACCATTTGCATAAACAAACCTTTTGGAGAACGAGTGAAATTGAGAATATATAATACTACCCCGGCAGGAGTTTCCATTACCGAACAATTCTCACGAGTTTCTTAGACGTCACCGATTCCCACTTGATGTGCAAATTTGGACCAATGCTGGCGAAAAAAATGCAAAGGGAGACCTATCGATAATCGTTTTTTTTCTAGTCTCTCACCAGTCTGTATTTATCAATGGGAACACTTGAATAGCACGCGGTCTAGACTTCGCTCGAATAAATTCCATCTTGTATTTTTTATCGTCTTGCCTTTCTCAACCTTCGAGGCAAAGAAAACACGACGCTGTGTGAGAAAATCTCGCAGCACGTTTTATCTTTTCTTTTTTTCCAACGGAGCCTTATCAACGAGTACACGAGTATTTTTCCTATCAACCATTCGTCTTCGTCGTCGAATTGGTTTTTTTTACACGTTCAGCGCTCATTACACGAGTCGAGTTGGCAATGAAATGTTGACCTCAATTTTTTAGAGGGCGGTAGGGCGAACTGAGCGAAGAAGCAGCCTTTAACGAATCTCGATAAAGAGCAGAAGAAGTGAAGAGTCGCACCCAGTATCGCCCCAAATTGACTGGTAGAAATTTTTCGACGGTCAAAAATAAATAAATAAAACTAAAAAAGAAACGCTGAACGGTTCGCCTGCCATCTCGTGAGTGTTGGAAAGAGGCAGAGTGAGAGTGGGCCCGAGTATCACACGCATGTTATCTCGACTCTCGGTACATTGGCAACGACTCCCCTCATCGACGCAATCTCCATAGCAACCATTAAGCGCGCCAGTCTTACTAGAGCACAGTGCAGATAAACTTAACGTAAACCATATTTAAGCTTGGACGCTGCGAATCGTTCTCTTCGCCTCTCAACACCAATTCACCATATTGCCCAACAGGCAACGAAACCCCGACCCCTAGAAAATTTTATTACACGTGAAAAACCGTCAAACCGAATACCATCGCAATTTGGATTTATATTTTAATTATAATTAAGATCTGGCCCTCTTCGCGCGCTCTGGGAAAACTTGGCTTCTACAATACATACTTATCTTTTTTATCGACCCGAAAATGCAAATTATTACCCATTAAGTTGATTACGCGAGCGAAGAAAAATTACGCCGGAATGACTCCTTAGGAAAAAAAACACAACTAAAGAAGAAAAGAACTACCCGGCATTTTTTATTTCCTTTCCTCTTCTCGTTCGAATCGAAAAATTGCTCTACCGGCGCGAAGCCCCCGACCCGATTCGTATCCTTTTCGAGACGTCGTAATGCGAGAAAATATACTATAAATTAAACCCACCCTCTCCCCCCGCCGAAGAAAAAACGCGACCGAGCGAGGAATAGAGAAAGTGACACGAAGAAAGACAGAGAACGCCCAACTTATCTTGGAAAAATTTTCCTCTTTATTGTCTTCAACGTGCCCTTCGTTTTTTTTCACCGCCAACGCCAGAGAGGGCAACAACGACAATAATTTTCACCGGCGAAAAATTTACACTCTTTTTCATCGTCGCTGTCGTCTTCGTGTGTCACAAACATTAATTTGTTCTTAGAGTTTTTCCCCGTTCGAGCCCGATCCGTTGCCGAGCCAATCCGCTTATTTGAGCCGCGAGTTTTTAATACTTAATTTTTTTCCTTTTCTTGTTTTTTTTTTCCTTAACAGCTAAATCTATTCTAATGTATATTTTCTTAAATCATCGAAAGGATTTGTTTTATTTTTACGTTTTTTCCGAACTAATACCTAAGGCGCGAGTTTTTAAACCAATTTTCACTCTGATAAAGTTGTCGTTTTCGCGATTTTTTTTTAGCTGCGATGCTGCGAGTAGCTGAAGCATTATACTGCTATAGTATTAAGCAGTTTTCAGTTTTCGGTAACGTTTAGTAAATTTTCTCAGTATATTGAGATAGATTTTATATTTTCTATTAAATGGCTTTTGAAGATTTCAGAGAAAAGCAATGCAAAATACTGAAGTGATGCCATAAATTGACATAAAAATACAGATTTATTCAGTTGAGAAATTAAACTACAATTGGAGTCATATTCTAACCTTGTAAATTTTTTGGAGATTTTTTTTAAGGACATTGAAAAATATCAGAAATTTCTAAGCATTTGAACTGTCATGTCAGTAAAATTTTGGTCTAAAATATGGAAATATATTGAAAGATAATTCAAAAATGACCAAAAAATTCAACATTTTATTCGTTTAATCAATTTGACTACTTTTTAAAGATTTTTGTTCAAATTTGGAGAATCTGAAATTTCTTGAAGACTGCGGATCAGCGATCAGCTTAAAACTATTTCTAATAGATTCAGGAGCTTGAAAATAAGGTACTTTGAACCTCCATCTCCACTACTTGAAATTTTATTATTTTTCAGAACCATTCAACTAATTTTGAATAGTCAAAAATTAATAAAAATTCAAATAATCAACATTAACAATTGAAATTTTGGATATGGGATTTTCTAGATGTACTTTTAGTACCTATAATTATCTTGGTCTTGATCGAGAATTTTACCACCGATAATCGGAAGAATTTCTTTATGCAAGGATTCTGAAATATCAAATAAAAAAATACGTAGTCAAAATCACCTGGATCTTGACCTTTAATTTTTTTTATGAAATCGAACGAACAAAATTTTAAAAGGAACTTCAATTACCAATGTAACATTGAATTTCAGATGGTCTAAAATTTTCTAAAACTCCAACGATATTTTTTATTCACTGTGTTTACATGATTTGCCCGAAACAATTTCACTTCCTCTGATCAACAGCAGAAAAACTATGGATCTACAAAGTTGAGTCATATTTCGAAAAAAAAAAAACAGTTTTCGTGTTTTGCCCCCTCCCTGAAAATTAAATGTTGTAGATTCTGGATCTTGCTGAATGATTCGTTTTTCAATTGCATATATTTTCAACCTTCAATAATTGCTCGAAAGTTTTCAGATCGGTATTTTTTAACCATTAAGGTGTAGGTAGCTTCATTTCCACGTAAAATTGTAAGAACAGATTCAAATTTTTGAAACTCAAGACATCACTAAAACATTAAAATTTAATTTGGATCAAAAAACTATCTCAAAGGGATCGATAATCAGGGCTAAACTTGGAAAGAGGGGAGTCAAAAACATGTGAAAAACTGTTTTTCAAGTATGGATGACAGAATTTTAAAAAAAAGAAAAAAATGGACCATTTATTTTAAATTTAATGTTCAAGAAAGCAAAATTAGCTCTGCTAAACAAGTAAACATGAAAAATATCCAAATTTTTTAATTTTTTTCAATGAAAAATTCGATGGCTTAAAAGGAATATGTTACATGTCCAAATCAAACTTGACACTTGTGTAATACGTTCTTTTTGCCTTGAAGCGCTATTTATCGAACCTCCGAGCATGTTCAACCATAAAATTGCTTCCTGATGGTCACTCCAATGCATCCTACCTTTCAGTTGAACACTCGGAACCAAAAAAAGACGCTGCGCGGTGAGAGAACGTTTTACTCAGGTGTCGAGATTGATTTGGACATATAACATATTCCTTTTAAGCCATCGAATTGCTATATACTGCATTTCCAATTTTGGATACAGAAATTATCTATATGGGTTTCAAAAATTGTTTTTTGAGTAAACGCTGATTTTGGGCTTTTCAGAGAGAGAGTAGAATCAAGGGAGAACTCAACTCAAAAACCAATTTTCGATACTTAAGGACTTGAGGATGTATGCAGGCTCACATTTCTACTTTCCTTTAATCGATAATTTTGGGTAAAATTTGAGATAAAATCCTGTTTTTACACATTCTGTCAATTACTTGAGAAAAAAATCATAATCGATTTTTTTCAAATCGAGAAACAATCAATGGCAACCTTTTGATTGTAAATGGGACAAAAATAGGTGGTATTTTTTTTTTTTTGAAAAATCAACAAAATAAAAATGCCTGCAATTTCTTCAAGAATAGCATAATCTTACGAGGGCCCATCATTTTGCCTTCAAAGGTCGAGAAAGGTCTCGATTTTCAACTCGAATAACACAAACGAAAAAAAATTAGCAAAAGATACCCTCAATTTTTTCGCTTCCAGGGCTTATTTTCCTTATAAAAACACCCACATGGAAATTTAATTTTCAAAAGCTGTACCGATCATCTCTTTCCAACCATTTTGACTTCACTTTTTCCCCTTGACATCCCAACACGTGCCATTTTTACACGCCTAAATTGTTCATCCCTCGTCGAATTAGACCAAATGGCGAGACTTCACCTTTGCATGAATATTTATACGACGCACAAATGGAGAATAATTTTTTCACAGCTCGTACGATGATGAGGAGTAAGGACGAAGAGGGCTAGAAACGCTGTGGCAGGTCGGCACCCTCATCCAGGACGAGCACACGGTACACGACGTGTATAAAAAATTCCCTCGCAGTATGACCCTCGATTGCGGTATCCAACCCAGAAACCCAAAGCCCTACTGAAACGCAGCCCCACTATACCGTAATCCATCAAGTGGTTTTATGACGCGTCAGCCGTCACGCAAAGCATCTTATGGTCGTATCACGCGTTGGCCGCTGTAAATTTTCACCTTTGTAAATGTCAGCCTGAGACCTCTCGAGCAAATACGCGCGAGGCCGAGGTGAAAATCTTCGCGGCAATAATTACATCGAGAGGTACCTTGCGTCGTCGAGTAGTTTAAACGTGGTACAAGTAGAATGGCACTTGTGATCGTCCGCAACGGTGCCCCCTTTTTTGTTTTCGTTATCTCGTATCCATCTACCGGACAGGTTGCCCCTTTGTCCTTAATTAAGATGGAAAAGAAAATAAAAACTCTTTCGTCGAGTTTTAAAAGCCTCTCGAGAGAATCGTGTCGTATACTGCGTACCTTGGTTCGTATACACGCGTATAGTCCAATTAATACGATGACAATACCGCTCTTCACCGTGCCCCTTATACCTACAACTCTTATCGCTCTTTGGAATTCTCTTCAGCTATATTCGCCGGTGTACTATAATAGAAAATTTTACATAGCAAATATCTCAATTGTTGGTTGAGTAATTGTTGATATAATTACTCGCTCGATTCTCGTTTCTTGGAAAATTTCGCATTAATAAAGGGGAGTGGAAGTTTCAGCGGAATGCTCAAGCACAGTCAAGTGGATGATGGGGATCGTGGCAATAGTGAAAAATTCGGAAATTATTGCATTGTCGAGGTATTTCCTCAAAATTCAAGTAGCTTTATGAAACTTTTTCTCGACCATTTGAATAAACTGAATTGTGTGTCAGAAAATTATGTCGAATGTTATTTTACTGGTTTTATGATGAAAAATTCTGAAAGAGTGGAGACTATTTCAAAGAATTGCAGATGAAATAATTATATATGCAACATGGTCAACAATCTGCCCAAATTTCCATAGAAATTGGAAATTTTTCCAAAAATAAATGACAGAAATATTGATCAAAATACAGGATCTTAAAGATGGTTAAATGAAGAAAAAAGGCTCTGGTGTGGTAAGGGGGTCAATTAGCCCTTGGTCGAACTTTGACCAAATTTTCATGCCATTCGATTTGGCATGGTAGAAGATGATTTTAGAGCGCATGAGCGAATTTTTACCTCACCCCTGGGGGGCTGGGGGGCCATAATACACGATTTTCAAGCTGAAAACTCTTAAAAATTCTATCTCCTCGAGTTTTCAACCGATTTTTTCCAAACTTGGCACAAAGGTAGTGGTACTAGAGGGGAATACCCTGAAATTTTTTCAGATTTTTTCGACCACTCCAATGACCTTGAATTCGACTTTGAAAATTTCAAATCGCCCTGGGAGCACCGTTTTGCCGCGGGGTATAAAGAAAAAAATTTTTTCATGTTTCCCACTCCATTTTACACCACTCAGAATTTTTTCAGATTTTTTCGAGTGGTGGTTTACATGTGGCGTCCGAAAAACTGATAAATCGGTCGTTTTATTACTTTAAAATTATGCCTTTACCATCAATTTCGTATTTTTCATTTTTTTTCTCACTAAAAATACATTCATGCTCGCTTTTTATTAAATTTTGATCAATATTCACCCATTTCCCATGACGACTACGACATTTTGAACAAAGGGTATCCCTGGATATGATAGGCGAATCGGCCCAAGAGCTAATTTTTGAAACTAACCAGCAGACATTATTAAGGACCCCAAAAAATGATTTTAGAAAATTTTTTCCACTCCCCAACTCACCCTACCTCCTTACCCCCACCCCCAAAATAGCGAATTTTTGTCAAAAAATCGTATCTCGGAACCTAATGGACCAAAAATTCCGAAATTTATGTGGTGTAAGTATATAGGGAGTGGTGACCAATTTTTGAAAATTTTTTCAGATTTTTTTGCGATGCATTCTATTCTAAAAAACCACCTTAAAAACTTTGAATTGCTCAAAGGGTCTGGCCGGATAAGGGGTGGTTTGGGCCACGGGTTGGATTTTCGCTTTAACCTTCCCAAAGGGTACCCTCTGATGTAAAAAAATCTGAAAAAATTTTCAACCTCCCCCCCTTCTATTTCTGAGTTATGGCCATTTTATTGCTAGATTTTCAACAATTTTTAATTTCAACTGTTGTGAAGGAAATTGTCTGTTCTTTGGCACAAAGTCACGCCTCGTAAAAACGTATTTATGATATTTTTGTCAAAAAGTTGGTACATTACATATCTTCATGCGTTTTCGGCTATATGAAATTTTCAATCATTGCAAAAAAAACACCATATAAGCATGTATAAGTGAAGAACAACCAATTTGTGAATAGTATCCCACAAATGTGTATTTCAACGTAGATTCACGTCACATATTCAGTTTTGGCGATTTCGAAGCCGCAAGGGTCAAGAATCGCAGAATACCTACTACATATATAAAAATGTTTTTAGCTGATTCTTTCACATTTTTCAGCATTTCGTGCAGAAAGAAATGATGACAACGTCGAATTTGTATTTAGCTGTCCAAAATATCTAGATAAACTCCCTTTTCGCGATCGTTTCAATTGAAATCTCGAAATTCGCTATTTCTGTCATAAAAAGTCAGTGAAAATGGATTTCTGAGAATTTTTCAGTTTTTCTTTGCGATGCATTCTATCCCAAAACCCACCCTAAAACATTGAAATTGATCCAATTCCAAAACTAAAAGACATAAATTCTTTCTTTTTGATATAAATGCAACTCACCTTGATAGGTACAATAATTTGAATTTTTTGTTTCAATTTCAAATTTTCATTTCCCAGCCCATGACAAAAAATGCACTGTAGTACAAGAGCAAAATATTAAGATGAAATGAAAAAAAAACCTTTCTTTCATAATTTGTAGGTACGAGACATAGGTAACTTTGTGCCAAAGAACAGACAATTTCCTTCACAACAGTTGAAATTAAAAATTGTTGAAAATCTAGCAATAAAATGGCCATAACTCAGAAATAGAAGGGGGGGGGGAGGTTGAAAATTTTTTCAGATTTTTTTACATCAGAGGGTACCCTTTGGGAAGGTTAAAGCGAAAATCCAACCCGTGGCCCAAACCACCCCTTATCCGGCCAGACCCTTTGAGCAATTCAAAGTTTTTAAGGTGGTTTTTTAGAATAGAATGCATCGCAAAAAAATCTGAAAAAATTCTCAAAAATTGGTCACCACTCCCTATATACTTACACCACATAAATTTCGGAATTTTTGGTCCATTAGGTTCCGAGATACGATTTTTTGACAAAAATTCGCTATTTTGGGGGTGGGGGTAAGGAGGTAGGGTGAGTTGGGGAGTGGAAAAAATTTTCTAAAATCATTTTTTGGGGTCCTTAATAATGTCTGCTGGTTAGTTTCAAAAATTAGCTCTTGGGCCGATTCGCCTATCATATCCAGGGATACCCTTTGTTCAAAATGTCGTAGTCGTCATGGGAAATGGGTGAATATTGATCAAAATTTAATAAAAAGCGAGCATGAATGTATTTTTAGTGAGAAAAAAAATGAAAAATACGAAATTGATGGTAAAGGCATAATTTTAAAGTAATAAAACGACCGATTTATCAGTTTTTCGGACGCCACATGTAAACCACCACTCGAAAAAATCTGAAAAAATTCTGAGTGGTGTAAAATGGAGTGGGAAACATGAAAAAATTTTTTTCTTTATACCCCGCGGCAAAACGGTGCTCCCAGGGCGATTTGAAATTTTCAAAGTCGAATTCAAGGTCATTGGAGTGGTCGAAAAAATCTGAAAAAATTTCAGGGTATTCCCCTCTAGTACCACTACCTTTGTGCCAAGTTTGGAAAAAATCGGTTGAAAACTCGAGGAGATAGAATTTTTAAGAGTTTTCAGCTTGAAAATCGTGTATTATGGCCCCCCAGCCCCCCAGGGGTGAGGTAAAAATTCGCTCATGCGCTCTAAAATCATCTTCTACCATGCCAAATCGAATGGCATAAGAATTTGGTCAAAGTCAGACCAAGGGCTAATTGACCCCCTTACCACACCATAGCCTTTACTATGAAGTCAAAATTGCCTGAAATAAAAAACCAAGCTAAAATTGTGTAAACTACATACGAAAATTTATGTCACGGGGTTTAAGTAAAATGTTGCAGAAAAGTTTTGCAATTGTTGAAAATATTGCAAAATATTTTGAAAAGAACAAAAATGTTCGTTAAAAACGCCAAAGTCAATAATATTCTAAGAAATTATATTAAAAATTTGGTAAAACATGTCAAAAAAAAAGAATTTTTACAAATATTTCTCAAAAACAAAGTTGAAGTTGTTCGAATACCGAAAAATCCGGATGAAATATCCCATCCCCCACCCCCTCCCAACAAAAAGTAGGAGACAGTCATGTTATATAAACTGAGATTTGACGAAATATTGGGTAAAATATCAGGAAAATTGTTTAAATTGACCATAAAATTTGAAAAAATTTAAAAATTATTGTTTAAAATAACATAAAGTATTGGATACTGTCATAATAATCATTCAAATTTCATAAATAATAAAAATTTATAATTTTTAAAATTCAATTTGTAATTCAAAAAATCGTTAAAAAGATAGAAGTTGATGCAATGTTGAGAAATTGGACAGCTGCATCACAACAAATTATTTGTATTTGAAAAAATTATGAGTACAAAAAAAATTAAGCAGTAAAATTTCACAAAAATTGCAAACATTAATAAAAAAAATACTTACAATTCAAGAAAAATGGCGTCTCGTTAAGATTTCAATAACGAAGTACCTATCTATTGAAAAATGTTGTACTAATCATAAAAATGTTGATAAAACTTTATATATGAGAAAAGTAAAAAGTTCATCAATTGCTCACAATTGTAAAAAATATCAAAAAATATTTCAAAAATTATTTTTGAAAGAAAAATGATCAAATGTTGACAAAAATCGATTTAAAGCGTAAAAAAAATATATTTTCGAAAATTAGGAAATGTCATGAAAATTATTTCGAAACACCGTTAATTTTAACAAAGTCTTCGTCAAAATGAAACCTTCTACAAATCATGGATTTGCTTTTGAAGTCTTCAGTTTGTCGAGATGACTTTTTATCAGAATTTCAGATATTTGGATACTTCTTTCATTTTTAAAATTTCAAAAAAAAGTCTCGATAAAATGTTAAAAACAGTGGCAATGAATGGGCCCTTGAGCTTGAGCCGTATAAATTTTCAGCATTCAATTTCCACTATTTTATCAACTATTTCAGATATCTTGGTACCTTACACTTGTTTATAACAAAATGATCAACCACACATTGTTCATGTTGTGATTCTTTTTTTTTTCCTCATCAAAAAAACGTGAGAACTGAGCCCTTTTTTCGAGTTGTGATAGACCATTTTTTCGATTTGGCAAGTAAGCTCTAAACCTTAGATCCAAAACTGCTTGAGTCGTAGCTGTAATTTCAGTGTGGTGGAAAATTTTCAAAAAAACGACAAGAATACCTAGAAATGATCATTTTTAGTCGTTTTCCTAGAATAAAAAAGATTTGAGTCTTAGCTGTAATTTCAGTGTGTAGGAAAATTTTCAAAATGTCGTTTTTCTAGGAAACGAGAGGAAACGACGATTCCATCATTCCTAAATATGATGAGTTTTAGCCGTTTTCCCAGAATTAAAAAGATTTTTGTCGAAGGTGTAATTTAAGTGTACTATATGTACTGGAAAATTTTCAAACTGTCGTTTTTCTATAAGAAACGACAAGAAACGACGGGTCTATCATACCCAAAAATGATCATTTAAATTTTTGTGTCATTTTGGATAATAGTTTGAAAACGTTATTCCAACTTTCATGGAATTTTAAACTAATTTCAAATTAATTTTTTAAATTTTTTAAATTAATCTTTCGATAATTCAAACGCTTTTAACAAATTTCAAACAATTTTTTGCCTGCTCGTGATATTTTCTGACGCCCTTTCACCAAATATTACAACTTTGGTAAAATTTCAAACAAATTCAATTTTCTTTCATCGCTTTCACACTTCGAATAAAATTCGCGACATTTTGATAAATTTTCACGCCACCCAAAACGATTTTCACGACAAGCCACAAAATAAATTTCTCATCAAGAAGAAAATTTTTCAGAATAGTGTAAAATCGTTTCTAGTCAACTTCACACAAAGTAATCCACAAAATTCATTCGCTATTCCAAAAACGAAACTAAAAGCTTTTTACACACTCGTGGATCGTTAATGAACGATACGTAAGGAGACGCGGCGACGAGTAGGAGGGAATTGAGGTTTTTCACCTCTCACTTACTACACAGGTATACGCACATCGTTTGAGCCATAACTATATCGCGAGTACAAACGAGCGATGAAATTTCCGTTTCATTACGTCATTTACAGGTGCCTTTAATGTACATAATATAAGCGTATGAAAGTTTATATGTATAGAGGGAAAATTTCACGGGTATTAGATGCGAAGATTAGGAAATGGAGCGGGGATTCGTAAAGGAAACGCAAAAAGAATCCTTTACCGAAGCTGTCTCGAGTTAGAGGCACGAGAACATGGACGCAATTTCTCAGCACAGCGGATGTTTTAATAGTTTGGAAAAATCTCGCTGGGGATAAATGAAGAACGACGATGCGATGCTGAGGTGGAAATGTTTAACAAGGTGTATTTTTCGCTCGAACGAATCGAATTTTCGTCTCGAGCGGTATAGTCTATCTCACTCACTTTCGCTCTTTTTTTTACACCGAATTGTAGCCGGGTTTTTTTCGCTGTCGCGTCATTTAAGCCAGAGGGAAAAAAAGGCGATGTTAAAACCTTTTGAAAAAATAGTATTTAGTTTTATTGCGAAAATAACCAGTGTTTTGAGACCAGTCGGGGCAGAAAAAAAGAAATTATTTTTTCGAGTGTAAATTCGATTTCGTAAAATCGAAAAGTTTATGAAAAACGAATGCGCAGTGCGTAAGGATGGCTTATCTTTCTTTAGTATCTTTTTTGTGGATGCTCGATGGAAATTTCTTTTGATTGAATAAAAAATAAAAGAAAGAATAATTGAAAAAATAATGCTATAGAAATGGAAAAAGATGAAAATTCTCGAATTTGATTGTAAAACTTGTGAAAAAATTCAAAAAATACGAGAATGACGGTAATTTCGGGTAATTACCGTAATTTCAGATAATGAAAAGGAACAATCTAGATTTTTCGAATAAAACTTTGGTCAATGGAAAAAATTCTTAGAATATTAAATTTGAGTAATTCCATGGTAATTACCGTAAATTTACGGTTATAAATAATGGCGGGATTTTTATTCAGCAGTAATTAAATGAAAGTTCAAGTTAAGCGTAAGTATGGTAACTAAAAAAATAATTGATGATTGAGATTCAGTATTTTAAAATTATTTGAACGATCTGCTGAATTCTGTATTCAGAAATACATAGAACATGATTCAGCAATCAGAGCATTGTTTAAAATAGGTATTTCTTAGCAATAATTACCAAAGAATTTCATATTTAGGATAATACGGCAAGTAAAGGGATAAACCACAGGTAATTACGGTAATTACTGAATATAATCGGTAATTGGATAAATCTGAAGAATTTTCTTATTCAAAAATAGAAGTAAATAAAATAAAATTTCATTTGAAAATTTAAATTTATTTGTAATATTTAATGACTGGGAAAGATTAAATCGATGATAAATTCGGAAACTGAGCAAAAAATAATAATAATAATGAGTAAAATAGCGGTAATTATTGAAAAGCATTGATACCTGACTGAGATTCAAAAGTTGAATTTTGATTAGCTTTAATGAATTTTACATTGTTTTGGTTTCTAGGAATAAAACTCAATTTACTGAGACATATCTCAAATTGGATTGAAATTCCTTGGCAATAAATACCAGAGGTAATTACCGAAAATTGACGGTAATTATGGTAAGTACCAAATATTGACGGTAATTGTGATAATTACCAAATATTGACGGTAATTATGGTAATTACCGAAAATTGGCGGTAATTATGGTAATTACCAAATATTGACGGTAATTATGGTAATTACCAAATATTGACGGTAATTGTGGTAATTACCAAATATATTGACGGTAATTGTGGTGATTACCAAATATTGACGGTAATTATGGTAATTACCAAATATTGACGGTAATTGTGATAATTACCAAATATTGACGGTAATTATGGTAATTACCGAAAATTGGCGGTAATTATGGTAATTACCGAATATTGACGGTAATTATGGTAATTACCAAATATTGACGGTAATTGTGGTAATTACCAAATATATTGACGGTAATTGTGGTGATTACCAAATATTGACGGTAATTATGGTAATTACCAAATATTGACGGTAATTGTGGTAATTACCGAAAATTGACGGTAATAGACAAGTTGCACGAATTTTTTTTTCAAAAAAAATATGATAGATCGAAAGTAGATGTTAAAATATGAAGATTTAAAAAAAAATTCGAAAATTGGTCCATTAGGACCCGCGTAATGATTTTTTGAAAGTTGCGTTTTTTTCGTAGCTCTGAAAAAGGGGGCGTGGTCCAAGGACGTACTATAATATGGACTGCTAATCCAATGTTAAAAATGAGCGTTGTTTTGAAGCTCGATATATAGGTGCACTTTTTGGATATCGGGAAATCCGAAAGCGAATGGTATGAACAATTTCTGTTTGGCGGCTGTGTATTATTAATTTACTTTGAAAATTCGAGGTACATTTCCACAGGAATGGAAATATACAACACCAAAAACATTGCATAATTTGTGTTATTATTCTCAATATTACAAAATAGGTATTTTTTTTATTAGAAATAGGGAATAATTTCATGAATAGATGATTTTTTCAATCAGAGTTGTCTTGAAATTACTTTCACTACATTGAATTGATATGTATTTTTAATGGTGATATACCTTGAGTTACCATAATACAGAAAAACCTTTGGCCACTGAACAAATAACTTTCGGTGATAAACAAGAGATCTTGAGCATGCGCACTCAATTTAGAAAAAACTGCACCTATATATGCTGTTTCAAATCCCTCGATTTGAATTAGCAGTCCATATTATAGTACGTCCTTGGCGTGGTCACTGTGACGTAAATAATTCGGATTTTATCAGATTTTATGGAAAATAGTTGGCTGGTGGGTATAAAATGATGCGTATTTTCTAAATACAGGAACAAAAACAGAATTTTCAACGTACTTATCAGTTGTTATCAATGAAAATTCAGTTTTTATTCTCGCATTTAGAAAATACGCATCATTTTATACCCACCAGCCAACTATTTTCCATAAAATCTGATAAAATCCGAATTATTTACGTCACAGTGACCACGCCCCCTTTTTCAGAGCTACGAAAAAAACGCAACTTTCAAAAAATCATAACGCGGGTCCTAATGGACCAATTTTCGATTTTTTTTTAAATCTTCATATTTTAACATCTACTTTCGATCTATCATATTTTTTTTGAAAAAAAATTTTCGTGCAACTTGTCTATTGTGGTAATTACCGAAAATTGACGGTAATTGTGGTAATTACCAAATATTGACGGTAATTAATTATGGTAATTACCAAATATCAACAGTAATTAAGGTAAGTATCGAAAATGAACGGTAATAACCAAAAATGGACGGTAATAATAATTACAAAAAAAACACTTGTCGTGGAAATGACCAAAAATGAACGGTAATTACGGTATTAACCGAAGATGAATAGTAATTACTGAAAGTAAATATGCAATTATGGTAATTATCAAAAATAAATATGTAATTATGGTAATTACCGAAAATGAATGGTAATAGAGATCTAATGTTTCGGTATTTGACGAATCTGGGGATTTCTTTTGCAATGACAAAAAAAATCAATTTACAGTCAGTATTCAGTACGGCGTATTAAGAAATAATTTGTTGGTAAAAATTACGGTAATTACCGTATATTATTAGCAAATGCGGCTTAATATTTAGATAGTTGACGAATCCAAACAATTTTTTATGATCGGAAATTAACGCGATCATATTCAAATTTACAATTAAGTTTGCTCAGTAATAATCACAGTGATTAAAGTAACGGACTACGAGTAATTACGGTAATTACCCTACACCATCGGTATCTAAAGCCGAATCTTCAATAATCGACGAATTTAACAACCTATTACAACGTATTCGTCAATCAAAGTAATGCAATTCTTCGCGACAGATTCGGAATAGTAAAAAAAATAGTAAAATACACACCGACGCGAATGTTGATAACGCAAAACGTCAAGTATTCAATTCAAATTCACATCCTACATCATCGAACTATCGGCATTTTCACAAAACGCCCACTAATACGAGAGCTTTTCAGCGTTATTCTTTTCATGCTTTTTACCCGCTTAGTTCATTTGATCGGTAGAAGGGCTCCCGCGCCCCGCCGCCCAGGAGAGAAAATTTTCCAAACGGTTGAAAGTCGTCGTCGTCTCGTTGAAAACGTGAACACAGCTTCAGCGACCTGCTTTTAATCTATATAGCGTGCCTTTTCGATTTTACATTATAAACGTCGTAGTGAACCGCTGCGTTATAAGAGAGATCGACCTGACAATAGGCTTTTGCTTACGGAGCGCTTCTTGCTTCAGTATAAATATTTTTAAAAGGGATAAAATAGCGAGAAATTTTCTCCGGTGAGCTGAGGTCGCGGTTGGCCTCTTCATCACTCCCTGACTCGTCTGCTACTCCAGCGTCGGTATTCTTTTGCATATACATTCTATATACTTAAACTTAACGCGTATAAAAGCTCAGTAGGAAAAAAAGAGTAAAGCTTCATCTCTCCTCGCCTTCTCCGGCGCAAATTCTCTTATTTTAACGTTCAAAAGATCCACTCGAAGAGTTGATTCTGTGCTTTTTTCCCTCTTCTTTTCTTTATACGGATAATATAGTTTCGAGTATTTCCACCGCTGGTGGAGATATACGGTATAAGGCGCTCGATTATGCGGTAGACGAGCGGCCTTTTTTAAAAATACCATCAGACTAGGTCGGTATTTTAATATGCGTGTGTCATGCTATTTAAAATAGGTACGAACGAGAAGAAAAATACGGAAAATTATAACGAGGGGAAGTTCACATACACGAAGAACGGCGCGATGGCGTAATTTACCTACATCGAACGCAGACGAGGAGAAAATAAGGCTAAAAAGTGTTCGCGACTCGACGCAGAGAAGGGAGAAATAAAGAAAGCGCCGGTGACCAAGTTTTATTATTTTTCTTTCACCTATTCTCCGAAAGTTAATAATCCACCACTTCCGCGCAAATAATATAAATGAATTATGTACGGTTGGAATACGGCTTATTTAAGATATAATTTTACCAACGTTTATCGATCGGATTTTTAAATAATGCGAAAAAATATCCAAGGCGGTTTTTTTTTCGTTCACCTCATCGAGTCGTGTTTCGCGTTCGCGTAATTATATCTCGGACGAAGGTGGAATTTTCGTTGGCAAAATGACGGCTTTCGAGAGAATATAATTTATCTACGAAGTACACGTGATAATTTTGTCTATGGATTTGCTGGTAGAAGATCAGGTGAGGGGGCCAGGTATCCTATCTGTTGCATGTCAGTCGTGGGAATGTAGCACGTGGCCGGGGCACTGTACAACGAAATTTCACAACTTCAACAGTGGACCAAGTTTATAAAGGGGTGAAAAACATAGATAAGCGTTTAGGTACTCGTACTCGAGACGTTGGCTTGCCCGGTCCCGATCGTTTCGACAATTCCGACGCATATTGTTTCATTGTTCGTCGTTCAACTTTGGCCAAGTTTTCCTGCTCTCCGAAACAAGTTTATCGCGAGAAAGATAATTAAACGTAAGTTTGCGGTTCGAAAAACTAACTAGCGTCGAATATTCGCCGTATTGCGAACGCACCGTTCGTTTAATTAAAGTGTAAATTATAAGTAAGGTTGTGAAATGAACTAGGAATTCGGTCGAGTTTTCATTTTTACGTGAATTAAGATATCTTTGAAATGGATGGCGAGGAAAAAAATTAGAGGTGGGTGATCGAATTTGCAAAAGGGGTCAATGACACAGAAATCAGGTTTTTCTCAAAATTTGAAGCTTTTTATAGTAGAAAAACTCGAGATGATTCATCTCATTTAGGAATTCATCTAATTTCCCATTCAATCGAAGAGGCATTTTTTCCCAAAAACTGAAATACTTAATTTTTGATATCTTTAAAATCTATTCAAATTTTTGAAAAAAAAATCAATATTCACAATTTTTTTTTTAAAAAAAAAGAGAACAAAATGATTTCAAAAAAAAAAAATGGAAGAATAAGTTTCAAAAAAACAAGAAAAAATTAGAACTCGGTTTCTATTTTTTTTTCAAAAATGATTTTATTTTTATTTCAGGGGTTTCACATGAATTCAAGTTTTACACATCCGAAAATAGAATGTATTTTTCTGTTTCAAAACATTCAAACTTCTTGGAAGAAAAGAAAGAAGGGGAAGGTTCATGTACTAAGTCAAGAATCAAGTTTTCTGTTTTTACATTTCACAAAAGAATACATGAATTCATCGAACCTAAACTGAGCAAGAGAAAAAAATGCTACAAAAGAAGAGCCTCAAAAACTGAAAATTCATACTTTTGAAAAATTTTAACCGCAAGCTTCATAATCATAAGCTAGAAAGAAGCGAAGAATAGGCTTAAAAATTTGTGATTTTCGGAGGTAAAATTTATTTTTCACTTCGCTGTTTTTTTTTCTTCAAATCCTTGTCTCAGAAGTAAAAATTTGAAACCACTTGACTTTCCAAGTTTTTCAAAAATGACATACATAAATTAAAATTATTTAAGCAGAACTAGTAAATTCGAAAACACGATATTTAGCTTCTGGCTGCTTTTCTTTCCCTCAATCACGTTTTTTCGCATCAAAAACAGGAAAGACGTCGTTCGTCAGCCATCAGGCCGGCACATTAACAAAAATTACCCTTTACAGTGGGAAAATTTTAATCAACTTTTCACCGCGAATAGCTTTCCAGCGTTATAATGAATTTTTAATTAAAACGTCCAAAATAAGACAGAAAGAGGGAGAAGTTTTTAGGGTAAAATTAATAATTTTAATACGGCGGATTTCCCCTGCCACTTCCACGCTCTCGAGCACCGTCAACTCGACGGTACATTACCTGTGCTCTTACCTCTGTCAGTTCTAATCGTAAATATCTTATCGGTTGTAAAATAATTTGTATTTTCGGACTCCCCAGAACGAGAGTGGCGGGGCAGAACAGAAGGGTAAATTACGAAGCTGCGCTGGAGCTGAAATCACGGCAACGATGGCGCGGCTGCGGCGCTTAATTCCATCTCGGTCTTGTAATAAAAATAACGTTTAAAAGCCGTCGGTTATTTTCGGCTTAATATTAGGTTCAATTTACAAGTGGCTGAGAGTCTTTTAAAAGCTCCCTTCTGCTGTTCGTGATCAACGTAGAAAAGCCGGCTTGTGTCGAACGTCTTAATTAAATTTAACCAGCGTCGTTTTAAATGCTGGTATCCGTGTCTGCGGATAAAGGCGAGAAGACGACGGCATCGTCGCAGCTGCAGCATCGGCCACGATATTATAACGAAATTATACCGTAGTGACGTTAATATGATAAGTTTATCCGTCGGCGTGAGAGATTTATACGATGTCTTGGTAATCTCAAAAGCAAATGTTCGGACCAGTTTGACAACTAAAGTAAAATGACAATCCGTCGTCTTGCTTTTTTCCTCGTTTAAACTTTCGACAAAATGAGCCTCTCGGTATAAAAAGCCCACCGATCAGGCAGCTTTGCCGCAGAAATACACGTCTGTGAGTGAAATTTTATAGTATAATGTTTCGCGCGACAACGACGTTCGTCGTAAAAATTCAATACACTCGAAACTCAGGCGACAAAATCGACTCAGCGGGCGAGAAAAAAATTACATTCAACAATGCGAACTCATTAAGCGTATCTGGCCTTTTCTCTCGTACCATCTATTCGCTTCTATGGGTCTTCTTTCGCCGCAGCAAAGCTCACTCTGCGAAGCGAATATTACAATTGATAATTTCGTTTTGAAAAGTTTTCATTAAAGTTGGCATCCGCGTTAATACCGCCCCAACGATGATGTCATTTTTTTAACCGTCGTCGTTTTTCCCGACCAGAAAAAAAACAATGTGGTCGCTTGCTGCGATGCTTTTTCAACGGTATTTCCTCAATGACAACGTTATAGTTTTCAATATTAATAAAAAAAAAGGTTTGAATAATAAACGTATTGTATTTCATTTCAAATTTTATCATCAAATAACCAGGGAAAAATCTCTGAAGCTGTACTCTCAATAGAAAAAATAGCTGCGATGAGGATGAAACACCATTATACCCTAAAAAGAGACATGAGAATATGTCAAAGAAATATTGGTCGAAATTATTCCAAAATTTCCAATATTTTCATATAGTTTTTTAATATGACAAATATTATTTTCACAGAACGAGATTATTTCAATCATTTTCACGAAATATAGTGAGCCAGGAGACTCAACTCAATATTTTGCTCAAATGATTTGAGAGATCTGTAAAAAATTCATCTTATGTTTTCGAGGTCTTGGATTGTTCGAGTTTCATTCTTAAAAATAGTGGGAGGGGTAAACAGGAGAAGGAGGTTAAAATTGAAATTTTATATTTTCTCAAGATGGTAGATTACGAATTTCGTACTCAAAAAAGTGTAGGAGGGGTACGGCAGGGGAGGAGGTTAAATTAAAGTTTTACAAGGATATTTTAATACGTTAAAATATCAAAATTTACCAGGTTGTAAATTGTGAATTTTGTACTAAAAAAAATTGTAAAAGTGGGAGTAAGTATTGGCGAATATCCCCTTTTTAATAATACATTGATAATTTTTGATGAAGTATCACCAATGTTTATGAAATTTTCAATTAAAAGGTATAG
The DNA here is from genome assembly GCA_038380155.1 of Pseudococcus jackbeardsleyi. Lineage (NCBI taxonomy): Eukaryota > Metazoa > Arthropoda > Insecta > Hemiptera > Pseudococcidae > Pseudococcus > Pseudococcus jackbeardsleyi. The sequence continues at coordinate 59,880,903 of CM076242.1, forward strand.
CCTGTCCGATTTCGACCGCTTCAAACCCCCCCCCCCCAAAAAAAAAAATCTTCTTTATACTGGAAAATAATTTTGACAATATTAGATTCCTAGCACAAGTACCCCGGGGGGGGGGGGGCAAACATATATTTTTGTCAATAATTTAAATACTTTTCAACAGATGATTTCGATTTTCTTTAAATGCAGTTTCTGAAGGATTTGTAGAAATATATTTTTTTACGTTTCTATGCAATTTTACGCCGAGTTACCACTTCATGATGTCTACTGGATTGAGAAAATGAAAATTCATGCAATTTTCATGTTTTTCATGATTTTCATGCCCGGTAGGCACCATGCACTTTTTGAAAATTTTGAATCCTGTTTTGAAATGAACAGTCGAAGGTAAAATGAATTTTTTCCCCAAAATAATTGCCATGATTAACCCATAAAAATATCACAAAAATTTCTAAAAATTTTGAAATGACCTAAAATAGGCTTCGAAAGTTCGAATTTTTCGATTATGATTTTATATGGACAATCATAAATTTCACTTTTAGTGATAAGCGTTATTTTCGTTGCACTCGTTTCGAGGAAAAAAATTCCATGACTCTTCATTACAAAAGAGGATTCAAAATCTTCAAAAAGACGTGAATCGGTGAAAAATTACCCAATTTTTTTCAAATCTAGAGTTTCACAACTTTTTCTAGAAGAAATCTAAAAAAAAAAACACGAAATTTTTATCTGTATTCAGAGAAAATGAAAAAATTAGGAACGAAAATAATTTATACATTTTGCCCTCCCCCCCCCCCCAAAAAAAGTACTTGAGCTAGGATTCTAAAACCATTGTCAAAATTATTTGCCAGAATAGGCGATCCATTACAGTAGGAGCAATCGAATTCGATTACAAAGGTCAAATTACCCCACTTGACCGGCTATACCTTTTGGTAAAATATAAATATGTACGTTGACTTATATTGTCCAAGACTTTGCTGAAATCTTCCTTGCTTCAAGAATTCTATCACCTATTTTTTGCAATATTTCATTCCGACGTGAGAAAAATTCATCAACGTATAATTATACATCTAGATATAATAAGTTTACCATGACATTCCATTTACCCTCTGCTCTTCTCAAAACAGAATGAAATCGTTGACGAAAGAATCGATACGAATGGTAACTCGATAAATATAATTAACGAAGTGAATTTATGACGGCATGGCATGGCACGAGGACAAGACATAGGTTAGGTACTGATGACTAATTTCCATTCGTAGTAGCTCATATGCTACCAGCTGTGAATTTTCAACATAAACTAAGATAATATGCATACTCTGTAGTATCTTAGTACCGTTAGAAGCCAAGTTAAAAAAGAAAAAAAAAACAAACAAACGAAACAGCGAAGGAAAAAAACGTGATTTGTAAGCAAATATGACCATCATAAGAAACGAGGACCAAGCTTTCAATTCTCGACATAGATATTTCACCATTGGTACCTTTTTTCCAACACCTCTATGATGTTTTTCTTACGTTAGGTACACTTTTACCCTGACTAGAGTCCAGACTAAACCGAAAAACCGATAAGAAATATTACGCGATATAAGCGAATCCCCTTTGAGAATTTGCGAGCTGCTTTGTATTGGATTTTTTTCCATTTCAATTTGGAGAATTGGAAAAATTGAATAAATCCGGAGGGTTGCAGAAATAATACGAAAGTGTTGGAATTCTGGTCTATGAAATAACGTCTGTAAGTGAATTAGTCAGCGTAGTTGTACGGTCTTCTTCCACCTTCTATGGGGAAAATTGTTATTAACGAGAATCGTCGGTGGCGTTTCTTAGTTAGTCTAAAGACGATACTATTACCGAAATTTTGGTAGTCAGTCTTGAATTGAGGCACATCAGTTTCACGAATAATCCAAAGTTTAAAGTTGACAAAATTGCAATTGAAAAAATTTTCAATTTATAAATTTATCAGGCTCCTGTCTCTTTTCAAGTCGAAGTACAACAAATACATAAATTAATGGAGAGGATTGGCATTTACTAATTCAATAATTAATTTTTTTGAATTTCGTCATCGAAAAAAAATTACAAGATAAAGAAAAAATGATCAATGTTGCCAAATTTTGAGCAGAATTGGTAGTTTTTTAAGCTGTCTAGTCAAAAAATTCAGTGTTTTCGTTCGTAAACCGTGCTTAAAAAAAGAAAATTTAATTTAAAAAAGTTGGCAATACAAATTTTAGAATTTTTTTAAACAGCTTTTTACGCTCGAAATCTTCACTCATAATTATTTTGTTCGATTTTAGAAGTTTTGAAGATTAATTCAACAATTTTTTTTGGAAATTCAAATTTTCACAACAACCTGAGAGAAAAATTAAGATGAATTGAATACTCGTATATCCTTGAAATTGAAGGGAAAATCCTACTTTCAAAACGAACTTGAAATACAAAAATAATATTGAAATGCATTTTCCATTGTAGGAATAGGTAGGCAACTCACAAACTAAATTTAGAGAAGACGTACCTAAGGCAGAAGGAAAAAATCTGAAGCTCAAGCAAAAATTTTTCTGATTCTTCCAACTCAGAATATCTACTATATTTTTAAATTTTTTACATTCCAAAATGAAAAATAATTTTCCTAAAAATATTGCCAGTGTCTTCAAAAACTTTTCAACTCAAATCCTATACTTTTTCACTGCTTGTACCAATTTTTTTTCAACTGTATGCAAGTCTTCTTAGACATACGTTCATCATCAAATACAATCACAGCCCTCATTAGGCATAACATACGACTCCGAAAACTCTCTCTCCTTTCATCTCACCCTCTATCCGGCAATAAAAACACATTGCAATCTTAATAGGCGAATTTCAGCTCCCTCGAACGATGAAAATTGAGGAAATAAAACGAGTCGTGCGCGAAAATCAAGGCAGAGAAATGGGTCCAATGAAATTTATAGCTCAATGTATCCATTAAGGTGAGGAGTTCAACATATAAAGGGGCATTCTACACATACGAAATGAAAACGACAAGGGAGCATTCAAAATCATACGGTATTTCAGGTCAAATCGCGGATATTTATTCGACGCCCTGTAGAAAAAGTCGAAAAGGTAAGACCGCGACCTTTCATCTACTCGATGTATTTCCACCATCAGCAAAAATATGTGACCAGTTTTGTCACAGTTTCAAGGCGATAAGTCGCGATACGCTATCAAACTGCCATTAGATGGCCCGTAACTCTAATCTTTTGATCTTTTTCGGGTGAAAATTACTTTTTTGTTTTCTTTGCGGCCGTACGTTGCGACGATGTAACCCGACGCGATCCATGTATTGGTAGAAAAGCTTCGGGGAGTACGATGGCTTTATAAATCTATATAAGGCATAAAAATGGGGGCGTCGATTACGCAATATGGGTGTTGGGTGTATCTGTGAAACTATTTTTTTTCTATATCAGATCAACGTATACTAAAAATAATGCTTCCGGAAATGGTTGTTAACGATGGATGAGAAAAAAAAGACGGCTTTGATCTTCGGTATGCGGTGCGTCGGATTTCGGTGAAACCCTTTTTTTTTCTCTATTTCACTCTCGCAGGTTAATCCTATCGCCCCCACTGGTTGTATTTCGGTACTCCCCATATATCGATTTGTTTACGTTTGTTTACACGTTTAATGAGAAAACGGCGGCGGCGGCCCGAAATGTAAATTGAAATGGGTTTTTGGGACGTCATATCGAGCTTCCTTTTTTTTCCACCTTATGGAATTTCAACCTTTTTTCCCCCATTCATTTCGTTTACATTTTTGCCCAGTTTTATTGTATTGTTGTGATTCGATTTGCCTTCTGTGTATCGTTCGTTCGCCTGCTCTTTAATCTCCGATAGATAATTTCGGTGGAATGGTGGTTTTCAGGTGGAAGGAGGTTCGAAGGGTATACAATTCGATTGCAGTGTACGTGTAATCGATTCCAGAGGTATTTTTACATAATATGAGCTCATTTTCAATAAATCGTCGCCACGCTGGAACCTTTGCTCGGGCTCGTGCGGTAAATGGAGACTTTTGTTTAGTTCCTTTCGATTATTATACCTCCTGGGTTGTGATGGTAAAATATGCTGCGTAGTTTACCGAACCAGCATTCCCGAACGAGGTGCTACCAAAACGGAAATGAGGAGATTTCCACAAAAGGATTTTCCTTTCGAGTGTTCGGTTTATGCATAAGTATACGATGCTGTGTCGCATTTTCATTTAGGAATGAATTATGGGTTCGAAAATCTCAAGAAGAGAGTATTTTAGTGGGTTTTCCCAAACATGAGTTTTTTCCAAAATTGAGTGGAATATTCACGAATAATTACCGTAAATATTTTAATAATTACGGTAATTAACTGTGAATATTTCAGTAATTATGGTAAATAATGGTAAAAATCCCAATTTTGACATTATTTATTTTGTTTCAAATTTTGATCTTTCTTATTTTAATCTGAGCTATCGTTTTTTGACTTATTTCTATGGACCGTTTTATTTTTGATTTGAATTTTAGTCTTTTTTATTTGAATCCGAATGTTGAAGCCTTGCCCAAGAGAAACGAGGACAGAAATTTTTTTATAAAAGAAAGAAGTCGAAAAATGATTAAAAAGCAATTCTTCATTTTAAAAATTATTGAGAGGAAAATGTTGAAAATTCATGCTTTTTGTGGAAAATGATCAAAATGCATGCTATTTTTATGTTTTTCATGATTTTCATGCCCAGTAGACACCATGAAAAAAGAAAAAATGACTTGGAGGGAACTTATTTTATCAAAAAGGGGCCAAAATTACTCTCTTTTCAATTTGTCTCGAAGCAGCCTTAATTCAAGTTTCTAATTCTGATTATACCAAAAAAATTTGAAAAAGTGTGCAAAAAATTTGCATAAATCTTTCGTAAATCAAAACCCAAACATTTCCATTAAGTCAAATTGAGAAAAAAACCAACGTTTCTGCGATTTTTTTTCGTCAAACTTGATTTATTCGCCTGAAAATCCAATGTTGTTATCAGGGAGGTGAGCTGCTAATCTAACCTCTCTTTGGTGAATTTTCGTATGCATATTTTTTACAACTGGAAATTTTTTTTTTAAATTGGGATTTTGAAGACTATTTGATAAAAATAGGGGCAAAAAAATAAAGTTTCAGACAGGAAGCCCATCTAGAAAGCCTGGTGGAGTTCGAGTCAAGTTCGAAAATCGAACAACTTATTTTTTAATTTTGGCCCTTAGGAAAGCTCTCGCCCTTTACTCCCTTCTTATGACATTTGAATTCTTCACACACAGAAATATCAATCGTCAAATTATTTACGACGTTTTTTGGGACACTGAGCTCTAATATGAACTTTTTTCTCTGATACGACTCCCCAAGACCTACTTTTTCCATAATTCTTCATAAATGCTTATAGGATTTTTTTCTTAACCGCAGCGATGATTGAGATCCTTCAAAAATTTTACTTTTAAAAAATTGGGTTCCGTGAATTTTTCAGAAAAATGTTCCACGATTGCATTGGCAAAATTAAAATTCGAAATTGTGAGATATTGGTAATTTTTTTCAACTATTTCAGGCGAATTCCCTCTTCCTCAAAAGCTGCATTTCTCGAATAAGTATATTTAGTTACATATCATTTTTCGTAATAAATTATTTTATGAGGAAGAGGAGGGGAGGAAGGGGGTTTTATGCTACGTTCATAGGTTTACTCATTGAATTTTTTTTTTTTTTTTTGAAATTCTGACTCGTTTCAGCTAAAAATTCATTCTCAAAACTTTAATGTACAATCAGATGGTTTCAAAAAAATGATTCTCCGTTCCAAAATTCATTCTCCTTCAGAAAGTGCGTTTTTGAAATGAATTCACCGGGTAATTTTTTCAGCAGATTTAGTCGAAGACGAAAATAATTCGCCATATAAACTATTTTTAGACTTTCGCGAGTTCTCATTTTCGACTTGAAATCAACCTAACAGAATCTTTCGCCTCGAATGTATCAACCAAAAACATTTATCAATATTAAGTATTTGAACTTGAAAATACATCGAAATTTCAGAATCTTTGGTAATTACTCCGTCGACCGAATCCTCAGATCGTAATTCGACGTTTAAAATTATACGATGCCAATTAAAGGCAAATTAATGTAACTATTCGCATTTAATCACCCTCGTAACATCGTTTAATTTGTCTCGACGCGAGCAAAAATAGACTATACATATTATAACCTTTTAATAACACCAAGTATTTTACTTACCGAGTAAAGCTTGGAAAAGTCTGGATTTGAAAATACGTATTACTCGTTCGATAGCTAATCTCAATTGTTTATCCTGCGGCGATGTCAATTTGGCGTGGTAATCTTCTAATAATTCCAAAGCTCGATGTGCTTCTGTAAAAACACCAACGACACGATCTCGATTAAGTAATTTTCATATTCGGCTAACACATATAATTTACAAGAGGCTACGTCGACATCGTACCGAGCATTTTGTCGACACATTGGTGAAATTTTGGACAATATTCGACGACGTCTGGTCGGTCAAGACAAACATTGGCTCAAATCGCGAAAAACTACTGACGAATGTTAACGTTCTTATAGAAATTCGTCGATGTGACGTCATTATAATACGACAAAGTAGTAAAAATAATAAGGAGGAAATCGTTAAGAGAGTTTGCGGTCTGGGATGGAGCTGAGCCAACGAGTTTATCATTAAATTCGTCTCCCAAATTGCAAATATTTCGTAGCTTCGGTAGGGAAAAAAACCTGGTATGTTGAAAATCACTTTAAACGATGGAATAATAAAACCATCATCGATGTACAAAAAAGCTACCGACGTTTTAGGGGTATTCATTTAACCAATAGAGGACAAGAAAGGATCCATTTTGAAATACGAATCTCTACAGTCCGTTAACAGGACAAAGGCAGGGGGTGGTAAAAAAAGGTAGTCAAACGAATAACCAGATTTTAAACTCGAGTAACAGGTGTTGAAAATATGGAATGTGAAAATAATTTAGGGGTAAAAATTACTCGCAACGAGACGAAAAATATGTAAAATATGTTCGAGGGGTTTCAAACCCTGGAACGAATACAAATTGATTTTTCAATAGGTAGCCAAAATTTGCCCCTTGTTCGACCCAAATGTATGTTCAATTCTTGACGTAGAAATTACCCGATTTCATAATCATTTGGTACGATCGCGAATAATGCTAATGCGATATACATATTCGCAAAAAGTTCTGCCAAGTATTCGCAGTACTGCCTATTCGCATTTGGCTGAAGTGAATTTATTTTAAAATAAATCGTTTTACCTAGATGGCATTACGTAATCGACATAATGTGCAGCAAAGGAGGGACCAAGAAAGCGAGATTATTTTCGGTATTTATAACAAAAAATAAAACGCGAATTTCACAACCTTAAATATAAGCGATTTACCCGCGCGATGTATCAACGGGCCGAATTATTCTTTCGATGCATTCAATTTTGGAAACATTTCAAAATCGTCGTTTGGGCGAATTCGCCCGAGAATGAAAATAGTATGCTAACGGATGTCATTCTAAATACAAATGTGATTAATGTTCTGAAAAAAAGAGGCGAATCTCACGCCGTACAGCATATTTCCAATGTACGAAAATATCGATATTAACGGTACTCTTCGGAAGATTTTCGTTTGAACCAAGAGATAAATACGCATCGGGATTGTTTAATGTTAATTTTTACCTTGCTTTCGAACAGGCATCTTGAAATCTGTAAACGGTTGCCGTTTTCAGAGCAGGTATCTCGTCGATGAGGATTTTGAACGCAGATTTCTAACAATTGCAGATACTACAATCGAATTGTAGAATTATCGTGAGTTTCTCGCACCACCACATAACAACGATAATTACGATACATTAGAATGACCGCGCGAATCGTGCAAACGCGCTAATCGATTACTTACAATTAATTATCGTTAAATTATTATGTTTTTAAATTAAAAATATCACAAAACTAAATATTCGACCGATCAATGATTGCAAACGCTTAAATTTTCAATCCAACGTTCTCAAATTTATTCACCAGTGTCGAACACAACAAACCCTGGAAAAGCTTTGGTTGAATCAGTGTTGCCACGTTATGAAATTTCGATATCAATTACCTACTTAATTTTAAATAGGTAAATAAAAAAATGAACGATAATTCTTCGAAACGAACAAATATCAAAATATTTTTATTGATAACCGCTTATCAATTATCAATGACAAAATTTTTTTATTCTTTATTCCAGCTTTTGAGAAAATTATTGAACAAAATGTGAAGAAATTGCTGAAATAAATCAGGAAAAATTCTATACAGAAAAATTTTTGATCTTGATTTATCGCTAGATTGATCTTCATAGCATTTACGATGCCGATGAGTGCATCCGTTCGAATAGAAAGAGTTCCTCGAGACCAGTTGCCCGCCGGTAGTAAAGTCCTTACCGAGAATGAAGTATTTCAGCATTATGTCGATTTGTTTCAGGAATGGAAACCAGTTTCCGACGTGTATGTTACTCATTTATCATATTTATAAGTTATTATCTTTTCATATTACTAATTTTTAATTCCAGTTGGCCGTTCAAATATGGATGGGCAGGTCTAGGACTAGCTTCATGTAGCGCAAATTTCTTAATTCTGAGTCAATATAGACGACGTTTAAAATTAAATTCTGGCGCATTGGCCTTTATGACTTTTGGATGTGCTGTTGTTCCCTCATTGATATCCCCTTTTGGTCATATTTGGGTACGTAGATTTTTGAATTGGCGATTGTATTGTTTCAGAAGACTTATTTATTTTTCCTGTTTTAGTTCATTACGAAGAAGATATTTCTTCAAGATAACTGCGTGACATGTCTTCATGTCAAATCTGTTGCAATTCAGTTACTCAGTGCCCTCGGATACGCCTTGACCATCAACCCATTCTTATGTTTCTTGGTAATATAAATAAATTCATTTCGAAATATTATAGATGATTGAGCACCATCGCTATTGAATTAATTCAATTTATAGAAAGCGCAACAACTTGCTACTATTCGTCTCCCCGGCTATTCAACTGCAGAAGCCAGACGAGAAACTTGGCAATTGTATAAGAAATTCACTAAACGTGCCAGTGGATCAATATACACTCATTCTATAATAAATAGTATAGTTGCTAGTGCAATCACAGCCCAGGAAATTAAATATTTTATCGCAATGCAAGAGAAAATACAAAAGAAGAATAAAGAAGTAGCAGAGCTGAAGAAAAAATTACCTCAGTAGACTAATGAAAATTATCAGCATGTCGATTAACTGTAAATAAAAATGTTTAGTGTTTTTCTTTAAAAGTGGACGAAGTTTCTTTGAGTAAATTGTATATTTAATGAAATTAACAGACATTAATAAACAAAAGGTTGAAAACAATTAAATGATAGCGAATTTTTTATGACAACATTGAATTTCCTGCTTCCATAAAATATTGCATCTAGTCTGCTAAACAACTTTACATCTAATTGACTTCGACAATTATACTGTTTAATGTTACACGAATACAAACCTATTGTTTACAATGAATTAATCATTAATCGAATCATAATGTAGCGAATTTTAAGTACCTTTTTTTCAAGTTCCGAATTTGGCAGTGATGTTAAAAATTGTTTCGTCGAACCGTAACGGCGTGAGCAATAATCAAAGTTTTTTTAAGTACTTGATCGCCTTTGTTTTGAACTCGTTCCGAACTCGAACTCTCTTTTTTTGAGATCATAACTGTGCAAAAAATTCTTTCTGTTAATTCACTCTTTTTTCACATACGAAGCGAGAATATACTTAAAATATAGCAAAAAAAAAAAAGTAATACCTAATCCGTAAGTATCGTTAAAATTATGTATCAATTTCTCGATACGGATAAAATAATCGTACAGGGCAGACTGGGGGAATTTATAACCTATTAATTCTCAAATGAAAAAAAAAAACAACTCGTATTTAAGGTTTTTTTTGCCTTCAAAACGACTCGATCGTTGTATAAGCAAAATTTCTTCATTCCAAGTACAATTTATCGCAAATCTATAACACAGCAAACATTGATAAAATAATCAAAAATCAATTCTCTGGCTATATAAAAATAGCTAATCACAATAAACGGGATAAAATATGTTAAGATATTAAGCTCGTTAATTTTTCTATTGTACTTTCGTTGCTTGCTGTTAAATTACTACACACAATCGAGACAAAAAACCGGACGATGTTACAGTTTTGCTTTTGATAACCACAGTTGGATTTGGAAACGGTTATTCAAAGATACACTTGTACGTGGATTTAAAAAGAACGAAATTCCGAATAACTAAAATCTGAATGGAACAAAAAAAACAATTAAACATTAATTAAGTAAAAGCAACGGAAAAAATCTGCAGGTGGAAGACACCGAAATGACGTACAAAAAAAACTACAGATAAGATGAGGCAGAAAAAAAACCTACATACAATTAAAATGAGGAATATACGTTGAAGCCTAACATATATAATAGTTACATGCGAACGGAAGCCTAAATATATTTTCTTTTTAAACCCACTGATTGAAATTAACCGTAGTCTATTACATAAAAAAAAAATTACACATGAACTTTATGTATGTACAACCTAAACGAGAGATGAGTCGTCACAGTATGCAAATTCAAGCCTGAACACATGATCGGTTCGAGATGATAAAAAATATCAATTAAAATACTGTATAGACGAGAAAAAGGTAGCGAATACGACTTGTAAAAAACAACTGACTAAAATACAGTACAAGATTAACACAGTACAAACTACACCAGGTCATTTACGTTTTCGTAAAGAGTACATGCTATCTTGGTAATCATTATTGAAGGGCATTCTAGCCATAGGCGGATTACTATAATGATACGAGAAAGGAGCTCGAATAAATCCAACAGGATTGATCGAAGGAGGTTGTGGTTGATAAGATGGGTACATCGAATACGAAGGTGTACTCAAAACGTGCGAATATGTATATCTAGGTGATGGATGCGGTACAGCTGAAGGCGGCTGGTACAAGTTGACGTTGGCGTTATTATAAATATACGACGAAGACACATGATGATGAGACGGATACGGAGAACGTTGCATGGGAATTACGGTAGAATCGTTAGAATACCTGGGATATACGGGGCTCTTTTCGTAGCCCCTTAGTAGTTGCTAGCAATTGGGGTTTTTCAAATTGGCGACGTAGTCTTGATAACTAACGCTGACCTTCTCACTTCGGTACCGAGTCAGTTTAATGTTTCTTCTGATATCTGGCGTAACTGGACCTTTGAAACCACCTTTTCTCAATAAAGAATCGATCGTTTGTACTTGGTCCCAACCTAGAATCAAATTTGTTACAAGGTGCTCATCTTTTAGGCGCTAGCAAAATATTTCGATACGATTACCTTGTTCGGACGCAACTTCAGGTAAATACGTGGCGGTTCTTTTATTGCCCTTTTCGTTATGAAACTCGATTCTTATACCGTGTACACCGACTTCCCAATCACGATAGTCAGCTCCATCTTCGAAATGTCTCAAAATCGATACAGACACATGAAGTTTTGATAATTCATCCATTGTAATCGGACTAAACCGAGTATCGTTACAAGCGCTACGAAATCAAATGACGCCAATTATATAACACTTCGTTGAGATGTAGTTGTTATAATGGATTTTACCTCGTGACAGCGTATTCCCGCAGACCATTATGTAAGTTGATAGCGTTGAATGTTCCGATACATCCTCGAAGACGTTTATCTTTACCAATTTTCCAAGTTACGAACAAAGGACTGCAGATATAAATAGAATTAGTAGAAAATACTCGCATATAATCGTAACACAAACAACACTTGTGATTCTCTTGCCTAAGACTTAGCCTAGAATGAAAATACGTTAGATTAAAAAACTTACTACGGATCGTTGCTGAACTCTGGATTTTTCGGAGGTTCTAAACTATGCAGATGAGAATAAAGAACGTCGAAGCAGAAAAAACACATTTCACGTTTTGCCACAATCTCATTCCCATTTTCTTTGTTGTTCATAATACCATTGCATAAAACACTCGTAGCATTATTAAGCTTCTGCTTTTTGGTTCCACAACACGGTGAACTCATGGCGAACCTTTTCACTAATGAAAACGATCCACTTTAACAACTTTAAGATTTAAAATCGTCCAGATTTACTTCTTTCTTAGTTTCTTTCAAGTTTGTTCTTTATTCCAAAAAGAAATTTAAATTTTTCCTTATCAAATTGGCAAAATATGACGTCACAGACTTGTGATCACGTGACCATCCATATGGGCAGTTAGGGTTGTCTATTTTGAGACAAAAAAAGTTCGTTTACTTGCGAATTTTTCTACTGAAATTTGAATATCTCGACAATTACGCCGAATAATAGTAATTAAAATCCTAGAAAATAAGTACAACGCATATTATGTTCAATGGAATGAAAAAATCAAAATTTCAAAAGCATTAAATGCCTTTGAAATTTTTTATTCACGATTTTTTAATAATTTTTTTCCATCTAGCGACACTGCTTAAATTCAAACAGGACAAAAACAAAACAAAAAAATTATCAACATTCTAAATTCTTGCAAATGCAAATTTGAACGTGAAACGCAATGTAATAATTATTCATCTTATTGTATTGTAACGATATTTCGAGTTTATACGAACTTATAAATCGTAGAAAATGCGTAGTATTTAGTGTACAGTGTCAAAATATGCTATACCATTGTCTTAGCTTGCCGCAGAGACGTGAAAATATCGTATTTACGTACTAAACTGCGTTGTAATATCACAGTGACTTTCACCTTCTCTGCTCAGATTATTTTTAGCTCGAATGTATTAATAAAGTCGCAATGAGTTCGAATACTGGAACACATAAACGAAATGTTCAAAATAAGCGAAATAAAGGTACGTAATTATTAGTTTATTTTTCAAAAGTATTCAGATTGAATTTATAATTATTTTTCATCATTATTTAGGCAGTACCGGCAATATCGCCGCGGGCGGAATTTCTGTTCGTGAAACACCGGCTAGCAAACCAAGCACTGATGAGCTGATTCACGTTCAAAAAGATGTTCAGTTTGGTGACAACTGGTGTAAGGTAGCTGTATTCTTTGCTATTTCCAGTGCACTTCTTGGAGTCGGATATTATGCATTGATTGGAAGTAATTCCCATTCGAACTTAGGTAAGCTTTAATTTCAGTAAAAAATGATGTAACAATTTCTCGGTTTTTATCGATCCACCCATGTTGTAGCGAAAGAAGCTCCGCAATTTAATTGGGTATCAATTTTGGAAGACATTGGCTTTTATTTCAACCGCGAAGTAGAGGGTGAGTTGATTCATTCCGTGACAAATGTTTATTTATTTTTTCATTGTGCGATTGATGTTAATTGTAGAAAAACCAATCGATGAAGAGCCATCGGTTGAGGAACAAACTGAAACTAGTTATCTAGATTTATTATGGTCGTACTATCCTTTTGGTCAGAATGATATACTACCTTCGGAAGCCCCGTCAGAAACAGAACAAGCTGAAGAAGTATCTAAAGAATCAGAAAACGATAAAGATTCTCGCGAATATGACAGTAAAGAGTCAGCTGACGATGATAAGTCGCAGGATGATACAGATGACGATGAAAACGACCAAGATGATCATGAAAGTGAAGAGGATCTTGATGAAGAAAAAAATACGGATGGTGACGATGATGAAAAAGATGACGATGACGATCAAAAAGAAAACGAAGACGATTCCAATCCGTTAGATGACTCTGAAAACGTATACGAACCGTATAAATCGTACAATCGTTACTCTTATGGAAAAAACGATGAAGATGATCTTCAGAAAGATGCCAAAGATGATGATGATGATGAAGGTGATCTCCAAAAATATAGTCTAGATGATGATAGTAATGAAAGTGATCTCGAAAAAAATATCAAAAATGACAATGATGACGATGAATCATCTAATGAAAGCAAAGAACAGATTGATCGTCGTGATCAAAGGTTCAATTACTATCACAATCGAGATTCCGAAGAAGTGCATAAATACAATTATATTAAAGGCGAAGACGAACCAAATGATGGTTCGGAGCAAGGTGGAAGTGAAAAATTTGATAGCGAAGAAAACACGAAATCTGAGAATGACGAAGATACTAAAAAGCCTGAGGATAGTTCACACAGTAGCGAAGAAGTAGAACGTAAGCTAAAATGATGTGGAAATAATCGAGATTGGGTTTTTCAATTAACACCTTCGCCTTGCTTCTTTGAAACGTGTTTTTGTAGTATTACTATAGTGTTAGTTTTGACATGTATATTTCATTACGACATGTTTCTAATGCACAGTTACATTTTCAGGCGATTTTGATGAATTTCCGGATCTAAAGGAAGTGCCCGATGAGCCAGATGTAAGTTATTTTTCTTGTAACGCTTGTAATATTTTTCACGGCAATTAAATTTGCATTTTTTTGGTCTAGCTTCAACCCAAAGAAGACCCACCTGAATCCGGGAACCGTGAGTATTTCTAGTTTGAATTCTAATTAGCATTTACCATTTTGTAAATTATTAACGAATAACAAACGGTATTGGAATTTAACCTGGTTAATTTTTTCAGTGGTTACCAAATTAAGTGTGGGCATTGCATTGATTTTTGTCGCGTACTCGGTTATTATCAGAAAATGGAACAACTACGGTTTGTGATTGTGGCAAATTCGTGTTACTAATTTTTTTGTTGTCATTTTGGAGCTTTTTTCCTACCTATTAAAACTGTTCGTTGTGTATTCCCCACCATAATGCATTATTAATACAAACACAGCTTCGATCAGCCTTTTTTCAAGTTTATGGCGTCAAAAAAACTGTTGTTCCATTCCAAATAGAAATTATACCGAATGTTTTACTGTCTTAACCTCGTAATATGATTCGTTAATGATATACAATGCATTGTGTATATTTTTCTCGAGTAATGTTTTTTTTAAAAGAATCTAATCAATTGTTTGGTTGTTTTTTTTCTTTTAGTAAATCGGGAGCCGACTGATGCCGAAATTATTTTCAGAGTTGCTAGTCAAAACGACGAAGATTTGGCAGATATCGCTCAAACAAGTAATATTTCTAGTTTCACTTGATCTGGTGAAAAAAACGACCAGAACTGACTCTAAAAAATTTTTTAGTCGCTGAAAATATATTGGATTCCATTAACGATACGAATTCACTTGATGAAACATCCGAAGCTGTGAGTAATCTGATTTGAATTTTTTGACAATATATATCGAGTTCATTATTTTATTGTGCTTTATGGCTGTTAGGATAATAAAACCCTACAAGATTATCTCGAAACACCTTCGAATTCTGCCAACGAACAATCTGAAGATGATTCAGTGAATGAGAAAAATTCTGGTAATCAATTCGAGTTTATTTTTGCTTTTTATACCTATTGGACTTTTTAAAAAGTATTGTTGATTAACAGAAAGAGACTTACCGATGGACTCGGAAAATTCGCAAACCGCCTCAGAAACTGAAGGTGAAACTGATGAAGATTCTGAATATGAAAAGGTATTCGATATTTAACTCAAATAATCCAAGTATGGGTTAACAACGATCCTTTTTTCTTCCAAACAGGGTGATTATGATCGAATTAATATAACAAATCGAGACGATTGGCAATATAGACATCAGCTTGATGATGCTGATGAAGATTGGGATCGCCATGTAAGTATATACCTTGCATTTTTGGCGAATGAGGTCGGTTAGAAACATCAATTGAAACTAAAATTTTGCCTGTTTTACAGGATTACCAATTATAGTTACCATGTTCTCTATATTGTACCTCTATACGCTTACCATTAACATGTGTTTCACTAATAACTGTTTATTTAAGCTTCTTAGTACATATTTTGTGATAATTTTTCGATACTAGTCACTCATGTATAACTCCTATTAACTTTGTAAATATTGTGTTCTTTTTTTGTATGTACTAACACGATTTCTTGTTTTTATGTTTGGTGTTTCCCCTCCCCCTCTCTATTCTGTATTTTCCGAATGTTTGCTCCTATTTCGCCACTTTCTCCTGTTGATACCGATGTAGAATATTATGAACGCGACTTTGAAATATTGGGCTATTCTGGAACGAGAACCACGATCCATACGAGCTATATATGGCTTGATTAGATCTTTCGATTGGAAAGCAGATGCTCTTCGAAGCAATCAAATCTTGCGAAATGTAATAAAATTATATAAGAAGCTGTTGAAAAAACGGAAAGTACCCGAAGCTCTTCAAAAACTTATTGCTGAAAGAACTGTCGACAGGATGAAATTCATAGGTACCTATTGCTGTTTGGTTTTACATAAGGAGTGAATTTTTAAGAGTGAGGGAAGTTATTGGGGATGAAAATGGATTTGTTTAGGAAACGTATCCAAAAATCCATAATCCATGACATGTTAAAACTGAAAATCATCGTAATTTTAGGAGATCCAGAAAACAAGAAATATTTTTTGACAAAACTAACTGTGGTGACATAGACTTTTTTTGATACCATCTTTCCTTTGGCTCACAATGTCTGAAAATAAATTTCAATTCTCAAAAGAAGTTGAACTTTTGAAATCTAAAAAACACATTTTCTTCACTTTTTCTAAATTTTACCCTATTTTTGTTCACTGTAGGTATGCAAAATGATGAGCGTATAGATTTAAAGAATATGGAAACTTTATTTTTGGGGAGTTCCTGTGTCACAGTTCAAACTTTTTCTATCTTTAGGTACTAAAATTTAAGAAAAAATGAACTTTCAGAGTTGTGTGAAATTTTGAGCGCAAGGCATGGCAGTATTTGAAAAAAATCAGTTTCACTTCAATCGTAACTAGGTATATTAGGAAGTAATTTTGTCAGGAAATCATTTATTTTCTGGAATTCCTCATTATTTTGAGCAATGAGTTGACGGAAATTGAGGTAATTGTCGATTTTATAACGGATTCTTGGTTACATTTTCTAGAAAAATTGATTTTTCATCTCCTGTAATCCCCCTTCTACCATAAAACCAATTAAAACTGTATTTTTACAGGTAGTTACGATGAAGCCGTACAATTACTTAAAGTGATGATCGAAAAGTACCCTGAACACATTTCTTTTCAAATTAATCTCGGTATTATTTATCTAATATTGGATAAGTGAGAAGGTTTTCAAGTTTTTAATAAAATATTATTGTTGAGATTTTCACACTCATCGAATACTTGTTCATTTTTTACAGATTATTACATGCGGAAATTGTTCTGGGGAAAGTTATTCAAAAAGACCCCGACAATGGTGTGGCTCTGGTCAATTACGGATTCATTATGAAACAGAAAGGTGAACTGGAAAAAGCAGTGGAGGTTTTGAGTAAAGGAATCTCCAGCGGTGTGAAAGATACTCAAGATAGCAAGTTTTATTACCATTTAGGAGAAGCTTTGCAAAGATTGGGAAGAATGGACGAAGCGTTGGAGGTATCACAGCGATTTAATGGCTGCTTTTAAAATATTATGCTTTTATGATCAAAAATTAATTTAATCGATGTTTCTCTGTTGTGTGCAGTTTTATCAAAAAGCAGCTGAGAAAGGTATATTTCTATCGAAGTATCAACGATCTTTATATAACGTTGTTAGCTTGAAAGCTAAACCTTGGTGGGATCCAGCGAAAATAACCAATTATACGAATTTTTTCCAGTGAGCATTAAATTATTGTAATAATTTATTGATTTAATAGCTTTATCAATTTGAATTTTGTAGATATTTTGCGCTTTTAAAAATCATAATTTTATACTCCAAAATGTTGTGTGCTTTTGATTATTTTACAGAAGTTTGGAAAGTAGTTGGACAAAAATCAGAGATGAAGTTAAAAATATGCTAGCAAACGAAAAACGCAATCCGTTTCGAGATGAAGCTGAACTACTGCGTGAGAAAGGAGTATGGAAACAATTGGAATTATTTTCTAGAGGTATTGAAATTCGATAGCATTTCAAAATTATTGTATTTTGGACTCCTTTTCGCCCCCACTACCTCGCTACTGACTATTTTAAGATTCTGTGGAGCGTTTTTTTAAAAGTCAGTTGGCATGAAAGAGAGAGGCTCTAAAAAGTTGTATTTTTACCAAAAAACCGAAATATTTAAAGTTTTTCATCATTAAAAATAATATTCCTTGGAAGATTCGGAACATTTTTCTTTGATTCGCGATTTTTCCCCACCCTCTTGAAAAATTCACTGGAAGAATTGAAAATTGAAAAATTAAAAATAATAAAGTGTTGATTGATTCATTTTTGGAAATGCAAAATTCAAATTTTGACTCAGTTTTTCAATTTGGTCTCTTTAGCCCTCTTGAATTCTCAAATTTGAGTTTGAATTTTAATGTTTAGTCCTCTCTCATTCTTCCATTCTTTAATTCAAATCTAAGAGAAAGGGAACTGATTTTTCTGACCTTTATCACTTCGACTGTGGTCCAACTGATTCCGAAAAAAGTCCATTTGTCCATTTCATAGAGTTGATATAGGCGAATGAAAGAGAATTTCGATTCACGTTTCTGTGTACTTCAATCGATAAGTTATACAATTTTTGATGACACAGAATTTTTTTGAAATATGTATTCTATAGGTAAAGAACAACCAATGTGTAAAAAGTTTCCTATTACGTGCGGTTTAGTCAGAGAATTCGCTCCTGCTGCCGAATGTCGAAGAGGACAAGTAAAATTCAGTATTATAGAGCCAGGAACCCACGTTTGGCCCCACTGTGGCCCAACCAATACCAGATTGAGAGCTCACCTTGGTTTAATTGTTCCTAAAAACGTTACCATTCGAGTTGCCGAAGAAACTAGGTTAATATTTAGCTTAAAATATTTAATTTTTGTACCTAAATTGATTTTTACGAATATTTTTTACAGGAGCTGGCATGAAGGAAAAGTGCTTCTGTTTGATGACAGCTTCGAGCATGAAATTTGGCATAACGGTACTTCATCCAGATTAGTCTTGATTGTCGACGTATGGCATCCAAATTTGGACAAAGATCTGCGTAAAACCTTAACGCCCATTTAAACTATAAATTATTTATCAGTAGCTGTCTACCTGCTTACCCAAGACTTGCCCATGTCACTACCATGATGATTAGACGTTTTGGTCTAGTCATTTTAATTTTTTATGCCGTCTCTGCAATATTTTACTTGCCTTAATTTATTTTGACTCGAATTGTTTTCGCTTGTAAATGTTTAGACGTTGTAGTCTAATCATTAACAACGTTGTATTATTTTAATTTTTAGTCGACGTTTTAGTCATTTTTTCGATTTTTAACTGTGTTTTTGTTGATGAAATATATTGTTTTGTTTAAGTCGTCGTTTTCGTGTTGTATTTTTTAATTTGAAACGAGTATCTATCCAAAACCTCCTATATACAAGGCCTGAGTGCTGGATTAATGACGTAATCAACGTGGTTAATTTTTGGCGATTCTGATTGGTTAACCATAGGTTTTCACTAAATTCACACTCCGTACAGTTTTGTTTACATGATGAAAACACAAACAACAACGTACAGAATCGGTGTGAATTGAGCGAAAATTACCACATACCACAGAAAATTAACCACATCCATGACGTCATTAATCCAGCACTCAGGCCTTGTATATAGGAGGTTTTGATCTATCATCGAAGATCAGATTTTAATAAATTAACTCGATATTCCGTTAGCTAATGTTTTAAGTTGCAGTTGACCATACGTTTAGACTCAGAAGCTTCGATTCATTCGAAACTTATTTTTGAATGAACTTGAAGCTCGTAAAAAAAAATTGAGGACATTGGTCCTTGGCCTGTCTTTCATCTGTTTCAACCTAATTTTCTGTAATCTGGTAACACTGATGATGTTTATTTCTTTCTGTGACGTCATCACATACGTCACGCGTCTACTTGTCATATTTTTTTCTCAAGTTGATAACATAACAACAACTGACAATTATTGTGTAAGAACTTTCTAAATTTCTTTCTAATCTTTTTCGTTGAAGTTTTTTTGATTTGTCGATAACGAAGCTCCAAAGTTCAAGTTAACATTCGTCATTTCGTACAAAAAGTTACGTGTAGTGTAGTAGTGTTTATGTGTTAGCCCACATCCACTGTTGCTTTGTACATTGTGTAAATAATTTTTTAAAATGTTTCGAGCGTTAAGTTTTGTTAGTAAATTTGAAAACAAATGTGTCATTTGTAATCCTAATTTCGAGAGACAGTTAAGGTGAGTATTGTACCAACTGATGAGTTCACTGACTCGAAAATTGTGGTTAATATAACCATTTTAATTGCAGACTGATAACAAATTCAGCCATAAGATTAGCAGATAAGAAAGAAGCCAAGCTAGACAAACCTGCGCCCAAAGAATCTAAATCATTCGCCTTGAATTTATTCAAAGGATCCCTACAAGGTTCTCAAGTATTCCCATACCCTGAGGTATTAAACGAGGAGCAAACTGAAACAGTGAAATCGCTTTTGGATCCTTTGTCCAAGTTCTTCACCGTGAGTAATCATTTGTTACGTCATAAAGGTAAATCACAAACCTGACATTCTCGATTCGTACTTCTTATGAAATATGAATTTAGTCACGTAGAAAATAAATGCATAGTGAGATCGTGTTGTTTACGTAAACAATACTCAATTTTTATAAACAAATTATCCTTGACATAGGAATGTCTCATCTGTTATAGTAAATATATAATTCGAGCCTTTTTTTCGATATAGGAAGTAAACAACCCGGCCAAAAATGAAGAACTCGAAGCCGTTGAGCCTGCAACATTGGAACAAATGTGGGATATGGGCTTGTTTGCTTTGCAAGTGCCAAGTGAACTCGGTGGCCTCGGTTTGAATAATACACAGTACGCAAGACTCGTAGAACTTGTCGGTTCGGATCTTGGCGTTGCTATTACATTGGGAGCACATCAGTCTATAGGATTCAAGGTGATACATATTTAGACTCGTAATTTTGTATTTGTACATGTCGTCTGTCATGCCAATACCATAGGCTATTTTTATTTAGATAGATTTCTAATTGAACGAGTAATTGAACAAGTGTAATATCATTGTCAGCGGGTCAAAGGTTATTCACGAACGATTACGTTGACGATATTCACACAGTTGACCGGCTTTAATCGCACCATTTTAATATTAATGGCCTATTTTACAGGGTATTTTATTATTCGGAACTCCTGAACAGAAAGCTAAATACCTACCTAGAGTATCCACCGGTAAAGAATTCGCTGCATTTTGTCTGACCGAACCATCTTCCGGAAGTGACGCCGGTTCTATCAAGTATGTGGTAATGTTTCAAGAAATCCTAAAATTTGACTGATTTTTTGAATTATCGATGCCTTATCAACGGGTCTGAAGTCCGCTCGTAGTCCAGAATTCAGGTGAACACGTATTGTGAAATTCCAATTCTTTTACCTACCGTTACGTCAATTGTTTCGGTTTATTGCTCGGTTTGGATTGGCTGTGTGAATTTTTAAGGAAAATTTTTCATTCAAGGCCGAGTGTAGATGACTATCTATTACATACGAGTTCTTGTCGAGTTTTTTTTGTCGATAATAATTTTTTCAATGGTCTGTTCAATCACCTTACGTGTTACTTTCGTCTTGATAAGAGCAGTTCTGTCAGGAAAATGATTGGATTTGGGTTGATGATAACAAAAGTTTGAAAAAAAGACGTGCTGTCAGTTTTAAAATTAGAATCTGTGAAGAAATCAAAATAATCAAAAATTCTCGCCAGCTGGTTCTGAAAATTTATAATTTTGAATTTTTTGGTGAAATGAGGATCGAGTCCCTTTTGAAAAAAATGTGAAAAAACAGAGAGTAGACAAAAATGAAAAATTGAGCAGTTTTCCCTTTATCGTGTATTTTTAATATTTATTTCATTTCAGCTTTTTTTTGAAGATCCGTTTACCTAAAATACATTATTTTGATGTTTGTTTTTTTTTTCAATTTTTACAGAACTCGAGCAGTTTTATCTCCCGATGGTAAACATTTCATTCTAAACGGTAGTAAAATCTGGATCAGTAATGGAGGTTTAGCCGAAGTAATGACAGTTTTTGCTCAAACTCCAGTTAAGGATGAAAATGGTCAGTATCAAATTCTATTCTCAACTTTTCCACGCCATAATATTAATTCGATCATTTTGATAAAATTTAGGCAATGAAAAGGATAAAGTCACCGCGTTCATCGTCGAACGTAAATTCGGAGGTGTCACCAACGGACCACCTGAAAAGAAAATGGGTATCAAATGTTCAAATACGACCGAAGTATACTACGAAGATGTCAAAGTACCAGTTGAAAATGTTCTGGGCGGAGTAGGACAAGGTTTCAAAGTATGAGAAAATTTGCTTTCACGTTTTCACCAAAATAAAATTCCGAAATCGATTTTAAACCCATATTTTCTGTTTTCTTTCTATCCAAAGGTCGCTATGAACATTTTGAACAATGGTAGATTCGGTATGGCTGCCGGTTTAGCTGGTACCATGAGAGTAGTAACAAAAAAAGCAGTCGAACATGCCAATACGAGAAAGCAATTTGGAAAAATCATCAACGAATTCGGTGCTATTCAAGAAAAATTAGCTAGGATGTCGATGGTTCATTACGTCACCGAAAGTTTAGCTTTTATGGTCAGCGGTAACATGGACTCTGGATCTACTGATTATCACATCGAAGCTGCTATTTCAAAAGTAACCATTACCCTTCAATTATACCCTCAAAAATCCAACTTTAATTAATTATATATTTTGAATCATTCAGGTATTCGCCTCAGAAGCTGCATGGTTCGTTACCGACGAAGGTATCCAAATTTTAGGCGGTATGGGTTTCATGAAAGATTGCGGATTGGAAAAAATCATGCGAGATTTGAGAATATTTAGAATTTTCGAAGGCACAAATGATATTTTAAGGTTATTCATCGCCCTGACCGGTATCCAATACGCGGGCGGACATTTGAAAGAATTACAAAAAGCGTTCAAAAACCCAGCTGCAAATTTATCCTTGATCCTCGGCGAAGTGAGTAAGAGAGCCATTCGACAGGTCGGATTAGACTCTGGTCCTCAAGCTTCCCATCTCGTACATACCAAATTGAGCCCCGAAGCTGCTCTGTTATCTAAAGTAAGCGCCCATTTACTCTAAACTCACTTTCGATTAAATTTCAGCCATTTAAACAATCGTTTGTTTACAGATGATCGTCGATTTCGGTCAAACTGTCGAAAAAGTATTAATTAAATATGGCAAATCGATCATAGACGAACAATTCATCCTAAATAGAATCGCCAACGCTACTATTGATACTTATACCACTGCTGTGGTTCTTTCTCGAGTTTCTAAATCCCTCAAGCAGAATTTACCATCGGCCGATCACGAATTGTTAATCGCCCAAGTATGGACTCACGAAGTAAGTTCAAATTTGGCACCATTGTAAACCTTTTGAGTATTTTATGTGTTGAATGCATTATTAATGAATCGTATACGTTTTTTCAGGCCAGCGAAAGAGTGAAACAGAACTTGGCCGCTGCCTTGAGCTCGGAGAAAAAAGATAGTTTTAAGAAATTAGGCCTTTTGTCCAAAAATGTTACCCAGAATGAAGGTATCGTGCAACTTAATCCGTTGAATTTCTAAGTGAACGTAAACGAAAGTGATATTTTTTACCTATTTCAATTCACCTTCTCTTCCATTATTTAATTGAACATTTTTGTTTATCGTGTACTATTGTATCGTATTATTGTACTATTTAAGTAGTGGATTCTCTCTTGTTTTTTTTTAAATTTGTCTCATTGTGTAATATGGTGTTCTAAACAAGAATGTTTCGAAATAGATTTGTTTCATTTTGCATTTGTTTTCGGGCAGTTTTTATCGTTTGAATTTGGAAAATTATTGGATTGTAATGACTTTCAATTTTAAATTTGAAGTAAATGAAGGCTTCGCAATCGTATCGTGGGTTCAAAATTTTTAAATTGGTAATTTTCATTCCTTCGTGTTCGTAGTACTGAAGAAGCGTGGGTTGATTGAAAACATCCATGATTTTGTCATTTCAGGGTTCTCCTTCAAATCACAACGTAGATGAACTTACTTACATTGAACGATCTACAGAGTACAGATAAAGTTAGGTGAACATTGCCTACCGTGAAAATTAAAGGGGCGAAACTGTTTCCAAAATAATCAAGTAAAATTTATTTTCAACCGTAAAAATTGATAGTATCTATTTCAATAACTGAACAAATTTTCTCATTAGGAAATATAAAACATTTGTCTGAAAAAATTCTAAAAAATCAATTAAGTAATCAAAGAAATACATACGTTGAAATCTGAACAAATTTTGTACCGAAAACTTACTTGCCATTAAAAATGAAGGGATACGGGATACTTTTTCAAAATTTTCGAAGCTTATTATGCTGAAGCTGAATAGAATATAAATTATGGAGCGTAAAACATTTCTGTAGATTCCATGCCTAATTTCAAGGCGTTGGCTTTTGGTATTTTAGCAGATTATTCAAATTTTGTGTTCTGTGGTTTTATGAAGAAGAAATATTCAAATGAAAAAACTTAACATCGGATTCGTTCTTAAGGGACTGAAATAGCCCGATACACTCCCTTTTTGAGATCATTTCACTCGAAGTTTTAAAATTTCATAACACTTGAAAGAAGGGGATGAGGTCAAACACTTTTCGCGAATTTTTTACATCGAGTGACACCATCGGGGGGGGGGGGGTTGATCGAAAATTTTATTCGGGCCAAAATTCACCCATTAACCAGCCCGTCTTAATATTCTGCAGTTAGGCAACTTACAAACACGCATGAAGAATAAGAAGACCTGCAACTTACAAATTAGGGGCTTGGTCGCAGTTCTTCAATTATTGCGTTGGGAAGAAGTGATTGCTATAATTTTTCCCGTGAAAATACATTCAAGAATTTCATGTGAGGAAATCTCATTGAGTAGAGGGAAGAGTTTCACGGTTCAGAGTGATATAAAACGAGATTTTGCTTTTGGAATATAAAAAGTTACAAAAATCGTAGATGGTACCTACTTTCACCGATTATGTTTTCAACTAAAATAGCAGTTTCTGGGCGTGATTGTATTAAACGGCACCTTTTTGCGTTTCCTGATTGTCGGCAAAATTTTGAAAATTTTGAAGTGGTAGAAGTTTATGAAAAAAAATATAAAATCAACGCTCCGAGCATCAAGTTTATCATTAAAAGTGAGATTGACGATAATTTCTGGCATTAAAATCGACACGAAACCACAATCAAAGCATCCGAACCCTTGAGATCCTATTTTAGACACTCCTCTCCCACCCACCCTAATTTTAAGAAGTTAAAGTAGACAATATGGGCGTCGATTTCACATGAGTCGAACCTTTTGAGTACAAATATAAAATCAAAAATGAAACTAAATCCTTCCCTATCTCATTTCAAAAAAGAATATATAAATTATATCTGTATTCACTAAAACAAAGTGGTATTGAAATCTAGGAGATATCTCCATTGGCGTGAGACTAACTTCTCTAATATTTGAAGAAGTGAGCTTACTTCTTTAAAATTAGATTTTCACCCTTTGAAAAAAAGTACATGTACAGGAAGAAAAAAAACTAACACCAGTTTCTGAGCACAAAATTCTTATTTTTTTTGCACCTTAGGTACCCCTTGTACCTACTGCATAAAATATTCAGCGGCGTAGCGAGGGGGAGAAGGGGTAGAACTCCCCGGTGACGCATAATTTTGCCCATAAATTCCTGTAAAAACGGGGAAAAAAATTTGATTACAAAATGTAAAAATTGCTTTTTTTACCAGCAATATTTTCTAAAAAAAATTCAGCCTCGCTTCTTCTCTGAGGTTCAGATTTTTCTAAACCGACCTGAATTTCAGTAGGGGAGAAGGAATCCAGTAGGAGGAGAAAACGCACAAATTTTCCACCCCCACCCGGCAAAAATTTCCTTGCCACGCCACTGAAAATATTGGTATATATGAACCAATTTTTACCATTGAATGTTTTCATTTACGAGCCACAAAAATTCAAAAGTTTATTATTTAAAAATGCTAAGGTGCAGTGGGGTAATTGCAAAACTGGGGTAGTTGCAAAATCAGCTGCTGGAGGCCAAGAAAAATAATATTTGACCACACGGTCTTTTTGTACATCAAGGTACCTCTATTTCTTATATTTTCACCCAACAGGAACAAAATTGGTGAGCGCATGTGTTCTCTGGAAGTGGTTTAATCAAAAAGTGTCAAAATAGCTCCAAAGTAAAATTGTAGGCATTTTTTTCAATATGGTCCAAAACAAATTAAAAAATAGTTTTCCGAATCGATTTCTGCGTGTTAATTATTAGAAGGCATGTAAGTTTAAGGTAACCCCATTGATTTTTAAAAAATTTTATCTCGTAAGCCTTAAATATGTGATTTCGCAATTGCCCCAAAAAACATGTAGTCGGGGCAATTGCAAATTCGAATTTTTTTATGATTTTGCATTTACCCCAATTTTTTTTTCAATTTTTAAAAATAAAATGTGGTCCGAAATTACAAAAAAAAAAATATTGGGCCACCAAAGAACATTTATTATAGGCATTAAAGACGTTAAGAGATTTGTATTAGAATTCTCCAACTCGGACAAAACTTGATCAAAAAACGGATATGAACATGTAAACAGATAGTAAATTTTATGTAGATTTCGATTTCTCAATCAGAATTGAAAAAAAATGAACTCCCTCCGAGATAATGTACGACTTTGCATTTACCCCAGGCAGGGTAAACTCAAAACTTAAAATTTCAAAATTTTAAAATTTCATTATCTCACAAAGGTGTGAATGAAACGATACAAAATTTTTTCCACCAACAGAGAACCCCTTGAAGTTCATGTGACAGAAATTTGGGATTGTTTGGTGCCATGGGGTCGCCACAGTGAACTGACAAAGTGGCACTAATCAAAAAGTGGTTTGCAATTACCCCACGGCACCTTAATTTATTTAATAGGCCAAAAAGAACACTCAATCATTCCCCTTCCTACCCCGATTCGCCTTCATTGTAATTCACTAAGTATTCACAAACGTAGAATTGATACAAAAAAGTCGATGGTATTGACTCAACGTTATTTTTTAAAATAATTTACTCGGTCATCGCAAAGGAAATGTGCATAAAAAAAATTCTAAAAAAAACACCTAGTCGCGTTAAAATGCTCTTTTCTTTCCTAAACCTAGACCTACACTAATAATATAGTCGCCAGTTGCCATCATTCTGTCAATCAAAAGTTAATAATTCATGAACAAACTTAAAACGTTAATGTACCTATTTATAACCCTCGGTCTTTTGTTCGTATAAAATCACACAAATTTTTAAATCTATTCTAATTACGTCGTCAATTCGAGAAAGATGTTTTAATGCTAATGAAACGTTTAAAATACGCCCACACCACTTACTCTGCAGTAAAGACGCGCGAAAAGAACTCATTCATGGAACCGTATCAGTGTCCTTGAAACGTATCTCCATTCAGATTTTATATAAAAAAAAAACTTTACTATAGTCGCGGTTTCCGGTCAATGAAGAAACCATACGGGGAAGTTTCCCAGAGTCCAGCTGCGCCAGACTAGGCTCAATACACAGTATTGTTACATTCGTATAGTCAGAGGTAGGCTTACGAGTAAGTAGTTCCTTTTGTCCGGAAGCATGCTTCCTCCGTCGGCTATTATCACAGAGGTACCCCTACCTTGATGTTACTTAAAACGCTAAAAAGGTACAAAAAAGTATACTGTACGATTTGGCTAAAGAAAAAACCTTTTTGATGTACGAGGAGTAAGTTACTTCTTTATAAAACAAATTAAATCCAGGCGACAACCAGAACGAATTAATACGAACAGGATATCTGGAGTCACGTTTACTCAACCGTTTTACTTACCTTTAACCACATGGTTAGGGATTCGAAAAATTCCTCGGACCATTTAAACAAATACGAGGTGAAAATTTTTACCCAAATTGGAGCAATCGTGGACGTGACTAGGAAAACATTTTAGCATTGTTTAATTCTTCGAAATACCAGCGTAGGTATTTGTCTACGCATTGTACGTTTGTTTGACTTTTTCGGAATTTTCTGAGAATTGGAAAGGGATGAAAATCAACGGGAATCCGACCGAGATGGACGTGACGAACGTGTCCAGTAGTTAGATACCAAGAATTGACCAACGAGAGAGATCTTCGATGTGTACACGTTCGTAGAAATATATTGTCTTCCAAAATCGAAGACCCGAAAAAAATACAAACGATTTGTACTTGGAATAAGGTTTATGAAAAATTCAGGTGGTACCTAAGCGAGTTTTCCAGAAAAAATGTCAGACCTACCTAAAAATAATAAAAAAGTCATTTGTTCCTCTATCATTCAAAACTGAGCTGATATCTAGAAACTGGCCTACGCTCAAATGAAAATTTTCAAGTGTCGAAAAGGTAATTTTTTTCAATTTTTTGCTAGGAATATGATGATCTGAATTTCTCTTGTTTCTTTGGCAAATTGATTATTTTTATGCAAATTTTTTGACAAATAATACCTATGTAATTTCTAACAATAAAAATTGATATTTATTGTCTATTTCAAAATCATCAAAAATTGGAAAATTTCCGTTATTAAAATTATAAGTAGGTATACCCGATTGGCAAAAGCTCTCGGAATGGCAAATTGTAAGCCCGAATGTATAATTTTGAACTCAAAATCACGGATTTCAAAAAATTTTGCTTTAATTGATCAAATACACAAGTCACCAATGAGCTTTTCTCCATCGTTGGAAAATTCCAAAATTTTCTAGAAGCTCCGAAACGTCTTGAAACTGCATTCAATCGATTCAAGAAGTCGGAAATAAGGTTTTTATAGGTACCAAATGTCAGCTTTTTTCGTTGATTAGGTCAAATTTTCACATTTTTCAGGGCGATAAGGAAATTTTGAAATTCCAAAAAATCGCTAAAATCTGAGAAATGAACTTCAGTGCCTGAATTTTGCAAAGGTTTTTTTTTTATATGATATATGTACTTTCGATTTATTTTCATTTGGGTGCAAAATCTTACTTTAGATTAGGAAAAGTATACGTACCTGGTACCTCCCTTGTTGGATTTTTTTATCATTCTCCCAAAATTATAATTTTTAAAAAGTACATACACATTAAGTATACCTATAATATAAGTGCATACTTATAGGAAAAGTTGAGATTTGGATTTTTGAAAAATTTAACCATTGTTATAGTCCTTCAATAACCTGCCTGGAAAGGACATCTTGTAATCGGAAATTGACATTTTGACATTTGATAAAACATTATGCTAGGGGATAGGTAAAGTATCAAAATTTGCAATTTTGCGTCAAAATTTACATTTTGGCACCACATTTGACTCATTTGGCATTGAAAAATTGACCTTCCAACATAAAAATGAGCACTGATTTAGATCTTTGAAAAAAAAATTGGTGGGTTTAATTGCTTCTAATAAATTTGATTAGCAAATTTTTTCTTTGTATGTATGTGCCTTACTAATAAGGAATTATCTTTTATTTATAAATTCCAAATTACGTTTCAGAGTGTTTAATCAAAGAATTTTAATCAGATAAAATCAAATTACTGAAGAAAATTTCTAATTCTCTCGTTACTTTCTTCGAGATGAATTATCTTGAAGTATAATTTACTATAGATTTTAGTTGGTGTCATTTTATGAAATGAGGTTACCCGTGTCAAATTTTGATTTCGTCAACATGAATGTACGTGAGTCAGCCTAATTTTTAATAATTTTACAAAATAAGGAATGTGATTTTTTAAAAACGAGCAAGGACCGATTTTGAATATTATTTTTTTGATATCATTTAATTTTAAGACGTACCTAATGGAAAAATTTTCTCACTGAAATAAATTCGAGAAAAAATTATTTAGGAATTCCTTTCTTATTTATTCAGAGATCCAACTAATCGAAAATTCATTTAGGTAAAAATTTCACTAGCAATCGTTTTATTCGGGAATTTAATCATATTTGGACAGTGTGCTCCTTTTAATTTCCGTAAGCTTTTTCTTCGCCGGAGGCCATCGGATTCAGAGCGACAAAGACGTGCAGACTTATACAAGTAATTATTACTTAGTTTAATCCATTATATTTTTTGAAAATGAAGTTCATAGGTATAATTATCAACATTATGTATTTCTTTGTGCAGTTACGCGGAATCAGGAGGATTTTTAGATGGAAATCTTGGAAATCTTGGAAACATCTTTCCTTGGGCCAAATCCACTCTAAATTACCTAATTCAATCTTTGCAGTAAATATTATACTAACCATGATTTCAATGCAGCTATCTAAAAATTAAGCTTATTGGTACCATTTACCAATGGAACTTTTTTTTACAGTTACGAGGGACCACCGCTGTTACAACGGGGAAGACCTCGAATGGATTATGAACCAGAAGAAATTATGTTAAAGAAAGATAACGGTCGGGTCGGTCCAACTCCTTTTCCTACCTTTGAAATCTAGAAAAATTGGTGCCTAATACCTTATTCCGAGATCGAATGATTTTTAAATCATTCAAGAACATCAACGAGATTTTTTCCAGAAGGATTAAAATGTGAGTATTTTTGAGACAAAAATCTGATTTTTATCAGCGGCATGATTTATTATAAAGAAAATGCCTCTGAAATATTGGAATATGTTGATCTTAAGTTAAGTACCTAGCGACCTACCTATATAAGAATATGTTTAAATTAAGTTACACGCGTAATTTATCAAATACTTCGTTTTGATTAATTATCGGATTAATGTGTAAGTATTTATCGAGGAAAAGGTTCGGCGAAACTTCATTAATAATTATTTTCGGAAAACGTAGGTACCTATTAAAATGTCACCTACTTTCTCATCAAACATCTCAGATTGGTATGTATTTTACAGGCACAGATCCAGCAAATAATTTGAGAAGGTGAAGATGGCATGCAATGCTAAAACTTAGGAATGTTCAGAAATTTAAAAAAAAAAGAATCAATTGCAGTTTGTTGTAAAATATTTTCAAATTTTTAGATAATTTTAAAACAATTTTTAGATGATTTTTCAAATTATTTTACCTGAAGAAAATGGTCAAATTTTGTTTTTCAATTTTTTAATATCATCGTTTTTTAAAAATTCAACATATTTGTTGATTTTTTTTTGTTTTTTGAAATCCACTATCTGTTAAAACCTAAAACGAATAAATTTTGGAAAATATTATTCAAGCTGAGAAAAATTGTCTCAATTTCAGAACTTCCAACTTCTCTAAATTTCAAGTTATACATAAACATTTTTTCAGATTTAAGAAAATCATCCAATTTTCCAATTTTTCAAACATTGTTCTAAAAAATTACCCAATGTTTTAAAAAAAACAAACAAATTTTTCAAAACCAACCATTTAAATTTGTTGAATTTTTGAGAAAAAACAAACTTAATTGGAAAAATCTTGCATAATGGGAAAAAATTACCCATATTTTTATAAAATCACTTTTATTGATAGTTCAACATTTTTAAAAGTCAATTTAGAAAGTATCAAAAAATTTTCCAATTTTTAAAAAAAAAAGTCGTCTAGGTTTTCAAAAATGTTCAAGTATTTAAAAAAATCTACCTATCAAGTTTCGAAAAATTATACCATTTTCTAGAGATGAAGGCATAGAAGCTTATTTTTTTATGTTTTGAAAAGAAACGTCCAAATTTTTTCAAATTGATTTGTCATGGAATAAATGGTCAAATTTTTGGAAAATTTTTCAATTGGAAAATATTCAAATTTTTAGGAAAATCATGTAAGTTTTGGAATAAAAATTGGCATCATTCATAAAATTGCATAAAATGAAATTATGAGATATGTACAGCAGACGTAAAAGTGGAATAGGTACCCCTCCCCCTCAAAAAGCCGAAATAGGTGCTGAAGTCGCCTGACTCGAACAGAATCCATCAAAATAAAAATTAATTTTACGTGATGAAATACGTGATGAAAAATTTTCTGGAATTTTCTGAAAAAATACATTTAAAAATAAGAATGTACCTATTTCGGACTTTTGTGGGAATTTTTTTATCCCTCCTTTCCTGATTTTTATTTAGGGAAAACCTGGAACCGAAAATTGGGAAAATTTAAAAAAACACATTTTTCGATCCTTCTGTTTAATTTTTTTCAATGGAACTGAAAAAAATCAAAAAAGAATGAAATAAACTCTTGAAATTGACAGATCAAAACATTACCTACTACATGATACAGCCGGGAACTACAATTTGACAACGCTGCCGTAGTGGTCCTATTTTTAACATTGTGTTATATGGCGCGCATAGTTTTTTTACCATTTTTTCATTGTACCTCAAAATTTTGAGTGAGCACATAGGTGTTTGAAGCATGAAAAATGATCTACTTTTCACGGGCTACAATGTGGTTTTTTTTCCAAAGTCCTATCCTCAACCGATCAAAAGTTATCAAAGCTCAAAGTTCAAAAAATTTCATGTTCGACATTTCAAATTGAAATTGCTCAAAATTTTGAGTGAGCACATGGGTGTTTGAGACATGAAAAATGATCTACTCTTCACTGGCTACAACCACGTTTTTTTTCCAAAGCTCTAGCTCAAACCAATCAAAAGTTGTGAAAGCTCAAAGTTCGAACTTTCACAACTTTTGATTGGTTTGAGCTAGAGCTTTGGAAAAAAAACGTGGTTGTAGCCAGTGAAGAGTAGATCATTTTTCATGTCTCAAACACCCATGTGCTCACTCAAAATTTTGAGCAATTTCAATTTGAAATGTCGAACATGAAATTTTTTGAACTTTGAGCTTTGATAACTTTTGACCGGTTAAAGATAGGACGTTGAAAAAAAAACCATGTTGTAGCCCGTGAAAAGTAGATCATTTTTCATGCTTCAAACACCTATGTGCTCACTCAAAATTTTGAGGTATAAAGGAAAATGCCGCGCGCGCCATATAATGCAATGTTAAAATGGGACTACTGTAGTAGAATTTTGCAACGTTGCCGCTCCGCACTTCCCGGCTGTATCATGTAGTAGGTAATGATCAAAACAATTTTATTCCCCCTCCTCTCAACGAAAAGTCATTTCAAATTCATAATCAGAAAAGTCTCTGGATTCTCAATCATGACTTCATATTTTAGTGCAAATTACAAGTATTTAGAGCGTTTTTCCATACCTAAATTTTTTTCAAAGTCATTACATTTCAAAACTTGATCAAAATTGATCACATTTTGCAAAATTATATCAATTTTCAACATAGTCGGTTCCTCGTATTTCAGGAATGAGCTAATACGTACGTACAAATAACCCAGAGATAAGATAAAGATATCATTTCGTAATGTAATACTTACCAATAAATACAGAACTCATTTGGATGATTTTTTTTCCCAAAGTAAAAGCTTTCAACGACCAATGTTACAGATAAAAATCAAGATAATGAATCTCTCACACGCTGTGTTCATCCGACGACGTCGAAAGAGAAATCATACGTGTCTCAGGCATTGTCTGAGCCTCTGAGGTCTGCTTTGTGAATAATTTCCACGATTTTACTTCGTCTGGCTGCGGTATCGAAACCTCCCCGAAGAGAAATGATAAAAATCAACGCAAATAGATTTCTCGTTTCGAAAGAAAATCCCTCCCACTTTTCCTCGTGTACCGCGGCGCGGCGTACAGATTATTTTATCAAATCTGAGAACCCCTATATTCTGCATCAATGGCATCGGCCTTCGAGGATCCGAGTTGGAGATAAATAGAGGAAAAATAATAAAGCCGAAAGAAAAAAGGTAGGCATCCGGTTGGCTGTCGTTGGGTTCGTAATAAACACAGGAAATATGGTACAATTACGACACCTATTTTATTCACCAAAGTGCGGTTTTATACGTTAGAAGATTGCGTGCCAAGTGTCAACTATCAAACGGATTGTGAAATTATTTGCTTTTTAAGGCCACTTCAGCCCTCAGTTTTTAATATTTATTTTTATATCTAATTGTTCTTTCTATATTCTATATATCTAGACGCTTTTATTAATTTATCAAATTACACATCTATTAATGGAAATACTACCAACTCTATACAAGTCTTCGTAACACGCGATATATGCTTTTCCGTTATAGATTTTTTTTTTACCTCTTTCCTTATTCGAAAGTCGAGTAAATTAATGACCTCTACGTGGTCGTGATTCGTATACCTATTCGAAAATGCATTTCGTTCGAGAGCTATTATTTTGTAGATTTGTTTGTGGTTATTTTCACCTCCTAGAGTTTTATTCGTTCTATGGTTCAACTTTTGAACAAAAATGTACTACGAGGCTTTCAAGCATTTAAAAAACAATCCCGTTGATAATTTCTTTGCAAAAGAATAATAAGAAGGGAGGGCTTTATTATATCGCCGTCATTCATTCGTCTGCAAGAGAAGCATTTCTTGTTTTAATAACGCTAGCTATCATCGTATTAATAAAAAAAAACACTCGATCTGTAGGTAGGTTCCTCGTATTCTCCTCTTGATGGGCAGAATTTGCTAAACTGGCGGATAAAAATTGGTCGTTGAAAATTAATGAATATTTTAATGAATGACTCTGCTAACCTATTTATCTGTAAAATGGTAAAAAAAAAGCTTGACTTGACAAAAATTAATTAATCGTTTCTCGCGTCGTATTGCAGCAAGAGGCCATTGTTCTTTAATTCGGTATATTTTTCAATGCGCGATGGAAATGAATCAGGAAATACAGTTCTGTGCTCTGCCTCGCGCTCGTTTACTGTTAACGAAATGGTTTACTTTTAATTCTAATAAAGTAATTTATTTTTCTTTCGCATTAATTATTCGAGTACGATACGACTGCATTGCAACGATAATAGAACGGAGGTTAAGTGGAGCCGGCAAAAAAAAAAATTCGGAGTACAAATAAACGAGTTGTTAATGATTTGATTGTTAGTGGCGTATGGGGATTATCGGAATATTCGAGCGGATAAATATTTGTCGAATATGGTCTGAAATTTTATGACGTTGGTGCATCGGGAGTGTGAAAATTTTCGGAACAGTTGCGATTAAAATTACACACAATTTTAGTTTGGATTTTTCACGTGCGAAGAAGACAGGTAAGTCGTGTTGTTTTCGTTGATTTGAAATTTTTCGAATGTAGTTGAATTGAATGAACGATTCTTTGGGCTGTGGTGAGTGTTTTGGGATTTAATCGAGTTGGTTATTTATCTGTGTGCGTCTAATAAGTTCGTGCATTTTTATAGCTTAATCATGTACAGAAAATTTTTTCGGAAAGTTATTGAGATGCTCATTTTTTTAAAGATACCTGTGTGCTTTGTGCTTGTAGGTTTGCATTTTTAGAAATGGATTAAATACCTATGTGGGTAACTGGGTACCTGTAGTATACGTATACCTACCTAAATAATAAGTAGGTAGTTGAATAAATACGAGATAACTAGAAAACAATTTTGAAAGGGTGTTTAAAATGTTACCTCTCTCATTTGAATCTTTGCCCTTAACCATCAGCAACTCTTAAAAGCGATCGCGAACTAAATTCAAAAAAAATTAGGGCAAATCCATAAAAAACGACGTCAAATTTTTGAATTTTCAAGATCGCTGACAATACCTTAATGATATTTCGTATGTCAGATTTAAGATTCAAAATTAACATTTTCACAAAAGAGGTTACTCAATTCGAAGTAAAATTTTGAGCCGAAACAAAAATAAATCGAAAGTAGGTCATAAATGAACCCCATATCCAAAATTCCAGTGATTGAATTTCATTCTCAAATTTTGGAAAATTTTTGAAGTTCCAAATTTTTATTCGTATTTTTGAAAATATAAAAATTTGATATTATCAACAAAAAAATATGAAAAATTTTTACACACGCTACTTTCGACCTCTCAAATCGATTTGAAGGTTGGGAGGGAGGGAGGGAGGGAGGGAGGGAGGGAGGTAGGTCGAAATGTTTTAAAGCTTTCAGAAAACTTTTGAATTATTTAGCATTATAGGTAAAGAAAATTCCATAAAAAATGGTCCCTACCATGAATTTCAGCACCTATGATTCCTCACAAATTATTATCCATATTATAGTGACCTATTTGAAGGATCAATAAAGTCCAATTTTCCAAAATTCGTAACTTCAAGTTCAAATTTATATTTTTTGGCTGAAATTTTCTTGGAAAAAATTAAAAAATAAATAAATATATTTCGACAATGTACACACTGGGATGAAAAATCTTAAGTTCTCCGCGGGAAGGTGGTCTGGACCTCTTTAGAGGTCAAAAATTTTTGTGAAAAATGCCTTTTTTAGACATATTAAATATCCAATTTTTTTGAAGCTTCGCCCTCGCCACACTCGGGCTTGAGTTGAACCGCTCTTACGTGCGAGAAAAAAAGTCTCATTTTTACCCCTCCCTCTTCCCCACCCCCAAATTTTTTCATTTTTCAAGTCTCTGTACTCATTTTTCAGCCACCTAAAAAAAAGCTTCCGATGCCACTGGTTCAGACCTCACCTTTCAGATGATTCTGGCGACGCCACCTTTTTGAGTGGGGTTTCAGCTTTTTTTTTAGAAGGATTTCCAATGTACCACCTTTTCTCCCCTTCCAATAAACCCATGACTGATACTGTGCCGATTAAGTTTTTAAAAATTAATCATTTTCAAGAATGAATATTGTAAAATGAATTCTCTATTGCAATTTTCTCAAAAATTGGTAATTTTTAATCATGAAAACAGAATTTTAATAAACTTTCAATTTTTAAAAGCATTTTCTAATTTTTATTGCAAGTTTTCGAAAAATAGTAATTTTCGAGCACTGTGATTTTGGGGTATTGAGGAAATACGATATTGGAGTTTTAGGACATTGCGTTGGGATATTGAGCTTTCAGACATTCCATACTCAACTATTTTGAGGTTGATTTGGGGGAGGACTTATTTTTTTAGCCGATGATTTGAAATAAAATGAATCATCGAGCAATGGCTTGCATTGTATAACTTAATCTATGATTTTTGATCCTTAATTTTTGACCCTTAATTTTTGACCTTGGACTTCAACAATGAGCCATATAAGATTTTTATTTTATTCATTTTTGTTTGAAATTGGGTACAGGGTGACGTGTGACCCATCCCCCTCCACCGTTCACTGATCTCAAAATGCAGATCATCGGTAATAAAAAAAACAATCTTGGTAGGAAATATTTAAACCGTGCTTATGGCAGAATTTGCGGTGGTACTCTGAAAAATTCTTTTGGAAAGATTTGAAAGTTAACCTTTTCGTGATGAATAATGACCCTCAGATTTCAAATTTTTATGATTTTGAAAGGCTGCCGATTGACTTGACTCTATGACGGGAAAATGATGACAGTTTTCAAGTTGTAAGGTAACCAAATTTCATAAGAAGTTCGAGAACTTCATTAGCATGATATGAATTACACCTGCGAATATCAAATTCAAATATTTTATGACGTATCCTCTCTCTCCTCCCTCACCAATTCAAACACTATTTAGGTAAATACAGGCAATGAACATTTCTATAAAAGCATCTGTTCTGCAATATGCCATACCCCTTCCTCATAAATCACCAATGCTCGTATTTTTGAACTCGACATAGTGCAGCTTCCAACTTTCACATTTTCCCATCTCATCATTTCGGGTTTTTCGGTATATTTTCAATGGTCGGGGGTGTGAGATTATATTACATTACGAGGTTATATACCGCTCTGCCACGAGCCGAGAGTGAGCCGCTGACAGTGAGCGACCTGTTGCTTTGGAATAATGCAGCTGGATCCATTGGTCTCAAGTGTTACCCAAGGTGGGGGAAACTGGTTGCAAGGAAACGTGTACGATACTGTGCTGGAAGAGGTCTAGGCAGGGGAAAGACTATCCTCTATGGTGAACCGGAGCACCGGAGTCGGAGTCTGTACGTAGTAAAAGTAGCAGTTACATGTGTTTGAATCTTGCTCGAAGTGCACGTACATCTCAGTTACGTTGTGTTTTTCGTACATCGTCGTCGGGGAGTAATTTAAACGAGAGTGTGTTTTGTTTTTTTGTTATCGTCCGGAGTAAGGTTCAATTTGAGTTCTGATAAAGAATTATTAATTTTCTATCGTTGAGCTGATACGATATTGTTGAATTTTGTCGAGGTATTGCAGATAAAATGTGAACCATACAGCACTATTTTTTTTCCTATCGTGTGGTAAGTGCACACCTGTTTTTTCAAATTATGCACATGTTTTTCTCTCTCTACATGTACGCGATGTTGATGTAACTCGTGTAACTTGACAGCGAAGCGCAATGGCTTGGGTGCTATGGGGTGTAGTTTTTGAAATTACTGGTTTTTACTACTTTTAGTCGTTTCTCTTGTATCGGAAATGACGCTCTTTGTATGTTGATCAGAATCGTCATGGAAACCAGTTATTATTAAAACTGGAATTATTGACCGGGATCATCGTCGA
The DNA here is from genome assembly GCA_038380155.1 of Pseudococcus jackbeardsleyi. NCBI lineage: Eukaryota > Metazoa > Arthropoda > Insecta > Hemiptera > Pseudococcidae > Pseudococcus > Pseudococcus jackbeardsleyi. Next base: position 59,919,288 of record CM076242.1, read on the forward strand.
GATCGTTCCAGAATTGAGAATTTTCGTTTACGATTTTAATATATATTTTTTCCCCAAATCAAATGATGTAAATAGGTGGTTGAGTGTTATCCGAAATTTTATTCAAAATATTTTTATGTTTAAATATTGCGCCAAATTGTCTTTTTCAACAGTTGAAAAGGAAGCCCCATCAATTTTTTTCATCACAATTTTTCTCGTAATTATTTTTTTTATCGCCAGTGTCACAAAAAATCAATATTTTTCAACAAAAGTTTACGTGAAATGATATTCTGATCATTTTCTGAAGGTTTTTGAGCAGAAAAGAGGAGTAAAGGGATATTCTAAATATTGGAAGTTATAAAAAAAATTGAAATAAGATTTGAAGATTTCGTACATATGTAGGTATTTAGTAGGGTTTTAAATAATTTCTGGGGGGGGGGAGAGGGGTAAGATGGAACGAAACACGATGAGACATAGGAACAGACCCCCCCCCCATCCCCAAAAAAATGCAAAATTATTTTGCAGATGGAAAAATTTCCAAAAGTATTAGGTACCTTACCTACCTATTTTTTCAAAAAATAAAAAATCTTCACTTTTACATAAGTTACATTTTGTTCACCTCTCCACCTACCATGAAAAATAAAAAATAAAAAATAGGTAGGTACTTTTACTATCATTACTTTGAGACCAACATTCAATAAAATGGCCATTTTTGAATTTTTTGGGTTGTGAGCCCCAAAAACTTTCAGTTTTCTACATTTTTTCGGGGGATTTTGTCATATTTCGTTGGGAAATGTTTTCCTGGTTCAAAATGGATTTATGTGTTCAAAAAAATTGGTAGGTTATAATTTCGTAAAGAAATCCAAAAATTTCATTTCAGTTTTTTTTTTTTTTTTTTGAATGACACAATCGATTTGAGGATAAAAATTTAATTCGATTCACCAGTACTTAATCAAAAGTATTTTCTTAGAGATTAAAATTTTAGGTTAAAATTTCGAAAATATCAATAAACTTTTTTTTCAGCCTTTTATTTTTATAACTGATCAAAATAAAAATGAGAAATTTTGCGAAAGATAGAAAATTATTGAGGAAATATTAGTCCCAGCATTGCATTTACTCGAAAGATTTTCACTATTTTACGAATTGAGCTTGCGATCTGTTCAGTATACGAGTTGGCATATCGTAAAAGAGCAGAAAACGATATCAAATTATTGGATATGACTTAAAAATTGAGTTTCCTCGCTGAAATTGACAATTTTTTTCTAAAATTTTTAGATTGATTTTTGAAATGAGACTAAATGTGTTTTTCAGTTCGTGTCTGGAGGATTCATAAAGTAAGAAAATTTTCTTATTTTTATGCAAATAAATTTGTAAGCCATACAAAGAATTACTCAAAATTTATCATAAAATGTAAAAATTCTAACCAGAAGACGGAGACATTACATTTCGCGGTTATTATTCCAAAATTAAAAATTAAAAAAAAATACGAAACTGCTAAAAAAAAATAGCATTTTAATTTTTATGGAAATTAAATATAAGTGATGTGGATGAGACGTGGAGAAGGATTGAGGAGTTGAAATTTCAATAGGTGCCCCGGTCATAAAGACAGGACATTGTGTGAAAAAAAATAGACGTTTTTATTTTTATGTGTTTGCTCCAGATTTGGTGTCATTTGAACCCAAAAAGTGAAAAATGAGACATCCATTTTTTTTTACACAAGGTCCCTTCTTTCCGGCAAAGTCACATATTATGCCTATTCCTCATGAAAAACTATCGATGATATGTACTAGGTACTAGAAAAAAGGTAAAATTGGGAGATATTGTTTTTTTTCTTTGAGAAGCAATCGAAATCATTTTCTGAATAAATCTAAAATATTATCCAATTTATCATCCACACAAAAAGAAAATTTTGGCCCCTTTTTCATGATGAAATTCTGATTGAAGCACCAAAAAATTATCACCATTTTTGAGCTCTTGATAATTTTTTAAAAAATTTTCATGACAAAATTACGTAAAATTGAGATAATTTGAATACCACGTCCTATTTCCAAATTTTGTCAAAAAATTCTTGATCTATTTACATCTGTTAAAACAAATTCTGAACTCTTTTAACTGCTTTTTATGACCCTTTTTTCAAAAATTTTTACAATTGACAGCTAATTTTTGGCCCGAAAATCCCGAAATATAATTTTTTAGTAAGTATGAGGAGAACAGTGTACACAAAAAATATTTCAGAATATTTTTTTGTGAACCCCTTTCTACATGATTAAAATTTAGATACTTAACTTACCACAATTTTTTAAAAATCACAATTTTTTGATAAAAATTGAGATTTTTAAACGTGGAATTGTAGTAGGTTCTTACCTCAAAAAATCGAATTCTCATAGCTGAATTGAAATGATTAACCTGTTCTGACAAAAATCAAAATGCCATAAAATTTTTTTTGATAAAAATGAAGGTAATCACGTTCAAGCAAAAAAGGAATAAAACTTGGAAGAAAATTTGAAAAAAATAATTTCTGTATTAAATTTATGAAAAAGACAAATAAATAAAGTGCATGCATATTACAAAAATTGATTTTTTCAACAGAATTTTTTGAAATTTTTGACTACAATAATTACAAATTTACTTTAGAAAAAGCCATAAAATTATGTATGGGTGGGGGTGGGGGTAGGAGAGTGAAATAAAAACTTTTTCGCAATTTATGGAATTTTTTTTATTCAAAATATTTTCCCAATTTTTTTGACTCAAAAATGCAAATTTTTCCAAATTTTGTAAAAAAAACATTTTTCAGTAGCAAATATTCAGGCTAAAAAAATCCATTTAATTTGATCATAAGAGAAAGAAGTTTCAATCTTCTCTGCCCTAGCTATCCCCCATTGAGTCTGACACTGCAACAAATAAAACTCAAAGCTATACGAGTACTTACTTTAATTTCATCCGTACAATGCACCATCATTTTAATTTAAAGGTCGAAATTCAATTGCCTCTAATTTATGGTTTTCTAATAATTGACCCACGTTTTCCGACCAAATAAAGTAGATCGGAAAATATTCCACCGAGATGACATTGTCGAACACTATCCAGGTACACGTTTAAAAATCAATTTAACACAAAACGATACCCAGCGTCGTGGCGCGGAGGTGAAAAAATTAATTTGAATTCGTAACTGGTACTGGAAGCATCCGGCATCGCGTCCGCCACCGGATACGTAATAAATCTGCTATTCTCTCACATTAATTTGTCGGCGTATCTTTTCAAATAAATGTTGTAATATTTCCGATACAGTTATTATTCGTCGGCTGGCACATTTTCAACCGAATTAATGACTCGGTGTTAAGAAAAAAATCCATAAAAATCGTACCATACGTCGTTATTAATCACACCGCGGCTTCGAGCCAGTGGCAGGATGTAGAAGAATTGGTGCAGTACGAAAACAGCGATTAGTTCAATTAAAACTTACTGGCATAGTTTTGACATTTCTATGATCAACTCATTAACCTCGACCTTTCTTTTACCATATTTTAACCGTAGGTATGTACCAACGATCCCATAAATCCGTAATTTTTTCTTCCATCGGCCCCCTCCCCACCCCCTCATTTGCCACAATATGAATTTTTTTTCTAGAAAGATGATAAACATCTACAAACTACAGTGGCGTGTTTCTTTTCAATAATTTATCGATTTTACTCCGATGCTCGAGGCGAATAAAACAGTTAATTTTCTTTTTATTCAAAGCGACCCCTTTCACGAATGCTAAGTGAATTTCGGTCCGTTATTAAAAAGCTGAGAAAAATTTCACCGATTGCGTGACATACGACGATAAATGTTCGAGATTTTGGGTACATTTTTGCAATGGTTAATTTATCGCTTTGTGTTATCAGAGAATAGTAAATTCATAGCTTATATACTAAGTTATCGCACCCTTTTGTATTGACCTCCCCTCCTTATACCCCGAGCTTTGTACGGTGTGTTATTTTACACGAGATGTAAGTGGCCTTATACATAATTAAACATTAAGTGCAGACAGTTACTGAAACCTTTGCGATTGCTAGATGAAGTTGTCAGTTTGAAATGGTTCGTGAAATGTCCACTTTGTCGTTTAAGATCGATTAGGTTACATTTGTAGAACGGTGTACCCTTTAATTTTAATTTTTTGAGTAATTTAACCGAGCACCGGTGCGACGTCCTTTACGTGAACGTAAATTTTTCCTAGCAGCATTTCGTATTTAATTAGCTTTACGTTATTTGGTGAAAACACGTGTGTGCATTTTATGCATTCGATATTGTAATTATCGTATTAACACCTTGCCATAATGTATCATTATGGCTAAGATTTTTATGATTTTTACCGCCGCATCAATTAGATACCTAATTGAAAATTTGTTACGATTGCGAGTGAAAAATTTTTCGTATCAATTTATTACTTATGCTCAAGCTTGCTGAACAACATCGAAAGTTGAATTTAGTAAATTAGGTATGGATGAAAGGAATTCTTTTCAGTACATACTACATATTCGCAATGAAACATGCCGAAACCAAATGATTCTTTGGCAGATGTTTTGGTACCTTGAGTAGGTTTTTTGTCGATTGAATGGAAGAGGAGTGCGAATGTGTGAAATTATTATAATGAAGATAGCCATGTTGTGGCATATCTTAAGTTATGAATTGAAAAAAACACACACTACTTCTGATAAATTACTCAAGTAGGTATTTACATTTATGTACTTCATGTGGCAAAACTAAGGTTACGAGGCATCCTGTCTTTTTTATGAACGTTATTTTTTATGGGAGAAAAAAAAGGAAAAAATGATGGAGGGAAAAGGTCCATAAATGAATCTTTCAAAATTTTAGTTCAAATTTGAAATTTTAGCAGAACCCAAGATTAAAATGTTGAGCTAGGTATCTGTATGAAAAAATTTCCAATATGTATTGATGAAAATTTGATTAACTCAACTGTAAGGAGGAAGAAATATTAGAGAAAAATATAAGATTTTGTCCACTTTTTTTGACCAAAAAAAAGACTCCGTTAAATAAAAAATTGATATGGGCTATCTCACAAAAAAATACAACCGGGGGGGGGGTTACTGTTTTAATTCGTGGAATCATGAATTCGTAAATTTTTGGATTAATTTTTTTATGGGTATTGATGCAAAAAAAAAAAGGTGAAGTCCTTTCTTACGCGTAAGTCATGAAGAGTGACTTTTGTCACTGAAATATTTATTTGAGTTCTGAAATTCCTAGAGCTAGAGCTTAATCAAATGAACGGCATAGGGACTGAGGGAGTCGATTGCTAATTTCCCCCTTCCCTCATAATCAAAAATTTCATTTTTAGTCCCAAAAATTAAATATTGGAGTCTGAAATTCTGGGGAAAAGGTGTTTTTTTCTTCGAAAATTTTACAACTAAAATCAAGGAAACTTGGAAAAATGGAAGTTTGTGAGGGGAAATTCTCTGATCAAAAACATTCATTTTAGTAGAAAATGTGAAATTTTTCTCCTTCAATAGTGCCAACTTCGGTTTGTCAGCGATGTAACGTCAATTTTAGTTTCCTAAAGCTAATTTTTTGCCCTACTTTACACTGATAAATCACTATTATTTTTACCAAATTAAAATTTCCAAGTAGGTACCTACTAATTTGGATACAAAAATTGTGAAAATTTTTATGTCTTAAATTCTGTTTATTTCTTTTCATGCCTGACAAAATGTCATTATATGAATTCAAAATTTCAAGTCAGATGGTGACTGATTTTTTAAGTTAGTTACATCTCCCTTGCTAAAAATTTTTGGTTGAAAAATGGTAGTTTGTTGACCTCAAAGTCGAGATATGACTTCTGTGAAAAAAATTCAAGTAAGAGTGTATAAAATTTTATTCAAACGTGTCAAATTTTGTTCCAACAGAAAAACATCATAAAGACAATTTTGACGCTAATTAAAGAGAAGCAGGAATGAATTGCAGATGGGTAGATAAATAATTGGGAAGGGAGGGTAAACTAAAGGATCAAAAATTTCCGAGTAGATAAAGTGAATTTTTGAAAGAATTATTTCACTTGAGCCAAATTTTTCTGATTTCAATGAAATTTTTCTAAAAAAAATTCTCAAAAATTCGGTAAAATTACTCAATTTAAAATGTCAAAAAAATTATCAAAAAATCTTCAAAACTTGTGGATATCAAAAATTGAATGAAAATTCGTGTAATTTATCAATACGAGTGGTACCATAATTTAAGAACATGGTCTGATCAACTCAACTCGTAAAAAATCGAATTTTTATGAAACTTTTATTCTTTAGGCTACCTATTTCTCTGAAAAATTGAACAAATTTCGTAAAATTTTACTCGATCAATTTTTTCACATTTCAAATTATTTTAGTAGATTTGTAAACACTTATAATATTAACTAAATTTTCATATTTTGGCGGATGATTTTAATAATTTTTGAAAGGTTTTAATTTTTTTATGTAAATAATCTGTTTTTTGTTAATTTGACAGGCACGAACCAAAATTGGTTTATAGGAATGAAGAACAAAAAAATATAAAATATTCAACTTGAATTAAATTTTTTCTGATGTTTTCAATTCAATAGTACAATTTTTCATTTCATATTTTTTGAAAATTGAGATTTTCAAAAATTTTATCCAATTTTAAACATCAATTTTGAAATTACTTATTTTCATTTTTTTTAACCCTACGACACCACACTTCAAAAAAAGTTGTTTACCGAATAATTTTCTAGCGCTGGACCAAAGTTTGGTATGGCATTATAACTTCAAAGGGGTGTACATAAATGTTCAACGTTTCATCTCCCTTGTTGGACAAATTGTCTACTTTTGTTTTTGAAGGGGCAGAAATTTTAGAAAAAAATACGTTTTTTTCGTTTTTATTCCCATTTTTTTTGCATTGAATGAAAAGTGGAGGGGATGAATTTGCTACCCGACAGATACTTGTGTATCTATGCCCTACTCGTTCGTGTATAACAATTTCCCGGTCCTTTTGATTTGAGGAGCAAAAAAAATTAAAATTCGAGCCAGTCCAGATTTATTACGAAAATGCCTGCCCCTTCAAATGAAAAAGTAGGCAATTTGCGAATCCGCAGAAATGATCGGTGGAGTAAGCGCGCATAGGTACAAGGAGGCGTTACCACCCGATCACTCGATCCTGCCCGCGTAACGCAAGAAAAAAACCGGTCCGTGACATTTGTCACATGTGTGGTGTCGGCGGGTTAAAATGAAAGATGATCCATCAGATTTCAAATTTAAAACTTCTTGAAAAGAATTCTACGTTCGAATATTTTTCATACACCAAGCTGCTCCTCCGCTTAAAAAAATTCTCTTGAGCGTTGATTACGTGAGCAAACTTAAAGTTCGGGTTCAATGTCAATGTCATTAAAGTCGTTGTGATGCTAAACATAATTTCATTTATGACGTCCTGCGATGGTGAATATTCAAATTTGCAAACAAACATTTCTCTTTGATCGAAGTCAAACGATATTTTCAAATTGTACACAATCAATTTGTTTGATGTGGTTTAATGAACATTCGCCAGGTTGACATGGAATTGACAGACTATTGAAATTATACTCGAGTAGGTACCTTTCGGGTAAAATTGACGTATCGAATTCGAAAATTGAATTCATCGCCATCAGCAGCTAATAAATTAATTTGAAAATATTTCCAAGTATAGTTGATACAAAACTACAGATGAGATAGGTACCTATTCTTTTGATTATTTCATACAACAAAACAATAATTACAATAGATCTGTAAAGATGATTACACGAGTCAGTAACCTCTTATCCTCTATCGATCGCGAGCTATATGCCTGCCATATCTGCTCGCAGAGGCGAAATTTCACATTTTAAGGAAATTTTTTATTAATCAAAGCCGGTAGATTATTTGTTATTTGACAGGTGTGTTGGTTTCCGTTTCAAGGGAAACATCGACGAATGAACTTGGTTGTTAATTATGTATTTGTGTAACAACAATTAGGGTTGGTAGACGTTGGTATAGCTTTGTGTTCGCGACTCGCTCTCGTTACGTACCAAACGGTGAAATATCGAATGCTGTGGTAATTGGCGCAATAGCGGCGCAGGTGACGATGATGATATTTCCTATTTATCGTTTCTAGTACCACATTAGACAATACGACGTTTAATGCGAGTGAAAAAAAATAACGCTAACGAGTTTGGTGGAAAAAAATTACTTTGGGTTGGAAATGCGAGCTCGAATGTAGTGTTTTCGTGTTACGTGGTGTTCGAGGCCTCGACGAGTAAGTATTGTTTACTTTTTTTCTCGGTTCGTAGATAAAGACCATGTGGCTTTTAGAGTAATTTTTTGACCAATTTTTAGTCGAGGTGCTTCGTTGTTTTAAATTTTTAGGTTTGGGATTGATCGAGTGAAAGTGGAGGTCGGTAAGATCCTTAAATGTGCCCCTATCATCCTATTAGTGAATTAAGTAGTATGGGGAAGATGGAGGAAAAATATGAAAGCAGATTTGTGTGATTTATTCCTTAAATAATTGGCCTCTTTTGTTTCCTCGTCATTTTCTCGAGTTTCTTGATCAATAGATCAAAATTTTAATATCATTTGCCATAAATTATCCCTTAATATTTTACTCTCACTTATTTGGTATCGAAATTGCCTTTATAATTCACGAAATAGGATCGAAACATCAATTTTGAAATTCGTTTCACTCCCTAGTCCCTCCTTTCACTCCCTCTGACCATTTCAACTTCCAAATAATAAAGCAATATAATTTTTTTTTTCAATTTAGAAACGAACGTAAAGTAGCAATAATTATGTAACACCTTGTTTAAATATTTCACATGTTCGTAAATATCGTTACGAAATTAATTTAATTTATGGATTGGCCTGAAAATAAAAAGATCGATTAGAAGGTCAAAAGCATAAACGTTTCTTGCATGTGTTTCAAGTTGCGTTTTTCGGATTAGATACGTGCCGATTATGTAAAAAAAATTAAAAATTATCGATAATCGAAGCAATATCGTAAACATACTCCATAAAATACTTAGGAAAAAAAATGAAAAAAAAAAACATTTCTTGAAGATTTTCCCCGAATCGAATTTTCCCCATCTCAAATCTCTTTCTAATTCTTCATCAAAGAACAAAGATCAAACAAAAAAAATCTCTAAAAATAAATCCCAAATACGTTGTACATTTAAACGTTTCATATTCGAAATAAATTAAATATAAAATATCCGCATTGCACAGACAACAGACTTCCTTTACAGCTATTCTTGGACCATACTAACGTGACAATAAATAAGTACATCGGGTACATGCTGAACAAATAATTAAACTAAATGTCTTTTTCATTGGTCTGTAAAATTGAAATAAAGAAAACGGTCGATTAAAAATTAATGCCACATCGGTAGGTAATTCTAAAAAGACATATTTCCATTATTTTTTATTATCCATTTGTATAGGTATCTACGTAAAAGAAAGAAATCGTGAAGTTATAAACGTTCTCACAAAATTTATCGTGCTTTAGATATATTTTAAATCGTGACTGGATTCTTTGCGTCATTCTCTTCGTCATTGATTCGTATAATTGATGGTAAAAAAAAAAATAATACCTTATATCTTGAAACAATTGAACGTGAAAAACGGTAGGCAGATTGTGTTTCTTTGGTCTCTCTCGGTCTAGTACGATTCATGTGAATGAAATGTTGCCTATTTAAGTGTAGCTAATTAAACACGATGATTAGAGGGGATTTTATTTCATCGATACGTTGAATTTGAATAGATACTGGAGGTCGAATAATCGGTATATTGGAATTGAAAACCGTGGAATGGAAATTCGATGCAGCTGCGTGTGGGAATATGCATTTGAAGGGTTGACGAAGAAGAAATGTTTCGTCTCGATTGGTACCAAGCCACCGATTTGATTGAAAAGTCCACAGTTGTATTTTCTTATTTTCGGGTTTACCTGCTTTGTCAACCAAATAAAAAATAAGGGGTATTTTTATGGGCTAGACTTGTCAATTTGGAACTTTGATATTTTTAGGTAAATTTGGCTAGGTAAAGGAAAGCAAGACCAAAATAATGTAAAAAATTAGCACTATTTTTACGCAGAGTCAGATTAAAAGAACAAATTTTTTGCTTTTTTATGTAGCAGATAAGGAGCTATCTTTGTTCAAAAAAAGTCAAAGGTCAAAATTGACAAAATTAGTTAAAATTTTTGAAATATTACAACAAAGTCTTTCAATGAAATTCATTGTTGAAGTAAAAAGCTTTTTCTTTCGCGTTTTATGCATTGCTTTGGAAATGCCTGTCTAATGTGGTGGGGGGGGGGAGTAACCAGCATAAATTTATTAGGTACCAACAGCTAGCTCAAATCAATGAAACAAAAAAATCATATTATTCTTGAATATTATTTATATTCTGCATCAATTTTTTAATACATTTTTACGAGTAACTGAATTTTTTTCAAAAATCAACGATCGGATTGAATAGTAAGAGGGGCAAGGGAGAGAGATATTCCCTACTTCTCAATGACAAAATTCCATTCCCAGTATTAGGAAAAATTGGAGCTGTGAAGAAAAATTTGTATAAAGGATGCAATTTTGGAAAATTTTGGATTTTTAATCCTGAAAATTGAAAGAAATTAATTTCGAGTAGGAAATTTTAAACTTTTTCTCTCCATACTTACAATTAATGCCCACATCACTGCTTTTCTCTCTGAATAGGTACTTTGAAAATTCTCGACCCTTATAAATACGTGTTTAAAAAAAAACACTCTTCTATAGATTTTTCGCTCTGAGTCATGACACAAAAATAAGAATTTCCAATTTTCATAATAATAATGCTGCCGATTTATTGTTGAATTCGCCTCCAATGATTTTAATGAGATGAATTTGATAATATCAGCAAAATTTTGACAAAGGTGTACCAAAATATAATCAACTGACTTATTTGACTCAAAATTAGACCAAAATCAAATTCTTATAGCCATACCTCGAATTTTTTTATACATTCAAATTTGATTTTTTTGTTTGTGTGATTCGAAAAAAAAATAATACGGAAATTTCAATGATCATATTTTATCTAAGTAGCAAATTTTTGGATAAAAAATGGATTGAAAAGTTTACATGAAAAACTGAAATTTTTACAAGAGTTTCTCGCGATCTTTATTCAAAAATTTTGATACGAAGTTGATTTTTACTTAATTTTCAAAAAAAATCACATTATTGAAAATTTCATTTTCAGCAATAGAAAATTTTTGTTAAAAATCAAAGTGGACCTAAGGTTGGCTAAGAAATTGAAGATATATGAAGTTTGAAATGAACTCTAATCATTGCTAAAGAGTTTTTTACTTAACACAAAACACAATTAAAAATCCAATAATATTTTCCAAGAAAAAAAATTGATAAATTTTCGTAAAAACAGATTTTTTAAAAAAAAAATTGTAAATTTTTTGAGAAATTTACAACGTTGAGTACTTATAGTTTGAAAACAAATTCTAAATTATTGAAAAATTGTGAAAATTTTGGTGAATTTTCCTAAAATTGGTAGGTAAAATCAAAGAGTGATATATTTTTCAAAAATAATTACCTATGTATTTAAAAAATACACCTTTTTGAAAAAATTGACAAACTCTTGAAAAAATTGGTTACATTTAATTATAAACCGGAATTTTGCAAAATTTCCAGCATTTTAGACATGCTTTTCTCAATCAATATTATCCTCATTCGGTTCATTTTTTTCTCAAAAGCTGACCTTTTAAAAAGGTGTCAAAACGGGAACCCAATCCTTATACGAAAAGTACCCCCATAAATAAGAAAATTCAACCACGCCACAGAGATTCTATTTGTAGATTCAAAAAAGGCAGGCGATTATTTAAAGATCTAATTTGAAGCCGATTGAATTTTCAACAGATGTTTTGCACGGTAGAATAAGGAATAATATTCGATGCCTATGTTATTCGATATTCATTTAAATACTGGCGCAAGAGGGGCAGATGCCGAGTAAGAAAATCCACCCTTACACAATTGGTGTGTTTTTAAAAACGACAAGGTAAACCCTTCATCTACGCCTCGCAGCGTGCTTATAATCTTCTTAGAGGAGAGCCTACGAGTATATTCTGCGTTCTCTTTCTGTTCGTCGCGTATCTTGTATCGTATACATAATAAGATTTATACCGGAAGTCACTATACATACGTATTTAATTTTTTAAAAGGTTTTGTAGCTGTATGCCTCCGAACCATTAATAAGGTTTGTGCAACGACCAAAACCAGGTTTCGCGGTTACAATGTGTTAGGTTTCCCTGAGAGACGCACTTTTCCACAATCCATAGACATTCGTCGCCTCGCGTTTCGGTTTTTTTAATTGATATCGTTTTTTAATGGGTGACGACGACGAAAGATGCGGTGAAATCGATTCGTATTGTAATATGCGAAAAAAAAGAGAATGTGTGTGGAAAAATACCTTCCTTTCATGAGGCCAGTAAAAGTTACAGAGACGAAACCTGCTAATGGATCTTAATGATTTTTGCCCAAAATTGGATTACAATGCTCGAAATTCAAATTTTTTAACCCCAAATATTGTCAAAATTTTTGTATTTTTCAGATTCGAGTCCAGATAACCCTTAAAAATTGATTAAAACTATCTTTAGGGTCCCCACACCCACACTTAGAGATCCAAAAATTGAGATTTAGTGAAAGTTAATTCTCAAAATTTTTTTAAAAAAAATTACAAAAAGTTCAGTTTAGTAAAACCGATAGCAATTTTTTTCGGATTCGGGTTCAGATAAATCTAAAAAATGTGACTCAATCTAAAAAATTTTATAAGTAAAGTATAAAATTGAAAAAGTTTTAAATGAGATACTTAAATGAAAAAAAATTGGAACTTAGATGATCGAAATCTCATTTCTAGCAAAAATAATCAGGATCTAGAAACCTGTTGGCCGGCTGGTGTTTATAAAGATTTTCACTCGAAAATGTCTATAAATATTGGCAAATGATTTCTGCCTGCCAGGTGCTGTTATGAAATTATTTGTAACAGGAGCAGCCTCAACCTACGACTTTATAAGCCCCCCAATAAGAGTAGCCATTTGCAAGGCGTACGCACCTACGTGTGGTGTGGTTCCGGCGAAGATGTTTGCAGCTTCTGTGTTATTATGCTTGGTATACGTTTATTAGGGAATCTGCGCAATTAAACATATTTATCCGAACATCTGCTTAGCTGCGTATTTCTCTCGTCAACGAATAGCTGGCGAAATTTGACTCTTTAATTTTACAGCTGTGTTAAAACTCTACCTTTTTTTTCTTCTTATTTTCCAGCTTGTTATGAATTTGGAAAATCTCCAAGATGACCTTTAAAACTGAGACCAATCTGAAGGACGAAAAGAACAGTGATTCTCAATCGACCGCTAATACCGTAACTAATGAAAGAATATCAACTATATACGACCCGAGGCAAAGATGCTCGCCTATACCCTCATTCACGGCGTCATTATTTACCGGACAGCATCAAGTCGACGGAGCAGACAAAAAGAAATCATTAATGGAGAAGATTAAGAAGATCACCTTCAATCTGAGATTGAAAAAGTGTCGGATCAGCCGTGACAGCGATTTAAATAGACGTAAAATAAATCTCATATGTTGTTCCACCTTGTTGACCTGCATCACTTTGATAATGCTGACGGCATTTATTTATTTTTTAAATTCGGGTAAGATATTGAGTCCCTGATCTGAGTATCTTGAGTTTTTGGGTGTTTTGGAAAATCAACAGTTTAATTATTTCGCTCAATTTTTTTGTTTTGTCAACAGTTCAAAAATCCGAGAATAGAGATATCATCGTGGATGGAGAATTTCAAATATTAAACGCGAAATTTGATTATGAAATGTTGGACAAACGTTCTCAAAAATTTCACGAGCTATCGACGAATTTAACCAGAGAAGTACGTACTGGAATATGTACGAGATTTTGTACATTTGATACCTCATTCGTACTGAATACTGATTAAACAAACCTTACGGTTTTTGAGAAAAATAGATAAGTAGGTACTCACTTCAGGAATTTTTTTTTTGAAATCGTCAAAAATGCAAAAAGGTCGAGTGAAAGACAAAATTGGAAAAATTGTTTGAATTATGAAAATAATTTCATAAAATGTTGAAAATGACAAAAAATTTAAAAAACCGACATTAAATTCATTGACGCACTCAAAAATTAATTATGGGAGGGGCTGAGAATTTGAGAAAAATAGGGGAGAGGTCAAATTTCAAATAAGTAACTTTTCACCAATTTTTCAATCAAAAATAATCAATTTTTTCTGATAAATTGGGGATTTATTGAGGAATCGTTGGTTTTTGACTGAAAAATTAGTCAAAACCTATCAAATTTCAAAATGAAATAACTGAAATACTATTCGACCAAGAAAAAAAATACGTCGACTCGTGCGAATCAAGGATGTCAATTTTTGGAAAACTAAAAAAAAACGACCACTGGTCAAATTTTTGATCAATTGACCGATTTTAAACCATTTGAGCAGTTTTTTATTCATGAAGTAAAGGGGGGCTGAGGGTGACAGTGATTCCACTTTATTTCGTTCCCAAAGAGAAGCGTTTGTTGCAAAATTGCCCTGCAAAAAAATCTATTTTTTTGTACCTATTTTAAAAGTTTTTAAAACTTTTTGACTAATTGGATCACTTTTCAATTTTTAAACCAAATTTCAAGAAATAAGGTGTTTTATACAAAATCTATGTTAAAAACTTGAAAAAAATAATAAAATATTTCAATCTGCTTTCAAAATTTTCATCAGTTTTTATAATTTTTATTTAAATCACTTTAGAAATCACGAATCGTTTTTTGAATAATTTCATTTTGAACCAACCCGTTTGATAAATGATCAGTATTTTCATTTTTTGGAAGGGATGGGGATGTGGTGGCGAAAAAATCGAAGACAAAAGATTTATTCGTCTATGGAGCTATGGAACTTTTATTGTTGGAGTTTCTGAGTACATCAACAATGAAAAAATCGTTAGGTTTTAAAATTTTCTCATCTCCTTTCTTTTCTGTTTTAAAATCAAGTCAGAATTGGTAAGGGGATAGAGGAGACAAACAGCTTTTGCATTGAACTTGCATTTACTGGAAGCCCAGGCTTCCAAAAATTTTCAAAATTTCACATATGTACATATTGTATAATCAAATCATAGGCTAATATCTCGTTAAATGAATAAATTCCTGAAAAAATCGGCCAAGTGAAAGAAATTTGGATAATTTTCAAAAAAATGAAAATTTTATAAAAATTGAAAAATTATTACAAAATTGTTTTAAAAAATTCAAAATAAATCAGATAAATTAGCTTTTTGGGACAACTAAATAAAAATTTTGTATCAAAGATTTTCTTGATTTTTCCCATTTGACCAGAAGTCACAGTTTAGAAAAATTCCGGTTCTGTCCCAATTTTATTAACTGAAAATTAAATTCATGCTTACCTAATATGACTGAGAGACAAACTATTTGCTCATCTGCTCTTCTGTTTGGTCTAGCTTGGTGAATTTTCAAGGTTTGCAAACTTTTTTAAATATTTTGTCAAATTATTAATTTTACAATTTTCAAAATTTCTGCTGTGATTTGATCAACTTCCTACAATTTGAAAACATTGTCAAGTATGACAGCACCTTCCACATTAATAGATCATTTTCGATGTTATACAACATTCACATAAAATTGAAGATTTTCTTACATGATGTTTTTAAATCCTCAAAACATTATTTCGAGAATCAATTCCGTAGAGGAGGGGTAAGATAACCCCTTTTTTTTCTCAAAAGACATCATTTCGAGGCAACTTGCTCGACTACGTTCGATACAATAAAATTTCCAACACTCCAATCCATTGAGCCAATCCTAATCCATTCCACGAACTACGAAAGATATAAATACTCGTAAAAATTTCTCAGGAACCAGCCCAGCATTGAATTTTCTCGCCAACGACGAAACGTCGTCAAGTATTCGAGTAATTTCCGCATTAGCAGGACTCTAATTACACTTGTGTATGTTGCAGTTGAATAAATTGTTCCGATGGAGCGACGTCGGCGAATACTTTAAACGCAGCGAAATTCTAGAAATAGCTCCGAATATGACTATCAAAAGTATCGTAGTTTTCCACAACAGTGACAACATTAACGTCGGACGTATCGGGTTAGCTTTTTTGAGAAGTCTTAGACTGCAGCATGGTCATACGTATTTAGGAGTGCATACCATCAACGTCCAGTCGATTGGATTTCAAAGTAAGAGCACGTGTCCTGTGTCTTGTGTGGTTTCTAATTTCATCTTTATGAACCGGTTCGGTCCGGTGGTTCGGTAAATAAAGCGGTGGAAATTTGCGATTTAATGATCGGTTTGTTGTTTCCGTTTCAGTTAGAGGAGAAGAAGGTATTTGGGGCGAATGGTCGGAGTGGAGTGGATGTGATTCGATCAACGATACCGTTGCTACGAGAAAAAGACAATGTTATACCAGAGATACTTTCCAAGTGACTAATGTCGATCGATGCTTATTGATTCCCGGTAATAAAGGTGATCTGGATATACTCCCGTGTAAAAAGTTCAAAGCTATGATGCAAAGAAAAGAAAACGAGATGGCGGTTCTTTTCAAGAAAAATGGTAACCATGATAAACCTGTTCAAAAATTCTGATCGTTAAAATTGAGTTATTTATAACACCGCACTTTTTTTTACAGATGAAAATAACAGCCCTACAACAGACGCAGAAACAATTCAGTCGAATACAGAAAATAGCGAACATTCTAGATTAAGATTTTAGACAATTTCGATACGGTTGCATTTAATTTACCAAAGATAAAATCAAATTTCACTAGTCTACTTGAACGTGTATTGTTGGTCAATTACAGAAACGAGTTGATTTTTTTTTGTATTTAATTCTCGCGCAGAAACGAGTAAATTGTATTTAAAACTATTTTCTAATTATGTTTATGTATCGGTATTTAAATTATTTTTAATTGATTTGATCGTTTAAATCATGTATATTGTAAAAAGCATCGAAGATTTTCAAATAAATAATTTTATAATGAATTATTCATCGAGTCTAGCCGATAAATACAAACTCTGGAGGTACCTTTGACAGCTCGAAGTATCCGAAATTTTTATTATGTAATTTTGAGAGCGTTTAATCACGCATCCGTAAGTAATTCTTGACCTATACGAATCGAGGGTTCGATTCGACACGCGAACGTTGAAATATTCTTATCAAAGCCAAACAAAACGGTAATTTTTCCATTCCGAGAAATCACGAAATGTTTTACGACATCGTAAATTCATAATTAATGCAATTTTAACCAAATAAAATAAATTTCGCAGGAGACAGTATAACTGAGTGTTTGCGTTTTTATTATTTTACGATCATAACGGTATTACGTGTTTCAAAAGTAATTTCGTTCTGAGCTGATTACTTCAGTTGAAAAGGAGTATTGCGAAAATTTCTTGCGATAGGGTAAGGGATTCTTCACGAAAACACTCACTAAAACACGCCAACAAAATTTCGGGTTCTTTATAAACATTGATTGAAACAGATAAAATGAAATACTTTATTATTAAAATAAAAAACAATTAAACAAAAATGCAAACTTATAACTTTTCAAACGATCCGTCTTCTTTTGACCATACGTATTCTAGCGTCACTTTAAATTCGTCCAATTTGTAGTTAAATAATTTCTGTAAAGAAGTTCAAACGTTATTTCAGAACTGGAAATACATAATCAACGAATCGAACTGCAATAAAAATACTCACCAATAATCTTGATTGTTGAGGCGTGATTGGTTTACCTTCTTTACATATTTTGTATTCGCTGAGAACGACTATATCACCTTTTTGTAACAATACTGGCATACCGAGTTTTCTAAACATGGGTTCCATCGAGTGAATATATTCCTTTGGAAGTGGTCCTTCAGGTACGGTAATAGTTTCCGATGGGACGAAACCAGCCATCGCGTATTCAGCTTCACTATGGTTTTTGAAAAATCTACAACGAAACGATAGTTACTGACTACGTTTCAATATGATTAAACAATCGAAATCATTCTGGCTCACTTACTCTATAACTTCTTCTTTTTTCTTATTAGTGAATAATAAACCGCATTGGCCTTCTATTCTTTCAGCTAATTTGTGAATATTGGGTTGAATTTCAGCCGATTCGTCTCGTCCCAGAGCATGGGCCATTACTTTATTTTTACCGAATAAAAATCTATTAAAAATACATTGAGGAGTAGAAATCTTCATACAAAACGTAATGAGAAATGAATACACGAGAAAGATTGAATTACTTGCTATCCCTCCACAGCATACGAACATTCTTCAGTTTACCATTTCTTATGTTGTTAGTATGAAATACGAATATATGATTGTATTGCTCGACAGCTTTTTGAACTTTCTCGATAACATTTTGCTTTAAATCGGTGCCTTTCTTCGTAGTCTGGGTTAAAGAGACTGTAAAAAGTAGAACTTAGTGATAGAAATAGTCGAGAGAGGTTTGGAGTAATTGAAGTAATACTTACTCTTTTTATCACGTCTTGATCTCGGCATCTTTAAATTGAACTACTATATAGGATGCTTCGGAAACAATCGATCAATTTTTTAACGAATATTATCCAATTAATGCCTAAATTTTAAGAAAACTTTCAATTCAAAAGCGCTTTAACTTTGAATTTTCAATATTTTCATATTTCACTAATTTTTTTTATGAAAAAAATGCACATGTTTATCGAACGACTGAACGTAAACAAATTGTTTTTTGGCTTTGAGATAAGACATTTGAAAAATTTTGAGTTCATAATCAAAATTTACAAATTTTTAAAAAAATGATCAAATTTTCAAAAAAAAGACTAATTTTTATTTGAATAATTTTTATATAAAACTTGTTAAAATTAAAGAGAACTAATTTTAATTAATTTTTGTGGAGAAAAAAACAAAAATTTTGAATTCCCAAATTAGTTCTACATCAACAGCGCACTCTGTATTTGTAAACCTACTTAACTTAACACCAGATAGGTAAATATTTTTTTTTCGCATTTTTATGAAGATTTCAAGTTATTGGGTTCATTTCCGTACAAATAAGTAATATTTAATTACTTTTATTTCATTAATTTATCATTAAATTTCAAAATTTTGAACAAAATGCGAAAAAAACGAATTAGAAATTTCAGTCTTGAAACTGCCTGTTCGACGTTTCGTTTATTTGTTTTTTGCCTCGATCTAAATTTCATTCTTCTTTGTTTGAACTTCCGTTTGTGTAAGCCTTTCGAGAAGGTTACATGCATGGAGGATTAGACTTTTTGCGTTTAATTTTATTTGTGCTTGTATTTTTAGTAACGATTAAAACGCGTTGAAATAGGTAAAAAATGTTTAAATGTTGAATTAATAATTAATAATATCTTTATTGTAATTAATTTATTATCGTCTTGTTTTAATTTTGTTTCAATTTGTGATAACTGTGTGTGTAGTGGTAGTAAATTAGTTCCTGAAAATCAACCATCGCCATTTTTGGTATTTACCGGTAGAAGGTAAGCTTATAATAGCGCTATATCCTCCGATATAATTATATGTATAATTCAAACACGTGTAATTTGCTAAATTTAATCGATTGTAATCGTGTTATCAGCTCAATTTGCGAATTCGATTTGAAATCAGATAAAACTTTTTCGTACTCGTAAACATACCTGTGTTAGGTTTATCGGGGCGGATCTCAATTAACCTACTTTGTTTGCTAATAATTAACGAATATTTATCTGAAATGCGCTTGAAATACTGTACTGTGTCGATATTACAGCTCCTTTAAATATTCTCGCCGTGAAAGTTTCCCTACGTCTGCTAGACGATTCAAGAATTCGTTGTCCGGCATTCATTTAGCCAACCATGTTTGATCTCGGACGAAATTAATGGGTTTATTAGCGCGTTAGAATTGTCGTGATTAACTCGTACGATCTATTTGCCTGTGAAAATATACTGCTCCGTTCAAAGCCACCGGTGACGAAACAAGCTCTAGTATTGTTTATCAGATGCATGGCGAAGCGCATAAAGGAGACGTGGAATCGATTACGTGATAATTTGCGAGCGGTATCCGTGTTAATTTCTAGTATACTTTCGCCGGTTTATTTGCTACCGATGATGCATTACGGTATGATAAGTACACCGTGCATGGTCGTCGGGTAATCAGGTGAATACTCCGGTCAAGTGGAAGAAATTGCTAGTTTCACGAAGTTCGAAGGTATCGTGCGTGTTTTTTCTCCCTATTTTATTTCGCGTATAGTGATATATTATCAAAAGTTAACGTCCTTTGCAAGGTCGCTGGCGGTAATTTTCATTCGAAAAGTGCACTTTTTGCCTTGTTTATTGATGATGGCATCGGATTCGATGACATCATAGAATGAATTTTCCCAGTAACTCGAGTCGTATAAATCAATTCCGACGTCGTAACGTTATTAACTTCTTGGTTCGAGTATTTGCTCTACGAGTTGATAAAAACTGTGCTGGCTCGAATTACGTAATGGCTCTTGTCATTCGGCGAATAAATGTACCTGGGTATTCTATTCGACAAGACGGAAAAAATAACGTTTCGGTTTGAAGCTCAACCATCGTCCAACTTGACACGCCAATTGTACCCAACGATGGGGTTTTTAAAAGGCTAAAAACCTCGTATTTTTGTATCCCTTACGTGGTATTGTCTTTTATCGGGAGTTGCGTTTTGCTTACATTCGTGTCTATTTTGCGCCGAAGTTTACTCCTCCCTGCCGTCGTTGTGCCGTTCCGACGCAACCCTTAAATCGCGAAGCTTTTATGGGCGGGTATGTTGCTACGTTAAAAAACCAATACCTTTGAATTTTACGTCACCGTCGTCATAAGTTGGTTATTTTAAATCTTTTCAGCGTAATTTTTCCTCAGCTCGTGTTCGGTTTTAGCCTTTTTGCTGCTTTTGACCCCGGGTACAATTCGTACAAAAACCCCGTTAGCATTTAATAAGTAATTAGAATTTAATTACGTTTACGCTCTACCGCACCCTTTGTACAACGTGAAAATTTATTTTGGCAACGAGCAGGTTTTTTTCGAGTCGTTTTTTTTAATATCAACCGTCTTTTTGGTTTTTTTTTTCATGAACGAGTCGAGCATCGATCCGAGCTTTTCTTTTCACTATTGCGCACTTCATTTTCACTTTTGTTCGGCCAATACCAAACTCTCGAAGGTTCTGCAAGCAGTAAATTGAGTAAAATTGAGAAAGGCTCGCGTGTGTGGTTTTTTCGCCCTCGGAGGGAACCACACCGTCACCTCGTCTACCTTTCTGTCGCGCAGATTCCGCATAGTGATGAAGGTGCCACCGATGCAACAGTTTGCTAATTTATTTCACCAGCCTTCGCCCTGCTGCCTTTGTACCGTGTGATGGATGTCGCGACGTCGGTTTCGGGGTATCGTGGATTGAGAGGAAGGGCTGGAATTTTTATTGTGGCTGAGTAACGAGGCAGGGTGAAGTTGGCGAAGAGTTCTTTGGTCGTCGTGTATGGTACCATTTGTTTGACGAGGCAATGACTCGATTGTTTGGTTTGGATTTGATAAAGTACGTGTAAATAGCGACGGTGATTCGGTCGTATTGGAATTTTAAAGTGCCTGGACAGGAAGGGAGAAGGGGGTTCATAATAGTAATCGTTAAGTCAAAAAAAAAATGTAAATTTTTTTTTAAAAAAAAAATTTAAGTGAATTCTGCCCCGGTTAGGAGATGATGATTTATGCTTTTTTTTCTCTTTCTCTCTGGGAATTAATCAGAATGAAAAATGAGAAACTATAAAGCTTCGAGTTATTAAATGACTCGTGAGAAATTTATAAATTAATGGCGGCCGGGTAAATTTTGAATAAATTTCCGTAATGAACGTTTTGTCTGGGAATTTGAATTTCTTCGTTATTCCTTCTCTTCATTTTAAGTTTCATCTATGGACAAATCAATTCCGATGTTTTTCTTCGATAACAATCATTATCATTTATAGAACGCGTTTGAATTTTCAAAACACTGCTCTTATCATCTGGGAATAAAAAAAGGTATTCGAAATTTGCCTATCTTTGATATTGAAGGAGTTAAAAAGTTGAAAACTTTGAATTTTCCACGAATGACGCCGATATGTAAATTTAAAGTGGAAATTTTTTGTTTCGTATTTCAAATATTGTACGATCAAGTTGTAAAATTTTCAAATTTGAATAAAATCGACGATTTTTTTTTCACTTTTGTTTTCAAAATTTCGCAGGAGAATTGAAAATTTGATCATTTTATCAATATTTGTGTACAGTATGCTTACAAACTTCGGTTCTCAGTGCCTTTGGTTTTTACTGGGTGAAGTTGGCGAATGATATTTGACGGTGGTGAATGTTTTTCTAGGCTTGAAACATTACCAAACGTGCGTCTCGTCATTGAATTTACAGAGGAGTGGGATAAGGGAAGCAGTTTGATGTAAGAACAGTTAACGAATCGAAGGAGTGCTTTAAGCAGGTACTTATTAGCCATGAAAATTTTGAAATAATTTTTGATCATTGCTTTTTTGAATTTTTCGTCATTTTTACAAAAGGAGAGAAAAAAAATCATATAAATTTGAAACCTGAAACTCGGTGAACCCCTTGTATTAGTCAAACTTTTTAAAATCTATTGAAATGTGTAATAACAGTAATTTCTCGGGGGGAGGGGGGTGAATTCCTCCACTTTTAGTGGAACTAAAGCCCTACATTATTTATTACATATGAATACTTTTTTCCTTTTTTTTTTTCTAATTTGTTGATCGAGGCAAAAACAGGAAAGCAAATTTTGTTCATTTTTCATCGTTCTGGAAAGGATTGAAAAAAAAGTTTCTAAGCAATAACTGCCTGCTGCTTCGTTGTTTCAAAAAAAAAAAAAACGGCCATCAGAAAAAATAAGGATTTTTTGAAAAGATCGCCACCTTCTAATGTAAGGTCAATTTTCTAGTAGTTCTCTCCTCCCCTTCCCCCTTCCCCTGAAAAAAGTAGATTCCTGGCGAACGAAAAATTCTTGATTCTAAAAAAGAAAGGGGGGGGGTAAATATCTTGTTGCCAAGTTTTGCTAAAATTCTGAATAAGTTCAGAATTTTTATTTGAAAATTTTTTGAACACCTTGCTTAGCAAATTTTTACGCTCCTGCATGCGCAGAAAAATCACATCCTCAGTGCAATAACTCCATATTTGAAAAATTGACTCATTTTTGTTTGAAACTTGCTCTTGTTCTAGCTCATCTGAGAAAGTTTCCTTTTCGACTCAAAATTTGCGTTCATATCTTCATTTTTTGAGATAAATGTATAAATTTTTTCTGTGTGATAGTTGGTATACAATTTTATGCCTGATATCTCATTTTTATTTCTTTTCGTCAATTCTGTCTTTCGAAGTTTCGATTGAAATGCAATGGAAAAATACTGACAGTAAACGTTCATATTCTTGAGAACGAAGCGAAATCTTCCGCGGCTACCTTTTTTTTTCAAGTAATAAAATTTTTTATCACGTCTTGCGACCCGAGTCTAGTAGACATACGCGTTTTTATAATACGTATTCGTACGTAAGCGATTTATACATAGACATGGAACGCGTAATGGTCGCTTTTAAGGATTTTTATCACGCGTACAATAAATTCGAGAAGTGGTAGAATGGAAGTTTGCGGTGAGCCGACGATACGATATGTATTGTTAATTATATTACGGGTACAATATGCGGTATAATACGACTACGACGAAACATTATGTGGTATATGTGCATATGTAGATGTACCTAAGACCTATTCTGTGGTAGTTGGTATTCGTATGAATGTCGTATGTAGTGATGGAAGATGGTTAAACGCACGTATACATACGATAGTAAAATTCGAGCCAAAAAGACCGAAGCCTTTTCCCAAGTCTCGTGTCCATTTTATTGCTCGGCGTGGTTTACGTATTCGGTCGAGACGAGCTGACCGAGGTGTTTTCATTTTATGTAATTTTTGGCGGCGACGTCGATACCCTTTTCGCCCCGATCTCGTTCGAACAACGGTTTCACTGCGGGCTCGTGTGCCCGATGGTATGTTTGGTATGATGATCGATACCTACGACCCTTATGTAAGTCGGTCCTCCGTGTATAATGCGTCTTTTTCGCTTCCTGTGACGCGACGTCCGACCTTTGGCTTCACGTATTGCGGAATTTTTCGCCCGGTTGGGTTGTATTTTCGTGTAGGTATGGTTAAAGGCCAGGGATGGGGATACGGGATGAAAAATCGATTTACGTCTGGACGAATACCAAAACCGACAATTACGTCAATTTCATCTACCTATTAATCCAAGAAATGAGAAATTTCAGAAAATTTTTGATTTCTCGATGAAACTACTGCCTGGAAAGTTACAATGCTGACTTACCTTTGCTCTGAGAATTCATTTTTTAATTTTTCGTGTTGAGAGAAAAGTTTAAACTTTGACTTTACTGAATTATCAAAGATCGCTCAAAAGTGATGTTTCCACGGTCTCTGAATCAATTTGATTGAATTTTAAAAATATGGACAAGCATGTAAAAAAACTTGTAGGAAAAAGAAATTTTGAAAAAAGAAATTGAAATGTTCAAAAAAAGTTGAGCTTTTCACAGCTGTATGTAAAAACCTTTCATCATATTTTCTAAATGTTTTCTATTTTTACAATTTTTTTTGCGTGCGAAGAACATGAAAACTTCATTTCGATTTCACTGCACCTGCTCAGTCAGATCAAAGTTCGAATGTTTTTCCATCATAACCAAAATTGAAAAACGTCAAGTGCTTGGAATGGTGTAAAATTGTCGGGGAAAATTTAATTTCACCCCAGTCATAATTTTTTCAGAAAGTGGTTCGACAGAAAAATGATTAATTTTTTGGAATTACCCATTTTCATGAGCAATGTTCACAAATTTTGAATGAAAGAAAAATCTCAATAAAAAGTCATAATTGCAACACAGGAAAAATTAGAATGTCAAGAAAAGTGGATTTTTACTCACATTTTGGAGATGGTTTTTCCAAACAAAAAGAAAAAAATTGAATGAACTTTTACTATTTGAATCAGTGAAGCAAATTTCATTTAAAAAATTGATTTTTTACCTATCTCGGCTATCTTCAAGCTAGAAACCACAGATTTATTCGTTAATTTTCAATTTGTCAGCAAAAATCGGAAATTTTGACTTGAAAATCGTAGAAAATCGCTAATTTTACCAATTTAGGAACACAAAATTTCACATTTGACTGATTCAGATGCAAAAATTCATCGATTTTTGTTCCAGAAATCATGCAATTTTTAATTTTTTCTGGTCTAAAAATGCACATGATCATCCATGTAATTGAAACATTCGGGATTTCCAAGCCACTGATATAACTGATCATTCAGGTTTTTTAAATTGAATTTTGACACTGCTTATTTTTTTTCTCGAATTCTCAGCCTCTTCTCCCCATTAATCGGTTTGTATTGTGGCTACGCAACCTGAAACTGGCTCAGGAAATGAAGGAAAATCGCCTTCGAGTGAATTCGAAATGTATAGTTCCAGTTTCCAGGATAATGACGAAATTCATCTCGCTTTGAAATTGAGAAAAAAAAAACAAGTGTTGTCTGGATCTTATTGTTATAGTTTTTTTTTCTTTTCTTGGACTAGATTCAAATATTTTCAGAAGAATGGCCAAGAGGGGTATAGGCATTCGTCTTGAAACTCCTGTCCATTTGTCTTTGGAAACGATTTAGGTGGTTTGACCATTTCCAGGAATCTATATAGATCTCTTTTCTCCACATTCTATTCTTTTACTCTCGAGAGACTGCGATACCGTTCGATATCGTCGTCGTGTGCATTGTATACTCGTGTCTGGCGCGTCTCTCGTACGCAGTTTAAATGGATATTCCGCGAACTCGTACGTCTGGTTAGAATTTTAACGCGGTGTAAGTACGAAACGGTGGGAGTAGATGGAAAGATAGTATCGTGTTGACAGAGATGGAACGATGTTGGGAGTGAAGAGATATCACGAGCGAGTGTCTTTGGCGCGATAAATATGGCCACCGCAGGGAGTGGAAAATTGATGGATGTAGACGTGTGTAGTTTATACGCACGACGATCTATCGAATGATTCATAATAATGTGGACGATGAAGGTGGTATAACGCATTTGGAATGCGAAGAATTGGCACCGGGACCCGACGAGATTTATAATGTTTTAAAAATCGGTTAAAAACGATAGAGGTGTTATTTTCTACGTTGGAAGTCAGTTAGAAGCAAAGACTCGGAAAGTGAGCTAATCTGAACTAAAAAAAATATCAAAAAGACAGCGATAGGACGCTGAAGGAAAAAAGAACAAGAGAACATCCTGTCACAAGTGTCACGGAGCTAAAGTACACGTAGGATGAGATAGGGCACGAATTTGCCAGGAATAACGAATGTAAAACGAGATAAGGACGACAGAGCGAAGTTAATTTTGACCATTTTTTTATCGTTTCCTCCTTCCATCTCCTTCGTCGCCATTCCCCGAATTTATCCGAGTGTATGATAATGAGCACGTCACCGTTTGACTTATCCTTATTTTCCAACGGCACTTTGGGTGCTCGGCTCGGTTCGGTCACTTTCGTGGGACTTGCGTTTTTTACGTGATTACGTGAGCCTGTTTTACGGATGATTTTTTTTCAAAGTCCACAATATTCCGACGTTTTTTTAACTTTAAAATTTTTCTTGACGAGGCGAGGTCTAAATTTTTTACGAATTGTTTTTTCAACTTCAAAATTTTTCTTGGCGAGGAACGAGGTCTGAATTTTTTTCAATTTCTAAATAAGATTTTTTGACGAAGTCTGAATTTTTACGACTTTTTTTTTCAACTGAAATACAAATGGTATAAGTCAAAAAACTGTATATGAGAAAAGAGACTTAATTGTTTTGTAAACCAAGTTACACTGGAGTCCCTTTTTAATTGAAGTTTGGAAAAGTATTTAATTAAAACATTTAAAACAAGTCAAAAAATTTGAAGTTGAAAAAATTTCTACCTCGTTAAGAAAAATTTCGAAGTTGAAAAAAAATCAACCATGTCAAAAAATTTTCTGATTTTTGAAGTTGAAAAAAAAATTCTTAAAAAATTTGGACCTCGTCAAGAAAAAGAAATATTATTTAAAAGTTGAAAAAAATTCAGATTTTAGACCTTGTCAAGAAAAATTTTGAAGTTAAAAAAAACGTAGGAATGTGGACTTTGAAAAAAAAATCATCCTAAAACAGGCTCACCTAATCACGTAAAAAACACAAGTCACTCGAAAGTGACCGAACCGAGCCGAGCACCCAAAGTGCCGTTGGAAAATAAGGATAAGTCACCGTTTGTCGACCTTTTTTTTTGCTTTTCTCTGCCTAATGATTTGGACGAAGGTTGATGAAAATTGTGTAATTTTTCTCCAACTGTTTCTTTTCCCTCGGGAGGGATTTGAATTGAAAAGTAAATGGCGACGATGACCGTTATATCGAAGATATCGATTAGTACCTAGTCGTATTGTTTGCTTTGGTAATATTTTTCATCGGCTTGGGTATTTTCGTAATTGGTCCTCTGTCGTCCGTCCAACCTCTAGAGCTTACCTTTTTGGTGATTTTTCATGCGTTCTGTTGACTTTTACGATGTTTTATTTGGTTATTTGCGTTTTGTATGAGTTTCTGGTCGAGTTGATGTGTAGAAGAGACCAATTTCTCGATATTGTCTTCCTTTTGTTGCCTTTTCGACCTCTTTTGATTTTTCTTTTCGTCGTAGTGCATAGATTTCAAGAGGTAGGAATCTGTAAAGTTTGTCTTCTCGTTCTTATTTGATGTATTTTTTTTTTTTTTTTTGGTAAAATGGCTCAGATTCAAATAAGAAAGATCAAAATTTAAATCAAATTGAAAATGATTGGCGAATAATGTCAAAATTGGAATATTTACCATAATTTATCGTATTTATTAAAATATTTACGGTAATTTACCATAAGTACTGAAACATTTACGGTAATTTACCGTAATTACTGAAACATTTACAGTAATTTACCGTAATTACTGAAACATTTACGGTAATTTACCGTAATTATTACAATATTTACAATAATTTACAGTGATTATTGGAATTTTTACGATAATATACCACAATTACTGAAATATTTACAGTAATAATCGGAATTTTTTCCATAACAATGTACAAAAAAAATTTAATTCATGTCCTTGTCAATTGAATCACGAATTTTTCATTAGAAAATCCTCCCCAAGCTTGAGAGTAATTCACTCTCTTTACAGAATTTTTTTTTCGGTAACGTAATTTTTAAAAGCTGTGATGGAAAATTTTTTTAATATTTTCGATCACAATGTTGAAAAAAAAGTAGAGAAAGATTCAGAATTATTGGCCACATTGAAAAAAACTTCAATGAAGAAAAAATAATTGATTTTTCAACTTTTAAAGGAGCTTTTGCAATAAAGTTTGTACTTGTGAAGAGAAATTGGTCTGGAAAACCTGAAAAAGTCAGGAAAAATCACTTCCGCCCTACCTCCCTTTTCCATGTCTCCAATTCGTATACCTTTTTTTTTGCTTAATTTTGATTCGTCGTTCGTTTTTTTTTTCAAAGATGAAAACTATATTTAGGTTTTGCCAAGTTGAAAGGCTTTTTTCCAATTTTACATTTTGTACCTGTAGTGTGTTGACATTTCGTGGAGACTGATTGCTCAACTTTTAGTTACCTGTAATTTCGTGGTTGGCGTTTTATTACGAAAATGACCTTTTTGAAATCATTTCAAATAACGACGACGAGTGGAAAAATTATTCGACGAAAATGTCTCGTCTGTGTAAATATATTCACAGTATTTGATTTACCCGAAATGTGATGTAGCCAGCTTGAAAAAGGTTGTTTTGACGTATGTACTTAGTAATTCGAAATTTTCGAATTCACTTCAACGTTGGAATGGTTTGTTTTTTTGCCTCTAATTTTCGTTTTGAGAATTTCACGAATTGAAATTATCGAAAATTTTATTCGCCGACTGCTAAACGAGAGAGGATTCAATTTCTCTACAATTTGCGACCGCGATAAATTGGCCAACATCCTTTCCTATTCCCTCGCCCATCTCGTCAATTACGATTATCTTCCTGGTAATTGTGACGATTATCGCAAATTACATATGCGTACAATGTACCTACGTAATATCCACTTGTTCATAGTACGTCCCTTTTTACGCGTTGTTGAGTTTGAACATGGTACATCTACATGCGTATCTGGTCGTGTTTTACATGCAGCAGATTAGCCGTGTAAATGATTAGTGGAACTAGTTGGTAGTTGGAGGCTCTCAGGCGTTGCACTGGTGTGTTTGCTAGGACAAGAAATATTAGGTAACTGGTTCTCAGATTGAATGGTCTGAAACTTATTTACGGAACAAAATGGGTGATTTGGGCAGTTTGAAAATTTTTCCAAAATCTTCTAAAATTATTTCTCACTGGTTTTCTGTTTGTGATGTACGATTTTTTTTTTCAATTGAATTTCTTCACTTGATAATAAATTGCATCATGTGCAAAGAAAATTCCCCCTGCCCTCCTAAAAAAATCGTGATCTGTTTGAAAATTTTTTGTCACAGTTCTGCATTTTCATTTCGAAATTCTGTTAGATACATTGATTTTGTAGTTTGGTTCCTGGATCCTCAACCAAATCCATAAGGCCAAGGACATAAAGTGAAAAAAAACCTACCTGCCAAAATAAGGACGAGTGTATTTTAAAATATCAAAATCGTTATCGAGTTGTACCTTCTCCTTTACATAGCTTACGAAATCCCTTCAATGCTTTGAAAGCATTTCCACTTCGCCTGTCAAAGCTTCCCCGTACACGTTGAAAAACAAAAAAATAGACAGAAAATACGAAGAAAGTATGTAATACTCGGTCAGCATGGCGAATCAAAACAAGACTTGAGGGGTAAGAGAAAGAAAAGAGGTAGGAAACAAATCAACTTATTGTGAAAAACCAACACCACCGACAACCAAATGAAAAAAAGGCTACCTAATTTGAACACGAAGCTTTGAAATAATAAACGCGATAGACGTACTGGTATCGCTACCAGCCATTTTTACGTTCATACGATTTTTATTGTATTCGCGGATGTCTCCCCTGCCCCTACGTTTCATTCGATGCCATTTTTAAAACCGAATCAAGAACGGACGTCGATGGACGATGGAAAAGCGACGCAGAAGGGGGACAGAGTTGAAAAGTGGTAGCATATTCGTGTGAATTGTCCGATGTCCGCAACGCATCGCGGATGACCTTTTCGGTGTAATATTATGTTGATTTTGGGTGCCTGCCTGGTAGGCCTTTTGTTGTCGTTGTCGTCATCGGCGGTATTCTTTTTTTCAATTTATTTGGTTCCCTCTTGTCGGTAGCCATTCTGTGTGCTTTTGACTAAACGGGAAGGACGATTTGGTTTTTGTATTGTTGTATGTAGGCACCTGAATTACGTATTACCTGTGTACCTGCTGACGTCACGTGGGTAAGCCCTGTGCAGGATATTGTTGTAGGTGTGATTCAATGGGAAGGGCGTAGGAGTGGTATTGAGCATATGTGTGAAGTTGTTGGTTATTTTTAGGTATTTTTGTAGTCGATTTGACTGGTCGGGATCATTCGTGTAGAAATTTTAGAGCTATTAATTTCTTTTCATGGCTGATGAAATTTGATTTGAATTTTGGATCGAGGCAACCAATTTTGAATTTTGAGTTGGAAGTTCACAAATAACGTATTTTTGAAAATAATTATAGCTATATATTTGTAAATTTTTATTCGCGATTGGATTCGATTTGTTGATGAGGTCAGTTGGCTGGTCAGCAGTTAATTTGTGAGCTGCAGTTTCTCCCTTCCCTAGAGATTTGTTTTCTTTTTAGCTCCAGCAACAGGGTATTTTATCTATTAGCCCAAAAAAAAAATAAATAAATAGCAAGAATTTTGATCATTTTACTACAAAACGCAAAAATTTTCAACATTTTTTACTCGAGTGTTTCCATCGAAAGATTGCCTTTGAATGCTTTTTCAAAATGACGTTTTCATAAAAAATTTTGTCTTTACTTTGTTCGAGTAAGACTTATCGTATTTTTTCAGTCAAAATCTGTCTAAATTTTCCACTGCAGTTTCCTTTCATCTGTGACTCCCTGCTTTAGAAAATCCTGATTAGTCTTTGCCCCTTGGATTAAAATTTTTCAGATTATTGTCGGGTGATGAAATATTCTTGTTCAGCTTTTTTTCGTGTGTGAATTTGATATTTTGATTTTCAAACTTTTTTGCTGTCTTCTGTAGGTCTTTAAATAGACACTCACCCAGAATTTTCATCTAATAATATCAAAATAGATTACCAAAAAAAATGGTTGAAATGAGCTGTAATTTTTTTCAAAACGTGTTTAGATGAGAGGGGACTCTTCGAACCATTTTTTACCTAGAAAAATTGTACAAAAATGGCTTTAAAAATCCTGAAAATGGAAAGAAATTTTATTTTTTTGATCCGGCAGACTATTCTGGATACGTAATGATTAAATTTCAGCGAGAGATAAGAAAAAGGTTGAGAAACACGAAAAAGTGAAGGTTTTAGTAGGAGAAAATTGAAGGAAAAAGTATCTGTACGCTATTTCTGTATTTGTTTTGTGATAGCTCGATAGCCAATCTAGAAAATAACGACTGTCCAAATCATGAGTTATACCACCTCAAGATACAGAAATTCTCCCACCCACTTAGGTCACTACTCAGAAGTCGAATTGAATTGAATGAAGGAGTCGAGCCCAGGGCAAGAGGAAGAGTATTTATTTAATGAATTTTTTCATGGTGACAGTTTTTCCGCATGGTAACTTATGTGTGTGAGGTGGAGGTAAGTATGGGTGGTTTTGGTGGTTCAATTATGTGCGTGTCGTGAATATGGGTGACCTTGGCAAACAGCTCTGGTTTTTTTGATTGCGTAGAACCGCCGTTGCAGCCGTCGCCGCCATATCGCATGGTATATGACCCAGAATTTTCACGTACATATGCCATATTACACTTATACGTACATGTACGTCGTACTGTGATCGTTGTGTGGTTTTTTAAGTACCTACCTGGGCGTAATTTGGAGGTATATGGAAGTTGGGGGAGGAGGAAGCCGATTAGCGCCGAGAGAATTATCATTTTTTTTCATGTGCGTGTTGTTTTCCTCTCTTTCTTTCTTTAACGAAGTAAGGCCGAAAGTAACGTCATTGTAGGTGCGATTACGAGCTCGTGTTCTGTTTTAATTATTAATTATCGTCGAATTCGAGCTTCCCTCTTGGTCCCGCTTCACTTTACCCAGGGTTTCTATCCTTCGAGCTGAATTATGCTAGCGATGCGATGAACCAGCCTAGAAAATGTTGATAATTCTTCGATTGATGTATCGGTAAATGTGTGACTTTTGAAATGTTTACGTAGGTGTCATAGAAGTAGATAGCTAGGTATGTGGGTACAAAGTAGAAAAAAAGCAAAAGAAGAAAGAGAGAGACGTCTCATTCGTGTTATTTTTCTTTCCTGAAAAATTTAGGAAGAAATCTTGATACTTGAAGCGAAAATGATTTGCGTGGGGGTACGACTATACGATTTTATACCCGAACGTTGGGATGAAAAAATGTATTTTAATTTAGATCAGTCGACTCGCTTTTACAAATTTTGGTTTTGTTATTTTTCTATGTTTATTTTTCGTTTTCTTTTCCTCGTCTGCTTTTTACCAAATTTAGCGATTATAATTTTACTCCTGGATGTTTGCCGGGCTTTTTCTCGATACGTAGGCGTTCAAGTCGGATATATTGCTGTGTTTAACATCGAAACGACGTTTGCTTTCCTTTTTTTTTCTTAGCAGATTCTGAGTTGTTTGTTTTGAAAATTATTTTTTGATTTGTATTTTGATGTAATATGCGAGTTGATTGTTCAATATTAGAATAGGAGGAAGGGCGTAATACGGATGAGTCAGCGTAATTCGACGTTAAAAACGTTGTGTTTTTGCAAATTACCGTTATTTTGTTCATCTCCCTTGTGAATCAATTAGAATTTTTTCGAAATTAAGCTGTCGAATGGATTTTGCAAAGAATGCAAATAATGGAAGCCGAGAAAGTCTGTAACTGACGATGTTTGGTGGTTAATGTAACTGAAAGAAAACATTTTTCTCAATAAATTTTTACACGTATTGATTTTTTCGGATACCTGGCATCAGAAAATTTTATCTTGAAAAATCCAAATTATTATTGAATCCTTGCTATTTTCTTTTAAAAACAACTTTTTTTGATCATTATTTCATTACACATCTAATTTTTCAAAAACGCTGTTCGGTAAATGTTTAAAAACTGAAAATTTTCAAGAAAATGATAATCCCCAACGAAAGTTTAGATGTTCTTGGCGCAGAAAAATCATCTCCTTCCCCTTCCCCTATAATACTATTGTAAAAATTTGGTGTGGAAAATCTGAGAAAGTGTTTCAAAAAGCAGTTCTGAGAGACTTGGTCGCGAGAAGCGAAAACAGACTTCGAGTGATTATTGATTTCAAAGCGCACGAAAAAATTTAGGTAAAATTTTTTAAATTATTCATTTTTTCGCCACCTTATTGGAAAAAACATGAGAAATTACATCAGGAATTTTTCCTTTCCCCTAAATTGAAAGCATTCTTTGCTACTGAAGTTCTGAAAAAATGTGCCAAATAAAATGAAAATTCGATCGTGTGAAAGTTGAACATGGGAGATGAGGAAGTGTATTCAAGCGAGCTGGAAATCGGACAAAGTTTGAATTTTTTTTCAAAATGATGAATAAATGTTTTTCCAAAATTTTGAATTAAATTCGTCCTTTCTTCTGTTCATTATCTTTTTTATTTTTTCAAAAAAATTGGGAATTTTTTAGTGTTTGAGATTGAAATTGATTTTTTCTGTAAATTGATTTATTTACTCGTAGGACTCCTCCCCCCCCTCCCACCGGTGTGATGTTTGAAAAGAACTGCTAAAATGTGAAAATCGCTTATTTTTGATTTAAAGATTTTGTTTGGCACATTTGTTTTAATTCTGAAAAAGCTCGAAAAATTGGTCTAAGAAACCAAAATTCTGCACTTTGATTTTTAAATTTGTTTAAAGAAAGTTCTTCGAAATTTTTTCATTTCAGTTTCAAAGTTATTATTTTTGTTCTTGTATGCGAAGAAAGGAAATGAAAAAAATGTCTGGGCTCGAGCTCATTTCATTTTCTACATTCTTCCTCTTCAAGATTTTACTGTTCAGTGTTCAGGATAAAAAAGACAGTAAACGATCTGGTTTTTATTATTTTTTAATCCTTACGGAATATGCTTCTGACGTGAGTTTGATGTAGAAAAAAAATAAAAGAGATAAAATCGTCGGGAAATATTTGGATATTGAGCAAGGCCAATTAGTCGAGCTTTTTTGCCTTTTTTTCCAGAAGAAAAAAACTCAACGTGTTGTGTAATAGAGGGAAAAAATTGAATTTTGAAAGGTTACGAGTTATGCGAAAAGGCGTACGGGGCGAAGTGAAAAAAAAAAGGAAAGAAATACGGCCTGAAATAAATCAAAAATATAGCTTAAGGTTTTTGGGCTGGTGGAAAATTCGAGTCGACGAGCGGACGTAACCCCCCTCGGTATTCTTTTCTTCGTTGTTTCGTTATTTTTCGCGATTCGTGCGCTTATATTTTTATAACAATGGGAGCCTCCGCCACCCTGTTGCCGGAAAAAAGAAAAGAAAAAATAGGGCGAAGAAAATTAGAAAAATGGAAAAAAATGGCGAAGAAAAATGAGGAATATTTCGACGAAATGCGATATAATTGAGAGAAGGTATAAGTTATACACGGGTTTTTGGACGACGCCGACGTTCGCGTTTTGTTGCCGAGGATTTTCTATGCTCTCGAATTTGACCCGAGTCGGGGTATTTTATGTACCAGGATTTTCACCCTTTTATTTTCTTGTGTTTTTTTTTCTCATTCGGCGGAGTAAAAAAGCAACACATGCACGATATGATTAACTTATCCCAAGGCTGTATCTCTGCGTCTTATTTGTTTTGTGAAAATCGTCGTAATTTGCTGCGAGCAATTTTTGAAAAACGAACGAGGGCAGAACATTGAACATTTTTTTTCTTTGTTTGCTTTGTTATTTGGAATAATGTATCATTTTACAATGAATTACCTTGCTTGAGATAACAACCCTAGTTCTTTGGCGCGTGGCAGAAACAGGGCAACGTAGAATTTTGTTTTTGCAAGGTCAGTCCTGTTTCGTAAGACGGAGATCTAGACACTTATCTCGTAAATGAAACCCAGGAGAGTAAAGAAGTTGCAAAAACGCGCTGAAAAAAATTCTCCTGGATGAAAAATTTTGAAATATTAAACGCTCGTGTTGCTCGAAACTGTATTTCTCGACTTGCAAATGAAAACGAAGTCGTACAAAGGTGCCCGGTTATTTTGTTCCTTCGAGCAACCCGTCGTTTTCATGGTCGGCAGATTAACGCGGTAAATCGTATAATAATCGGGTGGGCTAATTTTTAAGCCTGAGAAAAACTTTCTGCTGTATGACGAGTTGATGGAAAGTTTTCATAAAATTATAACGATGGTTGGTTCTATATCGAAACGAAGAAAAGGCCTCCTGAGATACGAGGCATCGGAATAACCGAAACGGAGTTGTTGAAGAACGAGCAGGGGCTTTTTATCTGCGTTTTGAATCCCCTCGTAGCCCTCCCTATTTGGCGTTTAAAATGATCCGATGGAAAGTTTATGCTGCGCCGGGAAAGTTGAAGGGTGTTTGTACTCATTGTTGAGACAGGAAGAGTAAGAGGAATTGTATAATTTGGTCGATGATTCGGTGCTGCGTGTTGTTTAATTTCATTTGCCCGACCGTGGTCGACCAACGATACTGCGTTGTTGTTTGGGATTATCGGTGAAAATGAAATTCCGATTGGATTATTTGTTTGTCATCGTCTGTGTTGATCTCGGTTGCATATTGTATTGCGCATATTTTTGTCGAAGGATGGAAAATTCACGTGGTGCGGTATTCGTCGTGGTATCAATGACGGAAGTGGTTTGAAAAATGAGCTGTAGAAGGGGGAAAGTAAGGTATTGATCAATAAAAAGAACAATCTTTGACCGAGAGGGAGATGAAACAGGTCAGAATTGTCTAAAATCCTAGAATAGAAGTGGAAAATTGATGAAGTTTTATTCAGTGTATGAAAAAATATTGTAAGATCTTGAAAATTACGTTGAATAAGCAAACTTTGCTTCAGAATTGCATGGAAAATATGTCCAAAAATTTTGTCAAGTGGTCAATATGGTGTGGAAATTGTTCGAATATTGAAGGCCAAAAATGAAAATTTATTTTTACCTTTTTTTAAATTACCTTTGCCGAATATGTAGCTGTGTTTTGACTTTTTTTTCATCTTTTTCTTGTAAATTTGACAATTTTACTTCAACTTGAAAAACTTTTTTGGAAATATTTGCAATAATTTATCCGCAATAATGCATTTTGCGTATTAATTTTACCTAAATCTATATTTTAATTCGTTTTTTTTTTGGTCTTTTGAACATTTTTTTGAACATAGGCATTTATGATGAACTTTGAAAGTTCTAAGTAATCTTTTACTACAATTGAAAAGCTCTTTGTCGACTTCATCATCATCGGCTGCACTTCAGATAGCGAATCAAAATTCAAGATATTTCGGCGAACAAACTAGGTTTTTCCAACATCGGTTGTCTCAACTGTCTCAAGTTCTGGGCCGCAAATTTGGTGTAAAAATGCGATATTTTTCTAAAAATTTCAATTTCACATTCTGAAGGTGAGAATAAAACAACTATTTTTTGAAATCGCCTAGATGAATCATGAATTTTGCTCAATCCCGAGAGCTGAGGAATATTTCAAGAGGAAAGGCCTGAAAATCGGTTTTCCTTCCGACGACTAAAATTGGAAAAAATTGATCTAACTTGAAATTTTTTTCAAAATTTTAGCTTTTGTTTCGACCAAGCACAAAAAGTTAGGTATATATAATGGGCTCTTTTGGCGTATGCATATCAAACATTGTGGTGCTTTGATTTTTTTTCTCAATATTTGAAGTCCCCTCCACAAAAAATCTGTAGAATTAGAAAGTCTGGGAACTGGAAAAATTCTAAAATGAGAGGAAAGTAAAATTGTGAATGCTTAGGGATATTCTTTGCTACATTTTTGTGAAATCGACACATCACTTTGTGATTGCTTTATACAGACACTTTCAAATTTTCTGCCCCCCCCCCCCCCGTTTGATCCAGATTTGAGCGAAAATTTCATCTGTGAGAGGTGGTTGCAGCAGTGTTGGGATATTGAAATTGCAGTATTTTCCTCATCAGATCCTAAAACTTCGTATATTTTCCTCACAATGAATCATAAATTTCCCTCATTTTTCCTCTCATAAATTTCACGTTTTCGATGTAAAAAAAATCTAAAAATTGATATCTTTTTTTCTCATGTTTGATCAAATTTACCTCAATTTCTCTTTGACCTTTCTTTTTTCCCTCAGAAATTCCCACGATATGGTAAATTTCCCAAAATATTTCTACAATGGTTTGCAGTTGAAGTTCATGTGGCATGAAATTTTATCATCGAAATATCAAATTGTACGATTTTTGCTTTTTGGAATCTAATGGACATCCTGAACTTGGAAAAATGGGTGTTTTTAGGTTGACCAATCCTTACTAAAAATGAATTTGAAAACTTGAAAAAAAAAACTCAATTTTTTGAACTTGATCAGATTTTGATGCGTATGTGGAGGAATAAATTTGAAGTTAAGAGGCGATTTCTAATCAAATCGTTTTGACCCCTACTCTTTCAGTTTTCAAAAAATGGTGTGAAACGATCACTTCTAATATTGACTCCAAAAAAGTTCTATTCGTAATATTTTACCCATTTTTGTCTAATTTGTTATCAATTTATGAACTGCTTGCACTCCATTATCAATATGAATGAATAATCAGATATAGCGATCGAGGTGAATCGAATATTTGATTCAATTTTTTTGTTGAAAAATTCCCTATGAGTTAAATCTGGAAAATATCTGCGCAAAATTTAAAAGCCAAAATTCGCATCTATGAGAATTGAAATCGTCACAGGATAAACAAACGACAATCGGTTGAAGAGGTGGTGAAAAGGCATCCAGGGCACAAGCCAGCTTAAATTTCCAATGTTTTGCATAGCAACGACTACGATGAGCCACCGTTCTGTTTGAAAATGCTAGGCGCGCACGTACGTAGCCCAAGTGAAATTCTACCTACCACCACGATCGCCCATACCTATTGTTGTATTTCGCCGCGACCACGACGAGTACACGAGCGAATAAATAATTCGAACGTGCTCGCGTCGGGTAAATTAGATTAGAAATTTTTCACCGAGGAAGAGCACAGAAGGAAAAGGTAGACGTAGTAATTGATTTGCGGCAGGAGGGACGACGTGCGTAATTGTTGGCCCGATGCAACCGCTGCCGCGCGACAATTGTTGAGGGAGTACTCGTGTCCATTGCGGTGGATCGTCGTCGTCATTAATGGAATAATAAACGAAGCTGTGTGGGAGGGGAATCGGCGAACGTATCGTATTTGTTCGATAATTAGAATAAATTGGTGATTCGATTTCGCGTGCTGTTTTTTTTTTATTATTATTTCGTACAACAGGCGATATGCTCGGCTCGAAAGCAAACGGCAGTCGATAAGTGGCCACTTCTCGGTCAAGTATGTGTAGAGATACCGGCGCGATTATCTGGATCCAGATGGTAAAAATAATTCACGTGTTTTGTAATACGACCATACGTTCGATTTCGGCTGATGAAAATTCCTACTTGCCTACACATCTTTTTCGTATTGGGTGTAACGATGAATTTCATGGGAGAGAGGTGAAGATGATCGTGGCAGAACATCAGAAGCACGCTCGCGAAAAAAACCGGTCATTGAAGATAGGTGTGTAGTTTTGTACGCGAAGTTGAGAAGACCGCGTGCTAGTGGAATTTTCAATCTAATAACATACGTCGACGTCCTCCTACGCGATTGCGAGAAAGAGGTGATGATGATTGGTGATCGGTGCGGTAGGGAGAGCAATCCGACTTACCGTCTGTACGCTGTATATGGTGAAAAAATTCGCGACCGAGAACTTGAGACAACCGATGTTGGAAAAACCTCGTTTATTCCGCCGAAAAATCTTGAATTTTGATTCGTTATCTGTAGTGCAGCCGATGATGATGGTTTTTAATTAACTTTCGTTCTCCTGAGAACTCGAGTGATGAGTGAATTTAACCTGATGGCTGCCCAGATGCGAAATTATTCTCGTAAGAGAATTTGTGAAATTGATGAATTTTTCAGAAGGCTGTATCGATTTTTCCATTTTTTGGCCGAAGTTCAAAAAAATTGTTCGGTAGATTGCTGGCATATAAATGGGTAATTGGTCGTAAATTTTTGAAAATTCGCCAGAAATCGAGAAATTTTCATCAGCAGATGAAAATCTGATTATCTGGGTGAAGATTTGTTTGGGATGAGGAAATTTTCAAGAGGAGAAGAGAAGTGAGTTTTAGAGAGAATTGGAAACGAATATTCAGAAGGTAAATATCAAAAAAAGAATGGAAAAATCGTTAATTTCATCAAATAACGAAATACTTTCGCAAATAATTTCAGACGGTCATTATCTTTTTTATATTTCAAAAAAAGAAATGGAAAAATCGTTAATTTCATCAAATAACGAAATACTTTCGCAAATAATTTCAGACGGTCATTATCTTTTTTATATTATTTGAAAATCTTATTTTCGTTCTTTAAGAAAAGTTTTGCTCCTTTCTATCATAATAATGCTTTTGAAGAAATAACGAGCCCTCTTTA
Source organism: Pseudococcus jackbeardsleyi (assembly GCA_038380155.1). Lineage (NCBI taxonomy): Eukaryota > Metazoa > Arthropoda > Insecta > Hemiptera > Pseudococcidae > Pseudococcus > Pseudococcus jackbeardsleyi. The sequence goes on from CM076242.1 coordinate 59,959,098, forward strand.
TTTGGAATAAATGTGGATATTTTTTCATTTTTTGAACTTGACATTTTCAAATTACTTGTCGAGAAGAATTAAAAATTTTGAACATTCTGTTTAATTGACCTTGACTGAAGTCTTTTGGTCCAAATTGAACAGAACTGAGAACTGCAAAAAAAAACGATTTTGTTATCACATGATTGATTTTTTTGATTTTTTGAAATCCGAAAATGTCAATTCCTTTCCCATGGGTCGAATGAAATTTTTTTGCTGCGTTTAAAAATGACTGAATTACAATTTTCAGTTCGAAAAATTGAGATTTGATCAAAAAAATTTTTAGTGATGACCTTATTTTTTGAAATTTTTTTCAAATCAAGTGAATGATTTCGAAAAAAAACTCGCGTGAATTGACCAACTCAGGCCAAATTTGTCTGAATCAGAATGTTGGAAACAATTTTTTGTCCCTCTTCTTCATGATTTCAACATTGGTTATTTCCTGACAATTCTGCAATTTACTGTAAAATCTATTTTTAATCAATAAATTTGGATAAATTCATTTGTTCAGTTTTTCCTAAAATTCTTTTTAAAAAGGCAACTATAAAAAATGTTGTAAATAACAAGTGCTCTCTTATTTTGAATCAGTGGAAGGTTACCGATGAACAGTTGGAATTGCAGCACAGAAAAATCAGCCAAATTCTTCGATTTTGTCGCTGATTTTTCAAAGATTTTTTACCGATTTTTCAGCTGACTCCCTAAATTTTACTGACTTGTCGGTGAATTTTCACTGATTTTTTAGTGATTTTTCTCGAAAAAAATTACAGATTTTGTCATGTGCTGCAATTCTGTCTGTTTCTGAGTGATTTTTGATACTTTTCACTGATTCACGAATATGAGAGTGGAGTAAAGAATTATGAAAAATTATCTTTTTATCTTGTTTTTCATTTTGAAATGAAAATTTATTATAGGATGTAAAAATGTCTACAACTTTACTGAATTTTCACTGATAACAACTGATAAGAACGTATGAAAATTCAGTTTTTGTTCCTGTATTTAGAAAATACGCATCATTTTATACCCACCAGCCAACTATTTGCCATAAAATCTGAATTATTGACGTCACAGTGACCACGCCCTCTTTTTCAGAGGTACGAAAAAACGCGATTTTCAAAAAACCATTACGCGGATCCCGATTTTTTTTTTAATCTTCATCTTTTAACATCTACTTTCGATCTATTATATTTTTTTTGAAAAAAAATTTTCGTGCAAATTGTCCATTAAATATTTTGAGCGAAAGTTATATACTTTTTTTCGTTTTTGTGACACCCTGTAACGTCATTCATATCACACAATAATTTTATTTCTTGGACAATTTCTTTTCAATAATTGTGAACACCGTGACCTCCCTCGCCCTTTCTTTTTAAACCCCTGGGATAAATTATATCGAGCATGAGATTCGCTCCGCTATACCTACGTCCTACGTGCAATTTACTCGTGAAATTACATAAGTACATATTTTATCGTTATCATTTCAAGTATTTTTAATCAATCAATTTATAAATATACCTTAGATAAACTCGAGCGATACCGATACTCGATTTTTAATTGCATTTCCTTCGTGTTTGTTTCTTATTTGATCGACAGATAAATTAAATTTTAAGTACAAATGTCAGTGGACAAAGAAGAGTTAGTGCAGCGCGCAAAACTAGCCGAACAGGCGGAAAGGTACGATGACATGGCATCGGCGATGAAAGCTGTTACAGAAACCGGCGTCGAGCTTTCGAACGAGGAACGAAATTTGCTATCCGTAGCTTATAAGAACGTGGTCGGCGCCAGACGATCGTCATGGCGAGTGATATCCTCAATCGAACAAAAAACAGAAGGATCAGAAAGGAAACAGCAAATGGCCAGAGAATACAGGGAAAAAGTCGAGAAAGAATTAAGGGATATTTGTTACGACGTTTTGGTAAGTTTTCGCCTGGTGCGATTTTTTTTTTGTTTTTAGAACGTATAGAACTTTTGTAGTTTATGTACCCTTCCCTTCCCTTCCCTTCTAGTCTGCCTGAAAACTTCTTCGGAGGTAGATGGGTATTCTCGTGAGGTATGTGGGTGTATTGTACGTATTGTACCTCTACCTACACGTAATAGTGGTTTTTACGTGACGTTTCAAACGTGCATTAGTTATCACGAATATTTGTTCGATGTGTATGATGGAGAAATGAGGGAAGACGAAAAATAAAATGGATTGTGGAGTACGAAGTGCTAAGCTACGATAACGATTTGACGAATGTGAGTCATATTCGCGTATTGCGTCGTGTTTGGAAATTGTTCTTTTTTCATTTTGAATACCTATGAAATCGAAGCTACATACGAATGTGTTCGTCGAAATATTGAACGGAAAGTTGGTCAGAATTTCGTAGAGAATGAAACATGATTCAGAGACCTGCGTTATATAAGTGAAGTACATATGAAGTACCCACAGATACGTAGAAGTTACGTTGCTCGTACCGAGTACCTGTATCCTTGAGAAAATTTATACCGCCGACACATTATCTCTCGGATGCGATAATCTGTGTGCTGTGTGAGTGTGCATGAGTCATCGGAGCAATTACCACGATGCTGCCGATGCCGGTAGCTCCAAGTCGAAAATGAATTTTTTCGTTGGAGATTCGAGGGGCCATCGCCAGAAAGAAGATGAAATGAATGTGACGAAATTGTAAAAATTTCATTATGTGAGCTAGAAAACGCGAAGATTTGCAGCACAGAAAAATTTAGCGAAATCCACTGATTTTCAACGAATTTTCGCTGATTTTTAAGTTGAATTCATAGAATTTCACAGACTTTGGTGAATTTTCACTGATTCATTGATTTTTTTCACTAATTTCCAACTGATTTTTCAGTGAAAATTTTTTCACTGATTTTCAACTGATTTTTCAGTAAAAATTTTTTCACTGATATTCTCCTGTGCTGCAATTCTGAGTGTTTCTCAGTGATTTTCGATAATTATCACTGATTTATAACAGGGTATCTAACGGGTAGTGAAAGTAGTGAAAAAGTAGTGATTTGAAAAACCGGTCATGCCGGTAGTGGAAAAGTAGTGAATTCAGACGAAAATTTGAAAAAAAGTAGTGAAAAAATAAAAAATATCCCAATTATACAAAAGTGTCTTTTTTCGTATCCTGATCATAATTACCCATTTTATGTTATTTTTTCCCCTTTTAAAACTTATTTTCGAAAATCAATTTTCCAACAGCTTCGGCCTCGTTACGCTCGGCCTTTTTGTATTTATTCCTCTTTAATTGTTTTACAGTAAAAGTAGCCGAATTTTTATTCAACTTCAAGTATTACTTCAAAATCCAAAACAATATTTTATTGCACCTTAAATTTGAGGGGTTCAAAAATTTTCGCTCTCGCTTCGCTCGGGTTAAATTCAATTGCTTTCATATTTGCCTTAAAACACAATATGTAATTTTGAAATTTGATCATAATTTGTTTCAAAATTTTCTGTTCTTGCTTCATTGAGAACAAATAATGGCGTGGGAAGATAGGGTACGAGAAGTACATAGTACACCACCACCCCCTCCTAAAAAATCTCATCAGATAGGAATTTTCTAAGCATTAAAACAGAATATGGGGAAAACGATTTTTTTATGCATTAAAAACTTAATTTTTCCAAACCTTCGCCCTCGCTTCGCTCGGGCATGAACAAAATTACAACTATATGAATATTTGGAGCGACAGCGAGAAAAAAATACAATGCCACCTCCCCCGAAAATCCTTCTGGAATTTCAAGTCTTGGTACTCATTTTTTATTCTCTCTCCAAAAAAGCTTCCAAAACCGCTAGGAACAAATAAAAAAGAGTTAAAATTATCTAAAATTGTAGCTTGGTCATCAAAGTTGTGCTATTCACTCCCCATTTTCATCTTTTTTTTTGTATGTTGGAAAGAGAGTCGCTTTTTTTTTTTTGGGGGGGGGGGGGTGTTACAAATTGAATTTTTTTTTAAAAAGTAGTGAAAAAGTAGTGATTTTACAAAAAAAAATCAGTTAGATACCCTGTATAAATGAAGTAGTGCGCTTTTTTACCAATCCACTAACTCCTCATCTTTTCCATTTCTCGAGAAACGTTAATCTTGGGTAGATGGCAATTTCTTAGAAAAACATGATCTAATTTCGCGATTTGAATTATTAAGAATGCAGAAAGCTCGGTTGATACTTTTTATATTTGGCGATCACGTCGCAGACGTATGTACGAAGTACGAACATCAAATAGAACGAAAATATGCAACAGTCTATTTTTCTTCGCCTAATTTTTCGCATACATATGAAAAAAAACACAACGACGACGTGTAAATATGTATGCATATTTTTATAATTGTGGCGGCGGTGGGTGCTATTCGCACCAGAGGCCAGTATATGTGATACAATTACGTATGCGTGTACAAGTACATTTAGCAAATGTGTTCAAGTAGCACGAACGCAGCAGTACGAGGAAGTGGAGATAACGAACCGACCAACCGGCGAAAAAGTCATGCAGATTTATTTTTAGAGATCGTCGCATCGAACAGATGCGATGCGATGATGATTATGTTGTTAGCCCGTGAAAAGTACTAAAATATTATGTATTTCGTTTGATTAGTTGTTGTAAGAGAGTATTATTGGCATCGCGAATGTTTCCCCCGCCTTTCGGGTTTTTGTAGGCGCTGGGTAGTCGAATTATTGTTGACGATGTTTTCGAGTCGTCGAAGGAATCGGAGGTAGGAATGATTCGTTTGTTGAATTAGTGGACTTTTATACGATTGAGATGTTCGTTCGATTAAATTATGTTGAGTGTCTGTCGAATAGTTTTCTGTTTCTATTTTCAAAATTGAGATAAGTGCATTTTTTTAAGCACGATTGAGAAAAAATTCTGGATGATCACGTTGCATGTCTGCAGAATTTGATCTTTATTTTGTAGAAAATTGATACCAAGTATATTTTTTCAATCGTGGTATCAAATATAGCTCCTCAAAAATTGAGTGACAGTGATGTCCCATTTCAGTCTTTGGAAGAAGGTAGATAATAGAATAAATTGATTTGATGATATCTGGCACTTGAAATCGTGTTCTTGAAAATGAAAAATTGATATCCAATTACTGCATTTGGTTCGAATATTGTGAATTTTTTTCAAATTATTGAATACTTTGAATTTTTTTGGTTCTGCTTCATTTCTCGGCAATTTAAATTTTTTATTGTTTTAATTTGTGAGATTTTTTTAAAGGGTTTGAACTGTTCTGCTATTCGTGAAAATTATTCAAATTTTTTGCGAAGATTTGGCTTGAATGGCTGAAAATGGTGACATGATGGTTCCAATTGTAAAAATTGATGAATACTAAATTTGTTGAAGAATCATTGATAAGCTGTACAACAAGAAATCGAGATTTTGTGTTACAAGTCAAGTTTTTGGGTTTATTGACCTTTCTGAGGGTCAAGATTCGAATTTAATTGACAAATTTAAATGACTTATGGTGTCAAGGTAGCCAACTCTTGTAATATTTACGAAGACTGTTCAAAATCATTTAGAAAATTGAAAAATCATCCCCAACATTTGAAAAATGTCGATAATCCCAAAAACTTTCAGCTAATTTGAATTCAAGATATTGCAATGGTTTCAAAATTCGAATTTTTTACCTCCCCTTCCTCCTCTCCGTTGATTACTGGTGGAGGTGGAAGACTTGAGTAATAATCTTTTGCAACTGGGACTATTTTTACACCCTCACTTTGAATTATTCAGATAAAAGTTCAATTAGAATGGTAGAAGGGCAATGTGAAGATATCTTCATTTTTTGTTTCAGTTTTCTGTTCAAAATTTGAAAATTTATTTGTAATTTTTTTTTTAGATACGAATTATTTTGAAATTATGGGACTATGAACTTAGAATTCAGCTAGAATAATGTTGTAAAGATTATGGTGCTTCGAAACTGAACGAAATCTGAGCTCATAATGATTCTGTCATCTAAAATCAAAACCGAAAGGTTCATATTTCTTCAAATTCTTTTTTTCTAGTGCACAACGAAGAAAATCTGCAATATTTCCACTCTTTCTGTGCTCTCTTCACCCCTCTGCCCTGCTGTGTCACGACGTTCTGTATGAATAATCCGCAGTGGAATTCGTTTCCTATCGTTCCTCGGCTCAGATAATTTTCGGTGGTTTTTCCAGACGAATATTCTTCGTTCTTAGAGCGTACAGTTTTTTCGCTCCATTTTCCTGCCCCTGCCTTTCGTAAGTGGTTGCGAATGCCGATCGACCTAACACGTCGTCGTTGTCCATGCAGTAGTATATTACGGTATCTGGCAGCACCATTCGAAGAAGGAGCAGAGAAAACAATACATGAATAGCGGGAATGAAATCGACCAAAAGAAAAAAAATACGGTGTGTCGGACAACGACGGCGATGGCGATGATGATGACGTCGCGACGATGGCAGCCGCGATTAGTGATGCGCGAGTGTGCACCGTAACTGTTATATAAGTACCAGTAATATTCCTCGTAGTGGTGGAAAAATAACAATAAACGGTGAATAAAAAAACGAAAGAGGGCCCCCCTTCTTCAGAGATCGAGGGAGAGTAGCAGCGGAAAAATACTACGCGATCTACACGTAGATACCTTCGAGTACTTTTTATCTCGCGGTACAGTTACATTCGGGGAAAAATCGTACGTAAAAGTATAGGAAGAAATACGCGATGCATTTTTTTTCCTCTTGCTGTAATCGCGAGTTCTCAAACACGGAGTATAATTTTTTGGGAAGGAAGGGAGGGAGAGCAGCGAAGTAAACAGACAGGTTTATGTCGTCGTTGTCGTTGGAGCTGAGTTGGTTAAAGTGTTCCTGGTTTTTTGTTTTTTCGCGAACGGAATATTTTACGATGTCGCCGTCGCTTGAATATAGCGGACATTTCTTTCTCTTATGGATTTTGTGCTGGGAAAAAAATGAGTAAATGGCGGTGAAGGGTGGAGAAAAAAGGCAGACCGGAGACAGGAAAAGAAAACGTAGTTTGAAAATTGTACAGATAACCCGAAAGTTGAAATACCTAAAGGTTCTCTTAGTTTCGAAACGCCGGAAGAGGAAAAGAAAACCTCGATCGATAAACCGTGTGTCATATTAGATTCTCTCGTGGTTTATTCGTCGGGTTTACAACATGATACATAGTTGGTGAAGTGTCGTCGTGTATTTTGTGGTTTGTAGCGAGAATGCTGCTGATTCTCGATGACGACGATGTACGTACTTCTACTAATATTATATGTATCAGCTTGTATGAGAAATAATAGGACGTGTCGTTTTTATTTTTTTCGAGCCTGAATCGAGATTATAATTCGATGATGTGTATTTTTTTTCTCGTACCAGAGCTCATTATCAATAGAATTGAATTTGCGGTGTCGTCAAATTTGGATGTTGTTTGGGTTTCTTTTCGATGATTTTTTTCTGTTGTGTCACGATTTGAAGGAAAGGGAGGTCACCGATGTTCGTGATTTTTGAGACAGTTTGATTTGTGTACGTTTATTTTGATGTGGAAAAATTATTCGACGAAACTTTTTTACTCATTTGCGAGGTCGAAAACGACGTACCTAATTACGTTAATTTTATTCAATCAAATCAAGATGATTTTGAGCAAATTTCATTGAATGTCCTTCACTATCCTTTATAATCGAGTAACTCGAATCTAAACCGAATCTGATTTTTTTACAATTCGATCTATACGAAAATAGACCGTTATTTATCGCCTCGATGAAGAGAGTAGCGAGAATGAGATAGAGAGATCTCGAAGAAACGTAATACGATGAAAATCCCGAAGAAATGTGTAAGATGATGAATTTGGACGAAAATTGAAACCGACGACAATAACGATGAAACGAAAAGATGGGCTGACGAGAAAGAGAAGCATCCAATGAGAACGAACCGAGAGCCAACGAAACAGAAAAAATAACTAATGGACAGTAGCCCAAATGGCACCTTGACTTTTTATGAGATAACAAATGGCGTAAAATGCCCAGGCTGAAAAAAGATGGAATGATTTCTGCTCGCCTCTGCCTTTTTTTCTCATTTTTCTCTCTTCTGTCGAGTTGAATTTTTTTCCTTTGTTTCGCTTCGTCTGTGTATAATTACTGTTTCGTTCGGGATGATATCTTTCAAAAGATGGAAGCGACAGCTATGAGAATTTAATGAGGTTCGGTTCGGCGAGCGAAATGAGAAATGGAGCGTCGAAAGGGCGAGAATTTTTTTCGATCCGAGTTCTGGGCTAATTTGGTATTGGTCGATGAAATATGGTGGCTCGATGGGGGTTTCCAAAATAATTCCAATATTTTGACTGAGATATATGAAATTTTTATGAAGTGATTTGAAAATATTTCTCAATTTTCTAACCATCAATTTGATCGGAGCCGAGTAGAAAATATGGAAGCTCGAGGAGAAAAATGTTTGAGAAAAAAAAAGATCTTTTGAGAGTCAATATAAGCCAAATTTTCTCGTTTAAGAACCCTCGCAATGAAAATACACTTTATTTCATCTTCATCTGACTACTCACGGACTCTCCCTGCCCTCTGCCCAACTATTACTCCAAGTCTATCGAACAGAAGTAGCATACGAGTATCGGCGGAAATACCCACTCTCATCATCTAATTACCAATGCTACTCTTGTAAGTACCAATCGACGATTACGACGACAATGATGACAATAGCGATCGAACATGACCATTGAAAGGTTTCTTCCTCATCCATCCTCCTTCATAACTGCAATATATGTACTTTCAGCACCGTCACTTCATCTCTATTCCGCAGACACACACCGGATAAACTATAAAACGTATTCGCGAGTATAAACGATATCCATCCTTCCATAAATATTAATTAAAACTCTCCCTGCCTCCGTCATTGGCACACCACACGTCTTGGCATCTCGGCGTTGAAAGACGTAACGTACCTAGAATTACATACCTAGTTTACGAGACAAAAAAAACTTTCGGACAAACTTCTTCAACACCAGGAAATTTTCGTTCGCTGTCATTTCCCCAGAGAGAAGAGAAATACGACCGAACAATTTTCTATTTCTTTTGGCTTCGGGGATATCCCCTCATTCTAAACAAAAACAATCTCATCGTCGAAAAGTTCTCTACAATTTTCACGTCTGCATCATTTTCGACCACGCTTCTCATTCGATTATTTTTTTCGTAAAATCCGCTTCGGACATCTCTTTGCATTACACAGGTGCAATAGGTATTTCGATATTAATTTCCTCTTCCACCTTACCACACTCAAGACCAGTTTTTTTTAATTTTTTGCTAAATCTACAAATGCTATGCCGTCAGCTCCTACTACTACCGCTCACCCACATTCATTTGACGTCATCGCCGTACGAATTCCAGATATGTACTTAGTAACAGTAGAAGTGTATAATATGTCGAGGTCGTTCGTTGCATTCGCGGTAGTCGTCTTTTCGTACGTAGGCCATCGAAGACCCGTACCACTGCATGACAATTTTTTTTTAAAAATACGTTCACAGTCGCGCATTCTTTTCGGCGACGACGCTAAATCGTCGCCTAACGTTCGAGAAACCAACTCGATGTCCTGCATTGACCACGAGCACGTAATACCTGCGACGTAACGGTCTGGTAGCTTCAATGTCGTCTGCGGACAACGCACTTTTCGCCTTAGCGACGACAATGTGAACCGATCATACGTACAATGCGTGTTATGAAAAAAAAAGTAGCTATAATTGTGCTAAAGGAGGCAGAAAGAGCAGAGTAGGGAGTCAATTCACCTGAACTTGAAAAAAATTGAATAAAATTTTTGCAACGAAACATTCGAACATTCTGATTAAGCAGGAAATTTTTTATGCCAATTCTAAAATCTGTGATTGAGAAAATTTTCATAATAAATATGTTGCTACCTTGACAATTGATGGGGCAAATGCTGTTATCAAAAATCACTCAATTTTTTTCAACTTTTTTGTCTAACACCAAAACTGGAGTGTTTGAATGATCCCCCCCCCCCATTTTCGATGAGAGGCAAAAAGTATTCACACTGAAAAAAAAAAATACAATTGAATAATAATAGCGCCTTATTCATAAAATTGGTAAAATTCATTATGAAAAAATTATATTCATCGCGAAATTTGGTGAAATTCATTATGTAAATTTTATCAAATTTTGCGCAAAAAATATTTTTTTGTCGATAAATATAATTTTATTTTTCATTCAGAGTAAATTTCATCAATTTTGTGAATGAGGGCCCCTTCAACTTTTTTTTTTCGAGAAAATCAATTTTTTTGATGAAGTTCATCATTTTTTGTAACACTCATTTTCCTTTTTTTTTTTTGTATTAAAAAAATTCACAAATTATTAACGGACTATACATTTCTTCAATTTTGTCATTTTTCTAGAATTTTTTCTGAAGTCTCTTCAATTTAGAAGTTTTTTGCATCTGAACGACTTTACTATATTTCGATGAATTTCTGACACTTTTATGTATTATAAATTGAATAATTTTTTAAGAGTTTTCAAAATATTTTCATAAGTGTTGAATTTTTTCAAAAAATCAAAAATACTAAAAAAATTGCAATTTTATAATTATAATACAATACTTATCACAATCACACTATTTCTACTGACATGTTTTAAAAAAAAATTAAAATTTCTAAAGTTTGATTGTTTTCCTCTTTTTCAAAATTTTGAAAATTATTTGAGTTTGACATTTTTCATTTTCAATTGTTTTTTTTTTCACCTAGTAGTAACTGCTGAGTCCTTTGATTCAGAAAACTCAGTAAAGTACGAATTTTGGCTGAAAATTTGGAAAAAGTCATGAATTTTTAGCTTTTGATTGTCTTTTTACAAAATTTTCGTCCTCGCTTCTCTCGTTCAAATTCAGTCTCTATTTAAACAGTGACCGATATTTTTCAGAATTTTACGAACTATTTTTTCACGCCTCCGTAGCGGATATTGACGTTTGAATAAAACACCATGCGAAAAAAGGTGAACAGACAGACAGACTGGCGGAGAGAGGTCATTTCAAAAGAGGCATTTATCGACATTTTGCACGTATTATTGCTTCGATGACGCCGAATCAATGACGTACGTTACCTTTGGCGAGTCTGTTTTTTTCCTTGTCGTTTTACGTTTACACCCAAACGCTTATTTTAGTGAAATTTTTTTAGTCATCTGTTTGTCTATTTACTCGATGATTTGAACGATGATGAAACGAATGGTAGTTCGCGGAAAAAGACGGAGCTACGTAGAATATGAAACATCCCAGATAAGGATTAGGTAGTTAGTCATCGAGTTGTTGTGTGATTCTTGAGCTACTGATTGCGATTAAACGTGCTGCAAAGCGAGAAAATTATGATGTGTTTTTCAATAAAAATACAAAATTTGGATGCCACGAACTCTTGCCCTTGAAAGTTTGTTGGAAGCAGTTTTCAAAGTGTGGGATGTTTGAGAGCTTCACGTGGCTTGAGTATGGCTGAATTCACTAGTCAATTTTCTGATCTAATATTTTGATCGTCAATGATTGATCCCTTTGGTGATTTGGTCACTTTTTTCTCCTTCGATCACTTTTTAGTCATTATTTTCTTCAAGTTTCTAATGTCACTTTTTTAAACTTCTGTTGTAAAGGAAGTACCTATCCTTTCCTCAACTTATTTTTTAATTTTAAATTTTTTTTTCAAAAGCTTTTTGACCTCGATTCGTTTAGGAATAAATCCGTCTCAAAGAGACACATTTCTTGAATTCAGCTGAAAACGATTGGAATGGTATGAAGGGACCAAAACGCTCATAAATACTTTGGCACCTTTTCAATTTTTTTAATGGATCTTTCATTTTTGAATTGCTTTATTTGTAAAAAATTTTGTACCAATTTTTCGAACAATGGTTAGATTTTGATTTCAATACCTGATACTTTTGAAGAAACGTTTGTTTTTTTGAAATATCTTTTTTAGTTTTAAAAAATTGCAAATCCCCTCCAGCTTGAGAAAAGGAACAATTTTTTGAAAATTTAATCAGTTTCTTGAAAAAATTGTCCATTTTTTAAAGAAATCGTTTCGTTATGGAAAATGAAACTGGTTTTGGACACTTTTCAATTTTCAAGTCTTTTATAAAATTATTAAAAGTTTTGGAAATATTGTCAAATTTTAGAAACTCTTCCCGCAATTGCATCTACTGGATCTTTATTTTTTGAATGAGTTGAAAGGATGAAGTCGAAGTGAGTGGTGATGATGTAAAATTTATTTTCAAAAAACATCTCCCATCCCTTCCTCATTTTTTTTTCAAAGGTCGATAATAAATTATAAAGTGAAAAGTATAGAAGAGTTCTTTCCAGCTGTAGTTAATTTTACGGCCACTTGATTTATTCCACTGAACTATATACAAACCGTGGAAAGATTCCAAAAAAGGATTGACGAATGTTCGTATCTGTATGTGCTTATATATTTCCAAAGGTGTCCGGTTGTGTTAGCGCCAGCAGCATCGACAGCATTGCTGACGTCATCGTTGGCATGGCACGGGAGCGCACGCAGGGATCAGAAGTCGTACTGTACGTTCGTATCGAAAAGATGTTAAATTCGAATCGACGAAGAGGAAAAATGAAATTTCGCCATTACGATACCACAACGACGACGACTGAGCCACGTGACGCACGTAACTAATCTTTCGCGTGCTATAATCACGATTCACGAGTATTTATGGATCGGAGGTGGCGAACTGGCGATCGTGAGTCTGTACAAAACGCACGTGGAGATGTCGCGTCGTCGAGGTCGTGGTCGATAATTAAAGATTTAATCGCGTGATTAGCAATTTGTGCTGGAAAAAAAAACGTGCAGAGGAGAGTTTGGGGTTTAGATGGAGAATACTTATAAGAGTAGATTCAACGGCAGCTTTGGTAGGTTTTGTAGTAGCCTCTGAAGTAAAACGTATGTAATCTGAGTACAGCTGTCGTAAAACGAGTGTAAGAGTAGATATTTGATATATTTTGAGCAAGAATAATAATTTACGTATAATGATATCATCGTAAGACTGAAAGCAGCAGGAAACCTTTCCAATGTAGAAAAAATTGAACAGGTGTGATAATTTGAAAATGGGTTTCGGTAGTTTGAAGTTCTTCGAGGATTGAGACTTGTGATCTGCTGCTTCTGTGTCCAGTATAGTAAAAAAAAAGCATAGAACGTGTCTGGAGAATTGTAATAGTAGAACAAACATTTTTCGATGTTTTTTTTGCTCAAAATTGGGCATAAAAATGACCATTTGAAGAAAGTTCGAATTGAAATTTTCAGTGATTCGTGATTGTTTTTAAAAATTTTATTATTTGTCCCATTTGTTGTTTTTTTTTGTTGAAAATTTTCTATTTTCAGTTTTCAATAATATTTTTTGAGTTTTTTTTTTCAAGTTTTTTCATTTAAATGAATCAGCTAATATATCTGAGATGCTCTCAATATTCGAGAAAATTCAACATTGTGATTAGAGATTGATTATTATTCGAATCGTGTGTCGTTAAATTATTGGAAAAAATTCCCAGTTGTTGTTTCTAAATTAGCCACTCACTTGAGCTTTATTCTTTTTGATTCGATTTTTTTTTCACCAAATTATAATCTACTTATTTTGATCAAAAAAATGTTAATTTTTTATAGTCTCATTTTGAGAGAATTTAGCTTCTCTCTTGAAAAGACCAAATTAACCTTGTTAAATTTTCAATTCTGAAGTGAAGTAGTTGTGTGAGTACGGTCGAAATTCAAAACTTGTCTTCTCATTCGACTCTTCTCGGTTGTTACTTTCGACAATTTCAACAAATCGTAAAACCTTGAGCTTAGACAGAAGTCATCGACCCGACCCTTCTCCTAGTGACATTTCGTTTGGTCATCATCATCAATGCCTGAAGATAAATAAGCTGCGCGTACAAAAGTATATGCATTCGTATAATGCAACCAGGTTGAAGAACTGGGTCGTTGGCTGGACCGACGACCGACAGTGGTGTAATAAATATTCGTCGCCGCGTCGCGATGATTCAACCACATTGGAATGCGCGAATCTCGCGAGTGGTGGTGTATTTCAATGCATACGAAAGAGAAGAGACGCCAGTCGGTAGCTGGGTGAAAGGTGGTGCGTCTCTCCTCTTTCTCTTTACCACGACGAAGCTCGCAGTGATGTGGAATCGATACATCATCGTATGTGTGTAATTGTCGTGTAGTTTGTGTGTACATATGTAAATAAATGAATGTAAACTAGATGGATTTTGCTACGACCGATGAAAACGAATGAAGGGTTATTTGAGAAGAATACCATGCATTTGCGAATGGTTACATGTGGAAATACGAGCTGTCTGACAGGCCCTACTGGTCCTGAAAAGGAAAAGTTCTGCTTTTTGAATTGAAAATAGTTTTTTTTTTTTCAAATATGAAAACTTATCATTGGCTAAAATCAACTTTTATGGAAAATGTATTGAATTTGAATGTCAATGATGAATTATTTCCAAGGTATTCACTTTGCGAAAAGCCTGAAAAGTCTGGAGAAGTCGAGGAAATTTGAAAATTTGAAAAAGGCTTGGAATTATCTTGAAATTTTTACCCTAATTTTCTCAAAATGAATCTGGAAAAGTTATTTCGTCGGGATTTTTGGAAAATTCTGGAGAATAAATTACCTGAAAAGTATTTCTTTTGGCATTCTATCATGAATTATTGAAAAAAATGAATCAATTTTTTGTTTTTTCATCGTCGGGAAGGGGGGGTGGTCAGTATTTTGAAAAATCTTGCAGAGAGGACTGAAAAGGCCTTGCTGTTTGGTTTCAAAATTTTATCGAAACATCCTGGAATGTCAACATGACAAGTTTTTTTTTCTCATTATACTCGGTTCCTAGTACCTGTTTGGTATTATTTACATTGTATATGTGAAATATGTGGTATCCAAGAAGTATATCCGGTGATACATCGCCTTTTTTCGACCAAAAAAATGGCATAGGGCTGGCCACACGTTGCCAGGTGGAACGGACGTTCATCGTATGTACAAATGATTACGTATACAGCGATGAGAAGAGGCATTGGACGAAAGAGACGGAACGACCGTCGACGACGCACGCGTTTCGGTACGGTTGATTCCATTTTCACGACCGTACCGCGGACGCGGAGTCGGAGTCGCGAGCTTGAGAGAGCTTTCGAAGGGATTGCGATTGGGAGGATACCACGACGTCGACGAGCTTTCTTGTGCCGGTGTATTTGCACTACGTTGCGGCGTTCGGTTGTCGTTTGTGTGCGTGACTGTGGTTGGAAGGAACGATGAGGCGAAGGGTTCTGTATCTATCGCACGATTTACGTTAACGTAGGAAAGTATAACGAATGCGCGAACAAACGAAAAAAAATGTAAGAACGTTGCTCGAAAGGTGGACTGAGTGAGGTCGGATGGAAGGTAACCTTGCCGTAGTGGCGTCGGCGTCTTTGGACGAGCAGCCGCGCACGAGTTATACTATCGATTGTATTATTACACTGCGTTGGGACCACGGTAAACGTCGCATGGTGCGGGGTAAAAGGCTGGTAAGGGAAGGCGGCGGCGTCGGTATGGTTTAACGTAGCTATGCGGCGGTATTAGCGCCGCGTCGGTGATGGAAAAGTACCGCACGGCGAGCTTTTCTCCCGCCCTTTCATCGGTTCGCACGTGATAGGAAAACATGATCGGTGAGACGATGTTGGAAAATTGGAATTTACCTACGTTGGATGTCGGAGTGCAGGAATGTGAGGGCTGGGAGGAGAGAGGAACGACGTTGATTGATCTTTGATCGAAGACGATTGGGAGATGAGCAAAGGGGGTGGAAAGGTGGGAATGATAACGAAAAGCAAACGAGATGAATTTGTGTATTAGAATAGAAGAGAACTATGTAGACGCCCTTCCCCGTTCATAGTTTTGATAACGAAAGTATGATGTTTTTGAAGCTTGTGTTTGAAATTAGAAGTATGCATTGAGCCAGCTCAATTTTTTAAGATTCTGTAGGTAAGATTTGGGTGGATTTGGGGGGCCAAATTTGAAATTGCTGTGAAAGTTGAAGGCTTCACTATGTGCAAATCCAAAAAATCTTTGAAGTGAGTACCTGGGAGTACCTATTGACGATAGAAGTCTTGATTTTTCATAAAACAAAAGAAAAATTCTGATTTTATAATTTTAGGTGGTGTGGTACGAGAAAATGGGAAGATTTGCTTCCTTGGAGTGATTGAAAGGGAAGAAGAGCTCGACCAATTTTTTCGTTTTTCACTTTTTTCGCCTATTTTATGTAAAATTCTCTCAGAAATCAATTGAAACTGGTCATACCTCTATTGTCTTCAAAATTAAATGAATTATTCAACTTTCAAAGTTTGAAGTTTGAACTTTTCTATAGCGAAAAAATGATTTTGATCGAGAAGTCCCTTCGTTTCTTTCCTTATTCGTCATCACAGTGATGATTTTTTGAATAACCCTTGTTTCTAGGAGGGAGTGGGTCTTCCTCGAGAAATGTGTCATTTCAAACTTATTTTTTGATATCAGTAGGTGTTCAGACTGTTCTTGAAAGTAATTTGTTGTACAATTTGGAATACCTGCTAAATCCTATTCATATTGCAATGATTCATTCTAAACTTAATTCGGTCATAGGTATTTCAATACCATATTTGAAAGAAACAGTTCCACAAATACGATTGTATACGAGGGGTGTCCTATAATTCAGGTACAAAAAATCATATAAAATCGAATTCTTTATTGATTTGAAAAGTTGAACATAATTCTGAAACTACATCTTATTACCTATTTCTCGACATAATCCCCTCCATTTTCGATGCATTTTTCCCACCTTTTTTTGAGTTTCAAAATTCCGCTTCGAAAGAATTGTACACCCTTTTCTTGGAAGAAATTTTGGACCTCTGCCTGGAGCTCGGGTTCGGTTTCGAATTTTTTTCCACCCAGGTAGACTTTCAAAGGTCCAAAGAGGTGGAAATCCGATGGTGCGAGGTCCGGGCTGTACGGGGGGTGATCCAAGACCTCCCAACCGAAGCGCTTTAACCAAGCCTTCGTGATGCGCGCTGTGTGAGGTGTCGCATTATCGTGTTGCAGGATGATTTTCTTCGATTGAAGCCTTCCCCTACGTTTTCGATCAAACCGGATTTTAGATTTGAGTTTCTCCAACGTCTCTATGATCGTTTGGCATAGTCAAAACGGTCAGTCGGTCATATCCAAAATTTCAAGGTCTGAACGTCATTTCTCGAATTTTAGTGAATTTTTGAAGTGTTGAGATCATCTTATTGCCCTCAAAAACATGAAAATTTGATGGAATCAACCCCCAAAAAAGTTAATTTCGTCATTATACCCCATTATAGAGCTCTTGAATCGATTAAAAGTGATTTTGAGAGCTATGATAAAGACGTATCGCGGCGCGCAGCTCTACAGGCGTGTACATGGGTATCGTCGGCGACATGGTTCTCAACGTCTCAAAACTGTTCTAACAAAGCTATCGAGACGAGGGTTGCGGCAAATTGTTCCTAAAACTCCCCTCCATACCCATACCAAATTTCAGGTTTCTAGCACCCTTCTATCCCGGTCAAAAAAATTGTGTACCTGACTTACGGGACGTCCCTCGTAGAACCATGTGAAGTAACTTTTTGCCCTAAGAAATTGAATGTTCATTTCTCAACCTCGAATCTGAAAGTTCCATCAAATGCTATCAACATTCTTTCAAATTCTAGCAGAAAATCTGGAAAATGTGCATTTTCTGACAATCTACGTACTGAATTTTTTCAAAACTGTTGCCTCTTTAGAAGTTTTTTTTTTTCAATTTTATAATTTTTTTTTCTTTCAATCTCACACTGATCAGAAAATTGAAATTTTTAATCATCAATTCATTTTGATTTTCGAAATCTGTAAAATAGATATTCGTTCTAAAAATGTCCATTTCGATATCTGAAAATTTCGAAGAAATTCTGCCTTTTTGAATCAGTAGGATCATTTTTTCTGAAAATCAGTGATTTTTCTTCTGTTTCAGTCTGCAGACAGTGGCTTTTTTGCCAGTCCAAATTTATCTGAAAAAATAGGTAACTCAGGACTGCAAGATCAGTCAAAAATTGATGAAATTCATTTTTCTGAGTCTAAAAGACACTATTTTCTTAAACTTGGCTGATTCAGATTCAGGGAATTGTTTCAAGTGTCCAACAAGTGGTGAAAATGGTGCAAAAAATGTAATATGAAGTAGTCCAAATTTCTATTGAAAGAAATTGAAAAATAATCGTTTTTTTTTTTGAAAAAATCCATTTTTGTGTATTGTTATGAAAAAAAGATTTTGTATTTTGCTGTGGAAATATTGAAACCTTTTCTCCGTTAAGTTTTGAAAAATTGAAAATTTGCAGTACTATAAATAGATCGATTTTAAATGGTTTTTCTTTCTTTCAAGATACGTATCTCCATTTCTCTCTTACTTGAAAAATTTCATGGTTGAATTTTGAATCGTAAGAAGTGTCATTTAATGACTTACTCAAAATTCTGTGTTTTAGATGGGGAGGGGAGAGGGGGTGAAAACATTTGCTCTATTTCGAATTACAACACTCGAATTTTTTTTTTCAATTTAACAATTCTTTTTGATTTGAAAAAAAATATCAGGTCCAACGCATTTTCAAAGTTTTTACACCGTTACAAATTCCTACTGTGTCGTTAAAACTTTGTAGCCGAATTGTTGATGAATTTTGAAAATTTTGGTCACTTGTTGATCATCGCTTTTTTGGTATATTGAGTTGAAGTCATTATTTTTTTGAAAATTTCATATCGATGCCTGTAATTGACGTCTTGATTCAACGTTTTTGGTACTAAAGGCATCTCATATTTGAAATACTCAGCCTAAAACTAAACCCTTGAATCTCTTGGAATTTGTCGTATTCGACGTTAGTCAATATTTCGACGAAAATAGCTCTGTGAGTTGAGAAGGACAAGTTCGAAGGGCGATTTCTGAAAATTAAGCCATCTCTCGAGTTCTTCTGATAAAGTCGTATTGTAATCGTAAAATTTGATCCCGGTCCGGATGAGGCGACGGGGAGCCGTAAAAATCCGCTTAGCGAGCGATATTACGACGAATCGAATAACGCAGCAGGTGTATTGGGTGTGGAGCTTTTTATTACGTACCTGAACCCTGCACTGCGGCTGTATACGCGTAGGGTACGAATTTTGGCGTTCCGCGTACACCTGTAAAAAGGTAACCCGTATTATACCATAGTAAAAGGGTAAACGGTTAGATACATTCACAATAACAAGGCGTCGCCGCCGTTTTCGCCCGGTTACGCCGGAGGCGGCGCGGTGAAAAAGCTAGCGACGGTATTTCTTTTCCGATATTATGGTTCTCCTACGCCGTCGTTCGGTGTTGTGCCCGAGACGAAGAGGGGAAGAGGGGGTGTTTCGAAAGTGAAAAATATATGTTCCTGTAGCCCCTGCCTGTACCGACGATGACGTGAAATTAAATTATCTTTCGAATGCCTGTATTAGAGAGATGGATGAGCGCGGATCAGCGAGGCAGGGGGAAATATGTGTCGCGCTCGTGATGAAAAGCTCTCTGCTCTTCGTCACTTCGTGCGGCGCGCGTACGTATTCAAGGTTCAGGGTGCCGACGAACGAGAGTAGGCGATATTGCAAAGTTACCGGCGAAAAATAGAGGTAAAGAGAATCTTTGAAAGGGTTTAAAGCGTACAATACGCGCTATTTTGACGTCATCGCGGCGTTGACGAGTAATTTACTGGTATTCGAATTTTTTTCGCTCGTTGAACCGGGCCGTGGACCGCGATGCGGTGCTCGGCGAACGCCCACGAACCGAGTGTTGGGTATAAATTGAAAGTCGTGCCGAAAATTGAAACAGATACGGAAAGGAAGTAAGGGAGGGTATCTTGGACGGATGTTAATTGAAGGAAATGTTTATTACGATAACGATGAAAATTGCGAGATCGAGCGAGGGAGAAAAAAATTGGCGAAAATTTTACCGTTCGCGATGAGAAAAAGTGAAGAGGTTATGAAATTAGGAGGAAAAAAGGCCGACGACGACGAACTTGGATGGTTTTGCAAGCGTTCGTAATATTTTATAATGAAAATGGATAACGATAAGTGTCTGTTTTCTGCTCGGTTTCGTATCTCGGCGTGTAACGCTTCGAATACGCTTATGTAATAATATTTTAGCTTCGAGTATCAAATTTTTGCGCTTGTTTAATATAAAAGATGCGACGAAGAGGGAAAAAATATCGGGAGAGCGAAAATCATCGCTGTTTTTTAAAGCTTTTAGTCACGTTTTTGATATGCCTACGCTCTAATGAGAATACCGGAAAAATAATTATCGAGCGTGGTTACCATCAGCAGAATAGCGGAAGGGTGAGGATGACACAAGAAGCATTAATGTTTGCGATGGTCGGATTTGAAAAGAATGGTTGATTGTCCGATCGATTGAAATGGAAAAAAAGAGGAAACGATGTGCTCGATTGAATGAATGTAGGGTCGAGCAATTGGTAACACTGTCGAGGTCAAGTATTGGCGTATTGGGGATATTTTCGACGTGTTTTTCGTTGCGAAATAAGGAAAGTTCATTGAGTTATTCGAAGTATGACGAGAATGAACTTTTTTAAATCGGATATGGTGGAATTTGAAATTGATTCGTTGTGAGGTATGATGAATATTGGAGGTTCGGAATTGTTGTCTGGTTATTCCGTATAATGGAGATGAGTTTTTGCTTGAAATTGTCATCTGTATTTTTTATAGTTTGATTAAAAATTTATGGTATTCAGCGAATTGTTTCAGTTATTTGTGAAAAGTTTACGAGTCTTAGAGTCGTTCGTGAATGATTTTTTTTTTCGTATTTGAAGAATTTTATCGATTGTTTATGAATGATTCACTTTTGAAGGATAAATCAGTCATAATTGATCTTTGAATATGAATCAGTCGTTCTTGAACGATTCATTTCTGGAATTTGAATTAGTCATTTTCGAACAATCAATTTTTTGAGTGTCGCCAACGATTGCTCTTTCAAGTTTAAATCAGTGATTTGTAAACAACTTGGAATTTTTGTGATTGTGAATCGGACATTCGTGAACAATTTACACGGTCTCGTTCGCAAATGAGGCATCTCTTGAATATAAATCAGTTATTGTTGAATGATTCAAAATCGTTTGCAAACGAATGGTTCATCCTTATGAGCCAATCCGTTTGCGAACCATGAAATGAGTCAATAATTATGAATCAGTCGTTCTTGAACGATTCACGTCTTGAATGTAAATTAGTCGTTCGCGAACCATGAAATCAGACTCGTTTATTATACGTCAGTCGTTTGTGTACGAGTGGTTCGCGCAATGCTGGTGAATCGTTCGCGATCGAGTTGATTGCTCGAAATTGAAATGAATCAGTCGTTCGCGAACGAGTTGATTGTTCGAAATGAGTTGAGCCTTTTGCCAACGAGTGGATCGTTCGAAATGAATCATTTGTTGGCGGTCAGTCATTAGTAAACGATTCACGATAAAACTAGTGTCGTTTGTAATCGTTTACAAACGATTCATTCTTGGATACAACTTATTCACTCACTAACCATCCTTTTTTTGAATGTGAATCAGTCGTCCGCGAACGATAGAATCATTATTTAAACGTGAATCAGTCGTTCGCGAACGGTAAAATTATTTTTAAAACTTGAAACAGTCGTTCGTGAATGATAGATTCTTCTATTGATTGTAATTCAGTCGTTTGCGAACGATGGAATTTTCTGTTGTTTGTGAATTAGTCGTTCGCGAATGGTAGAATCATTTTTTGAACTTGAATCAGTCGTTCGCGAACGATAGAATCATTTTTATTGAATTTGAATCAGTCGTTCGCGAACGGTAGAATCATTTTTAAAACTTGAATCAGTCGTTCGTGAATGATGGATTCTTCTATTGATTGTGATTCAGTCGTTCGCGAACGATGGACTTTTCTGTTGTTTGTGAATTAGTCGTTCGCGAATGGTAGAATCATTTTTTGAACTTGAATCAGTCGTTCGCGAACGATAAAATCATTTTTTGAACTTGGATCAGTCGTTCGCGAACGATAGAATCATTTTTATTGAATTTGAATCAGTCGTTCGTGAATGATGGATTCTTCTATTGATTGTGATTCAGTCGTTCGCGAACGATGGACTTTTCTGTTGTTTGTGAATTAGTCGTTCGCGAATGGTAGAATCATTTTTTGAACTTGAATCAGTCGTTCGCGAACGATAAAATCATTTTTTGAACTTGGATCAGTCGTTCGCGAACGATAGAATCATTTTTATTGAATTTGAATCAGTCGTTTGTGAACGACACTCATTTTTTTGAACGTGAATCAGTTGTTTGTGAATGATTCTCATTTCTTGATTATGAATCAGTCGTTCCCGAACGATGAAATGAGTCATTTGTCGATTATGTATGAATCCATTGCAAATGATCTTTCTCCTGTGTGGATTTCGTAGTTTGCAAGCAATATTTGGCCATTATCAATAAAGTCGTTCATTTTAATTTACGTTGCTTGTGAACAATTCGTGATTTATATGGCTGAAATCGTTCTCAAATCCAAAAAACTCTCAAGATTAGATCCATCCTAGTCTTTTTTTTTTTCGTACTTCTCGCGGGTAATCGTTGCTTTCATTTTGTGACCAGCTCGCTCGATTAAATTCGTTACAACATACGAGCCTTAGAGCATACGTATTCTGGTATGCTTGTTACGAGTATTACCAGCTATTATTGTACAGTAGCAGCGGATATTTTAGAATAGAACGACGACTACGGTAAACGTGTTGTGTATACAAGTACAAATACCTTCGAGTTACGCTATAGGTAGATCCAGGTAATCGAGCAAGTTGACGGTTGTGTTGGTGAGAAGTGTATGTATGAAAAGAATATAGCAGTACTACATTTTATTACAAAGTTACGCGCGAACGTATTAATAGCGGCGATGACCAGGATGAAGGAGAAAAATAACAACGGTGCTACTGTAATGACGATAATGATGATGGTGGCAACGATGATGATGAAAGTACCATAGCTACTAGAGAACAGATACACCACCGTGCCTAATCGCTTTTGTGTTCTATCTGTTTACTGGAGTGTGTTTGTGTTGTTGTATTATGTATTATTATCATACGAGTAGCATATGTAACGCATCTATATACTTATGTAAAATATGAATCTTGAAAAGGTACTCTCTCTTGTACTATCGTCCATTACGTGCGTAATGGGTCAGAAGTGGTGCGTTTTAGGTTGCCTAAGGCTATTTATAACGAGCCTTTTAGAAATGCTCGTCGCTTGCGACATCAGAAATGTAGCCAGGGTACATACCTGGCGACCTTCTAATATTTTACAAAAATGAAATATCGTTGAAATAGATTGGACGGAGAACCACACCTGTGGTTGCGGTGGAAAGGTCGAATTTTTGGACTGCGTAGTTCTGGTGGTTTTTCCCTCTTTTCAATTCGTGGTTTTTTACGAATTTTTAGAATAAAATTGCCTTTGCTTCGATCTAGAACTTTTTAAACTTGATTTTGATTCGTTTTGCTGGTTTCGCGGGCTGAATAGCGAAAAAGGAAGAACATAGCCGTCGTTTTGGGATAAATTTTCGCAAATTAATCTCTCGTGTGTTGTCTCGTTGTTTTATGGTAGTTTCGTCAAAACGGCATTTGGCGAAGAAGTGAGGAGAAAATGTGTCGTACCCACCAGCTCCATTTCTGGTAATCCTTGAGGAAGGCGAGGGTGGTGAATGCTGTCGAAGGGTTGAAAATATCGTGACGCGACGCAAGGTGTTTCGCTTAAAGGGATTTACTCCTTAAGTGTAGCATGGGTCGACTACTAGGGCTGGAGGAGAGAGATGCTGAATATATCCGCGATGGAGATGGGCGGAATGGCAGCTAAATGGCGATAGCTGAAAGTAGAGGTGCGAGTGAACGAGCTTGAGCAGATTTCCGTGTCCTAATTAATGCGCTCGTATATCGCGCGGCGTTCGCTGGAGCGACGGTATTATACGTTTACGTATATAGACGTACGTTTAAATATAGCGAAAGTGTAATACAGTGCAGGAGCGACACGGGGCTACGGCCCAGGAAGCGAATTAGCGGATGGTATCTGCGCGGTTGAGAGGACGAGGAACGGGATAAGGGTAGATGAATTGATGAATTGCCGCGTCGGTCGTGTTTCCGCGTAAACTGAAGGGTTTTAAAGGTGCTGCCGGTGAGCGGAGCGGGGTTAGATGACCCGATGTGATTACCTTTCGAAGAATGTATATTGGATCTTGGAAAATGGATGAAAGTTTCGCCGCCGCGCCGCATTGCCGGGGAATTACGTTGCGAGGTAATCTCGACTCGATTCTCGTATCATGTCTATGTAGTTTTTCCGCGTGATTTTCGTAATTGACGACGATAAGATACTGGAAACTGGGCGAAGGTGATCGATGAATCGATATTGTAGATTGTAGTTTTTTGTAAGTTGAGGCTTACGTCGAGTAGGGGAAAGTTGAAATGAAAAAATTATGTTTGAACGATATATTGTTGTATTTTTTGAACAAATTTTGGAAAATTACGGAAAAATTTGAAAAAAAATTGATAAATTTAATCAAATCATCATAGGATTGTGTCTGATCTAGAAAAAAATAATCGCTGGACTTTCAAATTTCACCCAATTTGTAATGAATTTTGCAATAAGTTTTAGAAAAACTGTAGGAAATATGTAAAAATTTCAATCTTCTTGAAAATTGTAAAAATTATCGTGCAAAAATGAATGAAATGTCGACGAAATCGTGTTAGATTATTCGAAAAAATTGAAGAAAAAATGTGAAAACCAAATAAAACAGTGAAATGTTTATGAAAATCATCGAAATTGATATAGAAATAGTGTGGAAAGATTTTTTTTGTTGAAATCGTGAAAATTATTTTTCTGTAGATCATGATTAGTCAAATTGGGTGAAATTTTACTTTTTCGAATCGATGAGAGGAATTTCACTGACAATCTGAAGTTTTTCTCTCTTGACAAACAGGCGAACGAAACTGAAACTGATAATTCATTTTACTAATTTAAAAAAGTAGAATTTCTCCAAATTTGATTGACTCAGATTTAGAGAACTCTTTGATGAAAATAATAACTTTGATAAGAAAATACCAATAATTTGCAGAAAATGTTGGCATTGTTTTTTGATGACTCGTTGAATTTTTTTTGGCGTTTTTTGTACATTTTTGTGACTATTCTCACATCTCAAATATTTTTTACAATTTTGACTTTTGCAACAATTTTTAACATCTTTTTCGACCTATTTTTCAATTTTTTTTCAAGTATTCATGAAATGTTCTATGTTTTTGGTACTATTTGTAGGTGTTGATGACCCTTTTGAAATTGTACAAAATTTTTAGAAAAGAAATTTTGAAAAAGTGAAGGAAATTTTACAAAAAGTTGTTTTTTTTTACTCTTATTTGATTCGAATAATTTTGACGTTATTTCAAGAAATTCTTTCGAATTGTTTTTTGGTGCTTCGATTTGTTGATTTCTATCAATTTTCCAAAAAAAAATTCAAAATGGAAAATTCCTTTATCGTTTTCACATTTTGTTCATGGAGCATTTTCGTTCATCTGCTGCGTATTTCCGTCAAATATCGTGAAATATTCGGAGCGCTTTTTCCCGCCACAATTTGCAAATGTGTTCCAAGAGCTGTTCGGGTCAAGGGAGCACTAGAGCAGTGGAATATGGTCGCCGGAGCTGCACGCGATGCTGCCGTAGCGCGGAACGCCGCGAACAAAGTGATCGAATCTACTTTGATGTGTCGAGAAGAGCAACTTGATAATGGAAAGAGAAATTGAGAGGGAAGTTTGGATGATTGGAAATGACACTTTGTTTACACCGCGACGTTGTTCGGTTCGATCGTTCGGCTTAGCCTTTCTTTTACGACGACAAAAGCCTCTCTCGAACCGTCGAAGCGTAAATTACGAGCGGATTTTATTTAATTCGCGAGAATATAACGAAGGCGATCCACGACTTGGTTGTCGTCGCCGCTGCGGAATTTTCGAAACGTCGCGTGGATGCGAATTTTCTGTTTCCCCTTTGGTGGGTTTTGACGTCGGTGTGTGGGTTTTCAAAGGAAAACGACCCGTTGGACGGGAAGAGGCTTTTGGGAGGCAAGGAGAGACGTCGATTTTGCGATTAGTTTCGAATATTTTTGGAGAATTTTCCCACGAGTGGATGTTTGAAATTGTAATTCGATGTCGAGGGGGGTTGTACGTCGAAGTTGATAGAAGAAGCTTCAATTTTCACATACTACGTGTTTTTCATTCCCCGTTGCTCGAGGCTTAGCTGGCTGGATAGATAATGAAGGAAAAATAAGTGATTAATGGCTAGCATGGGTGGAAAATCGACGTGTAAAAAGTTTACGCCGTGTAGCGGCGGTTTTCTTGACGCTGCGTCTCCGCATCCGAAACCTAATTAGTTGATGGGATTTTCGCGCACAGAATGCTGAATTTGCGGAATGCTGCGTACGTACGCAGCATAATACGTAAGTCGCGTTGTTCGAGTGTATTATAGTAGTACGTTGTTGATGGAAAATATGCCGATGCTGTGGCGTCCGCTGCTGCCTTGGTCGTTGTCGTAGTAAGCACGCTTGCTTGCTGAAAATGCGTATGACGTCAGAGCCCGAAAGCGGTGCGACGGGGAAATGAAGGCATCGACAGCCAACCTAACGACTCAGTAGTTTTCGTCGTCGAAGGTGATGGCGAGAAGGGTACGACGAAGGCACAAGGCAGTAGCGTGCGAAAACGTCAAGAAACGGGCTTATTTATGGTTATCAGGCCGTCGAGGCAGGGGAAGGCTTTTCCTCTTCGATAACGACGGATGTAAATTTTCTTCTCGCTTCTTCGGCTGAAATTTCGCCAGATTCGGAGAGGAGGAATTTTCAGCGGATGAAGTTCCATATTTGTGCGAATGTGTGGTGTAATCGTGTTTTTCTCGGAGGAGAGTGGTTTTGGTTTGATTTTTTCCTTCACTCGATGTGATCAATTTTTCTATTTCTGGTTAGGGATCGTTTTTGTTGGACGAAATTTCCCAATTTTTAATTTTATTGTTTGCCCTTTTCTCATCTAATTGATCTTTGGATCAATTTTGGTGATGGGATGAGCAAATTTGAACGATATTGAACTTGAAACTCATATCGAAGCCGATCGATGAAATTTCCCCCATTTGGAATATTACAATAAAGTCTCGCGTTTCTCTGACGCGTGTTATGTTTGCTTCTGCTGCCGCAGCCTCCGGCTAACGAGGTATTGTAAAAGCGTATGTGTATCAATACGAGATACCGAGAGATTATTATTTTTCATGACGACGATTAAGTACACGCTGAAATGATAGACGACGAGAGAAAGGATGCTCGTTGAAGCGAACACATTCGAGAATCGAGAATTTGAAACGACTACGGGCGACGTCGAAGCTCGTGTTATTTCTTCGAATACGTTTTCCTCGCCCCGCGTTCCCCATCTATCTGCATAAAATACACGAGACGACGAACAACAACGACAAAGTCTACATCGGAGAGTCTTATTAACGCCGTTCTATAAAAGACACCTTAATACCTGTTCGTGTTCGTCGATAGAATTATAAATTATTACACGTTATTGCCGAGAAAGAAACATAAGATAAGGTTTGAAAAGGCTGGCAAGAGATTATCGTGTATACGAACCGGAGAAGTACCTAATACGCAGATAGTACGTAATACGCGAACGAGTTGTCGAAGAAAAAGCTACATGTACAAAACGATACCCAACCTACCCACGTTTAGTACTTTGATACAATACCGGAGGATTTTCCGTGTAAATAATGACAAACGTTGGATAATAAATTTATAATAATAATACGACACGATGATGTTATTTTTATTCTAACGACGACGTTGTATTGTTTTTTTGTTCGCAGGGTTTATTGGATAAATACCTTATACCGAAAGCCAGTAATGCAGAAAGTAAAGTGTTTTATTTAAAAATGAAAGGCGATTACTACAGGTATTTAGCCGAAGTAGCCACCGGTGACACTAGATCTAGTGAGTATTGATTTGGTTTATATTTGTACCCTTTAAGAAATTTGCGTTGGGTCGCGATTTGAGCCAATGATGATTCTTTTAAAATAACTTTCGTTCTCCTGAGCGAAATCAGTGATGAGTAAATTGTACCTGATGGCTGAAGATTTGACGTTATTGTGTGGTGAAGGGAATATATTTAAATAGAGGTGGTCTTTGATTACGATAGGGATCAAACAACATTCAGATTCGATCATTTACTCAGTATTTTGGGAGTTGGGTCGTAATTTACCGTAATTTTACCTGGTTATATTGAATATTTTGTGGTAATTACCGTATTTTACCAAAGAATATGGCGATTTACCACGAAATATGGTAAAATACCTAAATACGTAGGTATATTTAATACCTAATATGGTCAATTACCAGTAATAACGGCGAATTATCGTATTTCACGCGAAAATATGGTAAATTACCAATTATTACCGGTAATTTACCTTGAACTATTGTAAAATACACCAATCTTACCTGATAATGCGGTCAATTACCAGTACTGACAGCGAATTACCAAATTTACCGTAATTACTTTGATAGATACCTTATTGATTGGTGTTATTTACCTTAATTACCGTATCCTACGCGTGAATATGGCGCGTTATCAAGAAAAAAACCTATATTTCCGTAAATTACCAAATTTATCCAAAAATGTGACCGAAAAATTGGTAAATTACTAAATTTACCGTAATTACCTGTTTATATTTATTTGGTAGAAATAACTTTTCATCGCGGTCATGTGTGCGAATTGATTGGTCATTTTAGCTATTTACTCGTCGAAATGGAAATTACCACATTTGTGGTAAACTACCCGAAAATGTGGTAAATTACAAAATTTACAATATTTACTCGCGATTACTGTTCTGTGAAATTTGCTTCGTAATACGGTAAAAAAGTATTATCAAATTACAAAATATATGCTCATTCGTGGTAATTCATTGGTAAATACGGTAAATTACCATAATTACCAATTTTACTATAGATAATTCACGGAAAAATTTCCCGACAGCTTAGAATTAATTTTCGGTTATCTTCGATTTGAAAATTTGTGTTCCATTTTTCTTTTGAAATCTCGCCTCGAGTATGGTAATTACCGTAATTATGGTAATCTGTGATTGTTATTACTCTGAAGCGGTAATTGACCTTGAATCATGAAAAATCTTCGTTCGTTTGAATTTCCGGATAATAATCTGCATTATTCATCATTATTGCTAATTATTGACATTACGGTAATTACCGTAAATATGGTAATTTGTCGTAAAAATTTGGTAATCGGCGGTAATTACGGTAAAATTTTGAGTAGATTTGGCCGTATCGTATTTCCTGATGTTATGAGAACGTTTTCTAATGTTTGACACATCTATTCATTGAAGAATATTCCGTTTGCGAATTGCGATCTCGATTGTCGGGAAAAAAAGGAACGGAAATTCGCGTAATTTTCATCACTGGTCATTTTTTCCCATTCGACGCTTACGAAAGATTAATGATAATGGCGATAAAAGAAAAATTACGATACGAGATACGTTTGTTTGTGACTGGTCTGGTCGAATGGTGCAGTGCGGCTGGCCGCTGTTGATTACTAATTGTGTACGTGTATGTGTAGTACCACATTACACGCATGTGAATCACGGGATATGTGTAGGTGTGTTGGCGGTTGTAGTGGCCGAATATGCATACGCGTTCGTATGTGTGGTAGTTCATCGTACCACGAAGTTGATAAGAAGACGAACGACACTACGATTTATTGGCGAACGGGAACGAATTGATTTGACGAAAGCATGTATATCAGCGGCGAGGCATAGCGAAGTAATGCGCACATAAGGCGTAGTGTGCTATGTTGGTAGAATTTGCAACAGTTTTTTTCGTGGAAATGTGCAAGATGGAGAACGGAGAGCGAGGAGTAGACGGAACGGGTCTGCTAATTAAAGAGCAGGGTAATCTACGTCTGGTCATGTGTGCACATTGCCGCGTGTATTTAGCTCGTAGGTACACAGTCATACTGATATGATAAACGAATTGTAAATTTTCGCAGCTGACGAAGTTATTTGAAGCGAGAGAAAGGGGAACGTGAAGTTATGCAATAAGTAGAGCTGCAGTCGAATGAGAAAATTTTACAATTGTTGCCGAAAATGAAGAAAAGTCGAGTGAAAACCCCGAAAATGATATGGTTTCTGGCTAACGTTGAATTTGACGTGATTCAAGTGCATGATGGAAGATGGCACCATGCTGGGTACCGGGGAACACCTACGGAAATTAGCATCAATTTGTACAACGCACGTGTTACTTGTCATAGTTTTACAAGTACATGGAAGGAAGAAGATGGAGATCAAGGGCGGCCTGAAGGAAGACGAAAAGTAACCAAAATTTAATTTCGATCAAATATGAAAAATGAGACAAGGAGCTGAAGATGTGAAGAAAAATTTAAAAGCTCTACGATTGGATGTATTGCAGTTTTGACTTGGAAATGTGTATATTTTGTACGTGAATCTGGACTCGAAAGATGATTTATTTCGGAACAATTCACCTTCTATGCATTATATCCACTGACAGACGCCGAGTTTTTGGGAACTTACCTCACGAAGTCTAGCGATGGCACTGCGCTGTACATATGCGTACTGCGGCAGCTCGACTATTTTTAGAAAAACCTAATTTTAACGAGCTGAAGAGAAGTGTTGGCCGTCGCCGCGACCGCCGCCTATCCCGTGTAATAGAGATTTGGTGCAGTAGTGTGTGATATGTGTAATTTGTATAAGACGAGGAAATGAGGTATTTCGTTGCCAGGCCGCATTCTCGTCGTTGGAATTTCGGAAGAAGAAAAAGCGACGACGAATTGGAGACAATGTTTGGTTGACACGTTGCGAGTATTTCGGCGAGAACTTCTGCAAAGTACTGGTTGATGACGTGGGAGTCTTGTCGATGAACGTTGTGGAATGTCTTCGGATGCTTTGGAATCGTGTTACTGATAGTCATTGTGATCTAGTGCATGGATCGAAGGGGAAAAACAACGTAATGCGAGATTTTCTAACGATGCTTTTCGAGGTTGAGTGGTGATGCTGCGTAGGATTGGAGTTGGTACTCGAGATTAAATTCAGTTTCTGATAGAAGGGGATATCACAAGCTCTTCTCGTTCTTAATTTTTAGAAAATACTAGTACACAGTCGAAGTTGCAGTACAGAGGAATTGAATTAGATGAACCATGAAAAAAGAAAGATTTTTATTTTCATTTTTTTTGTTGTAAATTTTACCTATTTTTGATAAATTTGACTGATTTTGGTGAATTTTTCCGATTTTTAGTCAATTTTTTGATCACATTGACTTACTAAAGTAGATTTTATCTTTTTTTTTTTCAGTCAATTTTGTTGAGTTTTTAATGATTTTTCTCAATTTTTGGTAGACTTGACCGTGCTATACATCAATTTTTAGTATGTTCTGACAGTTTTTAATACAATTTGGTGACTTTTTCCCCCGATATCTAATTCTTAAAAATAGAATTTCTCAGTTAAGTGAGTTTTTTCCATTTTGAATGGAATTATGAGATAAATGATTCGTTTGTAATGAAATTTCAACAAATGTTGAGTACCTACATTTAATCCTTTTTCTTGGTTTTTTAAAAAAATGTGATTTTCATGTCAATTTCTAAAGCATTGTATCAGTTTTACTCTTTTTTTAGAGTTTCTTGGCAATTATCAATTTTTTTTTGTAAATACAGTCTACAAAGGACGTGAAATTCGAAAATAATCATAAAATCAAGTTCGAAACCCGTCAGAATGGTACAAAAATTACAAAATTATGAAAAAATGAATTATTGTTGACGAAAAATTCAGATTTTTGAATCAAAATTTTCATTTTTACGTAGGTACATTACTCTCTCATTTCTGAATCAGTGAAACTCATAATAATCACGGAAAAACCCGTCAGAATTGCAGCACAGGAATAAATCAGTGAAATAAAATCAGTGATATTTTTAAAATTTACTGAAAAATCAGTGAAATTCTTTGACAAATCAGTGAAAATTAGCTGAAAATCAGTGATTTTCACTGATTTCCCCTGTGCTGCAATTGTGACTTTTTTTCAGTGAATTTTCACTGATTCAGAATGAGAGAGTAGATGGCATAGAGGACTTGACTAAGTAGTGAGTACCTTTTTTGTGGAAATTTTGCCATTTTTGATTTCTTTTTCTTATAAAATTTTCAGTGTTTTTCCAATTTTTGTTTTTCAGTTTTTAATTTTTTTTTTCGGTGTGTTTTATCACTGAACTGGCATCTCATTTTTCAAAGTGAATTTTCTCCAATTTTCGTGAATTTTGGCGATTTTTCTGGGCTATTCTCGCTGATTTCCTTGTTGAGTGCTTGCTCAGAATTTGACTCTGCATTTATGAGGGAACCAGAAAATGTTATCTAGTGAAGTACAATTTTAGTTGAACATTGACAGAATTTGATTAGTGATGCTGTTATCTTTAGACGATTGATATCGTTTATTATTATTGGCCATTTTTATGCTTCGATGATAAACTGATGAAAATGAATATAAGAGAAGTACATTTTAGGAAAGAGTAACGTGGCGTAGTAGAATTAGATAATGTGGAGGAACATGAAAAAACGTACCGATCCGGTACCGACGGAAACTTGTAATATGGACTATTGTCGATGTTGGCGAGCTCGAATGCGCGCGCAGAACCCCACGATCTCGTGATAAGAAGCTGGGCATTTAACTTGCGTTCATGTACGAAATACGTGCACCGATGTACTTGATACCTATGAAAATAATGTGTAATAAAGTGAAGCGTTCGATCTACCGACGTCGATGACGACAATGACGATGACGATGGCAGCGCAGTGAGCAGTTATAAGTACACCGGGACCGGAACGATTCTCGTGGCAATGTACGGCGGGCCGGCGGCCAAGATTTGTGAGGCAGCGAAGAGGTGGGCAAATAGTCGAAAGGTAGAAAGAGCGGGAGAAAGAGTTGGTATTAGGTGTAATGGTGGTGGTAATAATGGTCTACCTAGATCTACCTGCCTATGTAGTATGTACATGTGTATGATCGTTGATCGTAATTCTTATGAGCTGAGCTAAGCAGGCTTCTAGCTTGCGGAGTTCCCGCACGAAGGACGAGCGAGGTTAATTGGTATTCGCCGAAATCGGTGACGTATGGCGAGCGACTTTTATGCTGTAAAGTGGCATGTATTTTGTACGCGATTACGCGACATAATGAGTATATGAGGGAAACGATCGAACGAAATTAGCGTCGAATATTTTCGTCGATTGTGTATAGATATTGGAATTGGATAAGTAGCTGGTCATAAAGTTGCTGTGTCGATTTGCGCGGTAGATAATACAAAATACCTATGCGAGACTGGTTTTATTGTTGCTGGGATTATAAAGTAAGGTTTCGGGTTCAGAGTTTCGCGCCAATTGGTGTCGACGATGATTTAGATCAACCAGATGGTGTAAATTTTTTTTGTCTAATTTGATGTTTTCATCTGTGATGACTGATGAGAATCTGGGTAAATGATCGAATATGGTGTCTCGACCGAATTGTATTTATTGTAATTTTGAGCTAGAGTACTTCTCGCAAGAACCTCTTGAGGTTTCCGACTCCGAATGAAACAGGACTTTGATTTTTGGAGAAAGCACGCCCTTTATCTCCGTAACTAAAATTCCTGATGCCCAAATTAATTGGTATTTTTCGAAAACTTGGAAATCTATTTTTTTCAAGTAAAATGAAGCATTTTTGCAAAATACACCAGGTTTGATGAAAATTCATACCTTCCTCTCCTTCTCCCCGACCAACCTCGCGAATCCAAATTTGACTATTTTCGGCCATTTCGGAGCCTTCGGTGAGATTTCGATTTTTTTCAGCATTTCTAATTTCGTCTGGAGACATCCAAATTGACTCGAAGAACTAGAAAATTGAATTACAGCTTTCGTACAACTGATTTAACGAAAAGATGCAGCTTTTGTTCTATTTCCAATTAGATATTTCCAGTGTAATGAATTTTTGACGAACTTTCAAAAAATGAAAATTTTTTGAGAATATTGGAGTCGAAGTACTATGCGTTTGAGAATGGAAAAAAAAAGATTTTCTCGTTAATTTAGTTGGAAGAAATGGCTATTCTAATTTTATTTTGGATGCCCTTCGGAAAAAATTCAAAGTACTGAAGAGATTTGAAATTACGATAGAGGCTCCAGAATGGTCGAAAATGATCAAATTTATTTTTGGGAAGGGGAAGTCGATATTGAGCAAATAAGGCTGATTACCGACGACGTGGTTCAACAGCTCAACGATTCAATCATTTTGAAAATTCCATGGATGCCTTCTGGAGAATGTACATAGTGCAGGAAAAAATTGGAATTGTGTTGAAAGCTCCAAAATGGCTCGAAATTGCCAGTTTAGACTTTGTGAGATCGATATTTTGGTGAAAAAATGCTCTTCAGTGGCGTAGCCAAAGAGAAGGGAGTTTGAGGATCCATCTCTCCCATCTCTTCTTATAAAATCAAGAATGTTGTTTAAAAATGATTGTTACTTGAAAGGCTACTTTTTACTCCCTCCACCTGAAATTTTTCTAGTACCTATTCCAAGTCTCCACCCCCTCCCTTATTTGGTCATTTGGCACCTTTTCAGAGAAAACATTCAACTCTCTTGAATCTTAAATTATCAAAATGATTCAAATTTTGAATGTGGTGGTGTTATAAAAAAGTAAATTTTGTGGAAAAGAATGAGAAATGGGGTAACTCGAAATTTCTCAACAAATTATTAAAATTTTGTCACCCTTTTCTCCTCCCTCCCTCCCCCTAAGTGAAAAATGCCTTGCTACGCTACTGGCTCTTTTCAAAAATTCAACATTTTTACTGAAAATCCCCTGGGTATGTATTTTCTAAAATTAACCAAAAAATCAAGATATCAACTCGAGCTGCTAGAATTCTGGTTATGGAGTTTTTTGGGCGTGCTATTTCCAAAAATCGAAGTCTCATATTTCATTCAAGGGCAGCCACTTCAAGCAGTTTCTTCGTCAGTAAAATGAGGGATCAAGTCTTATCGAAACTCATAGAAATTTGAAAGAGTTCCCTCTTCCCCCCTTCGAAATCTCCATATTTGTATTTCAAGTGCATGTTTTTCAGTTATCTCAAAATATTTACTTCACCTACTACACCTAAGAATACATATTCATGTGCATGTTCAATTAATCGAATCGATTCGTTATTTTAATTCGTATTTTTTTTCTTTTTTTCCCTCTCTCTTAATTCGTAGCTGTGGTGGACGACTCACAGAAGGCGTACCAGGATGCATTTGAAATCAGCAAGGCGAAAATGCAACCTACCCACCCGATCAGACTGGGATTAGCACTTAATTTCTCCGTTTTCTATTACGAAATTTTAAATTCACCTGATAAAGCGTGTCAGCTAGCGAAACAGGTGTGTTTTTTGCTATTCCGCGTATTCGGCGGCCGCCTGCTCCGGATATAAGACGTGACGTCATCGTAGGCGCTGCCGTCACCGCCGTCGATGTCTTCTCTATCGGTCACGTGTGGATTCGTGGAGCGCTGCTGGTGCCGGCGGCGATGATTAGAGACGTCGCGTCGAAGTTTGGACGCAGGCTTCGCGCCGAATTACCATTATTTTTCTAATTAGCGAAAGAAAAAGAGGAGAAATTGGTAAAACTGAGACTATTTTTGTGTAGATTCGCGATGGAAGGGTGGGGAGCCCCGTAGGTCTGTCTTGAGTCTCCCTCACACCCGCCCCCCCCGTTTCCATTCACGTATTCACCTATTGTTTTGTGTCTATTATTATTTTTTTTTTATGGAATACGATTGTACGATAATTTGTGTATCTGTGTCTTGCTCAGCGGTAGTCGAGGATTCGCAGAAAGCCTACCAAGAAGCGTTCGATATATCGAAATCGAAAATGCAGCCGACCCATCCAATAAGGCTCGGATTAGCGTTGAATTTCTCGGTCTTCTATTACGAAATAATTAATTCGCCCGCTCGGGCGTGCCATTTAGCCAAACAGGTAAACGCAATTCTCGTGCACGTGTGTCTTTCTTCGTTATTTTCTTTGGATGAAATTAAATTATCGAGAAATTAGAGATCGCTGATTGACTAGCCATCTCCAGGATTTAATAGTCCTACTAAAAGTGGTTTTTTTTAAACTTAACGTGAATAACGTTGCTGTTCGTTGCTGTCGCCTGATGTGCGCCGGCCTTACCTTTGAATCGAAGCTGCTTTTACCTCTACTTTTTTTCTTCCTTTCACCGGATTTGAGTTTGATTTTGTAGCGTTGATGTATGTTTATTTTATAATTACTAACCCGAGTTGTAGTTAAAGTTTTGTGTGTGGTGTTTACGATGAAAAAAATTGTGCAATAGGGAGCTAGGAGGGATAAGAGGGGGGTATGGTTTGATTGTGAGATATTTAGAATATCTGAGGAAGAAATTATTGTAGGAGGAGGGGGTGGTTGGATTTAAGATGTTATTTAGTTTGAAAATCTCATATTAGGGGATGGAAGGGTGAAAATTGAAGCTAATTCGTGGAATTACTCGAAATTGTTCCCCACCTCATTCTGTTTTATTTAGCCAATGTGAATTTCTAAAAAGGGGAGCCCTACGAGGATAAAATATTGCAATAAATTGAGCACATGCAACGTACAGCAACGACCTCGATAGAAAAGTAAGCCAGTGGAAGGCGAAGAAGGCATGAAAGACACGTGTATTTGCGAGATCTAAAGTCTTGTAGAGTTTTCGTCAAAATTTTGAGTTTTTAGGTCTGATCTGCTAGTCCTACAGATAGTTCCTCACCTATGAGGATGAGAAAAATTGAAAATGATTCCTTTGCAGGCAGAAATTTCTGACTCAGGCTACTAGTTTCTGTTACTTGGAGGTACAATCGTTTCTAAATTTTCATAGCAAAGTCTCAGTTGTTTCTTTTTCTCTTATTTTTTTCTTTCTAACATTTAATTTATTATTTTTACTTTTATTTGTGTAATTTTTACCTACGTAGTTACGAGTAATATTTTTCATTCTTACTAATAATGATCAATGATACATCGGTATCAAGCATACGCCGGGTGAGTAATAGAGCTGTACTAATTACCTACGAAAAGAGCTGGTAGAGTTGAGGGATTTTCTGAGTCTCGTTATCAGAATTGAAACAAAAATAGTTATTTTTCTTGGATCATGCTTTGTTCTTTCTTTGTCATTCTGGCCGAGTCGTTCTTGTTTTTTGATTTTTTTTTTTTGCATTTTTGATCAATTTTTCACGATATATGGCTCCAATTTTTTTTTCGTTTATGGTTGCTGAATAATACAAGTCAATATAGAAAATGCTATCTGAAATTTAATGGATGGTGGAAAAATGTTGGAAATTTTTTTTGATTTTTCACAATATTATAGATTTTCTGTTGAAAATTTATTTTACATTTTTGATAATTTTTAATACTTGAGGCCCCTCTAAAAAAATCAATAGAACATCTGTTGTAGAGTACCTATAAAATTTTATTTCTGTCGTGTTGTAGTTTTTTCCAATGAAGCTTAGTTTTTGAGATATTTTAGTCTAAATTTCAAAGTTTTACTTCTATCTTTATTGAAATTATCTCAAATGCTAAAATTTCTAGAAATAAACTGATGGGACTCTGCCGAAAAGAAATTTAGGAATATTCTTTTTTTGATTCCAATTTTTTTTCAATATGGCCAATTTTTTGTCTGAAAATTCGACTTGAATGGTCAAAATTTATCAAAAAGTATAGAACAAAAATTCAGATTCCGAATTTGACCAAAAGGCTGACTCAGCACAAAAAAGCAGATCAAAGTCATCTTATGGTGGTCGATTGAGAAAAAAATGCAATGCAGTGTTTGTTGTTGACTTGTTATTTTCAAACGCAAATCTGATGTCATCAGCAATTTGTACCAAAAATTCACCGCTTTTTTCAATTTACCTAAAAAAAAGTTTTACAGTTTTTTATCATTTCTCGAAATTTTTTTTCGTATGCTGAATGAGTTTGAATGCCATTGATCGATTTTTTATCCAAACACTTTTTCTGAATTAGTCAACAGTGGAATTTGATTTTCCTAAAGTCATTTCATTCTGTTCAGGGGTAGTGGGGTAATTTCGAATGTTTTAACTAATTCAATTTTAATCAGCCCTTACCCTTATTCTCCTATGTTGGAATATTTTTGATCACAAAATTTTAAGAATTCTGAATGAATTCAATGTGAAATTTTGATGACGATTGAGCCATTAATTTTTTCATCATTGGATAAAACCAAAATTGAGATTTTAAAATTATATTTTAGCCTAAAATATTCATTTTTCTCAATTATGAGAATATTCTGAGGATATCAAATTGTAGCCTTTGAAAATTTCATCATTTACTTATTTCACTCAAAATGATAGAAAATTGAATAAATAGTTTGTAATGAAGTAATGATGAAAAGTTGGCATTAAAAAAATAACTTTCCATCAAAATCAAGCTCAATTCGCATTTTCCGACTCATTTCAAGTATCTTTTACTCGATTTTCGGACTTACCCTTTTTTGCTTTCAACTAGAATTTGTTGGAATCCTGCCACGATGTAAGCCTCATTCAAAATTTGATCTAAAATAACGAGCCCGAATGAAAAAGCCAACTAGCATTTTTTTATACAGAACAATTAGCAGCAAATCCGCCATTCGAACTTACTCCAGTACAACTTATCTCTTTCTCAACTCATGCCAAAGAATCGACGCGATAACACTTTCGAATGTTTTTTCATCGTTGTTTTTTGTTTCAATTTTTTTTCTTTGTCAAGGATGAAAACGAAAAGTGAAACGAAATTAATTTTTATGTAAAAACCCGACGACGACGAAACGTATTGCTAAGTAATTTGTACCTAAATTACGTTGAAGTAAAACGACTACGACGATGAAAACGAAAGTGAAAAAATTAGAGAAGAGTTTTGGAAAAAAAAAGGTACACGAGACGACAGAGGGGAATACGACATTACGTCGTTTTCCCCTTTTTTTGTATGAATTCTAAAATTCTTCTCGAAGTAATTTTCTTCCCTCCCTTGCCCTTTCTCACCTTTATTCATACTCGTTCTTCTAATCTCCGCTCGGGTTTCTTATCGTTTTTCGTGCTTTTGTACACGAGTTGGTTAAAAGGCACATGTTTCGTATGTATCCTTTTCCTTCTTCTTTTCTTTTTTTTGTCGAAAGCTCATTTTTTTCCTTTTTTTTTTCACATCGCTGCTTATCCAATAAAAATGCTCCTTTCGCGTGACCTTGATTGAAAGAGTCGCGTGTGAAATTGGTGAACGACGAGGGGTAAAATCACGTCTCTTTCATTCTGCGCGTCTTGTTCGACGGAGCGTTTTTATTATTCCCGTTCGAGTTGTGTTTCTCGGCATTGGCTTTTTTGTGCCTGCGTCGAGATACTTCTTTCTTTTTCACACTCGGAAAAGCTCGTTTGGTAACGTGTCGTGGGATGAAAAGAGGAAAACGAGCGGTATTATTTCGATGACCTAATAATATCGGCGAATTTAGCGAGTGTGTATGGGGTGTTGCGTTGACGATGGATTCCGGTGGTAAAAATGAAGAAGGCGGTTGTGATGGGTTTGGAAAATGAATGGGTATGTGTTTTTGTTGTAGCCGGATCGAAGGGCATGGAGGTAATGTTGGAAACGAGAGATAATAACGTAGGTATACCCAGGGGTAAAGCTATAAATGGGAAAATAGAGCAGCGTTAAAACTCGTATTTATAGGCCTTAACATTGTACGCAGTGTTGCAGTAATGTAGCTATACGAGGTACATGTACTTTTGAAATTGTCCCGATGTAGAGGAAGGACAGAGCGAGGGAATGCGACGACACGAAAACTAATGGAGTGTTCGACGACGATACGACACGCACTCGTAACCATATCGATAAGGCTTTGTAGCCGAATTTTCGTATCGTATTTATCTACTGCCTATCTATCTACAGATCGATTCTGGAATTTTGGATGATTTGCGATAGTTTGGCCAAAAAGTGAACGCAGGCTTTTGAAATACTTTAATTTCGAAACTAACGAGCAGAATTTCACAGTGAAATTTTATCTTGTATTTCTTTTTTTTTGGAGAGGATCGTCAATGTGACATTTTGAAGCCTAAAATGTCAATAAAATGATTTTTTCTCAAAAGAAATCTGGATTTTAACTCCCAAGTATAATTTTATCAAAAAATTTCGATTCTGCCCTTCCTCTAGGAGGCAGTGTGACCTTGGAGAGAGGCAAAAATTCAAATAATAGACGCAATACGTTGAACACGATGACTGCTGTCAAAAAGAAAAACGAAATTTTGATGGTTTTACTGCAAAAAAAACAGAAATTTTCAACTTTTCGTTTCCTTAAACTTTCCAATCAAAATTATTGAAAGAGGGTAGGTTGGCTAGGTACTTTTTGGTGGATCGAAGGCCAAAAAAATAGCTTGAAAAATATTTAAAAATTGGCAAGAATATTCATTTTGAAAATTAGATTGACATATTAAGATTTAGAGAGGAACCACCATTTTATCAACGAATTTAAAGTGTACAGCGTTCTTGAACAGTCCATATGTGACCCTGTCGTAAAGGAAGGACCTTGTGTAAAAAAATCGATGTTTTTATTTTTATTTGTTTGGTCCAGATTTGGTGTCATTTTGATCAAAAACGTGAAAAATGAGACAGATTTTTTTACACCAGGTCCTTTCTTTACAGCAGGGTCACACATTATGACTTTTGAAGAACGTACAGTATATTCAAAAATCGAAATCATCTTTTCAGTTGGAAGAAAACGAGAAAAGGATGTTGAAATAAATCCAAACCGATAATGTACAAAAAAAATCATCAATTGAGAATTGAAAAAATTTTTCAATTTGAAATGTGTGAAAATAATATACTTATACGATCATCATTCCGAAGGAGGAGGGAGAGTTGGATTTTTGATAAACTTGGAACGAGTTTTTTCGAAATGAATCGTCGATTTAGATTTTTTTGAAATCGACACTTTGACTATTGGAGAATTATAGCAGATCACTTTTGGTTAGGCACTTTTCCCGTCTTGGAGGCTATTTCGGTTATTTTTCACGTCTCTGGAAGGTCATTTTGGTTTTTTTTGCCCCCTCAAAAATCACTTTTTCGTAGCACTTTCAAGCAAGAATTAAAATTTTCACGTGAAAATTGATATTTTTCAAAATTCTCTAGGAAAAAAATTGAAAACAGATTTTGGCTAGTTATTAGTTCAAGTTGCTTGATTTCATTAAGACTGAACGTCAGTGTGGGCTGCCAATGCCAGTTTACAAAAAAATACAAAAAAAAGCCTTCACTCCCACAGAAAACTGTTGAAGACTCTCCTTCCTCCTCCCTCCACTCCCCGAGAAAATTGAATTTTTGATTTCTCGGTTACTTTTTGCCCAATTTCAGAATTTCATTGAGATACCTGCTATTGAGGCAGTGGTGAAAAATAGCAATCAAGAAATTCAGTTTTTTGTTATCATTCTGGAGGTAAATTCTCCAATTCTGATTGGTGATGATCCAAAGTGTCACATTCGTCGTCATTTTTTTACCCGTGACTTATATTTTTTTGTGTGTTGAATCAAATTCATTGATAAATTTTGAACAATCGAGTGATATTTGTGATGTCTATGGATTAGAAGGAAATATTTGATATACCCTTTGTAAGAAAAATCAAAAAAAGTCATGAAATGTTGACTTATCGACTGAGGTCATGATCAGAACTAAATCGAGTTTAGGGGGTTGAATCTCCACTAATTCTGTTCAATAGCTTCCTCAAATACTCACCTATTGAAAAATTGATGAAAAATATTTCTAGTCCTATTTCTTATTCGCAATTCGATTCAAAAATTGTTCAATGTATTTTTTTGGAAATCCTGGGAGAGGGATTAGAAATGACGAACTCTGAGCAAATGTGATGATGGAGAGAAAGTACGACTCCTCGATCGATGACACTCGAGAAATAATTTTTTTCCGTTTTGATCGATTTGTTTGAATGAAAATAATGAAATAATATGAAATTTTCCAACATCCCATTACCTTATCTGCTGAGAAAAAGAAAGCTGGTT
This sequence comes from Pseudococcus jackbeardsleyi, assembly GCA_038380155.1. Classification (NCBI taxonomy): domain Eukaryota; kingdom Metazoa; phylum Arthropoda; class Insecta; order Hemiptera; family Pseudococcidae; genus Pseudococcus; species Pseudococcus jackbeardsleyi. The sequence goes on from CM076242.1 coordinate 60,001,204, forward strand.
GGAAAAACAAACTTAATAACGGTACGACCATTGATGAAAAATTAGCTCGCTCCATCGTAAGATGACGCAATCGCATCGTACCAGGTTTTTGACAACGTCCTACGTCGCAGGTTGGTCAAATTTTTCCCCAGCAATGGCAGCCCGTGAGAAATCGTCTATCTGCGTGTTGGTCTCGGCAGCTTTTGCGTGTAGCAGATACGAGTATAATAAAGTGTTGGATGGCAAAGAGAAAGAAAATGGATGTGGAATAGATGTATGGAGCTTGGGCGTTAAGTTCTTAACGGCGCCGAGGAGAAAAGAGAAGGAACGAAGAGGATACGAAATAAATGGAAAATTAAATTTTCTCGCAGTGTTAACCTAACGTATGGAGCTCGAAAATAGCGCGTCGGCTCCTTTACCTCTCGTTCGTGCTCTTTTTTTCTCGCGGTCTCCGAGGAATACGAGTATAGGCGAAAAAAAGAGAGGAAACGAAATTTAATTTATTCGTCGTTTTCCAAAGTACTCCGGAGGTTGTAGGTAGGCGTGCTGGGAAGGGGTATGCGATAGGTGCTGCGAGACAGAGAAATAAGGATGTTGGAAGGGGGCACCGGGGGAAGCTGAAAATAAGATACTTTGTATAGAAGCTGCAGAAAAATACGATGAGTCGTTCGCTTGGTCGGGATGATAACGTATTAACCGGAACCTTTTTCTGCCTTCTTCCGTATCCTATCGTTCTATCTGCGTCAAGTTGGCAAAAAGAGGAAAAATAGTGGAAAATTTCTGGCCGGAATTTTCTCACCTTGTTGCCAAAGTATTTGTGAAGGGGGTTCCGATTCTTAACTATGCGTCGTTTTTTATAGTTCGGCCTCGTTTTAGGGTAGAATTTTTCAAGTTTGCGTTTCGAGTCAAATTTTCCGCCGAATTGTCTCGGCAGCTGTTTGAAATTGAGGCGACGAAATGTAGGCGACAAAAAGCCAAAGTTTTGGTGTGTAGGTTGCGCGGCGGTGGCCGTTGTTGTTGTTTTCGATAAAAAGTGAGAAAAAATGAGAAGAAAAACTTTCACTTCGAGTTACCTTTTGTTTTAATTTTAGGTGAAAACTTCTTTCGTATTTCCACTTCTCCGATCCTACCTGTGGTTGTAGGTCTTGAGAAGTAAGGACAGATATGGGGAGAGGCGGTTGAGGATATTGGCGAAGGGAACCGTAAATGGCGTCGAAAAAAGACGTCGCGTCGGCGGAAGAATGAAAAATTGAAAAGAGCTGTAATTAAAAGTCGCGTTGTTTTTTCTCTCGCTCTTTCTGTCTTTCCCTCGGATGGATTTTTTTCTCGGCGAAAGGACTGCTGTTGCTAGAAGCTAAATGTGGGAAATTAGCAGCGCCAGTGTTGAAACTAAAGATTAAAAAATAGAAAGGAGGTGATGGAGAAGGTAGAAGGGAGGAAATATGCTTTTTAATAATTTTTCTTTTTTTTTCTTTGGTTGGTGAATTTGCCGTAGCCTCGGCTTATTTTCAACTTTTTTTTCTTGATTAGCAAGAGTGTAAGTAATGAATTTTTTCAGAGAGGGATTTTCATGTCTTGAGACTAGAAAAAGGTTTTGAAGAAAGTTGATCTTCTCGACTGCCTCGACAAGGTTTAAGGTTCGACAGAAAAATATTTTTTTGGTCTGTTAGGAGAATCGTATTGTCCTGTGGTAATTAGTACAGCTGCTACTACTGCGGTGTGAATACCTAATGGAATTCAGTTTGGATAAAAGGGAAAGGGGGGATTTGTTGGTTGAATTCGAGTGCACAGGTGTCGAAGAAGTGGTAATTTCGCTTCTGTGTGCTCGTTACTGACCAGATGGGCGGATGTTGAGTGATTATGCTACTTTGTAAGTGTAATTATTTTAGACGAATTTTCCAGTCCTATTTTGGCAAGGAAATTAATTCGGGGGAGGGGCAAATTTCGTTATTCGGAATACTTATTGAAAAATGATTGTTCTGTATGTCAGTAAAATCGTTCGAGATTTGAAAATTTGATGGTATTTCGAACTAATCTTGAAATTTATTGCCAGACTGATATGTTCACATCGGAAGAGTTCGAATTTAACTGTCAGGCAAGGACAAAAACAACTTGGTGCTGCTCACCAATTCAAAAAATGTCAAAAAAACCTATCAAAATGTCATGAACATGGACAAACATTTGAGCAAAAAAATTATTGAAAACGTTTAGAAAATTTGAAATGACGATTTTATTCAAAATTGATACAGGGTGGCTGCTGAATTGACGTTCCAAATTATTATGACTTTTTGTACCCTTCGTGATCCCTGTTTTTGAAAAACAGAGGAAAAACAAGTGTCGAGAAAATGGAAAGTTTTCACAATTGAAAATTTCTCAGTGATAAGGAAAAATTGTTGAAAGTTTTTCGACGTTTTTCATTAAAAATATTGACTTGAATCTTTGAAAAAGACGCTCCTGCATTGAAGATTATTTTTCAAAAAGAAAAAAAAAAAAAATGATAGTAATATTTCAATCAGATTTTTTTTCGTATCGAATTTGAGAAATTATTTGAATGTTTTGAAAAATTTCAATCACTTCTTGGGCATTAAATAACAGAAACCCAAACGAAAATTTTTCAAAATAACATTTTTCTTTAGCGAGTGTTGTTGAATTTCATTTTTCTGGACTTCCTTTCACGCTGTGATCTGTTCTAGTGTAAAAATATGCAGCTTAATGTTGTAATTTGCATTTTTGCGTCTGATTTGCTCGTTTCATAACGAGTCAATCGTTCGCGAACGATTCGAAAATTTGGTAATTTTATGAACTCCATTCATGAAGTCGAAAATTGTCACGTTGTCAGGTGAATGATCCTGTTCATTATCAAAAATGATGTACACGTTACTTCGTTCGTGAATGATTCACTCATTATGTAAAGAGTCGGTTTTTCGCGAACAATTTTAAAATTTGTAATATTCACCTGATTCATTGATGCGAAATTAGTTGTTTTAATTTCACACCTGATCGAAAGTGATTCAGTCGTTCTTTGTTCTTGAACTTTTGATTCATTACGTGAAGAGTCGATCGTTCGCGAACGGTTCGATAATTTGACAATACTGTCGACCTAATTCAGCGATTGAAATTTTCCTGTGTGCGCTGAAAATGATTTTGTTGTTCTCGTTCGCGAACGATTCGAAATTTCAATGATTCGCCAATGTGAGTTCGTGAAATTTTTCGAATCTGAAACCGTGTGAAAAATTCTCAAAGTATATCCAAATTGAAAGATGTTCATTCGTGAACGATTCGCTCGTCAACTGACGAGACCATCGTTCGCGAACGAATCGAAAAATTTTCCGATTACTCCATCTGATCAACGAGAAAATTTTCAATTTAGATGGCCGGTCGTTATTTCGTTCGTGAACGATTTGCTCGTAATTTGACGAGTTGGTTGTTTGCCAGCGAATCGAAAATTTCGAAAGATCAACCCAATCGGTCAAATAGGACATTCCGATATCCGACTCCGACACTTCGATGAAAATGATTCGATCGTCCTGTCGTTCGTGAACGATTCATTCAGAGTCTTATTTCAACTTGAATCATCGACTGATCTGTCTGATTTATTGAGCAAATTCTCATTTTTGAACTTGAAATTATTTGGCCGTCATTTCGTTCGTGAACGATTTGCTCGTCGTTTGACGAGTTGGTCGTTCGCCAACAGTTGCTATAAATAGAAGGAAAATTCAGTTCTTTTAGTTTAATCAGTATTATCATCTTATTTCGTTTTTTTACCCTTCATTATGCTGATGATATTAATGCATTTTTTTCTTTTCTTTTTTTCCTCCCCCTCTCGTCGATTTCTGCTGCAATTGGTGACATGATGACGTAGGCGTTCGACGAAGCGATCGCAGAATTAGACACACTAAACGAAGACAGTTACAAAGACTCAACGCTAATCATGCAGCTATTAAGGGACAATTTAACGTTATGGACGACAGACGTCGCCACCGAAGAAGAGCCAATAGAAGGCGGCGAGAATTGATTAAAAATTAAGTTTATTACTACTATTATTAATTATTATTATTTTTTTTTATATTATATATTTCGCGCGAGGGCTGTTAGCAAGAAGTACCCTATACTATTTAATTTAAAAAGAAAAAGTAAGTTTTTTTTTCGGAATTTCAAAATTTAATTTGAAAAAAAGAATACAATTCGCTACTTACGATTGAAAATTCCAAAATGCAATAATTTTCGGCATTAAAATCATTATAATCATTACTATAAATTCGAAAATAATTCGTCGAAACTACCTACGTGTAATGTACCTATTACCTATTTTTACTAATAATAATCATAATCGTGTAAAAGCAAACACCGCACCGACCGAAATTATTATGCCAACCACCATCACCATAGCGTACGTCGTGTAATAATTTAATTACTGCTACAGCGTTGAAAGAAGAAGATGAAAAAGGCCCGAAAATTTTATCGAATCCGGTTCGTCCGGTAATGAAAAAAAATTTGTATTTCTTACGACGCCGCCTCCGCCTATGTTCACACAACCGCGCGTTCGTTATTCTATCCGTCTCGATGTGTTGTATATTTTTTTTCCTGTTCATAGCAGTCCTCAGACACATGAAAAAAATTCAAGTTCACACCGATTTTTATTTCGTTCAATTTTATATACATCCGCATATAAATAATCCTTACTCTGTACAAAATATTGTAATCGTTTTCACAGACACGAGTGCTCGTTTCAATTCGAAACGAGAAAAGACCGAAATTACCCTCGAGAATCGTCTCGAACCACCGATGCGATTTGATTCGACCCGTATGAAATTTTCTTCCGAAAATTAACATGGATAAATCGATTCCGGCAATGAGGAGTCTGTATCACGTTTTAGACATTTCCTTCTGCCTTTATCCCCCTCCCCTGTTATAAAAGTTTAACCGATGCTTGATTCGTATATTTTATGTCTCTTGGATGAATATATCGAGGAAGATCTGAGTATCTTTGAGATTGGAAAAAATTATATTGTAATTTGTGTACGTTGAGATGTAATTTTTTTTTGATACTGATTATGTTTAATATAATATCTTTCCCTTTTTTTACTGCACTATTATTATTAAATGTATTGAATAAATATCTCTGTGTAACGTAACTACTACTGTTTAATGAGAAGAAAAAATACTTTTACTGGATTTGAATTTGTTATACTGCTACGATAGTTTATCAATGTATCGCTACTAAAGTAATAAGAAAACGAACGCTAGACGTTGGAATTGGAAAAAAAAGATAAACGGTTTTAAAACAAATTACATATGTTTTTTCCACACGTGAGTTACGGATGAGAGAAAATAATGGCGATTTTTTGCAAGCTGGGTTGCTTTTACGTGGAGAAAGCGAGATCTGGGGTGGAATTTTTGGAAGAATATTTCAACGTAGTGAAGCTGAAGATCGGTTGGCATAATTTTTGCTACGATTGCCCCCTTTTCCCATCGGCCCACTTTATCTAGCGACCACCTTTCATTTTATTATTTTTCGATGTGTTTTTATTTTTTTGGATTACGTTTCGAGGGGTTTCTCGCGAATTGCTTGGCCCTGTCTGCACCTGTGACCATGCTTCCCTGGGTGATTCGGGATGGGAGTTGAGAACCACAGCGGAGACGTCGAGAGCGAGATGTTTTTATTCGGAGGTTGGTTCGTTTTTTTTTTCATTTTGATTTTCGTCGTCAATTTTTTTGTGTATAAATGTGTGTCGATCTTTGTTGTATAATTTTTCTCTTCTTATGTGTAATTATTACTATTTTTTGCGCTATTTAAGATACTACTATAATATTTAACTACTATAATACTATAATTTTATTACGAATACGTAAAGTTTACGAAAAATAGTATCTGTCGTCTCGGACGAGCTACGAAGGGATTTTTAATTAATTGGGAAACTGTTTATTTGGCCTGCTCTACAATGCCCTGCCATGTTGCTTGACGAACCTCGCCTCTAACCTAAAAATTCAAAGGTCGTCGTAATAAGGGAAGTTTTTTTCACCCCGGAGATCGATGTCGTGGTAAATTTCGGTTCCGTTTATCGCGAATGTAAAAATAATTCCGTCTATGTTGAAAATACTCCTCAGCTAGAGAAATTTTATCATCTGATTTCCGTTCTATACACCGGATTGAATTCTTTATCACGCTTTTTAAATTGTTCTCGTACGATAATTTTTTTTACGTTGCTTAAATGTGTGATTTACCCGCTTTAATTGTTAAGTCACCCCATTCCCCCCTTGTTTAAAGTGTATCTTCCAACCTAAGCTGTAGTTTTGATTAAATAAAAAAATTTGGAACAAAATCTGTATTTGGGATGTTGTTTAATCTCGTATGTGTGTATGTGTTGTTTTCTCTCTATCTTGTTTTTTTTTAACCTTATCGTATAATTTCTTCTTAGTGTTTAACCTGTTTGCGAGGGTTTTATTCTGTTCGATAAAATGGCGACGTTTTCCAAAGCAATATTTTGAATTTTAATGCAACGAACACCTGCCCCGGAGTATTCCTTTCTTGAAACCGTACGTAGAATAATTCCAAGATGAGATTTTGTTATGCTCACACCCTGCCTAGCCACAATGACCTCAGCTTTTTTATGTAGTAGAGTTTTGGAAAAGGTAGTTTGGATTGAGGGGTGCATCTTTGAGATGGATTACGCCTGAAATTTATACAACATTCCTATTTTCTTATTGTCGCGATGATTTTACAATTTTAATGAAAGTGGTTTTTTAATTACCTATCTACTGCTCTACTACCTATCAGATATGTCGTTATTACGTTATTTTACTTTTAAAAATTATACCTATTGCGCATTAAATTAACGATGATGAAAAATTTTACTGAAAGAAAGGGAAACAATGAAGGGAAAGAGTAATTTGTTATTTCATGGTGTTTTTTTCTCCTCTTTATTTTTTGTTCGATAATCCGAAACAACGTAAAATTTTGCAGTAATATTGAGAAAAAAAAGAATAAGAGAAATTTAACCGTATGTAAAATATAATGAATTTTTCTCTATTTTTTCGATGTCAATGTTAACGTGTTACGATTTACAATTATTAAATATTATTATACGTACATGAATGTTTCAAAGCAGTACTGTTTTTTTCTCTCTCTTTCTCTCTTTTCTTTTCAACATCTATTATAAAAAAAAAAGAATAATATAGTTTTTGTATGTGGTATAGTGGTGTTGTTTTATTTACGTATTGATATTAGGCTGTTGTGTGGGTAAATGGGTTGGAGAGGATGTTGTACGGTGTGTTATGTTAGAAGGTGGGAGAATTTTGTCTGAGTAGGCTGTAGCCCTGATTGAAGTTGGATAAGCAGGATTGCTTAAGCTGAAAATTGAAAGGTAAATTTAATCAAGTTGGAGCTGTGAAATTCGTGCCAATTTGATTCTTAGTATGAAAATGGTGTCCTTGACTTCGGTGTGTCCAGTTGGTCACTTTTTCCAACTTTGGTCACTTCCAGTTGCTATTTTCCACGAAAAGTGACTGGAATCACTTTTGATACTAAATTATCGTTTTGAAGGAATAGGAAAAAAAATTACATACTTATCAGAAAATTTTTTCAGAGCTGAATCTTCGGAAAAGAGGATGAAATTCTCAATCTTTCTTAGAAAAATTTTTGTCATTTTTGAAAAACTGATAAAAATTGAAAATTTTGAAATAATTGCAGAGAAAATTCCAAGGTTTGAGGAAACACTTTCTTAGGGGGAGAAGGGTCTTTAAGGGTACTACTTTTTTCATGAAAAAATCAGTTTTCACTTGATGGTCCATTTGAGTTGTAAAAAATTTATGACAATGGCAGACTTTTGCGAGATTTGTGAATTTTTGAAAAATTTTTCAATATTTAATATTTTTGAGGGAACTTTATCAATTTTTTTTCGATAGATCTCAATGATCTCATTTCTAGTTTTTTCAGAATTTAGAAAAAAAAAATTGTTTTGGATGAATAAAGAAAGCTGCTCAAAATTTCGAAAAATATCGTCCATGCTTTGAAATATTTTTCAAATTTAGTTTTAAAAATTCGTAGGCATTAAAAATTTTGGTAGAATTCTGAAAATTTACCTGATTCTTGTAAATTTGATCTCTTTTTTTTTGGGGGGGGGGATTGGTTGTTGAATTATGATATTGTACAATTTTCAGAAAACTATCATTTTTGGATAATTGACAAAGGTTTAAAAAATTTATTCAACATTTGAAAATTTGTCCAATTTGTGCAAAAATCTCTCATTATACAAAAATTTTCCATGTTTTAAAAAAACTGTTTTGGATAAGTAAGTTTTTTCAGAGGTGTAAGAAATTTTCCAAGTTTTGAAGAAAAAGAGTCCCCAAGCAAGTTCTGAAAAGTATCCTTCAACGTTCAAAAAATCATACAATTTTTAAACAAATTGATTTTTTAAAAAAAAAATGTACAATTTTTATGAAATTTCGAGAGTCTTACGTAGTTTGGGTTTCGAAGGATTCATTTTCAGAAAATTAATCCGCGATTTGAGACATTTTTTGATTTTTGAAGTCGTCTTATTTTTCGAAACTTTCCAATGAGCCGCTCTTGAAAACACGAGAATGAAAAAATACATGCAAAAGAGAGAATAATTATTTTTTGCCTCTGAATGGGAACCTTTTGGATAACCTTTGAACAAGTACATACGATTTAGTTGGGTTACCACCTCCCGAACCCATTGTCCTGTAAATTGAGCACTTTTTTGTGCCTTTTAGGAAGAAGTTGAAATTTGAAAATCACAATTTTGAAAATTTATTGATTTTCACTGAACTCGAACATCTTGGAATCTGCTCAAAAAATTTTCAAGTCACTTGGAAAAGATCAAGTTTTGGTGTTTTTTGCTGGAGCTTTTTTCACATCTTTTTTTTTTCGAAAAAAATTCTATCCAAATTTTTTTCAAAACGTGTGTCCTTACCTATAATAAATTATTGGCCATTATCGACAAAAAATTTCACCTTCCGCTGTAAGTATTTTGTAAACAATACTTCCATTTAAGTGTACCATTCCATGGTACTTTTATTTTTAATCGTAAATTAATCATATTTCAAAATTCGATGATAATTTTTTCCGATCTGTGACAAAATCTCAATAAGAGATGCATGATTTCGACCCTCGTTTCAAGCACGGCCAATACAAGGGCACTAATCTGGGTGTATTGACCAGCGGCGGAGATTCTCAAGGTTAGCTCGAATAATTCTGTTTTTTTCATTGATCAGTCTGCGTTTTTACTCTCAATTGAAATATTATTTTGTTCAGGCATGAACGCTTGTCTGAGAGCTATCGTGAGGACAGCTCTGTACGTAGGGTGTAGAATATTTTACGTCAAGGAAGGATATCAAGGTATGATTGATAATGAAATTGAAGAGGCTACGTGGGCTTCTGTGTCTTCGATCATTCATAAAGTTTGTATTATTCAATCTGATTTGAAAAATCACACGTAAATAGCAAATTTTTTTTATAGGTAGGTAATTTTTGAATATTTACCTGATTATTTTAGGGAGGTACGGTGATCGGATCAGCTCGTAGTAAAGAATTTTTAACCGATGAGGGTAAAATGAAAGCTATGCAGAATTTGATCTCCAAAGGTATAAATCATTTGATCGTCATCGGAGGTGATGGATCGTTAACCGGAGCCCTCGTATTAAAACAAAATTGGACTCGTTTGTTGGAAATTTTGATATCTCAAGGTATTTTTTTCAAAAAGTGTTATTTTGAAATTTCGTGGTATTCGTTATATTTTTTCTATTTTAGGAAAGATTACCGCAGATTTAGCCTGTCAGTACCCTTTTGTGAAGATTGTCGGTACCGTTGGAACCATTGATAATGATTTTTCCGGAACAGATATGACAATCGGTGCTGATTCAGCACTGCACCGGATTCAAGAAGCTGTCGATTCGATTTCTTCGACTGCCTATTCGCATAAACGTACTTTTATTTTAGAAGTTATGGGAAGACATTGTGGGTAAGTGGAATAATTTTTTAAAAATGTAGGTTAATCGCAGTTGATTTTTTTCGAATTTTATAAAAATATTGTTTGTAGGTATTTAGCTTTGAAAACTGCCTTAACTTGTGAAGCTGATTACGTTTTCGTACCTGAAATGCCACCGCCATTGAATTGGGCCGAGGATTTAGAACATAAAATAAAATTCGTAAGTGTTCGAGTCAACTTTCTCTTATTGTGTTTTACTTTCAAATAAATTGTAACTTTAGGGCTTCGCCAATGGTAAAAGACTCCATATAGTCGTTTTGGCAGAAGGAGCAATTGATGAAAATCATGAAACCATCACCGCCGAAAGAGTGAAACAAGTTTTGGTCGGAAAAATGAAAATCGATACTCGTATCACGGTTTTGGGACATGTTCAGAGAGGTGGAAGCCCGTCAGCTTTTGATCGAATTTTGGTAATTCTGGCCGCATTTAGAAGGGTAAATTTTTGATTGGTAATTGAAAATATATTTTTGTACGATGCAGGGAAGCAGATTAGGAGCCGAGGCGGTCTTAGCAGTGCTTGAACTTTCCCCGGAAGACGATCCTGTTGTCGTTGTGATAGCGAATAACGAAGTTCAAAGGGTTGAGTTGGCCTCAGCAGTAGCAAAAGTTAATCAAGTCAAACAATTGCTGGATGCGAATAAATTTGAAGAAGCTATTGATTTAAGAGGGAGGTAATTTATCAATTTATTTGAATTGGATGACCGTTAGGCCATTTTTTGGGAGGGGAGGGGGCAGAGTCGTGACGATCGGGGGTGTGGGAGGTTGTGACACCTCCAGACCATCCAAAAGTTGGGTAAAATTGAGAAAATGATATTCCCAACTTTTTTACAGTTCGTCCTAAATTTTCCCAACTTTGGATTTGGGAATGTTGAAAAAATCAGGAAAATTTGAATACATAGCGAAAAATTTTCATCCTCGTTTTGCTAGGTTTCAGTATTAGTTTTTTAGAATTCAAAAAGCCCGAATATTGCTTTTTATTTTTAATACGACCGTCGATAAATTTTAATTTTTTACAAAATACCAGTCGCAGTCGGCAAATTTCTCTCTTTTTTAAATAATATTAGTTGGTAATTTTTTTAATTTTCATCCCGAGATTTTTGACCAAGTTTCATTCTTGAAGTGCCCTTTTTAGCTCAATTTTTTTCTCAGAACTTTTCCAACAAATTTTTTCAGCTCAAATTCCGTGCCTCAACTTTTCTTCAAACGAAATGAAATTTTTTTCGATTTTCAGATCTTTTAGTCTCGCATTGAATAAAAAAATGATTTTCCTATTTTGAAAATTTTCTTGGAAAATTAAAATTATATCTGTTCAAAAAATTCTAATTTACTCGTAATAAAAAATTTTAAAAAGTTGAAAATTGGAAAGATTTTTCTCAGTCAAAAGTGTCAAAACCTTTAAAATTGGAAAAATTTTGAAAAGTGTTTAAAGAAGCTAGAGAATTTTGTGAAAATTGGTTGGGGTTTTTTGAGACAATAGGAAAAATAGTTGTGAATTTTTTAGAAAATTATTTGACACCCCCTCCCTCCAATACTTATAGCTTTGCTACGCCTGTGATGAGACCCTCGTGACAAAAAAAAAAATTTCAAGGAATTGAACGCCTCAAGCTATAAACTTCAATGCATTTATTTAATGAAATTTCTTCATTTTGTTTGAGAATAGAAGTTTCCGGCATAATTTTGAAAACTTCAAGATACTCAGTCGACTGGAACCAAAAAAGTTATCTTTAGATTCGCAGGTTCGTACAAAAAGCAGCTTCAAAAAAAAATTAAAGGAAATTAAAAATTGAAAAACTAATCCTGTTGGTAATTTTTATTAATTTTTTTTCAGAATCGATACAACTTCGCTGTACTACACATTGGTACTCCAGTCTGTGGTATGAACGCTTGTTTATTTTCATTCGTACGAAACTGTTTGCATCGAGGCGGTCGAGTATTCGGTATATTTAACAGCATCGAAGGTTTCTTAGTTGGAAATGTAAGATTCTATTTATTTCATACCTTCTGCTCAAGCACACATTGCTACTCGAAATACAAAATTTTCTAATTTTTGTCCAGTTTCGAGAAATACAATGGTCTGATGTGACCGGTTTGGTCTCCGAAGGTGGCTCATATTTGGGTACAAAACGAACCATTCCCACTGAAGAAATGTTTCCTAAATTGGCCGAACAATTTAATCACTTCAGTATACACGGATTTTTGATTATCGGTAGTTTCGAGGTACCTATCAAAATTATATATTTTTTTGGTCTTTTAATCACACCATTTCAAGTATTTTAAGCTGTTTTAATTCAATTATTTGCAGGGTTATCAGGCAGCTTTGGAATTTGTCAAAAGAAGAGATCAATATAAAGAATTTCGGATACCTATTGCCGTGATACCGGCTACCATTAATAACAACGTGCCCGGCTCAGATTTCTCAGTAGGTGCGGATACAGCTGTAAATGTTATTATGAAAGTACGTCGTAGCGAATGTAAATTATGCCAGGGGTCGATTCTACGTAAATCTTGCTGAGAATAATTAACGTGGTTTTTGTTTCATTTCGTTGTGTTTAGTCGTGCGATTTATTCAGGCTATCTGCCCTTGGAACCAAACGAAGGGTGTTTATTGTTGAAACAATGGGTGGCAAATGTGGCTATTTATGTACAGCCGCTGGTTTGTATAGATTTAATATTCCATTCTTTTGAGACGTCTTGGGGTCGTAATTTGACGTATTTTTTGAAGTGAAGGGTACCTTACTTCTTTTTTTGAAATTTTAAACGTGATTGTGCAGGTATTGCGAGTGGAGTCGATTCATCCTGGATTTTTGAAGAACCCTATAACATCGATGCTTTAAAGAGAGAAGTGGACCATATGAAGAAAAAAATGAAAGAAGGGGGTATTCTTCGTGGTTTGATTCTAAGGTAAGTGCCGGGTACGTACTTTTAAGTCAGAGACTATTTCTGTTGATTGTTTTTGATTTTTTTTTTTTTTTAATTGAATGCAAAGGTATTTTTAAAATGTTTGGATCCAAAAATGATTAGATGAAAATTTACCTCCTCTGTAATTCTTGAAAATGAAATTCCAGCCTTGTAAAGTTTTGAAAAATTGAAAAAAAACAGGTACCTACCTCTTCCTATCTACCTAAAAATTCAATTTTTTATAATTTTACATCTGGATTCCTTTCCGTTGAATGTCACATTAAAAACTTTTAACGATGAAAATTCAAAAACTTAATTCTGATAAAATTTTTATTATGAAGTGTTGGCATGACAAAATGTTACGGTTAGTAAAGTACTCCAAATTTTCATTATTGGAGATTTTCCACCGTTATCTCATCCCTCCTTGGCGAATTTTCAAGAATTGAAGTTTATTTTTCGATAAAATGCCATTTATTAAAAATTTTTTCAAAACTTTTATCGAATTATTTTGAATCTGAATATAATATCTGAGTTTTTTCTACATTCAATTTTTGAAAAAAGTAGATTGACTCATACGAGTTACCTATCTTCCTTCAGGAACGAATTATCCAATAATAATTACAACACCGATTTTTTCACGAGATTATACGCTGAAGAAGGTAAAGACGTGTTTACCGCCAGAAAAAATATTTTAGGTAGGTAATTCCATACTCTGTAACAAATTCAACCGTATAAAATTTATAAGAAAACTTGATATTTGAGAATTGAAATAGGGATTATTTTGTATCCCAGGTCACGTACAACAAGGCGATACTCCATCGGTATTTGATCGCAGTTTAGCTGTAAAATTTAGCGTGAATGCAGTGGATTGGTTTTATCGTCAGTTAGAGAATGCCACTCGAGATGATGACAATAAATTCAACATGACCAATGAAGAGTCATCGGTGGTAATTGGTATTTTTGGTAATCAATTTTGCAACACAACGATTACAGCTTTGCTTCCTCTAGTCGATTTTGAGTAAGTTTTATGAGATCGAACTAACCAAAGTTTCAAATAATCTGTAGAAAAATTTTGAACGTTTATTAATTATTATAAAATCATATTTCTAGGAATAGATTGGTAAGTTGCGAATGGTGGATGAAGTTACGACCGTTGCTAAAGATCTTAGCACGACATTCTATCGTTTATAATGATCCGAATGCTGAATAGATGATTTACAATTTATTAAAATCGTGTTGTATTACGAATTGGGGAATGAAGTATCATAATGTATTTTAAAGTAAATTTTTAACGGTGTTATTTCGATGTTATTGAAAGAGTGGGAAGATAGGAAACATTTAAATTTAGACCATCCATATGAGAAGGGTCAACATTGTCACAAAAATTTCGAAAATGATTTTTTATGACAATGTTGTCAATGTTTGACCTTTTTTATTCATGTAAATGGCCTCAAATATTCAATTTCAACTTATTGAGAGTTGCTGTTCTGATATTATCGATGCAACACCAAACGTACGCGAGCGACGAAAAAAAAAAAAAAAATGAGAAAAATGTTCACTAGAAATAGTTACAATGAAAATTTTATAGAAAAAACTTAACTAGGAGCTAAGAGCCTTTGAGACGAAATTTTGCAACACGACAGGAGAATATTTTTTTAAAATTTGACGCTGAAAAAAAATGGAAAGAATTTTAGAAGGGAAAACAAGGCAATTTCAGTTACGAAAACATTTATTCCTGTTGAACAAAATTTTAGATTCGGGAAAAATTTTTAGGAAGAACCTTTACGAGCTGATTGGAATTCATATTCATGAAAGTTAAAAATGTATGGAGAAAAATATTTTAGGATTGAAAAAGTTTTTGAGAAAAGAAAAAAAAACATTTAATTGGAATGGAACTGAAAAAATTGTGAAAAATGTGGATTTAGGAAAAAAACGAGATGAAGAAACTGAATTTTCGGAAATAGGTCAACTTTAGAGCTTTTTAGCTCAGGCGTCGAGTATTCAGGCTACTGGCATCTAACTCGGTTAAAAATCTATCAAAATTTAAAACTTGATACATTTTTGGAATTGTCTCATGGAGACAAATTGAATGGTGCTCTCGATTTTGCGAATGAAAATATTTTCGCCGAATCCCCGACTTCTGGAACCATAGGGGACCTGGAAGTTGGAATGCAATCCAGGTAAATCGGGTAAATCCAATATTGGTAAATCAGGTCTACATATATTTGTATGATTTTTCTATTTGAGTAAATTGGTAAAATGAGGATTGGGATTGGGGATATCATTTTGGAGCAAAAATAATTATTTTGAACTTTACCTACTCAATCGATTTTCGTTTTGCAGAAAAAAAATTGAAAAAGGCCT
This sequence comes from Pseudococcus jackbeardsleyi, assembly GCA_038380155.1. Lineage (NCBI taxonomy): Eukaryota > Metazoa > Arthropoda > Insecta > Hemiptera > Pseudococcidae > Pseudococcus > Pseudococcus jackbeardsleyi. The sequence goes on from CM076242.1 coordinate 60,016,452, forward strand.
AGATGTGCAGATTCACTAATTTATTCATTATTTCGTTAGAAATTTTCAACATATCAATTTGAAAAAACAATTAAAAATGTGTAAAAAGATCGATTTCAAAAATTCGGATTTGAATCAAGAAAGTTAATTAAAAACAACTTGATTTTCCTTTTTTTCTTCTTAAACGGCAGCACTGTATCAAAAATAGTACAAAATATCACCAATCATAGCGTTACTTAACCCTTTTATTTTTTTTGCAGTAAACCGTATCAATGGTAAGGTCATTTAGACACTTGAAGGTTGTTCGAGTGCTAACTGATAATGCAATAAAACCTTTGATTGTAGCAGTGCGATTTAGAAAACTACGAGACAAAGTTATTTAAAATTCACGCCGTAATTAAGTAATTAAAATAGCGTACATGTCGTTTATTATGTTGACGTGATAATTTTTCATATTTCGCGCCCATTCTTATCGATCCAGTGAAATTATACTTTTAACACCGAACCGCGAACCTGAACTCGAGGTAATTTTCAAATATTATTCAATTTACTAACCCTTACGTCTCGTTTTTCCACAAAACAGCGAAAGTACGCTTAATTTTCTCATCTAATTACTCTCGTCGAAGTATCTTTCGTATATCTCCAGTGTTTTCTTTTTATCGAAGTGCGTTTGTGTACGAGTAAGAATGATTTATTTACATATGAGAAGTTGTAGGGTGTTTGCCAAATTTTTCATATCAGCGTAACCTTTTATTTGGCTTAATTACCTGCTATTTTGATATTATGTTTATTAAATTACACATCTATATATTAACGTCGTTCGGTATAATTTCATTTCAGATAGTACGTTCCAATGAGTAAGATGGAAGGTGATAAAAAGCGGTTCATAGAACGCGGTTCCCATAAAGGGAAAGGATTGGCGGTGTTTACCAGCGGAGGAGACTCTCAAGGTATATTACCAGTGTATTTTTAGTACAAAAGTGAAATTTCATTAACTATGTCAAGGTTTTAAAAATAATCTGCATTTTGTTTACATTTCGAAGGTATGAATGCTGCTGTTCGAGCTGTCGTTCGTATGGGAATCTATTTAGGATGCAAGGTGTTTTTCATCAAGGAAGGATATCAAGGTATGATCGATGGAGGCGACTACATAGTCGAAGCAAACTGGTCTTCTGTGTCTTCCATTATTCATAAAGTACGTCCATTTGTACGCTACCGGCGTCCTGTAACGAATCCAAATCAACGTGTTTTTGGCTTACAGGGAGGTACTGTCATTGGTTCGGCTAGATGTATGGAATTTATGGAAAAAGCCGGTCGTAGGAAAGCGGCGAAGAATTTAATCCAACGTGGTATTACGAACTTGGTCGTAATCGGAGGTGACGGTTCGTTAACCGGAGCGAATATGTTTCGGCAAGAATGGGCCAACCATGTCGAAGACTTGTATAAGACGGGTACGTCGACAGATTCGGCGTCTCTATTGGTAACGCTTTCTTAATCGTGATTAATGACGCAGGTGAAATTACCGAAGAACAGTACAGGAAATTTAATCATTTACACATCGCCGGCTTAGTCGGTTCGATTGATAATGATTTCTGCGGTACGGACATGACAATAGGGACGGATTCGGCGTTGCATCGTATTCAAGAAGCCATCGATGCCATTGTCTCAACAGCGTATTCGCATCAGCGTACTTTTATCCTCGAGGTGATGGGACGTCACTGCGGGTACATATTTTTCAGCCCCCTGCGGTGAATTTATCAGCGCGAATTAATTCGACGTGTTATTCTTATCTGCAGATATTTAGCGTTAGTTAGCGCATTAACCAGCGAAGCTGATTACGTTTTCATTCCTGAAATGCCGCCTCCAACTGACTGGCCCGAGAAATTATGTCGTAAATTGGAACAAGTAAGCAGGCGATGAAACGTATCCATTGGTGCAATTAATTCAACTCGTTGATTTATTTAGGAGCGTATTGCCGGCCAACGTTTGAATATTATTATCGTATCGGAGGGTGCGATTGACCGAGAAGGTCGAGCCATTACCGCAGATATGGTGAAGAAAGTAGTCGTCGATAGGTTGAAACAAGATACCCGTGTTACCGTTTTGGGTCATGTGCAGCGCGGTGGCAGTCCTTCGGCTTTTGATAGAGTTTTGGTAAGTTGTTGGGTTCGAGTAGGTAAAAAAAAATACGATAACGGGTTGAAGCAGCCAACTTGAGATCGTTGCTACTTGAATTTGCCAAGTGATAAATTTGGCAGAAGAAACGTATAATTTCGACTCGAGCTCTTTATCGTTTTGTTTTTGTCGCCGTACTTTCGAGTCATTAACATATCAACTATTTGCAGAGCTAATTTTCAAACAATAGATAATACGCGATTATTTCAGTCGTACCAAGGTTCGACTTCAAATTCGTCAATTTAACGCAGCTCGTTAAGAGCTACGTGAAATATCAGTATTAAATGTCTGACGTCATTTTTTCTCTGACCGTAATAACCTAACGAACTAGATGCGCCATTCGAGCTGCGTTTTTTTGCTTGACGATTTTAATCTTTTTTTTTCTGTACGAGCTAATAAAAATTTTAATTTTGTGTGGGAAGGTGGCAATGAAAGGTGATGAATGTCAATTGTGAAATATTCATGAGAAATTAATTTATGAAATTGTATTTGATAGAAATTTAATTGTTGGGAATTGAAAAAGAAATGCACTATGCATCTGTTTTAATCTCGAACACATGTATGTGATGAAAGAAACCGGTTATGTCTGAACAATTGTTTAAATCAACCGGTTTAGAAATGCGATACAATGATCGAATTGGGGAATTGAAAATTTGCAATTTGAATGATTTTTTTAAACATTTGCTAATGTTTTAAACTAAATGAAATGGATTATATCGAGCAAGTTCATTTATTAATTTAAAAAAAAGATATGATCATCTCACTCATGATTAAAAAATAGAGAAAAATTGAGTCATTTCACCGAAAATCATGCAATAAATTTCTTTCAAGTAGAAGTGGTCAAACAATGATAAATTGCTTGAAATAGAGGTCTCACTTATTATTTGTCTTCGATTGTATGTGGTTTTTTGCGGAAGGGGGGGGGAGAGAATTACGTATGAGTCTTTGAATATTTTAAATGAGGATGTTAAAATCATAATTTCTGTTCCCATTTTAGTCTATAATGACCGTTTGACTGTTAATGACGAATTCAGATTTGTTGCTGAGGGTGATAAGTATAAAAAAATTAATTTAATCTTGAAATTAATCGGGCCTTCTCTCTTCCCTCCTTAAAGTTTGAAAACAAACTAACGAAATTTTTGAGTAATATTGAACTTTTGTAAAAAAAGAAAAGGCGTGATGAAATTTGGTAAAATATTAGTACATTTTTAAAAATATTTCATCAGCGTATCGAAAGAAATTCCAGGAAAATGAAAATGTAATCTTGAAATTTTTCCAAAAACTCGACGATCAATAATTTTTTATAAATTTCGTTTTGATTCAAAAAAAAGTTTTCAAATTATTTGTGACTGTGTGCAACTATGTGTGACCGTGCCGGAAATTAAGGCCCTAGTGTAGACTTAAACATTTTTTTCATTGAGAGTGGAACCAAAAACATTGCAATTTTTTCGACTTTTTGCTTATCGTCAAAATTGAAGGACTAGTCAGCATGAAAAAATTATATTTTTCTCATTTTTAATTTTTTCTCGAATTCGTATCAATATGCCGATGAAATATTTTGAAAAATTGAGTGAAAGCGATACTCACAGTATAATTTGAAAAGGGGAGACGACCTTTTGGCTCAGGATGCAATTTTCAGTTTGTCAAAAACGTTCTACTAATAATGTTTTTGGTGAAAAATTGGATTTTTAAAAATCTTGCCGATCAAAAAATCGTGTTATTTTTTAAAACCTTCGCCTCTTCCCATTCTGTGCGAATCGACCCTGAAAAAATTCTATTGAATGGGGAAATTGTTGAATTTTTGGGATCTAGGTTGAATGAGGGGGGATGAGCAGAAGGCCAAGTGACAGTGATTTTGAGACACTTTTTTTGTAGTTCAGTGTTCTGTTTGAATGTACGATATAATAAGAAAAAATTCTAATTCTCTGTGTTCATTTCAACTCTTTGTTATTCTCACTTGAAATTTTCAGTTTTTGGCTGAGTGACAGCGAATGACCCTATTTGAGACGCAACAATGTTATTGAACTTGGTGAAATGATTTATAACGAACGATCCCATTCATTATTTAAAATATGATTATCTGACTCACAATTAAAAATAATGTGTAATTTACATAGTTCAAAAGATAGAAGCAAACTAACGATAAGTTTTCTTTGAAATATTTCCGAAAGGTATTTTTAGGTTGCTGATTTCCTGGTTACGACAATACAAAAATACTCATTTATCATACAAATATTTTCATGTACTCGAGTAGGTCTACGTTTTTTTAAATAGGAAATCAGTCTCGTAGGAAAACAATCTTTGAACCGAATAGAGTGAATAGAGTAAATATCGATTTACGTAAATGTTCGTCGATTGAAATTCAACTAAATACGTGTATCGTATTGAGGCCAAGAAATATTGGCAAAGAAGGGAGAGGAGAAGGATGTTTGAGCCAAATGAAGTCTCATCGTATTGAAACGTCATTATTTAACCTGTATGTTTACTCTTTCAATTCCTTCAATGAAAGTTGACGAGGGAAAAATTTATCGTAGAATGATGAAATTTTCAACAGAAAATAAGACATTTGAAATTTTTGGTTACGAAATTCGAATCAATCGGTCAATAGAAATGAGCCAAAAAAAACTATAGCTCAGATTCAAACAAGAAAAATCATAATTTAAATCAAAATGTAAATGATCTCGATCTGGCAAAGAATGTCAAAATTAGATTAGGCTATTTACGATAATTTACCAAAATTACTTAAATAATTACGGTAATTTACAGTAATTATTCGAATATTTACGGTAATTTACAGTAATTATTAGAATATTTACTAGAATTTACTGTTATTATTGAAAAATTTACGGTAATTTACCGTAAATACTCCATGATTTTTTTTTTTTAAAAGATCTAGAAACCCTGTTACTTTGGTTTAATTTCGAATTTCCATTAATGTGAAAAGTGAAATATTTTTTTACAGGGATGTCGAATGGGAGCCGAAGCAGTCATGGCGTTGATGGAAGCTACTCCGGAGACAGATGCCTGTGTGATCTCATTGGATGGTAATCAAGCTGTTCGACTCAATTTGATGGATTGCGTGAATAAAACCAAAGCTGTAGCCAAGGCGATGGCTGATAAAGAATGGGATCTAGCTGTGCAACTTCGAGGAAGGTTCGTGCCCCTGATTCATCGACATATCAAAATTCCCCCTTCTATGGAATCATTTTCATTGATTTTTTTTGCAGGAGTTTCGTTCGTAATTTGGAAACGTACAAGATGTTGACTCGATTGAAACCTCCCAAAGAAGCTTTTGACGACCAAGGACGTGGACTAGTAAGTATCGCTGGAGGTTTTCATAACCCAGGCGTACCGATGACCTTTTTTTACCTAATTTTTATACGATTTTATTTTTATACGAATACCTATATCTGTATTAGATAAATATCGATAATTTTTTACAATAGGGTAATCTGTGTCTTGTATGTTTGTTTTCGTGCTGCTTAGGAGCGTAAGCTAAGTAAGGTAAGACGATCTGAATTTCATTGTATTTGCTCTGTACCGTTACCATTCGGAACCTCTCTTCTCGTGGTGTGTGCTCGTCAAAAAGGTATACGATCGAGCGACAATTTTACAGAAATTATGGCACATCGTGCGTGTGCTCATCGTAAGAAAATTTACTCCTCGAGGGGTTCGTAATCCTATTAAAGATAACGAAAACGGTACTTTGGTGGATAATGTGAGTACATAAATTGCGAGTCGCTTTGCCTCAATACAAAAAATTCTATGCACTTGGTAGCAGCGCGCAAGTGTGTACTTCTTTTGTATAGCACAAGTAGCCATTAAGGAGCTTCACTAATTTACGGTAAAAGGAGAATTAATCGTGTGCGGGGGTTTGATTCTCAAAACGCAGAGGTGTTTTTGGAACGATTTTTCAACTAATGGGTCTTCGGGTTAATGAGTATTTTGAATATTTTATTAGTTGAAAAATAACGATAACGTATCGCGTTTTTGATTAATGAATTTATCGCCAAGGTGCAAATTTTTTTTCGACTTGGATGAAATGTAATAGTCTTATCGATGATAACGTTAGTCGTGTTGTAATTAACGATCCGGCCAATGAATGCGATCGGATTGGCACGTCGTGTACTTGAGTCGAGATACCTACTTAAAAATACTCGTTCGCTTTGTAACCTTTTCTCTTTCTTATGATTCGATTTATCGCAACCGTTCTAATTTTGGATTCGTTTTTACGCCGGTAATCGGATTTAAAACGCGAAGATGAAATATTACAGGATTATGGGGCTCGAGAGATGGGAATTTATGCGGAGATGAGATTTCAAGTGTGTGGCGATTTTTCAAGTTCGACGATAAGTCTAGTATTTAGCTTGGTTCGAACGGAAGGATGAGTATTAATTTGGATTTAAAATATGAGAAATCGAAGTTTTGAAAGAGCTTGGGGAAGGGGGTATAATTCTGTGAAGAATTATAATTTTTTGAATTTAGAAATTACTCTTTAAAATAGTGTTGTTGATAACACAGGTCGACCAAAAAAAAAAATGTCCTGTTTCTGGGTTCTCATGCCAAAATTCTGTTTCTAGACATCAAAATACATCACCTTGCGGAATCCTGGCTTCCAAAGTTTGCTTTGGGGGTGGGGGGCCCAAAAAACTGATTTTTCGAGGGCAATAAGCCTGAGAATTACAAAAAAATTTGAAAAAAATTTTTTTTGGACCAATCTTATAGAAAATTTTACGGCGAATCCAATGCCGCAAATCGCAGACCTCCATCTCTTTTAGAAAAAAAGTTACAGCTCATTCTTTCCAAAATTTTGTGAAAAAATCGTATTTTTTGGGGTATTTTTCGCAAAAAAGTGAAATTTGAGAGAAAAGTAAGGGCTTTAAGGCCATACTAACCATAATGAGAGTTGTAGAAAATTTCACGGCGAATCGAATGCCGCAAACCGCGAACTTCTATCTCTTTTAGAAAAAAAGTTACAGCTCATTCTTTCTAAAATTCTGTGAAAAAATCTCATTTCATTTTTTCATGAGAAAGGCACAAACATGTGATTTTTATCACAGAATTTTGGAAAGAATGAGCTGTAACTTTTTTTCTAAAAGAGATAGAGGTTCGCGGTTTGCGGCATTCGATTCGCCGTGAAATTTTCTACAACTCTCATTATGGTCAGTATGGCCTTAAAGCCCTTACTTTTCTCTCAAATTTCACTTTTTTGCGAAAAATACCCCAAAAAATACGATTTTTTCACAAAATTTTGGAAAGAATGAGCTGTAACTTTTTTTCTAAAAGAGATGGAGGTCTGCGGTTTGCGGCATTGGATTCGCCGTAAAATTTTCTATAAGATTGGTCCAAAAATTTTTTTTGTAATTCTCAGGCTTATTGCCCTCGAAAAATCAGTTTTTTGGGCCCCCCACCCCCCAAAGCAAACTTTGGTCAAAAAAATTTTTTTTTTGTTCATTAGTTACCTAAAAGTGACCCAAATTTCACAAGTAGGACCCACAAACAAAAATCGTGTCGACCGGTGTAATTAATGTCTGTATCTAAAAAAAAATTATTTTTGGAAAATAAAAGGGCACTGAAATTTCTAAACTAATTTTGATTTGTATTTAATTTGAAGGGTTTTGAAATTCGTAATGGAGGAAGGGTGGTGAATGAACCAAAAGGTAAAAATTTTGACGGTTGGTGAAAAAAAATTATTCTTATCTCCTGCATTCATTTTTGATGTAATTCCATCAAAACAGCCAAAAATGACCTCAGTAGTGACGAAGCCACGAGCTTGAAATTTGATTTGAAATTTCACGTGTCTGGAATGTCAACATTACCAATTCTAGGTCTTTTTTTAGGGGACAATTTTGAGGAAACTTATATTTTTCATCTTCATTACGTATTTATTGTATTTTATCTAAAATTGAAGAAATTTAAAAAATATTCGTCGTAGTTCCAAAAATTTTCAATTTTGGGATCCATTAGGACATTCAGAATTCAAAAAGAGGCAACATCTGGATTTATATCATGAGATGTATACAGGTATTTTTGGAAACGAATCGACAACAACACAAAAAGTATACTCAATTTTCAAATGAACTTTCGAAAGAAATTGATTTTGTCGTTTTTTCCAACCCTGATGGCAATTAGTTGACATCAAAAATGATAATTGACTTGGGAAATCAGATTAACATTAATTTTGATACCCACCTTGAGATCTCCACTTCCTGTTCATCTGTCTTATGTTAAGTTATGCTTTTTTTGGCCTAAAATCACTTCAGGGATGGATTTCTGGGGTGGCAAACGTCTCTGATATATAATAATTTTTTTTTTTTGAAATTCAGATTTGACGCCTTCCTTTTTTGGGTCCAGTTTTGATTTTTTATCAGAAATTATTTTTTAAGGTCAAGCCTCTAAATTTTTGATAGGCACATTATTGATTGTGTAGGAAAAAGATAAAACAAGATCATGTCCTCTCCTCCCCTCTATGCATCATTTTTTGGGAGTTTGGGATTTGTTGTTGAGATAATTAATGATCATGGGGCAAAATAGATTCGTTTGACGCCCTTCACCCTCATTCCACCCATAAGCCCTTAAATATGGACTTTTAGTCGAGTATCGAATGATACAAAGTATACCTTTTTGACAGATATACATAATTAGTTCTATCGTGTGCTCTATTTTTCTTCTCTTTTGTTAATCTTCTTCAAATTCTGGTTAATTTTCCGTGTGTGTGGTATAAAAAATATTATAAGGTATCGGTAAATTCCCCTCCCCTTAATTTTCCGCTCGATCTACCTATATCGTTGGCAATTTAGTAATACTCTTTGTACTTTTGTTTTCTTTAGCAAGATACGTTGTGGGGTCAGGTAAGAAATACTTTGATGTATTAAGCGTTTTTGGTTTTAATTGGAATGGTTGTGCACTACGTTAATTCGTTATTGGTGGTTACCTGCGCGCGCAGCGTTATCGGTTCTAACTGGTTTCTATTTCCCCTTCCGACTAAACAAATAATTCAAGTTGATTTTTTTTCGAGTATATTGAACCCTGACTGAATCGAGCCTTTGGTGGGCTAGTTTGGTGTGAGAGTACGAGAAAAATTTTTAATCTAAAAAATAAAGTGAAAAAAATAACGATACGAGTAAACGCTTTCACACCTATACTTAGATACACAGCACGTCATAAATATGTAAAAATTATTACTATTATTCACCAGTGTGCGTCTGTATACTAATTATAATAATTTATACTATTTATTAATTACTATTGTAATGGTGATGTCGTATTTTTAGCAGTATGCATGCATATGTGTGTCTGTCTTATTTACTTACCTACGTTGTATTTTTCAATACAAATGTGGCATGCGATCGGTGATTGTAATGACGATGTTTTTACGTAGTAGTTAAAAATACCACAATGTATTTGTTGATTAAACTAGCTCCTGTGATTATTTTTGGCATAAATGGGATTTTAACGATTCAAATTCAATTTTAAAAAAATTAAAGTGAAATTTTAAAATCATCGGATATAGATTTTAAATTTGAACAAATTTTTAAAAATATCAAGTTTGTTAAGAAAATAAATCAAAGTCGGAAAATTTTTTGAGGAGAATTTTTCTCACCCATTTTTCAATTTTTAATCTGAAAAATTTGCAACTTTGTTTTTTTAAAAATGTCCTTTCTACTCGACATTTTTCTTCAATTTTGAATTTCTTGTAAAAATTTCCAACTTCATGGTTCTCAATCAGAATTTTTTTCAACTCAAAAATTAAAAGATATTTTAAAACATATAAAATTAAAAAAATCAAGTTTAAAAAATTCTAAAGTTTGAAAAAAAATTGCAATTGGACCCAAAATTGAAAAAATTGAGAGTTGAAATTGCTACTTGGATATTTGAATGAATTTGGACCTGGCTCCTTGGAATTTCATTTGCATCAAAAATAATCAGAAGTTGGTGTTGATCACATGTATGTTATACGTACCTATCAAATTAATACATATTTATTAAAGGGAGTGATTTGAGCACTTAGCTGAAATATAAATCTCAGCACCAATAATATCAATTAAAAACATACGAATATCCTACCGACCTTAATGGTTATCTTATTTACTTATATATTCAATTATATAGCTTATTTAATAAAATTTTTGTGTCGCTGTGGAGCACGATTTTGAACGAATCGATCTAAAGACGAAATTTTAATTTTATAAATGATGATTTCAGGAAGGATATACTTTGGCAGTGATGCACGTCGGAGCTCCTGCTTGTGGTATGAATGCTGCTGTACGTTCGTTCGTTAGGAACTGTATTTATCGAGGAGATACCGTGTACGGAATTCACGACGGAATCGAGGGTCTCGTCGCTGGAAACGTAAGTAAAGTTGAAATTCTGTTCGAAAAATGGATCTTTTTAATAATTCAATTTGTTTCTCAGGTTCAAATAATGAAATGGGCTGATGTAGCTGGATGGGTCAGTCAAGGAGGAGCGTTTTTGGGTACTAAACGTACCTTGCCCGGTGATCGAATGCCACAGATAGCTGCTAGACTGAAAGAGTACAATATTCAAGCATTGTTGATCATCGGTGGCTTCGAAGTGAGTCGTCCATCTCATTTTTTCCCCTAGGATTGATGGCAGAATTTGATATCGATTTTGTGTTTCTTGCTCTAGGCGTATCAAGCCGGTATGCAGTTATTTGATAATCGAAGCTCGTTTAAAGAATTTTGTATACCGATAGCTATTATTCCTTCGACAATAAGTAATAATGTTCCTGGAACAGAGTTCTCATTAGGCTGTGATACTGCTTTAAACGAAATTACCGAGGTAAAGAGATTGATTTTTGGAAAATTCTTGAGCTCATGTTGAATTTACTTAATGATTTTGTTAAATTTTATGAACAGATTTGTGACCGTATTAGACAGTCTGCTCAAGGAACGAAACGACGTGTATTTGTTATTGAAACCATGGGCGGATATTGTGGATATTTAGCTACCGTCGCCGGTTTGTAATATATTTGAGATTTTCCCCCGTTTTCTAGGTGACTGAATTTGTAGATTTATCTAATACAATCGATTGTTTGTTTAGGCTTAGCCGGCGGCGCCGATGCTGCTTATATTTACGAGGAAAAATTCTCAATTAATGATTTAATTAAAGATCTATATCATATGGCGTCTAAAATGGCCGAAGGTGTACAAAGAGGTTTAATATTGAGGTAAAGTGTCATGTTATATCACTATAATGTCTGTTCAATCGGTTTTTGATCGAGGAGAAATCCTTCGATTTTGCCATTTTGGTTTTAATCTAAATTTTTTTTTCGCAGAAATGAAAAATGTAACGAAAACTATACCACTGAATTTATTGCACGTTTGTACACCGAAGAAGGACAAGGATTATTTAGCGCCAGGATGAATATTTTAGGTATTTAATCTGTTCCAATACTCGATCAGTTCTTGTAGTTCTATTCACTTGAATTATCTTTGTATAGGACACATGCAACAAGGAGGTTCACCCACCCCATTTGATAGAAACATGGCCACCAAACAGGCAGCCAAAGCTGTCGAATGGTTTGTCGAACAAATGAAAAAATATTCCCGCGATGACGGCTCCGTCTACGCCGATACACCCGATTCCGCTGTAATGATGGGTGTAATCAGAAGAAGATATCGGTTTACTCCTTTACAAGAACTTAAAAAAGAAACTAATTTCGAGTAAGTTTCCATTCCACAGCTTCGATAATTTAAACAAATTTCTGTTTCTTTTTTGACTTACTCCGTTTCCATTTACAGTCAAAGAATAGCGAAGAAACAGTGGTGGCTGAAGTTACGACCTCTGTTGAGAATTTTAGCCAAACACGATAGTACATACGAAGAAGAAGGAATGTACATTACGGTTGAAGAACAAGAAGTCGATTTCGCTTAGATTTTATATCGCCGCAAAAACGAAAAAAAATTGTTAATTACGAGATGTTTTTATATAGTATCGTTCTAGTCTGATATAATAATTTTTAAACGCTAGAGCTTTCAGTGCTGCTTCGCTTATCATTTGCGATTATCAATTCAACGGTACCCGATTGAGTCTCGAAGGGGTATTTTTTTCGTTTCGTTTTGTTTTTCTATCAAATGTTGTAGTATTGGTATCCCATTCGTGTCGTTTAACGTATCTACGTCCCAATGTCGAATATAATACTCGAAATATTTTATGTTTAGGGGCATGTGTAGGTATTCGCGCTTTATGCTGAATTTTTTAATTTGTTTTACATATCATTGTGTTTTATGTTTTGTGCAACTAAATACCTTCTCTGGAATATCTGTTGAAATTGCTGTATTGTTAAATAAAGTTTAAGTTGTTATGTTTATTTGATTTCAATTTATTTTGAGAAAGATGGATGGACGAAGTTTCCAAGAAAATTCTGTGATGACTGAAACTTTCTTCTGTTTTGTTCTGTTCTACTCATACATCATTGGTGATGTGAAAGTGAAATTGGCTTTAGAATACACAAATAATTTGAAATGGTAATTAGAGAGTTGGTTTATCGCAAACAAATTTTAACGAGAATGAGAATGAAAAATTTATTTTAGTAAAATAATTATTTTCTTAAGTGGCAGCACTGAACGAGTGAATGAATGAATGAAATCACGTTGTTTACATTTTTCGAAATTCGAATTCGAATGCTCTAAAATTTCTGTATTTCTAGCTAAATAATTTGAAAGTTGTTCCGTTTTATTTGTTAATTCGAGATTATTATAGTTTTGGAAGCATGGATGATGAAGACAAATGGTTTTTCGAATCTATCAAAAGGTATGTGAGCATTTCATTGTACATTTCTTTCACAGGAAGTGTTTCTTTTCAACGATTATTTTGTCGGCAGATATAACCAGTTACAAATGTTTGATTTCGATAAATCAGCTCAAGATCTCGACCTGAGTTTAGAAAACAACTTATGCGTTGCTTTACAACCAGATCATAACAATAAATGTGAAATCTTGGTGTGTTCTTTGCCGAGCACGTTGCAGCTGAAAGAAGGCAACAGCGATTTGAAGTTCGACCGGAATTTATCTTTTACTCATGGATATTTCACTAATTCGCCGGTCGTACAGGTTCGTATACATATTTATACCGCCATTAGTAAATATAATTTCAACATGCTCATGTTTATCGTAGATGAAATGTCTTCCTTCGAAAGAAAACCTGGTGATATCGGAAACTAACGATGTTGGATTGTATGATATCAGTTGTCAAGATTCAGGTACGTTGATGATTATCTTTTTGTACGATTTCATTGCAAGATTTGTTATTAAAACAACGAATATGATTTTAGATTTTATTCAACGAATATCCACGATACCGTGTACACTTCACAAAGCCAACATAGCCGTTAATCCTGAAACTGATCACATCGCATTATGTGAAACTGCAACCGATCGTCGACTAGTCGTTGATTATTCCAATCTCAGTACAGTTTTCGATGTAGTTGATGAGAAAGAAAAAGAAGGCATCCTCAGACCCAATTTTTTATCGAAAGATGTCATCAGTTTTGGAAATAGTATCTCAGGATCTGTTGCATTGTACGATGTTAGAACCCAAAACCCTTCTGGATCAATTAGCATACCTGGTACGTAAATTGAATTCTCATTATGAATTTTTTTTTCATCTTTAGAGTAATAGGTATATTATATTTATCGTAGATATAATCGAAATCACCAAATCATCGGTTAGTCGTTGGGTATTCAAAAGCACATATGGACTTAAAAGCGATCACCCAGGGTTTAATAATAATTTGTTATACTTATTATCAACGAATGGTAACTTCATTATTTACGACTGGCGCAATTTGAAAGAAACTGTGCATTATTCTAAGCACCAGTTCGATTGCGAAAGTAAAATTAGCCGAAGATGGGATATTAAAATGAGTATATCGCCATCGAACATGAACCGATTCACCGTTTGTGGATTTGACGAGAACGTTTACGTTTGCGAACTGGTCGGTGATAAGATTGAAGTGATATTTACCCACGATGGACATCCGTACAGTAAAGATGAATTCGAATCAAATGTTACGTCCGTATGTGCTGTGTGGATTCCATTCGTGTCATCAAACACATTGACGTCATGTGCTGATAATACGTCGTTACAATGTTGGCAGTTTTTATCGAAAAACACATCATAGCGTATAGTAATAATTTAATCGAGAAACAAGAACAATATTTACAACACTTTGTACAAAAAAATCACGTTAATTTACACTTTTAAACGTATTTTAAAATACTGAGTTGGGTTTCATTCGAGAAATAGAATTGCATTTTTGTGCGCCGTTTTGAAACAGACGTAAGCAGCGCGTAGGAAAGCAATTATCACCGTGCTTTCGAGTACGGTTTACAACCTTCATAGTTCATCACGATGTAGCTACACATGCTTAAAAGTATCTCATTTACAGCTGAGTAAATTAACAATAATCAAGCTCCAAAATTTCTTGTAGTTTCATCACAACCTTCGTACGTATTTCCATTTTGTAAAAATTATTTAGCTTTGGGTTTCTTCGAACGAGTACTCCTTTTTAAGTTTTGATCAGCTTCGGTCAAATGACTTTCTTTCTTACGATCTAAAAAGTTGAGAGAATAGTTAATTAGGGTATTTCAAAATTATATCTCATACTGAGGAGAAAGTCAACTCACCTTTACGTTTCTTTTGGACGTATTTCGTTTCTTCTTCGACTTCGGTCTCGGGAGTTGGTTGTTTGAGTAATGAACCGATTGGTAATTTCATTTCTTTCAATTGCGTAAGGTGATCTTTGACGAAGAAGAACAACAGGTACATTTGTAAAGCACACACCAAAGTGAATGCGCCAAATCGAACCGGTAAGGTGTTGTAATCTCCTTCTACTTTTTTATCTTCAGGTATCTCGTGTTTCGATAGACCGATCAAAAAAGTAACTAGGGAAAGAATAATTGTACTGATGCGTGACAAAGCGAATACGATTGATGATACCATATTCGATACTGTGAAAAAAAATGACGATTAGTTGTCGAAGAATTGAAAAATATTTTAATCAGAGAAAGAGAGACCCACTTTTGCTATTCTTTTCTTCTTTATCCATGATATTAAATAATCTGGCGAAATGATAGAATCCTTCTGATAAATAGTGCAAGAAGAGTAATAAAATTCCAACTTGGTTGAAGCTGTTGAAAATACATAGTATTACGAACTGAAACTGATCAATAGTCTAAAATTGAAAAGTGTTGATAATTACTTTAAGAAATAAGCAGCAGATACGTAGAACAAATTGATAGTGGCGAATTTCACTTTGGAAGGAATTTCTTCTCGTTTAACTTTACTAAGGTATAATTCTGGGTAACAATGAATCCAATACGAAATTTGAATTATATAGAAGAATTTCAACATGAAGGGCATTTGTAAATGAGGATAATCTTCCCACAACGAACGTATATTCAGGAGTAGATCTTCCCTAAACAAACCAGAGAAAAGTTAGCAACACAGTCTGGTAAACGAATCACATTCAAATGAAAATTTTCACTTACTTGATGATCAAATCACCGGACCAAATGATCGATAAAAGATAAAATACTAACAATTGTCCAGATTCGTTGAACATACTGGTTTTAATCTTCGATAAATGTAATTTCTTGCTGATTTTCTGTAAACAAATAATATACCTGATTAGTATTATTTTTCAGGATGATTGAATGTTCAATGTGATAAGAGAAGTACTCACGTCAAGAACATATTCCTGCTGGACAGCGTGTAAAATGATACACACGAGAGTATAGAAGAATATGGTGCACAAATCTTTTACTCCAGTTCCATAAGCTACAATCCTGGGTTGAATTTCGGTAGCATATTGAGCGACAACGAAGGTATAACATATCGAAGATGTTATCTACAGCAAAACAACTTGTCAAGTATGTTACATATGTCAAGATTCTATCGATGTGTTCTACTTACAGGTACGATTATTCCAAAAACAAACAGAACCATAACACAGGATATAATATCGGCGTGATTTTGTATAACGAATTCATGACTCAAAATTGGCGGCTTCTTCGTAGTTTTCCTCGGTTTGACTGGCATTTTGATAGCAATGGCTGGAGAATAGCGATGGATTAATTGCGGGTAAGTCGCGTTACACGTATCAGTCACTTAATAACGGTGATCGAGGACTGTTAGCGTCGATCGTAATCGATACTGGTACATAAGCTCGTACTAACAGTTTTCCACGTATGTACACGTTGGATGATGTTGGAATTGGAAGCGGGTCGTAATTTCGGACGCGGATGAGGACGCAAACCGTGTCCGGCGTCTATTTTGTTTACGTTTTGAGTATCGAACTGTCGAAAATGGCGTTTCCACGAAGCCAAATTAAATTCCATTATGTTTTGGTAATTACCGGTAATTGCAGCGGTAATTTTCTGTTTTAACTCGACTTCGACTGTTTTGATGTTTTTTTATTTTTTTTTAGTGATAAGAAAAATTTTCCTTGAAATTTTGATGATGAAACATTTTTAAAGCAGAATATTTCAGATATTAATATTGTACAATTTTTCAGATAGTTGAATTCGCTAGTAAAAAAATCAGAATAATCGAATCAAATCAAGAAATCAACTAGCGGAAAACGAAGCTGTCTTTTGCTTGTAAACAAGCCGACGATCTAAATCCTGCCTCTTTGTATTTCTCGAGCAATCAAGCTTCAAAAAGGTGAAATATTCTACTTCCATTTATGTTGATCAAGTGCATCGTAATTTGTAAACGTAATGTCTAAAATATTGTGTTGTTAGAAGTTTAGAAATCAGAACTCTCGGAAGTGATTCGGTGATATCGTTAGAATGGATGTGAAGTTGAATCTGCGTTAAAAGAAATCGACCTTTTCACCGTTGTAAATTATCGTTAGAATTCCTTCCAGCGATGATTGAAAGAGAATTGATTGGTTGAATTGTGGCACGAAATATCTCTGTAAGTATGCTGTGACGAAAATTCCAACGATCATATAACAATTTTTTCTGCGTTATTTACTTACTTGTATGAAATGTGATCTTTCAATGTTGAATCCTAGATTTTTCATAGAGAAAACGATGCCTAGCTGACGACTATTGACTGCATTATATTATTTTTCCATCAGTGCACCAGTCTAATGGCGTTGAGTTAGTCACTACTAATTCAAGAAAGAAGAATGAAACTGATAATAGGTAAAGTGGAACTTTTTATAATAATATAGGTAGACGTATCAACATCTTTGTCTGACAAATAAAATAATCATTTATTTCATTATTTCAGAAAATGATTTAATCAATATTGATCAATTCAACGATCGTCTGCTTGTATTTTCAAGTATTGGCTTCATATTATAAAGATGAATCATCGTTGATACCTAGTACTTGTGATTACAAGTAAGTAATGATTAACAATTTATTTAAATTAACATTAGACAAAATATTTTAAATCGTCGTAGCGAAACCATTCTGCATGACCAAACTCAACCGAATAATGAATATTTTAAAAAATCAAGAATAAAAATTCATTTCTTTTATTGTCTGAAAAATTTAAAATTGCAGCATACAAAAGTACAATAATTTAAAGCTTTGTCAACTATCAATAGTAAAATTAGTATTACTGTACAGATAATAGATGAATGTATAGGTCAAGAATTAGAAATAGGGATGAATAATTATAATCTTCAAAATATTCCCGCTTCAAATTCTATATGTTTGCGATACATAAATTACAAAATAAACTTACTAATACCTATAAAAATTCTTTTCAGTATAAAATTCGATAATCTACAAAATTATTTAGTCCTTACATCATGAAATAAATACTCATTAAATTCTAAACTTATAACTATTGTTTGGATAAAATCAGTTGAACAATTCTACAGAGGTATTTACAGTTGATAAATTTGTTACTGAATGTAAAAAATTGGCAATGACGAAAGAAATGATTATAATTATTGGTCCAATTTTCAGAATACTGAATCGGTTCTACGTCATTCCTCCATTCATTCTATTCTTTTATGTTTTACATTTAATAAAATCAATGAAGTGTTGGATTATAAAAGAATGCCAGGCTTGCCGATGAATTGGCCAAAGTCGCGGATATAAATACCTAATTCGATAAAATCATAGTTTCATTTAATTGATTAGCGATTACCTATCGGTTTGGGCAAAGTACAATGTTATAAGACTTCAGAGTTACTTAGTTTGTTTGCGTTTCTGTTCGAATACCTTATCAGGCAATATTTCATTACGTTTTAGTACATTATTATTATTAATATCAATTACGATCTTTACAAACTTACGCGGCCTATCCGGCGATAAGCACGCGAGCGTTAAAACTTCAAAAGACATACCATTTGGCGGCGTTTTCCAAGGAACTCTGTTGTGAGGAACTTAAGAGTGAAAAAATTTATTATGTAAACATAGATATAATTCCTAAGGCATGTACCCGAGTCATTTAAGCGATTGAAATTCTCCTATTTTAAATAAACCTACGAAACTTCTAGTTGCTTCAAGCATTATTCGTTTTCCCGCAGAGGTCGTCTTGACGAAAATTTTATCATCCTGATTGCATTTGATGACACCTCCGGTATAGCACGAGTTTGCTTTATTGGTGACATTTTTAAAGGAATATGTCGTCGTGATACATTGCAGTACAACGCGGTTATTCAAATATATCTCGTACCCGTTGACATCGCTGAGATCTGAGTAAAGTATCTGAAATTTCGAAAAGATAATAGATATGAAAATACTAAACATATACCTATGGTTTTGTTATTTTTGTTATCATAAGTATTTGTTTAATTACTTGAGCATAGACGAAATATAGACCGGACGAGTGTACTGTGATGTTACCGTTCATCAAGCTGAAATGTCTGTTCATATTTAATTCCTCGAACCAGGGACTTGCTTGCCAATCTTCGTATTCTCCGGTGGGATGACGTACGTGGAAATTTCCTGTAAATTGTTAGAAAAATCGAGTCAGGAAGCTCCCAGCTAATTAAAATAATTTGGAATTTACCTTCATAATTAGGATGGGCGTTAGCCTTGTATTTCGTGCTGTCTCCTCCGAAATGAGCAGCGATTACTGTCCTTCGAGTCTCAGTTATGTCGATACTGTCTTCTTCGGTTTCAGAAAATGCTGAAGAGCCGGTGTCTCGCGTAGATGTAGATTTTTTTATTTTTGATGATCGTTCATTCTGTAATATTTGTAGATGAGGGTCGTAGGAAATTGTTGATGGAGTTATTATGTAACTTACGGTGTTTTTTTGCAGGAGTGACAGTTTACGAGGTTCTTCGCAAGGTGTACCGTTGCATTCTGAGTTATCGACTCGACTGGTCGTTTTGTTTTTTTGTGACGAAGTTTTGCGGAATTCTGTTTGATTGGATCTGCAAGCGAAAGAAATCAAAAAGTAAGTTATTTTTCATTATAAAATTTTTTATCTGATTAAATTTTTATTTATTATTTTTATTTTGATAGAATTGGACTAATCTGAAAGATGGTTTCGATGACGATGAAATTTTCCCGGAAGATAAGAAGAGGTATATTATGACTCATTGATAGATTTCTTGCGGAAGTGCATGCAATTGTTACAACATCAACATTAGAAATTGGGGCAATGCTTCAGATTTTAACGAAGAGTAATGAGACAGTTTACTTTGAATTGGAAAGTTACCTGAAAAAAAGCTGGTCTCTTTACCCCCTTACTCGTGCATGGGATGGAGCTGGAGATTATCAGAGAGGTATTAATTTGAAACTATGCATTCGTGATTTTTTGCCATTTTAATATTTTTTTCTACTTTCTCCGAAAAAATGAAATTGTAAATTTCCATAACTTCATGTCTTATTTATCTTAAAATTGGTTACTACTTATTGCTCTCTCCAATTTTCAAAGGTTAAAAAGTTGTATTTAAGATTTTTCGTTTTGATTTTTACAAAATTTTTAAATCACGTACTCTATTATTTAAAAAAATTTAGCCAGTACTTTTTTTGGTCCCAAAAATGCTACCCGAAGATTTGAGAGAAATTTTTTGAGAATTCAAATTTTCTTTTTTAATGGCCTGAAAAGTGATTTGAAAATTTTTTAATCTCAAACGTGAATTTCAATTAATTTTTTGGAATTGCTCGATTCGATGCCACTTTTAGGAGGGACAGTTGCTCATTAAAATTGAAAATTGAGGGTTTTAATTTTTAATAAAATTACCCTCGAGCTGATCGCAAAATTTCTAATCTAATATGCCCAAAATCCATTCGATTCAGTCCTAGATAACGATCGCTGAGCCCATTAAAGATATATTCGTCAGATATTTTTCAATTATTTTTTATGGCTTTCAAAAGAGAGGTAGAAACGTTCGAAATTTAATTCTTCTCTTTCGAATCAAATGATATCACTCGCAATACTTTTCAGAACATTTGAAACCTCAAAATTTTGTGTTCTCTATTTTCTAAAAATCATTGTTACTATTTTCAATTCCAATATCAATAGTTATTTTTGAAATTTTTTGGGAGGAGGGGGGAGGGAGGGAGGGAGGGAGGGGACAATTTCACCTTTTGTCAATTCTCAAAACTGAAAGTCTACATTTTTTGAAGTTTTCTTTACCCTTTTTCCTCCGTCCAATGCATAATTTCATTATTTACCCCACTTCTACTTCTTCCATAGGTACTTCTCCCTATCTAAATTTTGTTTTTAAGAGCTCTTGAATTTTTTGCAAAATTGGGGAGACTCTTTTGAAATGCTATGATTTTGAAACCTTTCAATTATTATACTTATTACAGAATTTAATTGCTCCTCTTCTCCTCCTTCTTCATTTTTCTTCTAAGAAAATTTAAGATACTGTACTTCGAATTTTTGATTATTTTTCTCATCCTCGCCCCTTCTTTTCTTCACATATTTTTACACTTTATTACACCTCCACACACACACACAAAAAAAAATCTGAGCTGCTCTCTCATCTTAATAAATCATGTACGTATTTCGACTCGATACTCGTCCATGGTATAAAAAACCTAGTCATAATAATTGGACCAGTATGCTCCCTCCGATATTCAAAATGGGTTCTCATAACAACTATAAAGTCGAAAAAATTAAAAATTTTGGGATCGCAGTGTTGTCAAATTTTAGAATTCAGAAAAAACTCGACTCATATGATGAAAAACTAGAAAACTGAGTCATCGTTGAACAAATTTAGAGTTGTTAATTTTACGGTTCTTTTCAATTTTTGAACTGAAATCCCCAAATAAACACTCTTAGGCCATTACACCCTAAAATTATGCATAAAATTCATACAAAAGGGTACCTCAAAAAAGCTCTAGTTTCCTCTCATCTCTTCCTCCAGCCACCCTTCGCATACTCGTGATTCGTATTACCGTCATACTGCATATCGAGCATGGTTTTTTCCCATTATCATCTCAGGAAACCTACTCCTTCCTGTATCACCCGTACGATTATCTCATTTAAAAAAAAAACACGAGATAATTTCAGCTGAGCACAGATAACCGCACTTATGATTCAGTGGAAAAAAATCCACCCAACTAGTATCCCCCAAAAACGACAAAATTTTCAATATTCACCTCTGATTACGATCAAATACTTCCGGCGACTTATCAATCAAATTGAGTCCTCCAGAAGTAGCCAGCTCAGCGCTCCGTTTCTGGCGTCCTTGCTGCTCTAACATCTCTTTCATGTAAAAGTCCTGCATCATTTCTTCAGAATCTTCTTCTTCTTCGCCCTCAACACTCTCGTCATTATCCCTCAAGGCATCGGCGGGTGGCAAAACGGTCGAATTTTCTCTCAAAAGGGCCAGTTTCCTTTTAAAAAGCTCGATTTGTTCTTTATCCGAAGTCCGGGTGGAATTAATACGTCCGAGGGGGTCTTCCATTCGAGTACTGTTGGTTTTATTTTTCGATATGTCCAATAATCCGTCTGGTTGGATGTCTTCGATTAATGGATATTCTTCCATATTTTGAATAGTTACACCTTTGAATTTCATGATCTCTCCGCCCAGATGTAAAGGTGATTTATTCTGCAATAGATATTGGCTGATTAATTCCACTGAGTAATAAGCGAATTGATTTAATTAGTACGTTTAAAATATGAAAAAAATACACTGTTTTCTTATCAATGATTCGCAACTACGTAAGATTTTTAAATTCAAAATGGAAAATATTGGCGAAATCGATAAATACCTTATCTCTGCATTCGGCTATTTCAATATTCAATTGTTCAATTTGATCGCTGTATTCTTTCAACTTAACGTTAATATTCTCATCGTAGATTTTCAACTCTCGAGTAACCCTTTCGTTGAAATTTCTGATTTCAGCGCTCCATTTGACATCCAAATAATACAGAAAGCCTACGAATGTGACACAAGTAACCGCGAACAAAACTGCCAAAGGGATCGCGAAATTAATCTGGCCGGAGTTTTTCTTCCCAAAGTAAACATCGTTTTGAGAAAGATATTGAGCCGCTTGACCGTTACGAATGGTTTCCCTGGAGCTGGACATTTTATCCCGAGAACACGCAAATCACCTGAGAAATTCACTGGAAAATTTTGGCCATTTCACGATCGCCAGACACTTCGGGTACTTTTTTCGCGCACTAAAGTTGAATTATAAACGCACCATTAACGAGATATCGCGTTCGTTTGAAAAAAAGCGTGTAATCGTTTTCGAAGCGAAAATTCACAACGTATCCTGATTATGCTCCGAATGAACCTTGTATTCGTTTATAATTATTCGCTTTTATCTCTGTTTTTGTTGTAAAAATGAACGATATCCTCAGATTCCCCACGCTCGTCGTGTTCTGCTCTTCTGCCTGCTGCGCCGATTTGTATTTATCTAGAATTTCTTATCGGTATTCCATTTAATAGTCGAGTCTTTGCAATGTGTAATTCACTTTCAACCATTTCTACGAATTTTTCCCCTTAGAAGCGGATACAAAATAGGAATTTCTATTTTAGAATTTTTCGAGGGGAATTTTTTCCCCAGATAAACCACCATTCTTTGAGGTATCAAAGTCAAATTTTTCTCTGATTGATATTCACGTGAAAAAAAAACCAATTACGTAATTGTTTGTTTTTAAAATGAATTAAGTTTCCCCTTCAGTTGCTCATCTGTCAAATGCTTTCATTTTCTTATCAAAGTTCAATAAATGTATCACGACTTAATTCATTTTCTATTGTGTTACAGTTTAATCGACGGAAGTTGCGAGGCAAGCAAAATGTCAATTCGAAGAAAAGTGTTGGACGTGACGTGAAGTATTATTTTGATTAGGAATATCGCCGTTATACATTGTTTAACCATCGACGACTGTGGAAAAATGGTATTTGTATTACGATTATATTGAAAAATCCGTCGGAAGTGCCTATTTTTAATGATTTTTTCATCGCTTATCAGGTATCAACTTGGGTATTGTGATTTGGATGTAATCATGAATAAGACGTGACCAGGAGGTTTCAACGAATTGAGCAGATTTGAATTTTTTTCATTTGGTGAGTGAAATCAATTCAAATATTTTTATTATTTATTCAACGGTTGTTTAATTTAAAAAATTGACGATGAAAGGTGAAGGGACGAGGAAATGAATGCATCGATAATGATGCATGTGCTCGAAAAACCAACAGACACCTTGTCCCTTATGAATTGATAATCGTTTAAATACTTTTTTTTTTTTGGTAAAATTCACGTTGAGAGTTAATGAACATATGACCGTTGGGATTTATTAATTACTTCGCAGATATCTCAACGAAATAATGATGTAAAAAGTTGCAAATCAACATAGTAGTTTTTATTTTTCATATCAAAGTTTGAAATTGACCTTTGTTACGGTACTTTTGGTTATTTTCGATGTTGTTTTTTTTCACCTAAAATGAATTGTATTTTTTTTTGCTTAGTTAGAGACGAGGCAATTATATATTGAAATTGGTTATTTTGAGGAAGTGTTAAGATTTTTGATTTTTATTCGAAGGGAGGGGAGGGGATGATGATTTTTTCAATAATAGTTGAGGTTAGGTAGGTCAGTGATGTCAAGAATGATTGATTGAAATATCGAGTGACCCAAAAGTGAACGTTTTTTTGGTTCTTCAAAGAGGGATCGTTTCTCCTTGTTTAATTTTGGTCTGTAGGAAGGGTTGTCTACGTTTATAGATGGTCAAGGGACAAAATCTAAGTGGTAGAATATCCAGAAAGGGTCCGTGGAGGAAGATATCCAGTGTTGCCAATTTCATGAAAACTTTTTTTTGTAAATTTTTTATTAGACAAAATCTGTATTCAATGATTTTTAAAATTTTTGGTTTTTTATTTTTTTTTAAATTGAAAAGTGCATAAATCGAGGAAAATGGAAAACTTTACTATGATTGGTAAAAATGAGGTAGGGTTCATATTTTTTGAAGAGAAAGGAAGATGGAAGAATGTGCTATGTATGAGATTTTATTTGTTCCAAATTTACGAAATCTACGAGTTGCGAGATTATTGGATCACCCTGTGTTTTGAAAGATTACGAATCGAAAGTTTGTAATTTTGGTACAATTATTATTTTAAATAGAATTATCACTAATAATACCTATTTAAATTATCAAGAATATTGAAGTGAGATATTTTCTATCAAATTTTGACCTTTTCTGATGAAATATGCCTTTTTAATTTGAAATCGCGAAAACAATTGGCGTCGAATGTTTTTTTCTGCAGAATAGTCCTTGAACTTGCCCTTTCCCCAAGGCCGAGTGTCTGGTAACCTCGACGAGAGAGTAAAAACACTCAAAAAACCAGTTTTTAACGCTTTTCACCTAAAAAAAAGTTGAATAAATAATCAAAAAAATGTCAAGAATTAAGTTTTTTGTACGTTGAATTTCCTGTAGGAATGTGGAAATACTTTTTCGAAAATTCTCATTTCTAAGTTCTTTCGGAAGGGTTTAAAAAGATGATTTTTCAAAATTCACCATTTTTTTGAATTTTTTTTTTGTCTTTAAGGAGAAAAATTGTGAGAAATAAAATGATTTTTACATCGAATTTTCTGTAAAAAACTTTCCTCAGTTCTCGAAAGTGGAAAAAAGTGACATGAAAAGCAGGCCGGGTGGAGGAAATAGTGATTACCTGATTAGCCATTATTGAATGCTTGAGTTTTTACATCTTACATCCCTCTGAACTAATTGCGGCTCGATTTGATCTTACTTTCAGGCAGTGGCGTAGGAAGCTTTTTTTTGGGAGGGTACAAAATGAGTACCAAGACTTCAAATACCGGAAGGATTTTCAGGGGAGGGGGCAAAAAGAAGCATTTTTGGGCTCTTTCGTCTCAAATAATTCATATAAATGTAATTTTGTACATGCCCGAGCGAAGCGAGGGCGAAGCTTTGAAAAAATTGAGTTTTTATTGCCAAAAAAATCTTTTTTCCCCACATTTTAATGCTCTGAAAAATTTATATCATACGATTTGGGGGGGGGGTGGTACAAATGATACTTTGTACCCCCGTCCGGATTGGGGGGGGGTACAATGTACCCCTTGTACCCCACTTTCCTTCGCCATTGCTTTCAGGGTGGCCACAGTTCTCTCAAAAGTTATTGATCGTTGAAAAATCGAAATTTTTGATCTTTTTTAAAGAAAGAGCATTTTCTTGGTCACTTTGACCAACTTTCAAGGATCGACGTGAGAAAAAACCTATTTCGATTCTCATTTGGGAGTCCAGTTTTGGGTAAAATATTTTTTACTGTTCAATTTTTTTAATTTTTTGTTGTGAAAATTGTTTTTTTTCCAGAGACAGGATACTTAATCTTAAATTTTTTTCATCCGAATAGTTTTTTTAAGGACGTCTTGCTCCGCCTCACTTTATTCAAATTCATCAGAGTTTTTTATTCGCTCTACGCAACAGAATTATCTCACTACCACTGTTATTTCATTTCCTTGAAGAACAGCCTCTTTCTGCCCCTACCTGGTTCTTCGTACCACCTTTGTCAATACCACCTATTACGAAAACGGTAAAATGTCTTTTTCATTTCTCATGATTTTTTCTTGAAAGAACGAATAACCACGTGAAATACAAGAAATAATGAATTCGGAAAAATCATTATTTTCAGTCTCTCTAAAAATGGAATGACATTGAAATGAAAATTTTCGAAAAAGTTTTGTGACTTTTCTATAGAAAATTTGACGTTGAAAAAACGTCTTTTCTTAATATTTTTCAATTCAACTTTTCATTTCGGTGGAAGACTCAAAAAACTGGTTTTTATGAGGGTGGTTTTTGTTTTCTTACATTACAAAGATAGTAAGATTTTTGTGAACATGATGAAAAAAATATGAAAATTGTAAGATAATTAATTTTCAAATCATCATTTTTCTTTTATTTTCTAGAAACTTAATTTTTACTATTCGTAAACAAGCTGTTCAACAGTTCTTCTGATCCTGTTTTTGTCTTCTCTTTTTTTTTGGTCAAAAATTTCAAAAATATTCTGGTATTCTTTTTTTTTTGATCAAGGTTTTGAATTTTAAAATTCTCAGTTTTTTCTGAATTTTGGAATTATTTGATTTGAAACTTTTTCAGAAGGGCTTTCTTTATAAAATTGTCCTACTCATTACCTTGTAATGCAAAACTTTCTAAATGCTTTTGATAAAAGTCGGAAATGAAATCTCTGAAAGGTGGTCATCATTTTAATTAGAATTATGTTTCATAATCTCCCACGAAAATGAGAGAATAATGTTTCGCAGAAGTTCTGCAATAAAATTATGATTAAGTTTTCAAGGTTCATTAATCGATTGCTGGAATTTTTATTGGAGGAGGGAAAATAATTATTATAAATTTTTGAGCAGAAAAAAATTATCAAGACCAAAATTTATTGAAATTGGGAAAAAAACACGTAAGTTTTAAAAATTTTTGTATTTTGGAAATTTAATCTAATTCTAAGTATAAGTCTGACTGTTGAAGTCAATTTTACGAAAAACCCTGTAAAAATAATTTTCGAATTTTTTTTTGTACAGTTTTCTCGATATTTTAAACAATTTCGAAATATTTCAACACAATTTCATCTTATTTTAATCAATTTTTGAAATTTCAAGAGTGGCATTGTGTCGTGATGATATTTTCATTTTTTTGAAATTTGCGAACTTCATTTGAATTTTGATTGAAATAAAAAGCAAGAAAAAAGAAAAAATTTGAAATTTTTTTCGAAAAAACAATTTGTCGACCAACTTGACCTTTTTTTGGGCTTGATTGAATTTTTCATCGTTGACAATAAATTATTTTTTTATGAGACCTGAGATGGATTATTGAACTGAATTTGTTTCAATTTGAAGGAGAATGAGAAGAGAAATATGATCCAACTCATTGATATGCAATACTTTTGAAATTAGAAACATAAAAATTCATATTTTGGAACCAGTTTTTTATTTTATTTCAGCTTTAATTATTCTAAATTTTTACACCGAAATTCGGGGACTTTTTAGAGCTGCAATCTTGACACAAATTTAGACCAAAATTCCAGATCATTTGAAAAACATATCAGCAAATTTTGAAATTCTGCTTTAAATTTCACAAATGATCGGGGAAAAATACCTTATTTTTTTGAAAAATTCCCAATGACATATTTTTTTTCATCAATTTTTCCCTGCGATAATTTTTGTTGAAAATTTCAAAATGCCAAAAAAATTCATAGTAATTATTTTTCAAAATTGATGGCGCGATTTAACGAAGATTGCTTCTTTTACCATCTCGAAATCGTACGTATCATTACCAAGAAAAACGCGTCTTTTGTAAACATCTCCCCATCAGATTTGATCTCTCCAACGACGAATTCCAATTGGCTTCAGACTCAGGCGCCACCCTTACGACAGCCACTCCACAGCCACGTGCAGTATTTAAAACCGAATTTTTAAAAACTGTAGCCTCGTGTCTGTCTCTCACCGCGGTGATTCGACGAATTCGCAGAAAACCAATGACCTAAATGAAGGACAGGGATAAATCGATTTCATCATTAGTGAATAATGGTGGAAAGAAAAGAATACCCGTAGATGACAGATCGAGATCAAGTCCGTACTCGTGTCGTCAGTTGGCTGCAGCTGGAACAATACGAAATATCGAACTCGACGTCGCGAAAGTGTTTTTCAAAAGGAAAAAGAAATACTGGAAATATTACTAACTGTATCGTCCGCTCCATCTATACGACTGTTCGAAGAGTTTCTTGGAAGTAGAGAAAGCAATAAGTCATGTCAGGTTTAGAATCTACCCTGTAAAAAATACCTAGGCCTATGGTTTTTAAAGGTTTTTAAACGAGTAAGTGGTGCACCCAGCAGGAACGAGAGTTTTAGAGCGAGTAAAAAATATTTTCGTTTTTGTAGTGAGTATTGTTCGCATTTTTACTGGTTGGTCGATTTTATCTATGCTGGAATAAATTTAAACAATTTAGGTTTTTGGTGGAACGAGGCAGGAGGGTGAAATGTCTGGGGTTTAGTTTTCAGTGCCTACAATTAAACAATACAAAGCTATGTCGCTTACCATGAGGAAATTATTTCTTGGAATAGGTCCATTGGACTATAGAAATACATCTTTGTGATGTGGGAATCTAATGCTAACTTGAAACGATTTTTTTGTGTGAAATAAGTTTACGGAAATCAGCTAATTTTTTTTCTTCTTGTGAAACGTTGAAATGAATTGAAATTAAAGAATTTTAGAGAAGATGAGACCTCAATCTATCAAAAAAAATCCATATTCTTGTTCGTTTTTTTTTACATTATTTTCAAAATAAAAACCATTCTTGCCGTGTACCTAAAGATAAAAAAATATTACGTAGCCCTATTTATATTTCGACAACCTTTTTTTTTCAAAAGCAAATTAACCACTAAAAAGGCCGATTGGCAACGTGAATTTCGCAGTCTTTTCTAAGACGCAAAGACGCACGAATTGAGATAGAGCTTTGAAAATTTCAGCATTCAATTTTTCGAAAATTTTTTGAGCTGTGAATAACATTTTCCCAGGTCTATTTGGATGGATGAAGGTGGGGAGGGATTAAATTGTCAATCAAGTTTGAAAAAAATCGTACGAAACTTTCTACGTAGGTAGTAAATTTAAAAACGCACCAAAAACATACGAATAAAGGTGGATTTAAGATTTTCTGTATTCGATTCCTTCAAACTTTTTGAACCATGAATTTTTTTCTATATTTTCTTCATTTTCCGAGGGGAGGGGGAGGAGGAGAACGAACGATCTAAATTCCAGTTCAAGCCCTCAAAATGTAAAAAAATTTCAAATTGACTGCCGTCGGGTTTTTAAAACGACTGAATACATTTCTGGAATTATTTTAACCACAAATCCAAAAGTCGATCCTGGCCTTGGAGGCAAAGGTATGACCAAAATTGAAAAATTTCTCAATTTTTTTCGAGCGAATTATCAAAATACATGTTTTTGGCCCCTTGAATTCATTTTTGAAGTTATTTTAACTAGAACTCCATGTTCCAGGTTATTCTTCTAAATGTGGGGATTTTTATATCTTTATTAATTTCTCATAATGGTTTTGGATTTGGACTAAATTCTCGAAAATAATATCTACGTGATGTGATTTTTAACTTCATTTTTAGGTATAAGGTTTCAAAATTGGAATAATGCTCTAAGACAATTTTAAATAATTTTCACAAAATGCTTTTTTGTCATAATCTGATTTTTTCGAATTAAAAAAAAAATATATTGGAAAGTTGAAAATAAATTATGATCATCAAAATGACCAATAATAGAAAAAAATTTCGATTTGTCAGAAAATTTAATTTTTTTTGACCTACTTAAAAATGACTATGCATTTTAATACTTCGTTCGATAAAGTTGAAAAATTTTCAATTTTTATTCCTCTGTTTTACTTCGAGAGTCAATTTTTTGATCAGGAGTCGAAATAGACCAAAACTGCTTTCAGAAAATCAGAAAATACTCTCATCAATGGTTTTTTTCACTTGACCAAAATTTAACACTTTTCAACTTTGATCCTTTTCTGTGCTTCTGGGAGGGGAGGAGAGCAAAAAAACATTGATTTGGATACCTTCTTTGATAAAACTGAAAATTTTACAATCCTGGCCCTACTTTCTCCACCCCTACATTTCTGAAAGTTGATATTTAGAGTCGAAATAATTCTCGTATAAATAAAGTTGAGGGTTTCAAAAATTTCCTTCAAGCAATTTTTCCATTTTCCTCCTTTTTTTTGGCCCAAAAAAAAATTTTGAGGAATTGAATGGGAATTGTTATTTTTCATGACTCATTAGAGGCGCGAACGACGAAAAAAAAATCGTTTTTGTTCCAATTCCAGGATAGGTCGCATTTTCCTTTCAAAATTTACTTTTGTATCAGTAATTTTAATTTCAATTTTTTTTTTTTATATTACATATCCCTAATCACTTATCAAATTAGTATAATTTCGGAAGAAATCAAGTTTTGTCTCAAATTGGAAGAAAATTTTCAAAATACAAAGAATAAATTGGAAATCTCAGTTGGAAAATTTTTCTCGTCGAAATCTCATGTAAGTATGGAAAAAATGATTAGGAGAGTAAAAAAAATGAATATTTTTGAACCCTAAAAGTTTAAAAAATGATATTGAAAAAAAAGTTTAAGTACAAATAATCGAAAGCTCAAAACAGCTTGAAAAGGCCGTCTGTTCCAAGTCATGAAAAATATTAATTTCCGAATTCGAATGTTTCACATCTGAATTTCATACGCTTTTGGTACAATTTTAAAGTTCAAGCAATAGCATTCATTTTATCGGAAGTCATTTTTTTCCGGATTCGGGTCCAATTGTCCAAATTACCCTTAAAAATCGATTAAAACCATCTCCAAGGTCCTCAAACTTCAAAATTTCCCAAAAATTGAGTTTTAGTACAAGTGATTCTCAAAATTTTATTCAAAAAAAAGTTACGATAAGTTCAGTTCAGTTTATTAAAATCAAAAGTCATTTTTTTGGATTCGGGTTCAGATATCTAACCCTAAAAAAATCGATGGAAACTATCCCCTTTGGTCTCCAGACTTCAAAAAATGCCCCAAAATTGAAATTTGGTCGAAACACTTCTCATAATCTTATCCAAAAGAAGCTTTAAAAAAGTTTATTTCATTAAAAATTCAAAAGCGGTTTTCTCAGAATTCTGATTTTAGTGCTAAGGTCCCCTTTTCCACAAAATACGTTTTAAATATGTAAAAAATTTTATTCACTCAGTTTTTCTTACAAAATACCAAAAATTAAAATTAAAAAAAAATAAATAACTTATTTCTACAGCTGTAATCTACCCTCCAATCCATTCCTCGTCTCTCTATTAGGCATCTTCACCGCCACCTGAACATCGCTATTATTCGGATGCTCGCAAGGCGTCAAATACCCAGTTCTGTACAAATACCCCATCACAATTTGAACATCATCCTCGACAAATTCATGTTTATAAATAATCTTATACTTCAAACTATCGAAATCCGTTCTGGTAAAATGCAGCCGTTCTCTGCGCAGGAACAAGGTATCACCTCGAATTAAATTCCGTAACGTTTCGTTCAAACCTGGATCCCGAGCAAATCTAGCCACAATCTCAACTTTGGTCTCTTTGGGCCAAAATGGTTTCACTTTACGATCAGCCTGGTTCAAAAATCGAATTATAGACCAAGGATTATAAATATTCTGGGTATAATTCTCGCCTCCTTTGTAGCCATTGTACCTGAGACGTAATTCGTTTCTCATTTTATCACCAATATTAAAATACTGGCAAAATGAATCAATCTCGTATTCGGTGAAACCATAAAATTGAGACAGATCTCGATAAAAATCGTATTCGTAAACGTCCCTTATGAGCAATCGCATTCGACGAGTCGGAAATGAAAATACTCCTGTCATGAAAACCTTCTCGACGTACGGATTTCCTACCAAAGTGAACTCGTAAAAGGTTTCGAACCAGTTTAATATTCGTTCCTTGTCGTTATATGGAATTTCGGTGATCTCGAATAATACCTTACGAAGAATATAATCGTAATCGCTGATAAATATGAACATCTTCTTGTTGTAATATTCGTACAAAAGTTCGGATAAAAATAAAAATGCCGAAGCGATTTCGTCTTCGGCTCCTCCTTCGTTTTCAATGGCCAAATAATACGTAAACGTGTTATAAATTTCTTCGAATTTGGTCTGATTTTTTTCGTCTCGCAATCGATAGCTGAGATGGTTGATAATATAGACGTGTTCTCGAAACGCATGATGCATTTCGTACAACATGTAGTTATAAATTTCGATGAAATTGTTACCGGTGACGTTATCGAAGGTTATGAAAATGCTGGGACGTGTACCTTGATATTGGTCTAGAAACTCTTGATCTTCGGTAATCATCAGAGGATATTTTATCATCTCCCAGGTATCGTGAACGGTGCTGGTTTGATAGGTTAGATTTCGAAATAATTTAAAATTCAGTGTATCCTGGATCGGAATTCGAATTGCATCCCAGTCCACTTCGTGTTTGACGAATTCTTTGAACATGTATAGATTTATGGTTTTGCAGAATTTTCGAGGCCCGGTGATCAAGACGATTTTGTGTCCGTTGTGGTCATCAGTTAAAAGTTTCCTGATGAGCATTGATTTATCAACGTAGATGTTATTTTTCCATAATATTCCTTTGAAAGTGAGCCAGCCGTAGGTGATTTGAGGGTATTTCGAGTGCAGAGTGAGGTTGAAATTGTCTTTTATTCGGACTGCTGTCGGGGTATCTGTGGATGTCGAAGATGTATCTGGTATTGAGCCAAAGAGAAGGGTTATGATCCAGAAGTAAACCATTGTGGAAGGTTGGATATTTTGATGTGTTTTTTAGAGACTGAAATTGTGGTGGAATTTGAGTTAAATGTGAAAATTTTTCGGTTGAAAAAAATAATATTTAATGTGATTTTAATTACCTGGTTTAGAAGGAATGTAGATGTAATACTGATGAGGCCTCATTAGAAATAGAGAATACCATTCATTGATTATAAGCGATAAATGATTTTCGTGATTTTGTTGGGATTGAGGTTGGATAATGTTTTGAAAATCATCTGTGATCGAAAAAAATCTGTTGAATGTAGAAATGCATACGCGAATTAGGTATTTAAGTTATCGATCGAAATTTTCTCAGCAGTGAAAGCAAAACATGGTGATGTAATCTGCTCCGAATCGTAGTTCTGAAATGAGTTTTTTTTGTTATCAGACGTATGAGGTATTTAATTAAATGATTTGTGATCGATGTAGATTGATTATTTAGTGCTGATAGTACTGTTTTTAAATTCTAATCGACTATGCAAGATTGAGGTGGTGAGGATTTATTGTATTGGCTGCAAAATAGATCTTGTTCGTTGTTTGATTGTTTACTTACATCAAATTTGATATTTTTAAATTGAGATATTCGGTCCAAGCGTCTGACATGAATTTATTTTTGGCTATGATTGTTGGAGACTTGGTCTCTTGTTGTCTCAATTTTTGTCGAGAAATTTCTGAAATCTCTTCTGTGAAATTTTTATTTGGGTAATTTTAATTGAAAATTGGAAAATAAATCATTTAAATTTACTCTGACCAAAAAATCGTTTGAAAAAAATTCAAACTGTATTTTTTCATATTGAAAAACCAACTCATTTTCATTTCCTATGTTGAAAATTGCATTTTCAAGTGAAAGATATTAAGTTTGAGTTTCAGTGGAGCATTTTTGAAAAAGGGCTTTTCCGTACTAAAACAGGACAAAAATGAAGTAATTTTTTTACCAGTTTTCATTGGTGGTCTATTCACAAAACCGCGATTATTATTTTTCTAACTCTCAAGAGGGCGAGGGCGGGCTTCGAAATATTTATGTAATTACGATTTTTAGCGAAATTGCTCAACTTTGAAGGCTCATATCTCGAGATAGGTTTTACTTGGGGGAAACTTTTTGCGGGATCTGAGAGAGAATTAATAGGAGATTCAAATTCGATAATCACATTTTACAAAGTTCAAAGTTGAACCTTTGGTTGGCAAAAAGTTCAACTTTCAAGATGAGAACAAAAGATGAAAGCTACCATTTAAAAATCTGAAAAAATTACAGTAAGTAGCCCTTTTTAGCCTCTTTTCAATCAAAAAATTTTCAAAATGATAACTCAAGACCCCTGGGGGTATAGGAGTCCACAATTTTGACCAAAATTCAAAAAATCGAAAAAGTGGAGTAGCGCATCAATTTCTGCTAATTTGAAGGCGCTGATTTCGAATGTGTACTTGGTTTTTTCATCCGACCCCTCTGAACCCTGATTATTAGTCCCCTTGAGAGGATCAAAATTCGAAAATGAAAAATAAAGTGTGACTTGTCGTTTGTCAGGTATTTGAGGGCACAGAGTTGGTATATTTGCTTATTTTTTTGGATTTGACTCTTCAGTGCCCTCCTTGCCCCCAATTTTTGGAAAAATTATGTTGAAAAATTAAAATGGCTTGTGGCGTATCGATTGGTACTAATTTGAGGGTGTAGAATTCGAATATAAACTTACATTTTGATTTTACCATTTTCCCCTGCTCCGACCAAAAGATATGTACGATTAATTTTGGGAGGGAGTCGATTATACCATGAGGAAGGGAATAAAATCAGAAAGTAGGAAAAATTGAATTTCTGGTCTGAAAAAATTCTGAAAGTTTTAAAAAAGGGCATAGAAGGAAGATCTTGATTTCACCTTATTCATTCAATATCATAACTCGGTATTTCTGATGAGAAGAGGGGCGAAGGATTCTGCTTATGGTTATTAGCTGTCTTCACGTATGTACTATTTTTTAAGAAATAGTCGAAAATTCATTATGTTTTGCCAGTTGAAGAATTTTGTATCAGCATCAACTCTATTGTAGACTTTGAAGTCTTTTATGCGATCGAAATAAATTAAAATTTAAAACTACTGGCTCTCCTAAATTGTAGCTCGGTAGTTCTAGCTTTAAAATAAATCTGAAATAATTTTTGTAAACCGCTATCATTGCCTTCGTGCCTTCTCTAAGAAAATCAGATAAAGGAAATGTATTCTTTTTGAGCTCTGCGCACAAATTTTCAAAAATAATTTTCGTAATAATGCTTCAGAAATCAGATATTTTTTTTCAAAATAATAGAAATGTTGATTATTCAAGTTTTCATTCGCCCTCAAGTAATTTTTTTCGAGATTCAAACCAAAATTTTTCAAAAAAAAAATATAATAAAAATGAAAAGCAACCCCAAAACAAAAAATTTAAAAATAAAAATAATTGATTTCGACATGAATGCTGATGTAACATCATCTCATCACTGAATAAAGATGTTGAAAGCTCTATCGTAAATATTTCCAAAAAAAAACCACAAATTGATATTATTTTTATTTAGTATTTTCAATAATTCAAAATCAAAAATAAAATCTTTCGCAAAATCGCCAAACGAATAGAGAGGAAACGAAGTAAACACGAATGAAATCGTGTTTGTAACCGACCTAATCCGAGCATTTCCGAAAACCTACGATAAACGCTGGTAGTGGTAGATGGTAAACGCTGGAGCTTGATTTCTGATTTTTGTTTGTTTGTTTTTTATTTTACAGTTGTTCGTTGTTCTCCGGCGATCGTTTAGTTTACGTTTACGGTGACTAAGAGTTAGAAAGTGCGAAGATTGTCACATTTTGATCAAGATATTAATTCAGTAACGTTTTACTACCTTCAATCTATATGTATATCAAGTACGTATTAATAGCTTACAATACTACACTACATCTTAACTCTGTTTACGTATAAAACACGTGTTTTAAAGTGATATCGTACTACTTGTTGCTTCGCCATGTATAACCGAACGTTTTGGCGGCAGTTAGCGGCAGTATACATATGAAAATAAACTATCGACGTGATGAGAATATTCCGATGAACATTGAAGTTGAATAAGAATCAGATCCGTTGGTTTACTCTCTTTGTAATCTTGGTGGATGTTGGTTTGCTAAACATTCACTGTAAGGCCAAAGAAACATTATACATGAGTGGGGTTCGAATTACGTTTGCTAGAGTTACAAAAACGTAAATTTTCTGCCATTTGTACATAAATTTTTTCAGCGAGCTGACGGATCACAATGATTCTGGTTCCTTTGATGTGAATATGATTCATCTTTAGTAATCTGATTGTATATAAATTTATTATCGAATGTAAAACTTGAGCTTGTAATGTTGAATTCTTATTATTTTATTTCTAATAATTGTAAATTTTTGTTTCTATATTGCAGATCATCTGATATGAAACCGAAGCCTGAAAAGCAACCCTGTAATATTAATCTAACGAAAACTGCCATCATTGAAAAAGGTATTCTTTAGCTTCATCTAAACGAAACACAATCGATACAGTATTTTTACAATTATTTTCAACATTTGCAGGAAAATCGCCCATCTTCGATGTAGAAATCACTGGCGGCTGGACAATCAGACCGACTCGAAATCAGAAACTCGTTGACCAAATCTATCATTTTTCTACATTCTTCTGTCTGATTATTCTAGCTTGTTATATTATCGCCGTTCATACTTTGTTATATTACGAGACGCAGGATACCGCCAGCCTTAGAAATAAAGTTGATTACGCTTTCACCTTGAACGATGAGCTGAAGAACCGACTGCAGTCGTTAGAATTCACCGTGGATGGTTTGAAACGAGATACGAAATTGTTAAGAAATGAATTAGAAAAAAGTCGGCGTAGCTGTGAGAATCATCTTCGTCAACGACGATCAGTTTCCGAACAGAAAGATGTACAACCTCGTAAAAAGAACCGACGCGAACGTCCCAGAACAATTGGTAAGTATTCAAATAAGTATTCCGGTCATTCGTTCGCTAGTGTTTATCTTGGTTCGTTGATCGGACGAAGGTATTTGATGGTTATATTTTGTAGTATCGTGGTTTACGAAAATGGTACAGAGATGTCGAATGGTTTACTTACGTTCGAGGGTGTTGACCTGATTGAAATTATGAATTGATTTGAATAAATGTATTTTCAATAAAGTAACGCAGAATTTTTATCATTTTTTTGTTTGTTTTACAGAAAACGTTGCCATACAATTTACACCGTATTATGGAATGCACTACGAACGTAATCCGATGGAAGGTAATTTAAATATTTTCAATTTGAAACTATTCAAATGATTAATTGATTATTCGAAATTTTTTTCCAAATTCGATATTTAAACTCAATTTACTGTCGCAGGTGTTTTAGGTCCGTGGATTAGCGATCGAGATGCTGTTGGTCGAAATGAGGAAGCTTTTGGTGTGCAGTATAAATTCCACGACCGTCAAATTCAGATTACCAGAAGTGGATTATACTTCATCTATTCTCAGGTGAGATGACCAAGATCGAAAATATTTTTATGCCCGAGAAAATATCAATTTTGAGAGATGATTGAATCAGCTTTAGTTCAGAAATTGTCAAAATAAGGTTTGGTAAGATCAGAATCACCAAGGTGGAAAATATTTTTATGCCCGAAAAAATATCAATTTTGGAAAGTAATCGAGTCAAATTGTCAAATATATTTATGTCTCGTGCTTCAGTTCAAAAGGCATTGTATCATTTTTCGTCTCGTGTCATTGCTGTACTTTTCGATACGTTTTCAAACCAGTTTAAATTTTGAAAATCAGTCACGTGATTTTCCTCGTGTTACTAATTAATTTATCAAAATATTCGATGATAATTATAAATAATAACTCATTTCTTTTGCTAAATAATGACTAATTATGTTTTCTACTTTTTCAGGTAATGTACGCTCCTATTAAGCATCGTAGTACGGGCTTTTATTCCATAAATCTGATCAGCGCGACGAACACGACCGAAGAACCTCCTAACGACGCTATAGCCGCGTGTTCCGTCAATCTGCACAATGTGGCTTTTGATCAGAGCTGCTTTACGTCGACAATTCGTTTACTTCGTTCCAACGATACCTTATATTTGCAACAAATCACGAACGATACTAAGATAAAATTCGATGCAGATTCGACATTTTTTGGATTAATTTTACTAAGCGAGTCGTAATCTGATATGATTTATTTTTCAATTCTCATTTTCCTTCTTGGTCTTTTTTATACAGATTTAATATGCATTTAAGTTTCTCTACGTATTTCGAGCTGATACATATCTACTTTGATATTTTATTTCGTAGCTCAATGTGATCATTTGTGTGTGATCGTGACGTCGAATTATTCGTCGTTGGATCGTTCTTTTTTGATTAATTATTACGCTTATTTCTTAATTTTTTCAATTTTTGTATGTGATATTGGGTGCTCGTAGCTTTCAACTCGGTATTATTGGTAATTTTTTTTTCGAAAATTGGCATCTCGCGTATTTCTAAATGATGTCGAATACCATATTGTGATCTCTTTTTTAATTCGGTTTGATTTTTAAAGTTATGATTGAACTAATACGAAAGGTTTTGATCTCGTGAGGGGGTTGGGATAAGCTGTTATGTTCCTGTTTTGTAAATTTTCCAATACAATGATGAATTCATCGTGAAAATTCCAAGTTACCTTCTTTTTTTCTATTTACGATGTCGACAAAATTTAAACCTGGGGTGTTCATTTTTAATACGTTTTTTTGTGGTATTTTTTTTTCTTTTTACTCATCGTTGATTGTGTAATCGTTCGTAATCACCCTTTTTATGATTTTGTTTTATATTTTATTTTTCATGTACGAATTGTTGGAGCAATGATGCTCATCTGTGATTCAGTGTAATAGTATTTGAAGGGTGGTTTTCAGAGGAAGGGAGTTTTTTATTCATGTAATATTATCTTATTTTATGTAAAATGGGCTAAATTTCGCCTTATATTGCGGGTATACTTTTAATGTGTTGTATAAATGTGTGCGAACGTGGTGCCATACTTGAGCGAAATATATTAAGTTAGGTTTATTGTAAAGGATTTAAATTAATGATGCTCTTTTTAATAAAATTTTTTATTCATTTTTTAACCGATCTAAAATTTAAGTATGATTTGTTCATGTACCGATTTAAATTTTTGTTGTAAATTTTTTTTTTCGTATGTTTTTTCATTTTTTTTACTGGTTGATACGAATATCAAGCTTTTATTCTTGAAATACTGATGGTAGGGGAAAGAGAGGATCAAGTAATATATTATTAGTAAGTTCGGTAGTATTTGCAAATGAATGGTATTTTAATTTTCCGAAAATTTTGAAAATATTTCCATCATTTTCAATAGGAATTTTATGCAGGAAAGTATTACAAGGTGTTTTCCCCCTGTAATCTGATAAAAATTATTTTTAGTATGTATCCGAATGATTTTTGGCTTTAGCTCATGGATTTTTTCTTCAATTTTCGACTGCTAATTCATAATTATTGTCTTTCTTATTCGTTTTGAAATCATTAAAACCATGTTCTCGAAAGTTGACTTGAAATGATTCTTTGGGGTCTATTTTTGTAATGATCCAAAGTTTGAAAAAATCAGTTTCTCATTTGAATTTTGAAATTTTATTAGACTGAAAATTCGTATGTATAATTTTTGCCAGAATCTGTAGTTAGATACGTATGCATAGTGAATAATCTTATAAGAAAATAGTAACGTTTAATTCTCATAGGGAAAGTATTGCGTAAATGTCATAGAAGCCAAAAAGACACTCGT
Organism: Pseudococcus jackbeardsleyi; assembly: GCA_038380155.1. NCBI lineage: Eukaryota > Metazoa > Arthropoda > Insecta > Hemiptera > Pseudococcidae > Pseudococcus > Pseudococcus jackbeardsleyi. The sequence continues at coordinate 60,056,151 of CM076242.1, forward strand.
TTAGAATGAGTGCGCCACTGACCTGTCGGCTGACTGATTGCAATGTGATGATGAGTAGATGAGTCAGTCTGTCGATTACGTTGTAGGTGATTCATTATCATTACAACACCGGCAGTCGGCATAGTGATGACTCATGTCAGGTAGACAGTCACCACACATTGCAATCTAGTCAGATAATATAGGAATACATTGCTCAGTCAGGTGATTCATTTCGGCATTCCGTAAAAGGGCTGGGGTCGAATCATTTCATAATGATTCCTGATTGGTCAATTCAAAATGGTATACTTTACTTCTCGCAAGGAAAGTATGTCGTAAAATTGATATAAGGAAGTGGCGCACCACTAAACCCTCAGTTGGTGGCCGACACCGGTTCTGGTCGGATGTCTGGAGCCTTCCCAAAGGCACCGATCCACCAGATGGATCGGAAGTCAGGTGCCATCTTTCCCCTGCACTCCCGTTGGCCTAAGTCCAATTTTTTGTTGGCAGCTGGGAGTGCGGGTGGTCTTCCACTGAAGGGAGGTGAAGTACTCCTGTGTGAGGTCGGCCATTTTTGCTTTGCAAAGATGGCCGACCAAAAGATTCCCTCGGTTAAGGGCTCTCTGTATTGCAATTTCTTTCGTCAAAGCCTTTTTTCCAGAGGGAATCTAAACGGAGTACTTTGCTTCTCGCTAAGGAAGTATGGGGCAGAATTTATATAAGGCCGACGCGCCCAGGGCGGGTGGTTGGGGGACCGGACGGTGGGAGACTATGCTTGTCCATTACCCCACCCCCCTCACGATTTTAACTCCTTGCTTCCCCTTTTCCTTGACAATTTTAATAAACGTGAAATCAAAATTGTTTGGGGAAGAGGACCCCTTGGGGAAAAAGAATCCTTTGGGAAAGGTAGATACTTTGAAGATTCTTTCATATAATGTACTATTAGTTTATTAGTTCCAATAAATTCATAGAGATAGCGCCACTTATATCGTTTTGACTTACTTTTACTGTCATCATAATATTAATTTGAGTTACTTTTTATAGATAGCGCCACATTGTAATTTGCCTAAGTTGTGTAATAAAGGACATTCTTGAAATCTTCTTCTGCGTAATTTCATTGCAAAATCCTCGCCGTATCTTTACAATTACAAGGAAAACTCAAAATCCCATTCAATGACGGTAATAAAACAACACAAACCAAAACCAAAACTTTATTTATTCTTTGACTCAGTGGCAAAAAAAAGGACAAACAATCTAATATTTAGGTTTTAACCGATCTGGGTTAAAAAAAACACTGTCGGCCGCTCGACAATGAAAAAAACCGTGATCGGTTATCACATCTTAAAAATTTAACGCTACATTTAAAAACAATTACATAGAAATGATGAATATAAATACTACAGTCCCACTAATTCCCAAATTTATGCAAAAAAAAAATTAGCCTGGGTACATACATCTCTCGTGAACATTAGAAAAAAACCTCGAAATAGTAAAAAAAAACAGCCCACTTACAAAAAATTTTGTCAAACCTCAATCTAATATCTACAGAAAAATGAATCAAAAAATTGCTACGTTGCCAAAAATAGGTGATTTCCAAAATCGAAATGGATAAATAACTTCCGAATGAAAACCTCAATGATTTTATCGTAACAAGATCGAAAAAAATACAAAATTTTTCACCAGAATACCCCAAATTTTCTCCATATGACCAAAATTTTTTTTTGAAATATTTAGAATACAGACGATCCGTTGCAGCGGCCAACACCGCACCTTCAATTACAACAAAGGTCGTTAAGGAACCCAGATCAACACGCCCACTTGCTCGCATCATTAACCTGGGATGTTGACGAATTCAACAATGAGGCCACTTCAAACCAGCTCACTTGCATACATCAAAATGGTGTGAAAAGTTCACTCGCCACGGGTTATGTTGCGAAAAAAAAAACAATCCTTACCTACAAAACTAAGAAGCAACATACTATTCACAAAAATACAAATAAAAAAAGGTATACAAAAGAACAGACATTTCGTTGGCCTGTAATCATAAAGGTCTGGAAGAAATTTTAGTTCCTTGCACAGTGCCGCCGCTGATCAAGCCAGAGTCTCAACCAACTGCCAAGCACCCACATAAACCCTCCACCAGGATCCTCGCAAACAGTCCGGTAACAAAAAAAAATCAAAAACAATATGTTCCTTACCATCGAATGTCTGATCCTAAATCCGCAGACTGGAGGATTCGGCCCGGCACCCCCGCACGGACGCCCTATTACGGCACTTAATCGAAGACCGCTACTACAAACTCGAACACAGGCTTCCTAGCTAAGCTACCTAAAAGGGTAGACGCCTATCCACTCTCACCAGCCGCTCAAACACCATTTTTCGTAGACATCAGAAACTGGGGTCGTATTCTTGAAATTTGGCTATGAGAGTTATCAAAGTTACGAGTACTGCGCATACTTTTTCCCCGGAAAACGTATGCGCAGTACTCGTAACTCCGATAAATCTCATAGCCAAATTTCAGGAATACGACCCCTGATCAAAATCGTAAGGGATTTTAGTTCAACTTTATCGGCGTACCCGGTCAGACCGAAAAAGAGAACTGCGCAACTTTCCTGTGAAAGCTGCGATCTTTTGGGAGCCAAGCTCAGGCCAAGAGATGAAAATGATTAAATTTCGCATTATCAGTTCTTTGCGGTGCTGCGGTGACGGCCACAAACACCGAACTGGTAAAGTTGGACAGACCTAACCAATTGAAAAAACCAAACGGGCCCTACACTCACACAGTTGAACATTTGACCAGCGATTCAAACGAACTTCAATTGTAATTAATACATGCGATGCTGACCGCCCCTCCTACCCTTCGTTAAATACGACCCTGGCGTGTAGCGCTACCCGAGCCAAGAACGAAACTGCAATATTCTCAGTATTCTCGGTACTATCGCACCAGGCATCAGTATAAAACTCCGGGTCTCTTCCGATGTCGTGAGGTTTCCAGGTTCACACAGATACCGACATCGGCGCGACGAAATTTCAACAGCAGACTCTTCTTTCCGCAGCACCAAGCCTGCCGTGGAAGAATATCTGAGGTCTCTTTTGCGATCAACCGGGCCGGCTGGTGCCCGGAGATCAAGAGACCGCAGCCACCCCCGATTCGTGTTTGGAGCTGACTTGCAACTCCATCAGAACCTGAGGGTTTCACCGATGCCATTCGACATCGATATTCTCTATCTACTTTACCCCCATGTTTGCCAAAATTGTTTCCTACTCTATACTCAAAACCCATAAAAAAGAAAAAAATCGCGGATTTTAATTAATGAATACGATTGATTTACGCACCAGATGAGTAATAAAATTTTGAAAAAAAAAACCACCGAGTAATATTTCCGGTCATGAAACAGCCCTCGAAACCCTATCAAAATGTATCCCCTTACGAATCAAACAAATTCCTAAATCCGAACCTAATCTTCCCTACAAGCGAACAAGGTAACACGTAACACAAATTAAAAAACCGAAACTTAAACGCTACTTAATACTTAAAATTATTCTAGAATACGTTGAATTCTGGAAGATAGCTTGAAAACTGCATAATTGGGTACATCGATGAAACATTGCTGGTTCCGCTCGAAGTATCTTCAAGTCATTGTCTGGAATGGTTTGAATCTTGCGAGCCCGCAGCTCAAAAATAGCATACTCGATGGCGCATCCTGGAGATGTTTCTGGTTCCAGTCAAAGCATCTGCAAATCAAAATAAATTTCAACATTAGTAAGTAATTAATTTAGGTATTTCAATTTTAGAAAAGATAAAATTACGATAAATTGAAATACGCCACTGAACCGAACATTTTTAGAAAGTTGGATTATTTTGTATCTTTCAAAACCTTTTTTTTCATTTTTACAATCATGCGTGTTTTTTGGTACCGTTGAAATTTTCCCCAATTTTTTTTTCTTATGTAATCCGGGGTTATCTCACAAATTGGAAAATTGGTATTACATTTCTTCACTGTCAAAATTTTTACACGTATTTTTTTTTACGAATTTGAATTTCTTCCTTCACTTTCGAAATTATTGTCACTTATATTTTTCTCCACGTCAAAATTTTCACACTTGTTTTGTAATTTTCTTAGAATTAAAAAATTTCTTCTTCCTTCGTTACTGTGCTAAAATGTTTACATTTCCCCCAATTGAAGAAAATAACGCAGATGGCAACAAATAACAATAAATTGTATTTATGCAAGCATAGTCAATGTCAAAAACGTTTCTCGAATAAATCCTTTTGCTAGAATTCGCAATTTTCTTTTACATTTTTTCAATTATCTTTTGAACTTTTCCAACGTTCTCAGCAAAATACCCGGATTCGTAGTCAGCGACCCGAACTACCTATAAACTAATTCCAACCGCGTACAACGAATAAAAATTTTCCAGTCTTTTTGGAAGAAAATGAGTTGATTTTTAGGACCGGAAAATTTTTATTCGCCAACCGCGGTCGCTGAACACGAATCCGGCGTCGAATTTTCGATTCGGCTATCTGTTTGACCGTTATTTGCAATTCAATTTCGAATTTACCGAATTTTCTCGGATGAATATTATCTCGAAAACGCAATCTCCAAAGGGAAAATCGACGCCAGATTCGTGGTCAGCGACCCAAAATCTAGCTCGTGCACAAATATTTTCCGTGTCACTGAGTAATAAAAATTTTCCAACTTTCCTGAGCAAATCTCTCGAAATATGGAATTTTTTTCACCAAACGCTCTTGGATTGAGTTTACAGGTACCTAGATTTAGAGTCGCTGAACATGAATTCAACGTCGATTTTCGGTTTAGAAGTCGTGTTTCCGAGTTATTTGCCCGGAAAAGCCAGAAAACAGTGATATGGAAAATGTTTACTCATCAAATGCGCTTGGATTCGGCCTACAGAAAGATTTTGGGTCGCTGAACACGACTCCGGCGTCGGTTTTCAGTTTGGAGGTTGCGTTATCGAGATATTCGCCTGGAAAAGTCGGAAAATTTTCAAGGCCCAGTGACATGGAAAATTTTTATTCACCAAATGCGCTTGGATTTGGACCAAAGGTAGATTTCAGGTCGCTGAACACGAATTCGGCATCGCATTTTCAATTCGACTATTATTTTGACCGTTTTTCGCAATTCAATTTCGAATTTTCCGGACTTTTCCGGGTGAATATTTTGAAAACACAACTTCCAAGCTGAAAACCGACGCCGGATTCGTGCTTAGTGATCCAAAATCTAGCTGAAGACCAAATTCAAGCGCATTTGATGAATAAAAATTTTCCATGTCACTGGGTTTTAAAAATTTTCCGACTTTTCCAAGCGAATATCTCGAAAACGCGGCTTCTAAACGAAAATCCGACGCCGGATTCATATTCAGCGACTCAAATTTAGGCTATTAAACCCAATTCAGGTGCGTTTTGTGCCAAAAATTTCCATATTTCGAGATATTTGCTCGGAAAAGTCGAAAAATTTTCATGACCCAGTGATATGGAAAATTTTCATTCACCAATGGCGCTTGGATTTGGTCTACAGCTAGATTTTGGGTCGCTGAACACGAATCCGGCGTCGGATTTCGGTTTGCAGGTTGCGGTACCGAGATATTCGCCTGGAAAAGTCGGAAAATTTTTATTCACCAAATGCGCTAGGATTTAGTTCAAACGTAGATGTTGGGTCGTAGAACACGAATCCGGTGTCGGATTTTCATTCAAAAGCCCCGTTTCCTTTAGAATACTTTGCCTTCAAGCGTATCAACATTCAAATTCGTCAACAATCAATTCCGAGCAGTTTCGAACAAAATCATCTAAACAAATTAAACACACGAACCAGACTCAATCCGTCGTAATTTCATCTCCAAGCAAATTCTTAGCGGCAAATTTCGTCAACTGCTTCGGTAAGGATTTCCTAACATGGTACATATTGAAATTCGCTCCCATTTCATCCATCTGTATCACTGCAAAAAAAAAAATCATGAATTGATGTCGGAATGAGATATGATTCACAGTACAAATAAATCAACGATTCTTCATCCCGTCCCACATTGTCCATCTTTTTCTTATTCTTTTCCCTGAAAACACTTGGAGAAAAACAATAACAAAAACGCAGAGATACTGCACTGCACAATATCCTACGGAAAAAATTCTACAATTGGTCACAAAATTTAACACTACAAATCACAAAATTGATACTCGTGGAAAAATCGAACAAAATGAACAAAAAACCCGTCTAGGACTGTGATAAAAAAAATTCCAACATTACGAGCACCACCGAATGTAAACTTTCAAAAATTAAAAAACAATTTGCAAACAGGTTATTGAGAAATATTCTCAACTCAAAATTGTGCTGAAGTGAATAAGATAGCATCAGCAGCTTCTAACGAAATTGTGAATGATAAATTCGCACGATTTTTCGATCTTTGTACTCTTCAGCAGTGATTTCGGAAAAAATCATCACAACTTACGATTATATCAAGGCACACAATTACGAAATTTGTTGCAATTTTACCTTCGGGCAAATATTTCGTTGATTTTTCAGCGATGAATTTGTAGTCTACTGCAATGTGATCATATTTCAGCTCGGATGAGTTGAATTGCACACGATTCGTTCATCCATTTCATTGAAAGAAAAGCAGGTCTTCGCTGTCGTTTTCGTGATAAGTTTATTGGATTCCTGGATGATTCGTCGTCATGTTCTGCTGTAAAAAATAAAAAAGTACGTAAGAACCAAATTAATCACCATTTCACTAGAAAAATACCAAAATACATTAAATTGAAAAAAATTCCAACTGATTTTTTTTTTTATTTCAGAAATGATCTGCTCTAACTTTCCGAAACCAATTTTTCAAAGGTTTTTCAGACAATGAAATTTTCCATATGATATTTACGAAGCATGGAGGAGGAAGTAGTTTTCTGTGTGTGATGAATTCACAACTCGAAATTGTGCAGAAGAATGATTTTCAACTGCATGTCGTTTTGAAGAATTTTGATCATAATTCAAAGATCACAAACTTTACCAGATTTCAGATGTATTTTTCTGGCTACAAAATGGAATCGAATCGAATTCAATTCTGAAATTTTTAGACACCCTTCTCCCTTACACAAAACTACGAGGATTTGAATTGATTACGGAAAAACTTCACGAAATCCAGTTTTATAGATAATGATGAAATTTTTAAAAAATGAACGTTGAAAATTCATATTTGAAAATAATATTTATGTACATATAAATTTCAATCAATTCAAAACCTAAGTAAAAAAACTGAATAACAGTCATTTTCATGAAAAAATATTATCGAGTGATCATATCATTCAATTGAAATATACGTAATCGGAATTTCTCCAAAAATAATTTTTCCATGGGTCGCGAATTTCTTCATAATTTCAAAACTTTTTTCAACCTCGTAATCGGAATCAACGATCCAGAATTATTGTTAGAAAACCAACTCTTTTATCAGGAAATTGCGGATCTATTACCTATAAATCAAAATAATTATCGAAGCAAAAATTTGACGTAGAAAATAAAGATTTAAATGGATTTTCGGAGCGCAGTGAGATTTATTTGAAAAATTCATAACTCAATGGACAAAGACGATAATTCATTCAAATATCAATTTTTTGGGCATTGCAATCAACTAAAAAAATGATAACAAATTAGTCAAAAAAAGCAACAATTTCTCCGAGTGGAGCAAGGACGACATTTTTCGGAAAATTTATACTTAATTAAATGAGTATCTCTATGTTAGAGTTTCAAACGATTCCAAAATTCCTATCACTCCCAGATTTTAAAAAAGTAGGTATTTCGTCAGACCCATTTTTATCATGTTCGTCAGAATTCATACTACCGTGTTTACCAAAATTTCAAGATCAAAAACGAAAATTTAATGATATTTTTTCATCAAGTTTTTCAAACATTACACCAAACTGAATAGAAAGGCATATACTCGACACAAATTCACAAATCCAGTTCCAATTTCCAAGACCATAGGTAGATTTTTGGTCTCTGAACACGAATCCGGCGTCGGATTTTCGATTCGAACACTCCTTTCGCTGTAATTCGCAATTTCTTTCTGCATTTTTTCCATATTTCCTTCAAAATATCTTCAATTTTTTCAGGCGAATAACCTGAACAAGGTGCTTCCGGGCTAAAATCCGACGCCGGTTTTGCGTTCAGTGACCAAAAATCCATCTCTAGAAGGAATCCGAGCGCTTATCAACAATAGAAATCTTTTTGTCCAGAAATCGAGTCAACGAAAAATTTTATTTTCGATCATCCTTGGATTCCGAGCGTGTGATCGTTAAAGAGCAGATAATTCTTAGCCTGTTAGCCATTGATAAGCAATTACCGTGAATTGGCATTCTTGAAGTAAAAATGAAATATAGGTCAAAAGAGGAGAGGAAGTGAAATATTAATACACTTACCATTTACTTGATGGGTAGCAAATACAAATCAACCAAAAGACCGAAGACCGGAAGGGTGCATCTGAGGTGTTCCAACGACTGATCGAGTTCCACTGCGCTCCATTTGGATACTGAAAAAAAATTATGATCGCTGGTATCTCGACGAAGTAGCATTTTTTATCAGAGGCCATCTCGAATCTGTTAACAGAAAAAATACCAACGTAAGATTAGAAAAAGAATTTTATAATAAGAGTCAAGAGCCAAATTAAAATCTACACATTTAGTTGAAGTTGAAGAATCCATTTTAGGCAAATAAAAATTATTAAAAGATTAGGAAAAAAAACCGTATAAAATGCTGAAAACATTTTTCAAATTTTTGATCACAATTTTCATTCTTCTCTGGGCATATGAAAAAATAGATTTCATTATTACTATGTAGGTACTTCAGAAGAAAAATATAAAAAATTTCAAATGAATTATCAGTTTTTTCTAGAATTGGTATGCTCCGACTTTTTCAACTTTCCTAAATCAATTTGTCGAAATTTTCAGACATTTTACATATGATATTTATGAATCATGGAATTCATGGAGGAGGAGTAATTTTCTCGGGTGATGTGTTTACAACCTGAAATTATGCAGAAAAATGATTTTAAATGCGCATTGCTTTAAAGAGTAGGGGGAGAGGGAATATGCTCGACATAAATTCACAAATACACCTTCGTCTCGTATCCTTCATAAATACAGGAAAGTGGATGGGTACCGCTACAAAGCAAAATTCCATTATGCTGTGTACTTTAAATCAAGTAGTGGAAAACAAAGGAGTAGAAATAAAATTTAAGATGATAATTCGACGAATTTTTAAAAGAATCTAGACATCAAGAGCTGTAAAATGATAAAAAAAAACCGTGGGATTTCGTGAAAATATATTCAATATTTTTTATTATTTGATGGAAGAATAATGATCGATGACATAAACAAATGCAGCACCTTTGTAAAATAAAAAAACGATAATTGTGACCACATGATTCCTCGCGCATTCAGGACACTCAGAGAAATTTTATAGCGAGGTGCAATTAACCAAAAGAAAACGCACGTTCATAAATTTTTTGAAGTCGAAGTGGAGAGAATACACAGATTAAATCAAGTTTATGGAAGGCATTTTGCAGGAAAAAAACTCGTAGCAACGAAAAGCCAGGAGTTCAAATTGTACTCATTTTGCATCCGATTGATTTTCACCCATTCAACTGGAAAATTTGAAAAATACGTGATTTCAATGAAAAAAATTCAAAATTCGATTCCATTCAAAAACTCATACTAGCGTTCAAAAAATCGACGATTTTCAAGTTTACTGAGCGTATCCAAGTTCATTTTTTTCCCATTTCGAATACTTTTATTTATTCCATTATACATTCGCATTTCAAAAAAACTCATAAAAATCTATCAAAGGAGGCAAAGATTGATAGCAAATTTCAATTGTGCTTCAAACTGTCGAATCCTACCACACAAGTACATAATTTTTTGAGTCTGCACCATTTTAAAGACATGCTAAAATGTCAAATTCATTCGAATTCGTAGTATCAAATATCAGAAAAGAAGATGTAGGAGGAAAGAAATTACCTAGAGTAAATTTATTCTAAAAAATTTCATATTCAAGCATTTTTTTCTCCTAGATTTTCCAAAAACGCTAGTTGAAGGTGTTTTATAGGTTAACACACAGAGAACATGATTTCATCAAGTATTATACAATATTGAATGCGATTTTCGGACACCAAAAATCAGGGCACACTTTTCATCACAAAAAAAAAACAAGTCATGCAGCCAAAAGTCAGTTCAAATTCGTTAAATACAATGAGAAAAAATTCAATACCCATTTGAGCTTAGCATTGGATAACAAAAAAATGACGAAATCGACAAAAATCTACGAATAAAATAGGCAGAAATTTTCATCAACAATCAACATCCTAAAAGTTTAGATAGGTAAAATAATCGAAATTCCTTTTTCGGTAAAATAAATTCGAATAATTTGGAAAATTTCAAATAATTTCGCTTAATAATGAGCTTTTTTCAACGTAGATGAATTTGAGAATGTGTCCAATGGTTGCAATTTATTCTGAGAATATTCTTCTGCCACAAATTCTTATACTCGGAAATACGTACTTCGCTCCGGTACGTATTTTTCAACAAGATAAAATGGTTTCTTTGATCTTTCCATTATCGTAATTAATATTCATACGACGAAATTAGGGTAGCGAAATTCATTTCGTAAATCCAACGAAAAATGACACCAAAAATGAATAGGTATGCTGGACACTCACCGCCGTGTTCATTTCCGAACACTTCATCGTGATAATTTCGGCTTCATTCATCTCCATATTTCACTGTGAAAAGAAAAAACAATACCAAATTAAAGAAAAATCGAGATCATTTTATAATTACCAACTAATTACATAGTAAGCAAATATTAAACATGAACAATTTCACAAAAAAATTTTGAAAAAAAAACAACTAGAATCGACTTGTTCGAAGAATAATATTACTCTAATTTCTTTTGGAATTTCAACTATTTCTTGAAACAAAATATTTTCCAAGTTTTATACGAAAAAGACTGCTAATCCACAAATCAAAATTATTTCGATATTTCGAGTGAAAATGTCATCAACTCGGGAACATTTCAAAATCTTCTGATCTCGTCTGGGGATTACAGAAAAATAATATCTAGTTTATTAATATTACGTTCAAAACATACAGTAGGTATCGAACTCTAACATTACAAAAAAAAAACATCAAATTTTGGTAATCACGTCTTACAGAAGAAAAATTATCAACTTTATGCATGCAGATAAAAAATACTGAATAATCATTCTTCTATGAATAAACTAAAATATTGAACCCTTTCTCTTTTATACGTAATTTTTTACTGTCCTAAATTCATTTTATACAAGGAAAATGAATAGGACAGCCGAAAATTGTCAAACGATATTTTTTTTTCACAAATACAATTTTCTTTCCCAAAAATTCTTACATTTGATCGTTGTCCATGAAATCGGGAAAAAAATCAACGAAACCTGAACGAAGCGAAAATGAAACAGAGACATCGTCCAAGTATATCGAAACAAATTCATCATCATTTTTCTAAAAATAAAATTATGTAAAAATCATAAAGCAGAATTTGACAACACCGTTGGTTATGAAAAATGGGATTTCCAAAAGTATAACAGCACTACAGATTGAGAGATATTTTGATTTTCAGGTAAAATTTCCCATACTGAAAAAATCCCCAATGAATTTATTCTGTTGCGCACATAAATTTGACCGATAACGAAGAAGCAACAAATATTCAAGAACATTCTTCAATACTGTAATGCCATCCATTTTAAATACGTACGACAAGAAATATCCGCGAAAATAAATATAGGTACACACCGGTTGTCAACATGAACTTGGTGTTTCGTCCTCCTCAGATGGGAAATCAATTGAAGTCGCTGATCCATAAAATCTTGATAAAACCGCCATCACAAATGAAAACAATATCGTGTCAGCAAGCTCAACGACTCAAAATGAACAATATGATGTGCAGCGCCGGCACTCGGACCATCAAGATCCACTGTCAACCAGTTCGGTAACATCTGATAACAAGTTAGCAATTATTTTTCAAAATTATGTATCAATCATCAAATCGAACTTTTCGATCAACATTATTTCCAAAAATACCTCAGGATCGATCCTGACCATCAAAATGAGAATACTTCTAATGATAGACTTGAAAATAAACGAAAATGACGACAACGTCAATGACCGAAAGTTACACGTTGCCTTCTGCCTTCACTCAGAAAATCATTCAAATTCCTACAAACTCAGACCATGGACGTGAAAACACTTTCAGACGACCATACCTACCTACATATCTATTCAGACCTACTTATCCATTTTTACATATAACTTCTAAGAAAAAAAAATCAATTTGAAAATTCAAATTCTAAAAAGACAAGAAATTCTTCACTTTCTTTTCAATTTCTTCAAATCTATTACATAAGATATTTTCACTTTTTGCTATTTCAGCTATAGATGAAAAAATATCCAATGATACGAACTATAACCCAATTTTTTTTGTAGAAAATAAGACAGACGTAATTATTTATTATCTTTTTCTAATTCAATCGAATGGTCATTTTTCGATCAACGGCATAATATCACTGTTTTCAAGTTTGGATGATTTTTAGTTTCATTGATAATACGCTGTCGATTTGAGATTTACAAATTTGCCATAATGCACTTCTTCAAATGATATCAGGGGTAGATGGAGGGGGTGGGGTACTCAGTGACGCTCGTATAAAAGCCAAAACATCTCCTTCCGCCCACAATCTTGCTTCGTTTCCGAAACGCTGAAAAATAGCATCTCATGCAATTTAGACGGAAAAGAATTTTTAATTTTGCACATATGTAGATGGATACATTGACTATCCATGATATAATAAAATTGCAAAACGAGAGCTGCCAAAATCGATTATAATTCGGTGAACAAATCCTTCCAAAAAAATTCCTTCAAAGAATTTCCACAAAACAAATGATTCAACATCGCACTAGAAATTAACCTAAAATACCTGCTCAATTATTCTTATACTTGACTTTTTACAATGAAAAAAGAAAAAAAAAATCAAAAACTTCAAAATTAAGTACAGCTTTTAGAAAAGCACAAACAATTTGTAAAAAAATCGAACTTTGGCACACACGTTTTTTTCAACTCGTCAGCGGCCACTGGCCAGTCGTCGTTCTCAATAGTTCGAAATAAGCGACCTTTCTGCTCTCATTCAATTCAATTTCTTCAAATCTACGTTTTTACATTTCAAATCATATCAGGTAAAAATTAATTTACTCACTTTTGGAAATTTCGAGTCCGAAGAAAAAAATATCGAACAGTACGAATTATGACGTCACGAAACTTGTAAACGACCGACTGCAAACTTCGAGGCATAAACGAAAGAACGAGAAATCTGAAAATAAAACAAAACATCGTGAGTCAGCATAAGTATTAGGTAAAAATGAGACATAAAAAATATACATTATCACTTTTCAGTTCAATTTGATGAGCTAAAACTACTTTTTTCGGAAAAGGGAAATTGTCATCTGATAATTTCTTGAAAAGTTCAACTCAGATGTGATGAAGGCGACAAAAAATTCACAGTGCAGATTCGGGTGGGATAGAAATACACTCGCATAAAAATAAGGATAATTCAGACAGTGAAATTGAAAACTCGCGAAACATCGGAGGAAAATACTTCCAATTTAACATACTTACAGCTATTCACGATGCTATAAAATTGCAAAACAAAAGGGTCGCATACGTCGAGTAAATTTGTGATTAGGTAGGTAAAAAATATCAACACGACTTGAAAATTAACAGTTTCATGAGATAAGAAAAATATTCAAAACTGGTACGAATTCTTACCTTGAGTAGAATAACGATGTATTTGGAGATGCCGAGCGTCATGTTCCGGTTGATTTTCATGTTAGCACAGATTGTATTACACTTCTCGGAAAACCTAATAAATACACAATACACATTAACATCACTCACAAGTTTTTTAACATTTGAACACGGTATAGCAAACAGTTAATCACAGAAGTAATTATATGAGGAGAAAATTCTACAAGATACTTAGATCAATTTTGTCAATAGCAATACCCATATCAATTAAAAAAATTACAGAATGCGAAAAACAACGAAAGATTGAGATCATAAAATAGAATCACGTACTTGAAACCAAACCAAACAATAAAGAAACCCCACCAAAAGGAGAAAACGGCTCGAATTTGCGAACGAAAAAACCATTAAAAAATTACCAGAACGAACATTTCGGAGGCTACTATCACGGTACGGTAGTCGATTGATCGGAAAATTTCACTCGGCTGCGATTTCTCAACACTGTTCAACTCACAAAATGCCATCATATCTCAAAATTACAACCGTTTCGAAACATGAATAATACTGAACAACTAAACACAAAAATAATGATGCAGAAAATGGCGTCAAATAATAACTCGTGAACATAGTTTCCACATTCCATAATCAAAACTCGCAATACCAAAGACAATGACGATCGTCTAACCGAGAACCGAATAAGTCGAGCTTCCAAAAAAAATCGTGCGAAAATGAAAACTCAAACTTACCCCATCCATCTAACGCTAACACCACATCAAGAATGTCATACATTTAACACGAGATACAAAAAATTTCGAATTAACAATTCAAAATGTTGAACTAAAATTGTTGAAATCCAACGACTAATTTCGAATGAATTTTCTAATAAAATACGAATAACACTGAATCACGAACAAAGAACGAATTATAGAAAAGTATTATTCAATAAAACTTGAGAGATTTATGACACAAAATAATACACTACCTTTGATGTTGCTGGTATTACGAGAAACGAAGGAACACCAGCGAATAAATTAGAAATGTAAATTCGAATTCGAGAGAAAACTACTACGTACTAAACTTCCATCATTTGAAAACCTATTCCGCACGAAATAACGCGAACGAGTAAATCAAGAACATTTAAAAATGGCGTCGCATTGACTCACGTTCATCATTCCATGTTACACAATGAAACACGCCACACGGCAAAATGATAAAGATTAAAGAAAAAAATCTGAAAGCAAACTGAAAATATTTGTGATTCCTGCATCGAGCGAGAACAAAGAAATGAAGACTTGTAGGACTCCGAGCCGAGCGTCCGAGCCGCTCATTGTCTGACAAAAAGCACAAAACCGGACGAGTCCACGAGGCGACGAATGATTCCACCCCTCTCAATCACCACTTCGTTATGTTAGTCACTCGCCAACTTATATTTGCGCATGCGCGCATTGTTTCACATTGTTTGTGTTGAAGGTTACGGGGTAACGAAAGCGATCAACGATCTACCGAATCGCCTGAATTCAGATTTCGGCACGTACAATATTGAAATTGGAAAATTCCATTTTGTAGTTGGTCTTTGTGCTTATGTTTGGCAATGATTATAAATAATTTAAAAAAATAACCGATAAGACTTATCGGAAAAATTTTCCAATTCGAAACTACACGCGTAAATGACGAATTCAAAGAAAATAAAATGACATTACTGGACGTAGGGGAGGAAGCTTTCTCAACAGAAATACACAAGAAAATCTACGACAGTTCAGGTTCATTTCTTAAAATCACGAATTTTCTATAACTGGAAGTGCGTGAAGTTGATTTGGTATAAATTTCATTTAAAAAAAATTCCAGTTTCAAGTTATCCCAATTTTACGAAAAATTGAAACCGAAAAAAAAAACATTAATCGACGCATTTTCGAAAATTACAAAAGCTACAAAAAAAACACCACATCAAGGCTTCATTCACCTACGCAAGGTTGCATTAAATAAATATCACAACACGGATATACAAAAAATTAGGCGACGTCGACGAAAACAGCGAATATTTTTCTCGGCTACATGAAAATACTACCAGCATTCAATTACTTTTCTGCTCAATATCAGCTATAAATTTAAAACATAAGTCGACGGTTTTCTCGTATTTTCCTATCATATTGCACTTGTAATCGGTTCTCGGATCCTTTTTTGCCCAGAATACCCAAGAGGCTCAATTTCTTTCTTCCTTAGGTAACTCTCTTAGAATACTCAAGTCTTTCAGCGTATCAATATTACAGTCAGCGATCAATTCTGAGCATTTTAAAATAAAATCATCGAAACGTAAAATACATACCACGAAGCAAACTCGATCCGTCGTAATTTCATCTCGAAGCGAATTATCTGCGGTGAATTCGGTCAACTGATTCGTTGAGGATATTTCTCAGCACTGTAACAAGTTAAAATTCACGTACAATTAAAAGTAGGAAATTATCAAAATGAGTCAATTTTTGTCATCGCATTGCAATACTCATTCAGTTACAAAATATAACAAATAGGGACATATATTGCAAATATGCAGAGGGAGGAAGTAGTGGTTCAATTCGTTTAACACACAAAATTTAACTAAACAGCGAATCGAAACAGTATCTATTTTTGAAAAAACAAATCACCATAAAATCATTCTCGTAACGAAAATACTAAAACATAAAACAAAAAAAAACCAGAGACATTTTTCTATAAAGAAGTCAAATTATAACTCAACAACGATTGAAGAAAAACACAGGAGAATTTTGCATTTTATTGAGAGGGGGAGAAGGAGGTGCATAGAACATTTCAAAGTTTTTAAAAGGGTTGACAGAAAACAGACAACGGGAAAATTAAAACACGAAGCATTTTCAGTGAAAATTATGAAACAAATCAAAACAAATCTAGAAAGAAATATTTTACAGAAAAATTGAAATTTCCACAAATTGAATTTTGAATTTTTCTTTAGAAACACCATCGAAATTTCTTAACTTTTAAACGAAAGAAAAAAATGGAACCCGCACGATTGTTCAAATGATTCGAGTTTCTTCCTTGACGAAAATACAAACTAAAATAGACGACAAATGCAAACAGAAAGGAGTAACGAATAAAGAAATAACCCACTAGGCAGTGGACACAGGTGAAATATAGAAACTTCATCATCTACGAAATTCAAAGTACTCACCTATTGAATTATAACGTCGTTGTCTAAGTATAACATTCTACGCCAATAATACATTTTTTTATCCTTCAATACTATATATCTATTGTTGATCTTGATTAGGCTGAATGTGTAAATGAAGCGTTGAATACGATTGTCTTCAAATTCGCAGCGAAGTAAATTCCACTTCCACAGAAAAGATATTCGAATAATTTTCAATTCAAGTAGATACTGCTACAAAACGGAAATTCGTGAGAAAATTGATGTTGCCTGTGCAAGAAAATTTGAACGAGTTCAAAATTACAAAATGATATATGGCTCGCGTTCACAATTAAAATGAAACTATACTTGACACTCATAATTTCGCGAAAACTATATAGGTCTGTAGAAATTATGTTTAAATTCCGATATTGATTTGACAAAACGAGCTAACAAAACAACATTCCTATTCATTACACAGCACGCTTTATAATCAATTCTCAGATTACGGAATCCAAAAAGTCAAAATACTTTAAAATACATTACAAAATTAATACCAAACTTGAATTGAATGCTTTGGCTCAAGATTCGATCTTCCATCAATAAAACGAAAGTGGGTACTTTGTAAGTTATTTCACATTCACGTATCCAACAAAACAAATTACTTACCACGTAAATTATACAAGTCGAGAAGACAATGAAAATGACGTAAATAAATATTATATATAAAAAAATGCACATAAACGCAATTAACGTAACTGCTAACTGACGCCAAAAATGACGCACATAATGGCGGACGAATTGCAAAGAAATAACAAACTTGAAAAAAATAAAAATGAGAACCCTTGCGCAATTTCAAACACAGGTCGTTTCTGATTGGTTATTTACTTTTTCGTTGTTTTTTCAACCACGTGAAGCGCTAGTAAAGGTTGGATTCAGTTTTTTTTTTTTTTTTTTTTTTAAATAGAGCTTCTTCCAAAATATAATTGACACTTCATTAAATTCATCTAGGATTTTATGAAGATCGATTGGACTGATTTTTTTGTAACTAAATTTTCGATTTAAAAAACGAAAATAATCTCCGATGCAAAACTTACTTATTAGGCGTAGTTCTCCCGGCGTAAAATATACAACAACGAACATTTATATTAGCACCGGCAAGTATCCTTCGAAGAATTCAGCATTCAGCATCCATTCGGATATTAACACTATTACGAAGCTTGACTGATAAGTTCATCTTTCTTGCAGGAAATAAAACAGAAATATTATTATCACACTTCATAAGTACATGCACAAAATCGAAATCATCATTGCTAATCAATCGAAAATCTCAACAAGCCGATTTTTACAACTCTTTACAGCGAAAACATACGAAGTGAATTTTAGCCAAGAAAAAGTAAACATCTTTCGAAATACGATTCCCTCAACCGAATTATTCAGTTCTTTCGAATAACTAATAAACTCATGCATAATCAATTATAATAGATACCGTACGTATACATCAAAGTATCCACTCACCTTGTCACATTTCGTTTCGCTATTTTAGTTACAGCAGAGTAATGATACTAACGCAGGATGACCATAATGGCATATTATTCACTTTCATAATCTCCAAGGACCGAGCAGTGGCGAGCAAGCAGCAACGAGATATCTAAAAATAGAAACGACTTAAGTAACTAAAACGAATCTCTATTCTTTATTCAACATATCAATGCAAACTTTAATGAGATATTAGATAAACAAGAAGAATGAAAAAATCGCAGAAGCTGATCCAAGCAACAACGTGAACAAGATAACATTCGATTAGGTACATTAAAACAACACCATGAAAAACAAAACACTGCAGAAAATTGCACGCACTATTCAAGATACTCAATTGTTACACACGCAATACATCGCCGAACCATTTATTCTAATTTGTTCAACCACAAATGTCTTATCACCTTATCGCTATACTTATTGCGAGCAAAATTTTTTTCCACCCAACTAATATCAATAGACTACCTAGCACTATACATTTTGAAGTTTTCAAAGATCATTACTGCGAGAGTTGGTTACAATATCCAGTACTACAATCGCGAATTTAAATCCAGAATCAGATCACAATGTAGAATCAACTAAAAAGATCATATTATTGTTACCGAAGAACTTCGAAGAAATTGACACAAGACAAAACACTAAGTACACAATGCCATTGAAAATTTCTCACCCATAACTCAATCTTACATAATGAATGCGAGAAAATACTTGACTCTCAACAAACGATCGACTTTCGTTTCAAATGATTTCCGGTGAGAAGAGTAACATGTAATCGCGAATTTTCAAATTACTATCATGAAATCGAATAAACACGTGAAAAATTTGCATTTCAATTTCAACAGTTAAAAAACAATTATAGGTACGTACTTACACCCAGTGAGAGTTGAAGAACTAATTGCGATTTTAAGCGACTTGACAACTTCATGATCACGAATGAATACATTATATCAAAACGGTCATATTATACACACATAACAGTAAACGTTCCTTCAGTATAAGAGTGAAGATAAGATATCACGACACAGGAACGTAGGTATCACAAAAGAAGAAAAAACACATACCAATTCCAGAGACATTATAAAACACGAACTACGAACTGTAAATTATTCATCGTTACTTATCAAAATTTATCAATTCATCATTCCTTACTAATACCTACAGTGTGAACTCAAAAAGTAATACCGTAGGGAAGATACTTCGCTAACTAAAGGAAGCAATCTTCGTGTTTCCAAAATCCATCTATTTCATTATTTTTACTAATAGCATGAATTTTATTCAATTTTTTTTCCGACTTCTTGTACTTAATAGAGAATAGTTAGTACATTAACGTCTCAACTGACAAGACGCTGGTGTCTTTACTGTTATGTATTTTGTCTTTCATTAGGTATTGAAAATTGAAACGATTGAATTAGGTAGTTGATTATTGCGATTTATGAATTAGGTAGTTCCAAAACAGAAAAATAATGCAGTAGTATCGATTCAAAATTCCATGCAACTACCTAATTTCTGTTTTAACTATATTCAATTTTCCAATTCCGTTATGGTTTTATAAGAAAAATCGCCCGCAATTATTCAACTTGGAAAATAAAACAAAATACATCTTACCTCTGCATTACTCCAAATTTTCACGTACAGGTACGACAATTTTACAAGATGAACGTCCAGGTGAGAATTAAAATTGAATACCTACGAACTTCGAACGAATTAAAATTTCTTTGTTGACAGTCAAATTTTTCAGAAATCAGAGGTTCAAAAATTAAAATCAATACCTGCTCATTCAAAGCATCATAGATTGGATATCGATCCTGACAATTCGAAAAAAAAGTATGAAAAAGCAGAATACTCATTCTTTTGAGACACACATATCAAGGCGATGATCCCAAGCGAAATCAGGGCGAAAAGACTTTCAAAAGCTGCAAATTATTCATCGTTTCTTGCATCTTCGAAACATGATCAATAACTTCAATTTTTTTGATTTTCTCTTTTTTTCCCAACATCGTGATCCAGAGCATCATGGAAATTTACATTTCAATAATATCTTATAAGTACAAGTACATACATATTTTTCTGAATTTTCAAGATTTTAAAAATTTTCCAAATTTCAGGTTTTTTAGAAAAAAGTACCATCTGGTTCATATGGTTGCATATTTTTTGCTCTAAAATAATGCATAATTTACAAACAGTGAAAAAATGAATGAAACGGCCCTGAAAAAAAAACACGTTTTATTATCATCTTCGGAGTGGAATCTTGAAACGTATCCTCTTCCTTCTCGAACTTCACTGAGGGGATTTAGTATTGGTATCAACATTACCGTATTTCCTCGGATCTGGCTGGACTTTAAATTAAACATTCATAGACAATATTGAAAAAGAAATTTAAAAAAACAGGATCCTCACGGGATAGAAAAATAAGTTGAGTACTTTACTTCCACGTGAGGAGACGGTTTTGTCAAATTGAGCAATGAAAATCGCTACTGCAATTCAATATTTTGTCAATTTTTCATCTTTCATGGACATCACGGAATGGATATCGAACATTTCTTTCGCACATATTGTTGAAGAAATTACGAAAACTAAGATCGTTGCAACGAAGTAAAAATAACGCAGAGTATTTTTACATTCTCTTCACGACCCGATTTCGTTTATGAATAATTTAGCGATGAGAATCGCCATTTTAATTCGATATTTCTTCATCCTTCATGAACGCCATCGAATGAATCTTGGACGTCACTCTGAACTGATTGGATTCAAAATTCATTTCGGAAATAAATTGTCTCTTTTCTAACCCACACATATTGTTGAAGAAATTACGAAAACCAAGATCGTTGCAGCGAAGTAAAAATAACGCATAGCATTTTTACATTCACGCAATCACCCGATTTCGTTTATGAATAATTTAGCGATGAGAATCGCCATTTTAATTCGATATTTCACAGATTCTTCATCCTTCATGAACGCCATCGAATGAATCTTGGACGTCACTCTGAACTGATTGGATTCAAAATTCATTTCGGAAATAAATTGTCTCTTTTCTAACCCACACATATTGTTGAAGAAATTACGAAAACCAAGATCGTTGCAGCGAAGTAAAAATAACGCATAGCATTTTTACATTCACGCAATCACCCGATTTCGTTTAGGAATAATTTAGCGATGAGAATCGCCATTTTAATTCGAAATTTTTCTGATTCTTCGTCTTTCAAGAACACCGCCGACTGGACGTCTTTTGGATTTGATTGGATTCAAAACTCTATTTTGGAAATCACTTCTATTGCTCATCGAGTCACCACTCATACTATTGAAAAAAAAAAATCAAAAATTAGGATCGTCATGGCGATATAGAAATAGTACACTTTCACTTGATGTATACCTAACGGCCCAGTTTTGAACTGGAAGTGAAAGAATTCAAGAATAAGAATCGCTCATTTTCTATTCCATGCTGTTTCGCTTCTTCATATTTCAAGAACAAGTCATGAACTGCATTTCGGATTTTCTATATATCTATTTCTTCCGGTTTTTTCCAAATCTGAAATGAGAAAGAATAACAAAAAAAATGAAGAACCTGCATAAAATTCACTCGATCTGTGATTATAGACAAATTTATAAGCAAATCAAACATAAGTACGGTACATAATAAGTATGTAGATCTAGATACAATGACTATTCATCACAGGACCACCGACCCGTTTTCGAACTTATATTCTCGAAAAAATAACCAAATCAATCTATATTTAATCGAGTAATACTCAGGGTGTTTACTATACTCCTAAAATGTTTTCTTCTGTATTTTTCAGGTCGTTCAGAAAAGGGGGTAGTTTTATTCCGTGATGAAATCATGTAGAGAGTGATTTAAAAGGATGGCGCTCAACTACATTTTCATCAAAAATAATCACATTCTTAAAAATTTTTAGATGTTTCTGTTTTCAGTAAAAAAAAAAGACTGGAAATTAAAATCATTTCCTTCTCCGTGTACATAAATTTGAGAATTTTCTGAAACAGGGGAAAATATCATTTCAAAGCAACATTATATGCCCATACTAGTTTTGAAAAATCAAAGAGCATACCAAATTACGAGTAAGTGACTGGGAGGCCGAATTATTCAAAAAAATTTTACTACGGTATTTCTGCACCGTGAATCTAAAAATTTCTCCATCAGATAAAATTCATGCTTTCATTGTATTTTTTTGTTCTGACATGAACTCGTTTCCTCATTCGCTTCCAAACAAATCGAATAATTTTTGAGAATTGCAATTGAGGTCGTTACGAGTCCTTCGATAAATGAGGAGGGCAATTTAATAATCACTTACAACTACACTACACACGTATATTTTATTTATTTGTCAATGCTGGAAACAAGTTTCATACCACCATTTTGGAAATGAAATGTTTTGTGTAAATTAACTGTACTCGAACAAAACGAAAACGAAATATTAGGGGAAAAGTCATTCAAAAGCTTTACTAGTTAGGTACTAAAAAATGACAATGCAACCACTTCCAAAAAAAAACCCATGCAGATGGACGTTATCAACATAAAAAAATTTTGAAATGAAAAACATTTTCCATTTTGTGATTTTTTTATTCTTCAATATCATATATCTACTAAATTCAGTACTTTCATGGCTCATTCATTTATCACAACGTTCACTACATGTTAAATGTCCTGTTAAAAAACGTTACTCACCATTTCTACCGCAAAAAGGGGAAATTGCACCAGTTCATGTTCCAAAAAATCCATCGATCCAGAAGTCAGAAAATGGAAAATCTCCTCTCCCCTCGCCCGCCAGGAAATCAATTGGGTACATATCGTCAATACCGTCATCTCCTTCTTCTCCAACCAACTTTTTTTTCCAATGTGAATATTTTGCCATCTTCTTGGCTGATGGTCATCCTGTAATTTTAGGTACCAATACACAGGTAGGTATACTTGGGGAAAAAACCGAAAAACAACATTGAAAAACGTTACTCACCATTTCTTTCGGGAAAATGCGGAAACTGCCTCGGCTTCTGATCCAAAAAATCCCAGCAAAAGATGGATTCGTTCCATTCATCATCAATCCAGCACAGACCATACATTTGCGATTGTAACCAGAGAAAAAAAGGCCTGAAAATGTAAAATCGCCACTATTTCGGCCCACCTAGAATTATGTATGTACAAATATTGGGCGAGATTATTTCTTGAAATTAGCAATTCAATACGAGTATTTTTGCCAATTTCTAGGCAGATGATAATTTTTCCAAATTAGGTACTACCTAGGTAAGCATAATTTATCTAAAAATGAACTTTGAAAAAACGTTACTCATGTGGAATAACAAAAGAAGGAAAAGGCTGATATCTGTGCTCTAAATGATCTCAGCAACAGGCGGACTCGTCCCATCGTTCATCGACCTCCATTCATCATCAATATGCAACAGAAAAATCAGCAATGTACTTCCTCAACGGCAACCAGAAAAAAAAGCCTGAAAATTGAAAATCCCCCTTTCACTGGCCCACCTAGTTATGTGCAAATGTCGGACGAGATAATGTCTTGAAATCAGCAACGTACTTCCTCAGTTGCGACAAAAAAAAGGCTGAAAAAGGAAATCCCCCTCACCCTAGAATTGTGTACAAATAAAGCGATGTACAATTACAATTGAAACCAGAAAAAAAAAGTCTGAAAATGGAAAATCGCCACTTTCTCGGCTTATTTAGAAATGAGTAATTGAGTACAAATATTAGGCGAGAATCGAGAATATTTCTTGAAATTAGCAATCCAATGCGAGCAGATGAACATTTCTCCAAATTAGGTACTACCACGTCAATAGACAAGATAGCTGATACATGTTATTGAACCATAGGAACAAATAAAATTGAAAAAATTAAGGAATGATGGTAAAATTGGTAAAATTTACAGATTGACAAATTGGAACTTGTAGATTGATAGGTATTTTTTGAAAACTCCTATCATCTTAAATATCCATTATGTTCAGAAATTATAAGAACATCATCATATTGAAAGAGAGAAAGAGAAAATATGGCGATACTGTGGTCTCATGAGAGAAGATTACAGAAGATTGCTGATCCTCCATAGGGAGCAATGTCTTTTCAAAGTGAGCACTTGGAATCTTCCTGGCATGGCAGTTGGCTGAAAGGTAATGACTCTCACAAGACTTGGATATGCCGACTTCCGCTCGCACTGACGCAGTCGTGACCTAGGTCTTCCTATCGTACTGGCGGGTAACGTCAGTGCCTTTGACTATAAAACTGAAAAAGTTTTGTAATCAAAGTCAAAGCACACCCAAGAAATGCCGGACTTCCAACAGACAGCACTTACCAACCCACCAGTCGGATGCCAAGACTCAAATTTGAATCGACGTGCTGGTGAATGAAAACAAACACTTTGATACTTCCGGAAAATCAATGTGAAGAAAGGGGATCATTTCAAAACAAGAGATATTTTGATAATAAACCGTGTTCACATAATAACTGGTAATCAAATTAGCGATGAATATTGATTTACAAATTGCAACTTGTATAAAGAACATACAAGCCTTTTAGAAGCTGATCAATAAAATAGGGAAAAGATGACTTGAAGAATTCATCTAGGCAACAATATCCACAAATACACACACACTGCTTCCCAAGTTGTCCGCTGAAAAAAATTTCCCAGTCAAGTCGGTTGTAAGTTTGATGGCATAAACTCGAATTTTGTCACAATATTTCCGGTATCTCCAATATCCGACCAGCACACAATTCGTTCTATGTACTGCTTTACACATTCATTGGTTACTGCTGGTATGGCCAATACTACCACAGAAAAACATTTCATTTTGGCATTTTGCCCACTCACTTGTCAATATTCCGATATACACATGATCATGTTCTCTTTGGATTGTCGTCTATCTAACTACTACAATACCTATCTTATGTATAATTGGAAAGATCAAATGAGGTCACTCACCTAAATCATCTTTCCGGCCAGAAAAATGCCATTCTTTCTGTTGGTGCTGGGTAAATCGAAAAAATCACCAATTCAGCTTGCACAAATGGAGACATTGATTTGCAGCAAAAAACAAAATAAAAAAAAACACAACTAGTGAGAAGCCCATTCAAAATTGAAACAAAATCCAAAAAATTTCATAATTTTTGCTTGTGGCTCACAGAAAGAACACAGCCGCTGCCGCTGCCACCCAACCATTTCACAAAAAATGGACCAGTTAGGTCAGCTGAAGACTATTAAAAAAGTACCCTCAATGGCTTCAACCCAGTGTAGCTAGAGATGCAATCGTAAATAAAAACTACAACGGTAGATTAGATATCGCAAGAATACACTACTTTCGAGTGGTCCGCTGAAAATACATAAATTAAACGAGTTGAACACCTGGGACACCTTGAGGTGTTGTATTCTTGGTACCTACGTCGACACACACTCAGAATATTGCTGGCCCAACCAATAATACTTCAGCAAACGATTCTTTTTGATATACTACGCACTTATTTTTCAAGAGATTCTTTTTGGCATATGTATGTATTGCACAATCATTTGTGACGATTACTTGGTACAAATATAATATTTGCAGGGCTCCGCACGCCATTTGATTGTAAAAAAACCACAAACGTAGATAAATCCGCAGATACACTGCTTTCGATTGGTCTCCTGCAAAAAAATGCCCCAATTTCGAAAGAACTAGATAGGTACTTTAAGATGCAGTCTTGGTGCCCACGGCAACGTAGCGTCGATATTCACGAGGCTATTATTCGGTCACAATTTTGACAAATTATTGCATGTTTGACCGATTCATTTTGGTATATTACGATCGCATTTGTCAAGATTCCAGTAAACAGATGACCATATAAAAATTTGCTGATGGTCTGTATATAACTACGAATACCTATCAACCTATCATAGTTCAGAAATTCATAGGTAGATACATCAATAAATCTACTGCTTCCAAGTGGTCCGCTGAAAAAAAATTTGACCAATTCGAAAGCCTGGAATATTCGGTCAGTCTTATATCTTTGGTGCCAGCCTCGATATTTACGAAGCCATGTACAGAAATGCCCTTACCTATGATTTTCTTTTTTTTTTTTCGCAGACATCGGAGCGAGTACTTGCCATTTTTAGACGGCTACTGCGTGGGAAAGCCCAACCACGAGGAGGACATGCCGACTTCCAAACACGCCAGCAGCGGTACAGGCACAAGCAAGGTGCACTACCCAGCAAACTGGCGCGGTAATGTCCAACACTTCTGATTACAAATCACATGTATTTCTAACCGAAGTGTCCCAGCAAGGCCAAAACGTGCTGAACTTCCACACAGCATCCACCATTCAAATGTCATGTCACAATTTTTTGTCCGCCGCCCCCCCCCCCCAAAACCAATCATACACGAAAATTCATCAACAAAACCCTGGTCGTGATTACATTCTCACGATTGCATTACTGTCAAGATTCCAGTAACCAGATGACCATAGACAGATTTGCTGATGGTCTGTCTATAACTAGAACTACGAATACCTATCATAGTTCAGAAATTCAAAAATTACACTCACCGTCGATGATTCCGCGAAGAAATTTTCCCATTTTTCAGTTCACCAACAATCCAGCAATCCAGCAATGCAGCTCGGGGCACAGATGGACACGTCAGTGTGATTTGCAACAAAAAACAAAATGAAAAAAAATACAATTAGTGGGAAGTCAAATTCAAATTCAAATTTAAATAATTTCGCATGTCAATAATTAAATATACAAAGTAACACTAAGGTGCTATTTATAGATACATTGGCTTCGATCGTATGGCACAAATTTTAACAAATTCGATGGTGAAAAACCTCAAACGCAGATATATCAACAAATTAACTGCTTTCAATTGGTCACCTGCAAAAAAAATTGACCAATTTCGAAAGTTTGAGATACCTTATTGTATTCTTGGTGCCAACGAAGATACTCATGAGGCCATTATTCGGTCAAAATTTTGGGAAATTATTGCATGTTTGACCAATATTTCTTCAGCAAACGATCCATTTTGGTATACTACGCATGCACTTTTCGAGATTTTCGCGATTGTATCATTAAAATTGGAGAGCTCCGCACGCCAGCAGCGGTTTAGAACACAATTATGTGGACTTACACACTATACTGGCGGCTGCAGCTTCCAATACCTACTAACTAAAATTATAATTAACACACTCGCACACGTCAATATTAATTTAGAGAAAAAAAAAACACTCGCGATACGATTGATACATTGGCTTCGATCGTTCAGCCCAAATTTCACCAAATTCGAGGGTGAAAAAATCTCAAACGTAGATATATCAAAAAATTAACTGCTTGCAATTGGTCACCTGCAAAAAAAATTGACCAATTTCGAAAGTTTGAGATACCTTATTGAGATATTGTATTCTTGTTGCCAACAAAGATACTCATGAGGCCATTATTCGGTCAAAATTTTGGGAAATTATTGCATGTTTGACCAATATTTCTTCAGCAAACGACCCATTTTGGTATACTACGCATGCACTTTTCGAGATTTTCGCGATTCTATCATTAAAATTGGAGAGCTCCGTTCAGCACAAATTTTACCAAATTCGATGGTGAAAAAACCTCAAACGCAGATATATCAAAAAATTAACTGCTTTCAATTGGTCACCTGCAAAAAAAAATTGACCAATTTCGAAAGTTTGAGATACCTTATTGTATTCTTGGTGCCAACGAAGATACTCATGAGGCCATTATTCGGTCAAAATTTTGGGAAATTATTGCATGTTTGACCAATATTTCTTCAGCAAACGATCCATTTTGGTATACTACGCATGCACTTTTCGAGATTTTCGCGATTCTATCATTAAAATTGGAGAGCTCCGCACGCCAGCAGCGGTTTAGAACACAATTATGTGGACTTACACACTATACTGGCGGCTGCAGCTTCCAATACCTACTAACTAAAATTATAATTAACACACTCGCACACGTCAATATTAATTTAGAGAAAAAAAACACTCGCGATACGATTGATACATTGGCTTCGATCGTTCAGCCCAAATTTCACCAAATTCGAGGGTGAAAAAATCTCAAACGTAGATATATCAAAAAATTAACTGCTTGCAATTGGTCACCTGCAAAAAAAATTGACCAATTTCGAAAGTTTGAGATACATTATTGAGCTATTGTATTCTTGGTGCCAACGAAGATACTCATGAGGCCATTATTCGGTCAATATTTTGGGAGATTATTACATGTTTGACCAATATTTCTTCAGCAAACGATCCATTTTCGTATACTACGCATGCAATTTGATAAATTAACTGCTTTCGTTCAGCTCAAATTTCCACAAATTCATTTGAGAACCCTCCCCCCCCCACAGACGTATAGGTAGATATATCAATAAATCTACTGCTTTCAATTGGTCCGCTGAAAAAAAATTTGACCAATTCGAAAGCCTGGAATATTCGGTCAGTCTTATATCTTTGGTGCCAGCCTCGACATTTACGAAGCCATGTACAGAAATGCCCTTACCTATGGTTTTCTTTTTTTTTTTCGCAGACATCGGAGCGAGTACTTGCCATTTTTAGACGGCTACTGCGTGGGAAAGCCCAACCACGAGGAGGACATGCCGACTTCCAAACACGCCAGCAGCGGTACAGGCACAAGCAAGGTGCACTACCCAGCAAACTGGCGCGGTAATGTCCAACACTTCTGATTACAAATCACATGTATTTCTAACCGAAGTGTCCCAGCAAGGCCAAAACGTGCTGAACTTCCACACAGCATCCACCATTCAAATGTCATGTCACAATTTTTTGTCCGCCGCCCCCCCCCCCCAAAACCAATCATACACGAAAATTCATCAACAAAACCCTGGTCGTGATTACATTCTCACGATTGCATTACTGTCAAGATTCCAGTAACCAGATGACCATAGACAGATTTGCTGATGGTCTGTCTATAACTAGAACTACGAATACCTATCATAGTTCAGAATGTCACAAATTGACACTCACCGTCGATGATTCCGCGAAGAAATTTTCCCATTTGTCAGTTCACCAACAATCCAGCACGCCAGCCATGCAGCTCGGGGCACAGATGGACACGTCAGTGTGATTTGCAACAAAAAACAAAATGAAAAAAAATACAATTAGTGGGAAGTCAAATTCAAATTCAAATTTAAATAATTTCGCATGTCAATAATTAAATATACAAAGTAACACTAAGGTGCTATTTATAGATACATTGGCTTCGATCGTATGGCACAAATTTTACCAAATTCGATGGTGAAAAAACCTCAAACGCAGATATATCAACAAATTAACTGCTTTCAATTGGTCACCTGCAAAAAAAATTGACCAATTTCGAAAGTTTGAGATACCTTATTGTATTCTTGGTGCCAACGAAGATACTCATGAGGCCATTATTCGGTCAAAATTTTGGGAAATTATTGCATGTTTGACCAATATTTCTTCAGCAAACGATCCATTTTGGTATACTACGCATGCACTTTTCGAGATTTTCGCGATTCTATCATTAAAATTGGAGAGCTCCGCACGCCAGCAGCGGTTTAGAACACAATTATGTGGACTTACACACTATACTGGCGGCTGCAGCTTCCAATACCTACTAACTAAAATTATAATTAACACACTCGCACACGTCAATATTAATTTAGAGAAAAAAAAAACACTCGCGATACGATTGATACATTGGCTTCGATCGTTCAGCCCAAATTTCACCAAATTCGAGGGTGAAAAAATCTCAAACGTAGATATATCAAAAAATTAACTGCTTGCAATTGGTCACCTGCAAAAAAAATTGACCAATTTCGAAAGTTTGAGATACATTATTGAGCTATTGTATTCTTGGTGCCAACGAAGATACTCATGAGGCCATTATTCGGTCAAAATTTTGGGAAATTATTGCATGTTTGACTAATATTTCTTCAGCAAACGATCCATTTTGGTATACTACGCATGCACTTTTCGAGATTTTCGCGATTCTATCATTAAAATTGGAGAGCTCCGCACGCCAGCAGCGGTTTAGAACAC
Source organism: Pseudococcus jackbeardsleyi (assembly GCA_038380155.1). NCBI lineage: Eukaryota > Metazoa > Arthropoda > Insecta > Hemiptera > Pseudococcidae > Pseudococcus > Pseudococcus jackbeardsleyi. The sequence goes on from CM076242.1 coordinate 60,086,635, forward strand.
AATTATGTGGACTTACACACTATACTGGCGGCTGCAGCTTCCAATACCTACTAACTAAAATTATAATTAACACACTCGCACACGTCAATATTAATTTAGAGAAAAAAAAACACTCGCGATACGATTGATACATTGGCTTCGATCGTTCAGCCCAAATTTCACCAAATTCGAGGGTGAAAAAATCTCAAACGTAGATATATCAAAAAATTAACTGCTTGCAATTGGTCACCTGCAAAAAAAATTGACCAATTTCGAAAGTTTGAGATACATTATTGAGCTATTGTATTCTTGGTGCCAACGAAGATACTCATGAGGCCATTATTCGGTCAAAATTTTGGGAAATTATTGCATGTTTGACTAATATTTCTTCAGCAAACGATCCATTTTGGTATACTACGCATGCACTTTTCGAGATTTTCGCAATTCTATCATTAAAATTGGAGAGCTCCGCACGCCAGCAGCGGTTTAGAACACAATTATGTGGACTTACACACTATACTGGCGGCTGCAGCTTCCAATACCTACTAACTAAAATTATAATTAACACACTCGCACACGTCAATATTAATTTAGAGAAAAAAAAAACACTCGCGATACGATTGATACATTGGCTTCGATCGTTCAGCCCAAATTTCACCAAATTCGAGGGTGAAAAAATCTCAAACGTAGATATATCAAAAAATTAACTGCTTGCAATTGGTCACCTGCAAAAAAAATTGACCAATTTCGAAAGTTTGAGATACATTATTGAGCTATTGTATTCTTGGTGCCAACGAAGATACTCATGAGGCCATTATTCGGTCAATATATTGGGAAATTATTACATGTTTGACCAATATTTCTTCAGCAAACGATCCATTTTCGTATACTACGCATGCACTTTTCGAGATTTTCGCGATTCTATCATTAAAATTGGAGAGCTCCGCACGCCAGCAGCGGTTTAGAACACAATTATGTGGACTTACACACTATACTGGCGGCTGCAGCTTCCAATACCTACTAACTAAAATTATAATTAACACACTCGCACACGTCAATATTAATTTAGAGAAAAAAAACACTCGCGATACGATTGATACATTGGCTTCGATCGTTCAGCCCAAATTTCACCAAATTCGAGGGTGAAAAAATCTCAAACGTAGATATATCAAAAAATTAACTGCTTGCAATTGGTCACCTGCAAAAAAAATTGACCAATTTCGAAAGTTTGAGATACATTATTGAGCTATTGTATTCTTGGTGCCAACGAAGATACTCATGAGGCCATTATTCGGTCAAAATTTTGGGAAATTATTGCATGTTTGACTAATATTTCTTCAGCAAACGATCCATTTTGGTATACTACGCATGCACTTTTCGAGATTTTCGCGATTCTATCATTAAAATTGGAGAGCTCCGCACGCCAGCAGCGGTTTAGAACACAATTATGTGGACTTACACACTATACTGGCGGCTGCAGCTTCCAATACCTACTAACTAAAATTATAATTAACACACTCGCACACGTCAATATTAATTTAGAGAAAAAAAAAACACTCGCGATACGATTGATACATTGGCTTCGATCGTTCAGCCCAAATTTCACCAAATTCGAGGGTGAAAAAATCTCAAACGTAGATATATCAAAAAATTAACTGCTTGCAATTGGTCACCTGCAAAAAAAATTGACCAATTTCGAAAGTTTGAGATACATTATTGAGCTATTGTATTCTTGGTGCCAACGAAGATACTCATGAGGCCATTATTCGGTCAATATATTGGGAAATTATTACATGTTTGACCAATATTTCTTCAGCAAACGATCCATTTTCGTATACTACGCATGCACTTTTCGAGATTTTCGCGATTCTATCATTAAAATTGGAGAGCTCCGCACGCCAGCAGCGGTTTAGAACACAATTATGTGGACTTACACACTATACTGGCGGCTGCAGCTTCCAATACCTACTAACTAAAATTATAATTAACACACTCGCACACGTCAATATTAATTTAGAGAAAAAAAACACTCGCGATACGATTGATACATTGGCTTCGATCGTTCAGCCCAAATTTCACCAAATTCGAGGGTGAAAAAATCTCAAACGTAGATATATCAAAAAATTAACTGCTTGCAATTGGTCACCTGCAAAAAAAATTGACCAATTTCGAAAGTTTGAGATACATTATTGAGCTATTGTATTCTTGGTGCCAACGAAGATACTCATGAGGCCATTATTCGGTCAATATTTTGGGAGATTATTACATGTTTGACCAATATTTCTTCAGCAAACGATCCATTTTCGTATACTACGCATGCAATTTGATAAATTAACTGCTTTCGTTCAGCTCAAATTTCCACAAATTCATTTGAGAACCCCCCACCCCCACAGACGTATAGGTAGATATATCAATAAATCTACTGCTTTCAATTGGTCCGCTGAAAAAAAATTTGACCAATTCGAAAGCCTGGAATATTCGGTCAGTCTTATATCTTTGGTGCCAGCCTCGACATTTACGAAGCCATGTACAGAAATGCCCTTACCTATGGTTTTCTTTTTTTTTTCGCAGACATCGGAGCGAGTACTTGCCATTTTTAGACGGCTACTGCGTGGGAAAGCCCAACCACGAGGAGGACATGCCGACTTCCAAACACGCCAGCAGCGGTACAGGCACAAGCAAGGTGCACTACCCAGCAAACTGGCGCGGTAATGTCCAACACTTCTGATTACAAATCACATGTATTTCTAACCGAAGTGTCCCAGCAAGGCCAAAACGTGCTGAACTTCCACACAGCATCCACCATTCAAATGTCATGTCACAATTTTTTGTCCGCCGCCCCCCCCAAACCCAATCATACACACGAAAATTCATCAACAAAACCCTGGTCGCGATTACATTCTCACGATTGCATTACTGTCAAGATTCCAGTAACCAGATGACCATAGACAGATTTGCTGATGGTCTGTCTATAACTAGAACTACGAATACCTATCATAGTTCAGAAATTCACAAATTACACTCACCGTCGATGATTCCGCGAAGAAATTTTCCCATTTTTCAGTTCACCAACAATCCAGCAATCCAGCAATGCAGCTCGGGGCACAGATGGACACGTCAGTGTGATTTGCAACAAAAAACAAAATGAAAAAAAAAAAAAAATACAATTAGTGGGAAGTCAAATTCAAATTCAAATTTAAATAATTTCGCATGTCAATAATTAAATATACAAAGTAACACTAAGGTGCTATTTATAGATACATTGGCTTCGATCGTATGGCTCAAATTTCACCAATTTCGAGGGTGAAAAAATCTCAAACGTAGATATATCAACAAATTAACTGCTTTCAATTGGTCACCTGCAAAAAAAATTGACCTATTTCGAAAGTTTGAGATACCTTATTGAGATATTGTATTCTTGGTGCCAACAAAGATACTCATGAGGCCATTATTCGGTCAAAATTTTGGGAAATTATTGCATGTTTGACCAATATTTCTTCAGCAAACGACCCATTTTGGTATACTACGCATGCACTTTTCGAGATTTTCGCGATTCTATCATTAAAATTGGAGAGCTCCGTTCAGCACAAATTTTACCAAATTCGATGGTGAAAAAACCTCAAACGCAGATATATCAACAAATTAACTGCTTTCAATTGGTCACCTGCAAAAAAAATTGACCAATTTCGAAAGTTTGAGATACCTTATTGTATCCTTGGTGCCAACGAAGATACTCATGAGGCCATTATTCGGTCAATATATTGGGAAATTATTACATGTTTGACCAATATTTCTTCAGCAAACGATCCATTTTGGTATACTACGCATGCACTTTTCGAGATTTTCGCGATTCTATCATTAAAATTGGAGAGCTCCGCACGCCAGCAGCGGTTTAGAACACAATTATGTGGACTTACACACTATACTGGCGGCTGCAGCTTCCAATACCTACTAACTAAAATTATAATTAACACACTCGCACACGTCAATATTAATTTAGAGAAAAAAAAAACACTCGCGATACGATTGATACATTGGCTTCGATCGTTCAGCCCAAATTTCACCAAATTCGAGGGTGAAAAAATCTCAAACGTAGATATATCAAAAAATTAACTGCTTGCAATTGGTCACCTGCAAAAAAAATTGACCAATTTCGAAAGTTTGAGATACCTTATTGAGATATTGTATTCTTGTTGCCAACAAAGATACTCATGAGGCCATTATTCGGTCAAAATTTTGGGAAATTATTGCATGTTTGACCAATATTTCTTCAGCAAACGACCCATTTTGGTATACTACGCATGCACTTTTCGAGATTTTCGCGATTCTATCATTAAAATTGGAGAGCTCCGTTCAGCACAAATTTTACCAAATTCGATGGTGAAAAAACCTCAAACGCAGATATATCAAAAATTAACTGCTTTCAATTGGTCACCTGCAAAAAAATTGACCAATTTCGATAGTTTGAGATCCCTTATTGTATTCTTGGTGCCAACGAAGATACTCATGAGGCCATTATTCGGTCAAAATTTTGGGAAATTATTGCATGTTTGACCAATATTTCTTCAGCAAACGATCCATTTTGGTATACTACGCATGCACTTTTCGAGATTTTCGCGATTCTATCATTAAAATTGGAGAGCTCCGCACGCCAGCAGCGGTTTAGAACACAATTATGTGGACTTACACACTATACTGGCGGCTGCAGCTTCCAATACCTACTAACTAAAATTATAATTAACACACTCGCACACGTCAATATTAATTTAGAGAAAAAAACACTCGCGATACGATTGATACATTGGCTTCGATCGTTCAGCCCAAATTTCACCAAATTCGAGGGTGAAAAAATCTCAAACGTAGATATATCAAAAAATTAACTGCTTGCAATTGGTCACCTGCAAAAAAAATTGACCAATTTCGAAAGTTTGAGATACATTATTGAGCTATTGTATTCTTGGTGCCAACGAAGATACTCATGAGGCCATTATTCGGTCAATATTTTGGGAGATTATTACATGTTTGACCAATATTTCTTCAGCAAACGATCCATTTTCGTATACTACGCATGCAATTTGATAAATTAACTGCTTTCGTTCAGCTCAAATTTCCACAAATTCATTTGAGAACCCCCCACCCCCACAGACGTATAGGTAGATATATCAATAAATCTACTGCTTTCAATTGGTCCGCTGAAAAAAAATTTGACCAATTCGAAAGCCTGGAATATTCGGTCAGTCTTATATCTTTGGTGCCAGCCTCGACATTTACGAAGCCATGTACAGAAATGCCCTTACCTATGGTTTTCTTTTTTTTTTCGCAGACATCGGAGCGAGTACTTGCCATTTTTAGACGGCGACCGCGTGGGAAAGCCCAACCACGAGGAGGACATGCCGACTTCCAAACACGCCAGCAGCGGTACAGGCACAAGCAAGGTGCACTACCCAGCAAACTGGCGCGGTAATGTCCAACACTTCTGATTACAAATCACATGTATTTCTAACCGAAGTGTCCCAGCAAGGCCAAAACGTGCTGAACTTCCACACAGCATCCACCATTCAAATGTCATGTCACAATTTTTTGTCCGCCGCCCCCCCAAAACCAATCATACACGAAAATTCATCAACAAAACCCTGGTCGTGATTACATTCTCACGATTGCATTACTGTCAAGATTCCAGTAACCAGATGACCATAGACAGATTTGCTGATGGTCTGTCTATAACTAGAACTACGAATACCTATCATAGTTCAGAAATTCAAAAAATTACACTCACCGTCGATGATTCCGCGAAGAAATTTTCCCATTTTTCAGTTCACCAACAATCCAGCAATCCAGCAATGCAGCTCGGGGCACAGATGGACACGTCAGTGTGATTTGCAACAAAAAACAAAATGAAAAAAAAATACAATTAGTGGGAAGTCAAATTCAAATTCAAATTTAAATAATTTCGCATGTCAATAATTAAATATACAAAGTAACACTAAGGTGCTATTTATAGATACATTGGCTTCGATCGTATGGCACAAATTTTACCAAATTCGATGGTGAAAAAACCTCAAACGCAGATATATCAACAAATTAACTGCTTTCAATTGGTCACCTGCAAAAAAAATTGACCAATTTCGAAAGTTTGAGATACCTTATTGTATTCTTGGTGCCAACGAAGATACTCATGAGGCCATTATTCGGTCAAAATTTTGGGAAATTATTGCATGTTTGACCAATATTTCTTCAGCAAACGATCCATTTTGGTATACTACGCATGCACTTTTCGAGATTTTCGCGATTCTATCATTAAAATTGGAGAGCTCCGCACGCCAGCAGCGGTTTAGAACACAATTATGTGGACTTACACACTATACTGGCGGCTGCAGCTTCCAATACCTACTAACTAAAATTATAATTAACACACTCGCACACGTCAATATTAATTTAGAGAAAAAAAAACACTCGCGATACGATTGATACATTGGCTTCGATCGTTCAGCCCAAATTTCACCAAATTCGAGGGTGAAAAAATCTCAAACGTAGATATATCAAAAAATTAACTGCTTGCAATTGGTCACCTGCAAAAAAAATTGACCAATTTCGAAAGTTTGAGATACATTATTGAGCTATTGTATTCTTGGTGCCAACGAAGATACTCATGAGGCCATTATTCGGTCAAAATTTTGGGAAATTATTGCATGTTTGACTAATATTTCTTCAGCAAACGATCCATTTTGGTATACTACGCATGCACTTTTCGAGATTTTCGCGATTCTATCATTAAAATTGGAGAGCTCCGCACGCCAGCAGCGGTTTAGAACACAATTATGTGGACTTACACACTATACTGGCGGCTGCAGCTTCCAATACCTACTAACTAAAATTATAATTAACACACTCGCACACGTCAATATTAATTTAGAGAAAAAAAAACACTCGCGATACGATTGATACATTGGCTTCGATCGTTCAGCCCAAATTTCACCAAATTCGAGGGTGAAAAAATCTCAAACGTAGATATATCAAAAAATTAACTGCTTGCAATTGGTCACCTGCAAAAAAAATTGACCAATTTCGAAAGTTTGAGATACATTATTGAGCTATTGTATTCTTGGTGCCAACGAAGATACTCATGAGGCCATTATTCGGTCAAAATTTTGGGAAATTATTGCATGTTTGACTAATATTTCTTCAGCAAACGATCCATTTTGGTATACTACGCATGCACTTTTCGAGATTTTCGCAATTCTATCATTAAAATTGGAGAGCTCCGCACGCCAGCAGCGGTTTAGAACACAATTATGTGGACTTACACACTATACTGGCGGCTGCAGCTTCCAATACCTACTAACTAAAATTATAATTAACACACTCGCACACGTCAATATTAATTTAGAGAAAAAAAAAACACTCGCGATACGATTGATACATTGGCTTCGATCGTTCAGCCCAAATTTCACCAAATTCGAGGGTGAAAAAATCTCAAACGTAGATATATCAAAAAATTAACTGCTTGCAATTGGTCACCTGCAAAAAAAATTGACCAATTTCGAAAGTTTGAGATACATTATTGAGCTATTGTATTCTTGGTGCCAACGAAGATACTCATGAGGCCATTATTCGGTCAATATATTGGGAAATTATTACATGTTTGACCAATATTTCTTCAGCAAACGATCCATTTTCGTATACTACGCATGCACTTTTCGAGATTTTCGCGATTCTATCATTAAAATTGGAGAGCTCCGCACGCCAGCAGCGGTTTAGAACACAATTATGTGGACTTACACACTATACTGGCGGCTGCAGCTTCCAATACCTACTAACTAAAATTATAATTAACACACTCGCACACGTCAATATTAATTTAGAGAAAAAAAAAACACTCGCGATACGATTGATACATTGGCTTCGATCGTTCAGCCCAAATTTCACCAAATTCGAGGGTGAAAAAATCTCAAACGTAGATATATCAACAAATTTACTCCTTTAATTGGTCACCTGCAAAAAAATTGACCAATTTCGAAAGTTTGAGATACATTATTGAGCTATTGTATTCTTGGTGCCAACGAAGATACTCATGAGGCCATTATTCGGTCAAAATTTTGGGAAATTATTGCATGTTTGACTAATATTTCTTCAGCAAACGATCCATTTTGGTATACTACGCATGCACTTTTCGAGATTTTCGCGATTCTATCATTAAAATTGGAGAGCTCCGCACGCCAGCAGCGGTTTAGAACACAATTATGTGGACTTACACACTATACTGGCGGCTGCAGCTTCCAATACCTACTAACTAAAATTATAATTAACACACTCGCACACGTCAATATTAATTTAGAGAAACCAACACTCGCGATACGATTGATACATTGGCTTCGATCGTTCAGCCCAAATTTCACCAAATTCGAGGGTGAAAAAATCTCAAACGTAGATATATCAAAAAATTAACTGCTTGCAATTGGTCACCTGCAAAAAAAATTGACCAATTTCGAAAGTTTGAGATACATTATTGAGCTATTGTATTCTTGGTGCCAACGAAGATACTCATGAGGCCATTATTCGGTCAATATATTGGGAAATTATTACATGTTTGACCAATATTTCTTCAGCAAACGATCCATTTTCGTATACTACGCATGCACTTTTCGAGATTTTCGCGATTCTATCATTAAAATTGGAGAGCTCCGCACGCCAGCAGCGGTTTAGAACACAATTATGTGGACTTACACACTATACTGGCGGCTGCAGCTTCCAATACCTACTAACTAAAATTATAATTAACACACTCGCACACGTCAATATTAATTTAGAGAAAAAAAACACTCGCGATACGATTGATACAGTGGCTGCGAGCGTTCAGCCCAAATTTCACCAAATTCGAGGGTGAAAAATCTCAAACGTAGATATATCAAAAATTAACTGCTTGCAATTGGTCACCTGCAAAAAAAATTGACCAATTTCGAAAGTTTGAGATACATTATTGAGCTATTGTATTCTTGGTGCCAACGAAGATCCTCAAGAGGCCAGTATTCGGTCAATATTTTGGGAGATTATTACATGTTTGACCAATATTTCTTCAGCAAACGATCCATTTTCGTATACTACGCATGCAATTTGATAAATTAACTGCTTTCGTTCAGCTCAAATTTCCACAAATTCATTTGAGAACCCCCCCCCACCCCCCACAGACGTATAGGTAGATATATCAATAAATCTACTGCTTTCAATTGGTCCGCTGAAAAAAAATTTGACCAATTCGAACGCCTGGAATATTCGGGCAGTCTTATCTCTTTGGTGCCAGCCTCGACATTTACGAAGCCATGTACAGTAATGCCCTTACCGATGGGTTTCTGTTTTCGCAGACATCGGAGCGAGTACTTGCCATTTTTAGACGGCTACTGCGTGGGAAAGCCCAACCACGAGGAGGACATGCCGACTTCCAAACACGCCAGCAGCGGTACAGGCACAAGCAAGGTGCACTACCCAGCAAACTGGCGCGGTAATGTCCAACACTTCTGATTACAAATCACATGTATTTCTAACCGAAGTGTCCCAGCAAGGCCAAAACGTGCTGAACTTCCACACAGCATCCACCATTCAAATGTCATGTCACAATTTTTTGTCCGCCGCCCCCCCCAAACCCAATCATACACACGAAAATTCATCAACAAAACCCTGGTCGCGATTACATTCTCACGATTGCATTACTGTCAAGATTCCAGTAACCAGATGACCATAGACAGATTTGCTGATGGTCTGTCTATAACTAGAACTACGAATACCTATCATAGTTCAGAAATTCAAAAAATTACACTCACCGTCGATGATTCCGCGAAGAAATTTTCCCATTTTTCAGTTCACCAACAATCCAGCAATCCAGCAATGCAGCTCGGGGCACAGATGGACACGTCAGTGTGATTTGCAACAAAAAACAAAATGAAAAAAAAAAAAAAATACAATTAGTGGGAAGTCAAATTCAAATTCAAATTTAAATAATTTCGCATGTCAATAATTAAATATACAAAGTAACACTAAGGTGCTATTTATAGATACATTGGCTTCGATCGTATGGCTCAAATTTCACCAATTTCGAGGGTGAAAAAATCTCAAACGTAGATATATCAACAAATTAACTGCTTTCAATTGGTCACCTGCAAAAAAAATTGACCTATTTCGAAAGTTTGAGATACCTTATTGAGATATTGTATTCTTGGTGCCAACAAAGATACTCATGAGGCCATTATTCGGTCAAAATTTTGGGAAATTATTGCATGTTTGACCAATATTTCTTCAGCAAACGACCCATTTTGGTATACTACGCATGCACTTTTCGAGATTTTCGCGATTCTATCATTAAAATTGGAGAGCTCCGTTCAGCACAAATTTTACCAAATTCGATGGTGAAAAAACCTCAAACGCAGATATATCAACAAATTAACTGCTTTCAATTGGTCACCTGCAAAAAAAATTGACCAATTTCGAAAGTTTGAGATACCTTATTGTATCCTTGGTGCCAACGAAGATACTCATGAGGCCATTATTCGGTCAATATATTGGGAAATTATTACATGTTTGACCAATATTTCTTCAGCAAACGATCCATTTTGGTATACTACGCATGCACTTTTCGAGATTTTCGCGATTCTATCATTAAAATTGGAGAGCTCCGCACGCCAGCAGCGGTTTAGAACACAATTATGTGGACTTACACACTATACTGGCGGCTGCAGCTTCCAATACCTACTAACTAAAATTATAATTAACACACTCGCACACGTCAATATTAATTTAGAGAAAAAAACACTCGCGATACGATTGATACATTGGCTTCGATCGTTCAGCCCAAATTTCACCAAATTCGAGGGTGAAAAAATCTCAAACGTAGATATATCAAAAAATTAACTGCTTGCAATTGGTCACCTGCAAAAAAAATTGACCAATTTCGAAAGTTTGAGATACCTTATTGAGATATTGTATTCTTGTTGCCAACAAAGATACTCATGAGGCCATTATTCGGTCAAAATTTTGGGAAATTATTGCATGTTTGACCAATATTTCTTCAGCAAACGACCCATTTTGGTATACTACGCATGCACTTTTCGAGATTTTCGCGATTCTATCATTAAAATTGGAGAGCTCCGTTCAGCACAAATTTTACCAAATGCGATGGTGAAAAAAACTCAAACGAAGATATATCAAAAATTAACTGCTTTCAATTGGTCACCTGCAAAAAAAATTGACCAATTTCGAAAGTTTGAGATACCTTATTGTATTCTTGGTGCCAACGAAGATACTCATGAGGCCATTATTCGGTCAAAATTTTGGGAAATTATTGCATGTTTGACCAATATTTCTTCAGCAAACGATCCATTTTGGTATACTACGCATGCACTTTTCGAGATTTTCGCGATTCTATCATTAAAATTGGAGAGCTCCGCACGCCAGCAGCGGTTTAGAACACAATTATGTGGACTTACACACTATACTGGCGGCTGCAGCTTCCAATACCTACTAACTAAAATTATAATTAACACACTCGCACACGTCAATATTAATTTAGAGAAAAAAAAAACACTCGCGATACGATTGATACATTGGCTTCGATCGTTCAGCCCAAATTTCACCAAATTCGAGGGTGAAAAAATCTCAAACGTAGATATATCAAAAAATTAACTGCTTGCAATTGGTCACCTGCAAAAAAAATTGACCAATTTCGAAAGTTTGAGATACATTATTGAGCTATTGTATTCTTGGTGCCAACGAAGATACTCATGAGGCCATTATTCGGTCAATATTTTGGGAGATTATTACATGTTTGACCAATATTTCTTCAGCAAACGATCCATTTTCGTATACTACGCATGCAATTTGATAAATTAACTGCTTTCGTTCAGCTCAAATTTCCACAAATTCATTTGAGAACCCCCCCCACCCCCCCACAGACGTATAGGTAGATATATCAATAAATCTACTGCTTTCAATTGGTCCGCTGAAAAAAAATTTGACCAATTCGAAAGCCTGGAATATTCGGTCAGTCTTATATCTTTGGTGCCAGCCTCGACATTTACGAAGCCATGTACAGAAATGCCCTTACCTATGGTTTTCTGTTTTCGCAGACATCGGAGCGAGTACTTGCCATTTTTAGACGGCTACTGCGTGGGAAAGCCCAACCACGAGGAGGACATGCCGACTTCCAAACACGCCAGCAGCGGTACAGGCACAAGCAAGGTGCACTACCCAGCAAACTGGCGCGGTAATGTCCAACACTTCTGATTACAAATCACATGTATTTCTAACCGAAGTGTCCCAGCAAGGCCAAAACGTGCTGAACTTCCACACAGCATCCACCATTCAAATGTCATGTCACAATTTTTTGTCCGCCGCCCCCCCCAAACCCAATCATACACACGAAAATTCATCAACAAAACCCTGGTCGCGATTACATTCTCACGATTGCATTACTGTCAAGATTCCAGTAACCAGATGACCATAGACAGATTTGCTGATGGTCTGTCTATAACTAGAACTACGAATACCTATCATAGTTCAGAAATTCAAAAAATTACACTCACCGTCGATGATTCCGCGAAGAAATTTTCCCATTTTTCAGTTCACCAACAATCCAGCAATCCAGCAATGCAGCTCGGGGCACAGATGGACACGTCAGTGTGATTTGCAACAAAAAACAAAATGAAAAAAAAAAAAAATACAATTAGTGGGAAGTCAAATTCAAATTCAAATTTAAATAATTTCGCATGTCAATAATTAAATATACAAAGTAACACTAAGGTGCTATTTATAGATACATTGGCTTCGATCGTATGGCACAAATTTTACCAAATTCGATGGTGAAAAAACCTCAAACGCAGATATATCAACAAATTAACTGCTTTCAATTGGTCACCTGCAAAAAAAATTGACCAATTTCGAAAGTTTGAGATACCTTATTGTATTCTTGGTGCCAACGAAGATACTCATGAGGCCATTATTCGGTCAAAATTTTGGGAAATTATTGCATGTTTGACCAATATTTCTTCAGCAAACGATCCATTTTGGTATACTACGCATGCACTTTTCGAGATTTTCGCGATTCTATCATTAAAATTGGAGAGCTCCGCACGCCAGCAGCGGTTTAGAACACAATTATGTGGACTTACACACTATACTGGCGGCTGCAGCTTCCAATACCTACTAACTAAAATTATAATTAACACACTCGCACACGTCAATATTAATTTAGAGAAAAAAAAACACTCGCGATACGATTGATACATTGGCTTCGATCGTTCAGCCCAAATTTCACCAAATTCGAGGGTGAAAAAATCTCAAACGTAGATATATCAAAAAATTAACTGCTTGCAATTGGTCACCTGCAAAAAAAATTGACCAATTTCGAAAGTTTGAGATACCTTATTGTATTCTTGGTGCCAACGAAGATACTCATGAGGACATTATTCGGCCAATATTTTGGGAAATTATTACATGTTTGACCAATATTTCTTCAGCAAACGATCCATTTTGGTATACTACGCATGCACTTTTCGAGATTTTCGCGATTCTATCATTAAAATTGAGAGCTCCGCACGCCAGCAGCGGTTTAGAACACAATTATGTGGACTTACACACTATACTGGCGGCTGCAGCTTCCAATACCTACTAACTAAAATTATAATTAACACACTCGCACACGTCAATATTAATTTAGAGAAAAAAAAACACTCGCGATACGATTGATACATTGGCTTCGATCGTTCAGCCCAAATTTCACCAAATTCGAGGGTGAAAAAATCTCAAACGTAGATATATCAAAAAATTAACTGCTTGCAATTGGTCACCTGCAAAAAAATTGACCAATTTCGAAAGTTTGAGATACCTTATTGAGCTATTGTATTCTTGGTGCCAACGAAGATACTCATGAGGACATTATTCGGCCAATATTTTGGGAAATTATTACATGTTTGACCAATATTTCTTCAGCAAACGATCCATTTTGGTATACTACGCATGCACTTTTCGAGATTTTCGCGATTCTATCATTAAAATTGGAGAGCTCCGCACGCCAGCAGCGGTTTAGAACACAATTATGTGGACTTACACACTATACTGGCGGCTGCAGCTTCCAATACCTACTAACTAAAATTATAATTAACACACTCGCACACGTCAATATTAATTTAGAGAAAAAAAACACTCGCGATACGATTGATACATTGGCTTCGATCGTTCAGCCCAAATTTCACCAAATTCGAGGGTGAAAAAATCTCAAACGTAGATATATCAAAAAATTAACTGCTTGCAATTGGTCACCTGCAAAAAAAATTGACCAATTTCGAAAGTTTGAGATACATTATTGAGCTATTGTATTCTTGGTGCCAACGAAGATACTCATGAGGCCATTATTCGGTCAATATTTTGGGAGATTATTACATGTTTGACCAATATTTCTTCAGCAAACGATCCATTTTCGTATACTACGCATGCAATTTGATAAATTAACTGCTTTCGTTCAGCTCAAATTTCCACAAATTCATTTGAGAACCCCCCACCCCCACAGACGTATAGGTAGATATATCAATAAATCTACTGCTTTCAATTGGTCCGCTGAAAAAAAATTTGACCAATTCGAAAGCCTGGAATATTCGGTCAGTCTTATATCTTTGGTGCCAGCCTCGACATTTACGAAGCCATGTACAGAAATGCCCTTACCTATGGTTTTCTTTTTTCGCAGACATCGGAGCGAGTACTTGCCATTTTTAGACGGCTACTGCGTGGGAAAGCCCAACCACGAGGAGGACATGCCGACTTCCAAACACGCCAGCAGCGGTACAGGCACAAGCAAGGTGCACTACCCAGCAAACTGGCGCGGTAATGTCCAACACTTCTGATTACAAATCACATGTATTTCTAACCGAAGTGTCCCAGCAAGGCCAAAACGTGCTGAACTTCCACACAGCATCCACCATTCAAATGTCATGTCACAATTTTTTGTCCGCCGCCCCCCAAAACCAATCATACACGAAAATTCATCAACAAAACCCTGGTCGTGATTACATTCTCACGATTGCATTACTGTCAAGATTCCAGTAACCAGATGACCATAGACAGATTTGCTGATGGTCTGTCTATAACTAGAACTACGAATACCTATCATAGTTCAGAAATTCAAAAATTACACTCACCGTCGATGATTCCGCGAAGAAATTTTCCCATTTTTCAGTTCACCAACAATCCAGCAATCCAGCAATGCAGCTCGGGGCACAGATGGACACGTCAGTGTGATTTGCAACAAAAAACAAAATGAAAAAAAAAAATACAATTAGTGGGAAGTCAAATTCAAATTCAAATTTAAATAATTTCGCATGTCAATAATTAAATATACAAAGTAACACTAAGGTGCTATTTATAGATACATTGGCTTCGATCGTATGGCACAAATTTTACCAAATTCGATGGTGAAAAAACCTCAAACGCAGATATATCAACAAATTAACTGCTTTCAATTGGTCACCTGCAAAAAAAATTGACCAATTTCGAAAGTTTGAGATACCTTATTGTATTCTTGGTGCCAACGAAGATACTCATGAGGCCATTATTCGGTCAAAATTTTGGGAAATTATTGCATGTTTGACCAATATTTCTTCAGCAAACGATCCATTTTGGTATACTACGCATGCACTTTTCGAGATTTTCGCGATTGTATCATTAAAATTGGAGAGCTCCGCACGCCAGCAGCGGTTTAGAACACAATTATGTGGACTTACACACTATACTGGCGGCTGCAGCTTCCAATACCTACTAACTAAAATTATAATTAACACACTCGCACACGTCAATATTAATTTAGAGAAAAAAAACACTCGCGATACGATTGATACATTGGCTTCGATCGTTCAGCCCAAATTTCACCAAATTCGAGGGTGAAAAAATCTCAAACGTAGATATATCAAAAAATTAACTGCTTGCAATTGGTCACCTGCAAAAAAAATTGACCAATTTCGAAAGTTTGAGATACATTATTGAGCTATTGTATTCTTGGTGCCAACGAAGATACTCATGAGGCCATTATTCGGTCAAAATTTTGGGAAATTATTGCATGTTTGACTAATATTTCTTCAGCAAACGATCCATTTTGGTATACTACGCATGCACTTTTCGAGATTTTCGCGATTCTATCATTAAAATTGGAGAGCTCCGCACGCCAGCAGCGGTTTAGAACACAATTATGTGGACTTACACACTATACTGGCGGCTGCAGCTTCCAATACCTACTAACTAAAATTATAATTAACACACTCGCACACGTCAATATTAATTTAGAGAAAAAAAACACTCGCGATACGATTGATACATTGGCTTCGATCGTTCAGCCCAAATTTCACCAAATTCGAGGGTGAAAAAATCTCAAACGTAGATATATCAAAAAATTAACTGCTTGCAATTGGTCACCTGCAAAAAAAATTGACCAATTTCGAAAGTTTGAGATACATTATTGAGCTATTGTATTCTTGGTGCCAACGAAGATACTCATGAGGCCATTATTCGGTCAAAATTTTGGGAAATTATTGCATGTTTGACTAATATTTCTTCAGCAAACGATCCATTTTGGTATACTACGCATGCACTTTTCGAGATTTTCGCAATTCTATCATTAAAATTGGAGAGCTCCGCACGCCAGCAGCGGTTTAGAACACAATTATGTGGACTTACACACTATACTGGCGGCTGCAGCTTCCAATACCTACTAACTAAAATTATAATTAACACACTCGCACACGTCAATATTAATTTAGAGAAAAAAAAAACACTCGCGATACGATTGATACATTGGCTTCGATCGTTCAGCCCAAATTTCACCAAATTCGAGGGTGAAAAAATCTCAAACGTAGATATATCAAAAAATTAACTGCTTGCAATTGGTCACCTGCAAAAAAAATTGACCAATTTCGAAAGTTTGAGATACATTATTGAGCTATTGTATTCTTGGTGCCAACGAAGATACTCATGAGGCCATTATTCGGTCAATATATTGGGAAATTATTACATGTTTGACCAATATTTCTTCAGCAAACGATCCATTTTCGTATACTACGCATGCACTTTTCGAGATTTTCGCGATTCTATCATTAAAATTGGAGAGCTCCGCACGCCAGCAGCGGTTTAGAACACAATTATGTGGACTTACACACTATACTGGCGGCTGCAGCTTCCAATACCTACTAACTAAAATTATAATTAACACACTCGCACACGTCAATATTAATTTAGAGAAAAAAAAAACACTCGCGATACGATTGATACATTGGCTTCGATCGTTCAGCCCAAATTTCACCAAATTCGAGGGTGAAAAAATCTCAAACGTAGATATATCAAAAAATTAACTGCTTGCAATTGGTCACCTGCAAAAAAAATTGACCAATTTCGAAAGTTTGAGATACATTATTGAGCTATTGTATTCTTGGTGCCAACGAAGATACTCATGAGGCCATTATTCGGTCAAAATTTTGGGAAATTATTGCATGTTTGACTAATATTTCTTCAGCAAACGATCCATTTTGGTATACTACGCATGCACTTTTCGAGATTTTCGCGATTCTATCATTAAAATTGGAGAGCTCCGCACGCCAGCAGCGGTTTAGAACACAATTATGTGGACTTACACACTATACTGGCGGCTGCAGCTTCCAATACCTACTAACTAAAATTATAATTAACACACTCGCACACGTCAATATTAATTTAGAGAAAAAAAACACTCGCGATACGATTGATACATTGGCTTCGATCGTTCAGCCCAAATTTCACCAAATTCGAGGGTGAAAAAATCTCAAACGTAGATATATCAAAAAATTAACTGCTTGCAATTGGTCACCTGCAAAAAAAATTGACCAATTTCGAAAGTTTGAGATACATTATTGAGCTATTGTATTCTTGGTGCCAACGAAGATACTCATGAGGCCATTATTCGGTCAAAATTTTGGGAAATTATTGCATGTTTGACTAATATTTCTTCAGCAAACGATCCATTTTGGTATACTACGCATGCACTTTTCGAGATTTTCGCGATTCTATCATTAAAATTGGAGAGCTCCGCACGCCAGCAGCGGTTTAGAACACAATTATGTGGACTTACACACTATACTGGCGGCTGCAGCTTCCAATACCTACTAACTAAAATTATAATTAACACACTCGCACACGTCAATATTAATTTAGAGATACAAAAAACACTCGCGATACGATTGATACATTGGCTTCGATCGTTCAGCCCAAATTTCACCAAATTCGAGGGTGAAAAAATCTCAAACGTAGATATATCAAAAAATTAACTGCTTGCAATTGGTCACCTGCAAAAAAAATTGACCAATTTCGAAAGTTTGAGATACATTATTGAGCTATTGTATTCTTGGTGCCAACGAAGATACTCATGAGGCCATTATTCGGTCAATATATTGGGAAATTATTACATGTTTGACCAATATTTCTTCAGCAAACGATCCATTTTCGTATACTACGCATGCACTTTTCGAGATTTTCGCGATTCTATCATTAAAATTGGAGAGCTCCGCACGCCAGCAGCGGTTTAGAACACAATTATGTGGACTTACACACTATACTGGCGGCTGCAGCTTCCAATACCTACTAACTAAAATTATAATTAACACACTCGCACACGTCAATATTAATTTAGAGAAAAAAAAAACACTCGCGATACGATTGATACATTGGCTTCGATCGTTCAGCCCAAATTTCACCAAATTCGAGGGTGAAAAAATCTCAAACGTAGATATATCAAAAAATTAACTGCTTGCAATTGGTCACCTGCAAAAAAAATTGACCAATTTCGAAAGTTTGAGATACATTATTGAGCTATTGTATTCTTGGTGCCAACGAAGATACTCAAGAGGCCATTATTCGGTCAAAATTTTGGGAAATTATTGCATGTTTGACCAATATTTCTTCAGCAAACGATCCATTTTGGTATACTACGCATGCACTTTTCGAGATTTTCGCGATTCTATCATTAAAATTGGAGAGCTCCGCACGCCAGCAGCGGTTTAGAACACAATTATGTGGACTTACACACTATACTGGCGGCTGCAGCTTCCAATACCTACAAATTAAAATTATAATTAACACACTCGCACACGTCAATATTAATTTAGAGAAAAAAAAAACACTCGCGATACGATTGATACATTGGCTTCGATCGTTCAGCCCAAATTTCACCAAATTCGAGGGTGAAAAAATCTCAAACGTAGATATATCAAAAAAATTAACTGCTTGCAATTGGTCACCTGCAAAAAAAATTGACCAATTTCGAAAGTTTGAGATACATTATTGAGCTATTGTATTCTTGGTGCCAACGAAGATACTCATGAGGCCATTATTCGGTCAATATATTGGGAAATTATTACATGTTTGACCAATATTTCTTCAGCAAACGATCCATTTTCGTATACTACGCATGCACTTTTCGAGATTTTCGCGATTCTATCATTAAAATTGGAGAGCTCCGCACGCCAGCAGCGGTTTAGAACACAATTATGTGGACTTACACACTATACTGGCGGCTGCAGCTTCCAATACCTACTAACTAAAATTATAATTAACACACTCGCACACGTCAATATTAATTTAGAGAAAAAAAAAACACTCGCGATACGATTGATACATTGGCTTCGATCGTTCAGCCCAAATTTCACCAAATTCGAGGGTGAAAAAATCTCAAACGTAGATATATCAAAAAATTAACTGCTTTCAATTGGTCACCTGCAAAAAAAATTGACCAATTTCGAAAGTTTGAGATACCTTATTGTATTCTTGGTGCCAACGAAGATACTCATGAGGCCATTATTCGGTCAAAATTTTGGGAAATTATTGCATGTTTGACCAATATTTCTTCAGCAAACGATCCATTTTGGTATACTACGCATGCACTTTTCGAGATTTTCGCGATTCTATCATTAAAATTGGAGAGCTCCGCACGCCAGCAGCGGTTTAGAACACAATTATGTGGACTTACACACTATACTGGCGGCTGCAGCTTCCAATACCTACTAACTAAAATTATAATTAACACACTCGCACACGTCAATATTAATTTAGAGAAAAAAACACTCGCGATACGATTGATACATTGGCTTCGATCGTTCAGCCCAAATTTCACCAAATTCGAGGGTGAAAAAATCTCAAACGTAGATATATCAAAAAATTAACTGCTTGCAATTGGTCACCTGCAAAAAAAATTGACCAATTTCGAAAGTTTGAGATACATTATTGAGCTATTGTATTCTTGGTGCCAACGAAGATACTCATGAGGCCATTATTCGGTCAATATATTGGGAAATTATTACATGTTTGACCAATATTTCTTCAGCAAACGATCCATTTTCGTATACTACGCATGCACTTTTCGAGATTTTCGCGATTCTATCATTAAAATTGGAGAGCTCCGCACGCCAGCAGCGGTTTAGAACACAATTATGTGGACTTACACACTATACTGGCGGCTGCAGCTTCCAATACCTACTAACTAAAATTATAATTAACACACTCGCACACGTCAATATTAATTTAGAGAAAAAAAACACTCGCGATACGATTGATACATTGGCTTCGATCGTTCAGCCCAAATTTCACCAAATTCGAGGGTGAAAAAATCTCAAACGTAGATATATCAAAAAATTAACTGCTTGCAATTGGTCACCTGCAAAAAAATTGACCAATTTCGAAAGTTTGAGATACATTATTGAGCTATTGTATTCTTGGTGCCAACGAAGATACTCATGAGGCCATTATTCGGTCAAAATTTTGGGAAATTATTGCATGTTTGACTAATATTTCTTCAGCAAACGATCCATTTTGGTATACTACGCATGCACTTTTCGAGATTTTCGCGATTCTATCATTAAAATTGGAGAGCTCCGCACGCCAGCAGCGGTTTAGAACACAATTATGTGGACTTACACACTATACTGGCGGCTGCAGCTTCCAATACCTACTAACTAAAATTATAATTAACACACTCGCACACGTCAATATTAATTTAGAGAAAAAAAAACACTCGCGATACGATTGATACATTGGCTTCGATCGTTCAGCCCAAATTTCACCAAATTCGAGGGTGAAAAAATCTCAAACGTAGATATATCAAAAATTAACTGCTTGCAATTGGTCACCTGCAAAAAAAATTGACCAATTTCGAAAGTTTGAGATACATTATTGAGCTATTGTATTCTTGGTGCCAACGAAGATACTCATGAGGCCATTATTCGGTCAAAATTTTGGGAAATTATTGCATGTTTGACTAATATTTCTTCAGCAAACGATCCATTTTGGTATACTACGCATGCACTTTTCGAGATTTTCGCGATTCTATCATTAAAATTGGAGAGCTCCGCACGCCAGCAGCGGTTTAGAACACAATTATGTGGACTTACACACTATACTGGCGGCTGCAGCTTCCAATACCTACTAACTAAAATTATAATTAACACACTCGCACACGTCAATATTAATTTAGAGAAAAAAAAAACACTCGCGATACGATTGATACATTGGCTTCGATCGTTCAGCCCAAATTTCACCAAATTCGAGGGTGAAAAAATCTCAAACGTAGATATATCAAAAAATTAACTGCTTGCAATTGGTCACCTGCAAAAAAAATTGACCAATTTCGAAAGTTTGAGATACATTATTGAGCTATTGTATTCTTGGTGCCAACGAAGATACTCATGAGGCCATTATTCGGTCAATATATTGGGAAATTATTACATGTTTGACCAATATTTCTTCAGCAAACGATCCATTTTCGTATACTACGCATGCACTTTTCGAGATTTTCGCGATTCTATCATTAAAATTGGAGAGCTCCGCACGCCAGCAGCGGTTTAGAACACAATTATGTGGACTTACACACTATACTGGCGGCTGCAGCTTCCAATACCTACTAACTAAAATTATAATTAACACACTCGCACACGTCAATATTAATTTAGAGAAAAAAACACTCGCGATACGATTGATACATTGGCTTCGATCGTTCAGCCCAAATTTCACCAAATTCGAGGGTTAAAAATTCTCAAACGTAGATATATCATAAAATTAACTGCTTGCAATTGGTCACCTGCAAAAAAAATTGACCAATTTCGAAAGTTTGAGATACATTATTGAGCTATTGTATTCTTGGTGCCAACGAAGATACTCAAGAGGCCATTATTCGGTCAAAATTTTGGGAAATTATTGCATGTTTGACCAATATTTCTTCAGCAAACGATCCATTTTGGTATACTACGCATGCACTTTTCGAGATTTTCGCGATTCTATCATTAAAATTGGAGAGCTCCGCACGCCAGCAGCGGTTTAGAACACAATTATGTGGACTTACACACTATACTGGCGGCTGCAGCTTCCAATACCTACAAATTAAAATTATAATTAACACACTCGCACACGTCAATATTAATTTAGAGAAAAAAAAAACACTCGCGATACGATTGATACATTGGCTTCGATCGTTCAGCCCAAATTTCACCAAATTCGAGGGTGAAAAAATCTCAAACGTAGATATATCAAAAAATTAACTGCTTGCAATTGGTCACCTGCAAAAAAAATTGACCAATTTCGAAAGTTTGAGATACATTATTGAGCTATTGTATTCTTGGTGCCAACGAAGATACTCATGAGGCCATTATTCGGTCAATATATTGGGAAATTATTACATGTTTGACCAATATTTCTTCAGCAAACGATCCATTTTCGTATACTACGCATGCACTTTTCGAGATTTTCGCGATTCTATCATTAAAATTGGAGAGCTCCGCACGCCAGCAGCGGTTTAGAACACAATTATGTGGACTTACACACTATACTGGCGGCTGCAGCTTCCAATACCTACTAACTAAAATTATAATTAACACACTCGCACACGTCAATATTAATTTAGAGAAAAAAACACTCGCGATACGATTGATACATTGGCTTCGATCGTTCAGCCCAAATTTCACCAAATTCGAGGGTGAAAAAATCTCAAACGTAGATATATCAAAAAATTAACTGCTTTCAATTGGTCACCTGCAAAAAAAATTGACCAATTTCGAAAGTTTGAGATACCTTATTGTATTCTTGGTGCCAACGAAGATACTCATGAGGCCATTATTCGGTCAAAATTTTGGGAAATTATTGCATGTTTGACCAATATTTCTTCAGCAAACGATCCATTTTGGTATACTACGCATGCACTTTTCGAGATTTTCGCGATTCTATCATTAAAATTGGAGAGCTCCGCACGCCAGCAGCGGTTTAGAACACAATTATGTGGACTTACACACTATACTGGCGGCTGCAGCTTCCAATACCTACTAACTAAAATTATAATTAACACACTCGCACACGTCAATATTAATTTAGAGAAAAAAAACACTCGCGATACGATTGATACATTGGCTTCGATCGTTCAGCCCAAATTTCACCAAATTCGAGGGTGAAAAAATCTCAAACGTAGATATATCAAAAAATTAACTGCTTGCAATTGGTCACCTGCAAAAAAAATTGACCAATTTCGAAAGTTTGAGATACATTATTGAGCTATTGTATTCTTGGTGCCAACGAAGATACTCATGAGGCCATTATTCGGTCAATATATTGGGAAATTATTACATGTTTGACCAATATTTCTTCAGCAAACGATCCATTTTCGTATACTACGCATGCACTTTTCGAGATTTTCGCGATTCTATCATTAAAATTGGAGAGCTCCGCACGCCAGCAGCGGTTTAGAACACAATTATGTGGACTTACACACTATACTGGCGGCTGCAGCTTCCAATACCTACTAACTAAAATTATAATTAACACACTCGCACACGTCAATATTAATTTAGAGAAAAAAAAAACACTCGCGATACGATTGATACATTGGCTTCGATCGTTCAGCCCAAATTTCACCAAATTCGAGGGTGAAAAAATCTCAAACGTAGATATATCAAAAATTAACTGCTTTCAATTGGTCACCTGAAAATAATATTGACCAATTTCGAAAGTTTGAGATACCTTATTGTATTCTTGGTGCCAACGAAGATACTCATGAGGCCATTATTCGGTCAAAATTTTGGGAAATTATTGCATGTTTGACCAATATTTCTTCAGCAAACGATCCATTTTGGTATACTACGCATGCACTTTTCGAGATTTTCGCGATTCTATCATTAAAATTGGAGAGCTCCGCACGCCAGCAGCGGTTTAGAACACAATTATGTGGACTTACACACTATACTGGCGGCTGCAGCTTCCAATACCTACTAACTAAAATTATAATTAACACACTCGCACACGTCAATATTAATTTAGAGAAAAAAAAACACTCGCGATACGATTGATACATTGGCTTCGATCGTTCAGCCCAAATTTCACCAAATTCGAGGGTGAAAAAATCTCAAACGTAGATATATCAAAAAATTAACTGCTTGCAATTGGTCACCTGCAAAAAAAATTGACCAATTTCGAAAGTTTGAGATACCTTATTGTATTCTTGGTGCCAACGAAGATACTCATGAGGACATTATTCGGCCAATATTTTGGGAAATTATTACATGTTTGACCAATATTTCTTCAGCAAACGATCCATTTTGGTATACTACGCATGCACTTTTCGAGATTTTCGCGATTCTATCATTAAAATTGGAGAGCTCCGCACGCCAGCAGCGGTTTAGAACACAATTATGTGGACTTAAGTAGTATGCGCGATACCCCTATCAAAACAAATAGTCTGGGCTGCAGGGAGCACAAGGTGGCGACCTACACGCGAATGGCCAGAAAGTGGGTAGGGAGGTAGGTTGGTTGGTAGACGTCAACGTAGACGTATACGTTGAGGCAACCGCTGCCACTGCCGCCCCCCTCCATCGCATACCAGCAGGTTGGACAAAATAGGTAAAGTGGCGTTTACCTACTTGCCTCTTGCGTGCCTATACTTGAATGGCGAGAAAGTAGGTAGGTAGGATGGTCGGTAGACGTCGACGTATGTGTATGCATTGACGCAACCGTTGCCACCGCCACCCCCGCCACCGCCACCCCCGCCACTGCATACCATGCTGATGAAGGTATACCTTATCAGTTGAAAATTTAATTATAGAAATGGCACACCGGATATGAGTCAGCAATTAAAACCTTATCTTATCAAGGCATATTGAGTCAGCAATTAAAACATTATCTTATCAAGCCCTATTGAGTCAGCAATTAAAACCTTATTAAGCCATAGGTGGAATTTTCATTTAAGGTCCGAATACATGACATCATTCAACTTAGGGGCTCCAAATAGGTTAATGAAATAAATAACAGAATTTCAGTTTTAAAACTATTTTATTGAAGATATATTATAAGATAAATATATTTAAACATCTTAAGAAATAAAAAATGAATATGATAAGATAAAAATACTTTTAATAAATAATTTAAAGAGTAGTAGTAGTAGAAGAAGGATAAGGAGAAGTAGTAGGCATAGTAGATTGAGGTATCTCAGTACTAACTTGAGATAGGCGATTCATTACGAAAGATACCAATTTGTCCTCGTTGAAAATTTTGATATCACTCAAAATTTTCTTAGCCAATTTAGTATTTTCGTGAATCAAAGTTAAATCGCTGACTTCGTAATTAATCAATAAGCTACGTATAAATGTTTCCAAGGAATTGGTGGTTTGATTGGATAGATGAATGACCACAGGGATATCGTTAATGATGAGCTGCCAGGCTCGATTCGCTGCTGCCTGGTAATCGGCGAGTAGGTTAAATGTATCTTCGATGACAGACTTCATGTATAGAATTGTATTCCAACTGGCTTCTTGCAACATAATCGAGTCTGGGAGAAATTCCGTTGATCTGGTAGTTTCAGCCAAGAGAACTGATTTATTATTGCAATAATTGCGAAATTCTATTCTCCATTTGTCGGAAATGAACATTCGTTTTGGTTTTGCGTAGGATCCAGGCATTGGAAGTATCTTTCAACACAATCCAAAATTTTCGGTTCCATCAGAGTTGCAAATTCTTGTTGACTTAGATAAATGCCACCAGTTTTACCATTACTATATCGTGTAATGCTGAGTAATGGTGTAAAATCAGCATCTACATCCAGACCCATGAGAATATTTTTTGTACCGCTCCAATTTACGGGGTAGAGTTGATTGAATATGAAGTACTTGCGTGGCTTAAGTACTTTTTCAACACAGCATCTCTTCTTTGGTGGCAAGTTTTCAATATTTTCGATAAGTGAGGCTGTAAAAATAAATAAATACATACACGCATTACTCAACTGTGCAAAAATGAAAATTATATTTTCAAATGCGAGAATTACAAGTACCTGTGTCGTTATCATGTGTCGGTGAAATTGGCGAATCACATGGTATTTCGTCATCATTGGAAGTTTGCTCGGATCTTGGTACATACGAATCATAGTAATTTTCGACATTCAGTACAACATTCAGAGGTTGCTTTGTTTTTCGACCACCTTTAGGCTTCTTTGGTTTTGGAGAATCAACATTAACGGTATTGCTGCTGCTTCCAATGTCTGTTGATGCTGTGACGATAACTGCCTCTTTGGCAATGTCAATCATTTTTTGTGCCATTTCAATTACTTACTGAGCGAACAAACGAACGAGTGAGTGACTGAACAAATTGAAGAAACGAATAGAAGTGTGTACTTGTAACAAGTTTAAACAGCAAGTGAATAGATCGACGTGGTCCTGTTGATTTTATAATGATGTACAAGGTCACATGATTATCCCCGCTCATTTTGGCTGTAGCATTGGTGGGGGTTTATGTAAAATAACTTTGGTATCGCAGCCATGGCCGATTGACTACGCTAGAACTGTAAATTTTTACCCAGCAAAAGTTTCATCATTGTGTGAACATGTGAAGAAGTTGGTATTTGTTTGTCTGCAGTTCTCCTTCCATGGAAAATTGTGTCGGATAAATAAGTGATCACTCAGTCATTGGTTATATGATTGTCGGAGAAAAATGATAGAAAATCCTTGAGGGAATAGTACAGGGTTTTGAAATAAAGGAATACAGCTACATTGGAACTTTAAATTTCTTATTCAGCAAAAGTTTCATCACACAACATAAGTATGTGATTATTGGAGAAAAATAAAGAAACATAGTGCAGTAGGCATTGTCTATAAACTGTTGAACTGTATACCAGAAGTGCTGAAGTATTATATGTATGCACACCCAATGACTTCCCTTTTTTAAAGTACTTTTACCAAAATTGATTTGAGGCATACATATACATTATTATATAGCAAACATATTCGACTTATGAAATCTTATTTCATTACAAAGTGTTAATTCATTATAAAGTGTTAATGCTATCATTTAAATTTGACAAAATTTATTATGTATTTAGATATAGAGTAAGCTAAGGCCACCATACAAGCAACAATTAGCAGCAGGAGTGACAGCATAAATGCAGAATTGTTATTCACTACAGAATTAGGCACATCTTGTTCGATTATGTATGTGATTTCATCATGGAGGTCAACATCCTTTTGATATGCTACACATCGATATTTATCAAAATAGTTGTCATTTTTCAAGTACACTGACAATATACTATAAAATGTGGATTCAGTCCAGTATATTCCACGTAAATTATAAGCATCATCTGACATAAGCTTTGAAATACTGGTATCATTTTTGTACCAATCAACTGAGGCCAAAGGATTTGAGTGTATGTAACAAATTAAATGCACCGTTGTGTTTTGGGATACCTTATAATGAGTTATATCTTGATTGGTTAAAATCTCAACTGGTTGTTCAGCAACATTAGTGTTACAAGTTGCTAAACTAATGCATAAATAAAATAAAAATGCAAAAACTAACATTTTATCTAAATAGTTTTACGAGGAAATACAAAAAAAAAATGCGGAAATAAACATCCAAACTGAATGCCTACTAAATGCTAAGGACAAGAAATATAGAGAACAAACAAAAGTCTGCACATAACCAAGTTTTAGTAGTGAGTGAGTAGATTTAAAAGTCACAGGCGATTTTATAACCTAGTACTCTATACATCATAATGGAATAAAATCACACATCAATAATATTTCAAAAGTTCAAGTAACATTTTAAAATTTAACAAATACTTAACACAAAGCGTGCAGATTATCGCATCGTTCTCTAAATACACTTAAAACTTGTAGTATTGAAAAATTATAATCCATAAATTCGCATTCTACGTCAAAATTATCTTCAAAATCTTCATCTTCACCAATTTCAGCCAAGCTATCTATTAGTGATGGTATTATATTCAATTTGTCCAAGTCTTCTCGATTGATTTCTTTAGGCTGGATGGTATTGTATACGCCAGTTTCTCCAAGGAATACGTAATCAGGGTTGGGTTTACTACACATTTTTTTGAATTTTCTCTCAGAAACTTTAAAGTTGATTTCAAAACATGGTCTAAAAAATTCAAAAAATTCTTTTTCGCAATGGTTTAAATTATTATAATTAACAAAACAACAATCTCCATAAGTTTTCTGGCAACTTTTATCAATTTGTCCCAAAATCAATATGTTATAATCTTCAAATTTCAATACAATTTCTTTTTTCAAATCTTCAATTTCATCTAAAGCTTGCTGGTGATTTTGTCCATTCACCGATGTAGTTGTCAACACATTGATAGGATTAATGATAGGTAACTCTTGTTTGTGCTGTTCACTTGTAGTAGAATCCATTTTGAAGGTGATGACGATGATGAAAAGACAGCAATTATAATTCCTCTGAAAAGACAAGGAGAACAACGCACAATGATAACAACAACAATATCAATCGCACTCTAGTAATTCACTGAATGTTGCTTTAGTCTCTCGTCGCTTGCTCGCTAACAAATTAACCATCACCACCCACCACTTCTCAATCCCCTACTTATATGAACAAACAAGAAGAAGAGCGGAGGTAACCAAAAAAGTTAGCAATGCTAAAAAAATGAAACAACAACAAAGATATATACATATAAGTATTTATTTCATCTAAATATTATCTTATAAAACTACAACAGCTAATATGGTGTGATTTCCACCCTTTTTCAGAACTTTGAACTTCTATTTCAAATTTATATTTTTTGATGGAAAATTTTATTAAATGTAAAGACCAAATTCAAATTTTCTTCTCAGAAACCATTTTCGAACAAATTGAAAAATATGTCAATGTGTATAAATCAACATGAAAAAAACTGAAAGTTGGTAATATAGAGCCTACTCATTTCTGGTTTCTGAACCTAGAACCTCAAATTGATTGATGCGATTTTGAAATGTACATGATGCATTATCAATAGTACCCAGTATTTTGTCTTATTTTGCAAGGTAATAATGTGATTTCGCTATTATCCTCAAATGACTAGATTATTTAATATTGTTTATTGGTAACAACAAGCGTTTTCACACACACTCCATTAA
This sequence comes from Pseudococcus jackbeardsleyi, assembly GCA_038380155.1. Classification (NCBI taxonomy): domain Eukaryota; kingdom Metazoa; phylum Arthropoda; class Insecta; order Hemiptera; family Pseudococcidae; genus Pseudococcus; species Pseudococcus jackbeardsleyi. The sequence continues at coordinate 60,116,055 of CM076242.1, forward strand.
AGGGAAATAAGGGCGATATATACCTACTTATTTATTTGAAAAGAAATAGACCAGTAACCAAGAATTTGCTGATTAGATTAAAATTCAAAAAATATTTGAATTTCAATCACCATTGGATAAGATTAGAATATATTGCATTAAAAAAGTGAACTTTTCAATCACACCGATTCAACAATTGCCAATGGACAAGAGAAAATATTGAACTTGAAAAAGTAAATTTTCAATCACAGTGATTTACATAAATGGATCATCATGTGTAAGATGGTATGTTGACAGCTGTTTCCAGAATTGTGTAAATTTTATTTTGTGCTACTCTATTTCAAATAAGAAACTCCAATTTTTTCAAGGGGCAAAAAAAAAAGGCATTCACATTAACCTGCAAGGCGATGTACAACACAAAACCAGCAAAACATTACATTTGATATAATCTTTTCATTTGTTTTCATGTTTTGCAATCACATTCACATTCGAGTTGTTTCATAAATTTATTACTTTTAATAAGCAATTAAAATAATTTTCAAGGGGCAAAAAAAAAGGATATTCACATCAACCTGCAAGGCGATGTACAACACAAAGCCAGCAAAACATTACATTTGATATAATCTTTTCATTTGTTTTCATGTTTTGCGATCACATTCGGGTTGTTTCATAAATTTATTACTTTTGGAAATGAATAAGTTAGTCTCAGTTTTACTTGGAAGTGCAGTACACCGCCCGTCAGATCCCCGCTATTGACCGCAAGTGTCCATGTTCAATGTGTATTGTGGGTTGCAGCTGGCATTTCTTATTTGGAATAGAGTATAGGAACCTTTGAGAAAGCATTCGAGTCGTCTGATTATAACAGAAATCAAATGAGGAGTTTGCCAAGTAAGGTGATTTTGAAAAAAAAACAGTCTGTGACTTGAAAACCTTCAAAAAAGATACATGCCACTTTAAAAAAATGAATTTTTAATTTTTTTGAGATTTTTTTCTACCGGAATACCAAAGTCTAGAGATTTTGTTTTTTAAAGACAACCTTCAGTTGAACAACCTTTTTATGCTAATTCCATGTTTATTCTTTCTTATTTTTAGATTTGCCTGATGGCCAAATTTTTACAAGCCTACCTAAACATAAAGATAACCTTGAGTTGAACAACCTTTTGTGTCAATTACAAGTTTATTCTTTCTTTTAGATTTACCCAGTGGTCAAATTTTCGCAGGCCTACCTCAAATGTTGCAACTGTTATTTTGATTTATCAGCAAATTATAGGCGGAGAAAATTAATATTTGTATCTCATTGAAACTAAAATACTACTTCCTTACAATATAAACACAAAATACTTTTAAATTGAATAAGAGTGCACCCACCAATAATTTCCCATACCCATATTAGATCAAGTTAACCCATGTTGGGTAAATGATAATCATTATACAGTACTACCAGTTACCATAACAATGACACGAAATACCACACCAACTGATTGAAGAAGGTAATTATTGAGACTTGACAACTTGAGCAAAAGTCTGACTGGTCAGACTTTCCCACAATATTTTAGCACAAATTGTATTCAAAATTGTTTCGGTATTTAATTATGAATTAATTTCTTGCATTCAAGTTCATTTCTATAATTTCTATGAAAGAGAGAATGTGAAAATGAAGGTTTTTTGCGAATTTATTGAACTGAAGCTGTTAAAAAGGAAATTGGCGCAAATTCAAAGTATAGTGTGAACACTTGACAGGTAATTTGCGCAAATTCATCAGTTTATTGCACCAGTCCAGTTTGCGCAATTATATTGATAGTGTAAACAGGGTTTTATGGATAACACCTTGACTGTTTTATCCTCTTCCAACAAAATTGAAAACGAATTATTCATCAACTATGTAAAGTAGGAATCAAACAACAATAGCAATTAGTTCACAGTGTTCTTCCTTCCTATTAAACTAAGCATAATTAACTAACCACAAATCATCATCTTCATCCTTCAAAGAGCTACTTCCTAACAGTTGTTTAAATTTGTTGATGTCATAATGTCCATATGCGAAGCTATGGATATCATCATAGAAAAATCATTTAACACAAAAATTGACGAAAACTTTTTTCTTTGATAAATTATATATATTATATGCTTCTCAGATTGAAATTGTTGGGCTACTATATAACTTGAAAATTTTGTTTCTGAAGATACCTTATTCTTGGTCACTGGTCTATTTCTTTTCAAATAAACAAGTACATATTGGTCGTTGGTCTATTTCTTTTCAAATAAACAAGTACATATATATCAGGGTATAAGAAACCAAGTATTTTATTTCCCTTCGATAGAGTTTGGGTGAAAACCCTTGTTGTTACCAATAAACAATATTAAATAATCAAGTCGTTTGAGGATAGTAGCACAATACTTATTTTGTACTTACGTAAATATTTAAAATATAAAAAACTACTGGATTTTATTTATTTATTAATTGGATGATCTAAAATCTGTTAAATCATATAAATATTGGATGAAATTATGTTCTTCATCTTCATCTGCAGCGATGTCAAATAATTCTTGAAACTCTTTGTTTGTAGGTATAATAGCTTGTCTACTTTGAAATGGATAAGGTAAATGTTGAATCATAACCTTAGCTTCATCCTCTGTGATATTGTACGATAATAACTGGAAATAATCCGCATCTCCATAAGATATATCCTCATTTATACGTCTTTGTAATTCTTCAAACTGGTTCGTCTTCACGTAACATTGTTTATATGGTAATAAATACATATATGCGCTAATTCGATCTGTTGTTTGTCTCCATAATAAGAAATAACACACTTTATCCATGATGAAATATTCACTTGGAAATTGGTAAGAAAATAAATTACTCTTCACTTTTACAAAAAAAATACACAAAACATCAATTACACTAGGTAAGCATACTTTTACAACCAATAAAGCAATTGAACCATATTAATGTTACTGTTTTTGATAAATAAACTAAACAAATTTTACCTATTGAAAGATAGGTCTGCTATGGAACAAGGCTTTTTAAATACTAACTGAACTTATGCCCATGTTATTTTCTGAACACATGAGTGATATTCTTATATCCCCACTACCTCTATCCCCACTTTTTTTTGGTCAAACATGATTTAAACTTTTATAGTTTGCAAGACTATATTTTTAAATTACAAAAATCTGCCAAAAATTCAGGAATGTCACCAAAAATTTGGATATAGACCCACTTATGTGTGTTCCGAGATTCTTTTTATTTGAACTCCGAGAATAACATGTTATCCATATGCCTATTGTTCTGTAATGTGCAGTTGCCACTTAGTGTTTAAGCTATTAATGAGAGCCAACAACCTGCCATGCTTTGATTAGGGTTCGGATTTCAATAAGCTTGGTGTTTCTGAGATTGACATTGAGCGATTTAAAACTGTATTTCATTCAAAGATCATGGTGCCACTTTGTTTGGAAAAAAATTTGCAAAACCTATATGGAAAACGATACTTTAATAGGTCCTTGGATGGTTTTAGGGCAGCTCTGCTGAAAAAGTTCTTTAAAAATAATCAATTTAGTGACACTTATATGTATGTCGACTTTGGTGATCGAGGTACCTAGCATGTGACACGGCCAAAAAAAAAAAGTGGTAAAAACTCGTTCATTTAATACATCTCCAGCTTCACTGTTCTTTGAGTATAGAATTTAAAAATGTTTACTTTCACGATCTATGAACAAAAATTAATCAGAAGATCATGTTTATTATTTTGAAGCAACAAAATTCAGCTACAAAATGGAAAAAATTAAAACACCTACAGACATCAATTGTCATTAATTTGGGTTAAAAGAAGATGAGTACCAGATTGGTTTTTGGATGTAAAACAGCAAAAGGTAGTAAAGGCGTGAAATTTGGTATGATGAAAAAGGGTATCATAAGGAATTTTTTGAGCAATGGAGGTAATCGCTAAGCCCCATACCAGAAATGTGGAACGACTTTAAGAAGGGTTTCAGCCCACATTTTTGAAATTGGTCTATCATTATTTCTTTGGTATCATTTCCATATACAAATGAGTCCTTGCTGAGTTTTAAAAATGTCATTATTTTCAAAATCTGTGGGAGATAGGCCCACAAATTTGAGATTTTTCAAATTGTGTTTCTTCATTTTTCCTCAAAAGTGTCTGAAAACCACATGTTTCAATTTTGCACAATCTGCAGACCTTCCAAACAAATTTTAACTATGATTTTTCAAACTCAACAGGCAAATTACAATATATGTGTATGAGCAAATTTCATACCCCAGCTCTGTGTGGGTAGGAGCAAGTGGTCTTATTTTTTGCAATTTTGGGAGGGGTGCTGTGAGTGGCTATTAGCAAACATTTTCCCAATTTTACTACTTCTACAGTATAAAACAATTTGGTGCACCCCTCCCAAAATTGCAAAAAAATAAGACCACTTGCTCCTACCCACACAGAGCTGGGGTATGAAATTTGCTCATACACATATATTGTAATTTGCCTGTTGAGTTTGAAAAATCATAGTTAAAATTTGTTTGGAAGGTCTGCAGATTGTGCAAAATTGAAACATGTGGTTTTCAGACACTTTTGAGGAAAAATGAAGAAACGCAATTTGAAAAATCTCAAATTTGTGGGCCTATCTCCCACAGATTTTGAAAATAATGACATTTTTAAAACTCAGCAAGGACTCATTTGTATATGGAAATGATACCAAAGAAATAATGATAGACCAATTTCAAAAATGTGGGCTGAAACCCTTCTTAAAGTCGTTCCACATTTCTGGTATGGGGCTTACCGATTACCTCCATTGCTCAAAAAATTCCTTATGATACCCTTTTTCATCATACCAAATTTCACGCCTTTACTACCTTTTGCTGTTTTACATCCAAAAACCAATCTGGTACTCATCTTCTTTTAACCCAAATTAATGACAATTGATGTCTGTAGGTGTTTTAATTTTTTCCATTTTGTAGCTGAATTTTGTTGCTTCAAAATAATAAACATGATCTTCTGATTAATTTTTGTTCATAGATCGTGAAAGTAAACATTTTTAAATTCTATACTCAAAGAACAGTGAAGCTGGAGATGTATTAAATGAACGAGTTTTTACCACTTTTTTTGGCCGTGTCACATGCTAGGTACCTCGATCACCAAAGTCGACATACATATAAGTGCCACTAAATTGATTATTTTTAAAGAACTTTTTCAGCAGAGCTGCCCTAAAACCATCCAAGGACCTATTAAAGTATCGTTTTCCATATAGGTTTTGCAAATTTTTTTCCAAACAAAGTGGCACCATGATCTTTGAATGAAATACAGTTTTAAATCGCTCAATGTCAATCTCAGAAACACCAAGCTTATTGAAATCCGAACCCTAATCAAAGCATGGCAGGTTGTTGGCTCTCATTAATAGCTTAAACACTAAGTGGCAACTGCACATTACAGAACAATAGGCATATGGATAACATGTTATTCTCGGAGTTCAAATAAAAAGAATCTCGGAACACACATAAGTGGGTCTATATCCAAATTTTTGGTGACATTCCTGAATTTTTGGCAGATTTTTGTAATTTAAAAATATAGTCTTGCAAACTATAAAAGTTTAAATCATGTTTGACCAAAAAAAAAGTGGGGATAGAGGTAGTGGGGATATAAGAATATCACTCATGTGTTCAGAAAATAACATGGGCATAAGTTCAGTTAGTATTTAAAAAGCCTTGTTCCATAGCAGACCTATCTTTCAATAGGTAAAATTTGTTTAGTTTATTTATCAAAAACAGTAACATTAATATGGTTCAATTGCTTTATTGGTTGTAAAAGTATGCTTACCTAGTGTAATTGATGTTTTGTGTATTTTTTTTGTAAAAGTGAAGAGTAATTTATTTTCTTACCAATTTCCAAGTGAATATTTCATCATGGATAAAGTGTGTTATTTCTTATTATGGAGACAAACAACAGATCGAATTAGCGCATATATGTATTTATTACCATATAAACAATGTTACGTGAAGACGAACCAGTTTGAAGAATTACAAAGACGTATAAATGAGGATATATCTTATGGAGATGCGGATTATTTCCAGTTATTATCGTACAATATCACAGAGGATGAAGCTAAGGTTATGATTCAACATTTACCTTATCCATTTCAAAGTAGACAAGCTATTATACCTACAAACAAAGAGTTTCAAGAATTATTTGACATCGCTGCAGATGAAGATGAAGAACATAATTTCATCCAATATTTATATGATTTAACAGATTTTAGATCATCCAATTAATAAATAAATAAAATCCAGTAGTTTTTTATATTTTAAATATTTACGTAAGTACAAAATAAGTATTGTGCTACTATCCTCAAACGACTTGATTATTTAATATTGTTTATTGGTAACAACAAGGGTTTTCACCCAAACTCTATCGAAGGGAAATAAAAAACTTGGTTTCTTATACCCTGATATATATGTACTTGTTTATTTGAAAAGAAATAGACCAACGACCAATATGTACTTGTTTATTTGAAAAGAAATAGACCAGTGACCAAGAATAAGGTATCTTCAGAAACAAAATTTTCAAGTTATATAGTAGCCCAACAATTTCAATCTGAGAAGCATATAATATATATAATTTATCAAAGAAAAAAGTTTTCGTCAATTTTTGTGTTAAATGATTTTTCTATGATGATATCCATAGCTTCGCATATGGACATTATGACATCAACAAATTTAAACAACTGTTAGGAAGTAGCTCTTTGAAGGATGAAGATGATGATTTGTGGTTAGTTAATTATGCTTAGTTTAATAGGAAGGAAGAACACTGTGAACTAATTGCTATTGTTGTTTGATTCCTACTTTACATAGTTGATGAATAATTCGTTTTCAATTTTGTTGGAAGAGGATAAAACAGTCAAGGTGTTATCCATAAAACCCTGTTTACACTATCAATATAATTGCGCAAACTGGACTGGTGCAATAAACTGATGAATTTGCGCAAATTACCTGTCAAGTGTTCACACTATACTTTGAATTTGCGCCAATTTCCTTTTTTAACAGCTTCAGTTCAATAAATTCGCAAAAACCTTCATTTTCACATTCTCACTTACATAGAAATGATAGAAATGAACTTGAATGCAAGAAATTAATTCATAATTAAATACCGAAACAATTTTGAATACAATTTGTGCTAAAATATTGTGGGAAAGTCTGACCAGTCAGACTTTTGCTCAAGTTGTCAAGTCTCAATAATTACCTTCTTCAATCAGTTGGTGTGGTATTTCGTGTCATTGTTATGGTAACTGGTAGTACTGTATAATGATTATCATTTACCCAACATGGGTTAACTTGATCTAATATGGGTATGGGAAATTATTGGTGGGTGCACTCTTATTCAATTTAAAAGTATTTTGTGTTTATATTTTAAGGAAGTATTATTTTTGTTTCAATGATATACAAATATTAATTTTCTCCGCTTATAATTTGATGATAAATCAAAATAACAGTTGCAACATTTTAGGTAGGCCTGTGAAAATTTGACCACTGGGTAAATCTAAAAGAAAGAATAAACTTGTAATTGACACAAAAGGTTGTTCAACTCAAGGTTATCTTTATGTTTAGGTAGGCTTGTAAAAATTTGGCCATCAGGCAAATCTAAAAAATAAGAAAGAATAAACATGGAATTAGCATAAAAAGGTTGTTCAACTGAAGGTTGTCTTTAAAAACAAAATCTCTAGACTTTGGTATTCCGGTAGAAAAAATCTCAAAAAAATTAAAAATTCATTTTTTAAAGTGGCATGTATCTTTTTTGAAGGTTTTCAAGTCACAGACAGTTTTTTTTTTACAAAATAACCTTACTTGGCAAACTCCTCATTTGATTTCTGTTATAATCAGACGACTCGAATGCTTTCTCAAAGGTTCCTATACTCTATTCCAAATAAGAAATGCCAGCTGCAACCCACAATACACATTGAACATGGACACTTGCGGTCAATAGCGGGGATCTGACGGGCGGTGTACTGCACTTCCAAGTAAAACTGAGACTAACTTATTCATTTCCAATTATTTTAATTGCTTATTAAAAGTAATAAATTTATGAAACAACCCGAATGTGATCGCAAAACATGAAAACAAATGAAAAGATTATATCAAATGTAATGTTTTGCTGGCTTTGTGTTGTACATCGCCTTGCAGGTTGATGTGAATATCCTTTTTTTTGCCCCTTGAAAATTATTTTAATTGCTTATTAAAAGTAATAAATTTATGAAACAACTCGAATGTGAATGTGATTGCAAAACATGAAAACAAATGAAAAGATTATATCAAATGTAATGTTTTGCTGGTTTTGTGTTGTACATCGCCTTGCAGGTTAATGTGAATGCCTTTTTTTTGCCCCTTGAAAAAATTGGAGTTTCTTATTTGAAATAGAGTAGCACAAAATAAAATTTACACAATTCTGGAAACAGCTGTCAACATACCATCTTACACATGATGATCCATTTATGTAAATCACTGTGATTGAAAATTTACTTTTTCAAGTTCAATATTTTCTCTTGTCCATTGGCAATTGTTGAATCGGTGTGATTGAAAAGTTCACTTTTTTAATGCAATATATTCTAATCTTATCCAATGGTGATTGAAATTCAAATATTTTTTGAATTTTAATCTAATCAGCAAATTCTTGGTTACTGGTCTATTTCTTTTCAAATAAATAAGTAGGTATATATCGCCCTTATTTCCCTTTAATGGAGTGTGTGTGAAAACGCTTGTTGTTACCAATAAACAATATTAAATAATCTAGTCATTTGAGGATAATAGCGAAATCACATTATTACCTTGCAAAATAAGACAAAATACTGGGTACTATTGATAATGCATCATGTACATTTCAAAATCGCATCAATCAATTTGAGGTTCTAGGTTCAGAAACCAGAAATGAGTAGGCTCTATATTACCAACTTTCAGTTTTTTTCATGTTGATTTATACACATTGACATATTTTTCAATTTGTTCGAAAATGGTTTCTGAGAAGAAAATTTGAATTTGGTCTTTACATTTAATAAAATTTTCCATCAAAAAATATAAATTTGAAATAGAAGTTCAAAGTTCTGAAAAAGGGTGGAAATCACACCATATTAGCTGTTGTAGTTTTATAAGATAATATTTAGATGAAATAAATACTTATATGTATATATCTTTGTTGTTGTTTCATTTTTTAGCATTGCTAACTTTTTTTGGTTACCTCCGCTCTTCTTCTTGTTTGTTCATATAAGTAGGGGATTGAGAAGTGTTGGGTGGTGATGGTTAATTTGTTAGCGAGCAAGCGACGAGAGACTAAAGCAACATTCAGTGAATTACTAGAGTGCGATTGATATTGTTGTTGTTATCATTGTGCGTTGTTCTCCTTGTCTTTTCAGAGGAATTATAATTGCTGTCTTTTTCATCATCGTCATCACCTTCAAAATGGATTCTACTACAAGTGAACAGCACAAACAAGAGTTACCTATCATTAATCCTATCAATGTGTTGACAACTACATCGGTGAATGGACAAAATCACCAGCAAGCTTTAGATGAAATTGAAGATTTGAAAAAAGAAATTGTATTGAAATTTGAAGATTATAACATATTGATTTTGGGACAAATTGATAAAAGTTGCCAGAAAACTTATGGAGATTGTTGTTTTGTTAATTATAATAATTTAAACCATTGCGAAAAAGAATTTTTTGAATTTTTTAGACCATGTTTTGAAATCAACTTTAAAGTTTCTGAGAGAAAATTCAAAAAATGTGTAGTAAACCCAACCCTGATTACGTATTCCTTGGAGAAACTGGCGTATACAATACCATCCAGCCTAAAGAAATCAATCGAGAAGACTTGGACAAATTGAATATAATACCATCACTAATAGATAGCTTGGCTGAAATTGGTGAAGATGAAGATTTTGAAGATAATTTTGACGTAGAATGCGAATTTATGGATTATAATTTTTCAATACTACAAGTTTTAAGTGTATTTAGAGAACGATGCGATAATCTGCACGCTTTGTGTTAAGTATTTGTTAAATTTTAAAATGTTACTTGAACTTTTGAAATATTATTGATGTGTGATTTTATTCCATTATGATGTATAGAGTACTAGGTTATAAAATCGCCTGTGACTTTTAAATCTACTCACTCACTACTAAAACTTGGTTATGTGCAGACTTTTGTTTGTTCTCTATATTTCTTGTCCTTAGCATTTAGTAGGCATTCAGTTTGGATGTTTATTTCCGCATTTTTTTTTGTATTTCCTCGTAAAACTATTTAGATAAAATGTTAGTTTTTGCATTTTTATTTTATTTATGCATTAGTTTAGCAACTTGTAACACTAATGTTGCTGAACAACCAGTTGAGATTTTAACCAATCAAGATATAACTCATTATAAGGTATCCCAAAACACAACGGTGCATTTAATTTGTTACATACACTCAAATCCTTTGGCCTCAGTTGATTGGTACAAAAATGATACCAGTATTTCAAAGCTTATGTCAGATGATGCTTATAATTTACGTGGAATATACTGGACTGAATCCACATTTTATAGTATATTGTCAGTGTACTTGAAAAATGACAACTATTTTGATAAATATCGATGTGTAGCATATCAAAAGGATGTTGACCTCCATGATGAAATCACATACATAATCGAACAAGATGTGCCTAATTCTGTAGTGAATAACAATTCTGCATTTATGCTGTCACTCCTGCTGCTAATTGTTGCTTGTATGGTGGCCTTAGCTTACTCTATATCTAAATACATAATAAATTTTGTCAAATTTAAATGATAGCATTAACACTTTATAATGAATTAACACTTTGTAATGAAATAAGATTTCATAAGTCGAATATGTTTGCTATATAATAATGTATATGTATGCCTCAAATCAATTTTGGTAAAAGTACTTTAAAAAAGGGAAGTCATTGGGTGTGCATACATATAATACTTCAGCACTTCTGGTATACAGTTCAACAGTTTATAGACAATGCCTACTGCACTATGTTTCTTTATTTTTCTCCAATAATCACATACTTATGTTGTGTGATGAAACTTTTGCTGAATAAGAAATTTAAAGTTCCAATGTAGCTGTATTCCTTTATTTCAAAACCCTGTACTATTCCCTCAAGGATTTTCTATCATTTTTCTCCGACAATCATATAACCAATGACTGAGTGATCACTTATTTATCCGACACAATTTTCCATGGAAGGAGAACTGCAGACAAACAAATACCAACTTCTTCACATGTTCACACAATGATGAAACTTTTGCTGGGTAAAAATTTACAGTTCTAGCGTAGTCAATCGGCCATGGCTGCGATACCAAAGTTATTTTACATAAACCCCCACCAATGCTACAGCCAAAATGAGCGGGGATAATCATGTGACCTTGTACATCATTATAAAATCAACAGGACCACGTCGATCTATTCACTTGCTGTTTAAACTTGTTACAAGTACACACTTCTATTCGTTTCTTCAATTTGTTCAGTCACTCACTCGTTCGTTTGTTCGCTCAGTAAGTAATTGAAATGGCACAAAAATGATTGACATTGCCAAAGAGGCAGTTATCGTCACAGCATCAACAGACATTGGAAGCAGCAGCAATACCGTTAATGTTGATTCTCCAAAACCAAAGAAGCCTAAAGGTGGTCGAAAAACAAAGCAACCTCTGAATGTTGTACTGAATGTCGAAAATTACTATGATTCGTATGTACCAAGATCCGAGCAAACTTCCAATGATGACGAAATACCATGTGATTCGCCAATTTCACCGACACATGATAACGACACAGGTACTTGTAATTCTCGCATTTGAAAATATAATTTTCATTTTTGCACAGTTGAGTAATGCGTGTATGTATTTATTTATTTTTACAGCCTCACTTATCGAAAATATTGAAAACTTGCCACCAAAGAAGAGATGCTGTGTTGAAAAAGTACTTAAGCCACGCAAGTACTTCATATTCAATCAACTCTACCCCGTAAATTGGAGCGGTACAAAAATATTCTCATGGGTCTGGATGTAGATGCTGATTTTACACCATTACTCAGCATTACACGATATAGTAATGGTAAAACTGGTGGCATTTATCTAAGTCAACAAGAATTTGCAACTCTGATGGAACCGAAAATTTTGGATTGTGTTGAAAGATACTTCCAATGCCTGGATCCTACGCAAAAACCAAAACGAATGTTCATTTCCGACAAATGGAGAATAGAATTTCGCAATTATTGCAATAATAAATCAGTTCTCTTGGCTGAAACTACCAGATCAACGGAATTTCTCCCAGACTCGATTATGTTGCAAGAAGCCAGTTGGAATACAATTCTATACATGAAGTCTGTCATCGAAGATACATTTAACCTACTCGCCGATTACCAGGCAGCAGCGAATCGAGCCTGGCAGCTCATCATTAACGATATCCCTGTGGTCATTCATCTATCCAATCAAACCACCAATTCCTTGGAAACATTTATACGTAGCTTATTGATTAATTACGAAGTCAGCGATTTAACTTTGATTCACGAAAATACTAAATTGGCTAAGAAAATTTTGAGTGATATCAAAATTTTCAACGAGGACAAATTGGTATCTTTCGTAATGAATCGCCTATCTCAAGTTAGTACTGAGATACCTCAATCTACTATGCCTACTACTTCTCCTTATCCTTCTTCTACTACTACTACTCTTTAAATTATTTATTAAAAGTATTTTTATCTTATCATATTCATTTTTTATTTCTTAAGATGTTTAAATATATTTATCTTATAATATATCTTCAATAAAATAGTTTTAAAACTGAAATTCTGTTATTTATTTCATTAACCTATTTGGAGCCCCTAAGTTGAATGATGTCATGTATTCGGACCTTAAATGAAAATTCCACCTATGGCTTAATAAGGTTTTAATTGCTGACTCAATAGGGCTTGATAAGATAATGTTTTAATTGCTGACTCAATATGCCTTGATAAGATAAGGTTTTAATTGCTGACTCATATCCGGTGTGCCATTTCTATAATTAAATTTTCAACTGATAAGGTATACCTTCATCAGCATGGTATGCGGTGGCGGGGGTGGCGGTGGCGGGGGTGGCGGTGGCAACGGTTGCGTCAATGCATACACATACGTCGACGTCTACCGACCATCCTACCTACCTACTTTCTCGCCATTCAAGTATAGGCACGCAAGAGGCAAGTAGGTAAACGCCACTTTACCTATTTTGTCCAACCTGCTGGTATGCGATGGAGGGGGGCGGCAGTGGCAGCGGTTGCCTCAACGTATACGTCTACGTTGACGTCTACCAACCAACCTACCTCCCTACCCACTTTCTGGCCATTCGCGTGTAGGTCGCCACCTTGTGCTCCCTGCAGCCCAGACTATTTGTTTTGATAGGGGTATCGCGCATACTACTGACTTACACACTATACTGGCGGCTGCAGCTTCCAATACCTACTAACTAAAATTATAATTAACACACTCGCACACGTCAATATTAATTTAGAGAAAAAAAAACACTCGCGATACGATTGATACATTGGCTTCGATCGTTCAGCCCAAATTTCACCAAATTCGAGGGTGAAAAAATCTCAAACGTAGATATATCAAAAAATTAACTGCTTGCAATTGGTCACCTGCAAAAAAAATTGACCAATTTCGAAAGTTTGAGATACATTATTGAGCTATTGTATTCTTGGTGCCAACGAAGATACTCATGAGGCCATTATTCGGTCAATATATTGGGAAATTATTACATGTTTGACCAATATTTCTTCAGCAAACGATCCATTTTCGTATACTACGCATGCACTTTTCGAGATTTTCGCGATTCTATCATTAAAATTGGAGAGCTCCGCACGCCAGCAGCGGTTTAGAACACAATTATGTGGACTTACACACTATACTGGCGGCTGCAGCTTCCAATACCTACTAACTAAAATTATAATTAACACACTCGCACACGTCAATATTAATTTAGAGAAAAAAAAAACACTCGCGATACGATTGATACATTGGCTTCGATCGTTCAGCCCAAATTTCACCAAATTCGAGGGTGAAAAAATCTCAAACGTAGATATATCAAAAAATTAACTGCTTTCAATTGGTCACCTGCAAAAAAAATTGACCAATTTCGAAAGTTTGAGATACCTTATTGTATTCTTGGTGCCAACGAAGATACTCATGAGGCCATTATTCGGTCAAAATTTTGGGAAATTATTGCATGTTTGACCAATATTTCTTCAGCAAACGATCCATTTTGGTATACTACGCATGCACTTTTCGAGATTTTCGCGATTCTATCATTAAAATTGTAGATCTCCGCACGCCAGCAGCTGTTTAGAACACAATTATGTGGACTTACACACTATACTGGCGTATGAAGATTCCAATAACTACTAACTAAATTTATCATTAACACACTCGCACACGTCTATATTAATTTAGAGAAAAAACAACACTCGCGATACGATTGATACATTGGCTTCGATCGTTCAGCCCAAATTTCACCAAATTCGAGGGTGAAAAAATCTCAAACGTAGATATATCAAAAATTAACTGCTTGCAATTGGTCACCTGCAAAAAAAATTGACCAATTTCGAAAGTTTGAGATACCTTATTGTATTCTTGGTGCCAACGAAGATACTCATGAGGACATTATTCGGCCAATATTTTGGGAAATTATTACATGTTTGACCAATATTTCTTCAGCAAACGATCCATTTTGGTATACTACGCATGCACTTTTCGAGATTTTCGCGATTCTATCATTAAAATTGGAGAGCTCCGCACGCCAGCAGCGGTTTAGAACACAATTATGTGGACTTACACACTATACTGGCGGCTGCAGCTTCCAATACCTACTAACTAAAATTATAATTAACACACTCGCACACGTCAATATTAATTTAGAGAAAAAAAAACACTCGCGATACGATTGATACATTGGCTTCGATCGTTCAGCCCAAATTTCACCAAATTCGAGGGTGAAAAAATCTCAAACGTAGATATATCAAAAAATTAACTGCTTGCAATTGGTCACCTGCAAAAAAAATTGACCAATTTCGAAAGTTTGAGATACATTATTGAGCTATTGTATTCTTGGTGCCAACGAAGATACTCATGAGGCCATTATTCGGTCAATATATTGGGAAATTATTACATGTTTGACCAATATTTCTTCAGCAAACGATCCATTTTGGTATACTACGCATGCACTTTTCGAGATTTTCGCGATTCTATCATTAAAATTGGAGAGCTCCGCACGCCAGCAGCGGTTTAGAACACAATTATGTGGACTTACACACTATACTGGCGGCTGCAGCTTCCAATACCTACTAATTAAAATTATAATTAACACACTCGCACACGTCAATATTAATTTAGAGAAAAAAAAAACACTCGCGATACGATTGATACATTGGCTTCGATCGTTCAGCCCAAATTTCACCAAATTCGAGGGTGAAAAAATCTCAAACGTAGATGTATCAAAAAATTTACTGCTTTCAATTGGTCACCTGCAAAAAAAATTGACCAATTTCGAAAGTTTGAGATACCTTATTGTATTCTTGGTGCCAACGAAGATACTCATGAGGCCATTATTCGGTCAATATATTGGGAAATTATTACATGTTTGACCAATATTTCTTCAGCAAACGACCCATTTTGGTATACTACGCATGCACTTTTCGAGATTTTCGCGATTCTATCATTAAAATTGGAGAGCTCCGTTCAGCACAAATTTTACCAAATTCGATGGTGAAAAAACCTCAAACGCAGATATATCAAAAAATTAACTGCTTTCAATTGGTCACCTACAAAAAAAATTGACCAATTTCGAAAGTTTGAGATACCTTATTGTATTCTTGGTGCCAACGAAGATACTCATGAGGCCATTATTCGGTCAATATTTTGGGAGATTATTACATGTTTGACCAATATTTCTTCAGCAAACGATCCATTTTCGTATACTACGCATGCACTTTGATAAATTGACTGCTTTCGTTCAGCTCAAATTTCCACAAATTCATTTGAGAACCCTCCCCCCCCCACCAGACGTATAGGTAGATATATCAATAAATCTACTGCTTTCAATTGGTCCGCTGAAAAAAAATTTGACCAATTCGAAAGCCTGGAATATTCGGTCAGTCTTATATCTTTGGTGCCAGCCTCGACATTTACGAAGCCATGTACAGAAATGCCCTTACCTATGGTTTTCTTTTTTTTTTTCGCAGACATCGGAGCGAGTACTTGCCATTTTTAGACGGCTACTGCGTGGGAAAGCCCAACCACGAGGAGGACATGCCGACTTCCAAACACGCCAGCAGCGGTACAGGCACAAGCAAGGTGCACTACCCAGCAAACTGGCGCGGTAATGTCCAACACTTCTGATTACAAATCACATGTATTTCTAACCGAAGTGTCCCAGCAAGGCCAAAACGTGCTGAACTTCCACACAGCATCCACCATTCAAATGTCATGTCACAATTTTTTGTCCGCCGCCCCCCCCCCCCAAAACCAATCATACACGAAAATTCATCAACAAAACCCTGGTCGTGATTACATTCTCACGATTGCATTACTGTCAAGATTCCAGTAACCAGATGACCATAGACAGATTTGCTGATGGTCTGTCTATAACTAGAACTACGAATACCTATCATAGTTCAGAAATTCAAAAAATTACACTCACCGTCGATGATTCCGCGAAGAAATTTTCCCATTTTTCAGTTCACCAACAATCCAGCAATCCAGCAATGCAGCTCGGGGCACAGATGGACACGTCAGTGTGATTTGCAACAAAAAACAAAATGAAAAAAAAAAAAATACAATTAGTGGGAAGTCAAATTCAAATTCAAATTTAAATAATTTCGCATGTCAATAATTAAATATACAAAGTAACACTAAGGTGCTATTTATAGATACATTGGCTTCGATCGTATGGCACAAATTTTACCAAATTCGATGGTGAAAAAACCTCAAACGCAGATATATCAACAAATTAACTGCTTTCAATTGGTCACCTGCAAAAAAAATTGACCAATTTCGAAAGTTTGAGATACCTTATTGTATTCTTGGTGCCAACGAAGATACTCATGAGGCCATTATTCGGTCAAAATTTTGGGAAATTATTGCACGTTTGACCAATATTTCTTCAGCAAACGATCCATTTTGGTATACTACGCATGCACTTTTCGAGATTTTCGCGATTCTATCATTAAAATTGGAGAGCTCCGCACGCCAGCAGCGGTTTAGAACACAATTATGTGGACTTACACACTATACTGGCGGCTGCAGCTTCCAATACCTACTAACTAAAATTATAATTAACACACTCGCACACGTCAATATTAATTTAGAGAAAAAAAAAACACTCGCGATACGATTGATACATAGGCTTCGATCGTTCAGCCCAAATTTCACCAAATTCGAGGGTGAAAAAATCTCAAACGTAGATATATCAAAAAATTAACTGCTTGCAATTGGTCACCTGCAAAAAAAATTGACCAATTTCGAAAGTTTGAGATACCTTATTGTATTCTTGGTGCCAACGAAGATACTCATGAGGACATTATTCGGCCAATATTTTGGGAAATTATTACATGTTTGACCAATATTTCTTCAGCAAACGATCCATTTTGGTATACTACGCATGCACTTTTCGAGATTTTCGCGATTCTATCATTAAAATTGGAGAGCTCCGCACGCCAGCAGCGGTTTAGAACACAATTATGTGGACTTACACACTATACTGGCGGCTGCAGCTTCCAATACCTACTAACTAAAATTATAATTAACACACTCGCACACGTCAATATTAATTTAGAGAAAAAAAAACACTCGCGATACGATTGATACATTGGCTTCGATCGTTCAGCCCAAATTTCACCAAATTCGAGGGTGAAAAAATCTCAAACGTAGATATATCAAAAAATTAACTGCTTGCAATTGGTCACCTGCAAAAAAAATTGACCAATTTCGAAAGTTTGAGATACCTTATTGTATTCTTGGTGCCAACGAAGATACTCATGAGGACATTATTCGGCCAATATTTTGGGAAATTATTACATGTTTGACCAATATTTCTTCAGCAAACGATCCATTTTGGTATACTACGCATGCACTTTTCGAGATTTTCGCGATTCTATCATTAAAATTGGAGAGCTCCGCACGCCAGCAGCGGTTTAGAACACAATTATGTGGACTTACACACTATACTGGCGGCTGCAGCTTCCAATACCTACTAACTAAAATTATAATTAACACACTCGCACACGTCAATATTAATTTAGAGAAAAAAAAACACTCGCGATACGATTGATACATTGGCTTCGATCGTTCAGCCCAAATTTCACCAAATTCGAGGGTGAAAAAATCTCAAACGTAGATATATCAAAAAATTAACTGCTTGCAATTGGTCACCTGCAAAAAAAATTGACCAATTTCGAAAGTTTGAGATACATTATTGAGCTATTGTATTCTTGGTGCCAACGAAGATACTCATGAGGCCATTATTCGGTCAATATTTTGGGAGATTATTACATGTTTGACCAATATTTCTTCAGCAAACGATCCATTTTCGTATACTACGCATGCAATTTGATAAATTAACTGCTTTCGTTCAGCTCAAATTTCCACAAATTCATTTGAGAACCCCCCCCCACCCCCCCACAGACGTATAGGTAGATATATCAATAAATCTACTGCTTTCAATTGGTCCGCTGAAAAAAAATTTGACCAATTCGAAAGCCTGGAATATTCGGTCAGTCTTATATCTTTGGTGCCAGCCTCGACATTTACGAAGCCATGTACAGAAATGCCCTTACCTATGGTTTTCTTTTTTTTTTCGCAGACATCGGAGCGAGTACTTGCCATTTTTAGACGGCTACTGCGTGGGAAAGCCCAACCACGAGGAGGACATGCCGACTTCCAAACACGCCAGCAGCGGTACAGGCACAAGCAAGGTGCACTACCCAGCAAACTGGCGCGGTAATGTCCAACACTTCTGATTACAAATCACATGTATTTCTAACCGAAGTGTCCCAGCAAGGCCAAAACGTGCTGAACTTCCACACAGCATCCACCATTCAAATGTCATGTCACAATTTTTTGTCCGCCGCCCCCCCCAAACCCAATCATACACGAAAATTCATCAACAAAACCCTGGTCGTGATTACATTCTCACGATTGCATTACTGTCAAGATTCCAGTAACCAGATGACCATAGACAGATTTGCTGATGGTCTGTCTATAACTAGAACTACGAATACCTATCATAGTTCAGAAATTCAAAAAATTACACTCACCGTCGATGATTCCGCGAAGAAATTTTCCCATTTTTCAGTTCACCAACAATCCAGCAATCCAGCAATGCAGCTCGGGGCACAGATGGACACGTCAGTGTGATTTGCAACAAAAAACAAAATGAAAAAAAAAAAAATACAATTAGTGGGAAGTCAAATTCAAATTCAAATTTAAATAATTTCGCATGTCAATAATTAAATATACAAAGTAACACTAAGGTGCTATTTATAGATACATTGGCTTCGATCGTATGGCACAAATTTTACCAAATTCGATGGTGAAAAAACCTCAAACGCAGATATATCAACAAATTAACTGCTTTCAATTGGTCACCTGCAAAAAAAATTGACCAATTTCGAAAGTTTGAGATACCTTATTGTATTCTTGGTGCCAACGAAGATACTCATGAGGCCATTATTCGGTCAAAATTTTGGGAAATTATTGCATGTTTGACCAATATTTCTTCAGCAAACGATCCATTTTGGTATACTACGCATGCACTTTTCGAGATTTTCGCGATTCTATCATTAAAATTGGAGAGCTCCGCACGCCAGCAGCGGTTTAGAACACAATTATGTGGACTTACACACTATACTGGCGGCTGCAGCTTCCAATACCTACAAATTAAAATTATAATTAACACACTCGCACACGTCAATATTAATTTAGAGAAAAAAAAAACACTCGCGATACGATTGATACATTGGCTTCGATCGTTCAGCCCAAATTTCACCAAATTCGAGGGTGAAAAAATCTCAAACGTAGATATATCAAAAAATTAACTGCTTGCAATTGGTCACCTGCAAAAAAAATTGACCAATTTCGAAAGTTTGAGATACCTTATTGAGATATTGTATTCTTGTTGCCAACAAAGATACTCATGAGGCCATTATTCGGTCAAAATTTTGGGAAATTATTGCATGTTTGACCAATATTTCTTCAGCAAACGACCCATTTTGGTATACTACGCATGCACTTTTCGAGATTTTCGCGATTCTATCATTAAAATTGGAGAGCTCCGTTCAGCACAAATTTTACCAAATTCGATGGTGAAAAAACCTCAAACGCAGATATATCAACAAATTAACTGCTTTCAATTGGTCACCTGCAAAAAAAATTGACCAATTTCGAAAGTTTGAGATACCTTATTGTATTCTTGGTGCCAACGAAGATACTCATGAGGCCATTATTCGGTCAAAATTTTGGGAAATTATTGCACGTTTGACCAATATTTCTTCAGCAAACGATCCATTTTGGTATACTACGCATGCACTTTTCGAGATTTTCGCGATTCTATCATTAAAATTGGAGAGCTCCGCACGCCAGCAGCGGTTTAGAACACAATTATGTGGACTTACACACTATACTGGCGGCTGCAGCTTCCAATACCTACTAACTAAAATTATAATTAACACACTCGCACACGTCAATATTAATTTAGAGAAAAAAAAAACACTCGCGATACGATTGATACATAGGCTTCGATCGTTCAGCCCAAATTTCACCAAATTCGAGGGTGAAAAAATCTCAAACGTAGATATATCAAAAAATTAACTGCTTGCAATTGGTCACCTGCAAAAAAAATTGACCAATTTCGAAAGTTTGAGATACCTTATTGTATTCTTGGTGCCAACGAAGATACTCATGAGGACATTATTCGGCCAATATTTTGGGAAATTATTACATGTTTGACCAATATTTCTTCAGCAAACGATCCATTTTGGTATACTACGCATGCACTTTTCGAGATTTTCGCGATTCTATCATTAAAATTGGAGAGCTCCGTTCAGCACAAATTTTACCAAATTCGATGGTGAAAAAACCTCAAACGCAGATATATCAAAAAATTAACTGCTTTCAATTGGTCACCTGCAAAAAAAATTGACCAATTTCGAAAGTTTGAGATACCTTATTGTATTCTTGGTGCCAACGAAGATACTCATGAGGCCATTATTCGGTCAAAATTTTGGGAAATTATTGCATGTTTGACCAATATTTCTTCAGCAAACGACCCATTTTGGTATACTACGCATGCACTTTTCGAGATTTTCGCGATTCTATCATTAAAATTGGAGAGCTCCGTTCAGCACAAATTTTACCAAATTCGATGGTGAAAAAACCTCAAACGCAGATATATCAACAAATTAACTGCTTTCAATTGGTCACCTGCAAAAAAAATTGACCAATTTCGAAAGTTTGAGATACCTTATTGTATTCTTGGTGCCAACGAAGATACTCATGAGGCCATTATTCGGTCAAAATTTTGGGAAATTATTGCATGTTTGACCAATATTTCTTCAGCAAACGATCCATTTTGGTATACTACGCATGCACTTTTCGAGATTTTCGCGATTCTATCATTAAAATTGGAGAGCTCCGCACGCCAGCAGCGGTTTAGAACACAATTATGTGGACTTACACACTATACTGGCGGCTGCAGCTTCCAATACCTACTAACTAAAATTATAATTAACACACTCGCACACGTCAATATTAATTTGGAGAAAAAAAAAACACTCGCGATACGATTGATACATAGGCTTCGATCGTTCAGCCCAAATTTCACCAAATTCGAGGGTGAAAAAATCTCAAACGTAGATATATCAAAAAATTAACTGCTTGCAATTGGTCACCTGCAAAAAAAATTGACCAATTTCGAAAGTTTGAGATACCTTATTGTATTCTTGGTGCCAACGAAGATACTCATGAGGCCATTATTCGGTCAAAATTTTGGGAAATTATTGCATGTTTGACCAATATTTCTTCAGCAAACGATCCATTTTGGTATACTACGCATGCACTTTTCGAGATTTTCGCGATTCTATCATTAAAATTGGAGAGCTCCGCACGCCAGCAGCGGTTTAGAACACAATTATGTGGACTTACACACTATACTGGCGGCTGCAGCTTCCAATACCTACTAACTAAAATTATAATTAACACACTCGCACACGTCAATATTAATTTGGAGAAAAAAACACTCGCGATACGATTGATACATTGGCTTCGATCGGTCAGCCCAAATTTCACCAAATTCGAGGGTGAAAAAATCTCAAACGTAGATATATCAAAAAATTAACTGCTTGCAATTGGTCACCTGCAAAAAAAATTGACCAATTTCGAAAGTTTGAGATACATTATTGAGCTATTGTATTCTTGGTGCCAACGAAGATACTCATGAGGCCATTATTCGGTCAATATTTTGGGAGATTATTACATGTTTGACCAATATTTCTTCAGCAAACGATCCATTTTCGTATACTACGCATGCAATTTGATAAATTAACTGCTTTCGTTCAGCTCAAATTTCCACAAATTCATTTGAGAACCCCCCCCCACCCCCCCCCACAGACGTATAGGTAGATATATCAATAAATCTACTGCTTTCAATTGGTCCGCTGAAAAAAAATTTGACCAATTCGAAAGCCTGGAATATTCGGTCAGTCTTATATCTTTGGTGCCAGCCTCGACATTTACGAAGCCATGTACAGAAATGCCCTTACCTATGGTTTTCTTTTTTTTTTTCGCAGACATCGGAGCGAGTACTTGCCATTTTTAGACGGCTACTGCGTGGGAAAGCCCAACCACGAGGAGGACATGCCGACTTCCAAACACGCCAGCAGCGGTACAGGCACAAGCAAGGTGCACTACCCAGCAAACTGGCGCGGTAATGTCCAACACTTCTGATTACAAATCACATGTATTTCTAACCGAAGTGTCCCAGCAAGGCCAAAACGTGCTGAACTTCCACACAGCATCCACCATTCAAATGTCATGTCACAATTTTTTGGCCTCAGCACCCCCCCCCCAAAACCAATCATACACGAAAATTCATCAACAAAACCCTGGTCGTGATTACATTCTCACGATTGCATTACTGTCAAGATTCCAGTAATCAGATGACCATAGACAGATTTGCTGATGGTCTGTCTATAACTAGAACTACGAATACCTATCATAGTTCAGAAATTCAAAAAATTACACTCACCGTCGATGATTCCGCGAAGAAATTTTCCCATTTTTCAGTTCACCAACAATCCAGCAATCCAGCAATGCAGCTCGGGGCACAGATGGACACGTCAGTGTGATTTGCAACAAAAAACAAAATGAAAAAAAAAAAAAAAATACAATTAGTGGGAAGTCAAATTCAAATTCAAATTTAAATAATTTCGCATGTCAATAATTAAATATACAAAGTAACACTAAGGTGCTATTTATAGATACATTGGCTTCGATCGTATGGCTCAAATTTCACCAATTTCGAGGGTGAAAAAATCTCAAACGTAGATATATCAACAAATTAACTGCTTGCAATTGGTCACCTGCAAAAAAAATTGACCAATTTCGAAAGTTTGAGATACCTTATTGAGATATTGTATTCTTGGTGCCAACAAAGATACTCATGAGGCCATTATTCGTCAAAATTTTGGGAAATTATTGCATGTTTGACCAATATTTCTTCAGCAAACGACCCATTTTGGTATACTACGCATGCACTTTTCGAGATTTTCGCGATTCTATCATTAAAATTGGAGAGCTCCGTTCAGCACAAATTTTACCAAATTCGATGGTGAAAAAACCTCAAACGCAGATATATCAACAAATTAACTGCTTTCAATTGGTCACCTGCAAAAAAAATTGACCAATTTCGAAAGTTTGAGATACCTTATTGTATTCTTGGTGCCAACGAAGATACTCATGAGGCCATTATTCGGTCAAAATTTTGGGAAATTATTGCATGTTTGACCAATATTTCTTCAGCAAACGATCCATTTTGGTATACTACGCATGCACTTTTCGAGATTTTCGCGATTCTATCATTAAAATTGGAGAGCTCCGCACGCCAGCAGCGGTTTAGAACACAATTATGTGGACTTACACACTATACTGGCGGCTGCAGCTTCCAATACCTACTAACTAAAATTATAATTAACACACTCGCACACGTCAATATTAATTTAGAGAAAAAAAAAACACTCGCGATACGATTGATACATTGGCTTCGATCGTTCAGCCCAAATTTCACCAAATTCGAGGGTGAAAAAATCTCAAACGTAGATATATCAAAAAATTAACTGCTTGCAATTGGTCACCTGCAAAAAAAATTGACCAATTTCGAAAGTTTGAGATACCTTATTGAGATATTGTATTCTTGGTGCCAACAAAGATACTCATGAGGCCATTATTCGGTCAAAATTTTGGGAAATTATTGCATGTTTGACCAATATTTCTTCAGCAAACGACCCATTTTGGTATACTACGCATGCACTTTTCGAGATTTTCGCGATTCTATCATTAAAATTGGAGAGCTCCGTTCAGCACAAATTTTACCAAATTCGATGGTGAAAAAACCTCAAACGCAGATATATCAACAAATTAACTGCTTTCAATTGGTCACCTGCAAAAAAAATTGACCAATTTCGAAAGTTTGAGATACCTTATTGTATTCTTGGTGCCAACGAAGATACTCATGAGGCCATTATTCGGTCAAAATTTTGGGAAATTATTGCATGTTTGACCAATATTTCTTCAGCAAACGATCCATTTTGGTATACTACGCATGCACTTTTCGAGATTTTCGCGATTCTATCATTAAAATTGAGAGCTCCGCACGCCAGCAGCGGTTTAGAACACAATTATGTGGACTTACACACTATACTGGCGGCTGCAGCTTCCAATACCTACTAACTAAAATTATAATTAACACACTCGCACACGTCAATATTAATTTAGAGAAAAAAACACTCGCGATACGATTGATACATAGGCTTCGATCGTTCAGCCCAAATTTCACCAAATTCGAGGGTGAAAAAATCTCAAACGTAGATATATCAAAAAATTAACTGCTTGCAATTGGTCACCTGCAAAAAAAATTGACCAATTTCGAAAGTTTGAGATACCTTATTGTATTCTTGGTGCCAACGAAGATACTCATGAGGACATTATTCGGCCAATATTTTGGGAAATTATTACATGTTTGACCAATATTTCTTCAGCAAACGATCCATTTTGGTATACTACGCATGCACTTTTCGAGATTTTCGCGATTCTATCATTAAAATTGGAGAGCTCCGTTCAGCACAAATTTTACCAAATTCGATGGTGAAAAAACCTCAAACGCAGATATATCAAAAAATTAACTGCTTTCAATTGGTCACCTGCAAAAAAAAATTGACCAATTTCGAAAGTTTGAGATACCTTATTGTATTCTTGGTGCCAACGAAGATACTCATGAGGCCATTATTCGGTCAAAATTTTGGGAAATTATTGCATGTTTGACCAATATTTCTTCAGCAAACGATCCATTTTGGTATACTACGCATGCACTTTTCGAGATTTTCGCGATTCTATCATTAAAATTGGAGAGCTCCGCACGCCAGCAGCGGTTTAGAACACAATTATGTGGACTTACACACTATACTGGCGGCTGCAGCTTCCAATACCTACTAACTAAAATTATAATTAACACACTCGCACACGTCAATATTAATTTGGAGAAAAAAAAAAACACTCGCGATACGATTGATACATTGGCTTCGATCGTTCAGCCCAAATTTCACCAAATTCGAGGGTGAAAAAATCTCAAACGTAGATATATCAAAAAATTAACTGCTTGCAATTGGTCACCTGCAAAAAAAATTGACCAATTTCGAAAGTTTGAGATACATTATTGAGCTATTGTATTCTTGGTGCCAACGAAGATACTCATGAGGCCATTATTCGGTCAATATTTTGGGAGATTATTACATGTTTGACCAATATTTCTTCAGCAAACGATCCATTTTCGTATACTACGCATGCAATTTGATAAATTAACTGCTTTCGTTCAGCTCAAATTTCCACAAATTCATTTGAGAACCACCCACACCCCAACACAGAGGTATTGGTATATATATCAATAAATCTACTGCTTTCAATTGGTCCGCTGAAAAAAAATTTGACCAATTCGAAAGCCTGGAATATTCGGTCAGTCTTATATCTTTGGTGCCAGCCTCGACATTTACGAAGCCATGTACAGAAATGCCCTTACCTATGGTTTTCTTTTTTTTTTTCGCAGACATCGGAGCGAGTACTTGCCATTTTTAGACGGCTACTGCGTGGGAAAGCCCAACCACGAGGAGGAAATGCCGACTTCCAAACACGCCAGCAGCGGTACAGGCACAAGCAAGGTGCACTACCCAGCAAACTGGCGCGGTAATGTCCAACACTTCTGATTACAAATCACATGTATTTCTAACCGAAGTGTCCCAGCAAGGCCAAAACGTGCTGAACTTCCACACAGCATCCACCATTCAAATGTCATGTCACAATTTTTTGTCCGCCGCCGCCCCCCCTCCCAACCCAATCATACACGGAAATTCATCAACAAAACCCTGGTCGCGATTATATTCTCAAAAAATGTAAAAAGACTACTAAGAAGAGTTAGGTCCCACATAATTCATCATATAGGTACACGTAATTGTTCCAATCCAGAGTAGCCAATGTATATTTTCTGCGACCAAACACACACATGTCAATAATTAATCTACAGAATAACACTAAGATACTATAGATATGTACATTGGCTGCGATCGTTCAGCTCAAATTTCACCAATTTTGATGGTGAAAAAACCCCTAACGTAGATATATCAACAAATATACCGCTTTCAATTGGTCACCTGCAAAAAAAAATTGACCAATTTGGAAAGTCTGAGATACCTTGAGATTTCGTATTTTTGGTGCCAACGTCGCCACTCACGAGACCATTATCCAGTCAGAATTTTGGCAAATTATTGCATGTTTGACCAATATTACTTCAGCAAACGACCCATGCATTGCAGGTGCATACGAGACAACATTATGTGACAAAGGCATTCGGACTCGCAGGGTAAACGCAATCCGCATTACACAAAATCTCGTTAGCGGTCAAAATCTTCATCAAAATGCATTGCTGTATATGGAGCTATTGGAGCTTGACTCTTTACATTAAAATTACTCGAAATTTCGATCGAGGACATAGGTGTTTGAGGTAAGGAAAGTGATCAATGTTAAAATCTCTACAAGATAGGATCGGTTTCAAAGTTTCCCTTTTCACCGATCAAAAGTTTTTGTAAGTTCAAAGTGGCGAAAGTACCTAAGCAGTTTTCTTTTTGCAAAATATTTTCATCACTTTTGCAACTTCTAATTTTAATAACTTTCGATCGGTAGCCGGGACAGCTTTTAAATCTACACCATCTTGTAGAGAATTTCACGTACTTACGAGGGACCGATCAGATATGTTCCTCGCCAATCAGCTCGAATGGTTGCCTATGTTGAAGTTCCTCAGTCGCCTACCTCCGGGACGCATGAATTTCATCTGACACGGGCCTGGTTTTTTTGTGGCAGGGCTGCCAACATGAAAAATTTGTAGTAATGGAAAACAAAAATTTCACAATTTTGAAAAACTAAGGTGGGGGTTGGGTAGAGGTGGATAAAGTGAGTAAAAATTGTTATACACATACATTGCCTAACTCAAGTTTTGAAGGGGCAGTGACCCAAAAAATATTCAAAATTTGTTTTTTGATCAAAGATTCTTGTTCTGCTCCTTCAAAATTCGAGTTCGGCAACCTGTGCGTATAACAATTTTTACTCACTTTATCCACCTCTACCCAACCCCCACCTTAGTTTTTCAAAATCGTCAATTTTTGTTTTTTCATTTTTATGATCAAAGATTTAAATTCGAAGTCACGAAAAAACAAAAATTCACGATTTTGAAAAACTAAGGTGGGGGTTGGGTAGAGGTGGATAAAGTGAGTAAAAATTGTTATACGCACAGGTTGCCGAACTCGAATTTTGAAGGAGCAGAACAAGAATCTTTGATCAAAAAACAAATTTTGAATATTTTTTGGGTCACTGCCCCTTCAAAACTTGAGTTAGGCAATGTATGTGTATAACAATTTTTACTCACTTTATCCACCTCTACCCAACCCCCACCTTAGTTTTTCAAAATTGTGAAATTTTTGTTTTCCATTACTACAAATTTTTCATGTTGGCAGCCCTGCCACAAAAAAACCAGGCCCGTGTCAGATGAAATTCATGCGTCCCGGAGGTAGGCGACTGAGGAACTTCAACATAGGCAACCATTCGAGCTGATTGGCGAGGAACATATCTGATCGGTCCCTCGTTAGATAATTTTCTTTACCTCAAACACCCATGTCCTCGATCGAAATTTCGAGTAATTTTAATGTAAAGAGTCAAACTCCATATAAAGCAATGCATTTTGATAAAGATTTTGACCGCCAACGATATTTTGTGTAGTGCGGATTGCGTTCACCCCTGCGAGTCCGAATGCCCAATTCCAACGCCTGGGATACCTAGACCTACACTATGTCAGTCCTATATCTTTGGCGCCAACGTCGACACTCACAAAGCGATTATTCACTTGAAATTTTGACAAATTATTGCATGTATGACTATAACTGCAGCTAACGATTCATTTTGGTATAAAATGATCATCACACAACCTACCTATTTGACCTTGTAATATATTTTGTGTACATATTAGTGGTAACACTTGTTTTCTGGTTTATCTTCTCCTGCATGTAATTTCCTCAATGCACTTTGTGTTCTTTAAAGTCGATTCAAATCTTAATATCATTTTCAATATCCAATAATTAGGCGACGAGGATTAAAGAACGTTTGCGGAAGTGTACCTTCATCAATTCAATCAATAATTGTAATATATTTTGTGAACAGACCCCAAGGTTCGTGTGAGGGAATTTGTGTTATGAAAATACTGAAGTACGTAATCCTATCAAAAATTTCAAACAAAAAAATCCGAAAATATAAAGTCTCACCTCACTAAAGGTTGTGGAAATTGCACATCTATAATTTACAATCATCTGTTTCTTCAGAAAAAAAAAAAGTAAAATCTACGCCATTTTTCAAATTAAACAAAGAGTTGGTAGGTATTTCTAAAAATTTCTCGAAATCAAGATGTAGAAGTGACAAAATAAGGATGTAATCAACAACATCAAGAGAGAAAAGTAAAAATTGAAAAATTAGTTACTGACAAAATCAAAATGATGATTACCTACACACCACCTGTAAACATAGGACCTCAAGGTTCAGTCAGTATCGTAAAAATGTCGAAGTGATCAAACTGAAAATTTTCAAGAAGAAAAATCCCATACAAACTTTTTTTTTAAAGAAATACGTATCAAATGGAAAATTAAAAAATGAAGAGAATAGAAATCAAGAGTCTAGACATCGACAACTTAGGAAGACAAATTTTTCATAAATCTGGCCCTAATTATTTTCGAATTACATATGTGACTCTGTAGGAAAGGAGAGAGCTTGTGTAAAAAAATTGAGGTCTCTTTTTTCACATTTTTGATCCAAATGACGTCAAATATGGACCAATGACATAAAAATAAAGACATCGATTTTCTTTACACAAGGTCTCTTTCTTTTCGACAGGGTCATGTACGTAGCGACGAATCAAGCTACATTGAAGGAAATGAAAATATAAAAATTATCGATGAAAAATGAATGATGACTATCATACTCCCTGTATGACCTCAAGGTTCGTGTACAGGAGTTTGTATAGTGAAAATATTGAAACGATCACATCGGAAACTACCTAATTTATCCAAGAAATATCAAATGAAATATTAGAAAATAAAAATAGCAGAATCAAGGCAGCAGCAATTGGGTAGAAAGATTTTTAAAAAACAGGCCCCAATAATTTTCAAATTACACAGCTAAAAATTACGCTACATCACAGGAAATGAAAACACGAAAATTATCCACGAAAAATTAAATATGCAATCAACTTCAAGAAAAGGAATTGACAAAATAACAAAACACACAACTTGCAGAATCATGGACGAAATTCACACAATATTTTAGAATACTCATCACAGCATCACGACATATCAATGGGGGAAAATTCACGATTTCACGATTTTCTTTTCACTGGAAATAAGTAAACACGTAATACGTTTCATAAATTGAAATTGGCGTACTTAACTTGAAAAAGTGAATCACAATTGACTCAATACTAGGTAACTGAATGCATAATGCACCTGTATTATTGTCTCAAGGTATTTGATATGTCCATTTGGAGAGATCGCGGTCAATAAAAATAACTACCTACTATAATTTATGCTACATAAAAATATTAGAAAACTGAAGTATACTACACTTCCTATGACCAAATAATCGATGATACGGAACATTCGTTGAAAAATCAAAAACCCACTTTGCTTATCACCTACCACCTAGTTCCGAGCCCAACGGTTTTAACCATATTCAAATTTCAAGTACATACATACATTTTGATGTATTATGCAATGGATCTAGACCTACGTAAACGAAAGTACCGATAAATTGAAAAATTGTCACGTTCGGGATCCCTTAAAATGTTCTTATAGAACGCATGTACTTTTCTCTGATTTAAACCGTAAGTAAAATTACCTATAGGTATTCACGAAAAATAAATAATACACTACGCTCAACCGAGAAAACAAATATCCAACCTAAAATAAAAAACTAGGTATTAATAAAAATAAAACCTCGATTCCGTTAAACCGATTCGGTTTTATCCATTGCCGCAATTCACCATCACTCAGATTGCGTAGCGAATAGCGAGTCTAGACTTGCTCCGTCTCTATGCGCATGCGTGACGGGTACCGAACTCAAGCGCCTCTATTATACGTATTTCGCGCGATTTTTCCAACACGAGGGAAACTACATAAAGCGATGCATTGAACGATTGTAAATTTTTCGATCAGAATTCCGCACTCCTAATTTATACCAATACTGCACATCGCTTAAAAAACCCGATAGGAATTTTAAAAAATACCAAACTGTCGCAACTGTCGCCTAAATTCAATTCACCGAAACATACTATTACGTACTTTGCATAGATTCAACGACACGACCGACACGCGACACGAGGGTTTTGCGTTGAAGCTGTAATAAAATTTTGTGTCGAGTCTTCGTATAGACAAGCTTAGCAAAATATGATCCAACAAATTACCGTACAACGCACTTCGTAAATCATTAATTATGAAAACACACTAGCAGACATGAGTATTTCGCGCGCTTTTTTTTCAACAAGGAAAACTACATAAAACGATACATTAAACGATTGTAAATTTTTCGATCAGAATTCCACACTCCAAAACTATACCAATACTGTACATGGCTCAAAAAATCGATAGGAATAAATAAAATACCGAACTGTCGCCTAAATTCAATTCACCAGAACATACCTACTACGCAACGTAATTTGCTAGATTCAACGACACGACGACACGAGGGTTTTACGTTGAAGCTCTTAATAAAATTGTGTTGAGTCTTCGTATAGACGAGTTTAGCAATATATATGTGATCATCCGATCAAACAAATTACAAATTTACAATGCACTTCGTAAATCATTATTATAAAAACACTTACTAGCAGACATGGAATCGGAACTTAGATTTTGACAGATAATATTTGAAAGCAGCGTAACGTGCTCTATGGCGCCATAAATAAGGTTACAACCGAAAACCGAAATAATACAAAATATGAAATTAAATTACTCACCACAAAAATTTCATTTTAAAAAAAGTAGGAATAAATGAAATAATGAAAAAAACATCGAATTTCACTTCACTTCATTACACGCCGGAGACGGACGGACGGACATAACAATAAAACAACCCGAAAAACAAAGCCGAACAAGGAACCGCAACCGAACAACATCTTCACGAAAAAACCACAAAAAACTGAGCCGCGCGAAAAAATTTCTAACGAACATTATTTGCCAAAGTACAATTTCTAATTGGTTGATAGTCGAGTCAATAAAAATCCAGTATTTTAATAATTAAAATGCTGCAATTCTATTGGTCAATCCAGAATTATCACAGAACAACGTTACGTCGCGTGAGAAAATTTGTTCTTAGATGTTCAAGAAATTATTATTTTTACTAGATAATATTCGAGAAAAAGAAAAAAGCTTTGAATATTTTAAATCCTTAATGTTTGTAGAATAAATAAAAAAATTAATACAGAAATTTTACGCGCGATTTCATGAATTACAGCGATTTTATTCGTGAAGATGGTCATTCGGTTATGAATTCGTGTCCTAAAATTGCTTTATTACGAAAATGTTTTCAACTAAATGCCGAGGTAAAATATTTAAAATTATTCATCTACCTTAGATAATTGTTGGAAAATCAATTTTTAGGAAATTTATTCGAGTAGTGAATTAAAATATTGAAAAAAACGAAGTCAGGAAACACAAGCCGCAAAACATCTGCAAGTCCATGTTACAAAAGTTTCTTCACTACGGTATTACGTTTTGATTGACGGATTTCCCGTGCTTTATTCGTACTATAATATTAGGTACATTTTACCAATCTGAATTCAGAATCGAGATTTGATTAATTAAAACTTTTTGCTCTGCGCTGAATTCTGTTTCGTACTTCCAATGTTCGAGTAAATTGAAATTCAACGTTTTCCGGCAAGCAAAAAGCTATTTTCAAATAATGAACTAGGTAAATTTCATCAATCCAACAATACTGTAATTTTATAATACTAAATATTCCGAAGATTCACTGAATTCTATTAATAATTTTGACGACGAATTACTAATCAACGGTTAATCATAAATTATAATCGATACTTGACAGTCGAGAGCCGAACTCGAATTTACTTGCACTGTCATGGAATTTTACATTATTAGGATAGGTTTCTATAAAACAAATTTTTTTGAACGGATTGTTCGAAGGAATTTTCGACAGTGATTGAAATCTGTCATAAATGATGAAATGCTAATAAAATCTGTACATATCCACTTTACGTTCATAAAATCTAACATCGAACATCGCATTTTTGTTTTGTGTTGAAAATTGAAATATTCATAATATTTTCGTCGTCGTCCACTCCGAAGGTCCGAACTTTCGTACATAATTTCTTGTTGAATTAAAAATCGACACATTTTAATTATTTTAGATTAGCACATCATTTATAATATTATTAACTCCGATAATTACTTAGTCTCGAATTTTCACGAAAGAAGCAAAGAACGTGCGACAACGACAACCCTATTGGTTAATTCATGTATATTTACGTTGTTTCACCGGAGAAAAGCCTATTTTGTGAATTTGTGATAGTGTGTGAGAAGAAATTGTTAATATTTTAACTTATTGAGCTTTAAATTTAAGAATTATAATTGATCTTTAAATTTTCAATCAAGTAATCAATCCAAAAATTGTGTAAATCGATATTTTTGTTGGAAGAACAACGTTAGATACAATAACTCGGCTTGCTATTGGCTAATTTGTACTTCACTGTTGATTGTGATCAAAACATTGATTTTAATATTTCTGTAAAGATTAATTGCTTGGCTGAAACAATGAAAACTTAAAATCAAGATTCCCTTTTGTAAAAATAATGATAAATTAACCATTCGTTCGTACATATTCAATTACTTCTTGAAAAAAATAGCGGTGAACGGGTCGAATTGAGAAAGGACTGCCAATGGCTAGTTCTCTAATAAACTCTCGACCAATCAAATTCGAGTTTTGAAATTGAAGATTATAAATAGAGAGAAATTCACTTATGTTGCAATAGTTGGTGTTTGGTGTTCGGTGCGTTAGACTTGCCTTGCTCTCTTGTTCGCGTTCTTCAACTTTCCGAATAATGAGGAAGCGAATCGCCATCACTGCCTCGCTGGAGAATTAGGATCACACTTAACACACAACCAGTAACCACACAAGGATTAAGAATTTGAAAAGCGGTCCTTTTTAGGGCCAACAAGTAAATTTCTTCAAAACTGATGATTAAACACATTGTTGCAAATTCACTAGTATTCAGTCAGTGGCGCATAAATCGTTGATTTTATTTTTATTTGAACATTGAACACTTGGAAATTTGAATTATTGAAAATAATATGATTATGTTTAATGAACGGAAAAATCGTGCATTAATTTTAATAACATTTTCAAAACAT
The DNA here is from genome assembly GCA_038380155.1 of Pseudococcus jackbeardsleyi. Taxonomy (NCBI): domain Eukaryota; kingdom Metazoa; phylum Arthropoda; class Insecta; order Hemiptera; family Pseudococcidae; genus Pseudococcus; species Pseudococcus jackbeardsleyi. The sequence goes on from CM076242.1 coordinate 60,150,327, forward strand.
ACTAAATTTAAATTCAATTCCAATTTTCAAATGTCCGACTCCGAACCAAGTGATCATATCACAAAACACAAATTCACAATTTACAAATTGATAGATATTGATACCTTCAATACCTTCCATTTTGTCTGAGGTCATTAACTCCCAGCCAATGAGCCATGAGGACAAATAATTTTCGTCCATATTTTCTCGCATTATTAGTATTGGTTAATAGCTACTAGCCACGATTAGCCCGAAATTGAAATATATTTTTCAAATTCACAATCACATTTCAAACTTGAAAACTAAACCATGAAAATTCAACTGAGTCCAACCATCACTGGTAATTGAAACGAATTTTCATCTTACAAATCAGCCGCCAGCTTTTCCTTTTGATTGTCGAATAAAGCTCTGGAATTGAGATACTCAGCTTGTCGCGAGATGGAATTAGGTACATATACATAATTTATTAGAATAGGTAGTTTATCGTTTTATGGAATTCTTCGGTTTTGATTTTGACCGATCTGAACGCTAAATAGCTAGCTCTCACCAGTTTTAGAATCATAATGTTTAATGCTTTATTATGTACGCGTACTTACCTACTTACTATCGCATTGCCGGCGTTGTCGACCTCGGGCTCAATTGGTGGTGATGGCGATTCCCGGTTTTTTACTCGTGGGTGTCTTTAACGGAATTATCTAATCGAAAAATTCAAGTACAAAGTAATGTTGGTACACCCAATTCTGAGGTAATCTCGAATATTCGATATTCGAAAATTATTAGAATAGGTAAGTAGGTATTTGAATATTCGCACCACTCTACTTGTATGCTTCTGAACAGAAATGTTTCGCTGACCTAGGCTATAATTGAAATTTCATGAAAAAAAAAAAAAATTGAAAACATGCCAAGGAACTGAAGGTAGGATATTTTGATACACACTTCCTAGATACCATGATTTCACATTATACAGAAAATAGGAAAACCAAGTCTTCCGAAATCCGATCTGGAAATAGGTATTAAGGATAGAGTATTTTTTATTATTGAATTGCTACGATTCTATTAGCTAAAACATAATTATCGTAAAACCACATTATCTCACCATATTTGAAATTTATTTCCAGATTCTAAATTTATTGAAAGTTTTTAGAAAAAAATCAACCATGAAATTCATCGATCGATGGTGAAATTTCACGAGCTAATTTATGAATATGTATTGACAAGTTCGCCTTCTAAGCTGTCAAATTTTGATCTTTGATATTGATTCATTTGATTCTTGGATTTTCTGAACGAAACGATTCTCACTGCAAAACAAGAAATAGGTATCATTCCTATTTTCAGTCGCGGAAACGTGTGTTCACCAAATACACTACGATTGTCGAAGAAATAAGAAATTTCAAGTATATTTGAAATTGACAGCATCATTTTATTCACTTTACTCTTGAAATTTTTATATTAATTTTCATTGAGATTCGTTTCAACATTTATTAACTCATTCAGTCTTGAAATATAAAGGAACCCTTGGTAAATATAAGTAAACATGTTTAACGATACAACATAGATATCTTAGGCAGATACACACGAATGCGCAATACAAAAAAAAAAATAAGAACATTAAAGCACCAGTCTGAAAAAGAAGAAAATGACAACTGCGCGAATACAACTCGGCACAAAGCATTGATAACTATTCCTCTGGAACATAGGAGACAGAAGGAACAGTCTGGAAATTGTTATCTTCAATGAAAACAATGTAAATGTAGATAAATACCGACTCTAGCCATGAATAAGTATTTACGACGTCATATCATTCTCTTCCTGCGAATCGGTAGTGCATTCCGAGTTCCCATTCACCGTAACTCGTCTGAATGACGGATTTTCCGGAGGGTTGATTTTCGGACCAACGTGAAATAGACGTCTGTTACGAACGTTCTTATTTTCAGTGCTGCTTTTCAAGTGGCTTATCAGCAAACGTAAAGCTATTTCTATTTTATCTAAAGTGATGGGTTTTAGCTTCTCTTTGTGTCTTTCTTTGATATCCACTGAGACCGATTTGTAGTCAGAGTCTAGGGTGAAGTTTCGTACTGGCATCATGTATCTTGTCAGCTTTTTTGTGTATTTATCTCTGTAAACGTAAACTAGGGCAGGAGGGTCATACTGGATGCCGAATTTGTAAGCTTCGTCTTCTGGTAAAGGTTGGTCCATGTGAGATCTGAAAAATTACACACGATTGTGTTAGAACATCGAATATTATTAGAAAATTACAAATATAATGAAAAATGTTGCAGAAATGTAATAATTCAATTCCAGCATTTTTTTGTTGTTCTTTTTTTTTTTAAATGAGTGGTAGGTAATATTTGAAACTAATGTAGAGAAGAATATTCCATTATATTCCAACTAAAATTTAATCCTTGATTTTCAATTTTGTTTGGAAATTTTTTATAGCCGTTGGTCAACCCACAATATGCAAAACCACTGCCATTTCCTGATTCCAACCCGTCAATTTATAGAGAGGGCCTTACAGATGTGAGCAAAGAAAAATTAAAAAATTGTGGAATTCTTTGAAACAAACAATAGCAGTCATAAGCAGCATAATAAATTGGAAAAGCCAAAACTAAATTACATTCGTTTCGATTTTAGTTTGGTGTCCTCGTAGCTAGAGCCAGAGCAGTTGAATTGAGTGTCATTTATTTTTTTTATTATTTTTTTCAAATACTTATGTACTTACGTAAAAAAAAGAAAAAAAGATACGAAAACCAAGAACAATGGGTATTTGGTTTGTTGCTGACTGATCAATACTCTTTTTAAATCCGAATTAGAAAAATTTACCTGCTTGAATCAATGAAAAAAATTCGGTTGAAAATCGGTGATTTTTCACTAATATTTCAGTCAGAATTGTTTTTTTCTGAAAAATTGAAAATTGATTGAAAAATCAGTAATTTTTGACTGAAATATTACTCAAAAATTGATAAATTTTCAATGAAAATCATTTCATTGATTTTCAAAGATGGAATTTTATCAAGGATTGATTTCGATTCAGAGAATGGAATATCTATTATCTATTTATTGAAGAAATAGAATTACTAAAATTGGTACTCTCCAAACAAAGCGAGCGTGAATTTTTTTTTCAAAATTCATGTTTGAAAATAAAAAAACGCATTTTCCCCACATTTTTATGATAAAAAATTTCTTTCCGAGCTTAAGAAAGAGGCTCATGGGCGCAAGCCCTCTGAGCCCCCCTTTGGTGCACTTATGATCTCTCCCCTATTTTTTCAGAATTTTAGAATTAGGTAGAGACCTGAAAAGCAAAACCCATGAAATTTTGGTCTTATTTGGTTCTCGTTCTCAGAACTTTTGGCTCTTCGAGGTTTTCGCTCTTTTTAAATTTAGTACCCGTTCTTGTTCTTCGTTTTAGTTTCCATTCTCATTTTTCAAAATTTTGTTTCTTTTCAAAATTTTTACTTTTTTGATTCTTATTCTTTTTCGGTTCTTTTTCGTTCTTGTAGTCCTGGTAGTAGAGACATCCACTGAGAATTTCTCAAGGATATTGTTTTTCTTGAGAAAATCTTGCGAAAAATGAATTCTCTCTCCCTCACCCAAGAAAGTCGTGAAATATTTGAAAAATACCCTTTTTTTTGACCTACTCACCCCCTCACTTGGTTTTGGAAATGAAAAAAAAAAATCAAAAACCTCTGATAACACATCATTTGCTATGTTTTTGATGTTCCTCCTGAATTCAAATCAAAAAATCATGTTATTTTTTAGTGCCAACCCTCTACTTCCCTTTCTTCCTTGCCATTTCTCTTTCTTCCTTGCCATATTTGAATTCTGTGTTGATAAAAAGAGTTGAAATACGAGCTACTTTTTTGATACAACTTCATCTGAACCATTATTTCCAAATTATATTTTATTCTCCTTTTACAGAGGGAGAAGAAAATTGAAAGACTGGGGCTTAAAAACCTGTTGAAATGAGTTGGACAATTCTGAAACTTTTTTTCTTATCTCGGTATTCTTTCCTCAAGTTTTTCTTCTTTTTTCCAGCTCAAAACTACTTTTTTCAATTCCAAATGAGAAAAAAATGCTATGTAAGCACGAATTTGGAAATAAAATAGCAAAAGTTCCACTCTTCGATCATTTTTGACCATACATTTTTCAGCATCGTCATTTCTCAAGCAATTTCCAAAATTCTATCTCAACAGACCTCATTTCATTTCAAGATCTTCTTCAATAACCCATTTATTTGCCCATTTTGGCAAATCCTGCTCACTACCAGCACTCTCAATCTGACCTACTTACCTAAAAACCCATTTCGACGCTTCTACTGGCCACCAACTCGACCTACATAAATTCCTGCCGGTAAATTGTAAAATCTGCAACATCACTTACCTTTGTACTATCAGCTTGCAGCAAACACACGTGACACAATTAACTAAACATCGAACACGAGTTATTAGAGTCAAATTTGTGGACCGCCTGAAACGCACGATGACCCGTTTATACACGACCACCGAAAAGGTTATTGATTTGAGGATCCGACCGGCAGCGCGAATCGCGCAAAGGCATCGTATTAACAAGTGGAAATTCAACGCGGAGAATACACCGCGAGACCTTTCGTTTCCATGGTTTCATCGTCGGTACAGTTTTCCTCATCCTTTGCACGCTATTTCGCTCTATTGTTTTTAAATTTGGCAATATACGCGTCGCAAATTTTATACCTGTTTACTCAATTACACGGCTCGATTCGAGAGGGTAATTAAAACATCGTGTAAGAGGGAAGGCGAGTCGCCTCTGCCATCATCGATGTGTCTCTGGAGTCCTCGACACAGCCGCAAGGATTAAATTAATTCACCTAAAGGGAGGAAACAGAGTACCGGCAACTCGCGGTTCTAATTCGTTCTGCTAATTTGTAAAGGTACCGAATATATTCGAGTGGTATCGACAGCGTTATTCTTCAAACAACTTCGAATTTATCGCGTCGTGTCACAAAAGAGAAGCATTGACAGAATGGATGCTTCAGTCTTGTTTACAAATTCTAATTAACACGATGAGATTACGTAATTAAGAACAGAAATGATTACGCAGACGTTGATAGAATTATCTTCGAATAGCGCCTACAGGAGTACTCTACATAATGTTTCATAAACGCGAAATAAATTGCCTATCTGATTACGAAAGACGCTCATTTCAATCATTTTGTTACCCTTTAGGGTTCGAGATTAGACGAAATTATGGATCGATGTGTGGGATGTGTCAAGTGTCACTCATGTTGAGGTGTAAACAGAGCAAAAAGGTTGAGTTTTTTTGTATAATCTTTTATTGAGATTTTTTCCCCCCTTTAAGGAAAGAAAATTCACCCGAAGGATGCGTCTTGATAAACGTGAGACAGTCGAGCCATTCCATACTAATTCGATCCTACGGTTTTTGGGAGAGGGGCTCAAATTAAAAATCGAATCGATATTACTTATTTTATTCTGAAAGAATGTATTTTTATCTAAACTTTGACCGAAGTAATGTTCTTAGTTTTTTTTTTTTTTTTTTTTTTTTTAAATAAATTTTACGTAGGTACCTAACTAATCCTACTGTTTACTATTCGAGAACACATTTTTTTTTTTTAGTATTTTCAAATAATTGACACGTGGCCTGTCAAAATGAGATAAAATATCACCAAAAATTCAAAATGTAAACTAAAATTTTCTTTAATCAACTTTAAAATTTTTGACGCATGATAATATTGTAAATATAATTATTTAAAAAAAAATGTTACCTACTCTCTTATTTTAAATCAGTGACAAGTCCGGGGAAAAAGTCAAAATTGCAGCACCAGAAAAATTTGCAAAATTCTTTGATTTTCAGCAAAATTTTGTTGATTTTTTAAATTTACCAATTTTTTAAAAAATCCAATTTTTCAATACATTATTTCGAATAGGTACATATTTTACTGATTTTTCAGTAGTATTTTTTGATTTTTTTTCGTTGATTTATTACTGTTCTGCAAATTTGACTTTTTTTAAAAGTGATTTTCCTTAATTTTCACTTATTTTTAAATGAGATAGTGTAAAAGTGAGGTGGAATTTTGATAAAATTCAAAGATACAAACCCAAAAATTATTCTGCAAAAGTTGATCAAAGACGATTTTTGTTCACATTTAAATTGCTCGAAAAAATTTTATCACATTTTGATGAGTAACATGTCAATTATTTGAAAATACTTGAAAATTGGCCTGACTGTGGGTTCGAAATTACTTTAAAATACTCAGGTTTCATCTTCAGTTCTTCAGTAATATTTTTGTGTTTCTAGTGAAATTGTCGCAATTAGGTAGGAATGAGGGAAAGAATGAGGAGAGGTGAGAATTCTGTTTTGAATTTTTCATATTTAGTGCTGAATTTGAAATTGATACACGGTGTCTAATGGATCTGAAAAATAATATTTTTTCCCCATTATTTTCACGTCATTTTTGTGTAGCTTTTCTCGCTTTAAAATTTTCTCAAAAAGGAGATTCTTATTTTTTATCTTTGAATTAAAAAATTTGAAGAAACTTAAAAATTTTGAAAATTCTTGCCCTTGGCATAAAATCATTCATACTCTTGCTGTTTTTTTTTTCCTTTTTTTTACAACCAAAGTGAAATTTTTGCTATTTTTAGTTTTAATTTTAACCCCTTGTCCATACCATACTTTGAAAAAAGAGGAGTCGAGCTGGAGTCAACTTTTTGCCATTCAAATTAATTTTTTTCCAACCTCAGAATCAATTTCTGAGACTTCTGGGAATAACAAGTTAGCCAAAATACAATTTTCTGGTCATAGGTATTGAATAAATTCATATTTTTGGCATTCTGAGTAGCTAAATATGTTTTTGATCTCGTTTTGCCAAAAAAAAAGGTCAAAGACGAAGACGGAAAATAATACCTAAGTATGTATCTACAAATGATCAAAATCACCATCCATCATCACAAATCGTAACATTCGAAGTAAAAAAAAAATCATCAGGTACTTTCAAATTTATTTTTACCCTGAAAATACACACATTAAATTCACAGACAAGGACTATTTTCGGTAAAAACATTCATACCTGATTGACAAAAAAAAAAAAAAAAAATAGATTAAACATTCAAAATCAATTTTCAACATTATTTTAATGGGACGAATCCACGTCACAGTCACGTACATATTTATTTTCACTACACAAAATAAATTATAACTTATAAATGCAAGGTAGCAATTAGCGGTCACTCGACGCAGACCTTTTTACAAAAATAGACTAGTTCGGAAATACTTAAACACAAAATTCGTAGGTACGTAGAAAAACATTGTAGAAAAACAAAATAATACAGCTAGGTACAACCTTCCTATACCTAAACGTATCACGTAGCAATAAAAAATGACAAATGAAATCACACAACAACATGTTGATACGAATATTACCCAATTTAGTGTTATTTTTAGTACCTTTACATTTTCGTCGAAGTCGCAATTTCGCCATTTTCGTTTATACATGTTTCATTGTTACGTTTCTCCAGAGCTTTATGCTTTTTACCTTCGACGCTGTGATTTAGCGAATAATAAAAGTAAATAACGAAACCTGTGGAAATAAAAACGTTGCAAATTGAGAAGGAATTTGGTACTTTTTTTTTTACAGAAGTCATTTTTACATAAATTTTATAGGTTCTCGAAATTCGGCATGTTTAAATAGACACTTACCTATCGCTAACCAGATGATAAATCTGATCCATGTGTTTATATCTAATTTCATCATTAGATAAGTATTCATCGATATGCTGCAAATCGGTACCAATGGTACTAAAGGAACCTGTCACATTAAAAAATCATACTTATAATTTATTTCTTGACTAGAAAATATTTAAGTATAGGCATGTACATTATCGTTTAAGTTACCTTGAACGAAACCGGCGTATCGCTTTGCGGTTGTCTACTCATAATTATGAAACTTAAAATGCATAAAATCGAGAATGCAACCATCAGCGCATAAAATAACACGCTTCCGAAGCCGAAAAATTTTTCTCCGTAAATGGACGTAAAACACAACAACGTGATGAAAATAACTGTAAAAAAAAAAAAGGAAAATATGTATCTACATAATTTATTCTTCAGTCATTGGGGAAAAAATCGCATCGTACATACCGAAATAAAGTAATGACCATAACGTCATTTTCTCAGAACACTGGGTCGGATATTTGATTCCATTCATGTTGAATGAAATTTTGAAAGTGTGCCAAAGATTTTTCACCGGCGATTTCAATTCTGAGGTGGTATTTGCGGATGGCGAATTTGGTATTTTGTAAATGTCAACTTCTTCTTTGTACCTAGAAAGATTTTTTTCATTAATTACCGTAGATTGGTGCATTGACGTCATTGGCAAAATAACCAATTTTTTTAATCTTCAATGTTTCAGAAGTCGAGGTTAATTTTTTTTTAAATCCAAAATTTATTAATGATTTTATTACTTAATTCGAGAGATTTTTGTATTGAGAGAATATCTATCAATAAAAATAAAATTGATTCTGACTGGGTAAGATGAATTTAGTATGATAGAAGATTTAAAAGATGATTTTTGAAATATCTACCTACCCCGGCTACCCCTCTCTAAGAAGGCGTTACCTTCAAAATATGATTTTTTTTTCAAGCTTTTCTCGTTGTCTCAAGCGGATTTTATTTCGATTAAACCATAATTTTCTGAGTAAGTACTTTCGGATAATAAATTTGAACAATCACAAATATTTTCAACTTTTTTTTTAAACCCCAGAAATAACTTTGAAATAGGATTTGAAACCTTCAAAGGTCTATGAAAACGAAAAATTACTTAATATGGATGAAAGAAAGGTGAATAATTAGACTTTGAACGAGGGTTGCTCAAATAGTGCATAAAAAAGGGTTATATTTATCGACCTGCTGAACAGAAATCCGGCATTGGTTTTTCTATTCAATCATTTCCTGTTTTCAATTTCGCTAGAACTCAAAAATAAAAATAGAAAATAGTTTGACAGTTTTTGAGAAAAAAAAAATCCGAAAAAATCATTACATCCATCACTATTTTTATGGCAGCATGCTGATAACATTTTAGAAATTATTTTCCCTGATTTTTCCAGAGTTTCCAAACGAATTTATGGAAGTTTTCCCACGCAATAAACTTACAAAATGCTTGGTGTCTAATGTTTTTTTTGTTTTTTTTTTTTTTTTTCAAAAAATCACCAATTTCTATATGATTTTTAGATCTATTTCTAGTTTAAAAAAACGACTCGCATTCAATTCTAAAACGTTTTACCTTCTCCCATTTCTCCCTATTCTGAAAACCAAAAATTTATGAATTTGAAATTATTACAAAAAATTTTTCGAATAAAAAGGAAACCCCTTACTTTAAAGCAAAATTAACATTCGTAATTATGAAAAATGGAACAAAGCGTGTCAGAGTGTCTTATCATATCATTCAAATGAAAATTTGGATTTTTCCAGACTATTTTTGTTTCACAATTCACTAACACCATAACACTCCTCTCTTTAAAAAAATTAGTTCAAAAATCACTTTTTGTCTGGCGGGTTGATGAATCTTTCAACATACAATTGGGAAATCGAACCGAAACCCCCTCTAATTTGATGAAAAATCGATCAAAGTTGCCATAGATTGGATATATTTTTTATAGATATTAAGTCTTTGCAATCTTTTTAGTTTTCTCAGTAAGTAAATAAAAAGTTATGAAGGGAGAGGGAGCTATGGGTAAAATATCAATAATTTTCTTGAGATATTGAGACATCTATACAGATTTGTTGAGCCCGAGCAAAGCGAAGACTAAAATTTTTGCAAAAAAATCCCTTCATAAGTTATAAATTTATCAGTTTTCTTAATTGAGAAAAAGATTTTCCGAAACGTGACCTATAATTTTGCTTCTTTTTTTTCCAATATCGTGGTCAATGGCATCATTGCATTCATTCCATTCAAATCACACCTTATAAAACAATATTTTATCAAAAAAATTAAATTTTAAGTGAACTTGGCGAAAAAAACATTGTAAATTACTCCCATCTATTTTTTAAAATTTTATTTATATAAATGGACAGACGCGTATTTTAAGACCTATAAATTTTTTGTACTCATTATAGCCAACAGAAAATGATGAAAATTTTCTGAAAGATTTTGATAAAATTAGCAAAGAAATCGCACCTATTTCTAGATGATTTATCCTTCATTAAATTTTTTAAACATTCCATGAAAAATTCCAAAATTCTCTGGAATTTTTGAATTTTTTTGTCTTTTTTAAATTTTTTGGAATGTGAACATTCTGTATGGATTTTTAAAGGGTTAAAATTCCGTTTCAATGTAATTGTTGAGATGAAAAAAATTTTCAAAATTTATGGATGTTGATATTAGCTTTACCTTACCAGTGGCATTGGATGATTTTTTTTTAGGATAATGAAAAGTAGACATGGAGACTTGGTAGAATTTTAGAAGGAAGGGTTGATTTTGTTTATTCTTGAGCAAAAAGAAGACAACGATTTGAAAAGGTTGTATTTATAGGGCCCATAAAAGATATTTTATCCTGTTTTTGATTATTTTGACACTTTAAAAATTCCTATCTGATGTTTTTTTGGGGGGTGAGGGGTTGGGGGTGCGGTGCATTCGATACTTTCACTTCAGCTGCCGATTTGAGAAGGCGATGAAAAGGTCATTTTTTACTGTACTGAATCAATTTTTTGGGGAGGCGAGGGGTGAATTTAAAAAAGACGTCTTAGGTATTCACCTATCTTACCCTGCCAAGCCAATTAATATCTTTAAATTTTCAAGGCGATTTCAAAATCATCGAAAATTCAGCAATACATCACATAACAACCCATTTATAACCATCGTGTCTCAAAATCACCAAACCGAGATATTTACAATCAAGAAAAAAAATCACGTGTACTATCAAAGCATGCGACACAACATGATATTTCTAATTCTACCCATCCAAAAATTACACAACGATCACGTTACCCATACTATTTACCTACTCGCAGGTCATATACCGAACTCGAGTATAAGTACGTACTCAATTACTCATCTTATTTCTTATATTTATCTACTTAATAATTATGTAGGTATTTGGAGTTTTATTACCTTAAAATGAGAATACACAAGGCGACAATCGAATAAGCCAACAACGTTCCTATCGACATCATATCCATCAATTGCTTCAAATCGAACACAGCCGAAAATATTCCTACAGGCACGTCAAAAAATAAAAAATTACACATCGACGACATTTTTTTTTTTAGAGAGAGAAAAAATGCCAACATGTGTGCCTACTGCCTACCTGTTAATATCCCCGATATTAATGTAGCTTTCAGGGGAGTTTTTGTGATTTTATTGACATCGGAGAAACATTTGAAAAGTAATCCATCATCCGCCATCGCGTACAAAATTCGCGGTAGAGGGAAAATAGCTCCGAGTAGACTGCAATTTTAACAAAAAACCCGCCGCTCCGGATTAGATACGAGCAATTAATCCAAATTAAAGATATTAACGAGTAATCGGGAATAATACGCGAGCACGATCGTACAATGTACATTACCTATGTATTATGTAATTGGTTCGGTTATATTTACCTAGCACACAATGCGCACATAGCTCCGATCGATATAATCCACATTACGATGGGTAATTGTACTTCTGAAAATGCTTTCGTCAAAGGCGCCCTTTCATCCTGAAACCAGACAATTGCTTTTTAGAAAATAAGTTCGCAAAATCTTACAATGAGAAATATACGACGCGACGCGACGTGACGTAACAACCCAAAATCTTTCTTTGCAATCGATTCTAATTTTAGAAATAATTCATTCCTTTTCCTCTAAATGAATTCTTGAAATTTTATTCTTTTTTTCAAAAATGAGAAATCATACAAAAATATTGAAGAAGTTCTAAAATTTGTGATGTACCTATAAGCATCAGTAACAAGGTATTAAAAAGGAGGAGGAGGGATTGAGACAGTAAAAAAATGGAATATTTTAAGAATTCACAAAATTTTGAAAAAAAAATAGATAGGTATTTAGGGTAAGAAGTAAGAACTAATTTCAAAAAAACTTTCAATAATTTGTTCTTCAATTCACTGAATTTTTGCTCCAAATATTTTTTATGCCTATATTTTAAAAAGATATTTGTAGCATAATGGTTCAAATTTATCATTTCACTCCAATTTTTAAACATTTCAACTTTTTTCAATTTTTAGATTTTTTTATCATTTCACGTGAAAAAAAATTAGGAATTTAGTTGAGTATAAATTTTAAAAATTCGTTTCAAACTTTTTTCTACTTTAGGTATAAATTTGTTAATTAATTTTTTTTTAATTTTCCTCAAAAATGTAAGTTCTACAGATTCGATTCATCAAATTTTTTCCATTTTAGTGCTTCAATTTTTTTAAAAAATTACTATATGCATATAAAAATGTATACTTATTTAGTTCTTCATTTACCTGGATTTTTATTCCTCAACTTTTCATTTTCATTTTTCTTTCTTTTTTTTCGGAAAGGGGAAGGGAGAAAGATTTCAATTTTCGGACTTTCTTTTTTGATTTCAACGACTATGTATTTATTTGGATGATCCCAATTTGCTCTTTTTTTTTTTAAATTTTCCCATTTCTTTTCATTTATAGGTAAGTACCTACTACCTAGGTATGTTTAATTTTTCGATTTCTGAATTTTGAGCTTTTATATTGTATTTTTAATCTCTGCTTCGTTTTACTTTTAGTTGAAATGATCGTAGAATTACTGTTCATTTTCCTATTTGACATTCAATTCTGATTTTTCGACTTTTCCTCCATTTTTTTCTCTCCAAACTACCAGAAAAATATCTTAAAACCCTTGTGGAATTCCAATTCTGGCTATCAAGTCGCATCTCAAATTTCAGAACTTTTCATGAAAAAATTACATTTCAAGCTCAAAATTGATTAAATGTTTCAAAAAAAATTCATTAACGTTTTCGAGTTCCTCAAGAATTTTCAATTTTTTTCAATTATTGGTCGTCGCAAGTGTCGCAGAATGATAAATATACCTCTTACCAGAGCTCAAAGGAAAAAATACCAATACTTATCATTTTTTAACAAAATATTAAATATTTTTTAATCATTTCGAAAAATGAGGGGTTTTGAAGGCAATCGTCTCCTCCCCCCAAAATGTAAATAGATGTACCATTTTAAATTTCTGGAGTACTATTTTGCCCTTTGGTTGTAGAAGTAGGTAGATTATGTATTTGAACTTACGGACATTTTCTCAAATCCAGTTCTCTAAATGACTATTTCCCCAGAAATATTTTTCATGAATGAAGTTATCCTGAATCTTAATTTTCCGAATCCATCAACTTTAATGTTTGACTAATACCTGTTTCCTGAATAAGTTCTTTTCCAAACGCCTTGTTTCGTGGAAATCAGTTTCCCAAAAGCGTTATTGTGGTTCAAAGAATTTGAAATTTTCAAGTGTCTGAATTTGAATTTTTAAAAAGTTTCAAATAGAAATCATCGCTCGATTTTTTAGGTGGGTATGAGAGGATCTCCTTTCTCAATTTTCCTATTCTCTTGAACTTATGAGTAAATTTTTCGACTACCTATATAGAAATATTTTTATTTTAAATTCAGCTTCATTTTTGTATCACCAAATTATTCCTTTACTCTTGATCATTTCTCAAATGAAATTAATAGGTAGGTACCAAAAAAAAGAGGATAATCTTAAAAATCAAATTGTCAATTCGAATTTTTAGCACATTTTTCCAATATAATATACGAATTATTTGTAAACCCCTGTTTCATTAAATTCTGCAAAAAAAAGTATAATAATATCAATTCTGAAAATTCATCCTACTTCCGACCATTCTCCTTCCCCTCCCCAAACTTTCGCTGAAACTATAATCACAATCACAATCACTTACTTGGTAATAATACGGCACCAACATGGTTATGACAGTAGCAACTCCAAAGTACGCCATAAAAATTATCAGCAATGAGATGATAAGAGCCAATGGAATATTGCGTTTTGGATTTTTCGCCTCGTCACCTATAAAAATCATTTATCATTTAGATATCAAAAGCATCACGCAATTTATACGAATCAATGGAATACCTAATTGACCATCACTTAAAAAAAATCCATTCCATTTACCTGTGGTTGCAATTACATCAAACCCAACGTATCCGAAAAAACACGTCGCAGCTCCGGAAAAAACTCCAGACCAACCAAAGGGTAAAAATCCGCCATTGCCAGCTTTTTCACTAATATCAGCTGGTATATTTTCTTTTGGGATTGACCAATATTTTGGATCAGCTAAAAATTCAAAAATCATTTTTTCAATTTTATTTTTCGAGAATTATTTTATTGCATGCCAATTTTCAAGAGTATATTTCGCTTACCTTTAAAAACTCCGGCGATGATGACAACCAATACGGTTAAAACATTGATTGCTGTGAAGATATTGTTCACTCTGGATGATTCTTTTACACCCCAAGCGAGCAATACTGCAAAGAAAAAAGGCTATAGGTCAATCTAGACGATAAATAGGTACCGGTATTCAAAAAGCACACTCGAGTAGTCAAACAATTTTTTGAATGATTTTAAAACGATGAAAAATGAAATAAAATTACAAAAATTGTTCAAAAATGGATTCAGAAGATGAATACTTCTTCGATTTCAAATAAAATTTGAAATATTTCGATCAAAAACATTTGGCAAAATTGGAGAGAAAGGAGGAAAATATTCAGGAAAAAATCCCAGACATATTATTTTCAAACTTACCAGTCAGCACTAACACCAAAAAACAAGCAAAAAAATCTGGATAAGGTGCCAGAAAAGACACATGCATTGGAAGTAAATTAGTCAAGGTATGACTAATAATTCCATTAGTTGAAAAATCCACATAATCGCTCAACGCTTTGGCCATGGCAGCCGTCCCTGAAAATTTTTTAAATCGTAGTTAAATACCGAGAAATCTGTATCCATAGACTGAAATTTCATTCCAAAAAAACCTACCGATAGCATATTCTAAAATTAAATTCCATCCAATAATGAAAGCTGCAAATTCGCCGATAGTGACGTAGCAATATACGTAAGCCGATCCCGCCTTGGGCACTCGTGATGCCAGTTCCGCGTAGCACAAACCTGCAATTAATCACATACAATGTTTTGAATAGGTATACGAACAAGTACTTAGACAAGGTGTGTGATGGTGTGCATGTCATTAACACGAGTCTTCGATTTAAATTTTATCGCCAAAAAAAAAAATAATAATAAAAAACAGGTTCTATGGCGAGGTAGCTTATTTACATCTGCCTCCTTCCCCTTCGGATAGAAATTCGTGTCTACGAAAAAATTTGGTTATTACCAGCAAAAGCAGAAGCTATGGCTGCGATTAGAAATGAGATCGTTACGGCTGGTCCGGCATCGTAAAGGGCTACTTTGCCAGCGAGTACGTAAACTCCAAGACCGAGAGTGGATCCGATACCCAGAGATGTCAGGTCTAGTAATCCTAGAACGCGAGCCAATTTTTCATCGCTTTCTCCTCCGGTGGCATTTGTTTTACGTCTGGTTAACGGCGTCGACCAGCTGCTTTTCTGTAAAATGAAAGAGGTTTGAAAAATTAATGAAAATATCACAAATTTAAAATAAATTACGAAGGTATTTGTTACAGATTGTTGAGAATTCGAATGGTAGGTTGTAGAAGAGGAAATAGGGAAGAGGGCTCGCAGATCAGGATTGAACTGAAGATAATTTAATTAGAGGGATACAAAAAATTTATATTTTTTTCTGGCTTGGAATTTTCTTTTTTTAAAAATGCTTTTCCACATTTTTCAACCTACCGCAAATTCTCAATTTCTTTGCTTGAAATGAACTCGCACAAACTGAAAAATTGTTTTCTCTTAAAACCATGCGGTACCTATTTTTTAGAAGTGAATTCCCACATATTTGTATTTTTCAGCCTTTCTCACAAATTATCACAAAATTTAATTTTTATTCAGAAAAATTAGGCTTGTAGGACCAAGTTGAAAATGTGGAAGTTTTGACATTCGTTTATTAATTCATTGAAAATTTACAGCCAGAGTCTGAAAATTTTGAAAAAAATAACAATTTTCATTTTTCTTTATGTATAAAATATATGTACTTATTTGCAAACGATCGAATCGATTTTGGAGAATTTTCAAGCTTTCACTCCTCCATCTTCTTCTCCTAAAAATTCAACGTCAGCTTGTACTTGCAAATCTGAATAACTTTCAACGAAATTGAGTGATAGATTTTTCGTAAAGAATCTTTGCTCATAAAGTTCGACCTCTGATCTGTTCATGAAAGAATTATTCACGAATGACTTACCAATTTATATAGCAAAAATTACAATAAACTCGACAATTGGTATTTTTCGAACGAATCTGCAGTTTGTAGAACGTGAACTGAGATGGGGGGGAGGACCCTTTATTCGAAAATGATGAAATTTCTTTTTTTGATAGAAAAATGAAGTATGTAGGTTCGTATTGGACAATGTCCAACAATGATATCATCTTTTTCCTCTTTTTTTTTTTGATAAAAAACCAGGATCTATACCCAGAGTAAAAAAAAATCAGAAAAAATTTCATTTCTCAGTCAGAAAATTTCAATTTTCCATCCCCTTCCCCTCAAAATTCAACGTAGGTATTTTCCACAAATCTGAATCATATTATTTGATTTGTCTTTTTTCAATGCCAAAGAGCGAATCATTCACGAATAATTTTCCACTGAAGGAGGAAAATGAAGAAAGTGAATTTCAGTTGAAATGCGAAACAATGGATGATCACCATTAAAAATTAGTCCGAGCTCCTATTTCTTTACTTAATTCTTTTCAATAAAAAATTTATTCATTAATTGAGCTAATCATTAATCTCATTAACAAAATGATTATTTTGGAAAAACAATCAATCACCAATGATATAATAATTAAAATATCGTCTGAGACTCCACATAATTTAAAATCTTCAGACTAAGATTGACCTTAATTTTGATTTAGGACATTTTCAAAAAACGTAGTTGATATCTAGATCTCCCTAAGTATTTAAATCCAATGTTCATTCTTCATACACATTTTTGTTTGGATTCGAATTCCTACCTTTAATTTTATGGATTAATTCGAACGCAGCTAATTCAGAATACCTATGCAAATTGTTACCTATTTGACCAAAATTTCAAGAAGAAAATCTATTTAATTCTGAGATGGAATTTTATCACTCTAAAAATCTTACAAAAGTTGTTCCTTTCGACGTCATTCATGACCAGTCTGACTATCTTCTTCAACGTCAATACTGGTAAGAGACGTTTGAATTTCTTCGTATCTTCCTCTCTCGTAATATTTTTTATACCTCCACGCAAATTCTAGTTTCAACGTCGATGGCTATCTCAACTAATCTATTAATCCAACAACGTACGATATCAGTTCAAATTGCCATAGAGAAATCCCCGTATTCTGGTGCTGGTTACCTTGAGACACACGCGCTATCCAGCAGACCAAACTCATACTGGCCTTTTCTCCTTGACATACAAAAACACATAACCATACACTTGTAAACGCACATACACTTTCTGAGACACAACTGCGTTTAATTTCATTACATACTAATATCGTACATGAGGAAAAAAACCTACAATTTTTCTTCTAAACGTCTCATTACCCATTAATGAATCATGTTACGATTAAACGATCACGTAACGTAGAACTAATCGCAATCGTAAGTGTAATAAAAATTGTGCAAGGGAGCATACGATCGAAGGAAAAAATGTCTCTTACGTCACAATATGTGGTTCTCACAATCCACTCGCTTCCCATTTTTAAAACAAATATCCTACGATAATTTTTTCCCTCATTTCCTTATAGAACGCTTCGTTAATTATATGTATACCTATCGTGATCTCGATAACGTATCTTAATGAAATTCATCATAAACGAATGTTCCTAAAAAAGCAGGCGATAAATTTTATTGTTTATTACCTTACCTCACACGTTACATGTTTCGGAATTTCAGCTGTAATTTTTTTTCGAGAATCCTCTCGAGACGCTTGAAAAAAACTCTCAAGGTTCACTTCTAATCGAGATATTTATAATTTTTTTAAGCCATAAAATGATTGTCTGTTTATTTTAATTAAAAATTTTTTCGTTTCAATTTAATATTAATTCATTCCAAAAAATTTTCAATTCCGATTTCAAAATAAAATTTTTAGCATTTCATTTGAAAAATCATGAAATTGAAATAAAAATGTTGATTTTTTAAAAAATTCCAAAGTATGAAAAATTTAAAAATTTTAGGAACTATTGAATTTTTTGGAATGGTTTTACATTAAAATTAATATTTTGGACCAGTTTTGTCCCAGTCGAGTCAAATAAAATTGAAAAACTTTTAAATACCTCTGCTTTCGATTGAAAAACTCCTCAGTCAAAAATTTTTCTATTTTTGCACCATCTCCCTTTCGGATTTTAATTTGCTTTAATTTTGAGTTGAAAACTTATCCCATGATCGACTAATAATTTCAAATTAATTCATTATTTTCATTGTAAGTATTGGCCAAAAACACGTAAAAAGCATAAAAATAAAAAACTAAGATGAAATCTCATCAGAAAACTGATTCAAACTAAAAATCCAGACAGATATCGAATTCATCAGGATGTAAGGAGAAAATAGGAGCAATTGATACAAATACAGAAAAAAACGTACTTACCCACGAAATAGAGTCACTCGTTTCAGTCTGCATATTTAATTATGAACCAACAAATTTATGTATACTAAAATTAAACTAGGTATAAAAATTTACGATAAAATTATCACACACGAATCCACCTCTGATATTAATTTTTATAGCTTTTTAACGAAAATTTTAAAAAAACGAATCCGTATTGTTCATGATTACGATAACAAAAAACTAATACGTTACAGACGAATTTCCGTCCGAACATCGACCACGGTGAAAATTTTAAGACGTGAGTTGAACTGGTTTACCGACGAGGTGAGTATACATTGATAACGTTGCCATCACAATTAACAATTAACCACGACTTCGACGTAAATTTTTTATTCCCTGTCAAACGTGGGAAGGCGGAGTTCCATGAATTTCCTTGGGTATACCTACCACGTTTTAGCAGATATTTCCTGACGTAGGTAGATATACAGTTTTACGTGTATTTTAAATTTTGATGATGAAATTTACATATAAGTGTGATGGGCAGGGGGTATCCCGTGTTTGAGTGGTGTTTTCGAATAACGGTGGAATTTTGTTTGGGTTTTACCTAGTCTAGTCTTTGATAATTATAATGATATGGTTGGCAGGTAATGATTAATCGGTAATCTTTTTTTTTCGATTTTTTCTACTGAAATGATCTTCAAAATAATGAATAGCATGTGTATGAGAAAAAGAGTATATTGGGTGCAGAGTGCAGAACCAGATCAAATTTTTTTATACCTTAGTTAGATGCCTACATTTGCCTAGAATTTTCAATTTTCTTTACAAAAGTGTAAAGTAGAACTGTGGGTGTATTAGTTTTTAAAAATTAAATTGAAAAAAAAAATATTCCAACGTTTATTATTATTATTTTTTTGATGGAGAAATATCAAGAAATCACATTTTTAGGTTTGATTTAATTTTTCCCATTTTTTAAAATTAATTTTCATGAATTTTTGCTCTTTAATAAAATTTTCAAAGATTTCTATCATTTTTTGTCAATTCAATAATTTCTTAGTAAATGCACATTACTGTATTTTTGTGGCATTTCAACTCTTGTAAGTGATTTCATTAAGGTGAGTAAAATTTTAAATATTAATTTTTAAAATCTATTTTCGATGTTATCACATTCATTTTATGACGTTTCGATAAAAATTGGAATTACTGCTGGAGGAACAGGGGAAAGCAAAATGTGTTTGTTTCCCTTTTTTTTTCGTTTTCTTTTCTTTTTTACAAAAAATCAGTCTAAATTATTGGGAAGTGGCAAAGATTATTCATGAACCTGATCTACCCAAAAAATTAATCGTTCAGTTTCAAATTTCAATTGTTACTCAAGAATCATAATTTCAAAAATGTCACGATTTTTCACCAAAAATGACCATTTTTGATTGAATTTTGAAAATTTATTCTCATTTTTCAGGAAAATTTTGATTATTTAGATTTCTCCTGAACTCTTCCCAGTGCAAATTTTTATTTTTTCAAAATTAGAAGAATTCTGGCAATTCAAATTATCCCCATTTCTGTCCAGAATTATTTCAGTAATTTAACATTTTTTCATGCTTTCCCTCAAAGAACGGATTCATTTCCATTTTTTTAAAATATCATTTGGCAGGGCGATTTTTTAAACTAGAAATTCTCATTTGTTTTCCTTCCAGGGCAAAATTTAAGCAATTTAAAATTTTTTGTACACGAATTTCTTGGTCAATATGAAGTTTTGTAATTTAAAATTTTTTCTTAGGTATCCCATCTCGTGAAAATAACAATTCCAGTTTTTGCCTCATCCCGAATTTAATTAATTTCCTCTCTTATCCCCTTTCAGAGAGAATTTAATTAGGGACTTTCAATTTTTTTTCACTACTTTTATTCCGGTAAATTTGATTAATTTCTTTTTCTGGTAAAATTTTTATACTTTTAAAATTTTTCTCGTACCTCTCTTCAGATTAGAATTTTGGTAATTATTCAATTTTTTCTCGCACCCCTCCCCCTTCAGTGCAAATTTCAACGTTCTCTAAAACCCTTCTTCTTGAGCTGAATTTTGGCATTCAAAAATTTCTCCATTGCTACACTTCAAAGCTGAATTCTGGTATCGACTCATTTTCAAATTCCTCCTCTCTAAAGATAAATTTAAGTACCTATTTCAATAATTCTCCTGTACATCTCCAAAGTTGAATTTTGGTATTTTAGATTTTTTCTGCTGAATCTTCTAAAAAATTTAATAATTACTTACAAAAATGTTTTCATATTATTCTCCAGGGCAGAATTTCGTAAATTTTCACATCTCTCTTCCTCCAGGGCAGGTATCAATAATTCGTATTTCTCTCAGCCCCCCTCCCTCCAGAAATTTTTTGGTGATTTTAATCATTTTCAAAAAAAAAAAAAATCAGTTTCGAATTTCTCACAAACATTCTTCTCCCTCTCTCAGAAACATACGTATTTTATCAATTTTTAATGTCTCCAGAACATTTCTTCCTCACGAACACCTAAAAATTTTATAAGTCGCATTTTTATTCATTAGGTAATTGTATTTATGCAATTTTCTTTGCTTGAATAATTTTTAAACAATTCTTCACAGCATTGTCAAACTTGAAATTTTTTTTTGAAAAACTTTGCATAATTTTTATGATATTAAATTTCCCATCAAGATTGAATAATATTTCCACATTTTGATTTTTATCTTAATAATATTCCAAGCAATTTTCTGCCTATACTTCTGCCTGAAAAATTCAGAATAGGCAACCAATCTGTTTTAATACCGCCTGAAAATTCTATCCAAGCATTCGAATCGTCTCGGACATGAAATTAAGTTGAATAAAATAAGCGCATCGCTTAATTCAAACATATCTCTTGGGAAATAAAATTGAAAATCAGAAACCATCAAACGCGTAAAAATAGGCCCATTTCAAATAAAACGGCGCACCAAAAGGTTAGAAAATTAGACGACAACTTGTAGATTACAATTTCCCCTTTAAAGTAACACGTGAAAAATATTTTCCAACCTATCTCACCAGGGATCATATTTTCTTCCAGGAATACCCTCGCTGGATACATAAAACATTCGCAGCCATACTTTGGTCAAAGGCCAAAATCCAGCCCAGCTCTACTTTAATGAATCATCTACACATTTTAAAAGGACGAGGGTCGCGACAAATTAATCATATATTATAAAATATAAGACACGTAGTCGAGATTTAACTCAACACATGGCTTTCCTAATTCGACCACCTTAACTTCGTCTTTAATTTACTCATCACGTAAATCTCACCTCTCCGACAAATTCTCGAGCCAGGGTACGACTGAAATTAAACTCCAACTCATCTGAATTATTCGGACACCGCGTATAATATTTTAATTAGATTGCTTATTTCTATTTTAAACGCGATTAATTTACATTAATTTGTCGTCTCGAGCTTCTCGTTTACACGTTGACTTCATATTCCTCGAGTCGACTTCTTGGTGGGTTTCGGGTTGTAGAAAAAGGCGGAGGCTGAAAATTTCAACGAGGTCCGCTAGATTTCGTTTCCATTCTTTAAAAATATTGATTGTAAAGTTGCGTTTCACGCAATTTTTCCCGTTATACATTTTACGTGTTTCGTGAGAAAATAACGTTACTCGTTATCATTTTACCGACTCGACGACGTTTTTTTTATTTCGTTGCTTTTTTTTCACCTCGCCAACTATATTCACCACGGTCAAGAGAAAAACAGGTAGGATAGAGATTTTTTCCGCATATTTTTCTCCGCTTACACGTATTCGAATTACGAATTTTCTTTTCGTCACATTGCGAAAGTTTACAATTTTAATGCGACGTATCGAAATGGAAAAATTCGTGCTCGAATTATGATAATGAGCTTTGTTTATCTATTCAGCCAGCGAATAATTTCGTTATTGGTAATTTTTAGCCTTTATACGAGTTTCGAGGCTCGCGATCAATTTTATAATTGAGATAGGAGCTTATCGTGCGGTCGAATTTATCATTTTAGTGTCCTCTGCCATGCCATCTAACACATTAAGTATTCTATGTGCTAACTTACGAAACCCACGTTTATTCGATCAATTTTTCGTTCAAAGAATTTTCACACAAAGGCAATTCGTCGATGAACGTTCTGGGTAATTTTTTAGCGAGATGTTATCACTCGCCGAGTACCGATTTTAATTAAAATGTTTTCATTCGTTGTGAGTCATTGAGTATCACGTGAAGGTAAAATTCAAACAGGCTAATTTCTCAGAAAAATTGATTTTTTGTCCCTCGAAATGGAAAGTTTTGTTTGTTTATTTTCAAACGAACTCAACTCTAACGAGTTTTGAGAATATGATTAGGTTAAAATCGACCAAGATGAGAGAAAAAAAATCAATTTTTCAATTTTTTTAAAAGTTGTAAGTTGTAGGTAATTCAGAATTTTCTCAAGTTTGAATTTTTCCAACGTGAAGTATTTGTGTAGTCTCATTTTGAGTTTCTGGCCTCATAAAATTCACCTACAAAGTCATTGTCGAAATGAAAGTTTATGAAAGTATAATCTAAAAAAAATTCCAAGTAAAAGGAGGCATAATCATTTATTAGAAACGAAATTACCAATTTATTCATCAGAATACCTTTCTTGGGTGTACTTCTTACGTTAGTAGGCTCCCACGTTCCCAGAATATCGGGATTTCTTTACTTTGTGTTTTTCTTGAAAGGCCTCCACGTTCTCAGAATAAGTTTACTGTAGAGAATTTCGTAGTCAACTTGATCGAAAATTTTTAATTCAGAAATACGAATCTATGAACTCAGTGAGTCTGAAAATACCAATTGTGAAGTTCAGAGAAAAATAGATGAAATAGAATTTTAAAAATAATAAAATCAATCTGCATCTTTTTTTTCATCTTCCAATTGAAAAACAGTCAAATGTTACCTATTCACAAAAAACAGCTAGGAGATGAACAGAGGCAGTTTACCTTCTTCCTTCATAATGAAAAAACTAAATTTCCAGTAGAAAAAAATTAAAGATTTGAGTCAGAAAATTTACGAAATTTATTTTTCCGAGAAATTTTAATCTAGAATAAAAAAATGGTAAAATAATGATTCGAGGAAGAAAACGAAAGTAAACAGAGAGTTTTTTTAAAAATTATTCATCTGATTTTTTTTTTGTTGATAGAAATAAAACATTGTCAAAAGTTTGAAGGTCAATTTTTCTTTATATGACCAAAAATTTTACAACTCAAAATTTATACCAAATTGAAATTTTTCAAGATTTTCTAAAAAAAAAAAAAAAAACGAAAGATACAAAAAAATTAACAAAACCAAAAAGGGGAAAAAATTTTCTGTCTGTGAAGTCCATTCATTTTTTTTCTTTTAGAATGCTTAGTTTCTGAGTTTTTTTCTTTAAGAAATGGAAATTGAAATTTGAACTTACGATGATAATGTCACAAAAACAAGTTTCCCAGAGAAAAATTAATGGATTCTATAGATAGGAAATTTTATTCCCCACAATAATTATGGGGTATGAAATTTAAAAAATTCAAAGCTCCAAAAACTATTTTTTCCCAAAATTTTACCAACTTGCGAAATAATGTATAATAATTTCTAGTGGACTGGTTCAATGGAATTTTTTACGTTGTTTACAGAAAAAGTGACGTAAAAATTCCACAAAATTGAATTTTTCGTCTCATTTAAACACAAAAAATTTAGGCAAACGAAGAACCCTCCAAAAAATGGAATGAACCCAATCGACCTTACGTTGTGGAATTTTTACGTCACTTTTTCTATAATCGACATAAAAATTCCATTTAAGCCACCCATCAAAAGTTATTATATATTATTTTGCAAGGTGGTAAAATTTTAGAAAAACATAGTTTTTTAAGCTTTGATTTTTTTGAGATTTAAAATCTCCGATTGAACAAACGAGAAGAAAATTAACATTATGAATCGAGGGAATCGAGGAGGAGCCTGATTTTAACATTTCAATGAAGAGCTCCCTTTTTCATCTCGTAGATATACTTATTTTTCTCATTTATGACGTCGTTGTGAAAAAAAGTTAAAATATTCATAATAAATTTCAACCAAAATGGTTTTTTTCAGTCAATTTCATTCCATTTAAAATTACTTATTTAGTTTTTGTGAATATTTTTTCAAATTGGTTTCTTAATGAACCTTGTGAATAGACTTCAAAAAAATCTGATAATAAGAAAACACAATCCGCGTTATCCAACAAAATGAAAAATAAAGAACTTCTGCTCGAATACTCCGGTACAATCGACATTCAATTAATTCAATCATACGGTTAGCTCCCCCTCGTCCATCTCATTGTGCAATCCATTCAGTAAAAAAACCCCGCAATATCGAATTCAAAAATATCGATTGATTAAATATTTAATACGATTGTCGTCGTTGAAAATTATACGAATAATTCAGTCAACTTTTCCCCTTTACATACCTCGAACCTAAACTTATCGAAAATTAATCCTCCAACGAAGAAAATTTTCTCGCTCAAGTTTCCCAAGTAGGGTGGAAATTTCTGAGACCAATCCCCGTATCGGTAGCTCGGCGTATAAAATTACATCGCGAATCTTCGGCTGAGCTCCGACTCCTTTGTGAAATTTGCGTAGGCAAATTATCGAACGTACGAGGAGCTCGACTTGTATTCTAATTTCAGCTCGTTCTCGAATTCGTTCGTCGACGAAGAAAAAATTTGCTGAGGGAATTTCGAGTACGATAAATAGCGAGATTCAAAAAGCTTCGTTTTTATTTTTTTCGATTACGTCAATTCTCGAATAATTTCGTCGCATATTCGAACCTTCTTCCTGGTTTTGCTGGCGACGACTCCGGCGTTTTTCTCGCGCATTAATTTCTATTAAAGGACGAGGCGACGCGACGCTTCTCGTACGTGGAAAACACGTTCTCGTAATTTCCGGTAATTTTTCCTTTTTATCGAATTTTTTTTCCTCGTTCTGTGCTGGCTTTTAGGTATACCTTCCACTTCTCCTCGATTCCACATACAACCCACATCGCGCATTCATATTCTCCGACGACAAACACTCGAGCTCTAGAACGACGAAACACTCCGGCAAAAATTAGCTTACATGTGCCTTTTTGCACTTTTGTTTTTCGAGCTTTTTTTTCAGTCGAGATTCGACTTCGAAACGTGTACATCAGAATCGTTTCATCATTTAGCACTTATTTTTCCTACGCACGTGTAGAATGCAGACTATACACATCTCATCTATCACAACTTCAACGTTGCCATTGTACGATTAATCATTTTGTCAAGATGATTTGAAAGACGTGTGTGCTAATGTGCCATAGTCATAGCACAACGACCATAATTTCCTTTTAGACGAACCTTTTCTTCAACTACCTATTTTCTTCTTGTAAAAATAACTACGTGGTCTGAACAATGAACGAGAATTTAATCGGAATACGAACCAGGGCCATCTTGTAAGGAGACGAGGAAAAATCTTGGATTGGATTTTCATCGTCGGTCTCCGACGTCTTGATCGATTTAATTTCAAGGGCTACATTTTTCTTTGTCAGAAAACGAAGATTTTGACATGTTTTCGGTATTATTGGCCTAAAAATAGAAGCTGAGAGGACGATTTTGATTATTAAGTAATTAAAAAGCTACCAATATTTCTTCATAACACATTCGATCGAAGATATGGAAATTTTTTAGCTGTACCCTTGAAAATGTCAGTTCCAATTTCGAGAGCTAAGAAAACATTAATTTTACTGTGAAATTCATTTTCCAAATTGGCTAAGAGGACGATTTTGATTAAGTATTTTTTTTTTTTTGTATAATATTGGAGCAAAGATATGGAAATTTTTGAAACGTCAGTTTCAATTTCGAAGGCTAAAAAACACATGTGTTTTCCTGAGAAATTCATTCTCCGAGTCTTAATTCAGGAGTTTATCCTCTTTCAGCTTCGTCTTAGTTTGAAGTACAAATTTTTTGAAAATGAAATACATACATTCATTGATTACTCTGAAACGATTTGAATTTCAAAAATTTCGATTTTTCGACTTTTATTTCTGTTTGCCGGATAAGGGATTTCAACGATCTAAGTCTAAATTTATTCGAATTTCAAGTTCAAATTTTTTCAACTTGATTTATTTTTTAACGGTTTCATTGGTGTTTTTTCATCAATTTTAAAAATATTTTATAATCATTTTCGTGACGACTTGAACGCTTCTTTAAAAAATGATGGTGTAGGAGGAAGTTGTATGAAGCCTCTTATCAAAGATTAATATTTTCACCTTAAGCACACCAAGAGGGCTCAAAGAGCTCAAGCTCTTCCCCCTCTTAAGCTCGGAAAAGTTTTTTCATTACAATAATGTGAGAAAAGTGCATTTTTTTGTTCTTCAAATAGTATTTTTCCAAAAATTTACCCTCGCTTCGCTTGGGCAATATTTTAATCATTTTATTTTGATAATGAGTTTTTATTGACTTTCTACTCAAAAATCGATCGATTCCCACTTCATGTGCAGAAATCGATGATTTTGACTGAAAGATCAGCGAAAAATGACTTGATTAAAATTCGATCCCTCCTTCCTATTTTTTCTCAAATTCTCAGCCCCATCCCGTTTATTATTTCGACAAATTTTGTAAGAAATGTTGAATTTTCTTCAAACGAAAACTCTACAACTAATTTTATAAGTTAACTTTGTTTTTCCAATTCCAAATTTCTCAGCTCCTTTTAAATACTGCTTCTGTCAACTTTTTCCGAATTCCACCCAATTTTTTTAAATCCAAAGCGCTCAGCTGGGGAGGGGGGTCTAAACACTCTCACCTCACCCCACCCACATCGATCGGTAGATCTCTGGTTTTTGATCCTTCGAAAATTTGTATCATTTTATTTTATTAGATGAACCTCGAGACAGAAAATATCAAAAAGTAGAACATTTTCCATATCATTTTTTTTTAATTAGAAATTTTCCAGCTTGTTACCTTAAGTAAAAGTGAAAAATTTATTTTCCTCTGTTTTAAAGATAATCGATGGAAAATTTCTTGAAGAATTGCAGTCTTAACAAAAAATTTAAAAAAAGCAACAAAAATTATTTTACTTTTTTTGGTATTTTTTTTTTTTTCAAAATCAATAAAAAAAGACTACCTATTCAAGTACCTAAATTTTCAAAGCTCAATTTTTCCATTTCCGAAGTTTTACTTACTTGTGGTAATTAAATTTCTACAATTTCAACGGATTTTGATAATTTCCTTAAATGATCAAATGTAATGAGCATAATTTTTTAAAAATTGACATCTCGCAAATGTAATTTTTTTTGCTGCGTTCGCGTTTTCAAAAAATTTCAGACCTCATCTTTCAAAAATGAGTGTGAAGGTCGACCGTTTTGGAAAATTTTACCATCTCAGTCGATATCTTAGCGTTTGTTTAAATTTTTGAAGAAAATCAAAGCAAAGAGAGTGGAAAAGATTCATCTTTTCTGTTTCGATAAAGTAAATATTTCTCTATAGAATTACTCCAAGGCTTACACTCCCGGCTCGACGTTCAAAATCCTCTAAAATTTGATTACTTTTTCGAACCAACCCTAGAAAAAAATTCCACCTAACGTAAAATCAAGAAGAAAAGTCAACACATTCAAAGAACATCTACCCAGGTACATCGTATAATTCGACCCGCATGGAACAATAAAGGTAAAATCCGGCAAATAACGGCATCAACCGCAGAACAGCTCCGTCTTCATAACTCGAATTAAGAACCGAGCACATCCGTCGCGTCGTAAAAACGCTTTTCTTTATTGCTTTCTCTACGCTTTCTTCGGTGCTCAGGCAATGGAAAAATACCGCAATATACGAACGTCGACGTCGCGTTCCAATCTTAGAACGCGCTCGGTACCCGGCCCGAAGGCCTAAAACGGTGAAAAATTTACACAACAAAGGCCGCCTAAACGAACCGTCAAATCTAATAATTTAAAAAAGCCTTCGACCAAAGGAAACGAAATGAGTTGAAACGAGAACGTTCTTACGTTCGCCCAGGTTAAAATATTTATACCGAATAAACACAGCAACGCGAACGTCATAAATTTCTAGACGATATTGGCATTGAAAGCTCGAAAATATGATTTAGAGTACCTTTAACACCCTCGAGCTTCTCGAGCCTCTCGAAACCGTCTTGCTAGTGACAACTTAATAGCCGGCAATTTGGCATTTTTTAAAAAGCTCGAGCTCGCGTCGATCACTCGTCTAAAACTACGACTTCGTTTTTCTTCGCGTTTTGACTGAAAATTACTCGTAATAGCGATTCGAAGTCGTTGATGCTTTTTTCTCCTTTTTTCCCATCGCTCCAACTGGTAAATTCCTTCGCGACTCAAAGCTCTCGTCATTTTTCAACGCAGCCGCCTCTTATACGCACGTAATTATGTTAATAATATTAAATTCCTCGACGTTCGAGTGCTTCCCTCTCCGTCTCCAACTTCTTTTCCCATCGGTCGACATACCGAACGTAGAATATTAAACATTCCGAATCCGGCGAGTCTTTCCATTTCCCAATTCGAAAAAACGCAATAAACTCGGCAATGAAACCAGCTCCCCCGAAGTAATTATCGAATAATAGCTCCAACTGTCCAACTGCCATACATTTCCGCCGACATACTTTCCTTCAACTTTTCTCAACCTGTCTAAAGCATCCGAGTATTATTTGACAGATTTTTTTGCTCCGGCCCATCGAGATTTACTCGCCTTCTACGTCGGGAATAAGTTTTAATGAGAAAATTTTCCAGCATTTCGTGGCTCTTAATCGATTCGAACCGTCGACCGAAAAAAAACCATCTCGCGATTGTTTCGGCCGTTTGTTGACGTCAAATACACTCGCAGGTGACCTGTATTTTATTCGTGTACTTGAAAAGCCACTTTCGAAGTATCAAAAATTTCACCCTTTAACATTAACTTTTAGTGTTATTCTATTTTGTTGACATTGCATGAACGATTTCCCCACCTTTGGAAAAAAAAAAAGAAACCGCTTCCTTCCGCTCTGGTTAATGTTTTAATATCTTCGTATTCCCATATTTTTCCGAAACTTCGAGCCGACAAATATTCCGAAAGTTTTTTCCGTTTGTTATGTAAACAATTTTTTCCTACGACCTACGACGTTGTGTTTGCTTACTTCGACGTACTTACTCTTTCATTTTTTTCGTTATTTATTTTCTTTCTAACTCAAAATAGCCTGGTAGCTGGTATTAATGAATGAGAAATGTTTCTAAAATGTCTGTGAAAAATTTACCTTTGGCCTTTGCTTCGTATTCGGGTTTGAATGATTTGAATTCTTCGCCTTGTTTGATTTTGGAATCAATTGCCGTCATCAGGATGATCGATTCGAATTCTATGACTGTTCCTTGTTTTATTTTTATGGCAGCTTTTTGAGAATCAAAAATATGAAAAAAACAAATTTCCATTCATTTATGATCAATTTGAAATTTTATGAAAAGATCACACGACATTGGACATACTTATGAGCTTTTTTAAGAAATTGAGGGAATATCGTATTTTGAAAATTATCCAAAATTTACAATCATTGAATTAAATCTACGCAACGCAAAGATCACAAAAATGCCCTTTCTGCACTTAGCCAAAGATGAAAATATTTGATAAATATTTTCTTTAATTTTCAGGTGACGTAAAGTTGACAAAAATTGACTAAATATTGCATTTTCCTCTGCAATATCTATTCAAAAATATCACTTTAAATAGGTACCTACCTATAACGTAGTTTTCTGTGGAGGGAGGGGGACTAAATAAGGAGAGGGGATGCGAAAAATGAGGTTCGAACAGAAGAAAATTGAAAAAATTACGGGATCAATTTTTCAATTTGTTCATTTTAAAATCTCTTAGGCAGGTGAAAGAACGATTATTGAGAATTTGAGTAAACAAATCGTTTGAAAAGCACAAAAAATACTTGAAATGCAAAATAATGATTAAAAATATATTTTGATATATTTTAACGAATATTACTAAAAATTTGAATTGTTTCACCAATATTGATCTTGAAAAGAGTAAACATTAAAAAAATGACAAAAACACGTTTTTTCTGCTTTTTGATTTTTTAAAAATATGTTTTATCTCCCTCCCCCGCATCGAAGTCTAAATAAAACATATTTGTATTATACCTAAAAGTGTGGAAATTTTTTTAAAAATTCCAGTCAGAGACTAATTGACTATCTTCATTTTTTTAAATTAAATTTTTAAATTTTTAAACCAGCTCCGGGAATCTTTTCAAAGTATACAAAAAACAGCCATAAAAATCTTTAAAAATCCTCATGCATCTATAAACCTAGGTACCTACTAACTATTTTCTGTGAAAATTTCAAAATTTTTGAACCCTCAAAAACATGAAATATTAAAAAATCTTGGGCGTATGCCTACTGCCATGTTATTCGGATTGAGTTGGGGGGGGGGGGGGGTCGAGCCAAGAAAGTTTTTAGGGTAGTTTTATATTATTTAGATTGACCTATTGGCTGATTTTCGTTTGAATCGGAGCAAGGGTAAATTTAACCATATTATCACGGAAGATCTCAAATTTTGAAAAATAATTATACTGAAATTTTCATGTAAAATGGTCAGAAATAATTATTCAATCCGATTGTGTGAAGTATCGCCATTCTTAAGAAATGATCGTTTTCCATCAGAAGTTAAAATCGAAAATGAATTTTATGGCAACTTCTAAGACTAGTCAGAAAATCGACCTAAAAATGTTTTGAGGCGTTGCAAGGAGGCTAAAAACGAATTGAGAACTATTTTCAATTTTCCATTTTTTTTCTAATTTTAAAAACTCTAATTTTTACCAAAAATTTTCATCTACCTACCTAATGATTACCTACAACAATCAATAAAATACAAGTATAGCTGTTTAAAATGTGTAGGTACTTAAGGTACCTAGTAAGTACTTACTGAAATAGTAAAACAATGAGTGAATAAATAACCGAGTTCTAATAAAAATCGTTTAAAATTGAACAATGAAAGAATAGATGAAATTAGTACATACAAAAATATTCATCAACAATTTTTTGTAGAACTCTGCAGAACTTTTTCGAAATTTTCAACTAATCTTTGGTTCATTTTGAATAAATTTGATAAAATCTCAATTTTTGATATCTACACCTGCCTATCTAATTTTCCTAAAGCAATCTTAGCAGTTTTGTTTTTCTATGATCCTATGAACATCGGACGATTTTTACGACTATTTCAATAATTTTTGGAACTTTTCGAACAATTTTTGCAATAATTTGACAATTCTCATGACATGACTGATGACTTTTTTTTTCAATTTTTTGAAAATAGGTAGTTCAATTCTTTTAAAACAATTTTATTTCATCTATTTTTCAAATGTTTCGAACTCATTTTCAAATATGATTCTTATCACAATTTCAACGGTATTTTAATAAATTTTGTGACATTTTGGAAATTTCAATAACATATGAATCTCTTTCACTATTGAAACAACTTAGATAGAATTTTAAAAAATACCACTGGAATTTCATCTGTAAGATTCTGAGAATTTTTTTTTAGAACTTAATCAAGGTTTTTTGAGATTATTGCGATTGTCCACAATCTCTCTAACAGACTGATGAATAAATGCAAAAAAGAATTGAAGAAAATTACCTTAAAAAATGACAAAGTTCCGTTGCTAAGTGCTTACACAAAATATCAAAAACATTTATTATCATCAATATAACATTACACAATATTCAATTACTCATAAACAAGTCAATAAATTTTCGACACATTTAAACACATTTCGAAAAAATTATTTCACCTTAATAAATGCAAAATCAACATAAAAAACAAAATAGAAACAGAAATCGAAAAAATCACATCATCACAATTTTTGGAAACTAGGTACCTCAATTTTCGTAGGTGTCTTCAAACAATCTTCACTTTCGACATCACCATCTTCCTTAGCCACCCCTGGGACAACTGTCCGTTTAAAATTATTCCATACACCACTCAGCCACGTCCTTTTAAATCCAAAAGCGAAAAATAAAAACGTACCTTGAAATGCGAACACAAAGTTCAAGCACATCACAGCTAAATTAAAGTTCACATACGACACCGCAACTAACACAATCCAAAATCCATTCGTCAAGTAGGCGATTTTAAGAAAAACCATGACATAACTCCTTTCAACATCGGTAGACCGGGCACGGTCTCTTATCGCAAATCGAATAAATACTCCGGCTTGGAGAAACACCAAAACTATACACATAATTGTAACTATACACTGAATCAGTAAAACAATCGGTATAATAATACAAAAATCAGTGTATTCGGGCAAATGGCCCTTTGATAATTCTCTTATTACAATTTTTAGCTTAGGGCCGAATGAAAATATAAGCACAGCGGGTAGAATCCATCCAAGAAAGCAGTAAATTAGGTACCTTTTGGTTCGAGCGTCCTTGGTGGCTGCCAAGTTTCGATTTTTCAGACAGTTGTAGGTAAAACGCCAATATTCGTAGGACATAATGATTGTCCAAAGGTCTCTCGTCTCGAGTGCATAACTACATACGTTATATAATTCGTATTCCGAATACCAATGAATTATGTAGGCTAAATACGATATCAATAAAGTAATAGAATACGAATGCAACGTTTTCTTTGGTAAATTATTCAGGTATTTCTTATTTGTACTAACAACTAAAAACGTCGCAAGACAAAATATTGAAATAATCAAGATCGAAAATTGTACATGGTTGAATTTATAATTATAGGCAGACGAAAGCATTTTCATGAATTATAAATCGACTTAAATATTAATAAACGAAACGACTAGGAAAATTACCACAATAATTGCGACTAATCATAATTCAACAAAATCGACCCGGAAATGACTCCATTTTTATACCAAATTCGTGCGAAAATTTTGATATCTCGAAAAAAACACAACACACACGATAATTTTGTCTCAGAGAAATCAATTAAATCTCGAACTCGACATCGAAAAACCATCAAGTAGGCTCAAATTATCCACCACCATTTCAATCAAAGAGCAATATCACACCTGACGTCAATTCTGCAATTATCTATCCACTAAAATTCATCGTACTTCAAACAGATATTTATTCAGCTTATTTGCTCATCAACTGTGCCACTTCGAACCGACGACGATGATTCGATTATTTTACCAATATCATCTTGAGCACCTCGTATAAAAATTTTCATCCGGAGTTTTCTCAACGCATCTTCAAATTTACTTTTATCGAATCCAAAAGCGAAAAACAAAAAAGTACCTTGGCAAGCGAACAAAAAAGTCCAAATTCTCTCCGGTATCTTAGAATCGACGAACCAGGTTATGAAAAGAATTATCCAAAATCCATTCATCATGTAAGCGATCTTAATAAAAACAATCAAGTAATTCCTATTCGATGTGGATTTGGCATGATCCCGTATTGCGAAATGAATAAATACGCAGGCTTGAACGAATACGAAAATCACGCAGACCAGAACCGATATACATTGAAACATCAACGTAAATAATATAATTAATCCGAGAACGATGGATGTTGTGTTGAGAAAATGGTCTTCTTCGGATTTTATGGCAATATGAATAACCCAGCCAAGTGAGAATACCATTATTGCTGGAAAAATCCATCCGATAATACAATAAATCAGATACCTTATTGTTTGCCTTCCTCCTTTGATTTTTCTATTTTTTAGCGAATTATAAGTGAACCGCCAATATTCGTAGGAAAGTACGAAAGTCCAAAAATATTGCGTTTCGATTGCGTAAAAACATACCAGGCTTATTTCAGAGACATCGAAACCCCAAAGAATTAAACAGGCCAAATATGACATCAGCAGCGAGATGGAATACGAATATAACGTCTTGCATGGTAAAGATTGCAAGTTTTCTTCTCTAGAGCTAATTATTAAATAGATTGAGACAAAAATTGAAGAAATCATCAAGGCTGATGATTCCGCAACATTGAATTTTTCACCGTCATCGAATGCCGGCATTATTATTTTGCCGGATATAAACTTTACGGGTGGCATATGTAGGTACGATTAATTTTAAATTTTACAAAAAACAAGCAATTTTGACAAAGAAAATAAAATAGTAAAAATAGGAAATTACAATATTTCTTCATCCTAGAGATGTTGTAGGGTTGTCAATAGCAAGTCGACTGGTATCCATATTCATTCCACAAACAAACGATTTCAAAAATTATTTTTCAATTGAAGAATTTCATCTGCAGAATAACTCCTTTGAAAAACACGTATAAATAAAAGTCAACAACACGATCAAAACCGATCACGAATTAGTTGACACGAGGAATATTAAAATTGACTACCACATTCAACAACGAACTTCCTCAATCCAAGTTCAGGGTATGACGAATTCATTTATTGCCAGGAAAATATATTTTGAAGTCATGATAAACTTGTTTTGTGAATTGTGACAGATAAATTTGGCATGGGCTATCAGACAATGGCGCCGATACATATTGAAGTACATTTAGGCACTTAATAATTATTTCTACTATTATCGTAATTATCATTATCATTCTGAAAAATAATCACCCTTCGTAGTCACGTGCTCAGTGCTTGTTTTTTTATTACGCAGAAATTGGTAAATATAATTTGTAGAATGTTAAATTGCTCATTTTGGTAGATGAATAATATGAAATTTGGCCTTTAAGAAAAAAAC
Source organism: Pseudococcus jackbeardsleyi (assembly GCA_038380155.1). Taxonomy (NCBI): domain Eukaryota; kingdom Metazoa; phylum Arthropoda; class Insecta; order Hemiptera; family Pseudococcidae; genus Pseudococcus; species Pseudococcus jackbeardsleyi. Next base: position 60,185,619 of record CM076242.1, read on the forward strand.
TTCAGAATATTGGATTTTGAACCTTCGAGACATTTAAATTGTAAAAGTTACTCGTATAAGAATTTTTTTCCCATTCGCCACTGTCTTATAATCTAAGATCAAAAATATACTCACAATTGAAAGCCTGTTTTCTATTTAAATTTTTTTTTTTTGTAAATTTAGTTCCAAATTCTGACATTTGTTTTTAGAATTTTTTGAAAAATTTTCAAACTACTTTTTTTGTATTTTTTGGTGTGATTATAATATTGCGGCGTATGGCTCTAGTCAAGACAGAATTCTGAGGATAGTTCTTCCAAAAATAGTGAAAAATCGAAAATCAATTTTCATATAGGTATCGACGATTGAGAAAAAATGAGTTCAAAATTTTTTAAACCATAGAAAAACTATCCTAGAAATATCATTTAATTTGGGTCAATTATGAGATTACTCCTTCATTTTTTTATTGTTTCTAAAAAATTGCAACTACACTACAATAAAACAACCTCAATATAAAGTTTCCACAATTCTGATGCAATATTTCTGTCTCAACATATTCGCAACATAACTCCAATTTCTCTGAAATAATGTTAGAAAGCTGTCTCATGTTCATTTTTTTTTTTTTTTTACAAATTTACAAAATTGCTCTGATATAATCACAACTTGACTTGAGTATCAAAACAGCTGCAGTACAACTCAAAAATGAATAATTGAACGATTTTGAAAAGTACTTAATGCTAATGAAAATACAAGCGATTTGTACCTAAGTATTTAAATTTTGTAATTTTTTTTTTTGATAAATTCGTTTTAAGGACACGTTGAAAAAAAATATTCAATTTTTTAGAAATTTTCTGATTTTCTCAGATTTCCTCTTCCAAAAACGCCGCTGAAAATATCACCTTCTCTTAAAAACTAAAACATTAATTAAAATGAAAAAATTTTAGTTTTAACTGCATTTTTCTCCAACAAATTTTCGTCCTCGCTTCGCTAAGGCTTAATAAATGAATACATTTATTTTTTCAAATACCTAATGATCTAAACTTTCTTCTTTTCCAGCCCAGAAAATTCAATATTTGCAAGTGAAAAAATCAATTCTTTTCGTGTATGAAAATCAAAAGACTTGATGATCATTTCGCATGAAATTTTTAAAAATATTCAATTTTTGGAAGAAAATGAACGTTAATATTAAGAAATATTGTTTTTTTTTTTTTTGAAAATCAAATAGTAGTACGAAAAAATAATGAATTTTTGTTTTATTTTTAATGCGTGTAGTTGGTAAAGTTCGCTGTTTTTTTTGAGAGAGAATTGGTCGTCGAATCTTTCAAATTCACCCCGAAGTTTTTGTCCTTGTTTTGAGGAGAACAATTCATAGGTTTTGAGTCGGCAAATTCGGCAAATTTAGGGATTCCACGCCCCTAAACCAAAAGTGAAGTTTTGTCTCTGAAATTCACTGATTTCCCAATCATTCCCAGTTTGTCAGCAAAAATCTATAATTTTGACTGAAAGATCAGTAAAAATGAATCAATTAGAAATTTAACCCCCCCCATTTTTCCCGAATTCCCAGCCGCTCTCCTAATCAATTTCTGGGTACGCTTGTATAGTACCATAATAATATTAACAATCGCAATTACATTTCTGCTTCAACATTTCTAAAATGTTGCCAAAACCCCCCTGCCCACAAGATCACCGAACCTATCACATAATTTATCACACCTAATCATATAAAATTTACATTTGTAACATATCTAACCATTTACACTATTACGTCGGATAGACAACGTCGATTCGATTACATTATATCGAGATCATTTTGAGCACTTCTCGCAACAATTTTCAGCCAAAATTTGTTCAACATTCCTTTACACCTAGTTCTATCAAATCCAAAAGCGAAAAACAAAAATGTCCCTTGACAAGCAAACAAAAGAGTCAAAATTCTATCCAGTACAAATGAATCGACGAACAAGGTTATAAAAAAAACCAGCCACTGTCCATTCATCATATATGCAATTTTAATAAACACAAGCAAATGATTCCTATTCGCTGTAGATTTGGCCTGATTTCTCATCGCAAAATAAATGAACATAGCAGCCTGAACGAATACGAAAACCATGCAAACAAAAATTGAGATACCTTGAGCCACCAACGTGTAATTTATAATTACCACCAAAACGGTAACCGTGGTGTAGGGAAAATTCCCATCCTCGGTTTCATTAGTATAGAAAACAATCTTTAGCAACCAGATCATTGAGAATACAATCACCGCGGGAAAAATCCATCCGAAGAAGCAATAAACAAAATACTTAATTGTCTGCCCTTCTACCTTGATTTTTCGATTTTTCAACGAATTATAGGTGAATCGCCAATATTCGTAGGAAAGTATAAATGTCCAAAAATATTGTGTTTCGGTTGCATACAAACATACCAGAGAAAATTCGAAAAATTCATAACCCCAAATAATGAAAAAAGTGGAATACGACATTAGCAACGAAATCGAGTACAAATAAAGAATTTTACTGGGTAAACGTTTCAGGTTTTCTTCATTCCAGTTCGTTATTAAATAGATAATGATAAAAAGGGATGAAATAATTAGAGATAAGTAATCTATACCGTAGAATCTATAAATAAATTGAAAAATGAACATTTTTATTCATTTAGAGGTACCTACCTATTAAATTAACGTACAAATTGTATGAGCTAAGCAGGTACCTACTTATTTTACAATCACAAAACACATCACTTGATTTTAAATTTTACGAAACAAGAAAAATCAATTCATTTTAGTAAACACTCGCGAATAAATTTGCAAAATTACAAAATAGATTTAATACATATTCTATCATTTTTAAATCTTTGTTACTTCCATTTTGAATCAAACTTTTTCAAATATAAGACGAATTTATAAGCAGAAAGACCCTTTCGAGGGGAAAATTTACCATTTCATCGATAAAGTGAACAAACCTATTTGCAATTTAGTTTATTAGCGAATTATTTTTCAATCAACGACATTCTACAACAACTTTCTTCAAGTGTTCAAAAAAATATTCTAGAAGTAAAATAACGATTGTAACAGACATTTAGAATGAGTTATTAGAAAATGGTGACAAAATACTAATTTTTGAGTACCTTCATTTCGACAGTTATTTTTTTTTTATCTACCTACTTGTAATCGTATCATCATTGATTAAAAAATTAGGTACCTAATATTACACATAATTTCTGATAAGTGAAGCAATTTTTTTTTATTTTGGGTCTTTTATGACTTTACTAAGTAGTTAAGTACTTGAGCAGCTGTAATTTTTCCAAAAAAAAGTAATGTTGCCAAACACGAACGGATTATAAAATAGAAAACACAATATTTCTTTTTCTTTGCATATTATAGAATACTTTCAAAAATTAGATGAAGTCATACTGAAATTTTCAGTTGAAAAAATTTTACATTTACTTATTCCTTGATCAAGGTGAATTTTTCACAAATCCGTCGATGGGGTGAATCAAACCAATCATGATTTGCCTAAAATGGATCACAATCCACAATATTCGATTAGTCATTTCCTCCATCCAAGTGCAATTCATGATGATTTTTTTTTTTTGGAGAAATTTTAAAGATACCTAAGTAAGATAAAATTGTCGAACTATCAGAAAATTTGATAATGGAATTAGGTAGATTGAAATACCTAGGTTTTGAGTTGTGTGCTGAATTATTTCGTCTACTTTCAGGTCATTGTTTTCTAAACTGAGAAATTATTCGTTCTCCCCGTAAGATACGTATTTCCAAGTATAGGAATTCGATGAAATTCCTTCAAAAAATAAAAAAAAAAGATTAAATGGAAGAAGAAAAGATCATAAAAAATGGTATCTGAAAAATTCAGGGTGTTTCCGTCCAGAATAGAAAAAAACACGTGTAATTTTTTCTATTTTCAGTAGGTAGGTAGGTAGGTACTCATATTCAATCTCCTTAATTGTTATTATTGCAGGCCTTTGTAAGTTGAAAAATCCGTTCAAGGTAATTTCTCAAGTGAAAAAAATTTGAAAATATGAAGCAAAATTTTAGTTCAAGTTGAGTAAAAAATATCCGAGAAATCGTGAAAAATGTAAAAAAATCACATTTTTTTGAAGTTATATCGTCCTGGGGAGAAAAATGTGGGATGGCAGTTTGGGCTTAAAAATAATTTTTTTATTGAACGAAATATATTTTTGAAACCTACCAAAAAATGATAACGTAGGTGGATTCATTGTCCTTTTTCTGTCAGAGCTTTTTCAAAAAAATACCGATAAGTTACAAGTGTTTCTACCTTTTTACATAAGATTTTTCTGATCACGTCAATTCAATAGGTACTAAAACATATCCAAGACTGGGAAGCTACATATTTCTTTTTAAAAAATGAGATCAAAGCTTTAAAGATACGATCTTAAATTTTTTTAAATAAATTGAAAACATTTATGAAGTAGGTACACTTTGTTTTCCTGTTTCTAATTTTTTTTTTTTTTTGAACGTCGACAGATATTAAGTCCGGAAAAACAAGGGTAATGATAGAATAAGTAAAATGAAAATTTTCATCAGGTCGTTTTGAGGCTTTGACAACATTAATTTTTTTTTCTTCTTTTTTTCTCTCTTTGGGTTCAGACTTCAAGATCCACCAGCCTCTTTATAATACACAGAATAAAGTACTTTATAAATAATTAAAATTTAATAGTAGCAAAAAGGTATTTCCTTTCTGCAATTTTTTAAATAAAAAAATGCAAAACGATCAAATACTCGACAAAAATCAGCATTCAATTTAAATTGAATAATTACATCTGAACTCAATAATACCTACACACAATTACATATTCGTTTAAATTTTCTCAAAATAATTCATAAAGATATTCAAATAGTTGTCTCAGTTTCGTTAATTTGATCAATATCACCTCGTGCAATTGCCTTTCGTCCAAAACAATTCTGCCAAATTTTTTTCAACCAGCCCTTAAACTTATTCTTATCGAACTCGAAAGCGAAAAACAAAAAAGTCCCTTGAAAAGCGAACAAAAACGTCCAAATTTCCTCCGGTAGCTCGGAATTGATAAACCAGCTTACACACAAAATTAGCCAAAACCCATCCATCATGTACGCAATTTTAATAAACACAATCAAGTAATTCCTATTCGCTGTTGATTCAGCATGATCCCTCATCGCGAAATAAACAAACACGCTGGCTTGAACTAATACAAAAATCATGCAAACGAAAATTAATATACATTCGACCATAAGCGTGATTATCAAAATTGCCACCACAATAAAAGTCACGGTTTCGGGAAAATCTTTTCCCTGGTAAACGCGTATAGCCATTTTTAGGAACCAGCCTGATGAGAACACCATCACAGCAGGAATAATCCATCCAAAGAAGCAATAAACAAGGTATCTTTTTCTCTGTCCTACAACCTCTATTTTCCGATTTTTGAGAGAATTGTAAGTGAACTTCCAATATTCGTATGAAAGTATGAGGGTCCAAAAACATTGCGTTTGTATTACGTAAAAACACACGATATCGAAACTAAAATCAAAGAATCGACAATACCAACGAATTAAAATAGCCAAATACGACATTAGCAACGAAATAGAATACGTGTATAATGTCTTACTGGGTAAATTTTTTAGGTTTTCTTCGTTCCAGTTTCTTATTAAATAAATTATAACAAAAAATGTTGAAATAATTAAAACTAATGATTCCAGAATGTTCAATCGATAAGTGTAACTAAAGTTGATCATATTTTTAGTTAGATAGGTGCCTATTTTCCACAAAAAATAAATTAAACTATTTTGTCAAAGACATGTTGACCAATTTACAAGAATAAAATAGGTACCATATTTTATAGCCTTTGAGTCTTGTCGTAGATATCTCGTCTGCTTGTGGTAAGATGTTGAACGGTTTCCATAAAAACAAAAGGATTCTTTTCAAAAATTATGTCATCGAAAGATTAGCTTATTATCAAAAAAATCGCTCGATCGAGGAACACGTTCACAAATTATTGTACCTAAATAAAATGAACAATGAACAAAACCATTCACGACCCGGCTTAAATACTCGTTGAATATTTCAAACAACCACTACCTAGGTATGTTTTTTTTTTCAATTAATTTCCTCGTCAATCCGAGTTCTCAGTACTTATTGGTGAAGTATTCAAATACCAGGAAAATACTCAATTTAGAAAAGAGATAAAGTTTTTCGTCAAATCATAACTGATGCTTTGACGTGGGATTATCAGGTAATTACACTGAAATGTATACGTATTGAAGTACAATTATTGGAAAAACTGTTTTTAGATAGGGTATCACTTTCTCGAATCCATTTAAATGAATTCTGAAATTTTCTTCCAACTCAGAAGCCTCGATGATAACCTGGGCGGATCGTGCTGCGTTTGTGCTGTCTGCTGCTTTGTATTCCCTCTTCCTCCTTTTTTTCAAAAGAAAAAATCTTTTGGCAGGACTGGTGAAATGGTTGCCCTTGCTCATGGAACGAAGGGGAGTGAAACTTATGTTGAAGAATTGCGCTACGTTTGTGCTGTTTGAGACATACGTCTCAACTCTCAAGATAGAAATTTTTTCTAAGTCCGTAATATTTTCGTTAATTTTTAACCGAATTGTCTCGCCATTTTTCCAACTCCCAACTTATTTAATAAAATTTTTCCAATTCCCCAATTTTCTTTCTAAAATTTATTTCGACTCAATTTTTTTCTAAAATTTGAATTTACTATGGTTAAATTTTTTTCTCAAATTTATTATGACTCAATTTTTTTTTATGAAAACTGATTTCGACTCTATTTTTTTTTCAGATCTTTACCAAGACTCAGGTTTTTTTTCGAAAATTTATTCGTCGACTCTCAAATTAAAAAGAAAATTGAATTGAAGAAAATGTTTAGATTAAAATTAAAATTTTTTCTAAAATATTCCGACCAAAATTTTTTTCTAAAATTTGTTTTGACGCAAATTAAAAAAAAATTTCAACTCCAATTTTTCTTACGATATTTTCATCTTTTTTGAACTTAATTTTTTTCGAACGATTTTTCAATTTCAAGTTCAACGCACTTTTTTCTTTTTTCAATTTTTTCAACTTCATCAAATTTTTCTCTCAAAATTTTCCTCAGCTCCAATGTTCCAAATTTTTCTAAAATTGTTTCCAGCTTCAATTTTTTCGATAAAATCTTTTTATCCACTCCCAATTTTAATCTAAACATTTTTTCAACTCAATTTCTTTTTCAATTTGAGAGTCGACGAATAAATTTTCGAAAAAAACCTGAGTCTCAGTAAAGATCAGAAAAAAATTGAGTCGGAATCAGTTTTCGGAAAAAAATTAAGTCATAATAAATTTGAGAAAACATTTAATCATAATAAGTAAATTCAAATTTTTGAAAAAAATTGAGTCGAAATAAATTTTAGAAAGAAAATTGGGGAGTTGGAAAAATTTTATAAAAAAAGTTGGGAGGTGGAAAAATGGTGAGAAAATTTCATACTACTTGAAAATTAACGAAAAGATTACGGGCTTGAAAAAAATTTTCATCTTGAGAGTTAAGACGTATGATAATGATATGAGCGAAAAAAAAAACACCGCACCTTGTTGCAGCGAACAATCTAGACAGTCGTATTTTTTGATTTTTCCCTTTTTCTCCTGCTCCTACCGAAAGATATGTGCGATTAATTCGGGAGGAAATGCTCAAAGTATGTACTTACTTTAATCCTGTATTTTCACAACTTGATTTTTTTTAGAACTTTCAAAGTACTCGCCCTTGAGTGAGGAGTAAAAAATTGAAAATTTTGAAATTTACAAAATAAGAGAGATATTGGGTAGAAAAACGTGGTTTTTGAGGTCTACTTTTACGCATAGGTGCACCCAGAAATTGATTAAGGGAGGGGCGGAGAATCTGAGAAAAATTAGAAGCGAGAGTCAAATTTTAAAATAATCCTTTTTTTACTGATCTTTCAGTCAAAAATCATCAATTTTTTCTGACAAACTGGAAATTTATTGAGAAATTGGTGATTTTGACTCGAAAATAGGTCAAAAATTATCAATTTTTAACATGAAAAAAACCAAAATACTGCCCGAGCCAAACGAGGGCGGACATTTTTTGAAAAAATACTGTTTGAAAAACAAAAAAAAATGCACTTTTTAAATATTTTTGCAATAAAAAAGACTTTTTTCTAGCTTGAGGAAAGGGGGCTCAAGCCCTCTGAGCCCCACTTAAGTGCTCGTATGCTTTTACGCCTCAAAATTTGTTTCTACTTTTGATCCTGAATTTGATACAATACATTCATTCGATCCACCTTCAATTTTCGACTCGCACTTGTTAAAAATATCGCTCATTATACATCTTTTATATCCAAAAGCGAAAAATATAAACGTACCTTGAAAGGCGAACAAAAATGTCCAAACTATCTCGGCCTTATTAGCCCAATAATCTGATTCAACGAAAATGAAAACAAACGAAAGTATCCAAAACCCGTTCGTCATATAGGCTATTTTAACAATGACCATTAAATAATTTCTCTCAATATTAGATTTGACTCGGTTATAAGCTAAAATATACATAAAAAGAGCAACTTGGACGAACGTGAAAATTGCACAAAACAAAATTGTCGACATTTGAACGAACGTAATTAATACAGGTATTGATTGCGCATAATCGTACATAGGTATCCACATCTCGCTACCATTTGAAATATGATCCAGAACAGCACAAGTGGTCGTATTAATTGCTGGTAAAATCCATCCGAAAAAACAATAAACCAGGAATCGTTTTGTTTGGTCATCTACGGTCATTTTTCGATGCCTGAGTGAATTATAAGTCACGCGCCAATATTCGTAAGAAATCACAAATGACCACCAGTATTGCGTTAAGATAGCATAATATGATATGAAAAACAATAATTTACTCGAGTATGGATCATTTTCCATTAATCGCAGGCCCACAGAACCACAATAAGACATTATCAATGTTATAGAGTACGAATACAATGTTCTGCTTGGTAAACTTTTTAAACTTTCTGAATTTGAATTGATCCATATGTAAACTGCGAGAAAAATCGTTGAAATAATCATGGCGCATAGTTGTGCAGTTTCAATGTGGCATTGTAGCAACATCACTGTTTTTTTTCTGGAACCGAAGAATTTGCTGAAAAAAAAGTCGTTCAGTTGAAAATTTTCCGAAATAAAAATTATTCTGAGGGTGTGCTTAATACTCGGAAATTAATTTCTCCAGATTTCACAAATTGGTTCCCCCAAGTTTTCCAGAAAATTAGCTAAAAGATTGATGTTTCTTTTGGATTTATGAAAAAATTTAGGAAAAAATATACAATTTCCCAACTTCATGTTTAAAATTCTCAGACGTTTCCAGAAAGTGGACACTCTGTATAGATTTTTCCTCAAATTTTTAATAATTTTGAAAACAGGTGTGTTCAGAATATTCAATGAAGAAATGTTGAACAAGAGGAGAAAAAATTCAGTTACCTGAATCGTTTGTCTGCTGGAATTATCAATGAACACGTTCTTTTCCTAATAAATTAAATCGAATATTTTTCATTGGTAATGATTTTTAAAAAAACGCTCTCTTCTCAACACGAAATCACAAATACGAAGCAACAAATTTGTTTGAGTCAAAAAGAGAACTGAAGCAAAATAATTGTTTCAAAAACATTTACGTCATTACATAGAAGATTCTCATTGTAGTATACCAATAAGTAGTTAATTTTGTTGAAAATACACTTGAAAATTTTATCATGATATGCTACTGACGTAACTTCAAATTATTTGCCTACCTATTCTAAGTGAAATATAAACAAAAAATGTAGGTACGTATAATTACATTTTTCAAAAATATTTGGTCTCGATTGAGAACGTCATGAAATTATTAGAAAACTTGACGAATTTTTTTCCAAGTTCTATGACAAATTTTCATTTTTTTTTTATCAGTTGTTTTTTTTTCTAAAATTCGCATTTCTGTCTACAACTCTCTGACTCATTTTTTTCACTCATAGTGCAAAATATTACATCAATTGTCAGCTCATTCGACCAACTTGAATTTGTTCAAAAAACCAGTCAACATACCCCTCCCCCCACCCAAAAACAAACAATATAAATTTCCCTTGAAAAATGAATAATTACAGAGGCCAAATCTATAAATCATCTCAGCTAAATCAGCAGTGCAATCTGATTCGCTCAAAATAATAAAAAATAACAATAGCCAAAATCCACTTATCTGGAGGAGGAGACTCCCTTATGAGATTCTTCGACGTTTCGTTGGAAAAATTTACCATTTGTAAACGTATATTTCATCAAATTGAGAAAATTTGAGCACAAAATGGTGAATTTTCTCAAATAGATGAAATATGATGTATGAATGCAAAAATCAAGTTATCCCAAATTGGGAAAATTCATTTTCTATGCCAAATTTTTCCACGTAGGAAAATTTTCATATTCTTTCAAGGTGGAATTTTTCAAAGTTGAGAAAATTTACGAATTGTAGATACACATTTTCAAATGGAGGAAGTTGAATATTTATTATGTAGGTACTTTCTTGGATTTTTTTAAAAATGAGATTAAAGTCCCACCCTTTATTTTTTGAGAAGGGGGTGAACCACTGGCACCAATTTCGTTCAAATTCACTTGGGGAATTATGCAAATGTTTTTGACATTCAGATGACGAATCCGATTAGTTTATCAACTTTTTCACTTAGTGTACGTTACCTCCCCTCACCGCACCGCCCTTTTGAAAATATGTAGATCATGGTTTATTCGTGAAAAAATGACCTCTTTACGTGAGTGACCAAAAAGTGACATTTTGCGAGAAAATGAAAATTTTTTTATTTAAAATGTTCCATAAGATGTTCAGAGAGAGGGGGGGAGTTGCCAGGACCTTTTTCAAGAAATAATTTTTTCGCATCAAATCCACGAGAGAAGTTAGTGACCATTAAAACATCATCAAATGGTTAATTTTTATACTTTTGACCGAGTTACTTTTCTCCTACACTTCTATACTTTTACATTTCAACATTTGTTTCCATTTTTGATCCTAAATTCGAAACAATGCATTCTTTCGATCCACCTTTGGTATCCTGCATACCAGTTCTCAACTTGAATTTGTTCAAAATACTAGTCAACATGCTCCTTTTGTATCCAAAAGCAAAAAATATAAACGTACCTTGAAAAGCAAACAAAAATATCCAAATTGTCTCGACCAATTCATTCCAGCGATTTGACTCAACGAAATTAAAAACAAACGAAAGAATCCAAAATCCGTTCGTCATATAGGCGATTTTAACAATAACCATAAAATAATTTCTCTTTATATTAGATCTGACACGGTTAGAAACCAAAATATAAATAAAAATTGCGATTTGGACGAATGCGAAAATCCCACAAACACAAGCAGTCAATATTTGAACGATCACAATTAACACAGGTATAAATTGAGTATAATCGCACACAGTTATCCAATTTTCGTCACCATTATCGCAATTTAAGCTTAAAATATGATACAGAATAGCACAAGTGATCGTATTAATTGCTGGAAAAATCCATCCAAAAAAACAATAAACCAAGAATCGTTTTGTTCGATTAAGTACGGTCAGTTTTCGGTGCCTGAGTGAATTATTCGTCACACGCCAATATTCGTAAGAAATCACAAATGTCCACCAGTATTGCGTTTCGACAGCATAATAAAATATGTAATACAATAATTTGCTGTAGGAATCATCCTCCAGTATTTCATCGTCCACTAGTTGCAAGCTCGCAGAACCACAATAAGATATTATCATTGTTACAGAATACGAATATAATATTCTATTCGGTAAACTTTTCAAAGTTTCCGAATTTGAACTGATCCATATGTAAACTGCGAGGAAAATCGTTGAAATAACCATGACTCCTATTTCTGCGGTCCCAATGTCCCATTGTACTAACATGATTGTCGTTTTTTCCAATTAGAAAAATTAGCTGAAAAAATTCGTCTCGTCGAACATTCTTCAAAATTAATAACAATTATTCGCGTTAAATTAAGTTTTCCAATTTTTCTGGAAAATGAACAAATATATGTTTTCCAAATAGTTTAGGTAGTTTTCTTGTAAATTGTTGGAAAATTCCAGCAAAAATACAAAATTTTCTTACTTTGTAGATTTTCAAAATTCCAAAAGAAATTTTAAATAATATTAAAAAAATTCAATTACCTGAATCATTCATTTGATGGATTTATCGGTACACAAATTTCATTTCCAAAAAAATCAAAACGAATTTATAATAATCAAAAAACAGTCCTTTCTTGACACGATTTTTTTCACCCATTACAGCAAACTAATTCGCTCAATAAATACAGTTGAGACAAACTGAATCTTATCGTTTAGGTAGGTACCTACTACCTGTAAGTAATAGATCGTGACAACGTCGAAGTACACTTGAAAATTTTATCAAAATGTGCCAGTAATTTGATATCAAACTGTCTGCGAACCCACTCCAAGTGAAATGCAAAAAAAAACATCATTATATATTTCAAATAATTTTATGAATATAATTTTTGATTAAAGATATTATGAAATTGATAGAAAACTTGGCCATCGATGCAGTCATCATTTGGTTTCTTATCGAATAAGAATTTACATACCAATATTCATACCTAACACTTCGGAAAAAAAAAATTAATCAGGTCGAAATTTTTAAAAAATGGATAAAAATATATTCATACCTAGCTTTGGCTTCAAAAAATCAAGTGCTCATGCAGAATAATAATTTTTTTTAAAAATGAAAAAAAAACAGGTAGGTACCTACCCGAATTATTCAAATCATGGATTTATTGAAAACACATTTAATTTTTATCAAATAAACACGAATAAATTATACAATATTTTGAAAAATTCAGTCTTTCCTTACAAAAAATATAGGTACTCTGGTTATAAAAAATAGTAGGTTTCAAGAACCTATATTACTACCTATGTCTTATGATAGACTTTTATCAAATGAGTAGGTAATTAAATACGACAATCAAAATACATTTGAAATATTTCATCACAACATTTCATTAATTAGTAGAATGACGAATAATAAGGTACCTACTTTTGATGAAAATTCAAATTTCGCACTAAATTAAGTAAAAAATAGATTAGATAATATTTCTTTCTAACAAATTTAAATTCCAAAAAAATTGAAAATATGTAAAAACTTTTAGAATTTGTTTAATTCAAACATTTTTTTGAAAATTGAGTATTTTTTAAGGACTCGACGACCTGAACGATTTTTCAAAATTCGAAGACTTGCCAAAAACCTGAAAAATTTTGCAAAAACAAATTCACAATTTTACAAAAAACTGGTCAGTTTTTCAAAATAATAATAAATTTTTCAAAAATTTGAATCCAAAAATGTTTCAAAAAGGTGACTTTTCCCCCCTCAACACATGAATAATTTATACATTTGATATAAAAAATAGACCAGGTTTATTTCCGTCACTTCTCATTCCCATCTCTTTTATGGACATTACTTTATACAGCATACATTTTTTAAATCCAAAGGCGAAAAATACAAAAGTACCCTGGAAAGTGTACAAACACATCCACGCAACCTTGGCTACCTCAGCAAAATCATTATAGCGTCCAATGAATAGAACAGAAAACAAAATAATCCAAAACGCATTCGCCATGTAAGCTATTTTAATAAACACCATTAAATAATTTCTTTTGATATTAGATTCGACCCTATACTTCCTGAGAATGTAAACAAAAAATGGAATTTCGATCAACGCTAAAATCATACACAATAAATGTGTTAAACATTGCACCAGTGAAATTACTTGGGAAAATAAAACCGTACAGATACACGACAATGATGCTTCCTGATTCGTAATCAAATTATTATTATTACAAGTTGGCCTGAAAATCTCTTTGACAGCGATGATAATACCTATAATAATTGCAGGGAAAACCCAACCGAAAAAACAATAAATCAAATAGCGTTTTTTTTGGCCTTCTACAACCACTTTTCGTTTCTTCATCGAATAATAAGTAAGTCGCCAATATTCGTAGGCTATCAAAAATGTCCAATAATACAACGTTTGTATGGAAAAATAATTAAAATAATACAGAAGTTTGAAACCATCATTAAAATTATTCTTTATACTACACGTAGTTAAATAACTAGCATATGACATCAGCAATGTTATCGAATACGAAAACAATGTTCTGGAGGGTAAATTTTTCAAATTTTTTCTTTTTGTACTTATTATTAAATAAATTATAAGAAAAATTACCGAAATGGTCGTCATCCCTATCGCTATTTTTTCATACTTCGGACTCAATGGAACCATTATTATTTCGAAAGCCTTGCTGGGAAAATGTTATCAACTTGAAAATCATGCAATTTTTCGTTTCATTTTATTGGTCATTTCCTTGAAGTATTTTGAGCTGATTATTAATTACCTATTTTCATTCATTCGAGTCATTGCTTCAATAAATTGTCTGGGTACAAAGCGATTGAACAAGAGAGAATTTTTTACCTGAATTTCATCGATTTGTTGAATTAATGGAAACATAGGTACATTGCGATGAAATAAACACGAAATAATCTTGACTGAATTATTTATAAAATTTGAAAACAAAATTTATTCTACTGCACCTTCAAATAGCATTTAATATGAGTAGATTGGATACTTATTATGAAAATAATTCCATCGATATTCAAAATTTGTACCAATATCTACCTAGTACCTACGATAAAGAAGAACGTTTCAAGAACTAACCTCTTCACGAGGGAGATTATTATCGAATATGGTAATAACGTCGAATTAAAGAAACGTATTTTTTAAACCAATTTCAAACATTTTGTTGGGAATTTATGCCATGAAATTCAAATTATCAAGTGAAATGTAAACATGCAAAATTGCTTTGAAAAAATTATGTTTGAATTATTTGATGATAAGAGTTCTCCCAATGCAACCCCTCCCCAATCAAAAAATGAATGAAATTTAATGTCCAGTGCTCATTTTAAATTCGACGAGCAGGTAAATTAAGCATGGAATCAATTTTTGTGTCGCAGAGATCGAAGGAATTATTTCGCACCTTAAAACAGATTAATTCTCGAAGTTGAAATAATTGTAGGTAACTAATTCAGAAAGTTTTCAACAATATGTGATGTTTAGCAGTTCACTTCCGATTCAAAGCACCTAGTCCATTTCAGTCTCTTAAATAGTTCTCATTGTATTTTTTGTCAATTTTTGAAAATTAAAATTTTTTTTGAGAAAAGTTTTCACGCATACAGTTTCATAATTTTACGAGAAAAATGGATTCTCCTCATCACAATAATTTTAAAACTGGACTCCAAATGTATTTTCTCAGCCAGTTTATCATTTTTTCCCATAAAAATGGTCAATTTCAGTCATTTTAGAGGCTGCAATGAGATTTTGGTATTTTCTAGGATTTTTTATATGTATTTTCCCCTTAAACACGAGAATTCACTGGAGTGGGGAGCGAATAATCAGAATTTTCAAAAAAAAAATTCAAGTAGGTACTTACCTACCTAATTGAAAAAGAATCCATTCCTACTAATTCGAATTCGCTGATTTCGAATATGGACTCTTTTTTTTTCATTTGACCGCTTTAACCCCTCTATTGAGTCCCTTTATTGGGGTCAAAATTCGAAAAAATGGAAAATAACTGGCGACCTATCGTTTGTTTGGTATTTGAGAGCACTGAGTTGGAATATTTCATTATTTTTTGGATTTGATTCTTTAGCAAAACTTCATGCAATTTTTCAAAATTTGAAAAATTCTTCAAAAATTCAAATCCAAAAACTTTTCGAAATTGTAACTTTTACCCTTCAATTAGCAAATCATTCATACATTCTGTATAAAAAATATATCAGAAGTAATCCGATCATTTCTCATCTTCTTCATCGATTTTAATTTATCTATCACACCATTCAGCATGCTTTTTCTAAATCCAAAGGCGAAAAAAATAAACGTACCCTGGAACGCGTACAAATACACCCAAATGATCTTGGCCACCTCACCAGTATTATCACCAATAATCATCATAGAAAGCAAAATCATCCAAAATCCATTCGTCATATAGGTGATTTTAATAAAAACCATTAAATAATTTCTTTTGATATTAGATTCGACCCTATTGTTCAAGACGATGTAAATAAAAAATGGGATTTCGATCAATGCAAAAATCATACACAATACATTTGTAAAATATTGCATTAATGATATTAAGAGGGAAAATAAAACCGCGTAGATACACGACAATGATGATTCCTGATTGGCGACCAAATTACGACAAGTAGGTCTGGAAATTTCATCTACAGCGAAAACTATACCTACGATAGTTGAAGGAAAAATCCAACCGAGAAAACAATAAATCAAGTAGCGTTTTCTTTGCCCTTCTACAGCTATTTTTCGTTTCTTCATAGAATTATGAGTTAGTCGCCAATATTCGTATGCTAGCAAAAATGTCCAATGATATAACGTTTGTATGGTAAGACAATTAGAATAATATAAAAATCTGATACTTTCACTAAAATTATCCCTCATACTACACGTTGTTAAATAACTAGCATATGACATCAGCAGTGTTATAGAATACGAATACAATGTTTTGGAGGGTAAATTTTTCAAATTTTCTCTACTCGCGCTTATTTTTAAATAAATTATGAGGAAAATTACCGATATGATGGACATTCCGATTGCTATGTTTTCATATTTCGGATTAAGTGGAATCATTGGTACCTATTTCGAAAGTGTTGCTGGGAAAATATCAACTTGAAAATTGTCTAATTTTTCGTCTCATTTTATAAACTCTTATCATCGTCTATTTAGTGATTTCCTTGAAATGAAATATGAGTATGAAATTGAATTTCCATTTTCTTGAAGTGTCTAGGGAATTTAAGCAAATCATTAATTTGGTACCCGCAATTCACTTGATCGACTGTATAAAAAATTGTCTAGGTACAAAGTGATTGAAAAAGGGATAATTTACCTGAATTTCATCGATTCGTTGAACTTATAGAAACATCCATGGGAACATGAATTAATCCTAACTTGATCATTTATAAAATTTGAAAATAAACTTTGTTCTGATACACATTCACACACCATTTCATACGAGTAGGTTCCTATTATGAAATTAATTCCCTTGATATTACGAATAAGAATCTACCATATCTACGATAATGATGAGGGGCGTTTCAAGAATTAACCTCTTCACGTTGGAGATTATTATCGAACAATAACGTCGAATTAAAGAGAAGTATTTTTTTTACCACGTTCAACTTTTTTGATGGATTACGAAATGTTCTTCAATCTATCCACGTTGTCAACAATACGAGTTCAAATAATCAAGTGAAATGTAAACATACAAAGTTCGATTTAAAAAAATTACGTTTGAAATAATGATGTTATTAGGGTTCTCTAAATGCCCTTCCTCCTCATCTGAAAAAATGAATGAATTTTAATGTCCAGTGCTCATTTTAAATTCGACGAGTGAATTATTAAAAAATTTCTGTATGGCAAAGGTTGAAGAGAATTTCTCTCATAAATGTACATTGTACATCTTTGGTAAAATTGCTGAAAATAAGTTTCCCATCCGATATCAATCTCCCAACACCGAATTTCACCCTTATTTCCACACATTCTGAATTTTTTATCCAGATATTGATTTTCTCCAGAACATTCGAATTTTTTGCAACAGGAATGAAAAAAAAACATGCCATAACTTGGTTAGCATAAAATCAAATTCATACGAATAGGTAATTCTGCGAGGAAAATGTTCAAATCACTTCAAGATTTTCAAACCATAACATTTCAGGAGTATTTTATTGGCCAGTCTATTCTTTTTTCATTAGAAAAGAAAAGAAAACACCAATTTCGATCATTTTGCAACCTCCAATGAAATTTTTATATTTTCAAGGATTTTTTCAATTTTTCCAGAAAATATAAAAATTGAAAAATCAGGATTCTGTTTCTCCCCGAGTTGGAAGAAAATTCGACTTGACGTGATTTCAACGTGTATAGCTGCACATTCGAATTCGAGAATTTTCTTTTTGACGAATTTACAAAAATTCAATAATGAACTAGGAAGCTGATCAGTGTCCTCACATCGTCTGAAAATTTTTGCAAAAATTGGACCTTTTTCCAAAATCTGGAAAAATTTTCCAAAAGTTTGACTTTTTTCTTAAAAATTATTGTTAAACTTGAAAAAATTTCAAACATTAAAATCTCAAAACTTTTCAAAATTGTAATTTTTACAAGCAAATAATTTATACTTTCGATGTGAAAAATAGATCAGATTTACTTCGATCGCCTCTCATCCCCTTCGTCGATTTTAATTTATTCAACACCTCAATCAGCATACTTTTTTTGAACCCAAATGCAAAAAATACATAGATGCCCTGGAAAGCGTACAAATACACCCAAATAATCTTGGCTACCTCACTAGTCCCGCTACCCTGTCCAATAATCATTATAGAAATCAAAATTATCCAGAACCCATTCGTCATATAGGCAATTTTAATGAAAACCATTAAATAATTTCTTTTGACATTAGATTCGGCCCTATTGTTCAAGACGATGTAAACAAAAAATGGGATTTCGATCAATGCAAAAATCATACACAATAAATTTGTAAAATATTGCACCATTGCAATTATGATGGAAAGTAAAACCCCAAAAATACACGACAATCCTGCCTCCTGATTGGCAACGAAATTTTTACAAGTTGGTTTGGAAACCTCTTCCAAAACACCAACTATAACTGTAATAGTTGCAGGAAGAATCCATCCGAAAAAACAATAAACCAAGTAGCGTTTTGTTTGGCCTTCTACAATCACTTTTCGTTTCTTCAACGAATTATAGGTCAGTCGCCAATATTCGTAGGCTATCAAAAATGTCCAATAATACATTATTTCTGAGGTAAAATAATTAAAATAAGACAGTAATCTGATACTAGTACCACCACTCAAGTTATCCCTCAAACTATACCAGCTTATATAACCAGCATATGATATCAGCAACGTTATGGAATACGAATACATTGTTCTAGAGGGTAAATTTTTCAAATTTTCTCTACTCGTACTTATTATTAAGTAAATTAGGAGAAAAATTACCGAAATGGTCATCATTCCTATCGTAATGGTTTCATATTTCAACCTCAATAGAAACATTGTAATTTTGGACGTCTTCCTGAGAAAATATCAATTTGGCAACGCTGAAATTTTTTCCTTGTTCTACAGGCTTCTATGATATCGTAATTCGTGATTTTCTTGAAAAGAAATGAGACAGTGAAATTGAATCATCATTTCCCAAACTACTGCAAGCAGATTATCATGAAATTTTTTTTCACCTGGATTCGATACATCCATTTGTTGAATTGATGGAAATATACATACTGATTAAATAAACACGGTTTATCAAAAATGAAATTTTAAAAACGAACTTTTTTCTAATTCACCATTTGCCCATAGGTACCATTGATCTACGAGTAGGAATTTATTATGATAGTTCTCTCATCAGTATTAAAAAAGAGTATATCTACCAATACGATGAAGAGGGGCGTTTCAAGTGCTAACCTCTTTGCGTGGGAGATTATTATCGAATAATTACGTCAAATTGAAGTGAAGTATTTTTACCAAGTTAAACGATTTTTTTTGGGAATTTTCGCAATGTCCTGCCATCTCCCCCCGTTGTCAAGAATACAAATTCGAATAGGTAATCAAGTGAACTGTAAACAAAACATACAAATTCGCTTTGAAAAAATTACGTTTGAATTAATGATATTAGAGTTCTCGAAATTTCCCCTCCCCGGCCCCCCTGTCGTAAAAAATGAATGGATTTCAATGTCCTGTGCTCATTTTCAATAACAGGAGTAAATAATTTTCAAAAAAAAATTTAATCGTATAAATAAGGTCGAAAGGAGTTTCTCTCATTTTAAAACAGATCAATTCTTGAAGTTGAAATGATTATTAAAGAGAAATTAAGAGTACTTATGTGATAGCCAGTGTTGCAAAGAATTTTTTAGAACATGAAATTTAAAAAGTTGCTCAGAAAATCAAAATTGGAAAAAAATGTTGAAAAAATGTTGGTTTGAATAATTTTACTACAATCTATTTAAAAATTTGAAATGGATACAATTATGAAAAAAATAATAATCAAAATTACTTACAAAAGAAATCTGGAGTTGAAAAAATTTGAGCTCCAGAAATTGAAATAAATTTGGACTTGGATCATTGAAATCCAGCTCATGGCAAAAATAATTAGGGCTGCCTTGTTTTATTTTAGGATGGAATTTAATCTACCTAATTTTCTAGCCACAATTTACCAAAAAAATTGATTCTTGAAAATATCACAATCTTTGAAAAAATCAATGAAAGTGGGAATTGACTTAAGCAGCTAAACGTCAGGATTCTATTTTTTTTTTTTCATCAAGTGGGCAGGTTAGGAAAAAAATCAGACTTGGCGCGTTTTTCCAAAAATTCTACGTTTATCCAAAGCGGTAGTAAATACCGTTAATTTTCCCCTTAAAAATTTTATAGAATGGATAATGGATATAGAAGTCCAAAACAATTAGGTACTTTTCACCATCACTTCCATTTTAAAAAGTTCATTTAAGAATTTTTGCAAAAAATTGTTATACTACCTACATCCCAGAAAATCGGAATGCGAGTGAGGGTGCATAATAAAAGGGACCACTCGACCAATTTTTCGTTTTTCACTCCTTTGTCCTAATTGCAGAAATCCCCCACTACATTTATTTAAAATCAGACGAGACATAGTCAAACTTTAAATTTAAACAATTTATATCTTAAAACTTCTCAAAATGGTACTTAACTTTTGTCTTTCAAGAAACAAATCATTCATACCTTCTGTATGAAAAATAGACCAGATTCACTTCGATTACTTCTCATCTCCTTCATCGATTTTAATTTATTAATCGCATCAATCAGCATACTTCTTTTAAACCCAAATGCGAAAAATACAAACGTACCCTGAAATGCGTACAAATACATCCAAATAATTTTGGCTACCTCGCCAGTATCATCACCAATAATTATCATAGAAAGTAAAATCATCCAAAACCCATTTGTCATGTACGTGATTTTAATAAAAACCATTAAATAATTTCTTTTGATATTAGATTCGACTTTATTGTTCAGAACGATGTAAACAAAAAAAGGAATTTCGATCAATGCAAAAATCATGCATAACATTTTAGTTGACAGTTGCATCATTGAGATTACAATGAGAAGTAAATATTCGTAGATACATGAAAATTTCTCCTGATTAGAAAATGAATTATCACAAGTTGGTCTAGCAATCTCTTCTACAGCGCCAATTATACCTACAAGAGTTGCAGTAAAAATCCATCCGAAAAAACAATAAACCAAATAGCGTTTTGTTTGACCTTCCACAGCAACTTTTCGTTTCTTCATCGAATTATAAGTAAGTCGCCAATATTCGTAGGCTATCAGAAAAGTCCAATTAAATAACGTTTCTGTGGTAAAATAATTAAAATAATAAAGTAATTTGATACCCGCAGTCATTTCGAAAGTATCGCTTATACTACACAAGCCTAGATAGCCAGCATATGACATCAGCAATGTTATCGAATAAGAATACATTGTTCTAGAGGGTAAATTTTTCAAATTTTCTCTTCTCGTACTTATTATTAAATAGATTAGAAGAAAAATTACCGAAATGGTAGTCATCCCTATTGCTATGTTTTCATATTTCGGACTCAGTGGAATCATTTTTATTTCGAAAGTCTTACTGGATATCGACTTGAAAATCGTGAATTTTTTCGTTTTATTTTAACAATCACATAGTTCGTTATTTTCTTGAAAACAAATAAGGGTAAGAAATTGAATCGCCATTTTCTAAATAATTATTAAATAATTTCATTAACTCGATTCATCATATCAATAATTATCTCGATAGGTACAAAACGGTTGAGGAAGAGATAATTTTTACCTGAGATTGCATCGATTTTGTTGAACTGATGGAAACATATCGATTAAACAAACGCGAATTGAACCAAAAAAAAATTGTCCATGCAATTTTAAAACGAAACTTTATTCTAATGCAATTTCACATTCCATTTAGAAAGAGTAAGTAGGTACCTATCTTGAAAGTCATTCATTGATATTAAAAATAAATACTAATACGATAAAGAGGGTTGTTTTAAGAACTATCCTCTTCACGTGGGAGATTATTATTAAAGCCCTGCCTAAAAAAGTAAAGTATTTTTGCCACGTTTTAAGTTTTTATTGGAAATTCATGCCATGTCCCGCTACCTATTCGCTTTGTCAACAATAATAATTCAAATAATCAAGTGAATAGTAAACATATAGAAATTTGCTTTGAAAAATTACGATTCAATAACGATAATTAGTATTCCCTAAACTCTCTCCGCTGCTATAAAATGAATGAATTTTCATTTCAATTCTCATTGTTCATTTTAAATTCGACGAGTAAAAGGCTTTCTGTAACGCCAAGGCCAACAAGGAATTTTCTCATTTTGAAAAAGATCGAATCCCGAAGTTGAAAATATGACCCAGTAATAAGTATAAAAAATAACCTTCGATTCGAAGTAGTATAAATTTCAGTCTTCGAAATCATTTCTTTGTTTATTGGCAAATTTTTGAAAGTTGAAAAATCGTAATTTTAAGAAGTTTGAAAATAAGATGAATTTTTGGTAGAATTGATAAAAGTTCGTTTTACATCAAATAATTTTTAATCTCCCTAAATTGAATTGTACCCTTAAGTATTTCCACATAATCCGAATTTTCCAATTAGGTAGATTTTTATTTTTAATTCTCTCCAGAGTTTTTGAAATTTTTGCTGCCAGAGTCTAAAACACTGAAATTAAAGTGAATTTATGATTCTTCATAATTTTGCAAAAGAATTTTTAAAAGCCAGAAAACAGTAATTTTTTCGTTCATTGTAATGAAGGCGAAGAAGAAAGGAAAAGACTCGAATAAAATAAATTGTTCATCATTTTTGAAAGAATGATTTTTTTTTTAAATATTTACTTCAACTTTTCATATTGGAATGAAGAGGTTTTAAAATCAAGGTCTCAACTTTCTTCAGTCCTTCCAAATTCTGATTTTTTCAAGAAAAAAAAAATCAAAATAACCAATAATTTTGGGCATTAATTATTATTTTTGTTTGTTTACAGAAACTGAATACAGGATTTCATCCGCACCAGACAATTTTTTCACAGGTAATTACCGAAAGACTGTTATTTATTTTTAAAAAATATATCAAATTTAAAATTACAGGTAATTAGGTATTGTATGTATTTTTAATTGAATAAGTTATTTACCTTACCTATCAGAAAATTGGACCAAAAATTTTACAAAAATTATGCAAGATGTTGCGCATCGTCACCCATTTTTTCAGAATACTTGAAATTCAAAAATTCTTTAAACAACCATACAATATTAATAGTACCTACATAGGAACATATTTATCTAGAAACGAAGAATCGTATTTTCGTCGATAAAATTTTTTATTGAATTTTTGGGCAATTTTTGAAGTCTGGGGACCTTAAGGATGGTTTTAATCGATTTTTTAAGGATTGTCTGGACTCGAATCCGAAAGAAATGACTTTCGATAAAATGACTGCTAAAATCCTTTATTTTGTGAACCACCACTAAAAGAATGCAATTCAAGAATGTTTCCCAATAGTTTTGAATTTTTTTGATTTTTTTTTCAATTTTGAATTTTTAAAATTATTTTTTCGGCTTTATGGGGTTCAAAATTGCTTTCGACAAAATGATCGAAAAAAAGTTTAAAAATATGAAATTGAAAAAAAAATTGGTAACGTTTTAAAAACTGGATATTAAGTACCTAGCTATTATGAAAAAAATTGGAGTTAAAAAAATTCAAATTTGAGAATTATAATAAATTTTGAATTGATCGTCAAAGTCCCGGTTGCGAGAAAAATAATTGAGTTGAGAGCAGGTACAAAATGAAAAATTTCAAGGTATAAACTTGAAAATCTATGTAAACTCCATCCATCGTCGCGCTAATTCGAAGTACACGTAAAATTAAAAAATTTGAAAATAGTGCGGCCATTTTACAAAAATGTCAATTTTGTTTAAATCAGCATAAAATTATGTATGTACCTTATTAAAATTTGAATTGAAAAAAAAACCACAAAGAAATGGAAAATTCGACTCCATTAGGTACGTTAGGTGCAGAGATGAATTAGAATAATGGCCCAGTGATTATTATAAATTCAGATACACAGATCATAATTTCCATTTTATTTTTATTATTTTTTTAGAATATCGTTACTTAATATTTCAATTGCTTTTATTCACTTAAAATTTAAAAAAAATATTCGTAACTGCTGAGAAAAGGCTTAGGAATTATAGCTATAGACAAAGGTTCGCTCAATCGAAACCATCATGATTTCAAAATATTCGAGAATCCAATTTCCTTCGAAAGTAGATACCAAATTTAAAATTATCTGTGTATGTACTTATAAATTTGTACGATTCTAATTCTGACGATTAAATCTTAATCGTTATCTAAAAACACCGATAATATTGAAAAAAGTAGACCATCTTTTATCAAGAAAAATGAAGTCATTTGAATCGAATAAAAAAATTTATAAACAAAAATCTCCATTTTTTCTTCAAATCTCGTTTTAAACCTCCAAATTACTCCTAGAAATTCGAACTGATCCAAAAATTTACCATAAAGTACCCTAATTTTTCGACATTTCCCAATCAATTTTTTCATTTCACACAAATAGTAGAAAATCCTTCTGCAAAGGTTGCATTAATATCATCACGTCCACAATTTTTGGAAATCTCATAAGGTACAGCGACCCATTCTTTGTTTTTATTTTCGACCACTATGTATTTAATTCGATTGATCGATTTACGAGTATACGATTTCAATAGCACATTAAGAAACACAATATCTTCATGGCTCAAATACCATGTCGGTATCATATCCAACAACACCTCGGAAAATTTCTTTTCCGGCCATCTTTTCGCATTATCGAACAATTTCAAATCTAAATCGTGCTGAACGCAATCCACAACCCGATAGGATCTCGCCAAAGATGCGGCAAATCTTCGATTAATAGTCTCTTCGTCCGGATATTTTGACGGATTCGAAGATAGAATTTTTTTCAAGTAATCTGAAATCGCGTTAACCGTGACGATATCTTGATTCAAGCGTAATTCTTTTTTCTTTTTGATTAAATTATACCAGAGTAGATAGGCTTCTTTCATTCGGTGAGTTGGTGGAGATAGTGGAAACTTCGAAGGAATTGCTTTTTTCTTCTGTTTCGAATGGAAGTAGTCGTCGATCCATCGATCGTGGGTGTGGTTTAAATTTAAGATATCTTCCGGGAATGGTATATCTTCTAGGTCACTTTTGACGAAAAAGGATCGAGGTATGAGGAAGGCTCGATCTATTGTAAACTTAGCCGATCCTATGGCACATCTGAATAAATTGATGAACTGTGAAGGTATCAAAACGCATGTTAGTACATATTATTTTCAAATGCTCAATTTTTTTTATGTACCAAGTATTTTGCACTTACGAATTCTCCGTAGAATTGTTGGTGTTTCTTTTTCATTAGTTCTTTCCATTTCCATAGATCTTTTTTGAAAAATGATCGAGATTCGCCGGTAAAATTTTCTAGCATGGTTCGTTGTTCGGAATTAAATTCGGAAGTCTCTAGAAAAAATTTAAAATTCGATTATTATTTTCAAGGTTCTACATTTAAATACCTATCTAGATCAAATATTACAGAGAATGAAGCAATAAGATGAGGGAAAATTGAAAAGAAACGATTTATTACTTATTCGATTTGGTATCAAAAATCAGACCTGATGTTTTAAAAAATTTTAAAAATAGATATCCAACTCACCATGCGATTGATCATCATTCGTAGTTCCTTGTGACTGCTTTATACAAAATAAAAATAATAGAACTAGCCAAAAAAAATTTCGTGACATTGTGATTTCCAATCCTGAAACATTGGAAAATTTTTTTACGTTTGACAAAAATTAATCAAGATTTACAATTATGAAGGAAAAAGTTGAACTTACCTATCTATACATTTATTATTTTATATTTCGTGAAATTAGGTAGGTACCTATTAAAACAATCCCACTATCAGATATCAACAAAACATAGCACAAAATAAAAGCGATTCATTTTTTTATCCATCGAGCCTCAAACTACCAAACGATCTTCTAGCAAAAATCTTCTATCTACTATGTCTGAAATTTAATCTATAGCGTTCGACGAGAATACATTTTAGAGTTTGATTCCTCTCGTAGTTGCGATTATTTTATCATTTTTACCGAATGAGTTCAAACCAGTGAATCGTGTAAAAAATCTTATCGATAAAATCAAACACATGCAACTAATTTAATAATATTTTGTAATCAAATCTTGGCAATATACGTTAAATATGTTTTATTGATCCATATTACAAAAAAGTTTTTATAGAGTATTAGATGAACAATTGAACAATGTATGTAATTGGAGCGCGGAAAAATATGTTCTCTAAGACCTCTGAAATATTCAAAAATATACATTTCAAAATAATACTCAGGTACCCCAAATATGCAAAATCTATGGGAACCTATTATTGGATTTTTTGCCTTTACCAGAATGCAATAGTTGAATGCTTTGTTAATCCATCATTTGGCTGAAAAGGATTCCTTTTCTAGGCATTTTTACAGCTGTGCAATTTTACCAAGAAAAATTCTAAAAATGAAAATTTTTTCAAAAAATGTTGAAAAATTCTCAAAATATGCAGAAGTTATGTATTTTTGACCGGAGTATGAACTAATTAAATTTGATTTCTTCACATCAGAACTTCATAAATTGCAGAGATATGTTGAATAATATGCATTCAACATTCTTATATAAAATACAAGAAAAAATGAATTATATATTTTTCCGGACTCTATTTACAATTAGGTAGTAAAAAAGAATTACATTTTTAATAAGTAAGTAATTATCATTTTACGTACATACTTTTACAAAAATATTTTCAAAAATCAAATAAATATATACTATCTACTGTTTAATCCTATAAAAGTCAAATTTCATGCCTCCTTCCTTGGATGAAATAAGGAAAAAAAATTCAAATGAGAAAAAAAATTGTTTCCTTTTTACAAATTTTCTTGAAGAATATTTGTAAAGTCAAAATAACTTCAAAAATAATCCACATGTACCTACTTATCTAATAAAAATAGATTTTAAAAAATGGAGTAAGAATTTTTTAATTTTTTTTTTGCAGAAAAGTTGGGCACGACTTTCGTCATGTTTTTGATGATTTGTTTTTTAGTCATACTCGTTCAAAAATATGTGATTTTCAAGCATTCCTCTAATTTACATTTTGTAAAAAAAAAAAAACAAATTAAGAATTATTACCAGGTTCAATTTGATCATTGCCTTTCTTCTCGACTATTATTCTCGATTTCAATCTGTTCAAAACATCGATCAGCACATTTTTTTCAAACCCAAAAGCAAAATATAAAAAAGTACCTTGAAAAGCGAACAAATACAGCCATATTTTCTGAACTACCTCCGTGGTACAGATCCCAGACCAGACTATCATTACACTAATAAAAACTATCCAAAACCCATTCGTCATGTAGGCTATTTTGACAAAAACCTTCAAATAATTCATTTTTATTTTATATTCGACGTCAATATTCGCCACGATGTAAGCAAAAAGGCCAATTTCAACCAATGCGAAAAATACGCAAAACAAAGCCACTAAACACTGAGCCATCATAAAAATCATGGACACGAAAACCAGCCTTTTACAAGCAGATATCGTCTTCTCATTAGTATCCAGATTACAACAATTACGCCTCGAAATTTCGTTATAAACGCCAACCACAGCTACCATAGTTGCAGGAAGAATCCATCCAAAAAAACAATAAATCAAGTATTTTTTCGTTTGCCCTTCTACAGTCACCTTTTGTTTTTTCATCGAATTATAAATAAGACGCCAATATTCGTAGGCGATCACGAATGTCCAATAATATTGCGTTTCCAAGCAATAATTACCTAAATAATACAGAAATCTATTGCGTATCGAATAATAACACATGAAATACTTGACTATGTAACCAGCATATGACATGAGCAATGATACAGAGTAGGAATACATTGTTAAGGCGGGTAAATTTTTTAGATTTTCTTCATTCGTATTGCCTACTAAATAAATTACGAGAAAAATTATTGATATTATTATTATTCCTAGGGCTATGACGTTGAATTCGTAAGTCAGGAAAATCATGTTTGATTTGAAGTCTTCGGAAAAATTATCAACTCGAAATTCTTGCAACTCTTGGCTTCATTCTACCTCAGGTACCTAACTAATCGTGTGACTTACGATCTTTTTTGCGAATTGAGCTCGAATGACTTTCAATTTCCATTCCCTTAAATCATTATTACAATTTGTTTACTCTTTTACATTTGATCAACAATTTTAAGTATGATGATTAGAGTGAGACAAAAAGAAAACATGTCCTAGATTTGGAGGAAAATTGGTGAGGTAGGTACTTTACTTTGATGGAAAAACTTCCGAGAATAAATTTGAGACCCAGGTCCCGAAAAATGTCTTGGCTGGTGGTCTTCAAAGTACGACCGTTTTTGAATAAACGAGGAGTTTAAACCATAACAGGGTGTTCAAAATTTTTCCAGAAAGCCTCTAACTCAAGGTAAACTTTCTCTCCTTTTCATCAGCAAAAAAAAAGGACTTGAAAAATTATTCGAATCATTTCCACAAAAAAAATATTATAATTCAATGGATCATTATTCCAAGCACAAATAAATGAAAATAAAAAAAACACGCACACAAAAATCAAATGGCTGTAAAGAGTTTTTGAAACGCGCGAATTCGTTAATGGATTTGTATTCACTCTAAGCCCCAAAACCAACCAACTCTTATGTGTGTGAAGGTGGACCAAAATAAAAAAATTTTCAGTTTTATCGAGTGAAGTATCTAAATTCTAGTTTTCTGACCGCTCATATCCATTTTTAAATTCGGTAAGTACTTTGACTTCAGGTATAAAATTGGGCTTTTGAAGAGGTAGAATTGACAAATTTCTATAATTTTCTTGATTGCAAAGTCAAAATTCGTGTTTTTGGATTCCTTGAATCAATTTCGTGGGTATTTTCATTTTCACTTAAAATTTCAAATTTCACCCTCCAGGACGAGAGAAAAAAAATTCAAAATTGAAAAATATTCAGTAAAAATTTTTGATTTAAGTCACCTACTTTAGGTGTCACAGTGAGATTTTCAGATTCTGTTAACACTATAAATGGCTCACCTTATAAAACGCTCGATCATGAGGAGAGAAGTTTTTACCTGAATCAGATTACACCGCTTTTTTGAGCTGATGAACGCATATCTGTCTTAGTTATTTAAATCAAGTGAATTATTCGAATATAAGAAACCAACTTTCTTCAAAAAAGCACTTTCACATTCACTTATTGAGGTACTGAGTCATTTTCTTAGAATGAAAAATAAACGATATAGAATGCAGTTCAGTCTACATTGTTCAATTGGGTCGAAATAAACTGAAGTACCTGTTTTTATCGCACTAAATGGAAATAAAACGTACTTAAGAGTTCAAATTATCTACCTATCAAGTTAAATGCAAACATTATTTTTTCGTTTCAAAATATGCAAGGTTTATGTATTACGAATTTACGAATAGGTTTGAATAAGTGATAAGAGTTATAAAAGTAGGTAGGCACCTACTTGGAAATTTTTTAAATGATTCAAGGTTCATTTTAATGAAGGACTATTTCATACTAAAACGGACCAAAAATTAAGCTGGGTTATTCGATTTTGTTATTTTTTTAAATGAGTTCCTCTTTGTGGTTTATTCATACATCCACAAATATTTCCCTTCAATTCACAAAGGGTGGGGGGGCTCGTAATGATTAAGTATGTCATTCCGATTTTTTGCCAAATTACCTAACGTACTTAGTTTTTTTTATCCGATCTTTCTGAACCAGAGATCCCGGAGCGGAATCGGAGGGAGAAGGGCCCCCTCCGGACGATTTTTCCGGAGGAATTTTTGTAAAATTCTCGGAGCCGAAGGACACCTTAACAAAACTAGGCATTTACAGGGGTACCTAGAATCGCAGTTGAGATGTCATGGGGTTCAAAATGGGCATGATTCATCGTTACAACAAAAAGAGGGGAATCAACGACAAAAATAGGAAGTTCGAACGACAGAAAATTGAAACCCAACGGCCATGAAAAATGCACGGCAGAAAAATTCTCTGAACGACTGAAAAATATATTGTACATAAGAAATAAAACACGATCAACGACAAATGAAAAATCACACGGCAGTATAATGACCTCAAACGACAAGTTGAGCAACACTCACGACAAAGGAGTATGTTTGAACGACAATTTTTTTTACAATCTAATGCACATTTCTAAATGAAAAAATTATGAAACATCATTGCAGAAAAATGACTAATAATTTGAAATTTAACCCCTCCCACATTTTTTTTCTCAAATTCTCAGCTTTTCCATTAATAAATTTCTGGGTGTTTGCACCCCAAAAAAATTCTGACTGGGGTGCAAAGTATCATTTGCATCTCCCCATTCACATCATAGAGAAAGTTTTTCAAAGCACTAAAATAATATTTAAAAAAAGTTTTTTGGGGTATCAAGTAAATTTCCAACTTTTTCGAAGCCTCGCTCGGGCATGAACAAAATCACAATAAGTATAAACTATAAGGCAAAAGTGCGAAAAAAGCACATTTTCGAAGCTCAAAATAGGTACCTACTTTATTTTTAATAATTAATCAAAATTAAGACATCACGAAACTGAAAGATGAAAAAAATTACGTTGAAAACAAAGCAAAAAATAATAAACTTTCTTCTGTTACGATACAAATAAAAAATTTAAGTTGAAACTTGAAAGAACATTTTAAGTTAATCTTTTTACTAGAAAAATCGAAATCCTGGTTTTTTGAAGTAAAATTATCAACATTCTGGTTTTTAAGCCACTAAAGCTATTTTTCTGGGTTTTCTGGCTCATAGACAATTAGACATCCTAGATTTACGGTTAAAAAAAAAACCTAAGTAAGTAACAATGTTCATCTTCACGAACTACTCGTAAAAAATTCAAACGGAAGAGAAACTCTTCTCCAAGTGTTTAACATTTTCTCTAGGAGGCGGTTCATCCAATCCAGAGGACAGATATATTTCTTCATTTTTCTCAGTCAAAGTCGTCGTACTAAGCTGTTGAGAAAGCGTTTTGAAAATGAAGGTTTTGACTCTAGCCAAACTATCTTTCTTCACTCCAAAAGCAAAAAACACAAAAGATCCATGTAATGTCGAGATGAACTCGTATATAAAGCTAACTTTTTCACTCGCTTTGAAAGCCACAACATAAACTAACAGAATCCAATGGACACCCATCATTACGGCCACTTTTAACATAGCAAGAGCATAGCCTCCATTCATATTCGATCTGATATTATTTCGGGTACTCAGGAAAATGAACGAACAAATCAGTATCAGTAGAAAAGGAACAATAAAGAGAAAAATTACAATCGTAATCCATTCGAAATAATACGCAAATTCGTTCAATTCGAGATTTAAGGCACACAGTAATTCATTTTGAAATCCCGATACTGTTGGACAAGACCACAATTTTTGATCATTGTTCAAAGTTGGAAACAGGGAAGCTAAAAATATAGCTGGAAGTCCCCAGCATAGAAAGCAATAAAACGCATATCTCATAGTTTGGCCTTCGACTGCGATTCTCTGAATTTTCAACGAATTGTAAATGATGCGCCATAAATCATACCCAGTGATTAGAATCCAAAACGAATGCGATTGCCAAATATAGAAAAAAACGTAATATCTTACTAAACATAATTGGATGTATTCGAAAGTATACTCGTTCACGTAGAATGCCAGCAAAGTTAATGAATACGAATAAAAAATACGTTTGGGTAAACTTCGCAAGTTCTGCTTATTCGCGTTCATCACCAGATACGTCAATAATAAAAATATTGAAACGCAATCCATACCCTGAAAAATATACCGTTTGACTTTCTTATAAACTTTACCATCTGTGGGCCCGCAAATATAAACGAAGTTGGGTTTTGAAGTATGATTGGAGCCCTCGATCCATATATCTTCATCCAACCCAGATTTCATCAAAAAATATCCATTTTCGTCGCAACTCGAATAATCCAAGTCAAAATTTGTGAACCAATTTATTAAGCACGATTCCCCATGTGAATTCCTGTACTCGCAAAATGATTCTAATGGCTGATTTGACTCTACAACCTCCATCCAAGGATATTTAAAAGGAACCAGTTCTGAACCAAAGACCATCCTGTATTTGTTTAAAAAATGCGCGTTTGTCTTATCTCGAATCACATTCGTGGAAAAAGTTGCGGAGAATCTGCTCCTATGCCTTTTCGGATTATTAAAATCATAATTACATTTCGGCACATGATCTTTCAAACGATTTGGTAAAACTCTCAATATTTTGCATTCGTGCACCGAACCATTCTCCGAAACGGAGATCAATTCAAAACCACGGTCCGCATCCATCTCCAATCTGTTTATCGTCGTCAAATTATCAATACGTTGAGCCAAATACCCGTTGGAAGAATTGTCGATAGACGACTGGCTTCTCTTCATTCTGCAAGACAACCAAGGTTTCCAAAATTCAAACGAATACAGCTCCTTTTCAGAATAGCAAATTGCACTGTGCACATTCCAGTATGTGATGTTCTTCTTGATACCGGTGATCGGTACGAATAACAAGGTATCATTGATGATATCCAGGCTCGAAAAAAATTCACATTTTTTAGCCGCTTCAGAATTATTTTTAGGCTCTAAGTAGTACGAATGAGGACAAGTTATTATCACTTTGAAAAGCTTTGGTTGAAGGGCTGCCTGTCCGTCGGTTGTTGCATTTTTTTCGTACGCCATTACGTAATTTGATTTGTATAAACGAGGCTCCACAAGGGACAAATTGTAATCAGATTGCAGTTCTGGTAATGTTGAGTTGAATTCGGTCTGATTAGCTCGAACACAAATCGATATCGATCCGGTAATCAGTAGAAATGCCAATGAAATCATATTGAATCGGAAATGAGCTGTATTTCTGTCAAATGACGGGTTTGACATAGGTACCTATTGAATAAAAAAATCAACATTTTGGAATTTTAATCGCTGTAGGTAGGTAAGTAATTTTTTGAATTTTCAATGAGCGAGAAAAAATGTTGAAAGATGTAAAAATATCAAAAAAATCTAGCGAAAATTTATTACAAAATTATAGTCAAAAACCGGAAAAGTTTCAGAAATGTCCAAAAAACTGTCCTGATTTGAAAAAATAAGAGGTAAATTGGCCGAGAAGGTATAAGTGAATTGTGTTTTCATCACATCAGAATTATAAACAAAGAACCACCTTTTTAAATTTTAACCGTTGTAAAGGAATATATTTTTTTTTCTTTTCAAAACTGGAAACCATTGTAAAAATAAGGGGACGATGAAAGTTGAAAAATTACCTATGATAAAGTTAATTTCAGCGCATCCAAAAATTACAAAACCCACATAGGTACCTACCTTACCTAAGTGATTTTCAATTTTCTTTTTTTGTAATTGAGAGATTTACGTAGGACTGAAAGCGTGAATTGAAAATTTTGTAATTTTTCCTAAAAGTGTAGAGGCAGAAAAGTCAAGATTACGTGAAAAAAAAATGACAAAACATTAAAATAAAAATTATTTTGCTTAATTATGTGCACATAAAAAATTTCCACATGAGTAAAAAATTGACGAAAGCGTATAAAGAAATATTATCAAAAGGTAGTATTAAGATATTCATTTTTTACTATGTCTGAAAAAATCAAAATTCAGTTTAAAAATTTACAAAAGCGAGCAAAAATTTGTAACATGCTAAAAAATTTCATAACTTGCAAAAAAAAATAGAATGATAAACAAAACTATTCAGGATGAACAAACTTTTGAAAATAATATTTACTTATTAAAAATAATAATAATAATAATAAAAGTATGTAGGTACTTAATCTCTAAATCTAAAGCATCAAATTTAGTTCAATTCGCATAAATAAGATGAAAAAAAAATACAATACCTCAATTTTGAATCAGCATCACAATAATATCACAATATTGCAGACGCAAAATGTCACATCACTTTCATACACTAGGTAAAGTTTGAAAGCTTATTTCAGAGTTAGACTGTGATGAATAGGTAGGTAGGTAGATAGGTATTTTATCAGAAATTGCTGATATGTGTACGGCGAATGTATTCTAATTATACAGTTTCCCGGAATCACCGGAATAGGTAAAATTCCGCAGTTCTAGCTATCAAATGTACCTGAGTAATAGTCCTGTCATTTTAACGTGTGGAATGACTTTTTTTACCCCAAGAATTTATTTTTACCTTCTAGGAGGTAACACAAAGCTGGTCGATAAAGGATTGTCTCCGATTAAAGAAAGTTTTGTAACAAGTGCTCAGTAATAATTCGCAGATGAAATAAAATTGGATAGAGTAAACGCAGACCCCTAAATTGTTGTAAAAATTACTCATTTACTTTCCACGTGTATTTGTCAAACAACATCAAGAAAATTGTTCAATTTTGACGAAAATTATCAAGTCAAATTAATGCAGAAATTACCTACTAAAATATCAATAAAAAAACGAAAAACGGTGAAAAAATCTTTAATGAGATGTTCAAAAAATGATTATTAGGTAAACTTGATTGAAAAAGCGTAAAAATATAATGAAGGTCGGTGAAATATCATTGAAATAAAATTATTTGCAATGCGAAAAAAGGCACAAATTTCAAAATTGTCTAGTAAATTATGCTAAGAAAGTTGAACAGATGTTCAAAAAATTGATGAACTATAAAAAAAAATTCAATTATTCTCTATCATTTAAAATAAATCGTATTATTTTTACTACGCATTTTTATTAGAAGGATTCGTGTCGGATGAAGAGTGAAGGCCCTGGCTCCGATTGCAGTTTTAATCTCCCAGAGCAATCATTCTAGAAAAATTACTGAAAATTTTGTTTTTTAATTTAGAAAAAAGTGAATTTCGAGAAAAAAGTAAAATGATTGCAAAAAAGAATGTTTCTCGGGCCAGTGTTTTGACTCCATAAACACGAATCCGACTTCTTTCCATAAAAAAACACAAAACTTGAAAAATCCACTAAAATAACAGTACTTTTTTGACTTGTTTTTGGTTGCAATTTTTGGCCTTTGTAATATCGAAATCGTTAAAAGTGAATACGTTAGGTGAATCTACCTTAAAAAAACACGTTTTTGAATTGGAATTTTTCAACGAAATACCTAGCTTTCGAAGCAATTTCTACAGTTGAAAATTTCAAATTACCAAAGCCTCATGGAGATCACCAAAACCGATGAAAAATTAATCATAAATTCTCACTTTTGCGCAAGTTATAAATTTTTGAAAATAATGCAATCGAATGGCCACAGCATCGGAAGAAAAGAATTTTTCCATTTTTTTTTTTTTTTTTTGGTCAAGGAAACCATCTAAGAGAGTTAGATCGAAAATCAAAGCCAGGGCGAAATTCACCTCTCATTCAGTCAGACTCTTTGATCATTTTCAGCATGTTGAATAACTTTTACAAAATTTCAATGACAAAAAAATTACAATCTGATTCAATTTGTAAAATAGTTCAATAGTTCATAATCTACAAATTAGGGTACATACATTTTGTGCATCAATTTTCATATTTTTTCAAATGCATTAAAAAAACATTTTGGTACACGTAGAGAGCAGTCCACAATATTAATGTAATAAATTATAATACTTAATTTTTTGCGATTTCATTTATGTATTTTAGTTCATATGGTTTAATAATTTTCAAGTCGATTTCACAAAAAACTTGAGTGGAGAATCATGCATGGAATTCGAAAATTTAAATTAGAGGTATCTATATAACGAAAAACCTGCACCTCCCAACAGCCAATTTTTTCCTACATTTTTCTCATTCAGTTTCAATTCCATCACTAGATGATTTCCTTGCCTCATTTGACGATTTCACATCCTGGCTAATTTGAGTGAAACTCGTACACTGAGTCTGTTCATTAGTACGATTCTTCAACATCGACTCCTTGAACGTATTCAAAGTACTTTTTTCTAGACCAAAAGCCAAAAATATAAAAGATCCATGAAACGACGATATGAACTCATACACAACATTGAACTTTTCACTCGAATTGATCAAAGAAAGATACACCAGTAGCATCCAATGCAATCCCATCATCACAGCCACTTTCACCAACGTAACCGTATAAGTCTTATTCACATTGGACCTAGCACGACTCCTCCAACTC
The DNA here is from genome assembly GCA_038380155.1 of Pseudococcus jackbeardsleyi. Classification (NCBI taxonomy): domain Eukaryota; kingdom Metazoa; phylum Arthropoda; class Insecta; order Hemiptera; family Pseudococcidae; genus Pseudococcus; species Pseudococcus jackbeardsleyi. Next base: position 60,221,973 of record CM076242.1, read on the forward strand.
AGACAAACGTATACAAAAGTCAGCACCAGCAGACAAGGCGCAATCACAAGAAAAATCGAAATAGTGATCCACCCGAAATAATTCGCATACTTATTCAGCTGACACCTGGAAAAACAAATAAGCTCATTTTCAAATCCAGCTATGGAAGGACATGACCAAGATTTCTGAACATCTTCTAATGTGGGAAACAACGCGGCAAGAAGTATCACGGGGAGAATCCAACCAACGACAGAATAAATTAAAAATCTTTTTTGCTGATTTTCGACGCTGATTCGTTTCAATTTCATTGAATCGTTGACAATACGCCACAAATCAAAGGCAGTGATTAAAATCCAAAACGAATGCGATTGCCAAATGTAATAAAATACGTAATATTTTATCACACATGATTCGATATGTATCAAAATAAATTCGCAAAGGTAAAGAGCCCATAAAGACCACGAATACGAATAGAAAATACGTTTGGGCAAACTTCGCAAATTCTGCTTATTCGAGCTCATCATCAAGAACAAAAATAATAAAAATGTAGAAACGTAATCCATTATTTTGAAGATCATCTGTTTGATTTTTTTATAAACCGAAGCTTCGGCTGGTCCGCAAACATAGATGGTGTCTTGTTTCGACGAACGATTCGAACACTGGTTCCAGGTACCTTTGTCGTCACCATTGGATAATTTTAACCAAATAAAACCATCCGGGTTGCAAATTGAATTGTTATCGTTGGTTCGATTAAGGAATAAATTTACCGAGCAGGTATCTCCGTGTTCGTCTCTGTAGTCGCAGAACGATTCCATTTCGGAGACTGTGGATGCTGAACAAAACCGAGTATTATTTCCAGGGTGGAAATGACTGGTAATATCCTTATTAATTATGTCCACTTGCGGTGAATAGTGGTCATCTAGTTCTTCATTGCCATCGCAATCTTTCACGTGCTTGTTCAAATGTTCCGGCAAATCTCTGAAAATATTATTGCAAAAGTATGTCGAATTGTTGATTACGTAAATCACTTTTTGTCTCTCCTCATCAGCTCTCAATCCGTCTAGTATTTCTGGATTACTGATGGAATTTACAAATTTAGGAAGAACGGCGCTGGAATTATCGCTGGGTTTCGGAATGCGTAAATCGCAAAACAGCCAAGGACGCCAGGATTCAAATTCGTTTAATTCTTTTTCGAAATTGCACCTACCGCAGTGTACATTCCAATAAGTGATGTTTTTCTTAGTAGAAGTGATGGGTGTGAATGAAGAATTATCCTTGACAAATTCATCATCTTTGTAACTTTGACATTTATCAATTATTTTCTTATCAGTGTAGTTTAGATCACATTTTCGTATCACTTGCCCGCGTGTTCTATTGAAAGGTTTTTTCGAGGGACAATTGGAACAAAAATTGACTATTCCTTCGCAAGATGGTGATGACTGGATCGAAAATGTGACGAGTAGAATTGTCGATAAGATCAATGTATTGAGTAGCCAGCGAGAAAATTTCGATATCATTCTCGATCGGTAGCGTTTTCAAATCGGTTCAATATTGAAAATGGTTCGGTATCGGTTGAAAATTTCCTTCAGCTGCGAATAGGGTGCGGCCATACCTATAAAATGAAGCAATCGTTTAGTTACGACGTAAAAACCAAAATAATTTTTACTATGTCTTACACATACTGCCTATAAAATGCAGAGCCCAAATTTAAAGAGGAGAAAAGAAGTGTAAAAAAAGTAGGTACACGAATGTATTAGGTAAAATTTGAAAAATGAAAATAATTAGGTACTAGGTGCCTAATACCTATCTCTCGAATGTGGTCTCCAGAGTAGACGTGAACTAGCGTGGGTTTCGATACAGAAATTCGACAAGTACTTTCTCCACCCTCCCTCCAGAAGAATAAAAATTAAATTTCGAAACTACCACCAACCCCTCCCCAACACTATACTGATAACATCAAATTATTATTACCCAAGTTCTATTGAGTTCACAAAAAAATTTTTTTATGAAAATAATAAGGTACCTAAGAAATATGAAAAAAAAGCTTGCCTACATTTTTAGCTTATTTTTTTTTTTCATAAATCAATCATTTTTTAGCTTAGTTAACGTCAAATTTCATCATTTTTTACGAATAGGTAAATTGTGTAATTTTTTGGATAACTTACTTACCTATGTTTGAAAAACTTGTAATTTTTTTCCCCAGAAATTTAACAATTTTTTGAAAATATATCTGCCTAATCTTCATAAAATGATTATTTTTTTGTATTTTGGTATTGATTTGAATACCTACCTAAAATTGAATTTTTATAGGTTTTCAATTTTTAGAACCTCTTATTATTTATGATTTTACTGCTCTTTTCTCCATACAACATGAAGAGAATTTCTGTGCGATTTAGAAGGTGAAAAAATATTTTTTCATCAAGTTTAGTTCGAAATACTTACATATCGAAAAAGAACGTCGCTTTTTTTTCTACTTTTCTTGCCCTTTTTCATATTATCCTAAAAATGAACTCATTAATTCTCCGAATCTCCGATTAAAAAATTTGAGGAAAGAAAAATAATACCTATTGCATTTACTTTTTGCAGTAAAATATCATCAAAATTTTTGCTATAAGTATTTTGGTTTTTCTAGTTTCTCTTGTCAGTAGATGCAATCGTTTTTTCAAAATGTAACCTCTCGAGCTATCTAACTTAAAACAAAAACAGGATTTTTGAAAATAACGTGTTTTGAAATTACACGAAAGAAATTTTCAATTGCCAAAATTGATTTACTTACTTAGTTACTTATCTCAATTTTTGGCGAATTTTTCAGTTTCAGTTAAAATGTAAGTATCTGCTTGTAAAAAAATACTTATTCAGTTGAATTGATGAAAATTTAATTTCTACCATTTTTAATTTAGGTAGGTATCTAATATCGATGTCTTAAAACGGCATAAGATTCAAATTTTTCTCCAGTTGAACAACTCCAATAATTTCCTCATAGAAACTTATTCATTTTCCAGGGATCCATTTCTTTTGATATATTTTTTTGAATTTTAATAGAAATACCTGTTTTGAAAAATTTCTCAGAATGAATCAAATCAATTCTAATACGAAATTTCTCAGAAAAAAGGACTCCCATGTAGGTAGGCTATTTTCCAGCACTGGAAAATTCCAAAATTTTTTGAAAGCCTCAAAATGTCTTGAAACCGCTTTCAAAAGATTTTGGAGGTCGGAAATATGATATTTACCAAATTTCAGTTTTTTTTTTTTGTTGATCAAATCGAATTTTTATATTTTGCAGGACGATGAAGTGATTTTAAAATTTCAAAAACTCTTTAATATTCTAGAAAATAATTTCAGCACCTAAAATTTTCGGTATGGGTATCTTTTCCGATGTACGTTACTTTCGACTTTTTTTTTTTGAACGCTGAATTTTACTTTGAGTTGGAATAACTTCTTTGTAAGATAGAAAACTCAAAGAATGAATTACAAATTTTTAGAAATCTAAAATTTTTACTGTTTCTTACGTATTTGAAATTGGACAAAATAAAAATTACTTATGTACATCAGTTTTATCGAATTGCTAAAAAAATGTATTTTTTCATTTACGATGATTATTAGGTAGGTACCTATTTTTTTCCAATTCGTGGGAATGAAAGTACGTCACCATGAAGTAGATATCTACCTATTCAAATATTATGGTACTTACATACTTACAAACTTTTATATCAGTAATGAAAACTTATATATGTTTCCGCGGTGCGTTCACTTTCTGTGAAAAATAAAGTTGACGTTTTTTAAATAAGGTCCAAACAAAGTGATGACATGAAAAGTCATTCTAGTCGTATAATTTGAACAGAACGCAAAAATGATCTATCAAAATCTGTCAGAAACGAAAAAATCTGATAGATTAACGTTTTGTTTTGACCTTATTTTAAATAACGTCAATCTTGTTTTCACAGGAAGTGAATGCACTCCCAATGAATTTTTATTTCAAAAAAATTGATAGGCTAGAAGGCTACTAACTTAATACAATTTTTCTTTTATTATTACCTGAAAACCCTTCAGTTTATCTATTTATTTATTTTTTTCGATGTTATGTAAAATGCCTACTGTTCATCCACGCACGTACTTAATTTAAAAATTTAAAAATATATTTGATAAATTAATCCCTCGTTTATTTTTAAATACTTAATTTAAAAAACTGAAGTCAGAATTTTTAAAAAAATTGATGCAGTGTTTGTTTACCACAATGAAAATGCCTTTTTGTTCGTATAGGTCCAATTTGATTTTTATAGAGACATCCCTACATTCAAGAATCATCAATTACACATTATTCGCCAATTACGCAACGTATGGCTTATAAAAACAGAAAATCATTTTAATTAGGTATTTTCTTAATTTAAATCAGTCAAAAACTGTAGGTTGACTGATTGAGATCGACAGAATTGTGTCACTGATTGAATTTCACTTCGGCACTCCACTGTTAATCAGCGAAATTTGACTACCAATCAATGAAACATTACTGATTCAATAAGTAAATTTTCATATTTGAATCAGTAAAAATTTCAGTACTCAAGTTCAGAAAAAAATTTTGATTCAAAAATGAAAATTCACTAGTTGAATCTGTAATTTTTCACTGATTTCTGCATTGACTCAATTCTGCTCATTTCATCAGTTAATTTTGACCGATTCAAATAAACAACTAGGTAAAGGGAAAGGAAAAGTAACCGGAAAGGGAAGGGAGGCAATTTCCAACGGTAGGCATAATAGGTTAGGAAAAAGTTTTGCTAAGATTCTTTTCAATTTGACCAGTGATTATTATCATTGTTATTTCATGAAAACGAACAATAATTCACACAATTTATTCACTTTCGTGAGGTCAAATTGAGCTAGGATGGATTATTACTAAGTAGGTACATTACATACATACATTTAACATTAACATGCTTGAAATACATACATGAAAATACTGTGTTCCAGCAAAATTCGACTATTTAGAGAACAAATAAATGCTATAAATACGATTAATCAACTGAAGTAAAAAATAATTGGAAATATTTAAATTAAAAAGTTTTCTATTCTTTTGAAACGTCGATCAACACTGCAACACAAGTGAACTATTGCAACTTTGATAAACTAGCATGTAGCTACCGAAGTTGGAATAAATAGTTTTTTTTTTATTTAATTTCTAGTATTCGGAAAAATTATGTAAAAGAAAATGAAACATTTTTTATCTCATATTATCTCATATTATCTACTTTAGTTAAAGTAATTAGTACCTAGAATAAACACGCGAATTATACGAATTTCGTTCATTTTAATCGATAAAAAACGATAAAAAAAAGTAAAAAACGCGATTATGATTGGCGCCTGTTTAGTATCTGGGTCTGAGCAACGGTAAAAATATTGGAATGAACCACAAATTAATGTAACTACATATGTTCTTAAAGCGTTGTGTATATTTGGTACTTTATTCATTTTTTTTTTAAAACAGGCTCAGAATTAATTCTCAAAAATTTTATAATCTCGACCTTTTTTTTTTAAAAATTATCCCCCCCCCCCCCCCCCCCCAAAAAAAAACAAGAAATATTGTGCAATAATGGTTTTATATTTTTATCAGGAATGCAAACTGAAGTCGAAAAAATTCGGTTTAATATATAGGTAGGTAGTTACGATTTTTAATTATTTTGGTTTAATTTTTTTAAAAATTTATATCCTGATTTAGTAGCTCCTAAATCATTTTACGCAAAAGAGTCGACAATCCAAGTTGAAATTTATACTAAGAATGGATTTTGTAATACAGGGTGTACCATGAATCGTCTGCTAAACATATTTTTTTGGATACAACCGGGTACCACTAAAAAAAAAACTTGAGATGAACATGTTGCTTAATTTTAAAATTTAAGGGGCAAATGCTACTTCAAAAAAAAATTACGTCAATTTTTTTTTTCAATGAAGGGAATAGATAGTACTTTAAAAACTGAATAAATTTTCACTAAATGACTTTTTGCCTAACTCGAAAATTGAAGGGGCTACGATATTTTTTATTCTAATGAACTAATTTAGGGAATGGATAGTACGTTGAAAACAGGAAAAATTTTGTTATGTACACTTTTTGCCTAACATCAAAAATAAAGGGACCAAGGGTTATTCAAAATTGGGAAAATTTGAAAATTTTTTGAAGCCCACGTATTTTGCACGAGCTGCAGCCCTTTCATTTTCGACTCTAGTTTAACGTGCTATCCATTCCCTTGATTGGTTGACTTTTTAAAAATTGTTTTTGAAAAAAAAATTTGTAGCCCCTTCAATTTTCGAGTTAGGCAAAAAGTCATATTGTGAAAATTTGTTCAGTTTTTAAAGTACTCGTACTATCCATTCCCATGGTTAAAAATTTTTTTTGATGTGATTTTTTAGAAGTAGCATTTGCCCCTTAAATTTTAAAATTAGGCAACATGTTCATCTCAGTTTTTTCTTTAGCGGTACCCGGTTATATCCAAAAAAATATGTTTAGCGGACAATTCATGAAACACCCTGTATTTTTATAAATTTTGGAAATTTCTTCAGGAAAAATTTTCCAACACTAAAATGCTTTTACAACTTGAAAATTTTTCTCAGCGTTTAAATGAAAATTTTCGTAACATCTTTTCAATTTTTATTTTCTTAAGATTTTTTCAACTTTTTAGCTTGAAAATTTTTCCCCATAATTTCAAAACTTTTCCACTATTTTTTTTTTCTTTTTTAGTTTTGAATTTGAAAAACAATCTCATGTTTTTAATAATTTCTTTCAACTCAATAATTGAAAGAAAATTTTGAAAATATGAAATTGAAAAAATCAAAATTGGATAGAATTTGAAACAATCGAAGTTCAAACTGTTGGAAAAATGCTAATATTGGATAGAACATTTTAAAGAACTTAGAATTAAAGAAATATTGAAAATTTTTGAACTTGAATCGTTAGAATCACGTTTGCGTCAAAATGATTTAGGAGCTAGTCTGTACTTAATCTTTTTTTTTTTCAACTCAGTAATTGTCTAAGTAATCGCCCTTTGAAAGACGAACATTTAATTTTTAATTTTTTTCATGTATAAGGGGGTTCCCAACGAAGCTGAAATAGAATGTGCAAGTCAATAACGCAAACTGTAGCAAGAAGATTCAATTACAGACGTCGACTGTATGACACTTGCTACTCAACATCAAAGGGTACCCTACCAATAGGTAATAATGGGTGTAGCATTTTTCAATTTTTTTTTTGAATTTTCATGTAAAAAGTTCAAAGTTTCAAAATTTCAATTTTTTCTTGCTTCTTTGGCGATGATGAAGGATTAATAATGAACCGAAAATTTAACCCTTAATGTTGAAGAGTGAAAAAAGTATCGATTTTTCATGATTTTTTGAAGTGCCTACTTACATGATTTTTGTATAATGACTAAAAATACTTTCTTGGACATAATATTAAAGTGAATACGTACAAAAAATAATAACTTGAGATTTAAATACTTTTGGAGCTTTGATTTTGATTCTAGATGGATGTAGGACGGCTCCTGACCCCACTTTCTTCTTTATAGACTCTCGAATTTCTTCGTATTAATATCACTGCCCTGTAATTTTTTTGATAAGAATTTGTGAATCCTTTAAAAAGGATAGTCTAGAGTTGTCCTACATCTAAGTATCTAGAATTAAAATCAACCCCCCTCTCCAAAAATAGATAAAAGTCCAAATTAGTATTTATGGTTTTTAAATTATCACCAAAAACAGTATTTTCGATCACATACCGCATACAAAAATCAGGTAAATAGGTACCTATCTTTTAAAAAATACTTGTGAAAACTTTTTTTTTACTCTTTAGTAGTGATAATAAGCTAATCATCGTCGAAAAAGCAAAAAAAAATGAAAAATTTTGAACGCTAGGTACTCATTTTTTACCGAAGGAAGAGAGTAAACGTAGACCAAAAAAATTCAAATTTTTCATCACGTTTTTTCGAGGAAATTTCATCGCAATTTTTTGACCAGGCCGATCAAAGTATATAAATATTATATCATCGCGGGTAAATTTATCAAATAACATTTTATAAAATTTTAAATTATAAGGTGTTTTAAAATTTATTGCCAATTGCGCAACGTATGGCTTATAAAAGCTGAAAAATTACAAATAATAGTCTTTACACTTCAATCTTTTGAAAAGTTCTCTGTAAGGAATATTTTACGTTCTCAACTCATATTTTTGATTAGGTACCTTGACAAAATGGATAAAAATTACGATTCCTTAATTGCGGTACATAAGTTTAATTTCTAACTTTGGCTAAAATCAGAAATGCGATAAACTTTTGCATGTTTTTTATGCGCGTTTATGTGTAAATGAGTATTTTTTCTCTCGAAGTTTCCATGAGTTATGTATACTTCGAGTGAAATATGAATGCAATGATTTGCATGTGACAAACATTCACGCCGAGTAAATGCTTTAATTTTTAAAGTACGTGGAAAAACGTCTTAGAAAATCATCGCCGAGTTTAAAAGTGTTTATAATTACCTATTTTAAAAAGTGAAACATATTAAAATATTAGGAAACGGCAATAATTAAAAAAGAAACGTCAAGTAATTTTTTAAGCATGTTTTCCCGAAAGAGGTGAGTAAAAATAGACCTCGATGATGAAATTAATCTATCGCTATTGAGAAATCTTCAGACTACGGCATATGGTCGGAATTCAACGATCAATTCATGGCGATTTTTGTAGAAATTCGCTGAAATCGCTTCCAGGGTTTATCGTGGGCTAATTCCCTCATTCTCAATTTGGTAGGTCAAGTTTCAGTGGGTTGATTTTTCAGAAATACATAGTAGATTAAGCCCAGGAAACGCTTGACATTTCAATGGTGTCTTCTTGTAATCTGTAAACATTGAAAATTAATTTTATAGAACTGGTAGGTACCCCATAAGATGTAAATGTCATATCCAATTCATGTAATATTGTCGAATGCATAAAATGGGTAACAATTTTCAATTCAAAGTTTTCTACTATTTTTTTTTTATTCAACAGGAAAAAAAACTTTGGATTTTAAAATACCTAGTAAGTAGATAACTATAAATTGAAAATTCTCAAAAATTCGGCAAACAATTGCCTAATTCATGCATTTAGCAAAAAAGTTGCCTAGGTATTTTATCAATTTTCAATTACACGGATTAGGCATCAGATGAATACTATTGCTGACTTTGGATCGAAGCATTTAAAAAAATCAACCTAATCGAATGATTTATGAAAAAAAAAGAAATATTTTTAAAAAAGAAAAAAATTCGTGAAATGAAAAATAATTGCTCTTTTACCTATCGACTTTTACTTATTATTTTTTTCAAAACTGGTTGAAACTTGAAAGTTGAAACTCGGTTTCCCTATATTTTGTCCTATAAGTATACATATTGCATTATACTTGCACAAAGTAGTTTTTTTTTTTCTTTCAAATAATAATCTCATTTTCAATTTGATTTTTAATTTAAAAATTGAACTGGTGTTTACTCGACTTTTTTTCTTTCTTTCGATTTTCAAAATTGAAATTTTCCACGTTTTTCTATTTTTGATAAAATGTCAATATGTTACCTTATCAGTGGCGTAGCCAGAAGAGTCCGAAAGGGGGGGTCTGGGTTGGAAGCTTTTTTTTGGGTGGCTGCAAAATGAGTACAGAGACTTGAAAAACGAGTAATTTTTAGGGGGAGGGGAAGAGGGAGGGGTAAAAATGAGCCTTTTTTGCATTTTAGTCTTAAATAGTCCGTAAAATAGCGAATTGATTTACGCCCGAGCGTAGCGAGGGCGAAGCTTCGAAAAAATTGGATATTCAATGCCCAAAAAAGGTATTTCTGAACGATTTTGTTAATGCCCGAGCGAAGCGAGGGCGAAGCTTTGATAAAATTAGATTTTTTAATGTCTAAAAAATACTTTTTTCACAAAAATTCTTGGCCTCAAGGGGGGGGGGGGTCCAGACCCCCCCTGGCTACGCCTCTGTACCTTATTATTCATTTTAAAAAAAATTCACTTTCTCATATCATTGAACAAGCACATAAACCTCAATTCTAAACAATACCATGTTAAAAATCCCTCAGAATTACGTCTGACAAAAATTTCCAGAAAAATCTACCCCATAAAAATTAGAAATTCTGAATCCTCGCCCAATCAATCCAAATCTAAATTATGTACGATTTTGCGACTTTCCATCAGGAGAATATACAAATACCTCAATGATACAATGAAGAAGAAATCAACCTATTACTCCATAATTTTACATAATTTCAATTCAACTTACCAAAGAGACATGGTCATTCTAACAAGATCACAACCACTTTCATCAAACTGAAAATTCACAAAAATCGCGAAAATAATAACATTGTAAATTATACATTTCTCAACACTAGCTACGCTCGAATACGAGCCCCGGCTCGGGTAAAAACAACTACGAGCTCCAAATCGAAAAAATATCCATTTTATACAGCTCTAATTTTCGATTAGATTGGTACCTCTACCTATCTTTTTAAAAAAAGGAAATGTGATCACCGCATTTATACGTATGTGCGCAAGATAAAAATTAAATCATTTCGATGAATAAGTTGATGGACGAATACGATCTACAACCACTCATTTCCCTTTTTTCGTCGATTTATCGCAAAATTAACCCGATAATTGTCGTCGTCATCATTTTACATGTAGATATCCAACATGTAAAAAATCTAAATTGTTCTAAAACTTTGAAAATTGGATAATTTCCCGGAAAAATGAATATTATATTTTACTAGAGCAGGATGATGAAAAAATCATAACGAACAGCGGAATAAAATTTAGTCATCTGACATATCTTGTCGTTATTCTGATTATCATCACACAACCCTCGGATATTATGATATTAACTATTTCATTTCATTTCAAAAATTCCTTGTCTGGTTCAATTTATAATGCCTTTTTACAAAAAAATGAAGCAAAGTTACCCCTGCAAAAAAAATGTTGGTAACTTGGATTTGTTTTCTCCTGTCATCCTGACTTCTGATATTGAGTCAAATTTCACCTTTCAACTTTTAATATTTAGGTAATAAGTTGATTTCGAAAATAGAAAAATTTCCAAGTTTTCAAAAGAGTTTCTGTTATCAAGTTAATTTCGAAATATGAAAATTTGTAAGTATTTAAAAGTCATCTGAATTTCTAATATTTTTCCTGTCATTCTGACTTTCTGATATTAAATTAAATTTCTAAAATAGCATTGAATAAAATCATATCGATCTTATGACTTTTTGACATTAAGTTAATTTTGAAAATATAAAAATTTGTTTTTGACTTATGATCTTAAATTTTTTTTTTGTTTTTTCAAGCAATGTAGATGTTTTTAAAGAGATTCCCGCCTTCACTTTGCTCGGACAGTATACTTATTCGTAGTTTTTTCTGAAAATTAATGATTTTTCATTGATCTTTCATTCAAGAATCACTGATTTTTCAATCAATTCCCAATTTGTCAGAAAAAATTGATAATTTTGACTAAACGATCAGTGAAAAATTGACCCATCTCCCACATTTTTTCTTAAATCCTCAGCCTCTCTCGTGATTAATTTCTGGATACGATTATGTTTTCACTTCTCGATTAAAATTTTAAAATAGGTAATAAGAACAAAGTACAATGATAAAGCACGATAATATTGCAATGAACATGGTAAGATATGAGGCCAAATAAACCGTTTTTAATATATTATGCACACAGATAGCCAGAAAACATTTTCTTCATTAGTACTTAATCGGTTCAAATGCGTCAATAATTGCCATTTTTCGTTGCTTTGTCGGAAAATCGTGTCTTGGATAGTTCGCACGAATTTAGATTCGTTTCATTTTTTTAGTACTTAATTCAGTTTTTTGATTCGGTGCAGTGATTGAAATTTCGCGACAGCTCGTTTTATGCGTAATTATTTATCTTCCAATTCGTTAAAAATGATTTTATTATTTCTCACACTGGCCACGAGTGCAGCTGCAAATCAGCTAACCATCAATGTAAATACAATTCCGGAATCCGACGGCTCTCATGTTACAACCTCTCATTACGTAGAGAAAGAATGCTCGTACGAATTATTCAAGCCGTTTGGTTTATGGGAAAACGAAGCTCAGCTAAAACAATGTATACAGAGACATTACGGCGCTGGCCAGGGTAAATCTCTTAATAAAGCTTTCTTCGTTTCCAGTAAGCCTATTCGTGAATTTATCAGCAATGACGACAATCTTTACGCGACAGTAGATTACTGGAAAACCGAAAACAAAACTGCCTTGCCTTGTACAATGAACATATCGGTATCCAAAGTTGAAAATTTCACTGCCAACAGATATACAACTAAAAATAATACAATTTGCGATAACCGAAGAAATTCTTCGACGAACCTGACCTGCACCGTGAGCCATAATAAGACAAATAATTATCTCGAAGTTACACCATATCAGGCGGTTGATTTAAATTTGGGTAAACTGATGCACGTAAAATTCTACATCGCTGGTAGACAGAAATTCCATGAAACGTATGCGTACTTGTCTGGTGAAAAACAAAAAATATTTCAAATTGACGATGGAATATCATCAACGTCGGAAATTCTGCAACCTGGCAAAGTGGCACAGATCCAGACAATAGTAGTAGCTGTAGATGCAAGTTTCGATCTTCTTTCCGGATGTCAGATTCAAGGGCATATTGTTCTTCAATACGATCACGGTGGCCGAAGTTTAGCTCCTATAGAAACATTTGACAAATGCTTCAAGTGTGAAAATTTTTTGAAAGAGTCTGTGCATATGAATGTCGAAGACTATGCTGATTTCATAGCGCTTTAAATATTTCTAACTTTAAAAAAAAAATCAGATTTTGATTTCAATTTTTTTTTTATACAAAATGATTACAAAATGTAATGATTTAACATCTCTTTTCACCGAATAATTTTTATATTTATGTACATATGTATCCACTTTCTATCAAATTGAAAGAAGAAATTCGCAATAAATGTAGGTATAGGTACCTACTTAATGAACATGAATTTCAAATTCATTTATGTTTGGTCATTTTAAAACAAAAGTTTCACCAAACTTAGGTACTTACACATTGATGTATGTAATTTAATATTGAAAATTATATTACTTGATTTCAAAAATTTTCGGTAAGTACAATTTTTTTTTTTTTTTACAAATGTGTGTCATGAACGTGAGTAGATGAATTTTCCCTAAAGCTGAAAATCGAAACTAACCAATTAAATTTTACTTACAAGGGAGGTATCCCAACTGGAATTAAAATTTTGAGCCCAAATAAAAATAATCAAAAATACACCTTGAGAGGACCCGGTAACCAAAATTTTAGGCGCTGAAGTGCATTTCTCGAATTTAGGCGAATTTTTTAAATTTCGAAATACTTACCTTCCATTACAGCTTGAAAAATACCAAAATTTTATCTAATCAACGAAAAGAGTTAAAATTCGGTATATACCCAATTTTTAATCTGCTGAATCGATTGGAAGCTACAGATGTGCGCCGAGATGAAATCAGCGGCGGCGGCGATTTCGGCGGCGTCACTGTTTTTTACCTCAAAAATCGGTATTAAAAAATCGTAAAATGATGTTAATATATTAAAACGTTGCCCGAGCGAAGCGAGGTCGAAATTTTTTTGAAACATTACATTTTGAAAAGTAAAAAATTAATGAGCAACCATTTTGAAAATATTTCCAAGATTTTTTACTTTTTTTGAAGGGAAAACTACCCTTTCGCCGACGCACATCTCTATTGGAAGCGGTTTCAAGACGTTTCGGAGCCACCAAAAATTTTTGGAATTTTTCAATGCTGAAGAAATTCCAATAAAAATGGCCCATATGCACTTCAGCACCTACATATCATCGCCGATTATCCATATTGATGGCTCTCGAAACCGCTTCCAATCGATTTGGCAGATCGAAAATAGGGTATAGGTAAGTATACTTACCAAATTTCAGTTTTTTAACGTGTAACGTGTGCCTTGGACATACTTTTGAATTTTTTCCAGGAAAATATTCCGTCCAAAAATTCGAAGTTGAACTGGAAGTTACAAATTTAGGAAAATTGCGCTCTAATTGATTAAATAGGTCACCAATACCTATATGTAATCCGCGATTATAGATTCTGAAGTACATATGGGCCATTTTTATGAACGATTTCGAAGTTTTTATAGGAGAAAATGTTTAAAAAACAGTTTGTGTTGAAAAAGTTTTTAAGAATCAACTGAGCTAAAAAAAACACTTCAGGGACGAAACTTGGTCGAAAATCTCGATGATTAAAAAAAAATACTAACCAATATTATTTTAAAAAATTTATAAATTTTCCGATTCGTAAACTCGTAAGTATTTATTAAAAAATTAAAATTCTTCGACCACTCATTAGAAATAAAAAACAATGCTTAATTCAGGCTTTTTGAGATAATTTTTTAACTTATAAAAAAGATTATTTCTTAATAATCACCACTCTTTTAAAAAAAATTGAATAATGTTTGAAAATTCTATTCCAGATTTCCACCAAGTCCCCTATAAAGAAGGACAGATTTTTTCCTTTCAAAATATTTGATTATCTTGAATGGAATATCATTTTGAAAATTTAGGTAAATTTATCGAATCTGAGCAAATTGAGGACGAAAATTTTTGAAGAAAACTTAGCATCCAAAAGCTAAAATTTTTTCATTAATATTCGTGCTTTTTTTCGCTATACTTTCTGAATTCCACCTTGAAAATATTCAATGGTCTGCAATAAAAGAGAAGATTCAGGCCACCATTTGGAAAATTTTGAGATAAATTATTGAACCTGAGCGACGCAAGGACGAATTTTTTTGTGATATTTTCAAATTTTCCCAACTTTTTGCAACTTTGGGATGATCTGAAGGGTGTTTCCCCCTCTCCCACCCAACCACGATCGCTACCACTCTGATGATAAGGTAATTTACATTTTTCCTTGATGAAAGGAAATCTAATCGGAGGTATCAAATTTCTTCTATTTATACAAAGATGGCAATATTTTACTTTTTTTGATTAATCAGCACTACTCCGAACCTCAGTGACCTGCTGCTGACCTCTGCTTCCCTTCCATAAAAATAACTAACGCTCGTTTTATCAATCAGTATGAAAATTGCAATTGAATTATGTAATCTTCTTTTTTTTTTCGAGTTAAATTCAGATACTAAAACCGTATTCAATGTACAATGATGTGGTAATTTTTTTATACATTATAGGTACATTAAACATAGCCATAAGTACATACAAAATATGCGATAAATTATGAAGGGCGAATAGGTCAGATACGATAACGTAACAGCGAACATTGAGAGAAAAGGGTTCAATAAACCATATTTTGATTTTGGATAAAAGATACAGCAAGAAAAAAGTTTTCTTCAGTACTCTGTTCGTATACCTACGTCGATATTTTTTGTTACTTGGTATAAAAATCGCATCCTAAATTATTCGTGCAACTTTACATTAGCTGTTTGCAATTTGGTTAATTCGACTTACTTACGTACTCGGCATTTCGCGAAATTTTTCGACATCTTTTCCGTTTCGTGCCTAATAATTTATCTCCTGATTTATCAAACATGCTTCTTGACCACTTGCCACTTTATATGTTTTTATTAGAACTCAAGTTATCTACATTCAACCCGAATGGTATTGGTTTGAATATTAATCCTCAGAACGTACAGAAAGAATGTTCATACGAATTGTTCAAATCGTTTGGTTTATCTGAAAACGGTGATCAGCTGAAACAATGCATTCAGAAACATTATTGGACTGATTACGGTAGATCTCTCAGCGAAGCATTTCTCATCAACAGCAGGCCTTATTATAAGTACATCAACAATTACGACAACCTATACGCGACAGTGGATTATTGGAAAACCGAAAATAAACGTGCCATTCCTTGTACAATGAACATATCAGTAGTCGGAATCGAGAGTTTCAGAACCAACAAATATACGTCCGAAATTGATACATTCCTGTGCGATAATCGAGGAAAATCGACCAATTTAACCTGCATCGTGATCCATAATATCACAAACAGCCAGTTCCAAATCATACCACATCAGTCTGATAATTTACATTTGGGTGAACTGATGGAAATTATTTTTTACCCCAAATTTGCACCTAAATTCCGCGGAACCTATGATTATTTGTCTGGTGAAATACAAAACTCATCTCAAATACGTAATGGACATACAAAAACCTGGAGGATTTTGGAACCTGGTCAGGCAATGAGGATCCAAACAATAGTTACAGCTTTAGATGTAAATTTCAATATTATTTCCGGATGTCAGATCAACGGGCATTTTGTTCTTCAATACGATAACGGTGACCGAAAATTAGTTTCCGCGGATACTTTCGACAAATGCTTCAAAAATGAAAAATTTTTAAAAGAATCAGTGTATATAAATTTCGAAGAATGGACGAATTTTAAAACGTCGAGTGTTTAGATTTTTGAATTTGAAATTACATATTTTTCGTTAGGTACTTACCACATTTTTTGTAATTTCAAAAATTCATTTTTTCTTTTGCGTTCTAATTTCTGAATACAATTTTCGCTGAAAGAATCACAAAATGTCAATTATTCGAACCCCTTCTCCTGTTGTATCGTTTTCTATCAAATAGAAATAAAAATAGGTACGTTAAAAATACATAGATAGGTACCTATTTATAAATGTAAGATTTTTAATGTAATTTTTGGTTATGCAAATGGATTTAATGCTTGCTAATTTTTAATTAATAAACCAGTTTCACTAAATACTGCGCACCTAGTTTTATTTTAATTTTTTTTTCCAGCTCACATTTTATTTATGTACGTGAGTGTAATTTTTGGTTGGTACCAGATTTCGTAACAATTTTTCGAACATTTCTGACCAGGTTAGGTCAATGCAGCGTGAAATTTTTTAACTATGTATTGTAGGTAAATTGACGGGTAGGTAAATACAGAATTGACAAATAAAGTAATGAACCTACTAATTTTATACGTAAGTGAATACACTGGAGGGACTCAGGTGACTCGAGACTCTCTATTAATCTCGGAAAGAAATTATTTTCATTCCAAAAATGTGAATAATGTGCATTTTCAATTCTCAAAACATGATTTCTCAAATAAAATAACATTCGTTTCGCTCAGGTATCTAGTATTTTATGTTGTTATTCTATTTTTTTTTTTTTTTTTTTTTTTAATTTTCTATAGGTATGAATATACAAAAAAAATGTTTAAATCGGAACCATAGGTCCTCAACTTTTTCGAAAAAATCAATCATTTTCATCTAAATGATTGGTGAAGAAACAGTGAACACACATCCAATTCAATTCCTACATACAGATACATCCGACATCCGACAATTTTTTTTGTGACAAATGCTTGAAAATGCGTATTTTTTTCCAAAAAGTATGAAGTAAAATGTTGCTTGAATCGTGCTTTTCTCCAGTATAGTCGGACTTTTTCCGAAAAAAAAATCAAAAAACGTATGTAGGTATCTGATATAAAACAAAAATTTCCCCATTTTTCTTTGTTTATGCGGGTACCTAGTTATCAGAAATAAATTGAAAATAATCGATTTGTAGGTAAATCAACCCACATTTTTTTATAACAAAAATGTGAAGAAGTGTACCTGTTTTTTGGCTTCTTCAAACAGTATTTTTTTTTCTTTTTCGGTTCGCTCGGATAATTTACCAGTCATTTTATTTTAAAAATTAACGATTTTTCGCTGATTATTCAGTCTATACTTATCATTGGTTTCTCAATAAATTTCCAGTTTGTTATGAAAAATTAATATTTTTCATATAAATCATTTTTATGGGATTTTTTCCAATACTGGAAAATTCCAAAATATAATGGAGGCTTCAAAATGTCTTGAAATCACTTCCGCAATCAATTTGAGAGGTTGAAAATAGGGTACAATACTGAATTTCAGCTGTTTTATTGATTATGTCGAAGTTTTATATTTTGCAGGGAGATAAGATATAATTTTGAAATTTTAAAAATTCGCCAAAATTCGAGACATGATCTTCAGTACCTACTTGAAATTTTGGATAGGGGTTCTTCTATAATATAATTTCGATTTAGATATTTTTACTTTTGTTCAAAATTGTAGGTACCTACTTAAGTAATGAGTGATGGAAAATCGAAACAAAAAATGGACCGAATTTTGAACTTAACATCATCGAAAACATAACAATCGATATATCGGTTGATTTTTCCAATTTTTAAAATTTTGTGACCAAATTCGAATCCTAATGGAGGGATCTAAAGAAGTAAATAAATAATTCTTGCCCTTCTTTGAAAAATTTTCTGAAATTTGGTTAATTCTTAGAAAGATTTGAAAGGATTTCCTTTGATTTGTGCTTCAATTTTATGTTAGTACCTACTTTTAAAAAATTGATAATTTGGGATTTTTGAAATTTCATGAAAAAAAAATGAAGTTTTGGGTACAAACAATAATTCTTCAAAATTTTGTAATCATTTTTTGTTGAAAAAAAATTTTCTATGTTTTTTTAAAAAAAAAAAAATTCTACAGATTATTTTTATTGTCAAACAGTAAAAAAATTAGAATTCTACAAAAATCTCACCTTCATGCAAAACGAAATAAATACATTATTAGAAAGACATTTCTCATTTTTCGGAATTTTTCCACCCAACAGTACTACAATTTTTTCCAACTTCGAGTCGTAACCTCTCCATCTATCCCCAAAAAATCACAAACCATCCCTAAAAAAGCGTTCTACGAATCGAAATCACGAAAAAATAAAGAATTACGACTTAGAACCTCTTTCATAATTTATATTTCTCGATTTATCTCGTATCTGCATAAGCTTCGAATAAAAATTAATTTCGCGAAGAACAAGGCTCCGTCGTATAAAAACATGTTCCCTATTAGCCTCGAGCTCAGGTGGCAATCCCTTTTGAGAAATTTAGCGTCGTTAATACCGCCGACGGTGACGACGATATTTCGCAGTCGAGCCGAGTCGAGCCAAATGAAATCCCATTTGTTTGCCTACATCACCTTTCCCAGTCTTTATTAAAATACCTTTTTAATAATGTCAATGTAGCTGGTATTCCTACAGAATTGGCACACTTATTTTATACGTAGGCTGAGGTACTTTTATCTACCATCTTTGAAAGCACCGATTTCGGCTTCATTTGTGAGTTTTCCTTTCCTAACAAAAAAAAACCTCCATCGTTGTTCGTATTCACCTACGAATACCCTCGTACAAAGAACCACTGTTACATTAGTCACTCGGTGTTCCAAATTAAATTTCGCCGGTCCCGAGGAAAAAAATGAGCCGACATAATCGCATTAGTTTTTCACAGGCTCAACCTTGAAATTAAATTTACGCCCAAGGCTTGGTCTTCGAGACGAAAAAAACCCGCCTCGCCGAGGAAAAAGCCCATAATTGAAAATAAACAAAGTAACAATAAAAAGCTCTCAGAGAGAAGTCCTCGTTGAAATAAATTTCCATCTTGTTTTTTTCGTTGATGGGTTTCTTCGTTTCATCAAACTTTATTTTTCACTGCGTTCTGCGGCACATAAGCAATATTTTTATGAGAAAAATATATTTCCTTATGAATTACATAAAATGGAATCATCTCGTATCCCTCGCTCTGCCTCACTTGTCTCGATTTGAATACGAATCGAGTAACTTTCTAGATTGATATACGAATGTTTTCCATTTAGATACTTGTTTGAGCTTTCTATTCATTTGAAAGCTGGCGATGAAAGTTTAGATCTCATTTTTTTTAAAATTATACTCGAGAACAATACGATGTAAAAAAAATACCCAAATAGCGAGAATATTCCATTCGTCAATGAAAACCTTTCGTAGATTTTAATCTTTTGATGTACGAGCGAAATCGAAATTTTCTAATTAACTTTTTAACGCGTTAATGGCACACATCAATCTCGCCTTTGGATATCCCCTCGCCTCACTTCGTCCAGTTTTCTCGTTCGTTTCAGGACAAATTCGAAAGGACGAGAAATAACGCGAAAAAACAAAAAACGTGGTGAATCTAGATAAGCGTCGGCGTCAGAGGAAAAAAAATCGTTCCGATCGAAGGTCAACCATTTGTGGTACCCATTTTAATTAACGATGCCATTCGACCATTTATATAACTTTTTTCAGAGAAAAAAACACACATAGAGAATTACGATCGATAGAAAACGATTTCAAAACCTCGGTTGGTTTTAACCCTACAATACAGTCGACTTTTTATCTCTTCGTGTTTATGAATCTTTTTTTTTTGGCAACAGGTAATTAATTATTTGCGATTTTTTTTTTATGTTGCAGAGTGAGAGAGATGTTACACCTACCAGTTACTTTGATAAGTCTTTTATTAATTGGCCATGGATTCTGTGTCGAAGAAGATAATTTAAGGAACGCTTTAAATTCGATAGCCAATCGACAACGACAATTGGCCGCTGCTAGTAATTACTACGTGGTACCGAATAAGGAAGCGGATAAAGAGGTGCCATTTGAAGATGAATTAATGTACCTGGATTCGCCACCCAGAGAATATGGTATTTTAAAAATATTTTTAAGGAAAGGGAAAGCGGAGAAGGAAATACCTATATTAATATTTTAAAACGAAATACCTGCCTATTATTAAAGAATTCATCGAATTCTAAATTTCAGTCATTTATGCCAATTTTTTTAGTAGGTACCTATAGCCTAATGAAAATGTAATGAAAATATTTTGTTACAAGGGAGGTATATCAACTCAAAATAAAATTTTAAGCACCAACAAAAAGAAATCGAAAGTGCACCATGAGAAAATTCTATATCTAAAATGTGAGATTTTTGGCGAATTTTTAAAATTTTAAATCCCGTCATGGTCTGCAAATATCAAAAATCAGAAATTTGGTGTATACCTACTTTATTTTCTACTTGTCAAATTAATTAGAAGCAGTTTCAAGATGTTTCAGAGTCACCAGAAAATCTAGAATTTTTCAGCCATGGAGAAAATTCCATAAAAATGGTCCGTATGAACTTCAGCATCTATAATCGCAGATTGCAAATATTTATAACCGATTTGATTGTTCGAAATTCGTATCCTTCAGTTCAAATTCGCATTTTTTGACCAGAAAATTCTAAAAAAAAATTTCCCCTCCAAATCGTTTCAAAACTGCTTCCAATCAATACAACATTATTTTAAAATTGGGTACCTATCTATCAAATTTTAGCTCTTTACCTCGATAAGTGAGATACCTATCAGACGTATTTTTACATGTTTTCAAGAAAAATTTCCCATCCAGAAAGGACAGGTACTGAAGCTCATGTTGGTCATTTTTATGGGGGTTTTTCTCCAATGCTAGAAAATTCTAAAATTTTCTAGTCGCTTCCAGTCGATTTAGCAGATCAAAAATCGAGTATACACAAAATTCAAGTTTTTTTCGTTGATCAGATCAAATTCTGATTCAAAAAATGGACTTTGGTACCTCAAATTTTGGATATGTAGGTAGGTAGGTACCTATAAGGTTTTCTTATAGTGCATTTTCTATTTTTTTTTTGTTTGGGCTCAAAATTTTTTTTCAGTATATCTCTCTTATACCTAAAGGAATAAAAAATGACTGAAAAGAGGAAGTGAAGTTATCCATCAGCTAGAATTTCACATCGATTCCAATTAAATTATACATATTTTTGGCAATGAAATTAAATCAGCTGAAAACAACATCAGAAGATGTCGATTCTTTTGAAAATTCTTTCACTCTAGATTGAGATAACGACGTATGTAGTATGTACGTATTGTAATTTTTAAAAATTGACTCAATTCTCAACTTGTGGTTATGAAAATTATCAACTCTGCTAAAAAATCTAAATATTTTTATTTTAAAAAACTGAAAAAAGCTAACGATTTTTACAATTTTCTTTTAAAATTGGAGAAATTGAATTTTTCTGACTTTTATAAAAATTCACAAGAATGAGAAAATTAAAATTTTTCAATATTTGCTGAAGATTATTTCATAAGAAAAAACTTGAATTATTTACCTCTCTCGTTTTTTTGAAATTTTTTGCAACTAAAAAAAATCAATTATTCCATATGTAAAATATTCTAACAGGAAGAGATCAAAGATATTTAAATTTTTTGTTGTCTATAAATTCGAAAATTTTTCGAAGTCAAAGAAAATTATTTTAGCAAAAAATTTACACTTTATCAACTTTTTAAAAAAATTTCGGTTAAAAATGTGAAAATTTTTCATTATTTTTATGAACAAAAACCGTAGATCAGGAAATCAACAAAATCTACTTCAAGGATAAAATTAAGATTTTCAAATATTAAATGCAACTTTTAAGCGATTTAAAGGGGTTAGATTTCCTTAATGCTGGTGAAATTTGCCCAATCGACATCAGAAAAATTTTGATCGCGATACTTTTCTCAATTCATTACATAAAAAAATATTCAATAATTAGAAAACTGAAATTTTCTCATTTTGATGGAAATATTCTCATAAAAAACAGTAATTTTTCAATTTTTATTCAATATCTGTAAAAATATCTCATTAAAATTGCGGAATTCAACAAAATTTTCTCTTCAAAGGAATTGAAATTTTTCAATTTAAAGAAAAAACGTACCATATTTTTTGAAAATCGTCTGGTCCTTAAAAAATTTAAATGTTTCTATCATTACGAAAATAATCAATTTTTTCCACTCTCAATATAAACTTTTTCAGTGAAAAAATTGAGATTGTTTAATAATAATTCATAATATGAAAATTATCACAAATGAAAAAAATCAAGGAAAGGTGGTGTGCGGATGGGTCAAAAGATCGCGTAGTTGTGCAACCTTATTTGCGTAAATGGTCGGTAGATGGTACCGCCTCAACGGAGAGGTAGCAAAGTTACTGACGAATCATAATAACCCATTTACGGCAAACCGATTATGCAATTTTATTAACGCCAGTGAACAGGAATGTCCCGCGCACACGTATAATGTTTATACATTAACAAAACAATGGTTCATTTTCCGATTTTTTTTTTACACAAGACGGTGCTTACTGGATTTGGAAAATTAATTTATTGCTATTTTCTGAATTTTTCTTACCATTTTGAAGTCATTTTTCTTGGTTTAAATACTTCTTTTTATCCTTTGGCTTTAAAAATTTAAGGAAAGGAGAAAATGTTGAAAATTCTTGCTTTTTCAGTAAAATCATAAAAATTTTTGCATTTTTTTTGGTGGTTTACAAGACAAAATGATGAATTAAAAAATGTCAAAATTTTCTCAATTCTCACAAAAATTGATCGGTAATTGATTAAAAAATTAAAAATTTGAATTTTGATGGATTTTTTCACTTTTCAATTCGACATCTAAAAAAATTCCCAGCTCCCAAAATCAATTAAATTTCTCTCCAATTCACCCAATCATCAAATACCAAACACACCACACCCCCCAACACTTTTTTCACCCCGCGGCTTATTAATAAATTTTGCGCCCTCGGCAAAATTAAATTTTGCGCCCCCCCCCCCCCCCCTCCAAAAAAGAGAGAACTGAGCGTAGCTCAACCACTTTCCTGATAGATTTCATTCACCAACAATTTTTTTTCATCAATACACTGTCATTACGCAAGAAACACTAATTTGATCGTAGGCTCACTCAGAAATTTATTAAGAAAGAATCCAAAAATTTGAGAAAAAAATAGGGAGGAAGAATCAGATTTCAATTCAGTCATTTTTCACTATACTTTCAGTCAAAATCATTGATTTTTTTTGATAAACTGGAAAGTGATTGAGGAATCAGATTGATGAAAAAGCGTTAATTTCAAAAATAGAATAAAATACTGCCCGAGCGAAGCGAGGGCGAAATTTTTTTTGAAAAATACCTACTGTTTGAAGAGCTAAAAAATAATACTTTTCAGATTTTTGTAATTAAAGAATCTTCTTTTCAAACTTAAGAGGGCTTGAACCCCCTGAGCCCTTCTTGTACGTGCCTCTTTGCATAATTACATTGCATCAAGGGGCGCGAATCAGTGTTAAAAAAACTTTTCAATTTGAAATTTATTTTATTTATAATGAATTATAAAAAATACAAATTTTTGAATTTTGCGCTTTCAAAATTTTTGCGCCCCCAAAATCTCTGCGCCCTAGGCATTGCCTACTTTGCCTACTGGTTAATACGCCCCTGTTTTCCACAGATATCTCGAACCGCGAGCCCATCGGCTACCCATACCCATCACGTCCGCCATCCAAACCACACCGCTACTACGAAGAAGACCGTACACCCGAGCTGGACACCGAAGAATACCAAAAAGAGCTCAAAGAAAGACTACTCGAACGTTTAATGCTCGACATTCTGGAAACCGACGAAGACGCCCAACCGCCTCCGCCACCCCCTCGATCCAGACCTCAGAAAAAATCATTTTTTCGCGAACGCGAATTCGCCGAAGTACCAGAAAATCTGCAAAACCTGTATGGCAACGGGGACCAAGAAGAAAGCCTATTTTTACCTCCATCGCCTTTCCGCGAACGAGCCAAAACCCAGCCCCGATCGCATACTCGTCTAGTTAAATCATACGAAGCCGACGAATCAGACGAAGCTGACGATTACCTCCAGGCCTTCAACTCATTACTGGAAAAATATCGCGATTCCACTGGCCAAGACTTCGATGCTGATAGCATCACCAATGAGGACGTCGAAGGATTTTTGAAATTCCTCAATGATAAAGATCCCAGCGGTTATTACGACTACGTAATCCCCGATCAAGAACCATACCCAATTAAACCAGTTTCTAGGGATGAATCCAAACGATCTCCTCGAGGCAAACGTTACTGGCTGGGAAGCAATATCCAAGACAGAAATAACGAAAGATTCCTCATCCAGAAACGATCCGCCGTCGACGACAAACCAACCTCGACTTCAACTGATAAATCACATAACTCGACGAGTCGACCGGACGTTACCAAATCACCACTAAATAAAACCAAATCATCGCCCAAGAAGGCCGACAGTGGCAAACCAGACAAATTCAGAGTCATAAAAAACACTCCAAAAGGTCAAAAAGAAATGCCAGTCGATCTAAAGTCGCAAAAACCACTAAACATCAAGAAAAAATCGGTCGATTGGTCCAACTATTTCGGGGTGGACAAACGACAGAAAAAATCCGACTTCAAAGATCAACGAAAAAATGACGTATTGCTCGACCAATACATTCAAAATTACATCCTCCAAAGCGTTCGTAATTCGGCGTTCAACAATCGAGGCTCCGAATACAGATACTTTCCCAAACGAAATGTGAAATTCGCCTCGGCCTATCCCAGCCACGAACAGCAGCTGGAAACCGACGAAGATTTACGAACAGCCGAAGATTTAATAATCGACAACGTGCTGAAATACACCGGAGCCCACGAAGGTATCACTGATCCCAGACAACTCCAGCGATTCAGGGAGAACGTTATAAACGAGCTAGCAGCTGCGTATAATTTAGAAAAATTGCGAAAGGAATTATTCGACGATACCAGAAGGAAGAAATTCGCAGTCGCCGATGATATGGCACAACATCACCACTCCAGTTAGTACACATAATATTAGATTGCTTCTCTTACATGTTTTTTCGATTATACGCTTCCCTTATTTTTAGTTATTCGCTTTATTATCTCCGTATCTGTCTTTTTTTCTCTCTGTACGTCTCTCGATCTCACGCACAAGTACCTTTCGAGATATTTTTCAATTCGTATAATAGTAATCTCAATTTCGCCATATTTTCGAGATACGACGAAGACATCGCCGAAATATTTACCCCTCGTTTTATACCAGCAGAATGCCTCGTTCGCAGGGTATCTCTTCAATACGCTTATTGTTTCGTTAAAACGTCGATAAAATTTGAAAAATTTCCCATAAAGGAGGCCGAATTTTACGTACCTTTTTTGGATAGGTAGCTACGAGTGCGAGCGTCGTGTTACTTCGTTAACAACGTATAAAACTTTTCGATTCACGAATACGAGCACCTAGAACAAGGTATATTTACGAGCAGGCTTTCATCGATATACTTTTATATGCCC
The DNA here is from genome assembly GCA_038380155.1 of Pseudococcus jackbeardsleyi. NCBI lineage: Eukaryota > Metazoa > Arthropoda > Insecta > Hemiptera > Pseudococcidae > Pseudococcus > Pseudococcus jackbeardsleyi. Next base: position 60,247,942 of record CM076242.1, read on the forward strand.
TAGAGAGCAATTTTTGATAAAATTTTCTCATCTTCGAGTCATCTTGTCTGGTATCTCGTGTCTCGAACTTAGATCCAACGTTTGGCAAATTTTTTTTACCAAGGAACAACTTTGATAGAATTCGAAGTTATAAAATTTTCCAATCTTATCTTTCGAATCGATCCATATGCAGCCGTACGAACACACTTGATGCATATATTGCCTACAATTTGCTCTTGGGGATCATATTCAGTCGTCTGGAATAGAAGAGTGGGTATAGTGTGTGACGTTGAGTGGAAAAAGTCGAAAAATCACATGTGGAATTTTTTCAGCTGTTTTTTACTTTCTTCCAGGCTAGTAGGTATAAAATTTGTCGAGAGATGAAGTGACCAATTTTCCACTGAAGCGGATACAGTTTCGCGAATGCATTGTGCAAGGAAAAAAGGTTTTTCAAGTTTTCGAACATCTGGATTTTCTTTGTGCTTTCCCAAGCAAATCTGAATAATTTTCAATTTCAAAGGTGAATAAAACTTTAAGCCTTTAAATCGACAAAAAATTTCACGATAGCCCCCTTTACCCTATGTAAAAAAGCTATAAACTTTTTTTCTGGGTATAAATAAAGAAATAGTTGCAAGATTATATACAGTGGGAGAGGGGGTTGGTAATGTCATAATATTTTTAAAAAATATATAAATGGAGTAAAAAAATAAAAGTATGGAAAATTTTGAGTCCAGCTTGGTAAAATGGAGAAAAAATTGATACCTTACGCGGGAAAATATATATCAATTTTTCCAAAAATTGGATTGAAATTTAGAAATTCCAATAATATAGGCTCCGATTTTTTTAGACAATTACTACCTCAGCAAAAAAAGGGAAATTTATTCGAAAAAGCAAGATTATGAAATTCAAATTTATCAAGTTAGGTACTTACCTATTAAGAAATGACGTACTTGAGAAATTTTTGACAAATGCGTGATTTTTTGTCTTGTACCTAATGTAGGTATCCCTTACTTTTTCACCTCTCGATTTGACTTTGATCCTTCATCTTGTCCAAATTTATTAGGTAAAAGGTAAATTTTTTTATTTATAAATCAGTGACAATTATCGAAAATCATTGGAAAACGGTCAGGATTGCAGCACAGTAATAAATCAGTGAAAAAATTTCACTGAAAATAAACAGTGAAAAGAATTACTGGAAAATCAGTTGAAATTCATTGAAAACAATAAAATATTTTATACTAAAAAATAATAAATTTTTTTGAAAAATCGGCAATAAGTTCTCTAAAAATCTCAGAACTTTGCCAATTTTTTCTATGCTGCAGTTCTGTTTTTTTTTTTTTTTTTTTTTTTCAGTAAGTAATTATTGTTTACTGATTCCAAAATCGAAATAAGAGAGTAAAATCAAGAAAAATTCAGTTCATCAGAAATCATACTACATTGAGAATTACCTACAACAGAATTTTTTTTACAAAAATAAAAATTGATTTTTATGTGAAACGACGAATAAAAAATAAATTTTGAATTTCTACATGTAGGTACCTAAAAAAAGTTCCGAACTTACTTCCATTTTACGAGAAATAATTGTAAATGTAGGATTCGTAACTAGTTCTGTAAGTACATATTTATGGAGAATTTGATCGAAGATAGAAAGGAGCAGCTTGTCCATTTTTTGTTTCACTGGTCACGAAATAACATTTCCATTATTTAAAAAAATTGGATCGAGCGAAAAAATATAAGAATTTTTTGAAAGAAAATTTGGAGTCCTAGATGAAAAAAATGTTTTTTGAGAAAAAGGTCAACATTTTAATTTTTTTATTCATCAATAGTTCCAACTTATGCACTGATAAATAATCAGCATGATTCTTTGATTTTTGGTCAAGTTGAACAAAAAATGGAAACAGAAACTAGGTAATCAGAAAAATTCACCCATATAATGCAGGACTTTTACAAATAAAAAATTCAAATTTCCTTTATCTGTTGATGAAAAAACAATAGTCAAATTAAACCTACCTAATTGTCACAAATCGTTCATAGATTATGTATTTCTTTTTTAATGAATTTCGTCGCTGGCAGTCCCCTCCCTCCCTCCCGTCCAAAAATAAACACGGTTATTTCAAACCTGTTTCCTTGAAAAATGTAGAATGCTCTTGATTTTGAAAAAAATTCACTTTTCATTCAGTCCTTCCTCCTCAAAAACTTGATTTTTTAGACTTCGAGAAATTAAAAATGCCAATAATTAAAAAGAAAAAATTTTCAGCTCATATTATCTCATCAAGGTTATATTCATTTTCCTCAAAAAAATTTAAAATAAAACTTGGATCGTTTTTTTACTCTTTTCTCAGAATCTATGTATTTTTGAAAAAAGAAATAAGCGGTACAAAATTCATCGAAATTGAGATTCGATAACGAATTTTTGAGAAAATAAAAAAATTACTTTACCAATTTTTGTAAACATTTTTTACTTTTTGAATTTTGTTTCAAAAATATGGTCATGTTACTGTCCTGTTTTTAAAAACATTTTTCTCTCCTTAAAACCACTGAAAAAGTATAATTCCCCCAAATTCCAAATCCATAATGCGCTGATTTGTGATCTAATAACAATTTCCATTATCTGGTTTTAAAAAAAAATTATTTTCAAAATTGAAAAAAAAAATTCATTCCAAGGCACTAATGTCGTAAACCCCCTTAAATTTACAGATAATAAACGAGTAGCCACAAAAAAAGATAGCGCAGAATCGTCGTTAGGTCTGGATGATCTGAAAATCAAACACAACGCAACCTTTTTCAATCACGAACACGTTTCTAAACCGTCCACCCACGATTACAGCAAACGACGATGTAAGTGGTGGATACTGTAAAATTTATGGTAGTTAGCAAAATAAAAAAATCACCAGTAGAGTAATATTTGGATTGTGTACCTATTAGACGAAGTAGAGGCATTACCTGATCGATGCCCCGCTATTAGTCGCCTCATCGAAGTATGCCAACAAATTAGTAGAAATGCTAAAGATACCGATGGTACTTTTACACCGTTTTGTGCTCTACATCAAATTTGCAACATTTGTGTACGTAGTTAATATAGATAAATCAACCACGTATAAGCTACAAAATGTAATCTCAGTGTGTTTCAATTTTTTTTGCATTTTTAAAATTATTATTAAATTGTGTGGCATTTAGGACATTTGTCCTTGGGTAAATCGATTCAATTTTGTAGATCGTGAACAAGTTATAGAGATTAGAGATGCTTTGAAATTGCTAAATTTTGAACATTTCAGCATTTTGGAATCGTTTTCGTACATGATTTTTTGCTTTTTTGAAATTTTCTTCGCGAAATGCAGCTTAAGTGAGCTTAATCGTTCGCGATGAACGAATCATTTCAGACTATTTAGTCGTTCGTGTGAACTAATATGATACAAAAAATTTTCATGAAGGCTTTTAAGCGTCATTTTTTCAACTTTATGTATTTCCAGAATCCTCTGTCGTTCACTATTGATTCATTTGATTCAGATCTTCATGAATAAATAATTAGCGAACGAAACAAAAAATTCGAAAAATTGGCCCTTTCAGAACATTTGAGATGTGATTCAAATAAAATTTTGGGTATACCCGAGTTATTTGAAAATGCTTCCACTGAAAACCTCGATAAGGAAGAACATGATTCCCTCGAGATTGATTCATCAATAACGAATCGTTCATCGTAAAAATTAAATCACGGATATTTTTCATTTGAAATTAACTTCGATTTAATATTTCGTCAATGAATTACGAGTGATGATTTTCATTCCCTCGAATACGCAACCTCGTTCGCGAAACCCTCCCAATCATCGAATAATTTCTCATACGTTTATTTAACTTAAAAGGCTGCCAAAATTCAATACTCTGCGTTCCAAAATAATTGTATAGTTTTACAAATCGAGGTGCTTCATTATTCATGTTTTTCGCCTACACCGACGCTTCCTGCTTTTACGTCATCGTCCAGCTTCTGCGTAAATTTATCAATTCGACTAAAATACCGGATTTTGTTACAGGGTTCAAAAGAAGAATCTCAATATTGTGATATCGATTACACAACTAACGTAAATTCCGTCTGTGGAGACGAACCATCGTGTAGATATTCAGCACGACGTGTTCTAGTCGCTCTGCAGGATGAGAAAAATAACGTAGATGCTTGCCACCCTTGCATCGCCAATTTTTTGCAATACCTATATAAGTGAATAAGATTACCTACCTACGACTTTTTTTCTCTTTCGTTTCGTTTTTGTTTTCTTGAACCATTTTTATTTTAGTTAAATTATAGCGACAGTGTGTAAAATTTTTTTCCTTGAGTAAGTTTTATTTACCATGATCTCAAGTATAAGTTTTTGATTTATCTATCTTTACGATGAAACCATTTGCTTTTTGTGTATTATATGAATAATAAAAAAAAACTTACCCATTGTAGATTTTGATTGATCGTCGATGATTATTTTGCAATTTCAGATGGAGTGAAAAATTATATCAAGATGAGTAAAATGAGGCAAAAAGATATGAAACGACCGTGAATCAAAAATTGCATCTACATGAAAACATTGATTTTTTTTTTTAAAAAATACGGTCCGAAATCTCCAAAACCAAGATTCGAGTATCTTGAGTATACATTTTTCGATTTTTTGCGAATTTTTAAAAATCTGAATATAATATTTATTTTTTAATCGAAAATGTAATAGGTATTTTTTGGAAAAAAGTAAGTAGGTATGAACCTAATTTTTTCTAAAATCAGTGATTTGAAAAAAAAATATCGCAATTTCCAGACATTTTTGAACCAATCTTGAATTTTTCTCAGATTTTTTGCATCCATTTGAAATAAGAGAATAATTTTGATCTTGGGAGCTAAAAATCAAGTTTCAACGATCTTTCGTGATACCTTCTCGAATTAAACGAGAAAATTCACGTTGATTTTCACTCCTTTTATTTTGAAATAATACCTAGTCATTTTGAGCGTATTCGATTTACGAACCACAATAATAGGGATTTTTACAGGTAAAAATTTACCAATTTGCGAACCATAATAAAAATAATATTTCGCGGTAGAGAATAATAATTTTGCTCATACACTCAATCCAAAACTGATTATTATACAAACCAATGCATAGTAATTCTGAAAATCTATTTACGGGGGGGGGGGGGTCAAAGCCGCTGAGTCCATTTTCAATATCATTTTGAACAAAAACTGAAAACATTCCCCAATGAAGCGGAGCAAAGCTTAAAATTTCAGAGTTTAGTGAGTCGAATGTCTAATAAATGTGCGGTTTTGGTTGACTTATTTTTACGGACCCACGAATGGTCGTTAAATGGTATATTTTCCAGGGTATGGATTACGTTTCTATATTTTTTTTACTCGTGTATTCGGTGATGAGTGTGAATTTATAGAATTTGCGAAGTTTACCCAAACGTATTTTTTATTCATTTGCATTCCACTTCATTGGCATTTTACATGAACGATTATACTTTCGAATAAGTACATCCAATTATAATTCAGAGATTCGCATTCGAAGCCCAAATTAAAAGGTGCCTACCGTTGTTTTTTTAATTTGAAATTTTATAATTAGGTACCTAGTTGACATTTTTTTCTGGCTTGTAAAATTTTCAGAGTGCATGATTTATCAAATTTTCATTCTTAATTAAAGTGTTTATATTTAATTAAATTTACATATCAGAGCTGTAATGATCGCTACCGACAGATTGCAGTTGCACTCAACAAATTAATTAACTTATCAATGCTATCCTACCATACAACTTGCCTACCGTTTATGGGCGAAACCTTGAAAATTAATCAAAATATCGAAAAAAGCACACCATTTGGCAATTGAACTTGTAATAATTTTTTGTTTATGACGTAGGTAACTGTTATTAAAATACCCATGTATAATCCTGGATGTTGAATTGTAGAAACCATCTTTAGGAGTCAAAAATTGATTTTTGAGATACACTGATTTTAGTATTTTCAAAAGTAGAATTACGGGGCGGGGGAGGGAGGACATCGACTCAAAAATCAATTTTTGACTCCTAAGAGTGGTTTTTATAGCCACCCCAAATAGGTATACTACAATCTGCATGATAACCGATATAGGTATTTACTTATATTCAACTCAGGTACCTGATAATATTATTTAAATTTTCTTTTTAAAATTTGAATTCATTTCAGCTGTCGATTTTATATTCCTTGTAAAAAATCTCCAAGTTTTTTCAAGTTGGGTAAAATTTCAGCACATTACAAAAAATTGTGTTTTTTTTAAAATCTGGTAATATCATTATTACGCTAAATGCGGCTTCTTTTTGACCAATGTTCAGATTTGAAGTATGGTCATTCGCGTCATTGTTGAACGAAAAAATGTAGTGAAAAAAATAATTGAAAACTCGTTGAAAAATCCAAAAATTCGCCCAAAAATAATCCAAGTAATGATATCTACTGGAAATTAAAATTTTATTCCATTGTGTTTTGTGTTGGTTTTTTGGTGATTTTTTCTTCATGTTTAAGAACTTCAAATATTTATTTATTTTTTTTTTTTAAAAGAAGAAAAAAAGAAGAGAATCAAAAATGAAAAAATACTCGATAGGTATCAGCCTAAATACCTACATATGTAATTAATCAAGGAGGTATCCCAGCTTAAAGTAAAATTTTGAGCCCAAAAAAATAAATTGAAAGTGCATCATGAAAGAATTTCATATCCAGGATTTTAGGTAGGTATCTACTGACATTCATTTCTTGAATTTTAGCGAATTTTTGGAAACTCAACATGAGATACTTAATCATCCTGAAAAATATGAAAATTTGATCTAATCCACAAAAAAAAAACTAAAATTTGGTATCTTAGGTATTAGGTACCTTATTTTAGACTTCCCGAATCGATTAGAACTTCAGGTATAAAAATGGTCCAAACGAACTTTAGCACCCATACTTGTGGATTACAAATATTGGAAACTTATTCGATCGATTGAAAATAATTTTTCGAAATTCGCAACTTTCCGTTCAAACTTACATTTTTTGGTGTAAAACCAAATTTTTCCAGGAAAGTCGTTAGCCAAAAAATATAAATTTTTGCTTAAAATTGCGAATTTTAGAAAAACTTTTATGAGCTTATTTCCAGCACTGAAATGTTCAAAAATTTTCTGTACTTAACCTCTGAAACTTTTCTAAACCATTTTCCATTGATTCGGTAGGTCAAAATAGGGCATATCCCAAATTTCTTTTTTTTTCATTGATCATTTTCAATATTTTGCAGGCGATGATGTAAGGTTACTTTTTACAAAAATTTGAAAAAAATTGAAGAAATAAACTTTAGCACCTGAAATTTTGAAATTACATCTATTTTCCATCCAAACATGAAAGTTGGTTTTCAAGGAATAAATGTAAGTAATCGAAATCGAAAATTTTTGGCAAAATGGTTTTCAATTTTGAAATGTCGGTTTCACCCTAGAAGGGAGACTTCCAAGTTAAGGGGCAAAATGAAGCCATAAAGAATTCATTTCAATGCTTCTCTCGGTAAAACCAAATTTCCAGTTTTGATCCAAATTTACAGCTTTCCAAGAGTCTACTTTCGTCCCAGAAATCAAAATTTTGATTCACCCTCTATTCCTCAAAAAGTGAATCCTCAAAATGGATTATGGAGCATTGAAAATTTTCTTTATAGTGGCGTTTAATTTTTTTGGAAATTAAATTGAATTTTCTTGAAATTTTTAATTCGATCCTTATTTTTTTAAAAAAATTTCTGTCTTTTCTTCGCCCACGAAGAAAAATTGAAAAAATTATAAAACAACGATTTATTCAAAAAAAAGTGTGTTTTTTGGCCTAGATGGTTACGAAAAAAGTTCTATAATTAATTTTAATCAACTAAAAATTTTTTCAAAATTTTTGGATAATTGACAATTTTTTTGAAAATTACGTGATCGAAAGATATGAATTGATTTGGAAATTTTAAAATTTTATTTTTCTTATCCCCGTAATCAACAACTGTGGCGCAGGGTTTCGTATCAAAAATCGAAAGTTTTTCGATCTGCCTTAGTGAACAAAGGTACCTACACGAAATGTGAATCGAACGTGTTCGTATAGAGAATAGAAAATCGCCTATCCGATGCTAATTGTTTGTTAATTACTAGATGGTAGAATGGTCACTAGGCACAGGAGGTACGACTAGTTGGTCGGCAGAGGGTCAAGTAAGAAAGAGAAAGCTGAAGACCACCTACAAGGTAACAAGGTGTGATAGGGAAGTCGGATTCTTATGAGACAGAACCCGCGAGAAAGGAGGGAAGATGGAATGAGGTTTGATGCGAGTAGCGCAGGATACCGAAGATAAAAGTACATATACCAGTCTATAAATACGAATAACTTTGTAACTAACTAATCTGTGGACATCGTTTCCAATATTTTATTCACGGACACAACTAGTAAACGTTTTCTTCATTAGTATGCTGTTCAAATGTGTCGATATTTTTCGTTACTCAGCCTAAAGATCGCGTTCTAATTGTTCGAAAATTTAGATTCGTTGCATTTTGTAATTCAGTTGATTCGGTGTACCTAGGTGATTAAAATTTCGCGTCAGCTCAAGTTTCGTTTTACGCGTAATTATTCATCTTCTGATTCGTTAAAAATGATTCTATTATTTCTCACACTGGCCACGAGTGCAGCTGCCTTGCATGTTGATATCGAATTACCCACAACTTCGGAATTCAATGATTCGTTTATATCATTATCTGGCTACCTGGAGAAGGAATGTTCGTACGAATTATTCAAGCCTTTCGGTTTATGGGAAAACGAAGATCAGCTGAAACAATGTATTCAGAAATATTATTGGTCTGACCACGGTAAATCTCTCGATAAAGTTTTCTTTATCTCCAGCAAGTCTGATCCTAATTTCAGCAATAATTTCACCACAGTAGATTACTGGGAAACCGAAAACAAAACTGCTATACCTTGTACAGTGATCGTATCATTATCCAGAGTCGAAAATTTCATCGCCACTGCATATACGGCTCAAAATTATACACAATTTTGCGATAATCGAGGAAATTCGTCAATGAACATTACCTGCACCGCAAACTACAATAAGACAAACAGTTACCGTCACATGGAAGCCACGCCACATGAGACAGCTGATTTACATTTGGGTATAGCGGTTGGCGTAAGATTTCACGTCGTTGGTGATACAATAAGACCAAGATTCTTTGAACAGTATACTTATTTGTCTGGTGAAAAACAAGAACGGATTAACATTTACAATGAAATGGCATCAATATCGCGAACTTTGCAACCTGGTCAAGTGGCATGGATCAAAACAACAAAAAAAACTGCAAGTGCAAGATTCGATGTACTTTCCGGATGTCAGATCCAAGGACACATTGTTCTTCAAAACGACCACGGTGGCCAAAGTTTAATTCCCACAGAAACATTCGACAAATGCTTCAAGTGTGAAAATTTTTTGAAAGATTGGATGCATGTGAATTCCGAAACAAATTATTCGGATTTTATTGTGTTTTAGAGATAATTTTCGGGGTTTGATTTCTGAAAAATTTTTATCAAAAAAAAAAGAATACAAACTTTCAATCATGTAACACCCCTCTCACCGAATCATTTTTATATCCAAGTGCCCATTTTTTGTTCGATTGAAAGGAAATGGAAAATTGGTTAGTAGGTAAATGTAAAAACATTATTTGCAATAAATGTAATGAACAGAAAATTCATATTGTCCAATAAGTATTTTGAAATTCATGAAACAAATTCACTAAACATTAAATATATTAATTAATTTTTTAGAAATTGCTGTAATTTTATATTTTTAAAATATATTTTACTTGGTTGCAGAGAAATTACGTATGAATAAATTAAAATAAAATGAAATTCTTTTCGACTATTGATTTTATGTATATCTACTCATTGTAGAAAATTTCTCAAGTTTTTTTCAAGTTGGATGAAATTTTAGCGCATCACAAAAAATTATGAATGTTTTTTTCAACGCTGACAATATCATCATTACGCCAAATAGAAGCTTCTTTTAGACCAATACTCAGAATTAAGGTACCTATAATCATTCACGTTATTACTGAACGAAGAAATTTAGGGAAAAAAATAATTTAAAACTCGCTGAAAAAACAACAAATTTGCCCTAAAACAATAAAAGTATTGATCTGGAAATGAAAATTTCATTCCGTTGTGTTTGTTTTTTCTATTTTTTTTTTTACATGTTTAAAAACTGCAAATACTTAGGTAGGTAACCAAAAAAAACTAAGAACATTAAAAATGCAACAAATACTCGGTAGGTACCCTAAATACCTACATTATTATTTAGGGAGGCATCCCAACTCGAAGTGAAATTTTAAGCCCAAACAAACATAAATCGGAAGTACATCATACAAGATTTTCATATCCAGAATTTCAGGTAGGTTGAATTTTGGCGAATGTTTGGAATTTCAAAATTACTTTATCCATCCAGATCCTTATCATTTTGAAAAATATGAATATTTGATCAAATTCGCGAAAAAAAAAGAGGAAAATTTGACAAGTAAGTACATAAATGTATACCTTACCTATTTTTTTAGACGTCCCAAACAGGAATGGCCGGGATGGGCAAAATCAAGAAATTGGTGATTCGAATCAAAATCACGAATCATGCTTGGAAAAATGATCCATCGAATCATTTCAAATCACGAGTCATCACGAAGGAGTTGAGACGAATCATTTTTCGAATCACTATTTTTTACCTTGTAAAACATTGTATCAGCATTTTGTGAGATAATACGAGCAAGGTACCTACCATTGGTAAAACATACCTACTGCAAATTTATCTTTGACAAATCAAATGAAAAAACAAAAAACAACATTTTTATGGACATTTCTTAGCTTTTGGTAAATAATTTTGCTTGATTTAAAATACTTCGAATCATGAAGAAATTGATTCAAATCACAATCACAAAATCATGTTTGGAAAAATGATTCGAATCATGAAGCATTTGAATCGTGCCTATTCCTGTCCCAAATCGATTGGAAGCGGATAAAAGACGTTTCGGAGCTTTAAGAAATTTTTTGAATTTTTTCAGTGCTGAAGAGAAGCTTTAGGTATAAAAATGGTCCATGCAAACTTTAGCGCCCATCATTGTGGTTCATCAATATTGGGAACTCATTTGATCGATTAAAGAATAATTTTTCAAAATTAGCAACTTTTTGTTCAAATTTACATTTTTTGGTCTAAAATTAAATTTATCCTGGAAAGTCGTCAGCCAAAAAATATGAATTTGAGCTTAAAATTTCGAATTTTAGAAAATTCTGTTTTAATCGATCAAATACTTCAAAAATTTTGGTTATCCGCGATTATGGATGCTAAAGTTCATATGAACCATTTTTATGATCTTCACTCCAGCACTGGAAAATTCAAAAATTTTCTAGGGGCTCCAAAACTTTTCTAAACCACTTTCAACATATCCTTTCCATTTTTTCCCATTGATCATTATTGATTTCAAAAATTCGGCAAAATTTAAGTAATGAACTTCAGCACCTGAAATTTTAATTTTACTCATTTTTTAATTTTTTTATCATTTCTTGCAATAAAGCGATTTTAATTCTGAAAAGGAGGAGAGAAGGATTTCTCAAAAAATTTTACATCAAAGAAATATCACCCGAAACAGCTTGAGCTGATTTCGCCCAGTATTAATGTGTAAGAGTGATTATGGCCCTGTCCGAGATTATTGGGAAATAATCTTGGGCTATGGTGTGGTGGCAACCCTGCGAGCAAATAGTGGTTGATCGACTCGCGATTCAATCTGCGATCGATCGAATCAGTCCTTTCGAAATCTCCTCGACAGCTAGGTCAGGCTCAGCACGGTTTTAAGGCTCAGGTCTCGCGCGTGTTTCACCAAGTAGGCTAAAGCAGTTTGTCGAAATTGCAATTAATTCGTAGTCGCCTCCGAATTTGTAATTTCTCTTCCTGCGTACCCCGAAACCCCGCGCGGTCCACACGTTCAGCGTAATTCGATATCGCGAGTTAATTGTTCCGAATTAATACGCGGTAATTTAGACTAATCGTCCGCGATAATTACTTTGTATTTTTACGCCGCTTGTATTCTCTACTCGCGCCCAAATACATCATTATCGCGTACACCCGTTCAGAAACTTGTGTCCTTTATTTTACCCAAGCTGCGAGTCCGGCCTTCCGTCCGCGCAGCCCAGCCAGAAATATAGGTACACGATAATACGTCGCGCCAAATTCGGTTATTTACGCCGCTCATCTTGGTGCCGTCGTCGGTTCTCTCAGCGCCGCTCTGTGCTCGTCGTCAAAATCATCAGCCGAAGAGACACATCCGGACACATCGCTGGAACCGCCGCAACCACCAATATCACCCGGCAACCCCGAATTTGGGCTCCGTACGCGACAGTAAAGAAGGGCCGGGGGCAGCCCATCGGATCCACTGCCCGGAGCGTTCATTACCAAGCTCCCCGTGATCGTGCGAGATACGGCCGCGAGATATTCCCATCTTTACATATTGGCGCCCGAACCACGCGTGTCTTAATTTATGCCTGCAGATCGCAACTGCATAGGCCACTAAAAGCGGACAGCGGGGCCTTAATTGGCTAAAAACGGAACCCTTCGAAATTAGCTGTGCGACCAGCCAAATTTCACCCTTTGGTATGTACGTAAATAGCCTGAAAAGAAAAATATTAACGTAAAATCATCAAACGTGAATACTTTTCATATTTTTCCATCTATTTCTAACGTAAAAATTAAAATTTTCGATTTAATATGTCATAAAAATTCGAATTTCGATCTCTAAATTCGTAAAAAATCCAATTTTCGATCTCTAAATTCGTAAAAAATCTAATTTTCGATCTCTAAACTCGATTATTTATTCAAAATTCATCTCATTCAGTTCAAAAGAAAATATATTTACGTCATAAAAAATCGTAGATAAATTTTTGCCAATTTCGATATATTACATCTCAAAATTCTAATATTCAGAAAAATATCCATTTTCGATCAAAGATACTTTTTATTTTTCGGTTTAGCCCAACCTGATTAATTCTTCTTCCCTCTAAATCTGTAACAAAGCGCAAATGGTCAAGTAAAATTTCCCGATTCAGATCCAAGGTTGTACCATCTCATTAAAATTCAAATCCTTTTGAAACTCGATAACAAAAAACGATCCAAATCTAAAATCCAGGTACAATCCTACAAAGGCACCGCATATCATTAATATTATTTTTTCGAAAATCTGGTCCATTAAATATCAAAATTTGACATTTCGGCACACTTTCAATTCTTTATTTTAAATCTTATTCTTTAGAAAACAAAAATCAACTAGACATTCTGTCTGCATTTCGGCACATTATCTCATCCGGCCTATTATTTTCAAAACTTCTAAAAATCGATAAATCAAACATAACCTGTCACAAAACGTTTCGATTTCCGGACCAAACAATACACCTTACGATCACATTTTGGTACGCAAAAAATCACCCCATTATTTTCCAAAACGATTAAACAATCAACAAATTCCTGACCAATTCTTACATTTTCTAAACGTGTCAATCAAAACCAAAAAACCGTTTCGATATTCCGCTCCAAATTTCGCACTTTTGATCGCATCTTAACCTACTTTCATATCATTCACGACCTCATTAAAATTCAATTCTTTTGGAAACACAAAACCAACGGAAACAAGATACAAACGTTTTGACATTTCCCATTATTCTTTTCAAAAAAATATGTCAACTCAAAATCAATTAATTATCTAAATTCTCCAAAATCCTTTGTACTTTGTAAATCTAAAATATAACTTTTCGGACCATATAAAATCATCCCATTATTTTAAATTCACGAATCCCCTACTTGACGGCTATTACCAAAGACCCCTATAATCCCTTTTGCGCGAAAAACGTAACGGCCAACGAATCATCCAAGGTCAATTACGAAAAAATCTCGTCGCTTTCTCTTTTAATAACGCCGCCGATTCTTACAAAAAATCACTGGCGTCTTCACCCCATTGAATTAAAAGGAAACGACACAAATAAACGGTCGGCTGGAACCATTCAGCCAATTACTACCGGACCGAATTCCAACACATCGCATCAAGGGAAACTGGACTACGACAATACCGATTCATTTCAAACACAAGCTTACGCACCTTGTGAATAAACCTCGAACACGTCATCTCAGAAGCAGCCAACGGACGCAAATAGGCAGCAACGGAAGCCTACCCAAGCTACCTACTTCATCACGTAAACTGCTAATCTGAAAATTTTTTTCTCAATTACAGCGCTGCAATTACTAATAATTACAGCCTAGTAAACATTCCCCTGTCTACTTTCTCCTGTTTCTCCTTACTTTCCCTTTCTCTCCTCCTAAATACCTTGAAATACTGCAATCAATAATTTTGAAAATTGCGACAGTACGTGGTACAACGACAACTGCAATTTTCAGCGATTTTGATACGCAGTACTTCCCTCGACTTCCCCACTGAGACGGCACGAGCTATACGGCAACTTCAGTGTACCATCCCTTTACCCCTGCAAATATTTTCAATCCGCTGCGACAGTACGTGTAAAACGACGACTGCAGCTATTAATTCAATTTTTTATTTCAGCTTTTCGACCCCAGCTACCACAGCACGTGTACACGGCGACCGTAGCTTCAAAATTTTCTTCTTTTCAAATTTCCGCGACCTAGAAAATCAAAATTTAAATTAAAACATACATCAAAATTTTCGAAATCGGTTTAAAAATAGGATAACACCTGCCTACAAAATATAGCACGTCCACACGGCTGCTACTTCAAAATTCTCTTCTTTTCAAATTCCTTCGACCTAAAAAATTAAAATTCGATTAGATAACAACCAAAATTAATCAAATATCTAAATCACGAAATAAAAAATTGAAAATTCATAAATCCGCGACGCGCAAACCAAAAATGAATCCACCTGATTCACCTGTCACCCCGAGACACTCTACGAGAGCCTCAACTTCGATTTACAAAAGACCACCAACCACGCTTGCGGTACCCACGACTTCGAAAACGAAAAGGAACTTAAATTCAACTTTTGAAAAAGAGATGAATATTCCTAAAAATCCACCAATAGGATCGTTTGAAAATGCTCCACCTCCCTTCGAGGCAGGAATCCAAAATCTGAGTGCGGACGCCACCCCGCAAGTCTCTCCCATACTGGAAGACAATAATGCGTCGTGTGCAGATCCGACTCAAAACGATCTTTCTGTAATTACGAACCCGTTAGATAAGACTATCATACCCACCGAAAATGAACCCAGTGTTCAAAACTCGTTGACGAATTACGTACCTCAAGTGAACAGTGGCTTAGCTCCCTTCACCTACGAAAATCGTAATAATGGCGCCTTCCAGCTCCCTACTGTTAATGTACACCTCATTAACCCCATAACTAACCCACCTAACGAAACTCAAACTGAACATGTCGAATCTCAACCAACCATAACCGAGACTCAACAAAATACTGAAACTAAAACTCAACCCATAACTGAAACTACGTCTGAACCCCCCCTTGAAGGAACCGACTTACTCCAAATAAGGGAGGCAATAAGGACGACCCAAAATAACCAAAAAACTTACGAAAATTACATAAACTCGAAAATGAACGATGTCGAAGTAAAATTTGACGACATAAGAATAAAAAACGAGGTGGCAGAGAAGAAAGTCGAAGCTGTAATGGCACACGTGAACCATTTAGTACAATTTTCAAACGAGGCACGACCTGAATTAGACAAAATTCCCCAAATTGCGAACATTGTAAATAGACAAGCTGATAGACTCGAAGAAACGGCTGCTCACCTTTTGGAAAATCAAAACATAAATTCATACAAAATTCACAATTTACAAACTCGAGTCTCTCATATCGAAAATTATGGTCCGGTCCCAAGCCAAAATTCGGACATGAAAAATTTACCTCTAACCATTCGAGCACTTACTGATGGCGGTATCGTATTTAATTGGGACAACCGCCATCACCCTTTCGATTTCATTGACAAATTTGAAAAATATTTGAGAAACATAAAAATGAATGGGTACGCCAAATGCCATCTATTTCGAGGCTGTATACAAATTCCCAACAAGAAAATTTGGCTCGAAACCCAAGACAAAATTGAGTGCTACGAAACCCAACGTGAAAATTTTATAAAAGAATTTTGGAACAAACAAGCCCAAAGGCAAACTCTTGAACATTTTAGACTAAAAACGGTAGTCCAGACCAACAGTGATATTGCCAACCTGTGTATAAAATGGCACGACACCTTAAACAAAATTTATCTTTTGACCACAGAAAAAGAGGTAATATCTGAAATGCTAGAAAAATTACCCTACGAAATTCATTGCAAATTTTCAATTTCGGAACAAACTAACTTATCTGAATTTATGCAAAAAATGCAAGAAATTGCATTCTCAATCGATGGGGATGAAACTAGACTCAAGTTTACAAAATCTAAACAATCTAGATACCCCCAACAAACATCTACCGCAAAAAGGCCATATGAAACGAATACACGGCCTGGAAATAATGACAGAAATAAATTTCCTCAACAAAATCGTATCTATAGGATACCCAAGAAACAATATGAGGAAATGATGAAGAAAAAACAGAATGACAACTCGACTCCCAAAAATAATGACAACCCCAAATTTGATAAAAAACCCAAATCGACTTCGAACCCCGCACAACCTCCGCCACCCAAATCAGAGAATCCACCGGTCAATAAAATCGACGAGGAATTACACATCGCCGATACAAGCGACGACGAATACGTATTATACCAGGTGGACTCTGAATCAGCATCTGAAGGGGAGGGGTCGGGAAACGAAGAAGACTAGGTGGTAATGGGCAACCCCCTAGTCCCGCTATAAAGAAACCACCCCCTGATCTTCCGATACTCGATGAATACGAGCCCATAGGGGATGGATTCGCCCATTTTATCGGAACAATGAGAGCAAAAGACCGACTTAATCTACCCCCCTACCTAAAAGGACAAATTTCGATGTCGAATTTAATCCAAGCCTTGACTGATGCAAAGCTTACTAAAACAAAAGTACTACTTTGTATAGGTCAGCGCGAACTAAATTATATGAAAATTCCCTACGAAGCAATTCACAAAATGCTTCTCAAAATTCTAAATCGCATTTTCGAAATGGGCGCAACAAACATCATTTTACTTTTCCCCCTCCTAAAACCACGCAAACCTGATGACCGAAACGTCAGTCTGCGTAGATACATTCGATTCAGGCAAATATATGCAAAATTCACACAGGATAGACGCATCACATTTTGGCGACGCCCAGCAGAATTTTTTATAAAGCAAGAGGTATCGGAGACTTTTGCTGGAAAAATATTTCAAAGGCCCGCCGCAGATAAAAATCTGAATATGATTGCGGACAAATCAAAATTCGTTTTCGCAGAAAAAATTCAAACATACTTTATGTCCATTAAAACATATCCTGACATTTTGAAAATTTTAAAAGAAGATTTTGACGACCTAAATAAAACAAACCAAGAGATTGATATAAAGGGCCCAGTAAAACAAATATTCGATTCAAATTCAAAAGCTTTCGAAGAACTTATGAACCCCAACAATTTTTCGTTCAAGCCCGAAAAAATTTTACCCCCACCCAAATACGAAAGAATCAAAACATCTATAACAAAAATTCAGGAAAACCCACAGAAATTTAACCCAAATCATGACAATTCTCCCACCCCGGACATAAAATCAAAATTTTCGGACCCAAATAAGAAAATGCGACCATATCAAAAAATAAAAGCACCCCTAAATCACATCGAAAAAATCGACTCCGATCAAAATTTAAAAAAGGACCTCCAAAATGAAATTTCTGAAAAACCCACCTCTTCGGATGAAATCTTCCCTCCAATTTCGGACAAAACTTTCGATCTCTCGGACTCCTCCGACTCTGAAACAGAAAAAGAAGAAAACCAAAAATTAAACACCATTGATGCAATTGACAACGTAAATAAATTACAACATAAAATTGACCCTATGATAAAAAATCAAATAATTTCGGAAAAAACTGAAGATCCCACCTGTGCTATACCTTTATTGATCGAAACCAAAACATACGCGGCACAATTAGACACAGGTGCCCTCCCCAACGTCCTCTCTCACGGTACAATAGAATTATTGACTCGAAATTGTCCCGAATCGGTAAAATACATCCCTTTATCCCGACCTGTGAACTTGAAAGTCGCCGACTCACGAATCGTACGTACTATGACACATCTTGTACAAGTGACATTTCAATTCGGCGACATCGTAATGTCAATGCCTTTCTACGTAATTGATATAGCCTCCCCCCTCTTCATCATAGGGAGGCTATCTATGAAAATCTTGAAAATTGAAATGAATCAAGGCGAAAGCTACGCTCATTGTACGCCAAATGGGGCAGAATATCGCACCATTTTACCATTTTTAACCACAGATGAATATCAAGGCGTAGAAACATTTGCAATTGAGGTAGAAAAAGAGTTCGAGCATGAAAATGCCCAATTGTATTATACAAAGACTCATATCGCCAAATTCACACAACTAGACGATGACGAAAAAGATAACGGCCCTGAATTATTTTGCAAAAAATTACGAACTGATCTAATGGACGCCATACAAAAGGGATGGATCACCCAAAATGAGGCTGATGACGCCTACAATCAATTAATCTTATTTTCTGACTGCTTCAGTCGCTATCCTGGCAAATATACTGGCGACGAAGTACATTTCAAATTTATTGACGGAAACGGACATCGTGAAAAATGGAGAGGTGAAAAATACAAACCTTCTCGAAAATTAATGGTCCAAATTAAAAAAGCCATCAAAATAATGCTGGCACTCAAAATCATCCAACCTTCAAAATCACCTTATATAAATACAACTGCTCCCGTTGTGAAAAAGAATGGTGAAATACGTTTGTGTCTAAACGCAGACGAGCTGAATACCTGGCTGGAAAGACTCCTTACCGAGCCGCGTGAAATCGAGGGTATTATCCACGGCACAAATGCTAAGTGGTTTAGTACACTTGATTTTGTATGCGGATTTTGGCAACTGGTCTTAAGCGCCGAGTCAAGACAATACACTGCGTTTCAAATAGACGGTCAAGTCTATGAATTTCTCCGAATGCCCTATGGAATAAAAACGGCCTCGGCGGAATTCATAGAAATGATGAACAAAGTATTTCCCGATGACATCGAGGGCGTACAAACTTTTGTAGACGACCTACTTATCACGGCTGAAACATTCCAAGAAATGCTAGAAAGAATAAAGAAAGTACTTTTGAAAATTAGGGAAAATGGCCTGAAATTAAATCCCACAAAAACAAATTTATTCAAACAAGAAACTCAACATCTCGGCTATACTTTGGCAAAAAATGAAATTGGAAAACAATCAGAAAAAATTCAAAAATTCGAGGCCTTCAAACAAAAATACACCAAAAAAGGAATCTTTAAGCTTTCGGAAATCAAACACATTCAGACCCTCACAGGCTTAACTGGCCTTTATAGACGATTCATTCCAAATTATCAACAAATTTTGGCACCCATTTATAAATTAACCGAAAACAACGTTCCCTTTGTATGGGGCCCAGAACAACAAGAGGCCTTTAGACAGCTCGAAGCAGAATACAAAAAAGACTTTAAATTAACACCTCCGGATCCAAAATATGATGTATACTTAGACACCATGGTAACTGACGACGCAATGAACGGCGTATTATATCAGGTTATCAATGGTGCCGAAAATATACTCATGTTTACGAGTTACGCCTTTAGACCCCATCAAAAGAAGTACACGATCGTAGATAAAGAAATGCAGGCACTAGTAACAACTATACGAAAATTATCTTTTTGGCTTCATGGACAAAAAATTCACATTCGATCAAATTTGAAACCTGTAGTCCATAAATTCGAGACCCTAATGCATACACACCGTAAGGCGGCAGGCTGGATCACCGAATTAAATGGCTACGACCTTACTTACGACCTAAAATCCAAAAAATCACTTTATAAAATTTCGGCCCCCGAATTAACCCTTTGTGCAATCGAGGCCCCCTTAGAGGCCCTAGTCCACCACATCGACTGTACCCAAATTCAACCCTACGCTGTCGAATTTTCGGAATGCTCAATAAAAGACCTATTTTACTATTTAGAAGAAATCCATACTTTTCAAAAAGAAGACCCTGCATGCAAGAAAATCACAGAACTTTTGGAAAAAGACCCTCAAAACGTAAACAAAATTATAAAACGACAGCTTGCTTGTGGCAAAAAATACAAAATTGAACAAAACGATCGAAAACAAAATATCCTATTAAGAACCTATGAGGACGGCAGTGCAGTACCTGTATTGCCAAAGGACCTCTTTTATGACGTCGTAGATTATCTCCATGACGCGTATGGACATGTAGGTCCAGGCAAACTTGAATTAATTTTCAAACGCCTGTACTACTATCCAAATGCAATGAAATATATACGCGAAATTTCCAACGCTTGCATAATATGCAAGGTAAATAAAAACTACGCCATGAAAAAGGTCCTAGAATATGCCCAAATTGAAGCCTACTCCATCGGCGAAGTAATATCAGTCGACCTCTACGGCCCAATTACCAATCCCATAGATGAACCTAGAAATTTAATCGTAGCTAGGGACGTATTTACTGGACGATGCTGGATTGAGCCCCTTGAGGACCCTAACGACTATTACGTCACAAAAAAGATGAAATTTATCATCAAAGACATCCAGAAACACAACGTAAAAATCAGAAAAGTCATAAGTGACAACGGTTCAGTTTTCACATCAAAAGCTTGGGCTGCTCTTTTGGACTCCTTCGGCATAGTGAGGGGCCTTACCTCCAGTTTTAATCCCATGTCCAGCTTGGTCGAAAGAACGATGCGAATTATTGGTGATAAGCTGAGGATAAAGCTCAACACGTACCGAGATACTCAAAAAACTCATTGGGGATGGGACGAATTCGTTAGAGACATCCAAAACGAAATAAATAATACCCCCAATAAATATCAAATTAAGCCCAACGAAGCCTGGGGAATAACAGACAACATCTCAGAAAAAATCCCCACCAAAGAAGCCCCCACCAACTTTCGATACGAACTCAAAAAGCTTCAAGAGAATCAGGCTAAAAATGAACCAAATTGACGACCTCCGAAAGTTTGTTATCCAAACAACTTCCTCCGGATAAAATAATGACCGATGAAAATGGCTATGCAACCATCACCGCAGATGGAGCCTGCTCCAGAAACGGTGACACGGATGCAATAGCCGGAATCGGAATTTGTTTTCACCCAGAGAGTGAAGAAAATGTAAGTGAAAGAATTCAAATTCAAAATTACCCAATCTCAAACAATTTGGCCGAATTACAAGCCATTAAAGTAGCTATGCAAATAGCTCGCTTTAATGAGCTCAAAAAGTAAAAATTGCTTCCGATTCAAAATATGCAGTAAATGCAATAAATGTGTACAGTAAAAATTGGGAAACTAATGGATACAAAAATGCAAAAAAGAAACCTGTACACCATAAAGACCTTTTCGAAGAAATTATAAAAATGGGTACTGAATTTGAGTCCTTTCAATTATACCATGTGAAAGCTAGAAAGCTTGATCATGCGAACATAATTGCGGATAAATTAGCCAAAAAGGCCGTCTACACATGCGAATTAAAAAATCAAAAAATAGAAAAATGACGCATAGAGAGGCCATAGAGGCTTATATCCGCGAACGACGCAGAATTCAAAGAATTCAAGACGAATATTCTTTCAATAAAACTCACGGCGACCCCACCCCCCTCAATCCTGGCGACATGGTCATGGTCACAGAACACCAAAATCAAAGAAATATTGACCATTCATCAAAATTATTCCCCAAAAAACATGGACCCTTCATCATAAAACATCGCGTCACTCCAAACACCTATCTTGTTGCTCGACTTGAAGACATCGAAATGGAAGACCTCAAAAAGCATACTGTAAACATTCGGCAACTCACCCTCTTTTTGACCAAAGAACAAATTGATTTTTGAATAATGAAGCTACCCAGAAATCAAAATAACAACATAAAACGGTTAGAGAAAAAATCAAAGAATTTTTGGAAAAACGATGCGATATTGAAAACGACCTTAACATAAAAGAACTCAAAAAACAACAATTACAGTATCCGATGACGTCATTAAAAGCAAGCGGCCGCACAACGAGCGGAACGGCTTGCAAAGCGGGCAAAAGAACAGGAAAATTTCCTACCTAACCCCCTGACGAACGTTCAAAAAATAGGAAGAAATTCGACCAACTGCAACCGAAATTAAAAAAGACTAAAAAACCGACGACCTCGCCAAACTAGAGGAGACAATAGACAAGGCCGCCGCCACCAATAAACGAAAGTCTGAGATTAAGGATAAAGCGAAAAATACATTGAAAAACGTGACAAAAAGCCAGTTCTAGGAAACGACAATAACCTTCCCCGTCGTAAACGAGGAAGACCCAAAAAACTACCACTGGCTCTGGCAATGCTAAAATACATAAACAATGACGAGAAAGAATACATTGCGAGAGCCTACGAAACTGACTAGTCCGACTAAACGATCCTTTGAACACCATATCTAACTACAATAAACCTGTCAATATCCAAAATCTTCAACACAATAACCGAACCGAACTAGCGCCAGTCCCACCCCCCTTAGATAACCAACAAACGAAACCAGATCCATCCAAAATCACGAAAGCCAATCTGTTCTTTTTGTAACTCCGTATGAGCAAGTTCTCGACTTCTCCTTCCCGTAAAATCGCGCATTTGCAACCATTTCAATTTCAGACCGTATTATTTTTTCGTTTTTACATCTTAATTACCTCCTCGATCTCGACAATTAACTACTATCGCGAATCAACTGATCGTATGTTAATCTTATGCATATTTTTTCGATTTATCTTCCATCTCGTTAACATTCTCGCTAAGATTTCAACAATTGACCACCATCTCACCGATCTCGCCAATTCCAATTTACTCGTTTCTATTTCGTCGACGTCGTATATATTGTAAGTACCATTCAGAAATACCTAACTGATTTTTCGCGATTTTTCCCCTTATTTTTTTTTATTATTTACCATTATTATTGCTTGAATAGTGCAACCGGCTAGATGGACAAAAACCATCCCAAAATAATCATAAAAATAAAAACTTTTTGGCTACTTAAATTTTTAAATTCTTTGGCAAGTGACAAAACCATTTCGAAAAACATCTGCAAACCATGCAGAATAAAAATTCCGCGTCTTATTACGACAGGAAAACCACCGTCGCGCAAACAGAAAACAAGAAGTGCTCGATGCAACAGTACGTGCAAACGACAACCGCATTGAGCAATTCTACATTTTCACGCGACGTCAAAATTTTTAGAAAAATTTGTAAACATAATTGTGAAATCAGGTACTGCAACAGTACGTACACACGACGACCTCAGTAAATGGTTCCACAATTACAAAAAAAAAATGAAATGAAAAATGAATTTCAAATTCCAAAAATATCAAAATTTAACAACTTCGAAACCTGAAAAATCTACAAAAAATTCAATAAATTTTCTCTTGACCACGACAGTACGTGTACAACGACGACTGTGAACACGAGAAAATGAGACTAAAAAACGAGCCGGCGACATCATTCAAGCAATACACTAAAAAAACCTCCCATGCTTACAATAAAATCAATTCATAGGCGGTAATAAATGGCGATCGTACACATTGTTCATTGATTATTAACATCAAAACGAAAATTTATCACGCGAAATTCAAAAATAGAGAGAGAAAAGAAGAAAAATCACCCTCACGAAAATAAAAAATCAAACATTCGAACCATTATCAAAAAATCAATCAAAATTTTTTTTTTTTTTTACACTTTGATAATTCGACGACATCTAAATCAAAAATTTTGGTAAAAAATTGGAAATTCCATCATTCAAAATTTTCTCTCTCACTCTTCAAAATTAATTCGATGTAACACCACGATCACACGAAACCAACCGTGATCAAACAAAATTATTCAAATGAAAATTCGGACAAATTTAAACATCACATAAATCAATGATATCGATTCCAACCAAACCACATATTCACCCTCTATGAATTGCATAAAATAACACGACGCCATAATCAAAAATCTGATTGCTACATGGAAATCATCACCACACCGGCAGAAAATAATTCCACGCACCAATCAGATGTACCATTCTTAACCCTTTAACCCCTGGGACCGCACAAATGCTCATTGCCAATTCACAAATTGCTAATACACGCCGTAAAAAATCCATACTCGAACACTCAGCGCACACTGATACCTTCCAACGCAGACAAAAAATCCAACAACTCAAGAAAATACACGAAAATCAAAAATAGATTTGGAATACATACACCGTTGAAATTATTACCCACATATACATTCGTTCAAACCCGACGTCAAGATAAAAACCAATACGACGCCATCAAAATTCAAAATCTTCAGATATCTCTTGAATCCAAAAATAAACCATTTATCAGAAAAGAAATCGAAACCGACGACTTGGAAAATACCACCCGCTGAGTGTAACGAGAATAATCTGCACACAACTCCAACGCTACGTACCACTCCTCCCCGCTCACTCCTTAAAAACGTTCATACGTAACCGGTGAATTGAATAAAACGACGTACGAAAATAAAACCTGATAAAAACTATATAGAAATACACGTATCGCCATATCCAAAATTTTTCTATTTCAAATTTCACTCTCTGTTTTGATTTTATTCTCTCTCTCTTCTTTTATTTCATCTCTCTCTCTCTCTCTTTCTCCCTTTCTCTCTCTTCTCATTTCTTTTCTTCGACTTCCCGTCGTCTCTACCGTTTCACAATTTGCAACGTTCCCCCCACCGCAACCACTTCCACATCTAGCAACGACTACGCTACACTCACACACACAAGTTCGACAACATAAACACGTCGCATCTACCCCAATTCACCGGCCACGCGAACGACCTTCACAAAAATGCACCGCCTGACCGATTAACCCACTACGCTTCATTATCAATGAAACGCCGCAACCATTCAAAAAACGCTCTATCTTATCTGAACCGATGCGACAGTTCTAAGAATACCAACGACCGTCTAATCGCTCTATTTCACTTTCGCTTCTTTTTTTTTCTTTTTCCTTTCATTCATCCAAACACCCTCGTTCATTGACCCATCTTTCGTTCATTTAAAAAATACGTACCTAAATTTATATTTCATGACCAATAAATTATTAAAAATACACTGCGTATGACAAAATCACATCATCTTTCGATCTCAAAAATAATACGCTACATTAACGAATAAAATACAATTACATTTTCTCTTTCTATCTCAAAATTATTTCAAAATACCATCTTTTAGATTTCAAAAAATAGATCAATGCCGCAAAAACTTCATAATATCTATAAAAACTATCATTTCGATCATCAAAATTAAAAAAAAAATGCAACATACGCTACAATTTCGATTACAAAAAATAATCCCCTTTCCAAAAATTAATTAATACCTCTAAATTCAAATTCCAACCACAAAATTCTAGCGAAGTACAAATGGGGCAGAATTTCAACTAAAACTTAGGAACCCCTACCCTTTCCTTTTCTTTAAGACTAAAACATGACGTACAAAATTTCTACCAATCAAAATGCTATTTCTAAAAAATTCTCACGACCTATTAAAAATCAAAAAATTTTTTCACTATTTTTCTCAAAATTGACAGCTACAGCATATGGGGCAGGATTATCAAAATTTTACCACATTAGCACCACTTTCGACCTGTCGGCGATCCCTTTCGGCCGTTCCGAGGGTCAGCAGACCGCAAAATTTACCCAAAAAACTAAATAGCCGCACCGGAATACCCGGATCAAAATTTATTATCATAAAAATCAAAATTTCACTAATCTTACTCAAAAATCGACAGCTACTGCATGAGGCAGGAGCATCAAAATTTTATCAAGCCAACACCACTTTCGACCCGTCGGCGATCCCTTTCGGCCATTCCGAGGGTCAGTAGACCGCAAAATTTAACCAAAAACCCTGCATAAGCCGCACCGGAATATCCGGATCAAAATTTACTACCATAAGAACTCTTTCTTTTTTCCCCTTTCTTTCAAAAAATCGATATCCCACGACATATGGGGCAGAAATTTTCCACTCAACTAAATACTTAATGGCACATATGGGGCAGGGATTAAAATTCCAGTCAAAATTCCAGAATTTTCAACAAATAATACCTTCCTACGACCTCTAAATTTTGTTGACTCGTAGAAGAAAATGATCACTTTTCACGTCTATAAAACAAAACGAGCAAAAACACTTACCTTATTCATATCAGGATCCAAATCAGAAAAACTCCATATCCTTTTTGGCACAAATTCTGCTTACTAATAATACATATGTCGCATCAACTAACCAATAATCTGCTTCCATGTCTGTAACAAAAAATTTAACACACTCTTGTAAATTTTTAACAAAAATTAACAAATTTTGGCCATAAATAACATCCTAAATTAAATAAATATTTGGTAATTGCCATTCTTTAACCCCTTTCTTTTTTCTTTTTCTCTCCCCGTTCAAATAAACAGCGATATGTCTGACAAAGATTACGTTCCATCGGACAGTGAATACGAGACATATTCGGAACATACCTACACCAACCCGAATACCCCGATCACAATCCCGTCAGACGATGAAGATTTGATCGAAAATAACCAACTGATGTCGCCTATAATAATTTCGGACCACGAACAGACACCTCCGCCCCAAAGACGGCAAACAAGAGCTAGCAGGCGTCCCAGGGGTAGACCCCCCGGTCCCCCGAAGGCATTTCCCACCCTGTGCAAGTGTCGGACAAAATGTGAATGTCCGAAATTCCCATCGCACTATTCAGGGTGGGAATGCAAGTTTAATAACAAGCGACGCCCTAAAAATTCTCCTGTTTCAAAACAGATTATGGCAGATACGAAGAACATAATATGCTCCGGCTGCCGCAGCCTGCTCGGAATCGCCTCTCCATATGCTACGAACGAAGTGCCGGCCAAGGGGCCATACATCGCAACAAAGTGTGGACATTTGTTCCACACGGAATGCATAATGTTGGCCCCACACATTGCCGATGGTCACGTGCAATGCACGTACGCGGGCTGCGGCAGGCCAGTGCGCATCGAAGAGCTCCTCCCGCTGCGGCCAATAGTAGTCGATCAACATCTCCAGCTGACCGCCCGGCAAGCTAACGAGACCATAAGTGCAATGGAGGCGCAGCGCCGGGCGGAAATAAAAGTTTATCATCTAAACAACAAAGTAAAAGCGCTGGAGATGGAGCTCCAAAACCTTCGGACCCAGCGCTACGACGATCTCGACGATATAATCGTGGAACCGCTGGATCAGAGGCTGCAGCGGGAAGGAATCGACTTCCTGCCGGACCCGGAGCCAATGGACCATCAAAACGAACCTCAACCGGGACCTTCACATCGGATCACGCCGCCGCCTCCGCCGCCGCCTCAGGAGAATCCACCGGTGTGTAATTTATTTACGATAAATTTGAACCCGGTGGATTTCCTAATAAACCAAACACTGGAATCCGAGGAAGGTGCTATGGCCGAGAACAGTGAAGATGCGGGGGTGGAAATACCCCCCGCCCAGGATCTACCCCAGGCCATGGCACCAACCAACGGCGAAGCAATAATATACGGAGACTTCCAGTTTACCCGTCTCCACCCCCTCGCCTTCACGGTGAGGGAGCTTCGACCTCCGAAATTCCCAGCGACGCCGTACGCCATCTTCAGAGGGGACTTTTGGATTTGTGGAGACGGGTACCCGAGGCTGGCGGCACGGATAGCTACAGAAAAGAAATCGTACCGAAATCGACTAGTTCCGGGGATCTTTCATCCACCACAACTAACTTTCGTGGACTTCCTATCGAAAATCGAGACGATGAAGCGCACCCCCCGACAGGTCATGTTGTCCTGCTCGGGGGACATCCATCAGGCCTGGAATCTCCCATGGGTCATCGGGAAATACAAGCAAGTGGCCGAGACCTTACGAGATAAAGGAACCCAGCTCCTGGTCATGTTTCCCCCCATTCCACTGGATCCAATGGAGGGGGAACAAGAACCAATTTGCGACACCTTCAACCGGGAAGTGTTGATCGACCCCGAGGTCCGAGGCCTCGAGGTCCAGATCGCCTTCCCGGTTTACGCAGAAAACCTGGGGGCCAGAAAACAGATAGCTGGCGAGATTACTCACACCATAAAATCAGCGTTTCCACTTCTCGCCTTCCTGGATCTAATCATCGCCCACAAGTAAGATCAGTTTACTCTCAATTTAATTAAATATTAAGTCCTGGTATCACACCCACATAAACTGGTACGTATTACAAAATCAAAGAACCAAAAACCACTTTTCCACCATAACCTCATGGCTTGAAAACTAACAAATTTCAAGAAAAATATAAAAATAAAAATCGTAAAAAACTTAAAAATCAAAAAAAAATACTTGCAACAGTGAGCGTGAACCATAAAACCAAAATCAAAAAAAAAAAATCGAAAAATAAAAAATTGTCAAAAAATATATCAGTAACAGAGTGTGTGATTCAAAAATAAAGAAATTTGCGAATTTTCAGTCGACCAAAACAATAGCCATACCCAAACCCAAAAACGATACTCTTTCGAAATTTCGACGACCTCAAAAATTCAAAAAAAAAAAAATACAAAAAAAAAAAGAAGAGAGAATCGAAAAATCTGGAATGACAAGACATAAAATATTCTATTATATACAATATTAATTTTACCTGCTAACCTGTTCACAGTCCACCACGCCAATAATTTAATCGTCGAGATACGTTTGATGTTTTCTCCGCTGCCAAAAATGGAACTCGATACCGCCCGGCGACACCTGAAAGCATCAAAACATCGTTAATATTATCATCATTCTCGTCGATACCTACCAAGACTGTCATACTTACCGATTATGTAAAACTCTTCCCGATCTGTGATACCTATATTTGTAAATAATGTGCATTTTTATATTTTTATACTGTATATTTTTTGTATCGACCCCTGTACATATGTCAATTATTTCAAAATTCCCCAAAATATTTTGTCTTTTTAAATTTTCACGTCGCAGGAAGAGAACACCTATGATTAAAAAACCCAAAATCCCATTTTTTTTTTTTTGTTATTTTCATACCCAAATTTCACATCTAAAAATTTACCCAACCTGTTTATTCTTATTTACCGACAAAAAACATTGAATTTTATTTTTGAAACCCAACCCAAAACCAAAACAACAAATCAGACTTATTATATAGATTTAAAACCTCCCCTCCAAATGTCAAAACAATAATTCATCATGTTTAAATAATTCACCACAAACCAATTACCCCAATATTTTATATTCATATTTCTTTTTATACTTATTTCTTGTCATTATTTTTACCCATGCATGTTTATATTTAAGTATGAATCTCATTGTCTGCGTTTTCCACGACGTCCACAAAAAAAATTTACCACCTAGACATCAGTCTACTCGGACACATAAACGCATCACAAAAATACTGCGCTGATAACGGGCCAACCTGCCTACGAAAATAACCAAAGCGCATCGCACACTTTAATGTGCAAATTATTTTATTTTTCTCATTATCATTTCTTTACATTTTTGCCATGTTATACCATAAGATATTATTTTTTCATTTCTATTTCTTGCCAATGTATAAATATTTCCATAAACTTAAGCTAGACCGCATAAACTCCCCCATTATTTTTATAATGTCCCTTTTGTAATTTGCAAATTCGGATGCGACTCGTAACTGCCTATTAACGCGCCGCACAAAAAAGCAGTTTTGCAAAGCAAGAGCCTGACCGAAAATTGTCAAAATTATTTTCAACGCATTTCGAAATAACAAAAAGGACAACCACTATAAAAATGAAAAAGATCACCTAAAACAAATCTACGACATCAAAATTCCAATTTTTCTCACCCACAGCTGCGTCTGTGTTCAAAATTTAATCAAAAAAGCTCATTTCTTTCGGTTCAGCAAAATTTCAAAGTTCAGATCAAAATCTCAAAATTTAGACTAAAATATCAAATTAAACAGTCATCTAGAGCTCGCAGTGCTTTCGATCACTGTCAAAAATTCAAAATTAAAGCCAGACCTACTTCGAATACAACTTAACACTGGTACTTTCAGGTTACCACCACCCATAGCCAAGTTCGATGGGGCAGGGACCATGATACACTCTAAGAACTGAAAGTTTGACCTCGAATTTGGGGTTCGAACTCGACTCTGGGGTGTGAGCTACCCCCTCCCCCTCATCAAGTCCGATGGGGCATATGTAAGAGTGATTATGGCCCTGTCCGAGATTATTGGGAAATAATCTTGGGCTATGGTGTGGTGGCAACCCTGCGAGCAAATAGTGGTTGATCGACTCGCGATTCAATCTGCGATCGATCGAATCAGTCCTTTCGAAATCTCCTCGACAGCTAGGTCAGGCTCAGCACGGTTTTAAGGCTCAGGTCTCGCGCGTGTTTCACCAAGTAGGCTAAAGCAGTTTGTCGAAATTGCAATTAATTCGTAGTCGCCTCCGAATTTGTAATTTCTCTTCCTGCGTACCCCGAAACCCCGCGCGGTCCACACGTTCAGCGTAATTCGATATCGCGAGTTAATTGTTCCGAATTAATACGCGGTAATTTAGACTAATCGTCCGCGATAATTACTTTGTATTTTTACGCCGCTTGTATTCTCTACTCGCGCCCAAATACATCATTATCGCGTACACCCGTTCAGAAACTTGTGTCCTTTATTTTACCCAAGCTGCGAGTCCGGCCTTCCGTCCGCGCAGCCCAGCCAGAAATATAGGTACACGATAATACGTCGCGCCAAATTCGGTTATTTACGCCGCTCATCTTGGTGCCGTCGTCGGTTCTCTCAGCGCCGCTCTGTGCTCGTCGTCAAAATCATCAGCCGAAGAGACACATCCGGACACATCGCTGGAACCGCCGCAACCACCAATATCACCCGGCAACCCCGAATTTGGGCTCCGTACGCGACAGTAAAGAAGGGCCGGGGGCAGCCCATCGGATCCACTGCCCGGAGCGTTCATTACCAAGCTCCCCGTGATCGTGCGAGATACGGCCGCGAGATATTCCCATCTTTACAAATGATTTTTGGAAAACGTCTGCAATCAATTATACAAAATTTAAAACAAACTTTAATGAAGATGATAAATGAAAAATAAGTTCACAGAAGTATCGGATTATTAAAATTTTGAAATAAAAGTTGAGGTAGGTACTTGACTAACTCCGAATTGAAAAAAATAAATGTGAAAAATTGATGAAAAAAAAAAATTTCGGAATAAATGAAATAAAACCATGAAACAATATCATAAAAACACGAATGATAGAAAAAACAACTAAAAACTGACAACTAGGAACACGAGCATAAAAATAAACTGAGCATCGCAATCATTATACTAAAATAATTTAAGCGCAGTTGAGAGGTAGGTAGGTTGAAAATCTTTAAAAACATAATATTTTCCTGATAGAATCTCTGACTACAAAATTAAAACTTGAACTGGAAATCAATTACTCATCTCCTTTTATCCAAATCATTCATCTGGCCTCGGTCTTATTTCCACAACTTCACTTTCAACCACTCGAGAGCTACGAGTGCTCAACGTAATAAACGAGAATGGTCTGGTACTTCTGAACGTAGCACGCACAGTTCCGAATCCAAAAATAAAAAATATAAATGTACCCTGCGTCGCCAACAAAAACTGTCCAACTTCATTGAGGACACTGATGATAGACGCATGGTCGAGGTCGAATATTATAGCAATAATCACCATGATACAAAATATCATCCCATGAATCCCCATTAAATAAGCTATTTTGGTAAAAATCAGCAAATAATCTAATTCCGATGCACCTTGAGTACGTTTCGTATCCCTTCTTCGTGAAGCACATTGCTCCTTAATGCTTCGTCTATTTTTAGCCAGACGAATGAAATTACATCCTTGCAAAGCCACCACTGGAATCAGTATCAGATAGCCTACCAAGTAAAGGAAAAATAAGATCATATGCAGAAGCCTCGCCAAATCTGATAAATATTCGGTAGTGCCGGCATAGTAAAGATTGTCAAATCGTGGACAAACAGCAGATTTATCTTCATCAGTTAAAGAGAAATAAAAGGCGCATAAAAGTATGATCGGTATGATCCAACCGATCAATCCATAAATACGATATTGCTTCAACTTTAAATCGTATTTTCTGAATTTTGATGTCGCCGAAATAATGTACCAATATTCGTAGGAAATTATCATCGACCATAGAGCATGGCATAGGTAAGTATAGAACATTATGTAAGTTCTGACAAACAATCGACCGGATATCAAGGGATTGAAAATTTGATATAAATATACCAAGAGTGTGGCCATACAATAGGAGTACAATATCAATTTTGGTAAACTGCTAAAATATTTTTTGTTCGTCTTCATGATTATAAATACTGAAAGAAGAACTGTAGAAATGTACTTCGCATATTTGACAAATTCGCGTATGCTTCGCATTACGAAACTTATTTTATTTTGTAAAGAACATAACAATATGCCTCGGACATCTGTCGCATTGATGTAATCCGAATCGAATGCTCTACCATCGCCGATGATTACTTTATTTCCATCGTAAATGAAATCTACTTTTTCGACAAAGAATTCATTTTCAATGCAAGGAAAATTACCAGTGTCCATATAAATGCACGTGTTAGTTGAGGGTTTCATTGAACAAAATTTCTTCCCGGTGCAATCGAATTCTTCGGGCAAAGGAAGGAACGCTTCGGTGTTACTTTTCTTCAAAAACTCGACAGTTTCGGTCGCATTTGATAGGCAAGTCTCAAACGATGAATTTTTCAAGGTAGATGGTAAATACCTCAATGGTAGAATTTTTCGATCTAAGCCTTGAATATTTGAAATTCGCTGATTTGTATTGTTATCTACGTGTGTTTTTTCTCGTACTGCTATATTTATTTCAGATATGAATGATGAATTATGCCTAGAATCGATACTGTGAAAAGCACGCAGGGTCCAGAATTTTAGGCGTCCTGAATCCAGATTCTTTTGGTTGCACTTGGCACAGTAGTAGTTCCAATACGTAACGTTTTCCAATTCATCTGTAACTGGTCTGAATAAAAAGATATCGGTGAATAAATCCACGTCGGTGAAGTTTTCGCATTTTTTCTTCAATTCGCCATCTGTGCTGTTCGTTGGGCATTTATCTATGATGGTGATGTTAATGATGCAGAAATTTTCGGCGCAGTTTTCCACCAGCACGGGTTTGCAAGCTGATGGCTGATTTTCATCGCAGTGGGAAGATGTGATTGCGATGACGATCAGAATTAATAAGGTGGTCGATTTTTTACTCTCGAATAAGGCCATTTTTGAGGATTTTGGAGGTATAGATTATGTAGGATGGTTGATCAGCATTCGATCCAGAGTGTTGTTCAGAGTATTCTTTAAAATCTGTTTAAAAAAAGGAAAAAATTAATTCGTGTCGAGAAAATTTCAAAGTTTTTTTCTCATTATGTACTAAAATTTTGAATAATTTGGAATCGGATAATTGTGGATGGATTCGCGCATTAATTTATTTTCCAAAATACAAAATCAGACATGCAGCTCGTAAGGTGGCAGGGAAGAATTTCCACCTCGACTCACCAGTTTCTTTATTTTAAACAAAGGAAAAACTAAGTAATAGAGGGAGATATCTCAACTTGAAGAAAAAAATGTTAATTTCAAAAAAAAAATTAGGTAATCGAAAATAAACCACAAAAGGCCTCCCGTTCATCCTTTTTTCTTCCTCAACAATTACAACCTACATATAGATCCTATGTAAATTTGACTTGAAAATTTTATTTTTAACGAAATGCTACCAGTTAAAATTCGATGATAACGAGCTTACGTAAAATTACATAAATCGATACGTTAATCATCAATTTAGTTTCTTTAAAATGTTTTTAATGATAAATGTAAAAAACTAAAATATGAATCAATGCGCCTAATCAGTAGATACGAGTACGTCGCGTCGGTATAAGTAACTGACGCGGATCGATGAGATGTTGGGTAATTTACAATAAATTTTATTGGTTATTTTTAAGATAAATGAGAAGTTTAAGACATAGGTATAGATACCTATAATTTTTTCCAATTCCAAGAAAATGATCTGTCGATTCTCTAGAATTTAAATCAGTGGCGTACCGTCTGCGTCTGGGTAAGCGAAGTCATAAAATAGAATTGAAATAATAATATATTGTAACTTCGAACAAACGGAGCTATTTTCTGAAAATTTTTTCACTTCACTTTGCAGAAAGGTCCCTTCAATGACATAAATTTTTTTACATTTCTCAAAATGACTTGTTTACGTCTCTTAATTCCCTCTTGACCACTTTTTCGTCGATTGCACAGAAATCAAAAAAACGTACAGCAAATTGTCCAATGATGAAATTTTTTCAGATTTTTTTTCTCAAATTTTTATTTTCCTGGCATCAATAAAGAGTTGAATAATCATACGCAAAATAAATAAAATATAAAATATTGAAACTTTTCGGTCCAACCAGTGCTACGAATTAAAGAAATCATTGTGTAGGTATATTCAGTAGGTAACTCTTCTTTGATGACATGAAAATAAAAATCTTTCATTTTTGTGCCTATTTAATGAATTTCTCAACCTAATCTCATGGCACGCCATTGATTTCAATGAAGATGTGAGTAGAAAAAAGCAAATGTTGCCTGACAAAATTTACCGAAATGCCTTATCAATTCCAAAGCTATTAGAATTTATGATCAAAAGAGGAAAAAATACTTGGGTATTCGGTTAATTTTTTTTATGTTTTAACTATTTTTTTTCTGCAAATTTTGCTCTCACGCTTCAATTTTTCAGAATTACATGATGAGAGTTCAGCAAGTTACACGAGTGTCGCGTCGGTAGGTACGATTTCTTTTTTAATATTTTCAATTTTCATTTTACACGTACAACTTTGAAGACTAGTGAAATGAATTATATTCTTGCCTCGGGTATTCAATGTGGTAAATAAAATTATTCCAGAACTAATATTTTTACTAAGTAATTTTTTCGGAGGCTTCATTCAACCAAATCAGAAATAAAAATTGGAAGTTTTTTCATTTAAAACCAATTTTCATCATAATTATCAAACAAAATATTTCGCAATAAGTACATACCTAATTACAAATTACATACTTTGGTACCTATTTAAAAATCGGGAAATACTCAAACTCACCTTCACTCAAATTTTCACTACACGAAAAAAAAAACCGTAAGTATCAATGTAATCTGCTAAAAACATGTTATTCGCAACACTTCATGTCAAAATCTACTTCTACGTTTAAAGGTGTAATGTAAAGGAATCATTAGTTTGCCGGTATGAGTAGGTAGGTATCCAACCATACCTAATGGAAATGATTTTTTGATAAAAACAAGCACACTTAAAACACACCCATTTTCATGTAGCACGAAGTTTCGAATGTTTTAATCAGCACGTTCGATGATAGAATTCCCATTGATACGTAGACATATGTAATAGATTAACGAAATACAGTACTTAGCTGATAATGAAAATTTCAGAAGTGCACCGAAAAAACTTTCGAGATATCTGCATTCGCGTGAAACAATTTCGATAATAAGCATTTCGAAAAAACCCCAATGCAACGTACGAATTCAGAATGAGAGGTAATTATCAGGTACTTGGGTGGGTATACGATTTACTGATTGAAGGCGAAATGTACTTAGTTGATTAAATTTGAATTACTTATCTAAGTACGTGTAAATCTATACCTAGATATTTATACAAATTGTATTAGGAAATAACCTACGCATACAGGGTGAACAATGATCTGAAGTGACATCATAGGCGGAGATGGATCATGACTTTTTTGGGGGGGAGGGGGTGAGCCTCACTTAAAAATGAATGAAACAAAACAAAAATGATGTTTTCGACCCCCCCCCCCTCCTCTAAAAAAGTTTCAATTTGTTTTTGGAAATAAAACTATGCTAAAAATCTGGAGGCATGAAAAGAAAAAATTTACCAACTAAAATTATTTTAAAAAGAGATTGCCTGTTAAAATTCGTTCAAAAAACTATTCCTTAATGACCACCTCTCTTTCCAAAAGCTTGAAAATTTTTTGAAATTCTAGGAGTACAGATTTTTCTCGCCACAAAATATTTAATTATCTGAATGAAAAAGAAAGAGAGGTCAAATACTATCATTTTGAAAAATAATCGTGCAGGTATTTAAAATAATCAAGCCCGAGCGAAGCGAGGGCGAAAATTTTTAGAAAAAAAAAAACATCCAAAAACTGAAATTTATCATTTTCCAATTTCACTATTCTAGTACCTACCTATTAAAAAAGAGATGAAATTTTCAACCCTTATTTTTTATTATTTATCCGTAAGATTTTACTTACCTACCCGAGCGAAGTGAGGGCAAAGATTTGAAAAATTGCAGATTTTTATATAAAAAATAATTCTGTTTATAATGATTTTTTCAATGAAAAATTCTATTATTTTGGTGCAAAAATTCTGTCTTTCTCGAAATTATTTTACTTAATTTCGTGTTTTTTCCCCGTATTTTTCAGCAAAAATTGGAAAATCTGTGTTTTCGTGCTAGTTTGCAATTCAATTTTTTGATAATTTGGAAACTTTTCACAAAAAGCTGTGAACAGACACCTAATTATTTTCATTATTTAGGAGACCATTTTAGTCGCTTGAAAAAAATAGGAAATTCGGCACATATTGATAATAGTTTAGTTTACCTATCCCTCAAATATGACATATTTACAAATTTTTTTGGAGTGAAACAGACACACAAAAATGATTCGGGTGGGCTTGAGCCCCCTATGCCCCCCTTATCTCCGCCTATGAGTGCAGTAGCGTAACTTGACATTCCTTCTGGGGGGAACAGAAGTTGAAGGGTGAAAATGTTTTTCTTAGGTATATACTAAATGGGCATAAAAATCTCGGATAATGGGGGGGGGGGGGTGACAGAACCTTCTTTGGTACTGTCGGTTTAAATAAGAGGTCTGTTCAAAAAGTAAGGTAAGTAATTAGGCCAATTACAGAAAAGCAGTAAAAAGTTTTAAAAACTTAATTTTACAGAAATGGTTTTTTTGCGAAATATTGGCAACATTGTCTCTAAATTGTAATGTAAAGTTTCGATTTTCTGTAATCGGTCTTGGTATCATACTTTTCGAACGGCTTTTGTAATTTAAATAGTGATTATTTTATGCCCGAGCGAAGCGAGGGCAGAGCTTTGAAAAAAAAATTGATTTTTAATACCCGAAAAATTCATTTTTGAGGGTTTTGAGGGAGGTATTTACGCTACAGGCTTAGTTACATATTGAAATTTTGAACTAGTCAAAATTAATAATAATTTCGTTTACTTACGCCCGAGCGAAGCGAGGGCAAAGCTTTGAAAAAATTTGATTTTTGATGTCCAAAAAATTCATTTTTGAATGGTGTCGGGGGTTGTACCCCCCCGGTATTTACGCCACTGTATGAGTGACATTTGGAAACAAGAGAGAAGAATTTATCCATTCTCATGTCAAACCGAATGAAAATTTTAAAAATGGAGAATATACTACGGCTCGAGCGAAGTAAGGGCGAAAGTTTTTGGTGAAATTTTGAAAAAAACTAAAATTTTAGCTTCAGTACCTAGGTGATTTTTTCGCTCATTTTTCACGTTATTTCAAAACAGTAATTTTTCAAGGAGCTATCGTTCAAAATCGTTGATTTTTTTTGACAAATAAAGAATTACATATGTAATTGAAAAAAAAAAAGATATTTGACTGAAAAGTCATTGAAAAATTATCAATTTTCAAAATATAACGAGTAAAATATCTATTAGCCCAAGTATTTTTTTTAAAAATACTACACTTTTTTTTTACACTTTTTTAGATAATTGAAAATTCTCCTTCAAAGGGCCCGCATGCAGACTCCTTTAAAAATGCGGGCCCGATACAAATGTACCCCCTGTACCCCTCCCCCTCTCACCGGACCTGTACGCATATACCTACTTACTACGTAGTTTTTCTTAATTATTCTTTAGGAATAAAAAAAAAGAACAAAAATACATAATTCCAAAAAACGAGTTAACTAACTAAATTAAAATCTGTGATTTTCTAAAAAAATATGTATACTGTTTCATTTCTCGATATGTATTAATTATTTCGGTTTGAAATTTCGTTCACGATCATGATAGTTGAAGGATCATAATAGGTAAGTATACGAATCTGTAAAATAAACACGATTTTTTCATTCAAATTACGTTTTTGCGTTTTTCTCGAAATGAACTTTGTGACCAAAAGTGGTCCCTTTTCATAAAATCGTCTAGCTATTTTGTAATGAACGTATAATTTTTTGGGACTGAAATTATTGAATTCCCCCCCCCCCCATTCAACCACTTTTATGAATTTTTATGCCAGTAGGTTTTGAAAAAAAACATGGGAAAAACATGAAAAAATTCCAATTTGCCACCTCTGTAAACAATGGCTTTGAAAAACACGAAATTTGTATTCCAAAGAAGAGGCATTTTTTTTCAGATAACAAGTAAGTACATATTTTCTTTTTGGAAATTATCGATTTTTCAAATTTTGGCTCTGGTGAACTAGGAAAGCAGACATCTACTCCTTCCCCAAGCAAAAACAACTTTTTCAGGAAAATATTTAGGTAATCAATTTATTACGCAGAACGCACGAATATTTATTTATCATTCAAATAAAATGACATCTTTAATGAAATAAAAATGTAAAAAAAAATTTACAAAGCAATGGCACAATCAACTTATTCTTTTAGGTACATTTTTACATTTTGAGTTGCAATTATCACTTACAACGTCATTAAAATACTATCACAATTACACGTAATGAAAATTAAATCGAAGAATTACGAGTAACAAGACTCTTGAACGATTTTCGAATTGTTCTACACTTCTCGGGTACGTCTTTCCACCCGTAAGCGAGAAATAAAAATACACCATGGCACGACAACAAAAACGTACAAATATCTATCAAAAGATAGGTTACGTCAGATTCCCAATAATAACGAATGAAACTTATAATGTAAATCAGCATCCACTGAAGCCCCATTAAACACGTTATTTTCAAGAAAATAATTATACAGCCCAATTCCGAAGATGAATATGTCGCGTCACTCCCCCCTTCGGCATATTTTTTCGCCATACTACGAGCGTGTTGAACCATACGCCAGGAATACCACGATTGCTTCATCAAAAAAGGAATAAGTATGATGAAACTCCACATAAACATGGACATAACTAAAGAGTGCACAATTTGCGACAATTCGCTGAAAGATTCTAACATATTTACATTTTTTAAGCCGTGATTTACCAAATTTGGGCAACTAAAGTTACTGTCCTCTTTGCTCAACGTTACATAACAAGCAATTAAAAGTAAAAGAGGCAATATCCAGCCTATAAATCCGTATATTCGATATTTTTTCAATTTATTGTTGGGTTTTTGTAATCGTTTCAAAGCTGCAAAAATAGGCCGACAATATTCATACGAAATTATAAAGGTCCAACACCCATAGCATAGATTAATATAAAACATAACGTAAATTCTCAAAATCATCCAATCATCCATCAAAAAACCGAAACTTTGAACTAAACTTGATGCGAGTGAAGCTAAACAGTACGAATATAAAATCAATTCGATCAAACTTCCGAAAGTTTTTTTGTTCGTTTTCATGACCAAAAGTACGATAAGGAAAAAAATAGAAACGGGCCTTACATAGTCGCCACTTTTATGCAAAAGTCGTAAGTTTTCAACATCCTTGGCATTCGAATAGCATAAAAATATCTTTCCATCATCCAGATTGACATACATATCCGGACCAAATATTTTACAACTTTCAATAAGTAATATTTTACCATTTTCACGGTATACAAAATCAATATTTTCAGCTAGAAATTCATTTTCTTGGCATGCATAACTGTTGTCATCCTTATATGAACATTTACCCGATTGAATTAAATTTCTCGTCGAACAAATATTTTTCCCAGAGCAATTGAAATTTTTGGGAGCAAAGGAGCGTGATTTATGATTGATTTTCCATCGATCAGGCTGATTTTTTCTAGTATTTTTTGAACAAAACTCTTGCGATGGAATTTTCAAACTTGATGGCCACTGCCTAAATGGAAAAACTGTTCCAACAAATCCGGGGGAATTTAAAATCAGTTTGTTATCGTTGGTTACGTTAATTTTATCCAGCACCTCTGGATCTACGTCAGATAAAAATGACGGATGATCAGTTGTCTCATTCGAGCCAAATTTGGATTCTGAAGTTTCATTTGACGACTCGTAGTAAATCATTAAATTCAAAAATACAAAATTTTCTTCGTTTACTGTCTCGTTATTGCAATCGGCGCAGTATATATTCCAATAAGTGATATTGTTCTGTACATTGGTAACCGGTATAAATGGAATAGTCCCGTTGAGTAAGTCCTTTTCTAAAAAATCCTCACATTTTTTCTTCGTTTCTTTATTGGCGTATTTGGGGCATTTATCAATTACAGGAATATCCACGAGGCAATTTTCTCGGTCGCAATTTTCCAAAAGAACCGATTTACAACCAGATGGAATTTTTTCATCAGGAAGTTGACCTAGGGACGATGCTGCAATAACGATCAATATGAAAATATTCGATTTAATGTACATTGAGAGGTGCAATTTCGATGGCATCTTGTAAAAAGAGATGTTCATATCTTCGAATTAAATGATTGAGCTAATTTGACTCGAGAATCATTTTCATTTTAACCTGGGTATAAAAATAAAATCAAGGTTAATTATTTGCATTTTTCTATGGGTGTAATTCGGAATAATATAATTACCTACCTATACATAGTTATTTTCACGCAAAGAGGGCAATGAGGTTTACTTATTAAAATCCTATTGTAATTTGAGCCAGTGGCTTATCTTTTTGACCATTTAAAAAGTTCAACATTTTGTGTTTGTAGGTAATTAACCTTCTAATCGAGTTCACGAATTTAATAAGTGCAATCTAAGTTTTTTCGATGTTCCTATCTTATCAGTTTTTCGAAAAACAATCCGACCAAAATACTTAATTTAATATGTTATTAGGTGCTGTGTAAAAATATGTGAGCCTGTTTTATGGATTCGAAGTGGTTGGTGAGCGATTTTTTTCCCCAAGTCCACACTTTTTTACACGTTCGTTTTTTTTTTCATCTTCAAAATTTTTTTCTAACGAGGTCAAAGTCAAAATTTTTTCCTCTATTTTTTTTCAAATTCAATTTTTTTTGACGAGGTCAACATTTTTTCCTCAATTCTTTTTCCAACATGAAAATTTTTTTTTGATAAGGTCTGTCTGTTTTTTTTTCAGACTTCACGAGGTCTAAATTTTTTCTGTACTTTTTTCCGAATCCGAAATTTGTTGACGAGGTCTAAATTTTTTCCTCAAATCTTTTTCCGGCTTCGAATTTTTTTTTGACAAGGTCTAAATATTTTCCAGAAATCTTTTTTCCAACTTCGGAATTTTTTTGACGAGGTAGGTTTAAATTCTTTTTTAAACTTCATATTTTATGTCAAGGTTACAATATACTTACAATTTTTTAACAAAATGTTTTCAACGTCGCGGCAAATTTGTAAAAAAGCCCAAGCCAATTCTTCTCAAGTCAAAAATTTTTCCCAGATAATTTTTCCACTAGTTTTTTAAAAATTTCAAATAATTTTTACAACATGAAATTTTGAAGGTATGAATTATTTTTCATTTTTCTCCTTAAAAAATTTAATACCTTCAAGCTTTCATGGTGTAAAAATTATTTAAAATTTTAAAAAAATAGAGAAAAAATTGGCTGTGAAAAATTTTTGACTTGAAGAAGTGACCTGGGCTTGTTTTACCACCGCGACATTGAAAACATTTTGTTGAAAAATTGTAACCTTGACAAAAAATTTGAAGTTTGCAAAAAAATTTATACCTCGTCATGAAGAATTTTGAAAATGGAAAAAAGATTTGAGGAAAAAATTTAAACCTCGTCAAAAAAATTTCAACGCCGAAAAAAAATATAGAAAAATTTAGACCTCGTCAAAAAAATTCGAAGCCGGAAAAAAGATTTGAGGAAAAAAATTAGACCTCGTAAAAAAATTTCGAATCCGGAAAGAAATACAGAAAAAAATTTTAGACTTCGTCAAAAAAAATTTGATGCCGGAAAAAATCATGAAAAAATACAGGAAAAATTACGACCTCATCAAAAAAAATTTTGAAGTTGAAAAAAAAATGGAAGAAAAAATTTAGACCACGTCAAAAACATTTTTGAAGTCGGAAAAAAATACAGACCTAACAAAAAAATTTTCAAGTTGAAAAAAAAATTGAGGAAAAAATTTTGACCTCGAAAAAAAATCGCTCACCAACCACTTCGAATCCGTAAAACAGGCTCACATTGTAAAAATCTCTACACTATTTCTTTGGGTAAACATAATAATTGCTTCGAAAATGTACATTACAGGCAGAAATTTTTACCAACGCAAATATTACCTAGATACAAATAGTTACTTACCTAATCTGTTCAATTTCATCTTCACAAATTAAAAAATGCATTGATCTCATTGGATCTCACAATCCTCAAGAGGCTGCCATGTCGTAAAATTTATTCCTTTTGTGTCCAAGCAAATCTATTCGATTTTATTTCAACATTTTTATGGTGATGTAAAATTGATTTTTTTTCTCACAAGGGAGATATCCCAACAGGAAGTAAAATTTTGAGCTCAAACAAAAATTAATCGAAAGTGCACCATGAGAGAACCCCGTAACCAACATTTCAGGTGTTGAAGTACATGTTTCGAATTTTGGCGAATTTTTTAAATTTTGAAATACCTTACAGCCTAAAAAATACCAAAATTTGATCGCATCAACGAAAAGAGTTGAAATATGTTTCAAAACACTGGAAAAATATTTAAAATCGGATTCGTTCGAATTCCTCTCATTTCTCCAATTTGGAAAAATTGAAAAAAAATATAAAACAGGACTAAAACTTACCTCGAAATTCGCAGCTATTCTTCATTTTGAAAATTAAAAAAATTAGTTCAAAATTTAATAACATCCGTTAAATAACGGTTGACTTGGAATTAACCGCATTGAAATGAAACAAAATTTTTTCCAAGTAAGTATAAAAAGCGATCACGTCAATTGAATTCACAAAGCATCTATAAAATCATTTCATCGACGAATTGAACATTACTGCAATGCATAGGTGAAAAAAAAATGATAAGGTAAATGAAAATGGCGCACGTTAGTACTTTAAATAGTTGATTAATAAAGCTATAAATTTATAATACGGTATGGTTCAAAACATTATCTCAGTACCTACATTAAGTGCATGCAAGAGACCGTAAAACCAATAAGTATATGTTATCAGTTGATCCAGAACTGTTGTTTAATTAAGTAAGCAGAATTTTTCTAGCAGGTGGAATTTTTGGACAATATGTCACCAAAATACATAAATACTTGCTCAATAGTTGATTTCAAAAAAAAAAAAAAAGGAAAAAAAGCAGAAAAAAATTAAGTACGAAATACGTCTTGTAATCGAAAATTCTGAAAATATATTTCCAAATTACATTTTTTGACACATCAGAATTCTTACTCAGCATCTACCCAAACCCCAAGTTTGGGGAGAAGGAAGTAGGTATATGGTTTCACATAGAATTGCTGAAACAGATAAGTAATACAAAAGTACCTACCTAAATTATTAACCGTAAACACTTGTCATCTGAAACAAGACCGAAAAGTGTTCAATTGATAGGTACCTAATTAAGAAACATTTGAACATTGTGCTTTATTCGCATCATTGGCAATTGATTAATAAAACATCATCAAATTAGTTAACCAATTAGGTATTGAGAATCTACCTACTCTAGCAGCCATTTTTATTTACGGGACGCAAAAACTATCAAATAAATACATAAGTATAAAAACGTGATTAATTTCAAAGCTTTTTTTCAGCAGCTGCTTCCTAAAAAATCGTTAAGTGAATTACGAAAAAAATCGTCACTACTCGATTGTCATCTGCTCGTAATAACTTTCCATCACAACGATAAAATATCCATTCAATGTCACAACTGCAACGAAAAACGAAGATTATTATCTTACTCATGTTTCCAGCTTTGATAAAATCAATGGTTTCCAGACGTAACTTTAAATTATTTCTATCTCCTTACCGAATATAAATGCGGATAAATACGCGGCATCTGTATATTCAGAGGGTGAAAATTGATTTCTTAATACACCAATTGCATATCCCATGAACATTGACAGCAATAGAAGCTGTATTTTTTGTAGGAGTATTTCAGGTATAAGTAATTTTGGTTTTTTCTGTAAAAATACCAAAAATTTTGA
Organism: Pseudococcus jackbeardsleyi; assembly: GCA_038380155.1. Classification (NCBI taxonomy): domain Eukaryota; kingdom Metazoa; phylum Arthropoda; class Insecta; order Hemiptera; family Pseudococcidae; genus Pseudococcus; species Pseudococcus jackbeardsleyi. Next base: position 60,292,415 of record CM076242.1, read on the forward strand.
AAGTCGAGGAATTTGCGTTCAAACGTCATGATGACATGGTGAAAATATTTCCATTAAAAAATGTTTATAAAATGAAAAACTGAAAACAAATTGTTAAAAGTAGTTTCAATACAAAAAAATTTTTTCTCTGAAAAATAACAATTGCTGTGTGTGTTCACTCGTCACTTTTAGAAACTTATCCCAATTTTCAATTATTAGAACCTGATAAACATAACTTTTTCAGTTTTTTTCCTTTAAAAAAAATCGATTGTTTTTGAAATGATCTTATAATAGATATTTTTGATCAAAAAATTATCGATCAGGATTTTTCATTGTCACCCCACCCCTTCTTACATAGGTAGGTAAATGTTTTTTCCAAAGTTGAGAACGAGGCTAATATTTTTTTGGTGTGGGGGGGGGGGGTGTCAAAAAATGAAATTCGAAAATTCGCCAAAGAGGTAAGGAGGAGGGAGTAGAAATAGTTGCCGTTTTTTGGAAATGATTATTTTTAAAATTTTTGATCGGAAAGATGGTAAAAAAAAGACAGTAAAACTTGTCAAAAGTTAGCAACAATGTTGCAAAATTTTCAACTTCTCATCGTAATAATATTTTAATATTGAAGTTCGAATGTGAAGTCGAGTTTTTTCAAAAGGTAGTTTTTCGCCAATTTCTATCAATGACTTTTTTCACGGATTTCTAAATGAATGAGTGAGAATGAAGATTGATTCAAGTGGTAAAATTTTTACCAAAGTTTTTTCAAATTCATACATAACTTCACGACCCTTTATCTCTTGATAAACTCATGAAAAACAGATAAAATGAGTCACCCTAGTTGTTACTGTACGTGAATTCTAAATTACCTGATCAATTCCATAAAAAGCAACAAATACCCACAATATCACCAATGCGTTCCAAAATACCAAAACCATTTGCAAAATGAACGGAAATACTGGAACTAAAAATAACATTTTCAATTACAAAGCACTAGATTTTTTCTAATCATCTTATACGATCGAATCCCACTTACGTAGAAAAACGCCAACAATAATACTGCACTGAAGCATCTAAAATCAATAATAAGACAACACATTCTAGAATCTTCGCCATTGGAAAAAAAATCACCAATATGAAAAAAATTTCATTACCGCAAAATAAACCAAGATTAAGATACTGGCTGGTCTCAACGAAACAGCACAACAACAAAATCGAACTTTCAACATTCTAGAACGCACGTGAATTTTTTTATTTTGATTACTTTTTAGATAAATTTTTATAACGATTGATAGCCCGTCGGCGTGAAAATATTCAAACGTTAAATTTTTCCACCAATTATTCTATGCGAAGTTGAATCATAATTTGACATAATTTCACGTTTTCCCTCTTCCGAACTACGTACGAGTCATAATTCCTCAATTTCCCATATTTGATCAAAGATTAGATAAATTTTAATTACGATGATAAATTATAATTTATAAATACGTATCTATAAATGGAGCTGAATAGAAAGGGAGAATAAACATGTTGTGCCTTTACACATTTATCTCGTTCGTCATACCGAACAGGATGGTAAAAAAAATCCAATGATCGAATTCAATTTTTTTTCAACAGAAGTGTTACCATTTCAATTATAATTCAACAAAATGAAATTTCAACCCCTTCAACCTCAAAGAGCAGAAATATGGGTTCCTAAAGTAGAGTCGCTTCTATACAAAAAAAAAAAAAGGTGTAGTTTTGATGTTTCCACTCTCCCCTCCCTCTTTCTACCCACCACAACGTAGTTTGGCATTGAAAAAAAAAACCTTACGTGTATGAGATTCTCCTGTTATGGATGATTTAACCAATAAATTACTATTTTCAATTGAAATAAGTAAATAAAACTTGAAAAAACTTAATACGACAAAAAAATCATAAAAATTATTACTTATTTAATATTTTGATCCTTGGCTTATTTTATATCAATAAAAATATTTTCAATAAACACGCCTTGGTATTTCACGAAGCATAAATGATCGAACCATATCACCTTCCATTATCTCCACATAATAACTATAAACCACGCAAAGGGAGAAGAAAGAGATCACTGTAAAAACAATACAGAAATTATAATTATGATGTTTTCAATCACTTCAATCAGACTCTGAGACCGAGTAAGAAGTATCTATTTGCTAATTCCATATAGGTAAGTACCTAGGTACGGTACTCACTGAACGAAGAAATATAAAATAGCCCCATATTGATGGAGTACCACAATTCACTTGTGCTGGCATCCTTGATAGCCCAGAATCCAAAATATCCATATAAAATTAAATTAATACTTTGAAAAAATATATAAGGCATCATTTCTATTGGTTTCGTCTGAAAAGAATAATTTTTTTAAATACCTATACAAAAGTTTCCCCATTTTTTTTTTGTCCTAAAAATTAATCAAATCATTCGTGTACCTTTGTAACGCCATAAAATGCCATAGCAACCAGAAAGATAACAAAAAGGACCCATGTAATCTCAAAATTGGGGCAGTCTTGTCCTGAGAATTACAAAACAATATTTCATTTGATTAGAATCTTTTTTGTACATACATCATTTTTGAAAAAATCTGAAAAAAATTACGTACTTTTGAATAAAATTATCAGACGAATAATTTGGAACACCTGAAAGCAAAATTCAAATCATCCGTCTCAAATATGGACGACGAGTAATAAAAATAACAGCTCTGGACTCACCAGTTCAATTATTAAAACCATAAAACTTCCAAATTTCAACGAACAACCGCAACATGATCTGACTAAAAATAATCCATACATCATTTTCAACGTATCAATTTTTCACTCTAAACGACTGTGTCACTATAGCTACTGAAACGACTAAAATGAAAAAAAAAAATTATCATCGAGTAGGAACTGGATTCCAAAATAAATGCGATTAGATACGGTTGCATCGCAGAATTACATAAACATACCTACCTACTGTGAAATACATGTACAGTATAAAACATAGCATTTCATGACATTTAGAGCTACGTCGCCGGAAATATGATTCAACTCATCATCTGGCATATCACATTGAATTTTTTTACATGTGGTACATTCAATTTGATACCGATTAAATAGAAAATATCGATAATAATTTTACTTTTTTACAATCTGCAGAAACCTTTACTTAATTAGATAGAATTCGTTTTAAAATCTGAGTCCATTTTAGAAGAAGTTTAGAAATGGGACTCACTATAGGTATTAGGGTCAGGGGTGAAAAATGTTAAAAAGTATGTACCTCGGTGACTTTTTCTGACCCTACATTTGAAATTCCAGCTAACTGGGTCGTTTTCTGTGAGCAGACTAGACCATATAAAGTAAACAGTTGGTTCAAACGTTCAAAACAAAACGTAAAAAAACCTGTGCAAAAAACAGAAACGCATTTGAACTGAGGACCTAGGTAATTGAAAGTTTATAAAATATATATACCTACCTATTTTTTTCCAAAGAGAGTGATGAAAGAGTGTAGGTATCTATAGAAATCATTGGGAATTCTTTGATACTTTTCAAAATGTTTAAAATTACATCAAAATAGTCCGAAATGTTGTAAACATGATTTCAGGTGAAAATAAAATCATATCATTACAAAAAATTTTCAATACCTACTATAAAATTTTTCAGGTATTGCAGAATTTATTTTAAAAAGCACAAATATATTAAAAAATGATTCATAATGTTGATAAAATTGGCAAAAAATTTGAAACTATTGAAGTCGCTTTAGGAAATATTCAAAATTTCGTCACTTTTTCTCATCTATAGGTAGAAAAAAGTGGTGAAAAACTTCGAAATCAAAGAAGTTTCACTCTTCATCTTCAAGTCACTTTCAACCTCTTCACTGCACTTTTCATCTCTTTTTTACATAGGTACTTAATATACTAACATGCAATTTTTATTCAAAATCAATAAGTAGGTAGGTACTAATTGTTTTTTTGCATTGAATTCAATTTTCATAAAATTTTCAAAAAATTTTGAGACATTGAAAGCAATTTTATTTCTAATAAGTATTTAAACATGCAATTTTTTGAATAAGTTTAATCAAGGAATTCGTACAATGAAAGCGCTTATGTAGGTGAAACTAAACGAGAGCAATCTATAATTTTTTTGGCCTTTAAAAATTATATTCTAGCTCTCTTTGCCCCACCATCTTTCTCTCTTGGCAAAAAATCAGTAAAATTGCATTATTAAAAAAAAATTCCGGGACAGATGAAAATTTCCTTCATTCAAAAAATATGTTGCCAGATAACATGAGTATTGAGGAGGGGGTCCCTATCCAAATTTCGTACCTATTTAAACTTTCTGGAAAAAAGTTCAAAAGTTCAAAACAGACATTAGTCTCGTATTCTTAAAAAAAAAGTGAAGGATGAAAATATTGGAAAAACTTGGTTTCTCCAAAACAAAAATATAATTGTTTGAAATAGGGCACACCCTAAATATTTTTTTCAGAATTTTAATAACATTGAGAAATATGGACCAAAATTTAAAAATTAATTTACAAAAATGTTCGTCTCGACGAGAGGAATCCAATGATGCCTTCGTTTTTGCGATTAGGGCCTTTTCCGCCAAAACCGTGGGTTTTGGAACCCAGAACCTGAAATATGGAAGTTGGAAACAGGACTTTTTCTGTCGAATCGAGCGTGAAACTGAGGTTGATAGGACACCCATTCGCTGGAATTGATCAAAATTCAAAAATGTTCGCTTCGAGATTTTTTAATATGCACTTTCGAGAAAATTTTTCAGTTTTTTCTCTTTTGAAATCAAAAATTTATGGTAAAATTTGTTACTTTTCTTACTTTTGAGGTCTTTTGGCTTCATAATTTCGCAACTTGAAGGGTCAAAAACCCGAGTACGGGCAAATCCCAAACATTTAAGCCACAGGGGCCGTGCGATGGCACAAACTGATTCAATAATCACGATATATGATGATTTTATTTTTTGATAAAACCATAAAAATGAAATAGGTGCTTAGACCAAGGAGGATGTATCTCGATTATCTTCAGTTATGAAGTTGAAGTTGCCATTCTATGGAATTGAAGGCGACATCGACACCGTGAAGAATAGAAAACATGGATGAATCGATCTCATTAGTAGGTACTCTTTTTACAAATGAAAGTAAAATAAACGAACTGATAATATCGAAAAATAATTTAAATGAAAAATTAACTAGATATTTTTTCAAATAGAACAACTCGATAACAACGTATTGCAGCATCAATAGAAATCAAAGCAAATGTAAGTCATTTAGGAGTACCAGAAGCACTCGAAGCGGTAGATCTGGTCGTGCTCGTACCAGACCTGTTTGCTTTCTTGGCCACTTTTTTTGCTATTTTTTTCTCCATTCTGTTTCTGAATTCTAGAAGATAGCTAACAAACACCAATAAAAAGTAAATTCTTACACCTGTGGAAAAAAAATCAAAATATCTTAATAATAAGTATAAACTCTACCCGACCAACAAGGTACCAAAAAAACAAATCATAACCTACATAAATCGACAAAAGCGAACAAATTAGGTAACGGGTATCTCTCATCGAGTAAATTATAAACCGTTTGTTGAAAACTATGATCATCTTTGTCAGCTTCTACTATCCTATTGCTAACACCAAAAACAGTAAAACGCGGAATCAGAAGATCATTTTTAAACAATCGATAAATCAGATTGATCAGATGCGAAATACAATCTACTATATCAACCATTATTTGCGGTATTAAGTAATACGCATTTTTCTGAAAAAAAAAAAAATCAGCATTACAAACAGTCGAATTGCAATGGGCTTCATTCCATCGTACCTTGGAAACAATGCCATAAAGTGCTATAATTGCGCAAACAATCCAAATTATAAAAATTACTCCGATCAGAATTGAAATGGGAACAGTATGATCTAAAAATAAAACACAAAATCACGTCAGCAATTATTTTACCTACCAAAAATTATCGTAATTAATATTCGACTCGAAATATTCACCTGAAAAATATTGTAGTAAAAGGACTAGGTAAGTAACTGATATTATCTATGGAAAAATACAGCTGCGTCAGATTAATCAAAAATCACAAAAATCATCTTCGAGAAGCCCAATTTCTTACCCAGTACATCGATAAAATCATAATGGAGCCTGCTCTTAATGAAACTTTGAAACAGCATTTGGTCAGCAATCGCATTTTGATGCAAAATTCTCGACGATGAAAATAAAATTCAGTATATTTTGACAGGAAAATGTAAAAACATCCTCGTTCACTTCTGGAGAAATCCTCAAAGTTTAGTACAATTTGATTGTTCTTCGAAAAATTAAGTCGAATCAATTTAGAACGAATGAATTCGAGGTGTAAAATGTTGAAATAAATAAAATTGAGGAAAATTTCAAACAGACGTACAGATCTTATCTCTTCGTTGACACAGGATATTTAAATTGATAACACTCTTTATTGTTTGGTCAATATTTTATTCAAAACACGAGTATTTCGAGGCCAATAATTTCTCATTTTGTTGACAGCACAATTACTTAAAAAAATTTGATACAAATGAGATTTTGACGGTCCATGTCCAAAATTTGAAGTCTCAAGTTCAAAGTTATGTATTTAAAATTCTAATATTTCAAACCTTGAATTTTTTAATCCTTCTGATTCTGAATTTTTTCAAAATTGTTCTTAATCAATTTTATTATTTCGTTTCAAAACATCAATTTTTTCAAAACTCGTTAAATTTTGATTTTTCAAAATATTTTGAACTTGTGTAAAAATTTCTAAGCTAAAAAATTTTTTGAAAACATAAATTTGAAAAAAATTTAGGAAAAGTTTAAGTTGCAAGAAATTGAAATAAACTGAAACAAATTAAAATTTTACTGTAAAAAAAGTTTAATACTTGCTTATCTATTGAAATATTTCCAGACTTCAATTTAAAAATTTTTTTTTAACTTTATACTCGAGAAAAAATTTCAAGTCTGCTATTGTTTCCAACAATTTTTGAATTTTTCTTCATTTTTTTTTCACTGTTTAAAGCAGAATTTTTTCAATTGAAAATTTACGAGTTTTTTTTCTAACTTTTAATTTAAAAAAAAAACAGCTTCAAGTTGTTCAAAATTCCTTCCAACTAAAAATATGAAATAAAAACAGTTGGAAAATTTTAAAGAAAATTTTACTGATAGAATCGAATTAAAAATTTGGACAGTTTTGAGAAAAAACATAGAAAAATATTGAAATCCCATTTGCGTCGCATTTTTTTAGGAGGTACTTGGTCAATAAACTACACTTTATTTTTCGAAGCACTCGAACAAATAAAAAAAATTACATTTAATGGAGAAATTTTCTCAAACACTGACTAGCATATTTTTTAAGCGTTAATTCACGTCGTTGAATTAAAGATGGCGTTCGACCGATCGTACTTTCATCTCGACAACAATCCGCATCGTAGAACTAAACTTTGGAACGGTTCAAAAAAAATGAAAATGTTGTCTGTTTAATCTTCATCTGGTAATTTTGTCTTCTCGGAATCATCCTTTTTCAGTTCATTATAATAACTATGGAGAACAACGATAAAATATCCAGAGAGAACTGCAATAAAAAGAATACGACAAACAATAGGTAAGTTGGAAGGTTAAAAAATTACAATAAAAAGCAATGATTTCGACTTTGATCGACCCATAAAAGAATACTCACCAAGAAACAAGGTCCCAAGTACGATTTCTATGAAATAATTTTCTGTATAAAGAAATTTCACTGAAGTGGGTATTATTGGTTGTTTGTTAAAAATATAGCAAATAAGATCGATTACGTCTCCGCCAAATATCACCATTCGAGTCAACAATGCAGGTAGCAGGAACCCAGCTTTTTTCTGTGGAATTAAAATGAAGGTACATTTTAATGAATCAAAATTAATTCTGATTTTGAATACCTACCTATATCAGACCTTTCAGTTTAATGATGCAGCAATTCTCGCTACGTAAATATGATGCAGTCCTTTCAAAAAATTCCTGATTCAAAGAACCAGCACACAAGTTGATGATTTTTCGAAAACGAGAAAAGCTGAATCATTAATAAAATAAAATTGATGTAAAATCATTAAATGAGTATCTACTCACCACACAAAGTCCAAAAAATGCTATCACAATGGCAAATATGCAAACGATATATTTCACTACCAATATTGACAAAATCACTTGAGATGGAGATTTTTCTGAAACTAAAACAAAAAATAATTAGGTATTGAAAAAAGATTAAACATTCGTCAAATTTTTAAGTAAACAATTCTTAATATTCAGGATAATAATTTGATTAGTTTTACCTTCCCAAAATAAATTGAGAATTCCGACTAACAGACCAATATTTTCAATAATCTGAAAAAAGTAAAATACAAGGTTAAAAAAATAAATATTGATACCTATGCACTGAAAAAATACCACATTTTGAAGAAATTTCAAAAAAAATTCTACGCATTTTTGTCATTGCCCGCTTGAACAATTTTTGCAATCTGATAAAACATCTGTCAATTTTCCGGTTGTCTAAAGATTTTCCCCCCAAATTTTGATCAATTTTCACAAAAATTAGTGGCAAAATTGTAATTTTTTTTGAAATATTGAAATCTTTCAATGAAATTACAACTAATTTTAAGTTTGTAATTATTTGTTTGTGAAATTCTTTTTATTCCTTTCTTATAAATTTTCAAAAATTATTTTCTATTCGAGATTTCTTGAAAAGTTTTCTTCAAATACCTAGCCATGTTTTCTAAAATTGATGCATCGAAGAAGAAAGCCGATGGGTTATGATTTTTTGATCATGAAAACTGAAATTTAAATTTTTAAACCAAGCCGAATCAAAAAAAAAAAAAAAAAACATATCCTGAATTTCAGTGAAAATTGGTGAAATAGAAAAAAATGAGAATCGAAGGCAAAAGTATTGTTCAAAAAGTAATGCTATATCGTGTCAAATTTATTGAACATCCGTGAACAAAAAAATCAGATTGAATGGAACTGCTTATCAATTCGAGGAAAAACAATGACAATATGTTATGTATTTCCTATTACGCAGAATTCAACAAGATTCACAGAAATTTCCCACAAAATGCGTCATGCACAACTTATAGCGAATTGCAAGTAGGTACGTATCCATGAAATTGAAAAAAAATTTTACCCAGGAATGGGCACCAGGCCAAGGTTTTTTTAAGGGTCCATAAAATTCAGTCCAAGGAAAATTTCACGAGCCCGCGTCAAAAAAAATGTGAGAACAGGTGAGTAAATTTCTAAAAAAAATAATGAATTTCGCTCCACGAAAGAACAACGATTTATTTTTAAAAAATTTGTCAACTCATTGTGTGAAAAATAATCAATTTTTTCCATTTACTTAATTGAATTTTATGAAAAACTTGAGTCTTTATTTTTTGAGAAGGAAGAAAATTCTCTCCAGATATTGTTTGAACATTTTTTTCACGTAAAATTATATTTCAGAAAAGATCTTCTAAATTTTTCGAAAAAAAAAACCTGAGAAATCACGATTTTTGCAAACATTATGTAAAGTTTTCTTTTATGGGAAGAGATTTTATTTCATGGATGTATTTTTGAAGTACTCCACAGATCAGTTTCTAAATTTTTATATGGATACCTATCTGAAAATTGTTATGCAATTTTTTGACCTAAAAATACCTGAGCTTTTTCTAGCATTTCCCTATTTTTTAAGATTTTTTTCAAGTTTTTTATACCTGTTTTTATTCGTACTTTTCAATAATAATCAGTCTATTACAAAAAAAAAAAAAAAAAAAACCAGCAGAGCTCAATATGTCGAATAAACGTATCTACCCTTAATTATTTTAAATTATTGATCACTTCATCATCCTATAAAAAAATTACGAATACACTTTACAGTTATCTATTGAACTGAAACTTACCAAAAACCAGACTAATATAATAATTGCACCGCTTCTTAAAGAATATCGACCGCAACAAGGATCGACAATCTGACCCATTTCAACTCTGTAAAAATCACTATTCGAAACAAGATTCTAACCACAGCATCCAGTCCATAGAACTCGCAAATTCACGGGTCACACGCCGCAGTAAAAAATTCGCGTCACCGGAGAAATAATTTTTTGTAAAAAAAATCACCACGTAGAAAAAACAATGCATAAAAAATTACCGTAGGTAATAAACAATCGAAAACGAATAAATAAAGATACGTCTACAGCACACAAACATGTAAGATTTTTGATATCCGCAGCGAAGCGAAAAACAACATACCTACGTCATTATTGATAACAGAGGAAACCTTAAATGGGTAATTATAACCGAATGAAGTAAAACGAAATCCACGTTTGAAGCAGAAGAAAGATAAACTCATTTTATCATTATAGGTACTATAGATTCTAGCCATAAACCAGTCGATACGTAGTGTAGTCTGGCGAGAAGAATAACCTATACCTGCATGTAATTTAAAGTAGAAGAAAAAACAACTAATGATACATTACATTGGTGTAAAATACGAAACCAGCAGAAGCAGCCGAACTGGCCGCTTCCCCTCATTTCTCTACGAATAAACTGAACTTTACTCGTTTCAGACGTTCGCGTATGCAGCATTAATCACTACCTGTATACCTAGAAATACCTACGCGAATACCGCAGACGATAAAGTAATCGTATAAATTAGCCAGATTTACTATCGCAGAAGTAATTAATCGCAGTACTCTATCATTTTGGGATGCGATTAAAACAGAACAAAAAATTCAAGTATATGGGTCACAGATGAAAATAAAATATTCGTGACCTTGAAATTGCATATTTTTTCCAAAATGTTGAATCATCGTCGAGGAACAATGTTTTGTTGCATTCGAAAAACCAGAAATTAAAAACTATCATTGGTGTAGGTACCGTAATTTTTTTGTACAAAAAAATGTTAAATAAGTAGACGTTCGTACACAGCAAACAACAAAAGTATATTGAACAAGTATAAAATGTAGAATGTAATACGACGAGAGCTTATCTCATAGATAAGAATACGTAGCTCTCGGATAGGTACAATACCTATAAACTAACACGCCTCCTCGAATTTCTAAATTCGCACAAAATTAACACATCTCAATACAAGGTAACATCAAAACAATTAAAAATCAAATTTTCAAATAGGCATATAAAATTCCAATAATACATCATAAAACATCATTTCTAAAATTCATTTAAAACACATTACCTATACCATATCAAACTAATTCTCAAAAACAGAATAAAAATATAAAAACGACCAATAAAATGAAATAAAATGAAATGAAATATCAAAAACGAATAAAATAAAGTATAAAACAATAAAACAGAATCGACCAATCAAGCACAGGGTAAAACCCCCAACGAATATCGAAAACGAATAAACTTAGTTCTATCCAGAGACTTTGTGAGAATATCGGCAACATTACTCAAAGTTGGCACTTTAATTACCTTAATATCACCTTTAGCTACAAGATCAGAAACAAAATGTTTAGAAATATCAATATGTTTACTTTTACCAGTATAGTTACCTTTTTCTGCAATCGTTTTTGCACCAGAATTATCTTCATAAATAATGATCGAATCTAAATGTACTTTACCTAGCTCAGAGAGTAAGCTTTTCATCCACATTACCTCTTGAGCTGCATCAGCCATGGCATAAAATTCAGCATGAGTTGATGCACAAGTTACAGCACCTTGTTTAAGGCTTTTCCAAAGTACAGGATTTCCATGTACTCTAATTACAAAACCTGACGTTGACTTTCGATCATTGACATCTCCTGCAAAATCTGAATCAACATAGCAATCTACTAACCTATCACTCTTGTCAGTGTAGGTTAAACCATAATTCCTAGTACTATACAAATAAGATAACACACGTAAAGCATACTCAAAATATTCATGATTATAACCAGACTGAAATCTACTCAGGTAATTAGTAGCAAACGAAATATCAGGCCTGGTTGCCGCAGCAATGTACAGCAACGCACCTACTAAGCTACGATAAGGTAAATCAGGATCTACCTGATCTAATTTTACCAACTTTAATCCGGTCTCCATTGGCGTTGAGAATACTTGCATGGAATTTTTCACACGATAACGATCAGCTAATTCTTCAATATATTTGGTTTGTACCAAATTCATTACGCCACCTTCACGATTATATCTGATCTGAATTCCAAGATAATTGGACAAAGGTCCCATGACCTTCATGGAAAAACGACTGCTCAACTTCTTCATGATCTCCTCAATTTCCACTAAAAAAGCTCCGCATATCAATAAATCATCTACATACACTAGGATGAAAATATTACCTCTCACATAAATACATCGCTCAGAATCAAGACAAATAAAACCTAGGGAACGTAAAAAACTATCAAGGCACTCAAACCAACACCTAGAACTTTCAGGAAGTCCATATAACGCCTTAAATAACCTTAAAACCTTACCCCTTTTGATCCGAAATCCTTTGGGAGGATTTACATATACAACTGACTTGATTTTGCTGTTCAAAAACGCTGTCTCAACGTCCATTAGCATTATGAACCATTTATTCTTGACAGCCAGTGCTAAATACGTACGAACGGAAGCCAAACTGATCACAGGCGAGTACAAAATGATATCATCAGCCATTCCTTCTTGCTGATATCCCAAAACAACCAATCTGGCTTTGAATAGGTCCTCGGACTTCTGAGAATAGATCCATTTCAAATCTATAGCTTTATGACCCTCTGGTAGGTCACATTCAATCCAGGTTTCATTCTTTACGATGTTACGGAGCTCTCTATTCATTGCTCCTTGCCATTTATCAGCTCTCGTATCACTGATGGCTTCTTCATAGGTTCTAGGGATACCTACTTGAACAAAGTAAACAATGGGATCGCCATACCTTTCCGGAGGCTTAGACTCACGAGTTGACCTTCTAGGGATCGCCATTTCACCAATATTTTGACCATTTTCATCATCTTCATCATCACTATCAATATACATGATCCGACTTTTGGTGGGGTCAATAACCTTGACATTTCTTGATACAGTGATTTGACCATTACATAAAACTCGATATCCAGTGCTCTCATAACCAATAATGACACCTTGGACTCCTTTCTTGGCCCATTTATCCGCCCTCTTTTGATCAGGGACCCGAACAAAGCACTGTGAACCATACAAGACTAAATTTGACACATTAGGTTTCTTACCATAGATGATCTCATAGGGCGTTTTATCTTCCATTGAATTTGCCATTATACGATTTCCAATATAGACAGCTGTACGAACTACTTCTGGCCAATATCTTTTGTCAATTCTTGCTTCATCAAACAAACAATTGGCACGATTTACAATAATCTGGTTATACCTTTCTGCGACGCCATTCAATTGCTGTGTGTAAGTTGGAACATTTTCAATACTAAAGCCCTTTTCAGTGGCAAACCTGCGAAATTGCTTGTTAAGGTACTCAGTACCATTATCACATCTTAACTCAAGAAGCTTTTTACCAGTAATATTCGTTATCTTATTATAATAATCTACAAAACAATCAAATACCTCATCTTTAGATTTAATACCATACACAACCACATATTTTGAATAATCATCAATAAAACTTACGAAAAACTTTTCACCTTTATTACCAGTTGTTGTGTGGTATCCATTAACATCAGTGTGAACAATTCCCAAAATATCTTTGGCTCTTGATCTACCAGCTCCAAATTTCAAATCCTTCATTTTGTTACGATCACAAATATCACAAAATACATATTCACCTGAAACATGAGGTAATCCGTCCAACAAGTCCCCATTGCACAATTGTTTAAGATCGTAAAAATTAACATGGCCAAGAACCCTATGCCAATATCTCTTATCTGTCTCTATTTTCGAACTAAAAACCAAAGGTTCCCCTTTAAAATTTCGAAAAGTACAAGTTAACTCATAGAGTTTTCCATTTCGCACCCCTTCACCTATCTTGGTCCATTCTGGGTTATAAATCTCAGCCTTACCATCACCTAATACTACTCTATAACCTGCCTTATCCATGGTACTAATAGATAACAAATTCTTATTCAACTCTTCTATCAAATACACATTTTTGATTGTACAATTAACGATTTTTGAACCATTACTAAAATTAACATTAACATTACCGATATATTCCGACCTACATGGATAATTATCACCCATACGAACATTAACCGGTTCTTTTAATTTGACACAATCAGTAAAGTACTCTTTACTGCATACAAGGTGATCTGTACAGCCACTGTCCAATAACCATACCATAGGCTTGTGATTTGACTGAATTTCGGAATTATTTACTTCTGGTTGCTGGTCCATTTCAACCAAAAACGTCTCATGTTGACCATATTGACTCGAATCTCCTTTCTTTTGACCAGGATTAAATCCACGTTTACCTCTACCTCCACGATTGAAATTATTTCTGCCACTTCCTCGCCGAAAATTATTACCACGATTATTGAAATTACCGCGACCACGTTTTGGATTTTTATAACAATTATACTGGTAATGTCCCTTTTTACCACAAGTGAAACACACAATATCTTTCTGGGCACGAAAAACGGAATGAGAGAGTTCTGCATCACTAGTTGCCTCCTTCTTGATAGTTGAAACACCAGACTCAGATGTACTTGAGGCAGAAGCTTGAACTTGAGCACTTTCCACAGGTTCTTTCTTGTTCAGGAATTTTGAACGGACATATGAAAATTTTGACTGGTTGGGAGGTAAAACGTCCATAATATCGACTAGATGCTCTTGACTTGGAGGTAATTTGAGCAAAAAATGGGTGAGCACTGTATCATCATCGAGATTTTTACCAGCAGACTTCAGTTTCTGTCTCGCAGCTTCAAAACGTTGCACAAATTCGTTTTTAGACTCTTTTGTGGGATCATATTTCAAAGAAATGAGCTCCTGCTCAGCTTCAATTTGCAATGCTAAATTCGTTCGCGCGTAAATTTCGTTGAGCTTATCCCACATACCTTTAGCAGTTGTTTCATTCATTACCAGATCAAGTTGACCATCGGCGAGACCATTTGCTATATAACTACGAGCTTTTACATCAATTTTCTTTTTGGCAGCATCTGAACCAGGTTCTGCATTGATTGCTGTATTTACTTCTTTAGATTCAAGGTATAACTCCATTCGAAATCGCCATGACAGAAAATTTGTACCATCGAATACAGGAATTGGCAACTTTTCACCACTCATGATGATTAAAAATTGTTCAAAAAACGTTTAAATTATTCAAAAACACAAAATTTTACGCCAAAAACGGCCAAATTACACATAAAATTCATCAAAAACGTAAGAAAAATTCACTCAACGAACATGAAAAAAAATGCTCAAAAATAGCATCGTTCATACATGAAAAATTCATAACCACGTCGCTACCATGTTAAATAAGTAGACGTTCGTACACAGCAAACAACAAAAGTATATTGAACAAGTATAAAATGTAGAATGTAATACGACGAGAGCTTATCTCATAGATAAGAATACGTAGCTCTCGGATAGGTACAATACCTATAAACTAACAAAAAAAAAGTAATACGTTTCTATGGTGTAATTAGATTTACAAATGAGAAGAATATTCCACACGATAAAAATTATTTTCACGAATTTCTGGACGATTTTGATATATGATTCTCTGGGAAGTTGAACATCTTATTCCAGTTCTTCATTATAATAGTTATAAACCACGATCCATAAAAACACAAAAAGGGCTGCAAAAAAATCACAGGTTTTGAACTACGACCTTTACTTTGTACCTACCTATGTAGATTTTATCAATACATTTGAAAAAATTCTCACCCACGATGAAAGAAAAAACAATCACATCTCGATGGTACGTTTCATCAAATCGTTTCTTCGAATTTCCAAAGCTGGGTATTATCACTCGTTTGGTGATGATGAATCCGATATAATCGGTAATGGTTTCAACGAGATCGATCGCTTGAATCCATAAACATGGCTTCAGAAACGTTTTGTTGTTCTAAAAAAATTTCCAATCAGATCGTCGCAGGAATTTCAAAAATTTATTGTACAAAATCGAATTAATCTGTGGTGTGTGAAAATTTGAGGTTCTGACATCTGAAGGCGAAAATTATATTACCTACCGTGAAAATTCCGAAAATTCCCAAAATTAAGAAAAACGACCAAATAACATGTCTCAACTCTAGTGCAAACGATGTCCAAAAATTGAATTCTGTAATTGAATGAAATGCCGATCAAGAAATTGTTCGCGAATTATTTTATTCAAATTCAATTATGTATTATTCGATGATTCAAAGCTATACCTACTCAATTATTGCGAATAGGATAAAATTGAAAAAACATGTCCATGATTTTGACGAAAATTTTCCTTTGAATAGGAATTTTCATTCAAAAAATTGAGACACTCGGCTCAAAAATGGACGAAGTGAAAATAAGGCTTCAAGTTAGGTACGTTAGTTTTTGAAAGAAAAAAACAACATTTTTGATTAGTGTTGTCAGCTGGAAATCTCGGTCATCCACCCAATTCTTTCGATTTGAGTTTCTACACCTTTCTGGACCTTGAAATTGGATACCACTTACTGCCCTGTATCAGGGTGATGAAAAATTTCAAATCCAGAATTTTAGGAATTTTTGATTTTTGCAAAATTCAAATCACTCATTCTAACCTTTTAAAATCAAGCCAAAATACACTTTATCCACCTAAAATGTTTTTTTTGGAAATTTTCAAACAAATTTCGCTGTGGAATAATTTTTAAAAAATTTTAATTGGTCTACTCCGCTAAAAAAAATTAAAAAAGCAATTTACTTAAATTTAGCTGTATTAAATATCACGAGAATATTTTTCCTCATTCTTCAAGTCACTAAATGAATATCTTAAATTTGATAAAAATTTATTAAATTAAAATGCAGTTGGTAATACTGCAATGTTTTTTTTGAAAAATTTCATAGTTACAAATTATTTTTGACGAATAAAAAAAAATTAACTCGATTGTAGGTGCACGAGTATAAACAATTTGCATTAGGTAAAAATAAAAAATTCCTTGAATTCGCCGGTATGCAACTTTTCAACCTCCTATATCAAAGGATAAAAAGTGGTAGGTACTTAACTATGTAACTACTTATCCAATTCTGAGGTAAATGGTTCAGAGAGATAAAGAAACTTGAATCGCATCTGTTTAGTAAATGATCGAGGTGTCCTGATGGTGTCACTATCCAAAAGTGGTGAAAAAAACTACCTATACCTACGAGCAAGGACTGTCAATTCTGAGTTCAAACTTAGTAAAAATTTAAAATCAGAAAATTTTGTGAAATTATTATTACAAACTTACTTCAGAGAATAAATTGCAAAAATTGAATAGGCTCTTGATTTTCTTTCAAACGAGTACCTATAAAAATTACGAGAATTTTTTTGCCTATCACTAATGTTGAAAAAAAATCACTTGAAAATTTTCAAACAGATTGTAAAAATATTCAAATTAGTTTGCTAATAATTTCGCCAATTTCGTAGATGATTATTATCTAATTTTATGTTTCAATTTTGAAAAATTTCCAATTTTTATGATTCTAAAAACCAGAAAGGGAGGGAAGTTTGATTTCACATTTTTCGAATTTGAAATGTATCAAGTTATATTTACCTATCAGCATCTTCAGAAAATTTTGAGTTCATTTGAAAAAAAAACTAGAATTTTTTCTCTTTTGTTGATAATAATTTTTCATCATCGAAGAGTAAAAAAATTTTTAAAATACCCAATTTTTATTGAAGATGATATGTACATACAATTTCAAAATAGGAATGACTTTGAAAATTACACTGAAATTTTTTCAATGATAACGATATCGTGAAATTTAAAAAATTCAAAAAAAATCTCGTCTAGTCAAGAATAATAATTGAGAAACACAAATTCTCATCACTTTAAAATTATTTTCATCAATCACATACCAGTAAACTTCCTTATTCCATTCACAAAACGATAAACCGAGACAATCTAGAAAAATACGTTAAAATTCGATAAAAACTCGATTATATATTTCAAAATTTTCATACTTTTTCAACTCCTTTTATGCCACTTTGAAAACAAAATCACTTATCATAACTCACCTGATAAAAAACCAAAACTAGGAACGTGCATGTCTTCAAAGAACAACCGAAAAAACATGTACTCATCGCAATCATCTTAGATAGGTAGAGAATCAAGTAAAATTTGAAATGTCATCAAAAATTTCTTACAAAATTGATTTTTTAACAAAAAATACGATATTTAAAATTAGTAAAATCTTTCCACAAAATATAACAAACGACATGTACCTCCGACTTGAAAACTAAACAGTAAGGCAGCTACAATTCGAAAATTCTTTTCGTCAGATTTGTTAACAGTTTTGTGAATAAAACATATGCATGGACTATCGCAAGAGTAAGCACATAGGTATAAGATTATCGAAGAACAAAATTGATAACAATTTTGAACTTATAATGAGTTTATATTTGTACAAGATTACGTATGGAAAACATGTAATGTTTATCATTGCAAGATTATGAAAATTTTAATTCCGAATTCAATTCAAAAAACATTCGTGATAAATGAGCAAAATGATATTTATTATTTGAACGTGAAAAAAAAAAAACTGAGATTGATGTTGAAAAAAACGACCATAGAATTTAAAAAGTTGCGGCCAAATGTTATGACTATGAGGGATAGATGATTTTTAAGAAAACATAGGTAGGTAGGCAGGTAGGTACGTACTAAGTAGGTACCAAGCTACCAAGTGCCAATCCATTTTTTGTTCTCCCTGTCCATCAGTAAGATAACTTTTGAATCATCATTTTTCATCGAGTTATGAAATCGATAGGTATAATAAATAACTCTTATCTATTTTACGTAAACACACTTATGCATAATTATACACTAATATTGTACGTATCAATAAAAAAAAATCGAAACTGAAAGGCAAAACAAATGAATATTTAGATTGAATAGTCGATTTTTTCAAGAAATATATTACAAGCATTTTCCAATAAAACTACTCGTAACTGTCAGAAGAATGACTCTTATTCGTCACGTACAGGAAATTCTACTTGTAGGTAGATATCTATTCAGTTCAACCACAAGAAATAAAAATAGAATAAGCTCGATTGTAAAAAACAAAATAAAAATGGGTACTTAATTTTTAATTAGAAAACATTTCTATAAAATATGTATAACTGAGCTCAAAGACTTAAAACATAACAAACAAATTCTCCAAACTCTGGAATTTTACAAAATCAATTCTCAATACATAAATACATCATTTCATACATTATCAGATCTTCTAGGAGCAGATCCTTCTTTCAATTCTTTCATATAATAACTGTGGACAACGATCCAAAAATACACACCGAGCGCTGCACAGAATGCATAAAATTACTTTCTCGCGTATCGAATGGAAAAAAACTAATGAAATTCATAAAATATTTCAAGTACTTACCTTCACTCATGAGGTACAATATCACAAAAACACCTTTATTCATATGGGCCAAATGATTGATCGCTTTCGAAATTGGGAAATTATCCCCGAAGATGTATAAAATGAACAAAAATGCCGCCACAACAAGGAAAATTAGTTTTAGGAACAAAATAGGCACCAGCAGACTTGATTTTTTCTATAAAATTAATTTTAAACACATGTCAATATTTCTGATCAGTTTATTTTTCACACGTACCCATTAATAAAAGGAAATTTTTCCAACTTACCACAAAAACGCCAGCGATTCCAACGATACATAAACTCTTTCCAATCAGCACCAAAGCCAATAGGGTAAGTGATACAATTTCAAATTCTCCTGAAAGTTAAAAATGACTCGATGGATTATCGAAAATAAATTATTGTTTATTGGATTCTAGACGTTTCAAATAACAGAACGATGGATCAAGAATTATTCAATTATTTACCTTTTAAACATACGATTTCAGCTATAAAAAAAGATAATCCAAGCACCTGAAAGGAGACATTCGAATTTTAGAAATATTTCGAAGACTATTTCAAACCATATGATAAATTAGTCATATTCGAATTTCTACAAAAAGTTTTAAATTTTTCATAAAGAAATTGAAAAATTTTATGTTCAACTTACCAAATATAAACTCAGAACGAATATTGAACCGGTTCTCAGAGAATACCGCTGAAAAAATGATTTCACTTGGACCATTTCGACTGAAATAATTATATTCGGGTGACAAATTAAACCATTAAAAATAAGATCAACAATGTAAAAAATTTTAAAAGAACAACCACGGTACTTGAGTGAGTTTAAAACGTACTTATGATTCGAGTAGATAAATTGCACTGCCTCGATGATTCACCGCAGACGATTTTCATTTAACTCAGCGAATATACAATACACACACGTCAACAAATACACGTACATGTAGATTAAATTATCAGAACTATACTGCTCATATCGCACTTTTTATAATTATCACAAGTAATCATTTTCTGGCGCGAATAAGTTTGTGGGGAACTGCGACTCGAAATGGACGATATTCGTGATACAGACGTCGATTATCAGAAAACAATTCACTAAACGTCTTTTACTTTTTATAGTGTAAATTCAGGGGTTCCAATTCGGAAATTCAATAAACAAAATTCGTACTATTTTTGTACCTCAATACTTGGCGAAATTTTGTAATTCGTACTATGTAAATTTGAACCGCAGTTATCCACTTTCTTCAATGAAATTTTTTGTGGTAAATTTGGTGGGACTAAGTTAGTGCCTAGCTACCTACGAACAGTAATGTGCAGTTTAGTAATTGAGAATGCTCTTCTGAAGAAATCGTACGCCCTCCCTCTCCAAACTTTTATAAGGGTCCTCAGTTAATTTTTAAAAAGTGATGTCAGTTGTATTGTATCACCCAGACAAACACCCTTTCACTTTCTCCCTCTCCTCTCAATCGAATCAGGGGTTCTCGGTTTTTTTTTTGTAAAAGTGGAAAAATAGAAAATTTTTGATTGAAAAAAGTCTTAAAAGGTCCCAAAGAGTTTATGAAAGGCGAAATACACCCTCTTTTCTCTCGAACATCATTTCTAATGTCTTCATTTTTATTGATTCTAGATTTTAAAAATTTTCATGCAGCTTTAACTTCAATTTCTTCATTTTTCGATACCTATATTAGCAATGCTGCTAATAATTATTTTGTCATTCCTTCAGAAAATCCAAAAAATTATGAAAAACGTATTTCATCCCCTCTTAAAAGCATTTTCCAGATCCGCTTTTTTTAATTTTTTCCGAATTCTTGAAAAATTCAAAGAATATACAAACATGAGTTGTGGAGAAATTTTACACAATTTTGAAAAATGAATACTAGCTAAGTAAGTATGAAAAAAAAAAGAAATTTAGGACTAGTTATATCCAGTAGAGCCAAGGGCAGCCTTGCCATTTTCCTTTGATTTTGAAAAACTGCATTTTCAGTTAGAAATATGAGAATAAAGTGCAAACTTACTTTTTTTCTTTGGAAAAAATAGTAAAATTAGGAGAAATACAAAATTTTGGAAAAATTTGCACGAATGTAGATATCTACAAATTTATTTTCATTAAGACAAAAATTTTTGTTAAAAAGATGTTCAAGCTACTTGTAATTTTACTGATTGAAAAAGGAGCTCCAACATGACGAGGAAAAAATTTTCTGAAAATTCGCAATTTTGATTGAAAAACTGTAGATATTTTTTGCCAATATTTTTCAATCTAAAATTACTGTTATTCATACTTTTTACAGTACCTAGTTCCGATGTTTTCTGAAATATTGAGGTTTTTTCTTTCACGGCTCAAGTTAGGGTAGAGGAAAATGTGGTGTTGGGTGGAAATGGGTTCAGAGAAACAGAATACCTATTT
This sequence comes from Pseudococcus jackbeardsleyi, assembly GCA_038380155.1. Lineage (NCBI taxonomy): Eukaryota > Metazoa > Arthropoda > Insecta > Hemiptera > Pseudococcidae > Pseudococcus > Pseudococcus jackbeardsleyi. The sequence goes on from CM076242.1 coordinate 60,314,247, forward strand.
AAAATACATGTTGTAAATATCACACAATTTTTATTGAAAATTTATCACATCAATTTTGTAATACTACAACAATCATTTCATGATCAACAATTTGGATTTAAGGGAAAGTGCCATTCATTGGTCTAGGTACCAATTGTTGGTCGGATTTTGAAGCTCCGATCTGACACTGTTAGTGTCGCTAAAAATTTTTTTCTTCAAGTGGAATATGTTGTGCATAGTCCAAACTATCGTTCTATGGTATTACATCTGAGAAAACATGATTTGTGTTTACAAAAAACAATTTTGATAATTTATGTTCGAAAAACACCAGAAATTTCAATGTGTGAAATATTGGGGAACAGAAATCGAGATTTTAAGTACCTTAAAATGAATTTTTTAACATATGTATAGGGATATATGTTATGTAAAGGGTCTAAAGAACACATTTTTGGATGATTTGGAAATTTTGAGGTCCAACAGGTGATTTGCAGCAAGCAAGAAGAATGTGTGAAAAAAAAAATTGAAAGTGTTGTAATTTTTGTTTAAATCAAAATTTTGGGGTTGTTGTGAGTTTATATGCCTCTGTATACTCAGTATAACATATTTCATTAAAAAAACGATGCAGTTGGCGACTTTAAAAATTGGCCCGACCAACATTTGGCACACTGAAAATTTTGACCAACATTTGGCACAATGAAAATTTCATTTTTTTTCAGGATTTTGAAAATGATACATCACTGGAGGTTACTTATGTATCAACATTGTGACCTTTCAGGTGGTACAAGTACTTATTTTTTCATAAAAAACTGCTTTGAATTGAAAAAATTGAAAAAATTTAAATGTGCCAATTGTTGGCCAAAATTTGTAGGTGCCAAATGTTGGTCGACCAACAATTGGCATTTAGAAAATATGGATTTAAAACTAAACTATTTAATTTTTTTCAAACGCAGCAATCAATTTGGCTTTCATTTATAATTTGAGAGGCGGGGAAAGTGGTGTGATTATCCAATTCTGGTAGACCAACGTTTGGCACTCTAGTGCCAAACGTTGGTTTCGTAGACCTCCACAAAAACGGCTGCAGCTAAAATATTGCTGCGTATTAAAAATTGAGACCATAGTAGGGTAGTAGTAGAAGGATGATATTTGTACACTATTGAAGTTCCAATTTGAAAAAAACATTTTTAGGGGGCACCCAACCCCTTTGAAAAAAGTAGACCAATAATTGGCACTTTCCCTTATATCCCAATTTTTGAAAGATTTCACGATGTTCCCAAGTTCATGGCCCATATCTTTTTGTGGATCATCAGCAGATGGACGAGGATTTTTCAATTCTAGATAATAGCTAAGAACAACGACGAAGAAATACAACGAAACCACTGAGAAACCATTTAAAAATAAATTGAATGTAAAATGTAAGTAGTGCCAATTTTAAATTAAATACATGATACCCATTTGGTAATTTTCTTACCTAAAATAAAAATAAACGTAGTTGCCAAAGGCACTTTCCACCATTCGTTCAATCCCAGAAATTTCAAAATTTTCAAAGGTGTAGCTAACGACCAGACTGTTAAACTTGTGAGCAAGACTAGATAAACCACTTGGACTATCAAGTATTTCATCATTTTCTTACGTTTTCTCTATTAAAGAAAATGAATCAGAAAAAATTGCAAGATATAAGTAAGTATACCTATTACTTGCGTGCATATTATTGAAAAAAGAGGAGTTCAATTTTAATCTTACGCCCACCTTGAAAGCTCCACAGATTCCATAAAACATGGCATACGCCGGAAATATGAAATCGTCAGCAATGTCAAAAATATCAAAAATATTTATAGAATCTGTGCCGGAATAATTCATTACTGAAATCGATAAAATTCATTACCTATTTTTATAGATTTCATGTTCATAGTAATATTTAAACGTAGATACTATAATTTTTACTCACACACTGCGATAATCCCGAAAAATACAACAAAGGTTTGAAGAGGCTAAAAAAAAATGGTACGTAGGAAGTAAAATAATTAAGTTATCAGGAACATCGAATAAGAGGAAAAAACTTACGAAAAAAATCAACATAACAGCAATACTTCCAGATCTCAACGAGCATCCACAGCAAGATTTCACTTCCAACAGTTCCAACATATTTTAAATTCGATATTTCAACCGAATACGAACAAAAAACTTGACGATGAAATTATAAAACTCAAATAATGAGAAAATCGTTCACCAAAAAAGCCGATTTATCTGCTTTGGTTCATTTCCTGCGATTCATTGATATTTCTTGTTGTTGTAGGTAATTATAATTCTTATTATTTCAACAATTTCAACCGAATTTTTTCCCGTGTAAAAAAAAACAACATAAATTGTGGAACTATAAGTAATACATAGTAATCTGAAATATAAAAATGTGATCATGTGTTCGTCCAAAAAAAAAAAGTCCTTAACGCAAAAAACAGGTTTTCCAGAAAAACGTGTTTTAAATTCGGTATCGCTATCAAAACATGAGTTTTGAACGAGAGGCCACTTCAAACTCGTGGACTGGTCTGAGTAAAAAAAAATTGGCTGTGTTACTAGCTCCTAAATCATTTTCGCGCACCAATGATCTTTACCGTATTTTCCGTAAATTACCGATAATTTGGAAAGATGATGTTTTCGTTTCATAGTCGGGACTTGGGACTTATAATTTATATTAAAGACGATGGGTAGGTACTTTTACGGGAGGAGAATAGATTTTCAATTTTCAATTTTCATTGAGGAAATAATTATGAAAAATTGAAAATAGAATAAAATACATGATACAAATTTTTTATTTTTTATTTTTGAATTTTTCAAGCCATTTTCTCGATTTGTTGTGCGAAAGGGTTTTTACTAGTTACTTGCTCAGATTAAATCATAATTTTACAAATTTTTTTTTTCTGTTTGAAATACATATGTTTTGATTGAAAACATCCAAAATGTGTTTAAAACAAAATTAAAACTTTTTTTTTACTGATATGTAATGTAATTTTGACCAATCTTAAAGTGACAAATTGGCATACCCAGGTTGAATTTTTTCTCCATCTCTTTAATGTTTTTCATAATTTGAATTTTTCGTCAAAATTGTTTTAGGTTTTATTAGATAATTATCTTCATTTTTTGATAATTTTCGATAACCAAAGTCTATTTATAGAACGTATTTAAACGTAAAATTTCTTTTCCATAAAGTTTGATTATTGTTTGATTTGTTTTTCTCTCGACTTTTTCCAAGAAGTCCTGAGTTAAACTGTTGGAAAAACTAAGAAACTTGATACTTGAAAGAAAATGAATTGAAATAACTATAAATGAATGGACTCCAGAAAATTCAACGAACTAAATTTCATGTTCAATCTTCTGTCCATTTTTTTTCTTCAGGAAATCAATTTTTTATAACGAACCCGATTTTTGAATGTTTCTCATATTTGTAACAATCCTTAAAATCAATTTTATGAGAATAGGAACATAAATTAGGAATGCAAAATTCCATAGGTATCAGTAAAGTCATTCCATTGAAAAATTTACTCTGAGGGTCAGAAGTTATCAAAAAAAATTTAATTTAAATAAAAAATTTAGATGGTGAAAAATCGTAACAAAAAATAGAGTAACTTAAAACAATTATTATTCTCAACACCTCATCATAAATTTCCTTACCTTAGTTGCACCACATCACAAAATACTACCGGAAAAAAATGGTGAAACTTAGCAATTAGACAAAAAATCATTGGTGTGCGAAAATGATTTAGGAGCTAGTGCTGTGATAGGGTTTCTTCTTGCATTTCTACGTTACTTTGTGTGGATTTATTAACGTTTTATAACTTTTTTGTAATTTTTTAGCAATAAAACTGGAAAAAATAATTGTACAAAAGTTAATTTAAGAGGGACTTCGGAAAGGCTTAATAATCTTCCAATCAATCAAAAAAGATTTTTGGTATAATGACTACCAGAACGATAATGTTTACAGGGAAGTGCGATTCAAAATTCACACCATAGTAATGTCAGAAGAATTTCAAGAAAGTCTATTTCTGTGTGGAGATCAGTTTTTATTCATTCAGAGAATTTTAAATAAGGCCAAGTGCAAAAATTTTGATAAGTCTAAAAAACGCTCTAAAATTCTTTTCGCATATTTTTTTAAAGACCCTTGAGAAACAAATTTAAAATTTTTTATAACTTTCCAGAATTTTTCAAGAATAGTAAGATTTCGAGGCTGAGAAGGGAGGAGTAACGATAAATTCAAAGAAATTTTAGTGTTGACAATTAAGAAAAAGTTTCAATTTTGATATTTTGAAGCTGAAAAAATGTAGCAATGAAAAAGAAATTTAAAAAAACGTGAAAAGTGGAAAAAAATTAAGTGTTGAAAAAATATTTTGCCAGAAAAAAAATTCCAGACTTGAGGAAAATTTTTATTGGAACAGAAAAAATTTTTAGAGTTCAGAAATCTCTTGAAAAAATTCTAAGGAATAAGAAAAAATTTACTACCTATCAAGAGTTGAAGGAATATCAAAAGTAATATGGACTTGAATTGCATGGTACATATAACCAGTGACGGAGCCAAGGAAGGTGGGTGTCCAGGGAGACCGGACTCTTTTCTCATGAGGTCAAAAATTTACGTGAAAAAATGTCTTCTTATGGCCCCCATCTTCACCACTTTTGTGCCCTCTTAAAGAAACAGCTAAAAAAAAATTCAGAAAGTAACAATTTCGACTAAAAAAAAATGAAATTTTTGACTAATAATTTATTTGTTTAAATTTTGAATTAAAACTCAACGAAAAAAATTTTCCAACACACGTTTCATATTTTCCAATCAGAATATTTTCAAAGTTCTGCGTCAGTATTTCTGCATTAAATCAGTTTATATTGAAATTTTATTAATATAGGTACCTGGTATAAGCACGTACATACAATTTCCAGGATTTTTAGGCTCAGTGTCACAAGTGTCAGAGAGAAAAAAAATTGAATGGAAGTTGAAAGGTTTTGGTGGACTAAAATACCTTTTTCAAATAACACACAACTTTTATTAAAAATTTATCACATCAAATAATACTACAATAATTTTATTTTCAACAATTTCGATTCACATCCAAATTTTTCATAGAATGCTCGAGTTCATTGCACAGGTGGGTATAAAATTTTAGAAAATTCAAATACCTGAAGCAAAAAAAAAATCAAATTATATAACTGCCAGTGGTACATCAGCTGATTTAGAAATACTTTTTGGGCCAGTCTTCTTCAATTCTCGATAAAAACTAAAAACAACGACGAAAAAATACAACGAAAAACCTGTGAAACCATTCAAAAATAAGTTGAATTTAATCTCTAATTTCGCCAATTTCAAATTACAAACATATTTGGTAGTTTCTTACCGAAAATCAAAACAAACGTAAATGCCAATGGCGCTTTCCACCATTCATCCAATCCCAAAAATAGCAGTATTTTCAAAGGCGTAACCATCAACCAGACTACGAAACCAGTGAGCAAGATGAGATAACCCACTTGGACTATCAAGTATTTCACGATTTTTTTCGGTTTTTTCTAAGGAAGGGGGAAAACAGGAAAAATTGATTATTTTTTGAGAACATATTTTCGTTAAATTTAAATCTTAGGTACCTACCTTGAAAACTCCATGAAGTCCTGTAAACGTGGCATACAACGAAAATAACAACGCTTCGCCTATTTCATCAAAATATTCGTCAACATTTTCGAAAATATCTATAGAATCTGGATCTTTTCCGGACACATTCGTTACTAAAATCGGTGGAATTTCTTATGGTTATACATTTTTTTTTCAATCGGAGCATAATCATAATATCATTAATAATTTTTACTCACATACTAAGACAATCCCAAGAAATACAAAAATAGTCTGAAGAGGCTAAAAAGTAAGATACTTATGCAATGCAGCTTAAATAATTGAATATTAATTGAGAGAAAAAAACTTACGAAAACAATCGTCATAACAGCCATACTTCCACATCTTAACGAGCACCCGCAACAACAAGATTTCACTTTTAACATTTTTTTAATTCGACATTTCAAACGAAAATGAACAAAAAACTTGATGAAATTAGCGATCAAGTACCTAATAAGAATGTTCATAGAGCTAAAAAAAAAACTGCAGCTTTATCTCACACGGTCCATTTCCTGCGATTCATAGATATTTTACGTCGTTATATAATTCGATTCTTATTATTTCATCATTATAAACCAAATTATTTTGCCACAATGCTACAGTTGACGTAAATTAACGTACAAGTATACAAAGGTTACGTTTCCGAACAGGCCAAGTCCATTTTTATAATTTTCGAGTTTGGAACGTCCTCTGTCGTGGAATTATCGCTCAAATACCTACGGTACGATACAACAAAGGCCTCATTTTTTCATAAAAATTGAATATTTTTCTTCCAAACCAAGCAATAAAAAAAAAAACATGTTTCCTTTTCCCGAATTTCCACTGAACGCTAAAATCAAATAAAAAAATTGATGACAAAATTTTCCGACCCATAAATCCATTTGAAAACGTAAATTTCATATTCTATTACGAAAAAGTAGTTGGTTCCATGAAAAATTGTATTTATTCCTTCAGAATTTTTAAACAATATCTTTGGTAGTTACTCTAAAATCTTTAATTTTTTTTTGAAATTCGAGAACATCGAATAACCAAAAAAATACGCTGGAAAAAATTCGAAAAAAAAAAAATGCAAACGACACCAGGTTTTCAGAGGCGGTCACCCATCCAAGTAGACTACCCTAGCCCGAGGTGATCGGACAAGAACCGGTGTATTTAGCGTGGTATAGTCGTTAACAAAAGGCGAGGGAAAATTTTAATCACGCCACACTTTCGTGATATTTATTATAATACTCGATAAGTTTTTTCAATTTTCAAATGTAAGGTTTTTTTCATACAAGCATAGAGTAAGTCTTACTCTATGATACAAGCCTCAAAAATGAAAATAAAAAATGGTGAAAACAACTGAAAAATATTACCTACCTAACTGATTCCTGTGAATCTTCAATATTATTACCATACAACTCGATTTTTTCCAATTCCATATGATTTTTTTCAAATTTTATTCTTCTCTACTAAAAGAAATTTTTTTGACAATTCTGAATTATTGTTTTCCTCTAATTATTTTCACAAGCCTAAAATTCATTCAACTCTGGTATTTTTTCTCGGTGTTTTTCAATTGTTTTAATTTTTGTTGAAAATTTTTTAACTGCAGTACATTTTTTTTTCAACTCCAAAATCTCTTTTTCAAAATTTTCTTTCAATTCTTTCAATTCTGTCTTGCAATACTTTCTCACTCGTGGAAAATTTAAATTCTGAATTAGGCACTTCAAACTCTTAATAATTTTCTCAAATTTTAGCTTCAATGAAAATAAAAAAATTGTTTCAACTGTGAAATTTCTTCCCAATTTTTTCCAACTCTGGGTTCTGTTTTTTCTGTTGTAAATTTTTTTCTCAAAATAATTTAATTTCCCACCTCTAAAATTTTTCAGATAGAAAGATTTTGAAAATTTTGGGTTCAATGAGTGACTCGAGTTGGAAAAAATGTCAAGAGAACAATGTAATGTTGTCAAAAAATTTTGGAATCAAAGAATCAAATTTTAGCTTTGAAATTTGAGAAAAAATTTCAATACCTAAATGTTGAAATTTTCGAGCTGAAAAAAAGTATTTTAATAAAAATATTAAATCTTGGGGAAAAGCTTGAAAAAATTGAGAAAAAAATACCAAAATTGAGAAAACATTCAAAGTCCAAAAAAGTTTCAAAAAAAAATAAACTTTTCTAACAAACGAAAAAAAACAATGATTAAGATTATCTATACAATTGAAAGATGTGTTGGAATGGGAATACGTGAGTTAAATGGTAATTAAAGACTCACATGAGTCATACAGGAAAGATTCAGTCTTTCTCGTTACGCACCATCCGTTTTTCTCGTGTCTGAAGCTTAAAATCCTCCCAAAAACCTATTCATATCAATTGAAATCACAATTTGAAATTTAACCAGAAATAAAAACTATCGACATACAGTTTTCCCAGGCATCACCAAGCCTAACATTGCTTACCTTTGTGATCGGACGAGAATCGATATTCAACGCAGTATGATCTTCAGCAAAAATAAATTAAAAACATGAACCACCCAAGCCAACAAAATTACCAAAAAAATTCGATTTACGAAAAGTAGGAAGGGGGAGGTGAAAAGGTCGAAGTGTTAATAGATCAATTTAGATAGGTACAAATCATAGATAAATGTTCTCGTTTTACTCGTTTTTCGATTTTTTATTATTCAGTAATACGCCATCAACCATATTCAACCCGATAAATCCCCTCTCCCGACAAAAATATTCTTTCCTCAAGCAAAAAAATATTAAACCATTTTAAAAATGACGTAAAAATGAAATTAATTTTAATTCGCGATAAACACCTACCGTATAAATAAATCACACGTAGAGTGAACAATTATACGAGCATGCCTAACTATTAAATTTTCAACAAAAAAAAAAATGATAGCTTATCGCAGATCACAGATAACATTACATATTTCAACAAACCAACACATAAAAACATACCAATAACAAATAACAATGCAATTCCAAAATAATTAAAATACAAAAAAACTCGAATCAAAGAATTATTTCTTCCGTGGCGGTCGACGACTTCGACATGGATGTGTTGCATTTGTATTCTTTTTTTAATTTTTTGTAAAAACCCAACACCACCATCGAGAAATAAAAATACACCCCTGAAAATGCAAACGAAATTATTCCAAAATCGATTCGAATCAGTACATCGAAAAAATAAACAATTCGAACTAAATTCACCCAACTTACCCACAAATAAACAGCCTACAATGATTCGTACGTAAAGATCGAAATAATCTATATTTTTCGTTTGCTGTGGAAGATAATAACGCAATTCTGTAAACACCAGGCTACGTAAAGGACTCAGATAAACCCACGAAAAAACATTCAAAGCAGCCACCATTAGAATACAAAGTTGCAGCACAATTTGAGGTATCATGAAAACCGGTTTATCCTGCGTTTAAATTAAAAACAAATTTCAAAAAGAAATCATCTAAAAAATCTCAAAAATTATTCACCTACTTACGTTGAAAATACCGAAAAATCCAGAAGCCAAGCAGACACATACGATCCCATGCACGTAAAATATCCATAATTTGTATATTTTCTCATTATTGTTATCTAGTGAAAAAAATACAGAAGGGGGGAAAAAATTAGGAAAATATATTTGAATAATTTGTGTACTTAGTAGGTACTTACAAGGAATCCACATCACTTGAAGAATCACGAGGACAACTTCGCACACCTGAGAAGAAAACAAAGTCCATGAGAAAATATTACTGAATTATTCATAACACATTATCACACCTTATTGCTAAAACCTCTGTTTTAAATTTTAACTAGAAAACAAAATCAATTTCTGATCACGACTTACGAAATGAAGATTGAAAATCAACAAAGTTCCCAATCCTAATGAATTTCCGCAACACTTGATTCCGACCATTTTCTATCAGCAATTAGAATCAGTACTCGAGACGACGAAAAATAAAAAAACGTAAAAAATCGACTTTCTAACAACGAAATTATTCATGAATCACGTAGCTCGCAACATTGATCCTTTCCGTACTCGATTAATATTTTACTAGGTAGTAATAAACACGTTTATCGATGTACCTATTTATGTAATGTACTTACAAATTAGTTTGTATGTACGAGCCAACGAATAAAATATACCTAAAAAGACGCGGACCAACGAGTACGTTAATCTGAACAGATAAGGTGTCGAATTATCTACGAGAGTCCATGTCTCCCTTTCGTACATTTTATTTATCTTCGAATAGAAAAATTAAAAGTTTATCGACCAGATACTCGTGTGAGTGGTAGTAATGAGGGATAAATGACACGTGTAATTGAATAGATTTACTGCTATAGGCAGAATTGACTTGATTGTATGGTCGTGGTCGATGATCCCCGTACAAATTGAATTTAAATTGGTTCCGTTGGTTTTTCATTTTTGCATGAATTATTCTTGCAATATTTAGCCAGATTTTCCCCTCATATTTCGATTTAAAGCGCATTTCGCATTAAAATTATCGTGTTTGCAAACCAAATGAAAAAAAACATTATGTGATTGGATTTTTGAATGATAAGACGTGATGAAATAAATTAGCGAATTTGTGCATGAAACAATGTTAATTTTTGGATTGAATTTCAGATGATGAATATCTAATTATAGGATTCGGCGAAATGTAGATAGGTGACGGATAAGAATGGCTAAAAATAATTCCAACCTATTTTCTCAGTAGGTAGATTTCATAAATGTATAAAATAGCAAATTAAACTGAACCCCTCAAATTACACAATATTCGAATTTCTTAAATAAATTCAATTTGCGTAAAAAAAAGTCCCCTCCCCTGGTAAAAAAGCACATAATCAAATTTTAATTTTTCCACAATTGGTAAAAATAATTCAAAATGAAAAAAAATGATGTAATTTTAATAAAAATGCTCCTTAGTTCTTATCTACTGCAAAAAAAAACTGTTTAAATTCTATAAAAATTGCATGACAAATATTTCAAATTTTCGAATTGCCATAAAAATGATGCTAATAATGAAAATATTAGATACAAAAAAATAAAATGTCAAAAAAATCAAATTGGCAAAAATTTTTGGGGTGATTAAATATCAGAATCGAAATTGAGGAAGCGAAACATTCGGTACACCTCTTACTATGGTGTCTACTGGATCTGAAATTTCTCGATATTTTCTGTTTTTTTTTGCCATTTTTATACCAATTTTCTTGCTTTAAATTTGTCCAAAAAATAACTATTTTTTATACGTAGGTATCGACTTTGATTTTAAAATTTGAAAAAATACAATTTCTTACCTAGGTACTTTTTGAGGAAAATCATCAAAATTCTTGTTATTTCTTTGGGTTTCTTGTTTTTCCTGCAAATGAGCAAAATAGGATTTCTTGATAAAAATCTCAAAATCAAAAACTAAACCAAAAATGTAAAAATCATTGAATTTTCATGGTTTTAAGAGTGAGTCTTAAAACTTCATTTTCAAATTGAGCATTACTAATTTTTTTTTCATTTTTTTTTTTCTCATTTCTTTTTAAAGCCTGTTATCAAATACATATACAGATACACCACTTCTTTAGAAAAATTAGTTACAACCCACAACGAGGAAATGAAAGTAACATTTTATCATGTGGGAGTGGAGGGTGTGGGTGTGGAAATGATAGAGAGAGTTCATTTTAAAAAATAACATGACTTCGTGATAGAATTTTTCTGCAGAAAATAACTTCGATTCTGAGAAAATTGAGTAAGTATTCTCAATAATTTCCTCATTGATTTTGCAGACAAATTTTTCAATTTATTAGGATGTATTCAGGTACCTAATCAGAAGATTTAATTTTATTTAGTAATTATTTTTTTTCATTCAATCGCTACTTTGAATCGACGAATTCCATAAAACTGAAAAAGAAAAAAAGGAGTACAGGTAGAAGGAAAACTGAAAAATTTATCGAATTGCTCAGAAATTTTGCAAATCAAAAAAAAAATGAGAGAAAGCACAAAAAAATGGTTGATACTTTTCGTTTACTTAATGTTCAAATACTTAATTACCTACTTATTCAAGTAGTTTCCCTTTAAGTATTTCAATTTTTGAAATTGCTATTTTATAGATTGACTCCTAAAATATAATTTTAATTGGAAAAATTAGATTAAAGTGAGCGGTTTGCCTAATTGATGACCTTTAGGTAGTTAATTTAGAAAATTTGAAGAAAAGTTAGTCGAAAAATTGAGAAAACTTGCCAATGCGTCCAGATAAATTTTGAAGTTGCACGATCAAATATTTATCAAAAATTGAACTTCAGCCCTTTCTTGTGATGAATTTTTTGCATTAAGTATATGATTCAATTTTCTTCGAAAGTTTCAATTCTCAGTATTTTATCTACCACGTCTACATTCGTAATTTCGAACGTAGGTATCTATTTTCTAATATAAAAATGAGCATCCGTTGAATGACTAAGGTAAAGTACAAAGATGGTATAATGACAGTTCCAAACCAAGCTTGAGAATCACCATAGAAACGAACGAAGAGCGATGGTCGCCTCAAACATCAGTACGAAATAATATCGCAGGAGAAAGTTAACGAGTTCAAATGAACGGTTCAAGAAGTACATTGGTTCAGTGGAGAGAAAGGTGGAGCAAATTACACCAGTAGAAATTCGCCGACATATAAAACAGTATGCCAGAAATGGAAAATAAACCGCCTACATCAAGTGCCAGAAAATTAGAAACAATTTAATGGTTCAAGTACGAGCCATAACTGTCATAAGTTTAGGTATTCGCCCAAGTATAATACCTACCAACCTACCTGTACCTACTACCTACTTATATCTCATGCACTTTTTCTCAAATAAATAGGTATAGGTACTTGACAATATTTTTTGAATGATTTATACATATAGTATTGCCTATTCACACAATTTGAGATTTTTATAGAGCTTGCAATTATAACTGATGACCTTTTGTTAATTTTCAAGTATACTTCAGAACATCACAAGTTCTATTCCGACAACTGCAATCGCTATATTTACGTCTTTTTCGATCTTAACTTCAGGCTGTATTTTTCTGTAGTGGTAAAAAATTACGCCAAAAAAGTACACATTGAAACCTGCAATAAAATAAAATAAATTTAAATAAACCATGTAGGTCTATTCATCTCTTGGTAGAAGGTCAAAATAATTATCAAGATATCAAATATCCACTTTTCAGTAGATAAAAATAATTTCGCAACAGTTTCGATTCAATTGAAATTTCATCTCCAACGAATTCTCAGTTTTGAAAATAAATAAAGAAAAAATCGAGAAAATAAAGTTGAGTACCTAATTGAATCAGATAACCAGTTGAAATCAATTCGCTGGCTCCAAAACTGAACGCCAATATTGCGTAGACATCCATATAGAGCATCCACCAATAATCCGTTTCAATTACATTTTCAGGCCAAACCAACACAGCGACAAAAATCGACGATACCAATAAAAAAATTGATTGAAATTTTACTTCGAAACGCATAAATTTATGATTTTTTTCCTGAAAAGATGTCGTCATTATATGCGGTGAAACAGCTAATCATGTTGCTCGAAATGTTCAAAAATTTAAATTCATGTTTTAAATACTCACATTTTCAATCCCATAAACATTTAAGAACAAGTAAAACAGTAAATTACTAAACGATGCCAATCTTAGAAGCCATAAACATAGGAAATCTGAAACAAAATTTCACAAAATCTGTTCATTCGTTGACTTCATTTTTTTTCTCAACTCTGAACATAGTTGACGTAAAAAAATTATCTTCAAAAAAAAATACAGATACTTGTAAATATTGAAGATATACCCACAGATGATATTAAACCCCGAAAGAGAGTTCTGAGATGAACATATAAAGGCGATTTGATCACCCGAAACATATAAATTTCCAAATTCGAGAATCTGTAAGAAAATGATTGTGTATTTGATACAATTCTCAATTACGTAGATTGATAAGATGAAAATATAAAATTCGAACATGATAACAGCATTCTATAATTTAACGCAACCTACCAGCTTCACAATCAAACTGAAATAAACTGCATATTCCAACGTGAATCCACACAACGAAACATTTTTGAACATTTTAAAATATTATTTCACTTCGATAAATCAAAATAATGTATGCCCTAAAATTAACACGTGAGATAAATAGAAAGCTGCCTTGTCACTGAATAACGTTTCAAATATTTGAAATAATACTGGGAAATCACAAGTCACGCAGATTGAAAATTCGATAGATTGTTACTACCTACGTATCAGACAAATCGAGAGGACATTGTAAGACACTGTACGTACATAGGTATGTGAAAAGTCTTCATTATCCGAACTGGTCTGCATCTGGGACCGTTTTCAAAATATATTTCAAATTATTCTTTAAAGAAATATTCGAAATGACTCGAAGAATTAAAATATAGAAAAACCTGTTTAAAAGATTAGAAAAATTATATTTTCATATTTTTTTTTAGCGGGGGGGGGGGGGGGGGGGAGACGTTAAGTAAATTTTGAGCCGAGAAACAAAAATCAATCAAAAGTACACCACGAAATAACTCTATTTTCAAAATTGATCAAAATTTAATTCTCGAATTTTTCGCCAATTTTTGAAGTTTGAAAATCACCTGATCAAATGAATGAAAAAAGTTGAAATTTTCAACCTGCGAAAACGATGGGAAACCGTTTCGAGACGTTTCGGAGCCTCCGAGAAATTTTTTAATTTTCCATCATTAGAGAGCTCATTAAAATTGTCCGTATGAACCTTTGCATCTATAATCGTAGATTACCTCTAATCAATCGATTTAAGAAAAAATTTCCAAAATTCGTTATTCCAGTTAAAATCTACGTGGCACCTACTTTTCTACAGACAATTTTTGCTAAAAAAAAGTGATGAGTTAAGGAAAATTGGTTTGGAATTTTTTGTGGATATGAGTAGGACAAGAAGTCAATTTTTGACGTTGTCGAGTGAGGAGAAATCCAATCTTTTTGACTCCCTTCTCAGTGTACTTTAAATGCATTTTCATTTACGAAAACTGAAGGTTATCTCAAGAGGGAGGGGAACAAAATTTTTGAAAACTTTCATTTTTTAATTTGTAAACTTGGTTGTTAGGAAATACCTGAGAAGTCAAACAAACCTAATTATCTTGGTAGGTATCATCTTCGTTAACTCAAAAAAAAATTATCTATCATACCTTTCTTTTTTGCATATGTTACGCCTAATCCATGTAATTGCCGAATTCATGAAATAGGCAAAATTTTTGCCTAATGCATGAATTAGGCAATTGCTTGCCTAATTCATGAAATTTATAACTTCAAACCCTTCTACCATTTTTCTTATTTCTAAATCTAAAATGAAAATTCGAAATATTTTGGCACAGAGAACTAACATTTAGCAATATTTTGAAAAAAATTTCAACCAGCTACTTCAATTAGAAAATTTTTTACACTGAATGGAAAATGTAATGAATGAAAAATCTTCTTTGCAGCACAAAAAATTTTCTTGTTGAAATAGCTGGTTGAAATTTTTTTTGAAAAGTAGCTAAATGTTAGTTCTTTGACCCGAAATATTTTGAATTTTCATTTTTGAAATGAGAAAAATGGTAGAAGGTTTTGAAGTTATAAATTTCATGAATTAGGCAAGCAATTGCCTAATTCATGCATTAGGCAAAAATTTTGCCTATTTCATGAATTCGGCAATTACATGGATTAGGCGTAACACATACATAAGCCTTCTTTTTTTCATAAATTTCGTTTCTACCACCCTCTCCATAGACGGATCGATTTAGATCAAATGATTTCGCCATTTCATAAAAGAAATGTTAGGATGATGATATTTTATAACAAAAATCATAGGTACCTAATCATCTTGTTGGATTGCCAATTGCGAAATCCTCGAATTACGATTTTTTCAAATCCGCAGACGCATTTCGTATTCTACCAGCCATTATTTTTAATCATTTTTCAGAAAAAATACTTAGTAGGTACCTAATTTAATTTTATCTATAGTCAGAATTTCAAAGAATTCGGACACGATTGATGAACGTTCAACATTTTTATATTGATTAAATATTCGCAACATTAGGTAGGTGCTTACGTAAATACCTATAATAATATCGTAATAATTTCCGAATGTCGCAAATTTAAATAAAATTGCTTCATTAACAAAAAAAAAATTAATTTAGAAAAATAATATAAAAAAAAAAAATAATTAACTTGAAATGAGTAAAATAATCACGTAAAACTACTCTATAAAATATTGCTGGATTTTTTTTTCCTTTCAGCATCAATTTTTATTTGTAATTTCAAGATATTTTCAACTATTTTATTCGTAGATAGGTATCATTTAATTCTGATAATTTGTTCATAGATTTCATGCCATTTTGGATTATTTTTTCAAATTCCAAACAATTTCAGAATTACTTTCAAAAATAACACCTGGTACAGGACTTTGCTTGTATTTTTTGCCAAACCATTTTAAAAATTCTCCCCTCCATATCTAAAAAATTGTTCATATTATGAAAATGTGCTCATTTAAAAAAGAATTGAACAATATGAAAAATCGTTTTTTTTTTTCAAAATCAGCGCCTTCGTCAGTAGGTAACCCATCACTTTTTTCAGTGTGATTTCAAACTTCATTCACTCGTGAGTATAGTATTCTCAGGAGTTGAATTAGGTACACTTGAGACGAGAAATCTCATTTCATAGCATCACAACCACAACAACCGTAACAAAAACTTGGAGTTACATAGTAGATATTTTTTGATCAGATTTGAAAAGTTACACCGGTAAACGATTCAAAATGGAAAACCAAACTGATAAATTCAACTGTTTCATCCAAAACGTCGAATTATTCAATCAGACGTCGATATTCGCACCAATTTCCATAATTTACACGTACACATTAGGTGTTGCTTTTATTCGAGGAGCACTAATTGGTCGGGCGTTCCCCACGATTTCCTCATGTCGACGACGAATAGCTTCATATCGCAGTACTTCGTAACAAAAATAAACCACCACCACGAAGGAACAGTTGACACCTAATAAAATCATTATACGAATTAGTTTTTAAGCAACACGTGCATTCATCCAACTTCAAATCGAATTAGGTTAAAACGTAGGTAAATTATTTACCGATTTGCAGAAGTGTACTAAGGGCAGTACGATCGACAGGGGAATCAAATATCTTGCATGACATCTTCCAGTACAAATTTTTACGAAGTGCTGCCAATATGAATTCATCATTTAGGAAGTTCAACTTTTTAGACCAGATCAATAAAATTAACCGGACTACAATCATGATCAGTAAAAATGCCTGAGCCAATAGATAGGGTAAGATGTAACTTGGTTTTCTCTAAACAAAAAAAAAACAAATAATACCTAATAATAATAAAAATTACATGAGCAAGCAGTGTGATAAAATAAAAATTCAGGATATTGGAATATTCAGGAGTACAATTTTCGTAATTGGTATAAAATACCTACTTTTCGAATTCCAATGCTGCTCTTCATTATGAACCATAAGAAAAATGGACTCCATATTATTTTTAATAAAAACACGATTTTTGTTCTAATATCATTCTCTGCACCCGGTGGTGACGAAGGATCGCTTTCATTCGAAACCAGATTTCGAATATAATTACCCAATTCCAAAGATTCCATTATCTGTCACAAAAAATACGAATTCAAATATAAAAATTTTAGATTCTTCAAGAGTTCAAGACAAAAATCATTTTGGATTGATGAAAACTTACCAATAGCAGAATCAAAACACAAAAAGCACAAACACTCGATACGTTTTTATACCACAACACACCAAGTTCCGACATTCTTCTTGCAAACACTCCGAACGTAGAAAAAAGTTTCGATAAATCACAGCAAATTACGAATTTTTACAAAAATGCACCGATACCGATCGAATTCACAACGTATTTAACACGACATCATTTACCAACGATTGTACGTCAGATTGCTCGATGGGAATTAAAACGAGTAATATATATCTATTTCGTTTGAATTCAGCGGAAGCATTGGGTATGAATAATATTTTACGAGTACCGACACCATTCATTGTATTATCAGACAGGAAATTAGTTAGAAATTTGAAAATGAATTCTATAAAAAATGATCCCTGGAATTATCCTTTTTACATTTTTAAATTTCTGAAAAACCCAAAGAATTGGAATTTTTCGTTATCTACCAGTCTAATCAACTAAATCACGACTGAAAAAAATTTACCTACTGGAATCGTCGTCAAAAATGAACTGGGATATCGTTCGTGGGTCGGTGTTTTATGTATTTTTTGCATATTTATGTATAATGCGATAACAGACAATGAATCATCTGAAGACGATTCTCATTAATCTAAGTTAGTAGGTAGGTGGGTAATTATAAAAATCCACCTCTGACGGTCAAGGGTTAAAATTATCAATGAGTGGGGTACTTTTATATTTATTCCATATTCGAGACTGATAAAGGATAAAAATAGCCTCATCCTCGCGTATGATAATAAGATATTTCAAGTTTTCCATCCTTTAAAAAAGCATTTAAAGCTTTCGCAGAAAAGGAAATATTTTTGTCGTTCGTCATTATCAGTCGAGTCAAGAATTCGATAACATCGTACAAATTGACGATAAAATTAATCATTCAGATGGGTTCAATTTGCAGAATTATCTCCTGGAATTTCACCTTTACTCGTTTCAATTTCGAATACCTACTTATTATACCTATTGAAAGAAATCCATATGAGAATTTTCTTCTAAATTAGGCAGGTATCCTACAGCTACACATGTTGTTTTTGTGCTGCAGTCTAGTATCATATTTCACGAAACCACCACTATAAAATTAAAACACTCGACAACTGCTGTCTTCTTTCCGGATAAAATTAAATCGATTAAAATTACACAAATGTAATCAAATTGTATAATTATTAATTAATTTTCGAACACACGACACGATACTCGTAGAAAAAACATTGAAAAATGAGAATGTCAGTTCCTGTAACACACAAAAAAAGTACAAAACTACATCAGATTTTAAAATATGCTGATACGAAATTTATACATACCTACCAATACCTACTTGACAAAGCAATCAATAAAAAGGAGAAATAAATTCATGCCATTTACCCATTCTGCATAAAAGAAACAACATATGTACCTATATAGAATAAAACTCATTATCTTGAACTTTTTTTTAAAAAAAAAATGACTTTGATATCTTGTAGTAGGAGTATTATAAAAATTTTATCTAGATTTTGAACCAAAAAAAAATTGGTATAGTTTGACAAGTAACCATTTTTTTAAAAAAAATCTGACCGCATTTCTTCCAAAAAAAAAAAAAAAGGGACTAGAGTCTCGAAATTTTGAAATTCAGACAAACTGTTAATTTTACGAAGAATCGGCGAATTTTCACAATTTGGAAGTTTTGCCCCCTCTCTTTCTCTCATTTCAATTCTTTTACATCCCAATTTCATTCATATTTGTCTAAGGCCATCAAAGTTTCTGATTTAGAAAATGGAAATCTGGAAAACTGTATTCTTTCCGCTTATTTTCCTGAATTTGAAGACTCTCTGAGCCCTACCTGGATGACTCTCGGATCCAAAATTCATTCCCAAAAATAATTACATTGTGATAAAATGAAATATACTGTAAGTATCCATCACGAAAAAAGTCTGGTTTAACCTCATTAAAGAAAACTTCTAAGTATCTATTTAGAAAGAAGTCTGAAACTTAATAAATCTTTTTTTTTGGTGGAAAATTAATCACCCTAAGGCGGATGATGAGGTCTCCACCAAAAAAACAAAATTATAGCAAATAAAAGTCGAAAATACCATATTAGCAGCGTTTCCCCATCTTTACCACTTCCTACAATGAGTCGTCGTATAATTTCTTTTGAATTTTGATGAGGTCTTGGAAAAAAAATCGAAATACTTTAAAAATGACGTGGTAAAAGTTTGAGATTTTTTCTGGCTAATTTTCACTTTCTTTCTCTTACTCTCAAAAGCTCAAAATTTCAAAACTTGGAATTTTCTCCAATATTTTTTTGCATTCTTATCATGAGCATAATAAAGCTGGAGGTCAATCTACGAAAAAATCTATAAAATTTTCCCCGCCACAGACATAAACATATTTTATTACTTACCTATGCTTGAAAAAAAAAATTGGAAAAAATTTATAGATGATTGCTGACATGATGGTATGACATTTTTTTGGACTAGAAAAAACTGATAAATTTTTGACCTCTTAAAATAATTAGGTACCTACTTTTCACACGATTTTCGAAAATTTGAACATTTTTTGTTTGATCTGTTACAAATTTTTTGTTTTTTCTCTCTTTTTTCCAATAGATACCTACATTAGGGTGGAGTGAAAAAAAAAACATATCTTGGATTTCGACCAAATTTGGTAGGGTGGTGTACTTTGAGTGGGAGACCTCCCCAAAAAAATTTGAGCCCCCAAGGGGCAAGTGGAGGGGAGCAGGGGAGGCTCAAAGTGCACCTCCTTTTGAAAAAAACGCTGTTTTTTGTGTTTTTCTAGTGAAAAAAAATTGCGTGAGAGGCTGTCGTAGCACTTAAAAGTTGCGATTTGAGTTTCTACGTCTCCCTGAACCATCACCATCCTTCTCCGATCAAAACTCAGAGCGCTACCAGGGGGTTGAAAAGTTGCGGATTGCAATATTCCAATAATACGAAATTTTCACAAAGCTGGAATAATTTTTTTTTCATCGGGAAATTGAACGAAAATTTTTTTTAAACCACTGAAAGTAAATATTGAAGGAAAAATTTGAAAATTTTATACACCAGTGCAGCCAACAGCGAATCGTAAAATTCCAAAATACGGAATTTATATCGACTTAAAAATGATTATTTTTTCGCCGAAAAATATTATGTATTTTTTTTTTTCAATCACCAGTAGTAAGTATAAGTATTTTGGAAATTTCTTTAAAGTTTTGTATGTCAGTGCAGCCACTTACAAATTGTGATGTTCAACACTGCGGAATTTTACTAGATAAAAAATTTTAATCCTTGACACAATTTGTAAGTGGCTGCACTGACGTAGAAAATTTTTTTTAAATTTCCAAAATACTTATACTACTGGTGATTGAAAAAAAAATACATAATATTTTTCGGCGAAAAATAATCAATTTAAAGTCGATATAAATTCCGTATTTTGGAATTTTACGATGCGCTGTTGGCTGCACTGGTGTATAAAATTTTCAAATTTTTCCTTCAATATTTACTTTCAGTGGTTTAAAAAAAATTTTCGTTCAATTTCCCGATGAAAAAAAAATTATTCCAGCTTTGTGAAAATTTCGTATTATTGGAATATTGCAATCCGCAACTTTTCAACCCCCTGGTAGCGCTCTGAGTTTTGATCGGAGAAGGATGGTGATGGTTCAGGGAGACGTAGAAACTCAAATCGCAACTTTTAAGTGCTACGACAGCCTCTCACGCAATTTTTTTTCACTAGAAAAACACAAAAAACAGCGTTTTTTTCAAAAGGAGGTGCACTTTGAGCCTCCCCTGCTCCCCTCCACTTGCCCCTTGGGGGCTCAAATTTTTTTTGGGAGGTCTCCCACTCAAAGTAAACCACCCTACCAAATTTGGTTGAAATCCAAGATATGTTTTTTTTTTCACTCCACCCTAACCTACATATACAATATTTTTGAGCAATTTTAATGAATGAAAAATTATTTTGGAAATGTTGACATTTCCGGGACATACGTTTCAACCTTTTGTCAGGCTATTTTTTTTCAACGATTTATGATTTAGAAAACAGGGGTGAGGGGGGGAGAATAGATATATTAGGTACCTATTTCAAAGGAAAAGGCATAACTGAAAGAAAAATTACACATCTAACATATTAATAAAAAATCAAAGTACAATTTGTGCAGTTTTTTTTTTTGTTGTTGATAGCTCATCGTACAACAAAAAATATCAATATTTTTCTCAAAACCTCGAAAAAAATTGTGAAACGATGTGATTCCTTTCACAATAGAAAATTGCCATTTTCAAAACAAAAATATTTATAGAAAATTATAAAAACAAAATTAATTTCATACTTCAGTAAGTACAAATCCTTTTGAAAAATGGCACTTGTCAATTGTCATATTTTTGATTGAAAATAGACCAATATACTTTTAAGTGAAAATTTTAAATTTCATATTAAAATATTTGAAACAAGATTGGAAGAATTTTACTACACTATTTTAAGATTATTAGACACAATTTTGCCTCTGGTTTTCTCTAATCATTAAATTTTGGAAAAAAAGTATGCGCTTAGCTGCTTACCTAACAATCTACTCAAACATCATTCTGAATGCAAAAAAAAAACAAAAAAACGAAATGTGATCACAAAAATTGATGAAAATAGTTTTCGATTTTCAGCATCTGCCTATCATTCTCATAAATCGATTATTTTTTTTAAAAAAATCCACCTAATTATTAAAACAACTGCATAGATATTAGATACATCGACATAAGCCAATTAAAAATAATTATAGACACTGTTGACAAAAAAACATAACTCAAAATCAATTAGCTGCATTTTTAATGGAATAAATGATTTTATTTAGATACACATCTAACATTAAAAAAATGAAAAATTAGGATCCTTGAAACGTCATAACGATATCACCAAAATAGCAAAATACTAGGTACATTATTTAGATCACTTATAATAATTTGAAAGTCTTCTGAAAAATCCTAATAAGTCTTTGAAATTTAATTTAAACCTTTGAAAACATTCGATATGTGAAAAAAATTCGATAATAATTAAAATAAATAGGTACTTAATAAAATCAAAAAATAACTGAGAACTCAATACAATTGACAGGTTGAGCAAAAAAATAGGTAGGTATTATAACTTTTCGAAAATACTGATAAAAAAATATATGTTTATTCATTCAATACCTACCTACTTCAAAAAATCGAATAATAAAAATAAGGATTTAAATGCGTCACGAAAATAATCAAAACTCTCACAAAATATGGATGAAGTGATAAAAAATAAAACGATAACTTCACCTAGCTATTTTGTTGTGCTTTCAGCCACATTAAAGCTAAGTAGGAAAAATAATTAGGCAGGCAAAAAAAAAATTACAGAAAAAACAGTCAAATTGTGTTTTTACCCCCACCCCTCCAGAAAATATTTCAAAATTAAATTTTTCTCTCCTCCCTCATCTACATAAATCCTATCTACAGAACAACATGTGAATAAATTTTCAAACAGATTTTACAAAATGTTGCTCATCTTTTTGGCTAAATAAGGCACCATGAAAAAAAAACCTACCTAATTCAATGAAAATGACTAAATTACGTGAAACTAAAAAAACTGGTATTTCCTATCAAAATAATTTCTTTCCAGGATTTAGACGAAATTCTCGTAAGATGTACCCGACGAAGAATTATCTCGATTCAGGTGATTCAACGCAGTCCCCACACGACTAATTTTCCTTTTTCCCAACTGCACAGCTTCAACGATAACGACTTTTTCGCGGTAATAATTCTTCTGTCTTATTTCCGCGAAGCAATGGCACATCACCACAAACAAACAGAAATCTATAACTGTAACATGGGAAAAAATTCGACCAATTGATTTTAATTTCAAATCGTAAATTAATTTCGACTTATCGAGCTAATTAAATAGATAGCTTACTGAAAAATCCCACGAAAAAGGAAATTGGCGTGGTGATATTTAAAACCGAATAGAAAATCATTACTAATCCGAGGCAAACCAATCTGCATGATTCTAGTATCAGAAATGGTAATAAAGCGAGCGATATTTCCTGAAAAAAATGAAATTGCGAACATGGTAATAAAAATCGATTCAAAATTTTGACGACGTAAGCAAATAGGAACATAAGTAGGTATGTAATTCAGGTTGCATATTTTCGTTGTTTATACCAACGTGAGTAGGTACATACTTATTAGTGATGAAATTCATACCGTTCGAATGCCAATAAACGCTATCGGTGCGATACAGAGTTCAATTCCGATCATACATATGGACAGAACATTGAAAAAATCACCTTCTGTAATTATAATCAAATTAGACGATTGGCTGGCACAAAAACTCTCAATTTTCAAAACAGATCAGCTTACTTGCAAACCCCAACAAATAAACGCCAAAAATAAGATTCCAAATCTGTAACACGCAATAATAAGAAATGAAGAAGACAAATTGAGCGGATTATTTAAAAATTCGACGCGCCATTGAAATTATGGCATTGAATTAAAATAGTTCTTAGCTTACCACGTCAAAAACTACGATGGCAGTGGCACCAGTTTGCAGTGAACATCCGCACAAACATTGGTTAGATTTTAACATTTTTAAATATTTTTATCGACTAAAATTAAAAATTATCACAGAGATATTTGTAAATTGCTACATAACCGAGCACAAACTTGATAACGAGTAACAACCGACAACCGGTTGCGTAGCACTTTATTATCAGACTATCTTCGACTGAAACTAAACACAGAGGCTTTCGGAGTATGTAAATTTATCGCCGAGATGAATCATATGTAAGTTCATAACGAATTCTAATTAGATACAGCAAGTGAACAGGCGAAATAAAAAATAAATACCGTCGCTGATCGGAAACAGTGTTGCCAATTATGCGACCGGTGTCTGTTCGCAGTTGATTTTGCATATGGGTGAGGTGGAAGGGTGGTGGTGGATATTGACCTATTGGCGTGAGATGGACGTGTTGCATATATTCAAATTTTTAGGAGAATACGTTTTTGTTTGAAAAAGTTATTATTGGTGAAATAGGTATGCTAATTTTGGAAGTAGTTTCGATTACACATACATCAGGTAGCCGCTAGAAGATTGCATTTGGCTTCTGATAATCCTTTACCGAGTTACAAGTTTTTTTCTCTATTTTTTCTTATTCTAAGGGGTATTTAGGCAGGCCAAGTTTGAGCGCACCAAAAATCAATCGGATGACTTAAAAAATTGGACAGTCCCGAAAAAAAATTCTGCCCTCGCTTCGCTCAGGCTTAGTAACTTCACACAATCTATTTTTAGAATGATGTGATGGTACGAACCTTCTTCCCTTCTGGACGGACCAACTGAATATTTTGAAGGGGAAAAATTGTCCCTTTCAATTATAAATGGAGTTGATGATAATTTCAAATGGAATTTTCAAAGCTTTTTCGATTTTTTTGAGGTGCTCATTCAGAAATGTCGTTTTTTTTTGTAAGTCAAAAAAATATCACGAAAAAAGCATGAATTTTAATGGACAAATTTCAGGGCTAAGCTTTCAATTTCATTCTCCGACATTTTTGCTCAAGTTTCGTTCCTGATTCTTATCCTCATTACTTTCAAGTACCTATTACTCAAGATTTTCACATCGAATAGGAAGTCGAGATCAAGGTTAATGTTCTAGTGATCGTTTTTGTTTGTTTGGTTTTTTTTTTCTTCAAATTTTCACCTCTTGAAGATCTTAAAAATTTTCATTGTAAGTATATCTATATCTATCCATGGCTAAATGACGACGCTTATTTTCACGAAAAAATAATTGCACCTTTGGCTTTCTATTATCGCCAAATAAAATTTCATAATATGCGCAATTCATCAAGAAAAACTCGTAAAAAAAATTGAATGAAATCAGAAGGTCCGACTTCGTTTTCAGTTCAAGTTCGTACGGAATTACCCTACACAATAACATGATTCCAATTTTAAAAAATAATTTAATAACTCCATTTCTATTTAAAAAACATTCGAATTAAAAAGAATATTTTTTAGAAACACGTAATTGTGACGGCTTTTTAAAATATAGGATGAAACCTTTTCTAAATTCATCTCCAATGGAAGAGATCTCTGTCAATTCAATTTATAAGCTGATTTTTTAATAAATTCGACGGATAGGTAGAGACTAGAAACTCGTCATACATCTGATTATCTGACTGATGGAAATTCAGTAACGTTTTTGTAGGTAGCAGAGTTCACACGCATCATAAGACAATAATTTGACGGCTTTTGCATGACGGGCATTCATATTCATATAATAGTCGAACGTTCCCCACATTTCCCTCCTGCCGAGGACGAACGGCTTCATATCGCAGTACTTCGTAACAAAAATAAACCACCACCACGAAGGAACAGTTGACACCTAATAAAATCATTAAGTATACGAATTAGTTTTTAAGCAACACGTGCATTCATCCGACTTCAAATCGAATTAAGTAAATTAAAACGTAGGTAAATTATTTACCGATTTGCAGAAGTGTACTCAGGAGAGTACGATCGACAGGGGAATCAAATATCTTGCATGACATTTTCCAGTACAAATTTTTACGAAGTGCTGCCAATATGAATTCATCATTTAGGAAGTTCAACTTTTTAGACCAGATCAATAAAATTAACCGGACTATGATCATGATTAGTAAAAATGCTTGAGCCAACAGATAGGGTAACATGTAACTTGGTTTTTTCTGAAAAAAAAAAAAAAATCAAAATTACATGAGCAAGCGGTATCTTATGATAAAATAAAAATTCAGGAAATTGGGATATTCAAAAGTATAATTTTCGTAATTGGTATAAAATGAGTACCTACTTTTCGAATTCCAATGCTGCTCTTGATTATGAACCATAAGAAAAATGGACTCCATATTACTTTTAATAAAAACACGATTTTTGTTCTAATATCATTTGCTGCACCCGGTGGTGACGAAGGATCGCTTTCATTCGAAACCAGATTCCAAATATAATTACCCAACTCCAAAGATTCCATCATCTGTCACAAAAAAATATGAATAAATTCAAATCTTATTCAAAAATTTTAGGTTCTTCAAGAGCTCAAAACAAATAGGTACATATCATTTTCTTAGGTACCTACATCGATGTTGAAATATTTCTCCTTCAAAAAATGAACCCCATCAATTTAAAGGATTACGAGATTGCGTTACAAAAATTATTTGTTCATATTTGTGGTTTTTTGATTAAATTTCAATAAAATTGAGCTTACAAGAGGGAACTACCCGAAGTGTGACTCAACATAATCCTACATATTTCAAGTAAGTAGGTAGGTATTTTTCTTTTGTAGAAATCGAAAAGTTTGAATACTTATAGGTAGGTACTTATTTATGAAATTTTCCTCAAAAACTTAAAAGAACTGCTGACAACATGAATATTCATTTGATTTTTCCTATAAGTTTACTTTTCGTACAACGCCTCACATTTCGTGCATCTTTGATTTTCTTTTGTCATTTGGATAATTTCGATTTGAAAAAAAAAACACTACCTAACCTTATCATAACTGATAGATGATAAGTTGATAACTTACCAATAACAAAATCAAAACGAAGAAAGCACAAACACTCGATACTTTTTTGTACCACAGAACACCAAGCTCCGACATTTTTCACTTTTGAAAATACTCCGAAACGTAGGGAAATGTTTTGATAAATCACTGCAGCGAATTTCAAATTATCACAAAAACTCGCAGATATTTAATTTATATTTTATTACTTGTTTAGCACGACATTATTTTCGTCATATCGGGTAATACCTACCAGCTCATTTGAATTCCGTGGAGGTGTCGTAAATAATATATTATGAATATGCTAACGTCATAATTAATTTTATCAGGCACGAGATAGATGATAGATTAAAAATCTGAATTAAAATTCTGTAAAAAGGGATCCCTGTGGATTCACCCTATTTGATTTTTAAACATTTATACTAGGTACCTATATACTTACGTTACAATATACTTATACCTACAAAATAAAAAATAATAATAATAACTGGTACCTAGTTAGGTAATTAAAATTATTCTTTACCTATCAAATCAATCAGATCATGAATTTTCGAAAAAGGTAAGTAACACACGTACCTATACTTAAATCGTCGTTAAAACATAACTATTTACTCAGTACCTAGATCTACTACCTAAAATAATATCTCATTACTCGAACCCAGGTCGAATTCTTCTCTTCACCATGGTACACCACTTTCGTGAAATTATTTGAAAATTTGTTAAATTCTTGGACGAAAAAAAATTCATAATCTAAAATGATGACCTTTTCACATTGAAAATTCTGATACTTTTTCCATTTAAAAATTGAAATGTTGACACCTTGTTAGCGTCACACCTATTTCATTAAAAACACAGTAGACATTAGCTACTAGTCAATGACGATTGACTAGTGGATGCTGATTGGCTTGAAATCCCTGACGAGGATCCTGCTGGTGTGCGATTTTCCATTACCAACTCTCGGGTGTACTGATAAACAACCACAGTCAAATCACATTTCACAACTGAAAAGATAGTGATGAAAGATGAAAATCAACCATTCGGAGGGTAAATAACTGAGGAGGTATAAAAATCTCCATTCCTAAACACTACTCACTCACCAAATATTAACATCAAAATCAAACAAACGATAGGTCTCACAGCATTCGCACCGTATGCTTTTTCTATGACGGTCGTATCGAACATAAATATTTTCTTATCAGCGATAACCAAGACCATATCGATTATTATTGGAATAAACCCAAACACGCTGGAGATCAAAAATATCAACAGAGGTATTTCTTTTTTCTGCGAACAAAAACATAATTAAATTTGTGACGGCCAATTTTACTTTACCAAACTTATTGAAAAATTGCCACATGTAAGTACTGACCGAAATCACTCCAGTGAATGCGTAAATAGTTGTATTTACCACAATGCAATGAAACACCTGTAGGATTATTTCAGCCCATCTTTCATCTGAGGTAAATATCAATTTTCTAATTACCACAAAAACAAATGGTAGGAAGCAGGAGAATAAAAAAACAGAGTCCTACCATAATTAATGTTCCCGGACACAATGGACAAGTAAAAATGGAAAATCTAAAAAATCAAACTGCATAGGTAGTATAAAACTACATCGAATGATTGGATAGAAAGTAAAAGTAAATTTTTTGATGGAAATTTTCGAGTTTTCTTTTTCTTAAAAATAAAGGAATGAATCAACAAAGTGATCAAAGATCAACTCACCAACGTGACAATTAATACAACGAAACAATACGGCCTAAGTAGATTTTTACAGCAGCAAAACAACATATTTCGATAATTATTATCTCTATTGTCGATTCCCAATACTAGAAAATAAATACCACAGCGCGATTTCGTAGGTTTCGTTGAACGTTTTTCTTCCTAACCATAAAACCATTGACTGATAAACAAAAATTCTGCAACAATAGATTTTACAAGCTTCCCAGTAACGTAGCTAGACGTTTCATTGGGAGGGGATAGAAATCATAAAATACAAAGTACATATAAGCATGTTTTACGACGTTCAATTCAATATCTGGTTTCATAACATGAACAAAATAGCAAAAAAGACGAGTCAAATTTTTGAAGCTCAAATTGAAATTTCATTTAAAGATATGAACGAGCTCAAGCGAGGTAAGGGTAAAACATTTTTCAAAAAAAATCGAGAATAAGAAAATCTTTGAATAAAAAAAACTGATTGTGGGTTGGTAATTAAATCAGACGAATATTCTTTTAAGAAATACTTTAAGATCTGGATAAAATGAGACTCAGGTTTATAGAAATATTCTGAACCTTCAATAAAGTGTAAAAATATTTAGACCTGAGCAAAGCCAGAAAGAAAATTTGAAAAAAAAAAATTAATTTCCTCTGGTCAGTTTTAGATAATGGTCCATCATCACAATCAACAATAAAAGAATAAAACCGAATATGGAAATCAAAAATACCACGAACGTGTTTTTGTTTTCCATGAAAAATCATCTCAATATCACCTTTTGATAAAACTCGTAATTGGATATTTTATTAAGATTATCAAAAAAAAAAAAGAATTTGATAACAGAAATCGTTTTTGAAATTTTTGTAACGATGTTGACCCTCGATCATTTTTATATGGACAGCCTCAAAAAAACATTCTTTGAAAAAATATTAAAATATCAAAATTTTACGAGTGAAATGAAACGATTTTTTTTTTTTGAAAAATGACATCACTTAAAAAATTAGTCAGAATATTTGAAGGTAGGTAATTCGTATCAAGTTTTATAAATAATTAAAATTCGTTTAGAAAAACAATTTCAGAATATGAAAATATAACCAATCAGCCATTAATTAGGAGAAAAAAAATCAACAATCCATAAAAAAAATGTATAAAATGTAATTTTTAGAAAATCGATGATATCATAATTATAACAACATGCTGATAAAAATTAATCATCATTCTATTAATTTACGAACGTGAAGATTCCGCCGGCGTTAAATTTATTCTTCTCAGCTCTCTGTAGTACTGATAAACAACCACAATCAAATCGCTTTTCACAACTGAAAAAAAAGTGATACATCGAAAATTAGCCATTTGGAAAATTAAAAACTGACGTAAAAAAAAAGCTTGAACACTGCTCACCCAATACCAACGTCAGAATAAGACAAACGATAGGTTTTACAGCATTCAAACCATAAGTACTTCCTATAAAGCTCGTATCAAACATAAATATTTTCTTGCCAGCGATAGCCAACACCATATCGATTATAATTGGAATAAACCCGAACACAGCGGAGATCAAAAATATCAGCAAAGGTTTTTCCTTTTTCTGCAGAAAAAAATTCAATGAAATTTATGAGTAGGTTTACCTATTTTGTTTAAAAAAATCACCAAAAATATATCTACTAACCAAAATTACTCCTTTGAATGAGGCTAGAGTGGACAATACAACTACCATATGACACAGCAATAGGACTATGGTCCATTTTTCATCTGAAATAGGTAGGAATCGATTTTTTATTGAGTAATTGCAGGACAGGAAGAGAGAGAATTTAAAAAAAAAACAAAAACTCACTTTGAAAATTCTGTCCGAGTAAAAAGATCTCGTAAATATGGAAAATCTAAAAAATCAAAAAGAATTTATAATATAGGTCGGAAATGACGTATCGTTTTATGAATTGAGTAAAAGATAAGAGTGATTTCATTTTCATTCATGAAAACTTTCGAGTTATCTTTTTCGTAAAAGCAAAAAAATGAATTGATCAACTCACCAATGTGACTATTAAAACGACAAAACTGTACGGTCTTAGCCAATTTTTACAGCAACAGAACAACATTTCCGATAAGTATTATCTCGATACACAACTCTAAAAATTAATAACGACAACACGAGTTTAAAAATACATGAGACTTATCGGTATGATGAACGTGAGTTCTCTGCGTTTGCTTTCGCTGGCATCATCCAATCTAGCGATAAAAATTTCCTTTGCTCGAATTGCTTTTCGTACAAATACATTTAAACGACGTGGCCGATGAACGTGACTCATCGATTAACTAGTCGTAAGAAAAAAATATCGAGTGGATTGACGAATGTAGACGAGCAAGGTATTTTTTGCTGACGAGGATTTTTTTTCAATATGCATTCCTTTCTTAGGTATTTGCAGATGCAGAATTCCGATCCTGATATGGAAATTATGAAAATAATCGTGAACAGTTTTTTTTTCAACATAGTTGAATCATAATTTTTTTCTCAAAAACAGGAAACTCAATAGATCCCAATAGTTTAGAATTTCGTCTCCTAGGAGCGGAGCTGGAAGAAGGTGGGAAAAGGGTCCCCCCGGACGATTTTTTCGGAGCAGGAGAGACTTTCATTTAAAAACTCCAAGTTGGATCCAGAGCCGGAGAAAAGTAAGACTTCTCCGGGTGCATGGGATAACCAGAAATCTGGGATGAAGTCGGAAGGAGGAGAGCCCTCTCTGGAAGATTTTTTGGATCTGGAGTCGGAGGCACCAACCCCCCTCCCACCGGATCCATGATTAAAAGAGCATCGATTTTGTTCACAACTGCGGCTCATCCTTTTCCTTAAGATCATGCTGTGATTCAAACTAAAAAATTGTAAGGTTAGTCGACCCAAAGAATTGAAGGGGCAACAATAAATTGTTCCGAAATCAAGACTAATTGATGATACGTAATTTATACCTACTATTATTTTATTGATCAATAATTATTCATGTCACACTGGTACCTACCTTCCCAATTTTCATTTTTGAAAAAGCATACCTACCAATTATTTTCAACGAAACGCGAATATGAGTTTAGATTAGGTAGTAATTGGACATAAAACCAAGAGAAGTCACGTCCATTGTCTAGATAAGACTCAAGGGTTCCAAGTGATCTTGGAACGATACTTAAACGGGGTACCTAATTAGTAGATATCTATCTACATTTAGGCTAAGGTTGGCCAAAAAACCAATACATTCGATTTTTGAAATGAAGACATACGTAAAAGTTCTTGGTTGGAGAGATTAGAAAAATGAAATTAAAAATTTCAAAATCGATTCATACCTACACTTACCGATCGCCCAAGAGGCCAAGATCCTTCAATTCTTCAAAAACTGTTAAAAATTCAAATTTTTAAACATTTTTTAAAATATTTTTAATTTGATTAAATTAATTTTAGATTTTAGTCAACAACTTTCAAGACCGAATTTTTTTTGAAAAAATCAGTAATTTATAACTTTTTAAATTTATTTTCATAATATTGAAGAAATTTTATAGGGTTGAAAGACTTCAGGAAAGCAATAAAACACGAAGTTTTCAAAAAAATTACACTTTTTTGTTTAGATATTATTAGTCACAAAACATATTCTAAAACTAATTTACATAAATTTTAATTTTTTTTTCAATTTTCTAAAATTTTTAGAATAAATTTTAAATTTTTGGTAATTTTTATAGAATCTTTAAGACTTTTGTGCAATCAGAAGACATGAATCGATTTTGAAAAGACTTCAAAGTTGAGTAATTCTTGAGTAATGACTCAAACGTTGAAAATTAGTTTTAATTTTTTTCAGGATTTCTCAACAGATTTTCTACAAAATTGGGTAAAGTTTAGATATACTTATGTAAGGGAATTTCTTTTAAAACAACTTACAATTCCCCTCCAATTTTTCTCTATGTCCTCCAAAAAAAATCTATGCAATATTTTGAGGATCTTTTACCTATGAAGCGCTCCAGGCAAAATTTAAAAAAAATTATTTTTAGGTAATTTATTAATCCTAGAATAACATAATTTTATCAAAATTTTACCTCAAGAGGGCCATGGTCAGGTTTGACCGAAACCTTAGTTACCTTTGGCCATCATGAGGCCATTTCCTCAATTTTTTCATTTTTGAAACAGCATTTTTTATGAGTAGGTACATATTATTTAAAATAATTGCTATAAGGTGATATTGTTTCACAATATTTCGTGCTCATGATAATTTTAATATTAAGTACATACCTGGAATTCAAAATTTGGATACCTACCTAATAACATATTTCGTGTAATGAAAATGTATACCCACTTACACTTACCTGAACCTATATTTCACAAGAGAATGCAAATCGACGACTTCAACATCTTTCAAGTAGGTATTTCGATTTTTGATGAGTTTAATGGTTATATGTATAATTTTAAAATACCTACGAGTAGGTATGTAAACATCTACATCCGGCATATTGGCAATGTATATCGGTAAGTGGAATCCACTCCAGTGGTAATGAACTAATGATTGATTCGCGAGTTGATTTTGATACGGTATTTAAATTTTGCGTATTATTGCACAAATCAGTTCAACCAATTGAAAAAATTTAATAATATAAAATGCTCGTTCGAGGGAAAATTTTTTACACAATAAATTTCGTTGCTCAACTACGAGCGTTAAAATTACGTTTAAAAAATTATCTGTGTAAAACATGAAGTTCGTTCTTCTTATGACGACATTGTCTATCTTGATGTATAGTTCTCGTGCATTGGACAAAACTTGGTGGAAACATGCTACCATATACGAAATTTTTCTGAAATCTTTCAAGGATAGTAATGGCGATGGAACTGGAGACTTCAAAGGTTTAACTTCAAAACTGGACTATCTTCACGACATTGGAATAGATACAATATGGGTTACACCATTTTTTCTTTCTTCAATGACTGATGGAGGCTACGATATCATTGACTACTGTAGTATCGATCCTATTTATGGCACAATGGAAGATTTTGAAGAATTATTGAGAGAAATGAAAAAACGAGGTATGTATGATAACAAAACATTTTCTATTTTCTATTTCTTCAATATTTGGAAAAAATGCCTATTTTAAAAAAAAATTTACATCTAAAATTTTCACACCTTTGAACAAAATCATCAAAATACAAGAAGATTTTCAATTTTAATCAAAGTTTTAAAAAAATGAATTCGTAAAATAATGAATGTTTCAGTGAAGGTAAGGGCAAAAATTTCTCAAATTCTGTTCTTAGAACCTTGATAAAATATAAGTTGATGATATTTTTCAAAAATTCTTCATTTGAATGCATAAGATGAAAATTTTGGTTCACACTTCAATTTCAACAAAGAAATTTATGGTGATTGTTCACAGAAAAAAATTCGCTGAAATTTTGAAAATGAATTTTTCCATTTTTCTGACCAAAAAACCCAAAATTTTCCCATTTTTTAATCGTGATTTTTCAACTTGAACTTGGTGTAATGCAGAAAAGTTGAAAAATTTTAGCATCTCCTTTAAATTAATTGCATCGTTGTATCGGAAAATCAACTCATTTTGTACAAAAAAATCATTTCATAATTCGATCGATATCATAAAAGGAATAAAATTTGGTTCGCAAGCATTTTTTTTTAGTCAGCTCGATATTACTCCGATTTTTTTAAATTTAAAATGTATACTACCTAATTGAACAGATATGAACTTCATCATGGATTTGGTGATCAATCACAGCAGTGATAAGCACATATGGTTTCAAAAATCGATAAATAAGATAGAACCTTATACAGATTACTATATGTGGGTGAATCCAAAAGGATACCATCAAAATGGCAATCCTATCCCACCAAGTAATTGGGTAAGATTTTGAAACACAAAATTTTTCCATGTATGATAGGTAGAGGTACCTATCAAGTGTAATTGATTTGTAATGACCTAATAGGTAAGTTTATTCAACTATACACAACTTGGCACTGCTTGGACGTGGAATAACCAAAGAAAACAATTTTATTTGCACCATTTTTATCCCACACAACCTGATCTCAATTTACGAAATGAATATGTGAAGAAAGAAGTAAAGGTATAGGCAACTTGCATGCACTTTCCCTTCTTGTAAAAATTGAGCCAACTTTAGGACACGCTTAATTTTTCTAGGCAATTATGAAATTTTGGTTGGATAAAGGAGTGACAGCTTTCCGTGTAGATGCCCCCGGATACTTCATGGAGGATCCGCTAATTCGAGATGAATATTATTCGCTTGAAAACAATTTAGCTATGTCAGGCACCACTGAAGAAACCAGTAGACGGATTCATCATCCGGATACATTTCAATTTTTAAACGAATTATACTTATTTGTTCGACAATACGATCGAAGAAATAAAAAAGAACGCGAAACGTATGAGATATTAATGCTAGCCATTTTTTTTTAACTCTTTTGTTCCCATGAGAAATTTGGCGGATAAAACTTCAAAATTTTTCTTGCATTTTTAAGACCGGGTTTAAAATTTTTACCCCCCCCCCCCCCCTCCTAAAAAAACTAATAATAAAATTAAAATAATTTCCTGCTCGAATTTTACCCAAATCAATTTCTGTATTTTTTCAAATCACTGGACCTTAAAAAAGAAGCCGATGTAGCAGTTCTGAGTCAATTTTTTGAATTTATCAGAATGAAGTGTTTACCAAAATTCTAGGTACTCTCTAAATTTGAATCAGTAAAAAATGCCAAAATTGACTGATGAAAAAAAGAAAATCAAGTTACTGATTCAAATAGTGAATTTTCATTATTAAATCAGTAAAAATTGATTGACTGATTGAAATTAAGTATTCAAAATTAACTGATTCCTATTCCTACAACGACTCAATTTTGTCGATTTAAATTAAGAAAGATTTTGGTAGAAAACGAATTCGCCTTTTGAATTTGTGGAATTCCATTTCTTAGGGGGTTTCGAGTCAGAAAATATGTATTTCAATTTTTTTGGCCTCCACATTGAGAGGAGGGTTCAAAATTCTACGGAATTATTGCCAAACACACCAAATGAGTAAGGGGAAAAATCGAAAAACATTTTAAATGTGTGTAAGGGGATCGTTTGACTTCGACATATATTTCTATTAATATTGTTATTTTCATCCTAACTAAAAACTTGACTTTTGGGGTTAAGAAAGTAGTACTAAAATTAAATGATAAATTCTCAGCAGTATTGACTACATATTGAATGAGGCATCTAAATCAGTTTTTACCCCTCTCACTCCCCACCCCAATCCATTTCTTGAGTTATTTCAACTTCAGATGCAAAAACTCAATTCTAAAAGAGACGATGTGAGACTAAAATTGAGCTTTTAAAAAAAAAAATTAGAGTAAGGTACCTATCAAAATTTTTTTAAGCGTTAACTTACAATGTAATTTCGTGAAAATACTCTAAATAAAAAAGTAGGTACCTACCTAATTTTCTATTTATTGTTTATTCGGAAACATAGACTGGGGAGTAACCTTTTCAGGATTTTTCCTTTTTTCTTTTTCCATTCGACAATTTGGTCGTACTAATAAATACTTGGGGGAAAGGGAGCCGGGGAGGAAACCCTTTCCAATTAGTATATCAGTTTTTAAAACGACTTAATATTAAAAATTTTCTCGTTCTCTTGAATTTAAACTGAAAAAATCAAAATGAAGGGTATTTTCATTTGAACTAAAACTTGACATGAAAAATCAACTGTTAAAAAATTTTATCAAGGTTAAGTGGTTCTGCAAAAAAATGAAATAAATGAATCAAATTAATTTTGGGTGAAAACCCAAACAGATAATACCTGTAAAGTACTTAAGTGGGTAGTTAATTGAGATTTTATCCCGTTCATAGGCGCACCCAAGGGGTGGGCTCAAGGGGCTTGAACCCCCTCCTTCGAGCTCGGAAAAAAGATTTTTTTATTGCAAAAATATTTTAAAACTACATTTTTTTGGTTTTCAAACTGTATTTTTTCAAAAAAAAATTCGCCCAAGCTTCGCTCGGGCAGTATTTTTAGTCTTTTTATGTTCAAAATTGATAATTTTTGACCAATTTTCGAGAAAAAAATCACCGATTCCTTAATAAATTCCCAGTTTGTCAGAAAAATGAACGATTTTTGACTGAAAGATCAGTGAAAAATGATTAATTTGAAATTTGACCCTCTCCCCTGATTTTTCTCAATTCTTAGCCCCTCCCTTAATTAATTTCTGTGATCCCGTTTCTTTTTACAGCTTTCAATTATGGGGGGGGGGGATGAAAATAATTTTGGGTCACTAAAAATTGTATCCGTGAAATTTCTCTTGGGTGCAAAAGAGTTGAGTAAATATTCGTAGGTACCTAAACAAAGAACTTGTAATCATCTGAACATTATCATAGGGCAATGATATCAGAAGTATATGGTGTTATGAGCATAATAATGAAATACTACAGAACGAAGAATATTCCAACTTCACATTTCCCATTCAATTTTCAACTTACAATACTTAGGAAGTATCTGGATGCGCAACAAATGATCCACTATTTGAACGAATGGTTGGAAAGTTTGCCCAAAGGAGCCACATCAAATTGGGCAGTAAGTCATTTATTTACCTACTATACCTACATTAAATAACTGGTGTTTACCTTTCAGACAATATCTGATTATTCATCGTGATTATCACATTATTATACCTACAGCTAGGAAACCACGACCAAGGGAGGATTTTCAACCGATTCAATGGAGAGTACAATTCTATTTTACTGACTTTGGTCACCATGTTGCCAGGAACAGCTTGTATCTATTATGGAGAAGAGCTAACCCAAGAGGTATTTGATTTTACACCCGAACGTAACAAGAATCCTTGGATTGATCGAGATCAGTATCGTTTACCAATGCAATGGGATGATTCATTTAACGCTGGTATAAGATCATGAAATTTCATCAGATTGACGTTTCAGGGATATCAAAAAATTGAATTTTACATTTATTTTCACAGGTTTTACTTCTGGTGATACACCATGGGTACCAATTCATCCAAGTTACTGGCGTACGAATGTCGAAGCTCAAAAAGCACAACCAAATAGTCCTTTGAGCTTTTTCAAGGATCTTATGTCTATTCGAAAAACAGACACTTGCAAATATGGCGATTTGAAACTATACGCGATATCAAAATGGATATTGGCATTCACCAGGTGACAAGTCGTTTCATCAAATATGAAATATTTCCATACGTGGTGTCTGGCTAGATCTAAAAAATGAAAATTCTCGCCATTTTCTAAATTTTTCTTGCTTCGAATTTGCCCAAGAAAGATTCCTTTCCTTTTTAGGTACCTTAAGAAAAAAAGACAAATATCGAGGATTCTCAAATCACTGAGACTCTTGCTATTTTTGGAGCTTTTTTTCATTGAGAATTCTTGCTTCTTTTTTTCCTATCCAATAGGCAGGTCAGACAGTTGGACACCATGATATCGTAAATTACTATGAGCATTTTCATAAATTGGATTTTTAAATTACAGAATTTACCATCATTTTAAATACGTTGTTGTATTGAATTTGGGAATGGAGAATAATTTTGTCGATTTACATTCCAATATCAACGACTTACCATCGACTTTAACCGTTGTGGCGGCGAGTTCAAATTCTGGATACGTCAAAGGGTGGGTACAATCAATTACAATAATTTTCCTATATGCTGACGAATTCGTATAAATTTTAACTGCTTTCTTATTTCGGGTTTTTAGAGAGCAATTCAGCACTGTTCTGAATCGTCGAAACATATCAGTTCTGCCACCGCATTCCAGCATTGTACTGAATTGACCAAAAATAGACAAAAATTGAAAATTACCTTTAAAAAATCGAAGAGGGAAGGAAGGCTGTAAATTGCTATCATAATAATGAGTTACCCACCGAAAAATAACAAAGCGACATGTTCGGGGGAGTGTCCTACATACTTACCTAAATTTCCCCAAATAAATTTTCTGAAAAATTTCCGACGATTTTTCCTAATTTCCCTCAGAAAAACTCAAACTAATTTTCCTACAATTTTCCAGCATCTTCTTACAATTTTCCCAACTTTTCACAAATTTTCCATTTTGAATTTCAGTATCTACTCAAACATTAGTTTTGACTGTAAAAATCCTCCCAATTTACAACTTTTAAAAACATTTTACAAAATTTAAATTTGTGATATCAGAAAAACTTTGATTTCATTTTGAAGAAAAATTGAGACACAAAATTTAAGTTGAAAAAATTGATTTAAAAAATGGGAAAAACTGAAAAAAAATTGAGTAAAAAATGATTTAAAAAAAACAATTCAAGTTGGAAAAGTTAGGAATCCCAAATTTACCCACATTTTTCCTTGAAAAAATTTCTCATTACAAATTTACTCAAACATTGGTTTTGACTTTAAAAAATCCTCCCAATTTACAACTTTTAAAAACATTTTACAAAATTTAAATTTGTGATATCAGAAAAACTTTGATTTCATTTTGAAGAAAAATTGAGACACAAAATTTAAGTTGAAAAAATTGATTTAAAAAATGGGAAAAACTGAAAAAAAAAATTGAGTAAAAAATGTTTTAATAAAACAATTCAAGTTGGAAAAGTTGAGAATCCCAAATTTACCCACATTTTTCCTTGAAAAAAATTTCTCATTATAAATTTCAATTTTTGCTCAACTTTTATTCTCTAAAATTATGAATTTCGACCGAATTTTTCATTCTTGTATATTTACCTCTCACTCCACCTTTCTTGTTTTTTTTTTGTTTCTGCCAAAAAAAAAATTAGTAATGAATGAAAATGATTTGAAGCTCATACGAACACGACATTAATTTTTAATTAAACTTGGTTGTTTGATGAATTACGTGTCGAAATGGAAAATTCGTAAAATAACTATAATGACTAAAGGAACATTGTTATCTTTATACATATATCATCTGGATTATTTCACAGAAGTAATTTTTCACCACCTATTTAATGTTGTTCTATTAAAAATTTACATACAAAATCATGTCTCCTTGTTTATGAGAATAGCCTACCTACTTTATCTATCTTAGCGAAGTCGCAATATTTTATTTGCGAATTATACCCACTCTATTTAGATTTTGGCATGTGTTCAATCGTATTCATATTTTTATCAACTATTTGTTACTGTCAAGTCTAGACAATGTAAGTACATGGAGAATGTGAGCCTATAATATGCTTAATGGCTTGTACAACATGCATTTAAATTAAATCGAACATGAACCACCACTAAAAACCTCTACCAATTCTTAGGATTATTTCAAAACTCAACTTATCAGAAATGTTTTCAATCAAACTCGCGACCGATGACACAAAAAAATTTATTGAGATTGAAAAATTACAAATTACAAATTACAAAAATTAAGAGGTAGATAAGTAAATTTAAAACTTAGTGATTTACATGAAATTCGAAGGCGGATACCTAACAAAATATTTTATAATAAATTGGTAAGTAGTAGGTATAGGTACCTATTTTTTTTTAAACCCAACAATGGAACGAAATATTTGAGTAATGGATACAGTTACTTAGGAGAACTTAATCTTAGTCTTGTGAATGGATAATAAAAGTTCGTACTTACATAAATACATATGCAAATGTAGAGTTAGATATAACTTTATCAATAGAGATAACCTGATGAAATTCTTGGAAATGAAAGAATAGGGAAATAGAAGCCACACTATAGGCACCATTTGATATTAAAAATTCAAAATATCCAAAGGGTCGTCGTCAAAAATTAATCATCTCGTGTTTCATTATTTTCTAAATTTGGATCAATCCCCTTCCCCAAGCTAGGGCGTAGGGCCTGTGATGTCTTTTTTCTGAGATGGGAAGCAAGTTTTTTTATATGTATACCTACTGGAATTATTTCAAGATTTTTTTTTTCATTTTTCCTAGAAAATAACGAGTACCAAGGCCAATCCCTCAAAAATAAGAATAAGATAACGGTGGGAGATGACGTTCAAAGATATTTTTTTGGGGGGGGGGTCACTTTGAAGTCAAATTTTAGGTGATTGAAAATTTAAGATAATGGCAAGAGTTGGGTCAACGAGATTTAAATTTTCATGTTTTTTTTTTTTAGATCCTGTTAAAAATCATACTTTTTTCATTCCCCCCCCCACAAAAAAATCAAATTTCAAAAAAATCAGAAAAATAACCAAGTAATATAATTCTGTCGAAATTTTTCAGTTACTTGATGCTTTCATCTACTTTTTATTGAAATTCAATATGCAATACGCTTGAAGAAATTTTTTGTTTACCTACAATTATGAGAAAAAAATTGAGATTTTGTTTCGTCAATTTTCACTCTGTTTCAACAGAATTCAGAATCCATTCAATAATTTTTTACGTAATTTCTGAGACATCTTCAACAT
Organism: Pseudococcus jackbeardsleyi; assembly: GCA_038380155.1. NCBI lineage: Eukaryota > Metazoa > Arthropoda > Insecta > Hemiptera > Pseudococcidae > Pseudococcus > Pseudococcus jackbeardsleyi. The sequence continues at coordinate 60,355,210 of CM076242.1, forward strand.
AGGATTTTTATTGAAAATCGTAGTTAATTCATTTTGAACAATTTTTCATAATTTTTGATGGAAAGTGTTCAATTTATTTTTCATCGAAACCAGAATACCTAAGGCAACTTTACCTATCTATTTTTTCTCAATTTAACAATTTTCGTGGGTAACTTTTGAAAATAATTTTTCAATTTTCAAAGTAATTTTATTGCAAACGTGGATCCACAGGATGTTGAAGAATAAAATTTTTTAGTTCCATTATTCGGGGAGAAAGAATTTCCTCCAAACGTTTGATATAGTAGGGAAATTCCTCAATCAACAGATTTTTCCAAACTCATCTAAAAAAATCACGCCCCTCTGCTATTCGATTCCTTCCACATCACCTGGTCTTTTTCGAATCCATTTACAACATTTCGTCCCGCAATGCTCCGCAACTCCATCCGGGGATTCTCTCGCTGCAGACATTCTTTTCAACACGGTCACTTTGAAACTATACAAGAAAAATATCAATGTACCGTGAAACGACCACAAATGCACTAATATTTTATACGTTGGACTGTTTGGATCGTTCATCGAAACGACCAGCAACACGAAGTACAACCCAATCGAGTACACAATTTTTAAAAAGAAAACCAAACGAATTTTCCAGTCACTACATCCAACCTCATCATCGATCTGTTTTGTCTTTCCAAACTGATAATAACAAGCTGCCAAAAACTGGACGAATACGATCGCGCATATGATATATGTTGTGATCAAAATGAACGTAAAATACAGATCTGGCTCTTCGGAAGATTTACACATTTTCAAATAAGTAAATCCCTTAACTGTCGGGCATGAGGGGACCTCTTCGATCAAATAAAATAAAAAAATGAATATCGCAGGTAAAATCCAACCGATTACAAACATCAATAAATATATTATCCTTCCTTTACGCAAATCCTGGTTCATGGCCCGTTCTGCGCCAGGAGTCCGGATAATAATCCATAAATAGCAGGTCGCGATCAAAATCCAGAACGTGTACGACTGCAGAAAATACCTATAGACGGAATATTGTAAAAAACAACTCTTTTTAAGCTTTCCGTCAATTGCGTCTGCGATTTCTTCTCGTAAATACATCAAAAGCAACGTTATGTAATAAGAAAAAGCTACTTTTTCCATTAAACCAGCCAGTAACTGGTTATAAATTTGGATCAAAAGGTAAAAAATGACAAATAATATGGAAAACCTTCGCAGTAGGGATTGCATATTGTGAATGAATTCAAAGCATTTTTCGTAATGTTTCACCTTATTGACTCCACACAGATACAGCACGTTCTTCAGGCCAGTCTGGAGGCTGTACTCTTCTCGACTCATATTGATCATGGTGTAATCATCGACGAAGAAAATTTCACCATTTTCACCTTCCACGTAATCCACCCCTTTGGTTAAGAATTTATTCCACCAGCATGAAAATCCGTTTTCATTTTCGTACCTGCAAGATGAATTTTCGTTTTCGGAGTCGATGTATTTCTCAGGACAGAAGCTCGCGTTGGCCGGACGACCTGGTTGGCGATTTAATTGCCCGATTACCTTGCGAGAATTGAAGATATTACTGTAATTATCGTCTTTGTAGAAACAATTTCCCATCTCGGACGAATTCTGTTTACATTCGAAATTTTCGTGATCTGATCCGAAGCATAATGGTGGAATAAAAACATGAAATGGCCGCATCGGTTCTAAAAGCTTTTCTTTCGATCTCTTTGGCACAATCAGCACTTTGTATGGGGTGAATTTATACCTGAGACCTGCTTTGTTGAACGAAATTAATTCGTCGTTTCGATTATTCGCCCTCAGATTGCCCAGCACAAAAGTATGTTCAGAAAATGGATAAAATTTTTTATTATTTTCTAGTCCGATTTCGGAAATATTGACACTCGTATCATCGAGGTGATAATGAAAATGAGGTGGAAACTGGAAAAATTCCTTTTGGCCGTTGCAAATGGCGCAATATACGTTGGAATATATTTTTGTTTTGGTGGATATATCCAAAGCCAGCGTGAACAGAAAGATGTCTTCGAGTATGGTCACATTGGCAGCTTTAGTTTCGCATTTTTTTCTGATCGTTGAATTCTGGTCGAAGTCTTTCGGACAGGTTGATATCAAATAAATAGTTTCGAATCGATAATTCGTTTCAGGATCGAATTCGCGAATTAATATATTCTCACATCCGGCCAATTTGGTATCAGCTTCGCATTTTAAATCGATCGAACCGGATATTCGAACTAGAACGTGGAAAAAAAATAAAAACCCGAATTTCGATGCCATTTCTACCATTACGAACGAATCAATTCGAATCAAGAAGCGCGATCATATCACTGTTTATTTTCATCGAGATCTCGCGCATTTCGAGATTTTTTTTCTTTTACGATGTCGACATTTTGACTATGAAATATTTAGGTAGGTACTTTGCACGCGAATTTTAAAAAAATACGACCGGATTATTAAATTTGAATTACCATGTTACGCGTATGATTTTCGGCACCGAAAATGAAATTTGCTTATTGCGGCATTCGGCTGAACAGAGTAAAATTATAATTAGTTATACTAAGAATAAATTCGCGAATGAATTCTTATTCATGAATGGGGAAAACTTTGAGATGCTGAAAATGATTTAAGACTTTCGAATGACGTTATAAGCCCGATCTCGCCTTTCGTCCATATTTCATTCATTCTCTATCATTTTATCTGCAAATTTTTTACGACATAAATTTTGTCAGACTTCCAGCTAGTTCGCAATACGCAAATTGTTATGTCTTACTCAATTATTCATTTGCACATGTTGTACATTTGCTTTATTAAACGCTCGACTCAGGCCGAATGTTTTATAAAATGTATAATAGCAATAAGTAGGTACATACAACTTCGAGAAGGAAAATATTTAATCGAGAGACAAGATTCGGCGAACTTGTTTAAGGGGGACCCAAACAATTATTTATGGTTGCCTTTACATGAGCTCTGAGATTTTATAAAATGCACTAGACTCGATAAATTTGAAGTGTCAGAGGTCAAAAATTTCAAAAGAATTTACAAATCGAAAAATATCCAAAACTTGGAAGCTTCAGCTTTTTGTTCCTCATTTCAATCTGATTTCAAATTTCAATGTTGAAATCGCGAAAAAGATTTCAAAAATCAGGGAACTTATCAAAATTTAATCCAGATCTTTTCCCTATTCCATTTTTGTCCATATAGATAGATTCCAATGTTAGGTAGGTATATTGAATTTGTCACAGTCCATCGCGTTTTTGATGTCAGATAAAAAACTTCTCAAAATATCAAAAAATTGCAGAAAAACGCCTTTGAAGCCATTTTCATCTAATTTGAGGATCTACTGACCCCCTCCCCCCATAAAACGTTATCCATAGAAATTAAGATTAAGCCGAAATTCAGTGTTTTTTTGATGGGAGAGGGGTAATTTTCCTAAATTTTGCATTATTTTACCCTATTTTTTCTCGTTTTTTGACCCGAGGTTAAATTTCAAGAATTTGATATTTTAGCCACAGAAGATGACAAATATGAGGCTTACTAGACGCCAACTATCATCAATCATTTTTTAATTTCGAACGCCCCCGCCCTCTGAAAAATCTTGTAAAAAATAGGGCTTAAAAAAGAATCGGGTGTACCTCTACCTACTAGATTCAATCGTTGATGTAGATATTTTATACAGTGTGACAGATTACAGCAACAGTAAAATCTTGACAAATTTTCCTTCACTCACAATGTATCATTTGGCACAAATTCTTCGCGTGTTGAGAGAAACAGCAATTAGTTACATTTTGCGAAAACTTGAGAGCCGGATTGAAATGAAATGAAATTTCTCCTTGTCATTTTTTTGATTTTAAATTTCATTTTGAAACGAAAAGTAACATTAAATGATTTGATGTTCGGCATCTTTACTTTATGACTTAAGATAGTGCCTACCTAAATTATGAGTGGAAAAAAAATTTCAAAAACAAAAAATGTTTTCAACGTTGAACAATAAATAAGTACATTTAGATGTTCGAAAATTATTAAGTACCTACTCTTCTTCTATCAATATAAATAGAAGATGGTAAAAAACTAAAAATAATGCCTTAAAAAATGCAGTGTAGAAAATGGAAAAAAGATTGCAGTTTTAAAAAATTTAAAAAATAGGTAGTTTCCATGACTTTGTAGAGAAAATCGAGAAAATCTTGACAAACAGGTAGGTACATAGATAATTCATATTTTCTATCAGCAGGTACTTACACTTGTTGCATTTTTTAATTTTTTAAAACTGCAATCTTTTTTCCATTTTCTACACTGCATTTTTTAAGGCATTATTTTTAGTTTTTTACCATCTTCTATTTATATTGATAGAAGAAGAGTAGGTAGTTAATAATTTTCAAACATCTAAAATTCCAGAGTTGAAAATTTTTTTAGTAGGTACCTATATTACCTTACTTCAGGCAAAACAATTAGGCTCATTCCATGTCAACTCACCCAGCTTTTGACGTTAGGTCCACCGATTTTGCTCAAAATTTTTTTACGAGTTCCCCTCGATGACCTAATGAAGGAATCACCATTATTTTGATCCTAACTGCCCCGGGGGTGGGGGGGTGGCCCTTGTAATTTTCGTATCATCGGGATTTTTTGTGAAACGGCTCAACTTTGAAGGCGTATAGCTCGAAGTGGGTTTGACGTAGAGCAAATTTGTTTACGCAGTTTTGTAGAGAATTGAAAGGAGATTCGAATTTGATAATCACATTTCGAAAAGTTCAAAGTTGAACTTTTGAAACGAAAGTTCAACTTTCGTGATGAATACATCATACGCAGGCCCCCATTTAAAAATCTGAAAAAAATTGCTATGAGTAGTATTTTTATGCCCTTTTAACCTACGAATTTTCAAAATGGGATCTCAAGACCCCTGGGGGGTACCAGGGGTCCCCAATTTTGACCAAAATTCAAAAAAAAGTAAAAACTCATGAAACATGTCGATTTCTACTGATTCGAAGGCGCTGAATTCGAATATGCATTCAGTTTTTTCATCCGACCCCTCTGAGCCCCCCTATTGGCCCCACAAATAGGGTCAAAATTCGAAAAAATGGAAAATTACGTGTGACCAGTCGTTTGTAAGGTTTTTGGGGTCGCTGATTTCGAATATGTGGTTATTTTTTCGATTCGACCCTTTGAGGCCCCTCAACCCCCTCCCCATTTTGAGAAAAGCATGTAAGAAGTGAAAATATCGTTTGGGGTATCGATTTCTGCTGATTCGAAGGCGCTGAGTTCGAATATGTATTCAGTTTTTTCGTCCGACCCCTCGGGAACCCCTATCAGCCCTCCGAGGGGGGTCAAAATTTTTAAAAAAAGCAAAAGGGAGCTGATAGGGGTCCCCGAAGGGTCGGACGAAAAAACTGAATACATATTCGAACTCAGCGCCTTCGAATCAGCAGAAATCGATACCCCAAACGATATTTTCACTTCTTACATGCTTTTCTCAAAATGGGGAGGGGGTTGAGGGGCCTCAAAGGGTCGAATCGAAAAAATAACCACATATTCGAAATCAGCGACCCCAAAAACCTTACAAACGACTGGTCACACGTAATTTTCCATTTTTTCGAATTTTGACCCTATTTGTGGGGCCAATAGGGGGGCTCAGAGGGGTCGGATGAAAAAACTGAATGCATATTCGAATTCAGCGCCTTCGAATCAGTAGAAATCGACATGTTTCATGAGTTTTTACTTTTTTTTGAATTTTGGTCAAAATTGGGGACCCCTGGTACCCCCCAGGGGTCTTGAGATCCCATTTTGAAAATTCGTAGGTTAAAAAGGGCATAAAAAATACTACTCATAGCAATTTTTTCAGATTTTTAAATGGGGGCCTGCGTATGATGTATTCATCACGAAAGTTGAACTTTCGTTTCAAAAGTTCAACTTTGAACTTTTCGAAATGTGATTATCAAATTCGAATCTCCTTTCAATTCTCTACAAAACTGCGTAAACAAATTTGCTCTACGTCAAACCCACTTCGAGCTATACGCCTTCAAAGTTGAGCCGTTTCACAAAAAATCCCGATGATACGAAAATTACAAGGGCCACCCCCCCACCCCCGGGGCAGTTAGGATCAAAATAATGGTGATTCCTTCATTAGGTCATCGAGGGGAACTCGTAAAAAAATTTTGAGCAAAATCGGTGGACCTAACGTCAAAAGCTGGGTGAGTTGACATGGAATGAGCCAATAACAAACGTAACTTCCAAAACATCCCGTTGTGCAAAGTTCCACATTTGTGAAAATGTGAAAAGCCACAAATGTGCCTTTTTCATTCATAAATATGACGTCAGAGGAGACTTGTGGCTTTATTTTCCACATTTCAAAAAGTGGAAAAATGTGGAAAATTGTGAAAATTTGTGAAAATTTTTCTAATTTACCTAATTTAGGATAACGAAATTTTTAACATTTTTTCACATTTACCTGAAATCGAAATTGGCTGTGTCAAAACATGGCCACATATTTCTCACAAAGTCGCTATTCCTATTGGTTAAAAAATTTTTATTCCTCATTTCCCTTCCCTTGAAAATAGATGGCTATGCTTCATGGTGGCGAAAGCTTCATGAGAAATATCATTAAGTTTTTTTGATTACGTGTAGTATGGTTATCTATGGTCGTGGTGTCCCTGGCGTCTTTTTAATTTTCATCGTTGAGTAACTGCATTTTTATAATTTTTACATCTACCTATCTATAATAAATCAGTTAGAATTCATTTTGTATTTTATTGAATGCAGATTTTGACAAATTGGGAAATTTTCCCACTTTATTCCATTTTTTACATGCGAAATCATGAATGAAATCAAAATGTGAAAATTTGTGAAAAAATGTGGAATTACTACGCGTAGTAATCTAAAGCCTTCTGATTGGCTGTAATAATGTGCCAAAAAAAGCCACAAGTCTCCTGTGGCTCGGAAATGTGGAACTTGCACAACGGGATGTATTTTGCTATTTTCTTCTTTTCTTTTTTAAAACACAAATGCCATTTATTTATTCTTTATTCAAAATTAATTCACCACATTTCATTTCTCCAACTTCTCGCTGCTCATGCCTTTACATTATAGAGGGCGGAAAAGTTGAAACAAAAGCGGCAAGATTGAAAGATTGAGAACTCAAGTATCACTCTCAACAATTGATTACCTACCCATCAAAATTCAAGTTTGTATGAATAAATGTAACGTCATTATCTTGAATATGATTGCCTTTCATCTTTTTATCTGACACTGAAATAAGATGCCCATGGCATCAACATTTCGTGACCCTGCTGTAAAGAAGAGACCGTGTGTAAAAAAAATCGATGTATTCGTTTTTATGTGTTTGGTCCAGATTTGGTGTCATTTGGACCAAAATCGTGAAAAATTATACATAAAAGTTTTTTACACCATGTCCCTTCTTTACGGCAGGGTCACATTTTCATGATTAGCTATTAGCTACATTTTAAAAATTATTGTCATGAAAAACTCATCAAATCAAGCTGAAAAAATGAAAGTACACTACAAACAATGACTTTACCCATCAATTCATAATTTTAGAAATTAAAAAAAAAAAAAAAAAAAAAAAACTTTGAAAGGCTACATGCTGATGCTACATACAGAACATGGAGCAAGCTGCTATTGGTAACTTCGCTTCATGGCGCTACCTACACCTTGAAACAGCTCAGCCAGCTCCGCTTGATAAATGTTATCACAATAAACAACAAAGCTGAAATGTAAACACCAAATTTTTGAAAATTCTGGTTTTTTAAAAAATACACTTCATTCACTGAAGGTCTGAAATGGCTGCAGAATCTCAAATTTATGGACTGGAGTTCCAGGTAATTCATTTTTCACCAATATATAATATGTTGCTGCTCTTTCAATTCTTATTTACAATTTTGCCACATCCATCATAGGCTCGAGCTCTTGCAGCCCAAGTATCTGAAACTGAAAAAACGAAATTTTTTATTGGAACTCAGTCCTTAAAACTGGGAAGTAATCAAGTCCATTCTGTGCAGTTGAATGAAGAAGATGACAGTTTAAAAACTCAAGTATGTAGCTGCTAGCTGTATCAAGAAAATGTATATTGAACATGTCAGTTCTCAGTCTCACACAAACTATATTTCAGGTTTATAGGCACAAAGATGGAGAAATCTGGTCATTATCTGCATCCACCAAAGATCCAAATATTATTTCCACATGTTATAATGCAGTCGACGAATTAGATGGCGGTTTTGGTATGAAATCTTCATTATGGAAAGTACCTGAGGAAGATGATAAAGATTTAGAACGTGTATGTGATTTTGATCTCAAATCCCATGGCACTGATATCAAAGTAATTAAAATACCAAATAATAATTTGAAGTAGTAGTTTCCATAATACTAAGACAAATATCACTTTTCAACAGATAGCTGCTTTTCATCCCAATGATGGATCTCAAATAGCCACTGTCGTTGATAATAAAGTATTAATTTGGAATATTGATTCTGGTACCAGTAAACTAGCCAATACGATATCGATGGAAGCAAAAGGTATCTACCTCTAATATTGTAATAGGTACCTATTATTGGCGAACCAAAAGGAGCTTCAAGGGGCTTGAGGCCCCCCCCCCCCCCCTCCAGGCCCGGAAAAGAAATTTTTGCTGTAAAAATGTAAAAAGAAGTGCATTTTTTTGCTCTTCAAATTTTTTCAAAAAATTTTCGCAGTTTCAATTTAAAACTTCACAATTTTTTAGTCAAAACATCATTAATTTCTCAATAAATTCTCTGTTCATCAGAAAAAATTAATGTGTCTTGACTAAAAGATCAGTGGCAAATGACTTAATTTTGACCCTCTTCCCACTTTTTCTCAAATTTTCAGCTCCTCCCTTAATTTCTGGGTGGTGGGTGCACCTATGGTACCTACTCAATTTTTCTGTCAATCTTAATAGAATTACTGTATTGTTATAATTTGATAGGTCAACCAAAATTCACTACTGGTAAATGGAACCCACCTGTGAATGCTCAATTCGCCACAGCTAACGATTGCTCTGTCAAAGGCTGGGATATTCGCAGTTCTTCTAAACATGCTTGGATCATAGAAAATGCTCATTTACAATTAGTCAGGTAATTAGACCCCATTCGAATTCTTACGCTAAATCTGTAACAATACAATAATCACACTAAAATTTAACTTCCAGAGATCTGGACTTCAATCCGAACCGCCACTACTGTCTAGCCACTTGTGGAGATGATGGAAGATCAAGATTCTGGGATTTGAGAAATACTTCTCAATCACTAATTACCAGAAACGATCATTCTCATTGGGTCTGGGCCATACGTTACAATCACTATCATGATGAGCTTGTGGCTTCAGCTAGTAGTGATACCAGAGTATTAATAACACGTATTCAGTCTATATCTTCATCTTCAGTGATTCCTGATGATGAGGGTAATGCCAAAGATAAACTAGCTGATGGAGTAATTGCTACATTTGACCAGCATGAAGATTCAGTTTACTGTGTCGAATGGTCTTCAGCAGATCCATGGATTTTAGCTTCATTAAGCTATGATGGACGATTACTCATAAATAGGGTACCAAAGACTGAGAAATATAAAATTTTGTTATGAGATATAGAAGATGATTAGAATGTATTAATCACATTTTGATATGTACCCGTTCTCAATTGCATTGCAGATGTGGTCCTTGGATGTAGGAGTAGGAGACTACATTTGCATCATTTTTGTGTTAAAACATATTATGATACTGTGATATTAGGTTATTAAAAACAAGCATGATTGATGTGAACACCATGTTCAGTTGATTGTGGGTTGTTTTTTTTGGGGAGGGGGAGATTAATTTTGTTACAATAATAGATTAATAAGAAGTTGATAAAATATGCTTCAAAATATTTTGCACACCATATTAGTTTTTTGCTTTCATTTTAATGGTTATATTTGTATATTAAGAAATTGTAATGAAATCACAGAATTGATGAATTTTTAAATACCTATAGGTAGGCATTTCTTATGGATTAGTAACATTAGGTGTTACTTCCACTTACTTCAGTGCCAAGAATTTGTACAGAAGTACTTACTGAGAAAGCCTATTTTCAATTTCTTTTTTTATATTTTTTGTTCTTTTTAGTAAGAAAAGTAATTATTCTATAAATTTTCACTATAAATTATTTAAATTGTTCATTTTATAAATTCTATAATTTTTTCAACATGTTTGAATGATTTTTTCATTGAAATTTTTATTGCAGGGTTGTGCACAGGGGTGTTAACCGAAATTGAAAAAAATAACGGTTACGGTTTAGCGGTTTCGGTTTTCAACTATTTTTTTTCGGTTATGGTTACGATTACGGTTACATTTTTTTACTCATTTCGGTTATCGGTTTTCGGTTTCGGTTACAGTGATAGTAAAAAAATTTCGGTTACGGTTAAAAATAACGGTTTTGGTTAATTTTTTCAAAAACTGTAAAAATAGACCAAATACTCAAAAAAATTGCCAAAATTTTTCCAGTCTCCAAAATTTGACCATTGGCGTTCAAAGTTTTCGAAAAAAATCGTAATGTGATGAATAAATTAAGACTTCAGACCTGATTCAGGGCAGATATTTTAATTTTTTCATTTCTTTTTCTATTCTTTATTGAAAAAGAATAGCTGAAAATCGCCAAATCAATTAACCGAAAACTGGAAAAATTATTTCGGTTACGGTTATGGTTACGGTTACAAAATTTTAATTCATTTAGGTTACGGTTTCCGGTTACGGTTTCATCTTTCCAAAATTTTGATTTCGGTTACGGTTACGGTTACGGTTAATCATACATTTATATCGGTTAATTTTGGATTTCGGTTACGGTTTCGGTTTCGGTTAACACCCCTGGTTGTGCACAAGTACCTAGCCATGTCATTTTGCATTACAATTGACCATAATCAGAATTTCCCCTTCTTTTTCATTTCAATAACATTTATTTTTAATCTTTCATTTAGACTGTTACATTTTAGAAATTGTAAGAATAATTATCAGCTCATCAAAAAATGATGTAAGTATCTTGCCTGCCAACCGAATGCAAATACAATACGTTTACATACCTACACTTTATTTTTCAAAATGCATCAGTATTCGACAAAAAAATAAAACCATTTTTAATTTACACCCGCTGCTAATAAAATATTACTTTTGGGTGGAACAAAATTTTATTTATTTCAAGTCCAAGGTAATCAACTGTAACTACACCAAAATTCAATTACTCATCACATAAACAAAAAAAAATTTAATGAAAATGAAAAAACTGAATTTCAGAGCAAATAAAATTTGAGAGAAGGGAGAAATTGTGATGTTAATTTTTTGAAAATTTTCTCATTTTTTCATGAGATGAAGTTGAACAGGTACTTGAAGCATTAAAAAATCTAAAAATGATGTGATATTTGAAAGAATGCTGCAATCCAAAGTGGAGGTATATTGTTTTATATGAAGATGTGAATACCTACTATTGCCCCACAACAAGAATTCTTGGCTGGAAGCTGGAATCACCTTCCAAATTTGCCTCGCTATACAACTATAGTCCCTTCCAGACCTCGCTAAATAGCCGCTCATTAAAATTATTCCCAAAACGTAGCATTTTTTCCACTCAAATGAATTCCAGCCACATCGTTAGAAATATCGTAAGTTCCACTAATTATACCCCATAGTTCGACGTGATAGCCTGAATCTCTGGCCTTTTCAGCGAACAAGCAAGTTTGTAATCTGTAGCATGAATGATATTTCAAATGTCGTGCAGAATCGTGGTCAGAATGGATCGCGATGTAGCATAAAATATCTTTATCCACATTTGAGGAGCCCATGTCTTTATAGAAAACGTTTTCAATGCGGCCGGTGAGCTTGTAATCCCAATTGGGCGCTATTGCAAGAATGCAAGAGTTGGCAGTCAAGAGCCATAACATTGACATTAAGATTATGGTTGAAGACGCTGATGGAGCAGAAATTGGACCAAACATGTTTGATCAAATGTAGGTGGTGAATGCAGAATTGCAATTGGATGTGAATTTCGTTGAAAGAGCGCTTCTTAAATGTCAAGCCTACAAATGGTTTTCTGCAAAAAAAATTATGAATTAGGTACCCAATATGAAAAAAAAAAAAAAAACAACATAATACCTACTTCAGATTTTGATGAAAATTGACGCGGAGTTCTAAACTTTGAGTAGAAAACTGCCTAGAAAAAAATTTCAGCTTCTTTGCCACAATAGAAATAGAGCTAAAGGTTCTGAAGATGGTGCCACTTCGGGCAATTTGAGTTTCAATGGCGAATACCTACACTTCTTAATCCATAGAGTTTGAAATTGGGCTCAATTTTGCTATTGAGGGATTCAAAAAGTTGCAGGGAGGTATGATTTTTACTCATTTAGATGGTTTTCTCAAAAATATCCAAAATCGAGCAAAAATAATTTTCAAATAAGTACCAAGAATAAGTTGTAATCAAGTAAATTTTGTAAAAAAAAAAAAATCAATTCAGTGCACCAGACTGCATAAGATACCTATAATTTATACATCCACTTTATTTTGATTAAATTCATTTTGTTCATTTGATGGCAGGCAGCTTGATAGGTATCTATCTACCTACCTACTTGAGTAAATCAAAAAAATTCAGTCATCAAAATAATTTTCAATAATATTTTTGAAAAGTTTTTGTTGCTGAACTATCATGCGAAAATTTTAAAAAATAGTGTACGTTCATCATGATGCAATTGGCGGAACTGCCAAAAAATTTTGAAACATAATTTTTGTTTTTTGTTTGGCTTATTTTACAGTGATTGAGTCAGCGAATATAATTTTGAGATTCTCAGGTCTAAAGTAGGAGGTTCAAATTTTCGCTGATGTCTGAGATATCTCCCACTCAAAGTGAACTACTTCGTCAATAACTAGATATGTAAGTAGGTAAGTAGCTAAGTACCTACTTTACATGTCTGAAATTCGTACTTACCTACATAAAATCACTGATTAGCATAATCGAAAAATTTATCAAACAATAAAACCTCAAATTGGTGGAATTACATAGAAAAATGTAAAAATTGTTCGAAAATACTTCATCAATAAATTAAACCCCTCACAACTTTTCAAAAAAGTAACCAGTCCACAGAACAACGCACGTATAAATTATTACTATTTCGATATGGGTTGATAACTATACCGAAATCGGATTACACACACATATTGAGTGAGTAATGTAGGTAAGTATCATCATTCTTAGAATGGTTTTCAATCATAAAATCTAGGAAAATCTCATTGATCAAACAAAATACACCTCACAGAAATCATATCTATAGATATGCTTACGTCAACATATCTACACTTTTATTCACTCATGCTTACCAATGGGTATTATTTTATTAAGAGAATTACTAGCCACGTCATTTTTCATTCCATAGAAAATTACGTCAATTTATGGTTTTAAATGTGATAGACAATAATTTCAAGCTTGTAGACAATTTTCCCATTTTGCATAATTTTTCAATTGGTTGAAGAAAACTTAATTTTTCCGGTAGGTATTGGTTTTTTTTTTCAATTTATGAAATCTAATTCGTTTGTTTTTATCTTTTCATTTTTTCTTTATGGTTTGTTTTTAAAGAAGAAATTATAGGTAATACCTACCTTATGTTTGAAATTTCTTTCAATTTTTAATACTTGGGGTATTGCAAAATTCGAATGCAGATAAAATACCTACTCTTTTTTTTCGTCAAACATTATTACGTATCGTCGATAAGAGAAAAAATACACGAAAAAAGAAACACCAAGCATTAGATTTAATAAAATATTTTACAAGCGTTAAATTACCATTAATTTATAAAGGTAGATATAAATTAAAGTTGAACGCCAAAAATATAAAATTTAAAGCGCAAATTCATAGTGTGTATCACAGCCTGAATATTATTGAAAAAAATTATTATTGATGTGATCCCATTCAAATTATAATTTTTTTCACTCGTAATGATATTTCGATCAGTCTTCATCGATTTATCAATCGAGAAAACATCATTTTCGTAGGTATTTATCATAATTTAATATCAAAGATCACACCATAGGATCTGCAACGAGAGATTATTCTAATCTCGACAAAATATTTAAAAATTTGTTCCTCATTATTCTACTCTAAAATCACACAGCACGTATTCGACATCACTGATCACTTAATCCAAGTAAGTGAACCGATGCCATAATGGACGTCTCGACCATTAACCAAGAACTTGACCTCTGAGAACAGCAACTTTTTCGTTGTTGCAAACTGACTATGCGATGAACCATCTATAGGAATCGAAATGAAGTTTTCTGTAAATAATAATACCTAATAAAAAAATTGAAGCATTAAAATTTCCAATCAATTACTTCGATAGGTACTCCAAGTCAAGCAGAGTTGTTAATTTTTCAAAAAATTGCGCCAATTTTTGGATTTAAACTTGAAATGTGAAAATTTCAAGTTTTTTGACAGTTTCCTATTTTTTATAATTTTTTAATCGGTTGAAGACAGCTTCATTTTCAAACAGGAAAGTAACTTGATATCGTTCAATTTTTAAAAAAATTTCTTTAAAAATTAATTCATATGTTTAAATTTTTGTTTCATTTCAAAATAATTATAATTTTTGAAACTTTTTTTAGATTTTTTTCAATTTTAAAAATTTATTAGAGTAAGTATCTAATTTTTGAAGAGTCGCACCTCATTGAAAAACTTTTGAAAACTTGGCAAGGTTTTAGAAACTCATCTAAATTTTCGAAAAACGTTCTTTCCAAAAATAGAAATTGTTCAATTTTTTCAAAAAACCGTACGATTTTCAAAAAATTTCAAAATTTTTGCAAAAACTACCAAATTTTTAAAAAATTACAAGAAGTTTTGAGAATTTATTCAACTTTTAAACAATTTTCATCCAATTTTTGGAAGATTGTGCAAGTTTGTAAAATTGTCCAATTTTAGGACAATCATACAATCTTTTCTTTAGTGCAATGTTCAAGCATGTCTATCTTTTTCTTATCTTCTATTTTTAAAAAATCGATGAATTTTGAAATAATCGCCCAGTTTTAATCGTTTGATGAATGTCAAATTTTTTGACATCCCCCCCCCCCCCCGAAAAAAGGTTTCAGGCACGAGAATGTAAGAAAATTTATCGAACCTTTATGGAATCTGAGCAAGTATATGACCATACTTCATCAGACTTCAGACAGGAGCAGGCCAATAAAAATAAGTTTTTGAACCTATTTCCGTTGTTAACAGCCATGCCTGCTCATTAGTGACCAAAGGTCCTCCCTCGATAAGGTAGTGAAATCGGCCCTTGATCCAAATTTGGTCGAAAGTGGCATCAAATATTATGTGGAATCTAAAAATGTTCCACTTAATTTTTGACTACCACCACCTTTATTTTTAAATTCAATTGGAGATGGGAACGATTTTGAAATTTTCACAGATAATAGTTATCATCTAAGTTTACCTATGGTAGATTTTTTAATTTTTTTCATACTTTTCCCATTTTAGAATACTAAAAAATTTCAAAAAAATCTTAAAAATTCCAGCCATGCCCTCCATATCCTTAAAAAATTGATTTTTTTGAAAATTTCAAACCCCTTCCTCTTATGGGGAAAATACATATTTCAACGATTCATAAAAATTTCAAACCTCCCTCCCCCCTTCTACACATATCGCCTACTGAATTTTCAGAACAAAATAGTGCGATAATTCTAAAAGAGGTGACGGTAGGGAGTCAAACATTTTTGGTGTAATATTTTCAGGTCCCAATTGACCAAATTTGGGAAAAAGTCGATTTCAAGGGGGGGGCGCTCTCTCCTACAAAAACTGGGATCCAAGCAGACAAGATCAATCAATCATAACGACTCTGGCCTGGGACTGTTCAACTCTCGAATAGGTAATTTAATTTTTGGACAATTTTCCAATCTCTGAAACTCGTAGTTTTGAAAAATCGTCCAATTTTTGGAAATATTCATCTCAATTAAAACCATACCCAGCACTAAGCTTGGAAAACTGTTGAAACAGTCAAACAAAATTTTAAAAAGTCGTGCAAGATCTAAGAAATTTAACAATTTCTAAAAAAGTATCCCACTATCTAGGTAAGTAGGTACAAAGAAACATTCTAATTCATAAAAAATATCCAACTTTAGAAAAATTATTGGTCATTTTTTGGAAAATTGGCCATTTTTGGAAAACCACTTTCATCAATTTTCAGTCAGTTGGACAATTTTTGAAAAATTTTTAATCATAAAAAAGATCTCCCCATTTTATATTTAAAAAAAACACCTTTGAAAAATTGTTGGTCATTTTTTGGAAAATTAACCATTTTGCAGTAAGTAATGCAATTTTTGAAAACTTACCCAGTTAAAAAAAAACTCCCTCATTCATAAAAATACCCAATCATCGAAAAATCGGCCAATTTCTGGAAAATTATCAACCTTTTAAAACCCCTATCTCCAATAAAAACAAAACCAACTCACTTTACACATTCAAATCAGCCATCATTTTCCTAAAATCAGCCAACGTATTGTAATCCGGATCCGAATCGATGTCTTCGAAATCCCTACTAGAATCGGATTTGGTAAAACTAGGATTATATCTGCTTAATGATAACGGACACGGTAGCAATTCTTGCATCACAGAATGATGAGTTATCAACGCCGTCAGCGTAGTGAACTCTTTCGTGAACCCCTGCAAAAAACCAAAATGGAAAAACTCATCGTTATAAAATTTCGCCACTTTACAAAAAGGCTACTTAAGGTCAAGGCGGGATAAAAATCCCCATACGAGTATCATGACACAGCCCAGAATATGGCAAATAATACAATAGCCTTTATTTCGTGATTACTGACCGCAAACTAAAGTTTTCCATTGTTCGTATTCAACAATACTTTACGTACAGTATCCCATACAACCATACACGTATTATTTTTAACTCTTTTAAGGATTTTTTTACCCTTTCTCCCCTCCACCGCATCGGTATACGTCCGATACACTGTTATACGATTACACAACGCTCGAGTTTACTTAATCCTTGCCTTTTTAAGTATGGTATCGAAGTCCCTTGATTTTTTATACCCCTATGGACTCCGATATCCACTTCGTACCGGTCCTTGACATGTAAAAGCCTCTATTCTTTGCAACAACCATAATAAACTTTGCCCTTTAAAGTGGCCAGGTTCGGTCTACATAACTGGAAGAGTTAATTTTCACCAACGCTCGTTTTAATTCGAGAAATTACTCGGTTCTTTTTTTCATCCATTAACGCGAACCTAATTTATTCGCGGTGAGATGTTTTTCACCTATTCTACGGAATTCCTAAACGTACTCGTCTGGCAGGTCTGCTTCGATAATGGGTAATAATTTGACGAAATAATGGCCCTATTTTGTGACATAAAATATGTGATTCCAAGTCTCAAACTAGGAACGATGTTCGCTAAAATACTCGTACCTACGTTTACGTTTAAGAATTATACGGCGTCGGGAATTCGAAGAGGAAAAAAACCTCATCCGGTGTACGAGAATGAACTTACCTTTATTTTATAACCTTTGCCGGTTCTAATGATTAAATAATGAGCGATTCCTCTCGGATGGTATTCTCGCGGTACACGTAACGATAAAGCGTAGCAGCCTGACTTGGTCGTGCTTTCACGTACCATAAATGCTCCAACTGGTTCGTGGCTTAATACTTCTAAGGTTATTTCTCTGTAACACATCGAAAATCATCTCGGGTGATTAATCAATCGTTATTGTAATTATCGGTTTCCTTTCATCTGCCGAAGGTATTCGACGGTAGCTTGTTTGATAATAATTACTGATCGTCAGAAAATAATACCTTCTGGGGACGTGGTGGGTACCTGCGTTCATAAATTTTACCAATATAAAACGATTCTTGAGTATAGGTGATTGGCCCTACATGGAGAGCAGGGGAAGGGAGAAATCGTTACGAAAATCATTTTAAAAAAAGATTGGAATTTGTGAAATTTTGCAAGAATTGTTTTAATAACGAAATATAAGAAAAGCAAACTAGAAATATAATTTGCAATGTCTAGAGAATATTTTCAGTGGAAATCACGTTTTTCTATTCATCACAAAAAAATTCCTTACATACTCCAATTTTTTTCTAAAAACAATTTGGATTCTTCTTTCGAAAAACAAGTAACTAATTTTAATGCACTCTTGATTCCAGAGAAATACTATTTTGATCCAATTAAAAATTTTTCAATTTTTTTTACCATTTTTTGACAAAATATTGATGAAATTTACTACCTTTTTTTCGCTGCTTTCACAATTTTACACGTTTCTAGAAAAAACTCTCCATTTCTCAATAATTCAAAATTTTTATCAACATTTTTACAGCAATATTGTTGGATTTTTTTTTCATTTTTTTGAAAAATGACGAAGATGGTTACTTCAAACAATTAGTAGGTAATCAATTTACAAATAATTTTTCCTACTTTCACGACTCCCAAACTGGACACCATAAATTTAAAAAACCATGAAAGGTGCTTTAAAAAATTCAATCTCAACATTCAGTTATCCAAAAAAAAAAAACTATTTATTTGGTTTTCAAAAAAAGTAATGATGTGAATATTTTTCAAAATTTAAAAACAAATGAAAAAAAGGCCCAGTTGGCTGGTCAGGAATATTTTTTTACACAACGTATTCAAATTTTCACAAATTTGATTCAGTACTTACTCTCAAATAATTCTTGAAAAAAACGTCAATCATTTTTTCGGAGTTTTCTAAAATAATTAAGATAGCAATTGAAACGATTCAATACTTTTACTAAAAATGTAAATTTTGCTTTATAAATTTTTTTGGACACTCGATATAAGCAGAGCACCCTCTTAATTAAAATCACACCAAATTATCATAAAAGTTAATACTGAATTAAAAAATTTAAAGATACCACAACTAAAAATTATTTAAAATGTCGAAAATTCATGAACTTAGGTACCCTACACAAAAGAATAACAATCCGTCGATAAATCTGAGAAAACAAAATAAAAACGTTGAAAATTTCACGAAAATTGCACAAAAATGAAGAAAAAAAGTCATAAAACTTCATTAAAATGCAAACAGCAAGGTTAAATTTGACAGAAAACCCATTCAAAATGGCATCTAACGTAAGTTGAAAAAAAATACAACAAAATTATGCAAAATTTAGTCATCATTTTTTTCCAACCAGTAG
Organism: Pseudococcus jackbeardsleyi; assembly: GCA_038380155.1. NCBI lineage: Eukaryota > Metazoa > Arthropoda > Insecta > Hemiptera > Pseudococcidae > Pseudococcus > Pseudococcus jackbeardsleyi. The sequence continues at coordinate 60,374,398 of CM076242.1, forward strand.
GTACCACATAAGTTGAGCGAATTGCTAAAATATTGTTCAATTAACTTTCACGTAAATTGTTGAATTTAACGTGATGAATTAAGGCATTTTGTAAAGCATCAAAAAAAATTTCTATACTTAATGCAAAATTTGTTCATAGTGCAAGCAAAATACCATAGAAAATTCATTACGCTCCAAAATTTATTGAAAAGCAAAAAAAGTTGAAAATTCATTAAATTTTAATGGCTGGTGAAATATTTTTAAATTCAAGAAATTTCAGCCAAATTATATCCTTCAATTACTTCTGAAAAAAAATTAGCCAAAAAATCATAGAAATTCAAAAAAATGACTAAAAGTTCATTATTTAATTTTTTAATGAAGAATCTGTATGAAAATGTGAAATTATAAAAAAAAGTAATCCAAAATTCAAGGAAAAATTGTGGTACCTATTTTAATTTGAAGAGTCTTCAAAACAACCCCAAAATTTATAAAATAATACGTACTTAGTTTTGAAAATATGTACTTGGAATGCGGGTAGAATGCTTAAAAATGAAAAAAATAACTAAAAATTAGTACCTATATCTGAATGAACTCCTATAAAACATTTCTCATTGTTCTGAAATCAATTCAAATTCAGTAAAATCATGTAAAAGATGATTAGGTAACCATCAAAAAAATTGATTCTAATTCAAAAAAATTTATACTTAATTTTGACAAAAAATTTTAAACATGGAAAGAAAAAATTACGAAAAAATATATTTTTAAAAAAAGGATTTTAGATGAGGAAAAAATGTTACTGATTTTTTATGCAAAAATTTGAACAATTCCAATTTTTATGAAGTCCTGATGATCAATTTTTTCTTATGTATTTTGAGAAGATTTTCATGACGATTCACAATTATTCAGCCACCTAAATCCTTTTTTTGAACGTATTCATCAAATTTGAAATACGTAATTTTGACGTTATTTCTACCAACTTTATATCTTTATTTGTATTATTTTAAACAAGTTTGACAATATTTCAACAAGCTTCGAACCATTCGAACCGGGTTACAGTTTTTTTGGCCATTTTCAACGATTTTAATCAATTTTAAAGTGATTTTGATCAATTTTGACAACGTTTTGACCACTTTTATCACTAATCAATAATTTTTTCATAAATTTGGGGAAAATAATTATCTGAAGCCCCGAAGCCTGCAAAAAAATCAGAAAAAAAACAATGAGGCAATACACCATCCCCTTTGATGACCAATTTTTGCCACCAAATCTCATTTTTTGAACTTTTAATTTCTTCCTCTTTTTTTTTTACAAAACTCATCATTTTTTAATAAAATCGCTCCTTTTTAAATTTTTTGAGACTCTCAAAGCACACTGTATCATATGGAATTCCATCTTCATAAATTCAAGTGCGATTTCGATTTCCATTCACCCCCTCCCCTTCCATCCACCATTCCACTTCATACAAAATCTTTCAACCTTTACAAAATAAATTCATATGCTAATTACGATCACTCTACCAGTAATTTGACTACCTGTAGCTCGTACCTGAACCAGAATATAGATTTCTTTGGTCACTCATCGTACCAACCGCGACGATGCCGTCAACAAGACGCCACCATCCGAACCAAACCGCGACAAAAATCCGGTTCATTTGCGAATGTCAAAAAAAATCACGCCAAAAAAATTCACATTCCAGACGTTCTTACAAGATGTAGTAAAAAAGATAAAAAAGAACATCAATTCGAAGTGTGCCCAAGGTCCATGCAACCACGCGTTTAGCTAAATATGCCATAAAATATACACTTTACAGCGGACGTTCCCGTTTTTCCAGCGATGATGGACTCGTACCACGAGGAAAAGGGCGAGAAAGCGGTGGAGAGGAAATTATAATAATAAATCGATTTATCGTGCCAAAAAGGTAAATGATGTAAATACACATAGCAGAGTGCATCTCGCTATAAAACTGGCGGTGTAATGTAATTAGTATCGTCTCTAACCCTACACCCCTCAAGTTATAAACTGGTTAATATGGAGAGAGAAAGAAAGGTGTTGTGTTTATCATTTAATTGATATCTTTTTGTATGGGAATTTATCCCAAAATCTTGTCAATTTGACAATAATAAACCAGATAACGAAAAGTGAAAAACTTGTGATTACTCTTCGCAACAATCTGTTCAAATGATTTCAGCAATTAAACGAGAAAAGAGAACTGATGAGGAAAATAGGAAAGGGAGAGGGTAGGGGGTTAAAAACAAACCAATTTTATATACTTTCAAAAACGGAAATCGAAGCTCGTCGAAGAAAGGAAATGCTTACCTGGGAATTCCGGCTTGAAACCAAGGTGCAAGTTTAAGCTCATTTTCTTCCTTATGTTTAATCAAGCTATCTGCTCTTTCGGGTGGTAAAGGTGGAGGAGGTGGTGGTAACGAGGTTTTAGTCTGCAAGGTAGAATGCCTATGCCTTTTGTATGTTTTGCAGTCGTCGTTATCTGAACTACTACAACTGTTCTCCGAAGGTATGGGTTTCTTATCTTTATGACTAAATGGTACATCGCAGCTGGTTAAATTTCTGTAATGAAAAAAAAAAGAGAGGTGAGAATTAATACCAAAAATACCAAAGTTAGTTAGAAAACAGTTGCAACATTTTATAGCCCGGATTTAAGTCGTCTTTTTAGAAATTTAGATTACGAATACTTGAAAATCTAATAAATTATTTCGCTTTTTCACGTGGTTAGATGAGAATACTTTAGCCGCTTATCTGAATTGTAAGGTGGGTGGAAAAGTATGGAAAGATTAATTTTATCCTTCAAAAGACACAGCGGGAAAACTTATGGTGACAGAAACTTCAACGAGCCAAAAACTGCATCAAAATAACTCTCATGTTACAAAATTCCTCAAAAATGAAATTAAAAAATTCAAATTTTGAAAAAAAATTGATGGGATCTAAAAAAGAACCCAGACGAATATTTCAGGGGAAAAAGAAACATGTAATTCTAATGCTAATTTTTTTTGAATTTTTTCCAAGAAGAATAGAAATGAACAACTAAAAACAACATCGAGGACAAAAAAAATCCAAAAAAACCCGAGGTTTTTGTAAAAAAAATGGAGCAATTTTATACAAAAATTTTTCAAAATACACAGATATTTAATGTGAAATATTGTTCAAACGAAGTAAGAACAAATTTTTTGAAAAAATACATTTTACAACCTTTTTTTTTTCAAACTTTCAAGAGAGAGGCATCTCTTTCTCTCCCCCCCCCCCTCAAAATATTTTTTGGTCTGGGCCATCCAAAAATATGTTTTTGCACAATCTGGGGATCATTTTTGGAGAAAACCGCCTATTTTTGTCAGTCAAGTCCACATTTGTATTTTTGAATTAATTTGAGGTTCGTGTTCGAGTCAAACAAATTGAAATCAGAAATAAAAAAGAAAAAAAAACAAGTTAGTATTGTTTTGGATCCAAAAACTTAAAAAATTTCTTACTATGATGTATGATATTTTTTCAAATTTCGTACTCAAAATAGTATAATTTTATTCGGTTTCTTTTCAATTCGTAAGACAAAATTTTTTCAATGAAGGTCACAACTGTAAAAAAATTTCAACCAAACATAAGAAAATTGAAAATTTTCTTAATTTCGGGAAAAAAGAGTCGACTTGCCTACCTTCTCGATTTTGATAATCTGGTAAAAAAAAATTGTGATGAAAAACCGAAATTCCATTACGGAAAGTGACAGGAATTTCTGAACAAAATACAAATATTTTAGTATTGTTAAGAAAGAAGCATTGCGACACAACAGAAAAATCCATTTTACGAGGATTTTGAAATGTTATTGTCCCTTCCCTCATCCTCTTAAAAAATGAAACTTAATACACCGAAAAGATGAAAAAAATTCGGAAACGATTCCAGAATTGTAAAATGATAAAAATGTCTATTTTTTGAGTATTTTGAAATTTTATTCCCTCTCCCCACCCTTGAAAAATGAAACCCACTTGGATAAAGCATTGCAAAACAATGAAAAAATCCATTTTTCAAGAATTTTGAAATTTTATTATCCCCTTTCCCCGTCCCTTTGAAATATGAAACTTACTCTGATCGGATTATCAAAAACGTTTTGAAGTAAAAGTAATTCGTAGGTAATAAAATTGTTCTTTTTTATTCTTTCATTTTTCAATGGCTTCACTCGTGATTTTGTAATGAATCAAAATTCTAGAAACTGTTTCCTCAATTTTGAAACAAAAAATTACCATCTTTTTCATTTTTTTTTCATTTTTTTTTTTTAAATGATAGGTACTTACATAAAATTGAAAGAATCTTCACTTTTTAAAAATAAAATTTAGAAAATTTCAAATTTCCAATTTTTTTTAAATTTAGGTACCCGCCAAAAAAATGAAAATTTCTTTCAATTAAAATTTTTTTTCAATGGGTAAATGGAAATATTTCAATCTATATAATGTACTTGGGCCAATTTTTGATTAAATATTGAAGAAGTAGCAATTTAAAAAATATTATTATTATTAGCATTGAATTAAATTTGAATCAAAATCTCCCCCCCCCCCCTCTAATTGAAAACTGGTGAAATCATAAAATTTGAATTGGGACGTACTATTTGAAGAAAATACTGCATTTCGAATTTTCGACTGAAATTTGGCTCAATTAAATGAATAACTTTTTAAAAATGAAAGATAATTTTCAAAACCTTGACTAATTAAAAAAATATAGATTTTTTTGCCTGAAAATCTTTCTAAAAAAAAAATTGTCAAGGTACATCACTGTTTAAATCAGAAAATTACTACATCAAAAATTTATTTTTAAAAATTGGAGATATCTCAAGAGAAAAAGAGCCTCGATCTTAAGATATTACATTCTCAACCCCTCAAAAACGGTTTTTCAGCATCCGGAAAATAAAATATCGTCGACATAAATACCCAATACCCATTCACTCCATTCAAAATCGGCCTTACCCTCGAACCACAAAATATATTTACCTTAAAGCGTACACTTCCGTTTTACTACTTTTACGTTTGGCATTCGGCGACAAAGTACAAGTTTCTTTTTGGAAACTTATGCATCCTTCCGGAGCCGGTCTGGTCGAAGGAAATCCTTCTTCGTGTAGAATTTCCTTTATATTAACCGGAACTCTTTTAATTAACGGCGGTTTCTCCAGCAGCCTTTTGTAGATATTTAGCTCGGTAGGCGAATTACTCTCATCGCTGGTCGGCGTACTTTGATTCGACCCAGGCGACGAATTGTTTTCGAAAACTCGCAATCCCGGAATCGAGTTAGGTTTGGACTGCGGACCAACCAAGCCGCCACTGGCATAAGATGACGCCGCATTTTCTATCGGTTTATTCGGCGTCGTCATTAATTTGCTCTGCGAACAAAAAAGCAAACAAGACAAGAGTCATTAGTGGTCCTCGAGGTTGAAATTTTAAAGGAATTATTTCTTCTGGGTAGATTTTCGTAAACCTACGACGGTATTACGATGTGAGAAAAGCCATTCGGCCCGGTTGACCTTTGTTTCCCATTACGTAAAATTTACATTTAAACCTCTCCCAGCACCAAATTCCGATTATTGCGGGCGGCTCGGCTTAGCGTGTCGAGCCAAAAAATAACCACATTCTCTCAGCACACTTAAGCAGTTCCCTCAGGATAACATCACGCGTCCAAGTACCCCGCCCTTTGCCCACCGTCCATCGTAATCTTTCCAGATCGGTATGGAATTTACATTTAAATCGAGCCTAATAACGTACCACACGCCGGCTCACACAGCCCTATGCGTTGTGTTGTGTCGTACGCGAGTCTCAATTCAATGCTGGTTTCGTCTGTACCAAGATTTTTATTCGGCAGTCGATGCTGCGTCGAGATCGACCAAATTAATGATTGATAGACGAGGATAACTTGTGTACGAATACGGCGATTCGCTCAAATTGCCTGTTACTGTCGATTCTGGCTTCAGGGTGTCTCCGGTCCAATCACACTATTCAATTAGTGAATTAGTAACCGGGCTTAATTGACAGGTTGTCGGCGAGTTCGGTGTCCAGGTTTCACCCTATTCAACGTCTGTTATTTTTTCATGTGACTGAGCCGACGGATATGTATGTACTTTGTTAAATTATCGGTTGTGAGGCCTGCAATTGGTATCGCCGACGAGATACGTATGAAAATCATTCGATAACACCTTCATGAGTTTTTTCTGTATTTTTTTCCCCCATCAAATGGATGTATTTAATTTTTGAAAGAAAGAGAATTTTAAAAAAATGTGTAAACTGATTTTCCAATCAAAAGGTGAGGTGGAAAGGAAGAGAGGGTAAAGAGTATGCAACCTTTTTTCCTCATCCCCTTTGGGTTCAGACTTCAAGGTCTACCAGGCCATTTATAGTGAAAAACGAAACTGCAAAAAATTTTAATGGGACACGATTTTTTGTTTCACATTCTGATTGATCTTATAAGTACTTTCGAATAATTGTTAAATTTTAAAATTCAGCTTTTAAAAATTAAAATCAGATTCCCATCATAAGCCAAAAAATACTAAAAAAAAATTTTGAAGCTAAAATTGAATCTCTTTCTCTTGAAAAATTTATACATTGCACTCAGAAATCAATCGCAGTTCGTTACGAAAAATATGTTTCTACGAGTTCAATTACCTACATGATTTCGACTTTCTTCCCTTCCAGGAGCTTTTTATTACAAATTCGAAACATGTTTTGGTCAGTATAGCTTCTGAAAAAATGTTTAGAAGTTGACAAAAAAAAAGTCATGCCATGAAGAAACAAATCCCATAAGTATCACAACAATCTTGAAAGATCGCATCAAAATTATTCGCAAAAATGAAAAAAATTCAAACTTTGGTAAAAAAAAAAAAGCAAAGACGACATAAAAATAAGTAGTCAAAATATGTATTATAAAAATGTTGAAAAAATTTAATTAAATTTATGAATCAATTAGAACTCGAGCAATCGTAAAAATCATTGAACATTCATAAATTTTTGTAAAAATGACGGAAAAATTGAACGTACTTATTAGGTACTATTGAAATTGTCAAAAATGTCAAAAAATTAAAAAAACGAAATGATGTGGAAAAGATCAAATACCTATTAATAAAGTTTAAAACACCATGAAAATTAATAAAAATGGGGAAATTGAAAAAATGCCAGAAAAATTGTTCAAAATTATTTTAAAATAAGTTTTTGATACTTTTTTTTTTCAAAATACATACGGACTTATGTAAAGAATTTTGATTTTCCAATATTTCAATCGATTTTAACAAATTAAAAATTTTTAATCGCAATGTTCTAAAAAATTAAAATTCTTGCAATTTTCTGAACTATTCCTGCCATTTTTCTTGCTTTAAATTTATCCAAAAAAGAGCCTATTTTCCATACTCTGATTAAAAAACTTAGGGAAAGAAAAAAATGTTGAAAACTTTCCTTTGCGCGGTAAAATCATTCAAATTATTATCATTTTCTGTTTTTTTTTGTCAACACTTGATGTAAAATTTTTGTTATTTTTTGATTTTTCTTGCTTATTGTAGACGGTCGGTCATATCACAGTATTTTGAACACTGTTTGCAATATTTCCAACAATTTCTACCAAAAATTTCAAAGATTTGATCATGAATTTTTTCATTACTATTTAAATGAAATTTTAACAACTTTAATGCTATTTTCTCATTTTTTGAAAACGTAATCAATAATTTTCACAAACTTTATAGATAATTAAACCATGATTTGAACAAATTTTCAAAAACCAAGTAGATATTAGTAATTTTCGCGGGTGCAATTTCGAGTTTTTTTTAAATCAATTTTTACGATTTCCTAAGCAGTTATTTTTTCACACTTTTTTTTAAGTTTTCATCATCATTTCTGAGACTTTTCGATTCATTTTTTGAATTATTTGAACAAATCTTTGATATTTTACAGCAGTTTCAATAATTTTTGTTACACTTTCAACAAGTTCAATATGTTATTTACATCAATTTTACAAAATTTTCAATACATATTTTGAAATTTCATGCAATTTGAGATGAATTTCGACAAATTTTCTTCCATCTATAGCGATTTTTATCTAGGCTTATTAGTTTTCAAGCTTTGGATTCATTTTAGCAACATTTCAAGTAATTTCGAGATTTTTAAAATGATTCTCGAGGCAGTTTGAGCTGTTTTCATGGTAACTTACCATCATCACCATTCCCTTCCTGCAAAACCTACAGTTTTTGCAATCACAGTTTTTCGATTTTTGATAGGCACCGATTATTTGATTTTTCAAAATTTCAAATCGTCTGATTAGTATTTTGAAAACAACAAACAAAATTTAGTAATTGAGAATTAGAAATTACAAATGCGTATTTCGAAATTAAACCTTTTCTTTGTATTTTTATTCCACAAGTATTTGAATCAGAATCCCCACCTAAATTTGGGAGGTGATTTCAGCTCAACGTTACACTTGTTTTAATTTTCAGATAGACAATTTTTTCAGATTAACTTCGAAAAAATCAAATTTGGCATAACATGACATAGGTATGACTTATTTTTGAAAATTTTCAATCAATCAATATTATTTCATCAAATTGGGTAAAATTTTAAAAAATTTTAAAAAAGCTAACAAAATATTGAAAAATTATTCCCCTTGAAGTAAAACACCATTTTATTTTATGGTAAGTTTACCTTTCCAATCATAAGATCACTAAAATTCTGCCAAGATTTTCAAAATTTTCCAAAAATTGGCAACAAAAATTGTACTGAAATTTTGATTACAAATGTTTTAAAGCTGTTTTTTTTAAAAAAAAAAATCTATTTAAATATTTACTATCCATCTTGAACCTACTTGAGTCAATTTGGCTTCAAAAAATCATGATCTTTTTCATCATGTCATTAATGTTTGCATTTTATCCCTTGGCTATTTTGTATCTCACCTCCTCCTTCCAGAACAAGATCCGAAAAATTTTCAAAAAAATTCTGTAGGGTTTAAGTATGAAACAAAAATTGATTTTTTCAGATGAATGAAAAGGGCTTTAATTTTTTCAAAATTCAGACGATTTGACCGATTCGAATCGATTTTTTTACAAATTATTTGGCCTACAGTAAGGCATCATCTCGCAAGTTTCCTTAAATATCAAAACGTTCAGTTTTATTCCTTCCAAAATAGGTAATTAAAAAAATATATGAACAAAGGATGCATCGAAGCACTAAAATATAAATAGGATAATAAAAACCCACACCTTGTTTTTCAACACGGTGCATATTCAACTATAAAAAGGGTTTTCTCAACCTCATCCCTCATCTCCAATTCTTTAAAAGTTTGTCTTCGTTTTTTCGCGGCAAATCTCCCCCTCCTGCTTCACCCTCCAATACCCCAGAGTTAATAGTTTATTGCTTCGTAAGATCATCATCTGCTAGAAAAATTACACGAATTTATGGCATTACAAGACGCGCGAGAATAACCTTATAACGCGAAGTCGAACATTAAAAAAACTTGATTTTGCCCGAGAGAGAACTCGATCCCTCGCAGGGTTCCTTCGAGAAAGCCAAATCGTAAAATAATTTCGGGGCCAGAAAAGAAGCGAAGACGCACGGGACCCACCTACGTATAATTTCCACCAAAAGATGGAAAAAGAAAGATATACGACTGCATAATAAATCAGTACACGACGGACCGGAGGCGCAGGATACGGAGACGCAGCGACCAGGTAATAATACATATTTATTAGAATACGTACGGGAACGCGTGCGATAGCGGTGCGGCGCCTCAGCGTCGGAAAGCTCGTTACTGGCGAGAGGTCGGTATAACTATGTAAGTATACGAAAAAGTTAATAAATTTTCGGTAAAGTACACGACTGTTTAAAAGTATAGAAGTTTTTCGAGAGCTTCATTAAAATTGTGAAAAGGTAAAATTATTAAAAAGTCGGCAGCGACGACGACCGAGTAAAAATCGTTCTATTTTGATCCCCTCCCTCCATTGGCTTGCCTCCTATCACGCGTCTCTCAAGTGCACTTACAATTGTTGCTATCCAATTTTCGAGTCGATTTTTTTCCCTCATCGTGAGTAAATTGGCTAGTTGGTGGTTGCGCTATTTTTTCATATTTTTTTTTTGCTCTCTCGTCGAGATAATTTATTGAGGTGCAGTCGGCCGACGTAATTGTTTGGAGTATTGAATTTTGGTGTATTGTTACATGCTACGTAGAGTTACCCGACAACCCTGCCCTCTCTTAAGGGTGCATGTCTGGATGAGATTTCGCGCTGAAATATTCCATAAGGCTTATACAAGCTTGGGCAAAAAGTTAAATCGGGTTTGCACAGAGTTTGAAAATTATTACTTCGATTTTTCTAGCCTCCTTTTATTTTTTTCTAGTTTCGTGTTTCGAAAAAATCCGCAGAATTGGGATTTTAAATGAAAAAGTTTTGAAATTTTTCAAAGGCTGATTAATCGCAGAATGTTTTTTTTACCTATGGAAATAATTCACGTTGAAATTATTTTTCAACCGGTTGCTCTTCAAATTTATTCAGCAGCAAAATACAAAATCTGATGGTTGAATTTGAGTTGAATTTGAAGTGAATTTTAACTCGTGAATTAAATGGTGGAAAAATTTGAGAAAAATGTGACAAGTTGACAAATTTTTTTAGAAAAAATTCAATTTCAGCTGAAAACTTGGGAAGTAATTTTCGCTTCTCTGAACGCCAAAATTTTTATTTGATTCACTTCTCCATCATAAAAATTTAATCCTCATTCAGTCTGGTTCGAATCTGACGTCCGATTTTGCCTTGAAAATCACAGTTTTGTGATCAAACAGCTTGAATTACAATAAACGACAATTGTTGAAATTTCAGATTATATTTTCATTTTTTCTGATTTTCAAAAATCGAATGCTAATCGTGTAAAATTTCATTTTTTCATCATGAGAAAATGTAATAAAAAAAATTGAAAACAATTTTTTTCAAAATTTTCATAACATAGACTTGTTGTCTACAAGACAGTCAACCTTGAAACTCAAATACCTTCATGACGTCACTACTCATACCGCTGAACATGGTTTCGACTTTTTTTTTCAAGTCCAAAATATTTACGTCATTTTTAAACAGTTTAGAATTTACTGAAGTAGTTTTCCAAATTTTTCCGTCGTAATTTTTCAAACACTTATTTTTTTCCTCAGAATTTACTCAACTGAATTTTTTTTCTAATGTTGTTTTTTCGCTACCAAATTTTTTTTCTCAGATGCATTTTTTTAAACAGCAATTTTTCTGATGCAATTTTTTCCATTTTAATTTTTTTTGAAGAACTTTTCCATTTTTGAGCTTACGTCTTTTTTGGAAAGATTTGATTGATGTCATAGAGAAATATTTTTCTTATAATTTTCACACCTGGAATTTTTTTCTGAAAAATTTCTCCACGTTTAAATATTTTTTCAACTTGATTTTTCCCCCTCAAAATTTTTTGACGTCAATCAAACAAAAATCATTCTTTTCAAAATAGATGTAAGTTCAACAATGGAAAAATGTTTCAGGAAAAATTTCAGTGAAGAACAATTACATCAGAGAAATTTCAGGTGAGAACGTTATGAGAAAAAAATTTGATCGTGAAAGAATAACATCAGAAAAAAATTCAGTTGAGAAAATTACGAAGAAAGAAATTGGAAAACTTCTTCAAAAAATTCTAAACTGTTTAAAAATGACGTAAATATTCTGGACTTGGAAAAAAAGGTCGAAACGACGTTCAGCGGTACGAGCATTGACGTTATGAAGGTATTCGAGTTCCAGGAACTTGGTAAATTTTCCAGCCAAAAAATAAATTTCAATTACTCAGCTTATTTTTCTAAAAACCTATATTAAATGTGTTTCAATTTAAGGAAAATAATCGAATAACCCGTTAAATTCAAGTAAGCTAAGCTACTTGATTTTTACATTTGAAAACATCAGGCACGTCTCCATTAGCGGCAGGATAACCCGCAGGATAACATAATGTATCCTCACAAGAGTACCCATACACGCCATTTTTTGACTGCCCTCTACCAATCACAAATGAAATCTCATTCGCGTCGCAAAAAAGTAACGAAGTTTGTATTTGACTGGCTCCTTGGCAATCTTGAAGTTCAAGTTTGACACCAACGCAGGAAGGAGATTGGCCTTTGAACGTCAAACTACAATTCGGTGATTTTAAAATACCTCGGAGGTATGCTACCTTATTGCATACTTGTTTTAAAAAATTCGTATCACTACTATCACATGGATTCGTTTCCCTAGAAAAATTCGAGGAAAACATTTTTTTATTTTTATTCTACTGTCTTTTTAGCCGCGGATTACGAAGCCGAAAAAATTACATTTTTAAATTCTCACCCTTGAAAATCTTCCCATTGCTGTTTTGTCAAACTCGCTGTAGGACCCATATATCCCGGCGCATTTCCTGATACCGTCACGATAACACAAGTGAATATCAAAAACGCAAATTTTACCAACATTTCATCAATTGGTAACAATCAACTCGATCAATTTTTTAATTAAATTTCAATCACGACAAGCGATTCGAAGACAATGATGAGGTTAGTTGCTATCCCTTTTTATATGTACGAATTATTTAATGTTAACGAAAAACAATTCCATTTTCATAGTTGCAGCGAAGTTATCACAATATAATTTATTAATTTGATACTCATTTCAAAAAAAAAAAAAAAAAAAAAAAACTTAAACCCAAGATTACGTAAACAAAAAGTGAAAATCTAAAAGTTATGACTGTTATTTAATTTTTTTTTTATTGAAAATTCGAAACACGAGTATTTGTTCAGCACCAATAAATTGATTTTATGGCATCATATATTATTATTTGACTAGGTATATGTACATTTCAGCAAGTGCTCAATACCCATAATTTTTAGTTTCTGGTAAATTTGATGTTTATAATTTTTTTTTTACTAAAATTCCACTTGTTTTTTAAATGTACATAGATGTAAGTTTTGTAAAATATTGATGAAAACTTTGTTGAAAAAATGATGGCACTGTGCAAAAGTTTCAATTCTACGAATCCCTTACCTAGACGTTCTAATTCTCAATAATTGTTGATTTTTTCTTGATCAATTCATAAATTCAGCTTCAGAAATGAAATAAAATTATGCAATAATCGAATTCTTTGTACCCTTCACCAATTTTGATTATTTTGGTCAAGGTTGAAGTTGATCACAGCTTCGATGAAAGCAAAGCTTTGAGGAGCAATTTAGCACAGAATAAGGGTAAGAGTATCTGATTCCCAAACAGTTCTCAATTTCATCTTCAATGAACCTATCTACTAGAAACATTTTTTTCAGGTTCTCTTTTCACAGATAATGAATAATTTCACACCAAAACGACGAATCTGTAGCCAGAACTGGCGGAAAAAATCATAAAAGAAAGTCGCATTGATAAACATTTTTTTCATTCATGGTTTGATAGTATATAGTGAGTAATTTTTTGTAATAAGTTCCACCAGCATAATTATGAATAGTGAATCTAACCCTCAAGGGAGCTGGGGGTGACACTCGTAGTTTTTTTCTCCCTCTGGAAAAATTACACTTTTAGTTCGGATATAACACAGGAAATTAGGTCTAATCAAAAAGTAAGTCAATATTCGAATTCTACGTCCTCAATTTAGTAACAACCGATATGCCACAAGCAATTTTAATTTTGTAACATACTTTTCCCAAAAATTGGGGGGCAGGGGCACTGAAAGGTCAAATCCAAAAAATAAGTAAATATTCGAACTCAGAGCCCTCAAAAACCTAGCAAACGACTGGTCACACGTTATTTTTCTTTTTTTCAAATTTTCATCCCCATCAAGGGGGCTAATAAGGGGTTAAGAGGGGTCGGATGAAAAAACCGAGTATACAGTATGACACAAAAGTCTTGTCCACGAAAAACACTTCGTGATATCTCGAAACTGAAAAGAGATATCGGGGCGATTCAAACGGCAATATGTTCCTGGAGACAAGGACATTGAAGATTAATAGTCAAATTTTCAGTTCTACCTACAGGGTGTCCACAAATTGAGAAACCGGTTTTGGTTAAAAAATGGGGGTCTGGGTTTTTTATGGATTTGAAGTCTACACACTGAGACGATTAAAATGTGATAATTTTTTTTCGAAACCGGTTCGAAAATTTGCAACCGGTTGTCAAAAATACTCCAAAAATCGAGATTAGAAAAAATTTTCCAAATGAAATTTGTAGAGCTTTGTAAGCCAAACATGTTCAGTGAACTCATTTTTTGAATCGGTTCACTCTCGGCAACTTGACAATTTCAACAACAAAAAAAGATATGAAAATTTTTTCAAAATGAATGTTGAACACCGCACTGTTAAAAATCTAAAAAAAATCATATCTTTTTTTGTTGTTGAAATTTCAAAAAATGAGTTCACTGACCATGTTTGGCTTACAAAGCTCTACAAATTTCATTTGGAAAATTTTTTCTAATCTCGATTTTTGGAGTATTTTTGACAACCGGTTGCAAATTTTCGAACCGGTTTCGAAAAAAAATTATCACATTTTAATCGTCTCAGTGTGTAGACTTCAAATCCATAAAAAACCCAGACCCCCATTTTTTAACCAAAACCGGTTTCTCAATTTGTGGACACCCTGTAGGTAGAACTGAAAATTTGACTATCAATCTTCAATGTCCTTGTCTCCAGGAACATAATGCCGTTTGAATCGTCCCGATATCTCTTTTCAGTTTCGAGATATCATGAAGTGTTTTCCGTGGACAAGACTTTTGTGTCATACTGTATATTCGGAATCAGCGCCTTCAAATTAGTAGAAATCAATATGCTACTTCAAGTTTTGGATTTTTTAATATTTTGGTCAAAATTGTGGACCCTTTGTACCACTCAGGGGTCTTGACATCTTATCTTGAAAATTTATAGTTAAGAAAGTGGCTAAAAAGGGCCACTGTTTGTAATTTTTTCAGATTTTTAAATGGTAGCTTTCAACTGGTATGATCATCGTGAAAGTTGAGCTTTCATTACCAAAGTTCTACTTTGAATTTTGCAAAATGTGATTAACGTTTGATTTATTTCAGACCCCGCGAACAGTTTTCCTTCAAGTATAAGCAATTTCGAGTTATGAACCTTCAAAGTTGGGTAATTTGATGGGAAAAAAATCGTAATTGTTTGTATTACGATGCCAAACTCTTCCCCGAATGACCTTGAATGTATTTTTTCAAATTTGAATTTCAACGCAGAAAAAGAATAAATTTTTGTACCTTAATATCAAGTTGGGAAATATTTTTACAGTAAAAGAGGAAAGAATTTTCAAATTGGAAAAACAATTGAAAAATTCATGAGTAGTGATTTAACCTGATACGAGTATCTGTGATCTAACGGGCACTAAATTTCCACAATGACAGAAAACAAAAACTACCGAACAGACGTAGCTACATATACGATTCAATTTTTTATCTAGTGAAATTAACAATTAAACATTTATGTAAGTACGTTTATCCTAGTTAGGTACATCATTTAATTGCCTATTGTTAATGAATAAATTAGATAGTTATCACGTGTGACAGATTTTATAGCAATAAAAATAAAACAAATTTTTTGATTCACTTAATTTTTAATAATATGAATCGAGGTTAATTTTACGAGAAGAATGAAAACATAAACGCACCTAGAACCTATTCAAGGGAGGGGCTGAAAATTTGAGAAAAAAGTAAGAGGAGAGGTCAAATTTCAATGCAAAAATTAAGATCAGAGTATTTTCAGAAAGCTGATAATACAAAAACATATTTGAGCAAAGAAAAGTCTGGAACGAACAATCACTACACTCTTTAAATCTGAGCTTTAAAAATTTACCTGTTCGAATCAGTGAAATGAATTTAACCGAAGGTCGGCGTTTTTTTTTTTCAAATTTATTGGTTTTTTCTGACAATTTGGTAATTTATTCAGAAAGCTGAAATTTCTGATTGAAAGATCAGTGGAAAATTATTAAATTTTAGTAAAAAATTAATTCACGGATTCTCAAATGGCAGGATTTCGTTAGAAATTAATTCCGTTTTAGAAGTGTTCAATATTTAGGCAAAAAATAGAATGACTACAAAATATTGCGTTGTCAAATGTAAAAAAAAATATCGCTTTATAATTACATAGGTCCTCATATCCTCATGTACAATAATTTAATATGATATCATTAAAATTAAACAATAATTTAATATGATATCATTAAAATTAAACAATCAATAATTTTTTCATATCAGAATTACTGAGCTACCGTATCTTTGCAACTGAATACATCAGTCACATCTGCATTAGCTGCAGGATAGCATAATAAATTCTCACAAGAGTACCCGTACACCCCATTTTTTGATTGCCCTTTACCAATCCAAAAAGAATACTTATCCGTGTCACAAAAAAGTAACAAGGTTTGCAGTTGATTCGCTCCTTGGCAATCTTGAAGTTCAAGTTTTACACCTAAGCAGCAAGGATATGGGACTTTGAACGTTACATTAGTTTTCTGTGATTTTATCTGACCCAAGCGAAAAGCGGTTCTATTGCATACTTCCTTCAAAAAATCCTTATCATGACCATGACATGGATCCGTTTCCCTTAAAAAATTCATAAGAAAATTAATGTTAATTTTTTTTTTGATTGTTGGTCAGTAAACCAGAGATCGCGAAAGAATTATATTCCTTACCCCTGAAAATCTTCCCATTGCTGTTTAGTTATACTCGCTGTAGGACCCATATATGGAGGCGCATTTCCTGATACCATCACAATAACACAAATGAAAATCAAAAGCGCAAATGTTACCAACATTTTATCGATTCGCAACGATCAACTCGATTAATTTTCAATTTACGTTTCAATCACGACAGGCAATTCGAAGACAATGATGAGGTTAGTTTTTATCCCTCATTATATGTACGAACTATCTAATGACGTATAATCCAATCCTATTGCTTTAACAAAAACAACACCCTGCTGGCGTTTTATTTTCATAGCTGCAATCGAGTCAGCATAAAATAATTTATCAATTGGCACAGGTTTCGGATAAAATACTCATTCAGAGGATACCGGAATTAAAGTAAACAAAAAGTAAAAAACTGAAAGTTACAATGACAATTTTTTAATTTTTTTAGTTGAAAATTCGAAACCTACGTATTTTTTTAGCGCCAATACTTCTATTTAATTGTATCAATTAAGTAGATATTGTTTGAAGTACATTATGTAAATTTCAGCAAGTGCGCACCTACGATTAAACATTTGAAATTTCTACTAAAGGTCACTTTCACATTTTTAGTTGCAGTGAGTTTCACGTTTCACATTTTTCTAACTGAAATTTAAAACTGTGCGATTTTCAATGAAGTTTTGGCGAAATTCTGGTGAAAAAAAATCTTCAAAAAAATGACACTAGAACTACGAAAAAATTACACATTCTAAATCATTAAAATAGTTGGGAAATTCAGTTTTGGAGGAAAATAGGCAATAAATAATACCGGGTGCTCGATTAATTCTGGACTCCCCTTGCACTTTTTGGTGTTAAAAATCGTAAGTTGGTAATACTTTATTTAAATTGTCCAATCATAAACAAAATAAACAAATACAAAGTATTGCCAACTTAAGACTTTTACCACAAAAAGTACAGGGGGAGTCCAGAATTAATCGAGCACCCGGTACAAGAAAAAATGAAGTACCTAAAGTTTCACTTGAAAGGAAAATATGTTGAAAACATGGATATGTTTTTTCCACTCATCTTGAATTCTGATATCAATTTAACTTCAAAAAAATATAAAAATTAGTTTTTAAAATTTTTTCAGCTCTTTGATATTTTTCCTGTTATTCTGACTTTCTAATATCAAGTCAATTTTCAGCTTCTGACTTTTTGATAATATAGACAATAAGTTAATTTCGGAAACACAAAAAATTTATAAGTTTTTGACTTAGCGTGACGCAAAATAGCGTCTCAAAAATTTTGGAATGACACCCCCCCCCCCCGCCACCCAAAAGGAAAAACATATCCATGTTAAAAAAAAAATCGTTCAATCATCATAATTGAACTTATCACTCTCCAGTAGTCGAAAATCCCCCTCCCCTCCATTAAGAATCCGTGAGCTGAGAACCCAATATTTCAAAGGACTACGATTTTAATTTCTCATGATATACCTACAATAATTCACTCATCAACAAAACAAATTATAAACTGCACTTTTCATTACAAAAATTCTAAAAGTCCATGCAATTTGGCATCTGAAAATTATTAGCAACTCTGTTTGAAAAAATATTTCGAGAATAAAAGCCTGTTTTTTGTGATAATAAAGAAGTTCTGTGGTCAAAACCCTGAGATCAGTTTACAGATTTGAGTATATCATCATCTTTGATGAGTTCGATTTTTAAAATTATCAACTTGTCATCGATGTTTTGTCTTTTTCGTCAAAACTATAATTCTATATAAGAGTTTTTAGAAACCTGACAATTATTTTTACATGGATTTTTTTTTGTAGAGAAATTCAGATCAAAAAATTTTTATAAATTTTTACCAAAGTATACCTAAATTACTTCTAAGGGTCGGATCGTCTAAATTTTTCCTATTTGTCTATTCCCATTCCAACGCGTATTCTAACGTGCAGCTCCAAAAAAAATTGTGCAGTTTGAAAAATTTGAATATTTCAACAATTTTTTGGTAAACTCAAACGACAAAAAAAATAACAAAAATTTCGCAAAATTATGTGAGGTGACGACATAAAAATTTAAAGAAATTTTTTTGCTTTTTTCCTCATTTTTGAATCAAACACAATGACGTCGAAAAGTTACCCGCAAAGAGGTACAAAGTACAATTGTATAGGTACCCAAAATTCTGGCGAGAGTTCAAAGTATCATTTGTACATTTCACCCTTCTTTCTGAATCGCATCAGATATGGATATTCAAAGCCTCAAAACACGAAAAAAATGATTTTTGAGGGCATTGAAAACTTGATTTTTTTTTTTGAAAATTCACCCTTGTTTCGCTTGGGTATGAACAAAATTATAGTTGTATGAATTATTGTAGGTGAAAAGGTGAAAGTCCTTTTTGCTCCCTGGCTCGAAATTCCTTCTGCTATTCCAAGCATGATACTCATTTTGTTTCTACCCAAAACAAGCTTTTGATGATTTTACTGGTCAATGGTCTCTCCATCTTCCACTATATTGACCTCTTCAAAAATAAAGGTATGTAGGCACTCAGGACGCACCCAAGGGAGGTGCTCAAAGGGTTCGAGCCCCCTCCTTACCCTCGGAAAAAATTTTCACCACAAAAATATTTAAAAAGTGCAATTTTTTGCTCTTTAAAGTATAATGTTTCAAAAAATTTTAGCCCTCGCTTCGCTCGGGTGATAGTTTATTTATTTTATTTTGAAAACTGATGATTTTCCACAGATCTTTTTAAAAACATCTCTCGATTTCTCATTCGGTTCCAAAATTGTCTAAAAAAAAAATTGACTGAAAGATCAATAAAAAATGACTGATTTGAAATTTGACCATTCCCCCCATATTTTTCCTCGAATTTTAAGCCTCCCTCCCTCAATTAGGAGAGCAGTAAAACGTGAAAAAGAAATTCATGAAACTATGATTGTGTAGCTTCAAAATTTTCTTAGAATACGCGCCCTGTCCCATTCTATGGATGGGATTTCAAATTGGATAGAAAGTTGTTCAGAAATGTTTCAAATCCATACCTACTGATCAAATATACATACAATCATACAAAGATAATGGTTTACAAAATTGATAAAACTGTCGAGGTTCCAATTGAAATTATTTTTCGTCAAATTGTTATCGGTGGTTGGCGTCGAAATTTATTCAGTTGTAATTTCATCCAACCTTGGATTGATAAGTCAATTTTAATTCAAATTATTAGGTATGATGGTGAATTCATAAATTGATAAATAGGTAGTTCAGATATTCAGTGATAAAATTTCAATTCGAGCTATGGTTTTTTCAAAGGGATAATGATCATAATTTTATGAAATTGGATCATTTTTTGAGGAAAATTGAAATTCACAGTTGGCCAGGAAGGTATTCTATCGAGTAATTGGTAAAATTCTGGGTTGAAATAGAAGCCAAATTAAAAATGAACCCGTGTTTTGCAAAATTTTAAAACATAAGAATTTGATGTGATCAAAAAAAGAGGGGTTGAAATTTGGTACACCTGTCACCTACATTTGATTTTTGATGGAAGCGGTCTCGAGATGATCTGAAGCCTCCAAGGAATTTTAGCATTGTTCAGCAGCATAGGAAAAAAAAAATAAGGCCAGAATTAAGCTGAGATGCTGAGAATCTTCATCCTCATTGGTTGTTCTTTGCATCCTACTATTTCTTAATTTCTGATTCCCTTCCCTTCAATGGTTCAATTTAAAATTGGAATTTAGCATAGTCTTCACATCTACGAATTATTTTTAATGACGTACAGTGCCAAGCTGTTTTGATGAAAACAACCAAATAGCGCTTTATTTTCATAGCTGCAGAGAAATTATACCAATATTTTATCAAGCGACACGAGACTGCGATGTGGTAAAATACTTAATCACACAATGTAACGGAACTAAAGTAAACAAAAAGTAAAAAACTGAAAGTTCAATTTTTTTAAACTGAAAATTCGACGCTTAGGTAAGTATTTATCCATCACTATTTTTTCCAGCCTCGTTAAAAAAATAATAAAATAAAACCATAAAAATTTATAACATTTCAAAATGATTGTTTTTCGTGGTTTTCAAAGAAACGACCTCAAAAACACGCATTTCACAAATTCGAAAAATAATCGATTTTGGTCATAAATTATGATTTTCGGGGAGTAAGTAAGTATGTGATCCAAAAGATAAAAAGTACGTTAGGAATCGATGTCACTGAAATTGTTTGCCCACCGAAAAAATCATGAGTTATCTAATGTAGATATTCGGATCTGGGACATCCAAAAAGCATGATTTTTTATACGTCAGATTTACACAATAGGGAAATAAAAGTGGCAGAAATGGATTTTAATTGCGATTTAAATGCAATTTTTATGCACTTTCGATCATTTTCCATGGTTATAAGCCCCTCTAGAAACAAAAACGACCAGCAACCAACAGACTCTTGTAAAAATTCCATTAAGTAAATTCATTTTAAACTGAAATTCGAAAAACCCGGTAGAAAAATATCTACGTAACGAGAAAAAGCAGCATCGAGTAGTTTTTATGAGGTTTCCCCATTCTAAAATTTAATTTTCGAATTTTTCGTAAATAATACCAGGGGAACTGCCTCACAGTATAATTTCGTCATTTTTTCAAATCAAAATACTTACTCATGGGTTATTCCATACTAAAATGGGACAAAAATGAAGTCGGGTCTTCCGATTTCACACAATTTTTTTTACGAGTTCTTCTTGATGGTCTAATCACAAAATCACGATCATCTTTTTCTAATCCATTTTTTTGATTTGACCCTTCAGTGCCCCCCTAGCCACCAATTTTGTGGAAAAGTGTGTTAAAAAATTAAAATGACGTGTGACATATCGATTATCACTAATTTAAGGGCATAGAATTCGAATATCGACTTACTTTTTGATTTTACTCCCTTCCTCGTACTTTAATCGACTCCTTTACGAATTAATCGGACATATCTTTCGGTCATAGCAGAGGAAAAATGGTAAAATCAAAAAAATTCGCGCAGAATGTGAAAATTACGGGTATTTTATATTTCAACTCTTCAGTAAGAGAAGGGGTAGGGGCTCTTACTCCAAAATCTAATTTTGATTTTTTTTTAATCAAAAATACTCGTGCGACCTAGCAAAGTATACTAAAATTCTGCGAAGGATCTGAAAATTACGTCCTTTTTATGTTTTAATCCCTGTCGGAGGGATCACCCCAACATCTAATTGGACTCCCTCTCATGAGGTCATGAATTTTAAAAATTGAATTTTACACTTGCTTGGCTCAAGCATGAACCAAATCGCAATTACACAAAAGGTAATTATGCGAAAAAATACTTTTTCCTGTTATTTTAAGTCTCCATACTCACTTTTAACACCCCTTCCCCATCTCCCCAAGAAAGCTTCCGTTATTATTTTTGGTTTCTAGGGCCAAAAAAGTATAGAAGTTGTTGGATTCAAAACTACGTACATTTTCATTCAAATATTTTTCAAAAAATAATTAAAAGTTCGGACTCCTTCCACGAGAAATTTCTGGCCAAGTCAACGATGAAAAATCGTTTTAAAAATTAAATTTCACAAAGGTCGCCAAAATTTCCCAGATCATTGGTTTCAACTTTCATCACCCATCCATCAACCAACCTTCCAACATCGCAACAATTCACCTTCAAAATAGCATTAAAACTTACCCACGTGGCAACTCCATGATCTTGACCATGCAGCAAGGCCTTCTTCATTTCGTTCGTGGTACTCTGATTCTTCAACTGCGTCGCGTACGCCATTCGAAATGCATTTCCGACTATCGAATTTAATTCTTCGGCCTGAAACAATAACCCAACCAAATGACACGTTAAAAATAACTCCAACAACGCCTCCAGCTCCAACAGTACGTACAATTTGAGATTATCAATAGAACATACAACACTTTGGTAGTAGGTACAACATAAACCCCATTTCATTGCCATTTACGACACTATACCCATAAAAAGTCTCTCTTTTCGTATTGTATATTGCATTTCCGATTACACGTCGGAGTATATCGCCTCCAGGGCTGGCAAGGCGTATTATATCATTCGAGCGTGAATAAAACTTTCATTTAAACGTCATCGTCATCGTCGGCGCTGTTGTCGACACAGCACGTTTATTTTTCCAAGCCAGTCGTATACACGCGACATAAATACTTCGTCGCTCCCATCGCCGATTTCGCTACCTCAGCATCGCGGTCCAAGTTCATCGTATTTTTTAATCTCGGCTCGGGCGAGAACTGTATTATTTTTCTGAGTTTCGAGGTCCGACCGAGTCTTCCAAAGAAAACACGACAGCTCGTCTGTTGATTAAAAAAAAAACGCAGGCTGCTCATTGTATATTTCCTCGACTCAATGGCAGCGTTATAATTAAATCCTTCGATTCGCACAGACCAGGAAACCCATCTTAGCAGCCAAAACTACGTTAAACGATTCGCCAACACGAAATACCTACGAAAAATCTCACACACATACCAATTCCATGCGAAATAGGTCAATAGACAAGATAGTTATTACTTGACCACAGTTTAACTTAAACACGCGTATCGTGTTGTTTTCCTTTTCTACTCTCGAAGCGTACGCGAGAATCCGTTGTCGATGCCGGTGTTTGCCCTCTTTTATGGTGGTACCTCTTTCTACACTTGAATACCAACTTAGCTCAATGTATTCGGCAACTCGCATATTTGCCCACCCCCTCTAAACTAATGAATGGGTTTTATCTTCGGACGGACAACAGGTCGTAATTATATCGTAGCAACGATGGTGGCAGTGATTCGACCATATATCAGCTGCTCGATGCTTCTGCCTGGTTAATCTGGCACTTGGAAAGTGATCGTTTAATAGAAATATATAATACGGCTAGAGAAATTTCCAAAATATGTTTTTATAAGATGATGAATGTACGAGTACGTAGGTATCTTTAGGTATTCGTGCATGTAGGCCAAATGAACTCGAATCTCGAAACGACAGAGAGAGTCGATAAGGTAGAAAAGAGATTGTTGACAAATGTAAGTACCTTTCTTGGACATCGATAAGTAATTGATTCAATTGCCAGCTCCATTAGAAATTAATATTGTGTACTCGAAGTCGAAGGTTTATAATGCAAGCACAATGAGTCGATGAAATTCTGCCCTCCTGTGTTGGTGACCCAATTTATCAGTTAGCTGAATGTAAATATTGTTATGTTTCGAATAAAGAATATTTTTTCACTCGCTTGAGTAATTAATTAGTATAATTTTTTTTTTAATTTACTGACCTAGAAATATAAAGTACAAAAAATTGTTGAATGAAATTTTAATATGAAAAGTCTTGAAGTGTTTAAAATAATTCGGAAAAGCGTAGATGTGTTTAAAATAGGTACTTATAGAAAAAAAAAAAATTAAAATACAAAACATTTTAACACAAAACTCCCAAGAAAAATCATCTAAATCGTTCAAATTTGTACCGAAATTTAATCGAAATGCAACAAACCAATGATCAAATCATTCTAAAATTCAAGAAAAATTATGACTGAAAAAATTATAAATTTTATTTAGATGAAATTGTAATTAAAAAGCAAACTATTTTTTTTTAAAAGCAGTAAAGACCTTGAAAATTGTTTGAAATTGACCCAAAAATTAATGATTCACCTAAGGTGGTGAAAAAATTCAAAATATTTTTAAAAGTTGTGGAATTACCGACCTAAGTGCTTAATAACATCATTCAAAAATCACTCATACCGGAAATTTATCAAAATTGTTTTAAATTGGTCAAAAATAGTTTAGAATTAATTGAAATACTATTGAATCGAGGAAAATTTTTTAACGAGTACTGAAAAAAATTGTCGTTTGATTCAAAACGTTGAAACAAATCATAAAGTTTTTGGGGAAAACGAAAAATTATTTCAATTTTAGCAACAAAGTGTCGAGAAAAATATCCGAAACGAAATACCTACTTCAGCAAGATCATCAAAAAAATAGCCCCTCCCCCCCAGAAAAAAATACCCTCGTAAAAAACTGAAATAAACTTGATTTTTTGCAGATTTGCTCAAAGTTTTTGAAAATACTCATCAACGTAGGAAGAAATGCAACGAAAAATAACAAGATAAAAAAATCACCGTTTAATTTACCTAGTAATTTTAAAAAAAAAAAATCTGTGACGTCGCATAAAAAATACACTAAAATGTGACAAAACCCTCTTCACTTTCGGTAAAAAATTCATAACATTTCAAAAATCGTTACAAACAGACATAGAAATGGTGGGAAACTAATTCAAATTGATCAAAAATTGATCGGCACGTGATTACATTTTTTTTTTACAAAAATGTTTGATAATTTTGATCATTTCCTCAAATCGAAATACCTTTGAAGAAACTTTAAACCTTGTTGAAATCTTTTAAAATTGGGCAAAAATTTGATTTATCTAAAAATTATGTTTCAAGTTTCAACATTTTCTATACTTATTTGTACATAATACTTTCAATTTTTAAAAAAATTCAACTCTTTTTTTTATCAATTTCATCGATTTTTTGGTCATTTTGCATAATTTTTAGGATGCATGACTTATTTTCTACACATTTTTTTCAACGCCGATTTTTTGAAAAATATTTTCAACATTTTATGTAGATAATTTTGATAAAAATTTACCCAGCAATTTTTTTGGAATATCACACAGTTTTTGTGAAATTTTCGACTTTTTTTAAAAAGAAAAGTAGGTAGCTATGCAATTTTTTTCATTTTTACTATTCAATTACAAAATTTTATCATTTCTTTAGGATCCTGAAATATTTTATAGATTTTTGATTTGCCTACCACTCAACCAAGATTCCTGCAATTTTTCGATTCTGCACGTAATTTTAGAAAAAAAAATTCACACAATTTTTAAAAATATTTCACAAATTTTTAAATTAGTTTTGATTCAATGAAAATTTTATACCGGTACTTTTTCACATTTTAAATAATTAACCTCTGAGATGTTTCGAGTAGGTACGAAATTTATACCAAACGTCACAATATTTTGAATAATTTTTTCACGCTCAATTCCACGCATTTTTCATGAAAATTCAACAAAATTTTAAGTAAGTAGGTATTTTCGATCAAATTTCGACTTTTTGGAAATAAATCTCTTAAAATATGATTCCCGAAAGGTTATTAATTTTTACTGTTTTTACCAAATTGAGTTCAAAATTATGATTAATTCAAAGTGGCGAATTTCTTTAGTATTATTTAACCTATTCACCTGTCATGTCGATAACAAAATAAGAATAAAGAAAAAGAAAGAAACATTTTTTGCCTAATTTTTTTCTTCATTCTCTCACATAAATTAGTAAAAATCACTAAAAATCACTGAAAAAAATAAACGAGTGAAAAAATTTCACTGAATACAAACAGTAAAAAAAATGATGGAGAATCAGTGAAAATTCACTGAAAATTTATACCTGAGGTTCACTGAAAAATTAGCAAATATTTTTGGAAAATCAGCAAAAATCTGATGAAAATCAAAAAATTTTGCTGAAATTCTGATTTTTTTTTTTTAGTGACTTTTCACAAATTTGAAATGAGAAAGTAAGACTCGGAATTAAAAATTAGTTTCACTCCAAAAAAATGAACTTGAAGAACTGAAAACATTCCTGAAAAATGATCAAAAACTACTTCTAGCTTTTTACTCCAGTTCGGCAGTCCACCAAATTTTATCCCAACCCTCTGCTCATCTGCTGCCAACTCAAAAAAGCAAATCTTTTAGATTTTTGGTTTTCAACATAGGTATCAAATTATTCCAACTTTTTCAATTTCCTTCCCCCTTTTCAGAAAAGCTACCGCCGATCTCACCCTAAAAGCACCCCATTTACTCAACACCTTTTATAATTACAGATAATTTAACAAACGAGCGAAAAAATCGCTTTTCTCGGTTCCTCCAACCCTTCATCATCATTCCAGCATAGTTGGCGAAATAAACAACTAAGACGACGACACCGACGTATATTTTCGTCGTTGTTTTACAGTAACTTATAAAGAGGGAAACAAAAGATATATAAGGGAAATAAAAAGGAAATATAAAGTTTTACGCAGTTCATCATTTAGTATACACGCGGTCGCAGCCGCATTAACGTGTATTAGCATATAATAGTCGTTTCGCTGTCGGAAAATAAAAACAAAGCGGCGAAAAAAATAACATCTAGAAAACGCATATACTTTACAAGAACAAACGAATGCGAAAAAAGGTACCAGGTTACCCCTCAGTTAAACGAACCATTAAACAAACAATTAAATAAAAGTAAATTTTTCAACCGAGCTGTATTTTTTCAGCCACCGCCGCAGAGAGAGAGAACACACACGAAATGAGACAGAGAAAATGAGATGAAATGAAACAGAGAACAAGATAAAGGAGTATACGAGCGGAGAGAAATATTAAAGGCGAACGGGCTCATAATCCTATATTTTTTTGTTTCTCGAGCCGTAACTCGACGATGACGACGGAAAAGGGCAATTTAATCTGATTGAAACTTGTTTCCCGAACCTTATTTATTTTTCCATTTCCGTCAATCATTAGACGATGCTACGACATTCGAGAAAGCAGAAATTACAAAACGACGTCGAAATAAGCCTCACATTAGGTACACGTAGTTCAAAAATAAGAAAAAAAAAACCGAAACAACACCCCCACGAGCTCTTCCACACCTACAGGAAAGAATCCGAAACACTTTCGGAGACGGGATAAGAACGAAATTTAATCAAAAATTGATGTTATTGTCGACGCAAAAATGTCTTCTCCTGTGCAGCTTTTATTGCGACGAAGGCAAAAAGCGACATAAAAATGCACTTAATGGAATTCGTCGTACTCGATAATCTCGTCGTCGCTTGCATCTATTTCTCGCCTTTCGCCGAAGCGAATGTATGGAGCAACGTACGTCTGCAGGATGCAGAAAGGGGAGGGGAACAGGGAGACTCGTATAGAACACCAGCTTTAGGTAGCTTTTCGTATACGCGAAAGGAGCGCGGAACAATTTTCTTGCGCCGACTGAAAAAGCTTAATGCAACTTTGTTAACTTTTAACGGTCGTGTTTAAAGTTTTAAGCGTCGAGTCAGGCAGGGCGAAATCCGCGGGCAATTTTCTCGGCACGTAATTGCAATTTCTTCTCGCTTTTGTTTTCCATTTGTATATGTAAACGTCGCGTCGCCTCGCGACAAACCGTACACGGAAAGGTTTGTTTTATTTTTTTATATTTTTTTCCAGCATTTTTCGTCCTTGATTTCGAAAACGTATAAATGGTGACTTTTAATTATGTAATTTAAATTACGTTGTCATTTACAGAGGAAAAATTCAACGTTTAACAGCGTCGGGTTATTGTATTCAGTTTGATTCGGTTTTCTTTTACTTCGTAATTTTATATTAGTTCGAAAAGTCGTAAAAAAATTTCTTTTAAAAACCTTAACGTTTAGGCCATAAAAAAAAGTGGAAAAACACCAAATCGTACATAGAAATGTTTTCAATAAAACGGGCTTTTGAATCGATAGCAATTTTAATGGGGAAAAAACAAAAAAAAAAAAAAAACAGGCGATAACGTCGAACGTCTTATGAAATCAGTCTGAACTAAGAATATACGTAAAAAGTATCCCGCAGAATAACACGATTTGTTATGACGCAAGATAAATATCGCTGGTTTTGGTAAAGGGTTTGTTTTCGTTTTCGAATGAGATTTTTTTTTGCATTGAGGAGAAAGAAAACTTTTTTTGAAATGTTCTTCGATTTGGACTAGAATTACTTTTGAAAAAAAGGGAAAAAACCATTTTCAAAATTCGAATTTGCAAAAGATGGCATCAAATTGAAATTCAGTAATTTGAAAATAAGTGACCCTGCCGTAAAGAAGGGACCTAGTGTAAAAAAAAAAATCGATGTCTCATTTTTCACGTTTCTAGTCCAAATGATACCGAATCTGGACCAACCACATAAAACTGAAGACATCGATTTTTTTTTACACAAGGTCTTTTTTTTAAGGCAGGGTCACAATACTGAAAATCATAGATACCATACACAAATTTTTTTATGTTCACAAGCAATTCACTCGAAATACATAATTCAGCTGTTCATGTACGAATTAGAAACCTTAAAGTATTACGATTAGAAAATCAAAAATGAAAAATTTTAAATCTGCGAACGATTTATCCAACAACCATTAAAATCAATCATGAACGACCACGATGATTCAATTCGTTCACAGATTTTTTTACTGTAATGATTCGATTCGTTCGTGTACGATTCTTTCAACAATAGTGATTCGATTCGTTCGCAAACGATTCTTCTTATTGTGATGATTCGATTCTTTCAATAATAATGATTCAATTCGTTCGTGAACGATTCTTTCAACAATAATGATTCAATTCACTCACGAATGATTTTTTCAACAAATTGATCTGATTCGTTCGCGAACGATTCTTGCAACGACAATTCAATTCGTTCGCGAACGATTCTTTCAATAATAATGATTCAATTCGTTCGTGAACGATTCTTTCAACAATAATGAATCAATTCGCTCACGAATGATTTTTTCAACAAATTGATCTGATTCGTTCGCGAACGATTCTTGCGACGACGATAATTCAATTCGTTCGCGAACGATTCTTTCAACGATGATGATTCGATTCGTTCGCGAACGAATCCTAACGATGATGATTCGATTTGTTCGCGAAGAGTTCTTGCAATGTTGATGCCTGATGGGTCAATGATCCATCTCATTCGCGAGTAATAACTTGAAACCATACCAATTATTATTCCAGAAGATTCGTCTACCTTTCGTGAAAATTGTCACAATAATGATTCATTTCGTTCACAAACAATTTGTCAATAATGTAATTTATTTCTTCGCGAAGAATAACGAATGAACAGTGAATCACTTTTGAAGATCTCTCGTTAACTATTCCTGGGAAGAATGAATCATTTTTTTTTACAAACGATCAAGTTGAGGAATCGTTTTCCAACGATTTTTGAGATAAATGAGTCAATTTTCTAAAAAAAAAAATCAGAAAAGATATAGATAGGCGAAGAAAATTTGTTAAAGAGGTAGTACGATAAAAAAAAAAACATTTTTGAATGATTTTGATTAAAAAAAACTACTCGCTGTAAATCACTGAAATGATACACACTCAAAAATGAAGCACATTGAATTTAGAGTTCAGTAAGGAATTTCCACTGGAAAAAATCACTAAAAATCAGTAAATTGATCTCAGTGAATTTTTCTGATTTTTTTCTCTGCTGCAATTTTGTTTGTATGTAATTAGTGATTTTTCATCTCCGTAAACACATCTATTTTTCAAATGAATCGTTTGAAAATCAATGATTTTTTAATGACTCTTTTCAGCCAAAAATCGCTATTTTTTCTAGTGATTTTTTCTGATAAATTCAACGACTGATTGAAAAAATAGTGAAACAAAATCATTAGTTTCAAGGTAAATTTATTTAATATCTATTTATTCGAAAAAAAAAATTGTCAGATTTTACTAATTACATAGATTTAAAGAATATAGATTGATGTTTCCTTCGAGATTATCTCACTATATTGCTCAAATAGATACTAAATATAAGCACATAAATCAGTATCAAGGGAAGAAATGGAATAAAACTGTTCCGTAATGTATCATTTTGAACATTTTAAATGAATAGGAAGCAATTCGTCTAATTTTATTGCACAGATATTTACATTTTATTCATCTTCTGCGGTAATTTCATGCTTATCTTCAAATATCTGTATTACGAAAAAAGCAGTCTACATATTTCAGTTCGTCGTATCCATCGGCCATATAAATCACATAAATAACCGTTCGTATTTCTCGATAAAAATAAAATTACAAGACCGTTTATCGGGGCGTTATCTGATTGGAATGAATATTTTGGGCACCAGAGTGCACACCGAGAGAAAAAAAAAACATAAAAACTTGAAGAAAATCTCATTATACAAAATTTTGGCCTTCTCCGCCTCCTCCCTACTTACATTCTCATCAGGCAATACCATATTCCACGTCTTATTTTTACCCCATCACTCATTCACTCGTATCTCGACGGAATTTTGCTACATATTCGTCCCAGTCGAACAAAACGTCATCTTTGCTTTTTGCAATTGTTCGCGATGTGACGATAGCAAAAAAAAGTTTTTATTGCACTATTCTCGAGAGCGCTTACAATCGAAAATAATGGCAGAAAATACCATAAAATCGTGATTTATTATTGGGCCGCGTGTGGCAACAGAGCAAACGCTGAGCTACCAAAAGCGGTCGTAAAAACACGCGCGGGGATTATCTTACAGTTAGCTTGTTCCTAAGTACACAAGCTTTCGCTGGCGTTTTCCACCACGGTCGTCAATGCCAAATACCTTTCTTTGGGATGATGATGCATACGTCTTTGATGCCCCAAAGGTACCTGATGTACATACGTTCGCATGTACAGTATGGCAATAATTAATGGAGAAAGTAGCGAGCTTTAATACGTTATTTGTGTTGCTGTCTGATGCACGTCAATCGTATTCACTACAGAAACGATACACTGCCCCTTTTCTCTTCCCCTCACCTTTGTGTAGGTCTCGCACGAGGAACCACATCGCACAAAATTTTATGCGAATCGCGTGTAATACTCGGATCGTAAGTTTACTCCGAGTTGAATACAGCTTTTTGAAAATCCACTGACAAGGGGAAGCAGAGCACGAGGGAAAATTCGAGTTCGAGCTACGACCGAAGTAATATTTCTTTATTGAAAGATCCTTTTCGGTGGTTGCTTCGGTGGAAACGTTGAAAAGACTCAAATCCTTTCTTAATGTAGCATTTTGCGGGTCACTTGGAGAACTTTTCGAGCTGATTTCATCCCAACTGTACAGAAGACGACAGAGGTTTTTTGTGTACTCGAAATGTTGAAAATTACCCGAGCTTATTCGTGACCAAATGCGATTTTTTTCTTAAGACTGTTTGGACTGCTGGGAAATGGAATTAGTAATTAGCTTTGAGATAATGCAATGTTTCAATGAGAATCCTATAAGAAATATTTATTTAGAATTTTTTTGTTTCGAAAATTTGAAAAAAAATGGAAATTAATGGATTTAGAAAATTGAAATTAATTCAATTTTTTCTCGCTACTTTTATTCAATTTTTTGTTCCAAATTTGCCCAAAAATACCCCCCCCCCCCCGACCCTTCTCTTTCGTATATACTTCTGTAATAGAAAATTTCAAACAATTTTTTAAAAATTTATTTTGATGAAATAATTCTAATTATGGTACCTGGATAAAAAAAAAATAATAAAACAAATTGACAAGCAGTAGATATTTTAGCAGGATATTTTAAACAAATTTTGCTGGTTTTCCCCTAAAACTTGAAAAAATATCTTCATTCTTACTCTCCAATATTTCTTTGATTAATGAATTTGAAATGTTTCCTAATTGCCTTTCCATCCTTTTTTTCCGCCGCCCCCTTCTCCTATTCTCTCAGAAGGCTGTGTTCCAATTCGTCCACGAATTTGGCCTCAGGAAAACCAGATCAAAAATTTTAGAAAATGAAAATTTCAAATATGTACTTATCAAGGCAATTACACTTGAAAGGAGTTTCTTTTTTTTTTTACCAAATACATACATGCTAAAATTTAAGAGCAGAATTATTTAGCCCAAATGAAGAGAAGGTGAAATTTAAAAAAATTTCAATTGCAATAAAAACAAAAAAACGTATTCTTAGATATTTTAGGATGAATTTCATGGCATTTTTATCCATCAAAATTCATAAAAATTCCAAACATCAGTGATTCGAAAAGTTTCAAGTACATATTTCAAAAAATTTATCAATTTGACCTCACCAAATCACGATAATTATGGATTCACTAGATCAAAATTAAGGGATTTTGATAAAAGAAAGACGTAAACCTTTCATTATAGCGAACCAAAGACGAAAATTTTTATGAAAAATTAAAATATTGAAAATGTAAAGGAAAATTTTGAAAATCCTTGTCTTTCGTTGCGAAATAATCAAAACTCTTACTATTTTCTACTTTTTCTAGCCAGGAGATAGGATAATTTGGAATATTCGTTTCAAAAATTTAATAGAATTAAAATTTTGAAAATTTTAAATTCGTTGGATATTTTCAGAATCCAACAGCTCTGTAAAAATAATCTCAATTATGTAAAATCGACATCAATTACCAGACCTTTTTCCTCCTATCGAAATATCATATTAAAAAAAAACTATATTGTCAGCATATAACATCGACCTGACGAGTCACTTTGAAGGCTCGTTCTACATACACGTATTTAAACGTCAAAGCCGCAGACGACGTAGACACGACACAACGTCAGAATTAACTTATCGATGACGTGACGATAAATCGTATAAATTTTTCCTTTTTGTCGCAGATTGCAGATTCCACGCAAATTGACCTTTTTGTTTCGCTCCTACCGTTATATAACTAAACTACTACGTATTTACACGATGTAAACAAAAAAAAAACGCGCACAACTTATACGAGATTGCGATGAGAGTAAAAGATACGATAGTGAATCTGTGACGATGTTGGGTCGAGTTTGCGTATAGATTTGTAAACCGAGACGGAATGTTGAACGAGTGATTACGTTCGTATATTTGACATAATTTCAAAGAAAGCGAAATACGATGGGAAAATTTGCAACGATGATCGAGATTTTTTTTATACGCAGAGTTAAGAAAAAATCACGTCGTTGGTAAAAACTTTTGTAAATTCAAAATGAATATGATTTTTTTCTTTTGAGGAAAGCTTATTGAAGCTGAACTTCAGCAGGAAGGTAATGAACGAGCTGTATTTTTTTAAACATAATTTCATTTGAATAAAAATAAAACGTTCAAACATAAAAATCGTAAAAATTCGTAGTCGAGAGATTAGTCACTCAGACCAGTGCAGAGAGGGAGAGCGGTGATTCCCCCCTGGGCCGATATTTCTGGGGAGCCTGCGAGGGCTTTTCAGAACTAAAAAACATTCATCGGTTCCTCAAAAGTTGTAAAAATCCAAAGTTATGAAAATCAAGTTTAAAGATTATTTAGTGACTGAGTAAACCAAAACATTCAAATTCTTCGAGAGATTTGCCATTTTATAACGTTTTTTGAATCAGATGAAGTGAAGTGTAATAGAAAAAAATTAAAAAGTTATGAAAATAATACTGATTTTTCAAAAAAAAAGTACTTTTTGGTTTACTTATTCCCTAAATACCTAATTATCTGGAATCAATTTGATTCAAAAATCAAAATTTTGTATTTTTGATCTCCCCCCCCCCCATTGTGTAATACCTATTTTGATTTTGAATTTTCCCTCCACACGAGTCTGTAGTCACTTACACAATAATAAAAACAATGATCTAATTCTCCTCGTTCAAAGTTCTTTGCAATAATTTGGTATGCATGGACTGTCCTTTCGTGAGGTAATTAGAACAACCTGTTTTCGTGCGAATTTGATACGTAATTAATCGACTTCTTTCTTCGGCGAACCAGTGAAATTCTTTCTTTTTTGTGAGGTGAAAAACGTAATATTTTGCATACTTATGGCAGGTGTTAGGTAATATTGGACATTTGCATCTGCCGAGCAATTTTGTAAAAAATGGGCAACATTCATAAGTTTAGTTTATTACAGAGGAGGGGGGGGTGTAGAGGTATGAAAATACGAGCACCTGCAAGTACATACAAAAAGTCTGACGATTTTTCAAAGAATTCAAAAAGGTCTGCTAAGTATCGAAATTAGGTACCTATAAAAATTTATGCCTTGATGAATTCCCGGAAAAGGGAGGGGGGAGATGAACATGAACAAAACTCTAGGAGTAAAAATTGAAAATCTGTCATTTTTTAGAAAGAAATCTGTTTTTTTTGCCGACTTTTTAATTTGTTGCTTTTTCAAGAAAATTTGGCAACATGATGTCAAAATTCATCGATTTATTGGGAAGAGACCTTCCATTATTACGTCTCTAGGAGAAGTTATCTCATTGGAGGCTTCGTGAAAATTCTGAAATTTGGCTCTCCAATTCTTAGATTCTCTAATTCAACTTTTACCAAGTTCATACCTATTTTTTTGAAATTGTTATGAAATTCGAGGAGTATAAAAATATACATATTTTTTATTTTGATCAATTCTACGCCCTCATATTTTAGTATATATTTCTGAATTGTTCAACGTAAATTTTGAATTAGAGTTAAATTTCAGTTTTTTTTTCAAAAATAATTTTTTTCTGCAGATATCAATTCAATTTTTTAAACTCTCATGAAAAAAATCCGATCATTATGTAAAAATCTCATAAAAACTATGACATCTGAAAATTTTCGAAACACCCTGTACGAATATAATAGACAAGATCAGTATCGTTGGCGGCGCAGATAAAACGACGATACGAGCTAACCGAATCTCCATCGCGACGCGGCGGAACACATTGATAATTGCTTTATTTAGTCGTCGTGCGAAGGCCAGCCCCGACCATCTCTTTATACAGCGTTTAGTTGGTATTTTTTCATCTCTCGGTACGCCGAAAAAATACCTACGTAAGAAAAATACTTACTACGTGGAAACTGCGATACCGGCGAGGAAAGAGTACATTGACCGATAATATGGATTCTTTTCCACTTCCTATTCGTATTAGTTTACTCGTCCAAGGATGAGAGATATCGTTTCGTACAGGGAAGCGAAAAGAAACATAGAACACGAAACCCAGCCAAGAGTGGGTATTTCCTCCAGAGAATAAAGAAGCCTTTTCTCTTAATCATTGTCAATTTAAAACGAGCCGCCGAGCCGAGTCCGATAACCGATTATATTTTCCAGCACCTTTGGTACGCTCGACTATACGTCGATATAAGATAAGTGCGACAGTGCGCCGTGCATTGGTCAGTTTGCTCTTCCGTTTTATGGTGTGACCCCAATCAGTTGTGCTGGATTTTTCCGGCCATACGATGCGGCGCAGGAAATACGCCTCGAACGATTACCATCGTGGATTTCAGATCGGCTGAGATATAAACAATTAGTACTACCTGTGTCTGGAAACCCCACCATCCCGTATGCCCCTGTTATGTAGTCGATTCTATAGCGTTGAATAGCTGATTGAGCGGAAAAACAACGTGCGAATTAGCATTTTGTGGAAAGAATCTATTTAAATATCGAATGTACGTCCGTTCTCCGTTTGTCGAACCCTCCTCTTTTCCGATCGCCTAGGTTTTCAACGGTATGGTGATTCCATCGTCGCATCGTGAGGTTTGTTTGAGAATCGAATGAATTGCTTGGATGTGTAATTCTTTGTATTGTTTTTAGGTTTCATTATGATTATTGTTATTGTGGAATTTGGTTTCGTATTTGCAGCTTGTTCTCATGATTTAGAGTCGAATCGACGAATTCGTTCTTGGAATTTGAATCAGGGAATATATTTTTCCAAGAATTTACCTATGATGTATGAACCTTGTTTGAAAAGTTAATTCGTCAATGAATCTCGTTCATAGAATTATTTTAACATCGTTTACGAGTGATTTTGAAGGATTGAAATTTTCGCGAAAATGGTCTTCCATTAACGATTAAATCATGATTCGATAAAAAGTTGTTTTCATACTGGACAAAAAATCACTACCTATGATAGAATTTTTCAAATCCTCGAACTGCTTCATGTTGGACAAAAGATTCAAAAAAAAGCGACGCGACATGTCTATCAAAAAAAAAAACACTTATTCGAATTTTGACTAAAATTTGTGGCTGGTGAAAAAGTTTGCTTCTATTGTGGTCGTGGGACGTGGGAGGAGGGTTCCAAACAAACTTTCAAATTTTCTCCCAGTTCGAAGAGATGCAAATCTGATGGGCTCAAAATGAACTCATTTTCAAAAAAGCTCGGGTTGATCTTCCAAACAAACTTTGAGATTCTCTCTCAGTTTGAAGATATGCAGACTTGAAAGACTCAGAAGGAGCTCATTTTCAAAAAACTCTCGGTTTTGGGTCTACTTTTTTGGAGTAAGACCGCCTGGAAGCTTCCTCAAAAATTGGACGCCATCTTTTGTCCCTTACCTGGAGGTTGAAAATCTGTAGATCATTTTGAGGGATTTTTTGATTTTTACCAAATTCAAATTGCTCACTCAAACAACTCAAAATTAAACCAAAAAATGTTTGGATCGCTCAAAATATTTTTTGATTAAATTTTTCAAAACACATTTATTCAGTACTGCCAATTGGATTTCGTAGTAGGTATGTTTAGCGAGGGAATTTTTCTCGCTGTTTTTCTATATTAGAAAACAGAATTTTTGAAAAGAGAATTCCTACTTCAGAACCCCCCATAACCGAAAATTTAACTTTCCAAAAATTAAACCCTATTTACTGAGCTCCTAGAAAAAATTCATGATTTCCAGAGGGGAGGGGGGCGAGAGTCTCCAGCATCATTTTTATTTTTTATTTAGGATTTTCTGATTCCCCCATAAGGTTTGAAAATTATAGTATTTTGAGCATTTAAAAATCGAATGGTCAGCTTCAAAAAAATTTGGTCAATTTTTTTACCTCCAAACATGATTTTGTGAAATTTGACTTCTTTTCAAATTTTTCTGTTTTTCACTTGAATGCGAAGAATAATGTTTCTCGCCCGATACCAATTTCTTGAGTTCAATTTTCACAATCACTAGTCATCCTAGAACCTTCAAAAGGTTCACAATTTTTTGAATTTCTTCACAGAGTGTAAAAATGTATTTAATTTTTTTTTTCCAGAATTGTACCTCTGAAATATCACGTAGATAACTTGATTTAAAGTTTTCAATTGTGATTTTTGGCTAGGAAAAAAATTTACGTAAAGAGCCTTTCCTAATAAAGGTCGAAAATGACCCTTGACCCAGAATTGGTCAAAATTGACCCAAAATGTTACTTACGGTCTAGAAACATCCCAAAAAAATTTTGACCCCCTACCCCCACCCCTTTCCGAATTATCGAGCTTGTAATGTCGAAATATCAACACACGATATCTCTGAAAGGGGCGGGTAAAAAAATTTGAAATTTTCACAAATTATACATTTTGTTCCGTAGAATGAATTTTTTGAAAATTTTCGGTTCACATTTTCCCAATTTTTTTTACATTAAAATTTTTAAAAAAATTTCAAATGTTGGGAGTCGACTGGAAAATTTTTTTGGACTCTGAAATTGGGTGCAACATGGTCAGAAAAATCAAAACCAAAAAAAGTGATTTTTTTAGTACTTTTTCGTAGTAACAAGCAAGGATTCCAAACTCGAAGTAAAATTTTGAGTAAAAATAGTCATAAATTGAAAGTACATCATAAAAAAATTTCGTTCCCAAAATTTCAAATGCTGAAGTGCATTTCTCGAATTTTAGCGAATTTTTGAAATTTCAGAATTCGAGAAATGATTTTATACCAAAGTGTCCAACAAAATTCTTTAATAAAAAAGCTTGACTTAGCTTGAACTTTTCGAACGACTTTTTTGACCTCTCCCCTTGCGTGTATTCGTTTTAAAGGAACTTTCAAGCACTTTTTTGTCCCTCCATCGAAAATACCTACTCTTCTCTTTCATAAGAAATTTTTTATATTCATCAATGGCAAGAAAATGGAATTTGGTTTTATGATTTTTGAAATTTTTGAAAAAAAGCTTAACTTTTTGAGTAAATTAGTGAAAAAAAAGCTCGACTTTTCAGGACCTGCTTGACCGCAAGGCAAAAAGCTTGACTCATCAGACAGCTTGACCTATTGGACACCCTGTATCAGAAAAAAAGTTGTTTTTTGAAAACGATCGAAATAAAACTTCACACGAAAAACTTCTCCATTTCTCTCCTTCCCAATTTTTATATTTTTTCCAAATACCACCCACATTTTATGCACGATTTCTCAACCCCCTAATGGAAGCATCATACAATTTTCTCAGAGACATTCCATCTCTCCTCTAATCCTTTCACCAACTTCATCCAATACTTTCGAAACAAGGTGTATTCTTTTACATCACGGCATCGTCAATGATACAAGATAAAGACGACACCGCGAAATCAACCCGAAGGTAATTTTTTTCCCAGTCGATTATTTCATTATAATATCGGTACAATGCGGCGCACTGAAATGGATAAATAAAAACCCATCAACGACGTCGAACCATCCATCATAAATGCCATTACCACGGATCTGGCATCATCGTTGACGCGTTGGTGTACTATATTCCGGACGGCGGATGCGAATAATGATGGACTTGAAATCTTCATTAATTCTGGACGCGTTATAGAGGACTTTCGGTATGTTTTTGCCACCCCGTCGACTACACCGCGAACCCTCCGAAGAGGATGTTGAATAACGGTGTAACCGAATAGGTGTGTAATGTATTTACCACACACAAACATTCATCTGGGCAAGATTTCGTGGAATTTCTTCTACCGTTGGCGGGCTGCCGGCCAGCCAAACACATGTGTATGCGTGGGCCAGCCTCTGCATTTCCCAACGTGAAGAATCGATTCGCACCGCGTATACCAGGTAGCGGTCATTGACAAATTGACAGGCGAGCGATTAATGACGCGTAGTTTAGATTACCGCCGAAAACTAGACGATTAATTACCTGACCATCACACGACACCGAATCGTGTGCTAAAAAGAACGGTTTTATAATGCGCTTGTAACGTGTTCCCAGGTTTTTTTTTTCAACATTTAACATTAGCAGAGGTAGTAGGATGACGAGAAGTAAAGGGATTGACCAGTGTGCTCGTGTTTACCTTTAAATACCATTTTTTTTCCAACATTTCACTTTACCAACTACACTAATTCAGGTAAACGGTTTGTAGGTCTTTTTTTTCTGCGTGTGCGGCCATGTAGCGTACAAAAACACGCCTAAAAGCGGAAATATACGCTTATAAGCGCCGGTAAAATGTAAAATAGTAATAGGTACGATATCGTCGAGCGTGTACGAATATTTTAAAACGATAACGGTATTAGTACACGAGTCGTAGTCATCGCCATCGTCCTATAATCATAATCCTGTATACGACGAATTAAATATGCCGCACGGATTACCCATTATCGTCATTCGTAGTCGTCGTACAGCGAAAATTCCAAATTGTACAAGAGAATTCTGAATAAAAATCGTGGTATTTCAAGGCGACCGGTTTTTCTATCAATGAAATTCCAAAAAATGTAAGAAGATGGCGAAATTATGAAAAATTTAAAGACAAAATTTGAGCCATTGATGATTCTTCCTTAATTCCAAAGGCGAAGGCAAAAAGGTATCCATTAGAATCATTTTTAAAGAAGAGCGAAAATCACAGGGGTCGAATGTAGGGGAAGAGGAGTTTGCTTTGCTTTCTTCAAAGGCATAGGATTCTGTTTCAATTGATAAAAGTACGTTGAAAATTTTTGGAAATGAATGATCATCCTTTGAAAATTTTTCGGTTTCATTCAAAAAAATATTTTTTGAGAGGCAAAAAATCCTAAGTATCCCAATTTTGGTTTTCAACTCTCCTCCTTCCTCCTCTTTACACTATTTCAATTATTCCTCTTGGGTGCAGGAATGGACATAGGTTTTTCGAATCTTTTTTCTTTTCATTCGAAGATTTTGATTTGAAAATTTTAATGAGATGTGATCGTGAATCGTATTCGAATCACTTCGCACAATCAAGCAAAAAATGGTGTACCAAAACTTTTTTCCGCAGATTCAAAATCAATAATCACATTTTGATTATGATAAAAGCTCAACTTTCATGAGGAGCAGGTAAAAAAGTTGAAGACTACTATTTGAAAATCGGAAAATATCCTTTTTTTCACCCTACAAATTTTAAAAATGAGATTTCAGCATCTCTGAGGAGATGCACTGGCCCATAATTTTGACCAAAATCCAAAAAAATATACAAAATGAAGTTAAACGTAGATTTTTACTAATTCTAAGGTGCTGAGTACGAAATATGTATTAGGTGTTTCCATTCGACTCTAATGCACCTCCCCATCCTCTCATTGATAAGGTCAAAATTTTAAAAAAATGACAGAGTTTGATTCTCTAATTTTTTTGGTTGGAAGATAAAAAAGAGAGAGGTTTGAACGAAAAAAAAAAAAAAAAAAAAAAGAAAGAAAATAACGAACTTTAGGCAAAATCTAAAATATGTGTAAACGAAAATAATTTTTCTCGGATACAAATTTTTAGAAAAATTAAAAGAAGTAATAAGAGGTTGCTGCTTAGATATGGTTTGTAGAACATCCAAAAATTTGCTTTCGACATCATCGAAGGAGTGATCACTCGCCTCCCCCCCCCCCCATACCCCTCCTATCTTGAGAAATATCATCAGGCATGATTTAATAGTCATTTTTTTTTGAATTTCTAAATTTGGATTAACAGTTGACTGGAATAATATGTACCTATTTCTGAAAAGATGATTTGAAATAATGATGAAAAATATCTCGAAATTTGACAGTTCAGAATTAAGTTAATCTTGAATAAAACGATCAAGAATTTACACATGTTAAAAATGATCGAAAAAATATAGTCTCAGATTCGAAACAAAACATTGGCGAGAAAAGGAATTTAGAATGAGAGGTTCGAGAAAAAATTGAGCCTCTCAGCTTAAATTCATAGAGTCTGGGCTAGAGAGGCTAGAAATTCTTAAAAGTAAAGTCATTTTTGAAAAATAAAGGATTTTTTGATCATCACTCTTGAAAACTTCAGGATATGATCACCAAAATTGAAAAAAATCACCAAAATTTTAAAAAAATCATAAAATTAAAACAAAGTACCTACTCGATTTAAAGTTGTACTTAGAATTTCATTTTCATTAAATTTTTTCATTTTCTTAACAGTTCAATGGTATTTTTATCGCTTTAATATTATTTTGAACATCTTTTATGATGTTTTTGCCCAACCTTGTCAGTAATTTGAGCAATAGGTTATCTTGATGACTTTAAAATGATTTTATTAGGTACTTAGACTTTTGTGACTTTTCTCCATGAAATTTGTTCATAATTTGAACAACTTCTATTATTCTAATCAATATTTTAAAAAAAATTTCAGGACGTTTTCGTTCTTCTAAGAAGACGCCAGGCAACTTTTTTATTCATTATTCGTAAGGTGAAGAATTAAAATTAATTTTTTTAAATTAAGGAAGTGGTTGAAATTGTTAGAAACATTGAGAGAATTGATGAAATCGCAAAAAAAAAACTCCATTTCAAAGTATCTCCGACAATTGATCAAATCAAAATCCGAAAACCTTTACCAGAAATCTTGAAAATTTTTTCACGAAGTTCATGGAACACTTTCAGATTATTTATACATTTTTCATAAATTTTTCTCTGGTTCTGGAAATTTCAAACCATTTCTGAAAGAAGCATTTCATCTAATTTTTTGTCATCAAAAAATGTTTATGAATGCAAATACTCTTTAAGAAATTTTCAAGCTTTTTAAATAATTTTTTGGTATTTTTGAACAATTCTTATCCCTCCTGACCAAGAATATTGAACATTTTCAAAAAACTTTGATTATTTGGGTTTAAATTTTTATTTTAGATACCTAATTATTCTGAGAAAATTTTGAAAATGATCAATGAAGGACATTTCCATTTTCCCCTCAAATTTTCAATAATTTTTACATTCGAAGGTTTATTTCTACCATTTTTTGGAAAGTTATATTTGTTCATCAAATTTAAAATAATTCAATCAATTTGACCTAAGAAATTTCAAAACCTAGCTTTGATCGATTTCTGTCACGTAAATGCTACAATCATTATTAAATAATTTTATAGCTAAGGCTTGTTGAACTCGTGCATTCTCACGCCAAGTACTCGTCGTCGAGACGGGATGCAAAGAACGATTTACTAGACAACCAAAACGTTATTTCTACAATCCACATTCACAATATACATTTTACTCCGCAACAAACTATACAGATGTAAAAAGGGGTTCGGTGTTTCTATGTGTATTGTGTCGAAAACAGCAAATCAGCAGAGGAAAAAAATTATTACTATTATTAAAAGGCGTTCCGGCCGGCGCGGTGTTGTTTTAGTCGACGATCCGACGCACTGATGGGAATGCAGGCACCGGGGAGGATTTCCGTTCGTAAAATAGCATATTATGTGCATTTACATACACAGATATACCGGTACACTGGCTGACAGAGGCAGCATATTCTCTCAATGACATGGATTATAGTCGGAGATTATACCTAATTCGAAATTCGATGTCGAAGTACACGCGAAGATGGAATCCAACAGTTGTAATTTCGATAACGATACCAGGCGAGTATCTGGATCGGAGAGGTAGATGATACAAAGTATAAATGTGGCATGACCGGGGCCGGTATAATTTCAAGAATATTCTTATAAAGAAAAATTTCCAAAGATTCGGGTGGTCGAGTAACGCACTCGACAACTTGAGGCAACGACGACGCCGACATCGATAGAGGAATTTTAAAGATAATCTGCTCGTGCTCATAGGTGGTACTTCCTACGGGCGACAACAAACGCACAATTTCGCTAACGGGGGTCCTCATGATGATTATGGTCTTTCATAATGCAATATGTAATCCGCCTCGGTCGACACCGCACGTTCATCTTCGGTAATCGAAACTCATTCCACGAAAGATGGGGCACAACATATCAGTTTTCGTAGCCTTTTCCTGCCTTAGCATCCAAACATCCGGTGCTTTTTTTATTCACCATAGAAACGTTGAATTGACGTATGGTGTACGTGAAAACTGACCCTCTATACGAAGTGAGCTCGAAAGTGGCCCGACAACGAGGACGTATAAGAAAGACGGCTAATTAGTTTTAATTTTAGCAAAATAGACACGTTTTGCTGATTGGCGTTTCCTTCGTCAAACGAACGAGCGTCTCGAGTTTTGAAAATTAGGCGGGCTTCGCAGCAGTCGCAGTCATATCTCGGGGTCTCAAAGTGTACACTGCTCGAAAAGAAGAAAACGCCGTAAATAGAAGTGGAATTAGAGACAGGGGGCAGGGTGTAAGAGAACTGTATGCCAAAAGAGAAAAGTGAGTGGCTTTACGCGTAACGTTTTTGAAAGCTTGACAACACAAAGAGAGCCAAATAGGAAGGATACCTTAGAAACGAAATTAATTTCACAGCTGCCCTTTTCTCCTCGCTTTTTCTTCGATGCACGTAAAAGAGAAGTGTTTTTTTTGCTCGCACTCTAAAAGAGAAGCCGACTAAATTGAAAAATCGACACTTGATAATTTTTTGCTTTTACCTTTGATTATTTTTTTACGGGGAATTTGAAAGGCGGAACGTTGTATTTTCCAACGGTATAATCGAGTACATTAAGTCTTTTCGATGCGTACACAGATGAAGAGCTTGGAAGAGGACACAACCAAAGATAGAACAGAAAAATGTACTAATCCGAGAACGCGTACTCGCATACCTCAGCCGAGCGAAATGTACGTGGGCAGAATCGCAGGTATTTTTCTCGTATATAGCGTTAGTCGCGTACAATAAATCTATTAAACGCGTTTTATTCGCGTTATTATTATTTTTACCCAGCCTATCGTAACTATTTGTTGATGTAGATGCGTTTCGTCCCGCTCTCCTGGATCGTGGAGTTTGGTCTCATGATTGCTGGATAGGAGATGTTCTATAGTCAGACTTGCGATCGTAATTGAGTAACTTAGGCCGGATATGCGA
The DNA here is from genome assembly GCA_038380155.1 of Pseudococcus jackbeardsleyi. Lineage (NCBI taxonomy): Eukaryota > Metazoa > Arthropoda > Insecta > Hemiptera > Pseudococcidae > Pseudococcus > Pseudococcus jackbeardsleyi. Next base: position 60,418,571 of record CM076242.1, read on the forward strand.
GATGCCGGTTTAATTATTCGGTGCCCAAAGCCGGCCTCTTCGTTTAATGAAAAATATAATCTTTGATCGGGATTTCAATTAATAAAAAAAACGTTGCTGGGCTCTGTGGAGACGGAGATGCCCGTATGGCCAGAATGAGCGTGTACTTGTAATTTGTAGTACTCGCTAAATGAGTCGTTCGATCGGTTCGCAGCGCCTGGAATTTATAAGGTTGTGTATCTGACCTGATAAAGCATTGATGGAAGAATCATTATTGCGATTTTGCCTCGATTTTGCACCAAAAAATGTGTAATTTTGTTATTCGAGAAGTTCGAAAAGTGAAATTATTATAAAATAGGAAACGTAGCCAGAATCGTGGGCTTGGTAGCTCAAAATAGACCTCAAATTCGAAACCAGCACCCTCGAAAACCTTGAAATCGATACCCATGAAGATACCTTATCACTTTTTGGTCATTTCCCCCTCTGATAAGGGTAAGTCTCAGCCCCCACAGGTCAAATGTCGAGATGATGTTTCCTTGAATATTTTTTTTTAATTAACATATTTTATCATTTTTGAAATAGGGAAGTCACGTCATATGATGAAAAACAAGAAAAATTCCCCTCCCTCCAAAAAGGTGGGGGAGGGATAAAAGGGGAGCGAAGGGTGAAAAAATATGTAAAATCAATATTCCAGAAGTTCAAGAAGTGAAATAATCAAAAAATAAAGGCTTAACTACAATCTTTGGTTCGTTAGCTCAAAATGGGCATTGAATTCGAAATCAGCACCCTCGAAAACCATGAAATCGATACCCATGAAGATATCTTATCAGTTTTCAATCATTTCCCCCCTCTGATAAGAGCAAGTCTCAGCCCCCTCAGGTCAACTGTCATGGTGTAGTTTCATTGAATCATTTTTTTTTTAAAATAATACACATTTTATTATTTTTGAAATTGGGAAGTCACATCGAAAGATAAAAAACAACAATTATTCCCCTTCTCCAAACATGTGGGGAGACGGACAGAAGCGGAGGGAGAGGATGAAAAAAAGATGTAATTTGAATATTCGAGAAGTTCACGGAGTGAAAAGATCGAAACGTAGACGTAACCAGAATCTTTGGTTCGTTAGTCGTTAGCTCCAAATAGGCATTGAATTCGAAATCAGCACCCTCGAAAACCATGAATTCGACACCCATGAAGTCATCTTATCACTTTTCAGTCACTCTCCCCCCTCTGAGTGAGTCTCACCTTACACCTCTCCCCCAAGGTTAACAGTCGAGATGGAGTTTCATTCAATTATTTGTTTTAAAAATACATTTCATCATCTCTGAAATTGGGAAATTACATGAAATGATATAAAACAATAAAAATTCTCTGCCCCAAAACAGAAGGGCGTCTAATGGAGGGGAGAGAGGGGGTAGAATTCAAAAATTGATAAAAAATCATCATATATATCGTTTTCATAATTTTCGAAGGTGCTAATTTCGAATCTGCGGTTATTTTTTCAATTGGATGCGTTTCTTGGCATATTTGCACCATAAAAGCATTTTGTACGTTGAAAATTTGGTGATTTTGCATTGAATTTTGCATTGAAAACCCGAAAAAAGTAATTTCTTTGATGAGAATGATCATTTTTGCACAGAACTCCTTCACTACCGCATCAGTCAACATCCAAACTCGAAATCATCAAACGAGAATAAAACAAATCCTGATATCTCTTTCATCTCGATAATTTATTTTGTTCTGAAATCCCTTGAAAAAATACTTTTCTTCGAAAATCTCTCCACGCACCAAACTGATCTCAACTCTTTGACGTCGAAAATTCGACCGAATCACTCCCACCAAAATATACAACCAAAAATAAAGATAATATCGTATCAACTCCAACAAGTGCCTCAGTAAACCATCTGCTTAGTTTCGAGTGCTTTTCGGCGTTTCTCTGTGATCTTGGTGGACCACAAGAGCCTCCTTAAGGGAGTCGACTGCGCTATTGAAAATGAGAAGTTTGTTTTGTTTAGAAGACTCGTTCGAGTGGACGGTTTTAATGGAAAAGCGTGATATAGTCTGAAAATAGCCGGACTCAGCTCTTATGAAAATTTACCACCGAATCATTACCGCTGACTTTGGCACCGCTGAAAGTGTGTTCAAGTTGAACAAATATTCGACGAAAATACTCTCGCGGTGGTAAATCGGTTCTCAAAACAACGTACCCAGAAGCTACCGATACAAATTACGTAGTTCGGAGCCTTTTTCTCTCGATTCGTGGAAGTCCAAAATGCCCTCGATTCAGCGGGTAGATTATTGTGATACAGTAATGATACTGAGAATAAGGTTTTTAACAAGAAAAAGAGACGATTGTGTCATCGGCAGGTTGCTTTAGGAGATATGTACGAAACGAAATAAAAAGTCGTGGCTACCGCGGTGGCGGAGGTATGCTTGGAATGCGACCCGACTGTGGTACGTGTGTAGTGGTGCCGAGCTGAATAACGCACGGTGCAGAAAGAGACAGGATTATGTATTTGTGCGAGTGAGAGAACGAGATAAACACATGGAACCAATAACATACAATCTTCAATGAAACACCCATAGTCCACCTCCGCATTGCGCTGGCTGCTTCGGAATGATGAATTCCAAACTCGAAGCCGAAGATGATGAAGGAGATGACAACGACCACGACTATCACGACCAAGATGTGAAATTTTATCTCATTTCTCGGTCTTATGAAAATGTGAATTCGAGAGTGGATTGCGTAATTTGCGAGGGCGTTTCATTTGATCCACAGGATCGTTTATTTCGAACTTTAAATTAGAAAAAAAAAGAGAATTCTGATGAAATAAAGGATATTTTATGGCAGGTTTTTTTGGTTGATTATAATGTCCCAGAAATTTATGTAAAATGGATGTAATGCACTGTTCAATGGTTTGGAATTTTTTGATAGAGTGAGAGAAGAGGAGTGATGAAATATTTTTGAGAATTGGCATGGTGGAAGAAAAAGTGATGAAATTTTCTTGGGAATTTCGAATTTTTCAATCTATGTCACTTGGAAATTAAAATTATTAAATTTGCATTCATTAGTCAAAATAATTTTGGATTAAAAGCTCATCAAAGATGCAATGAAAATAATTCTAGAAAAAACCCATGAGCAGATCAAATGAAAAAAATATTTGAAAAATCCACAAATATTCCAAAAGTTATGCTAAGAATTGGGAAACTTTTTTTTATTACGACGAAATACATAATAACTAAATAATGATCCAGCTTGGTACCAAAGAATTCAAAATTACCACCAATTCGGAAACTAAACAAGCTATTAAACCTCATACCTCCGCTATCCACTTTTCCATCTCCATATTCACCTCCGATATCTAACCGCCTGGACGATAAAAACAGTCAAAAAAAAATGCAAAACTTCGATAAAAATCTATCCATAGTCATTCCAAAGTACACTGACATAAGAATTTTAAAAATTCCACTCAACATGATCGTTTCGCCGATCACATCGCTACGTCCACATAAAATGAGCAATTCAATGCACGCCGCCATAAAGCACACGGATACACGGTTCGAACTCGAGCCAAATGACCCTAGGTTGATTCACTCAAGAGATAATACAATTCAGAGGTCATCAAAGTACTTAAAGTACCGAGAATATTAGAAAGAACTGGATAGAAGAGAGAAGTTCTAATCGCAGCGTCGAAATATAGTGCACCAATTCCGAAATGTATTTCTGATTCGGATCGAGTTACGTTGTACGAATTACACATTACAAAGATATTACAGTACTTGGGAGTACACTTCAATATCAATTTCCTCGGGGTATATCGCGGTACGCTCTTTGGAAGTCTCACTAAACATGAAAGAAATATACGTACAGCTAAGAAACTTAATCACTTTCTTAGAGAGCTGCATTGCTTTTCGTACTGCACCGCGCATCCAATTCGATATTGGGTACAGGATGATCCAAAAGTTATGCAATACTGAAAATTTTTGATCAGATGGTGATCGATGGAAGATTGTTTCAAAAATGTTTATAAACATTTTTGAAACTCCTATCGGAGCAAAAAATTGAAAATTTGTTTTTTAAATGAAATAAAATGGAGGATCAAAATATTTACGTCAAACATGAGAAAATTTAGGAAAAAAATGAATTCGTTACAATGATATTTCCCAATTTTTTTTTGAAAACAATGTGCCCAAAATGTCCAAATTATTCGAATTTGCTTTCTTGGGAATCTCTATGTCTTGAAATTTCGAGGTTTCCCGTTTCCTGTGTTCAAATTGAGTTTTTCTGGAACATTATTATGTCCAATTAGGTTTCATTTTTAGATCCAAATTGACTATTTTGGGACACAATGTCCAAATTTTTTTTTATATAGGACACTACATCCAAATTGATTTCTTTTGCAACACAATGCCCAAATTATACTTTTCTGGGACACTCTAAATGATCCTATTTATTGTTCTATCCAAAGCACTTTTTCTAGTAAGCATAAAAAAATTATTCGACGATGTGATATTTCTTTTTTGATCTAAAGAAACGAAAATTGTAGCAAAAATTTATTTATTTAAGTTATCTGCCATTTTAATGAAAAAATCACCTCAAAAACGTATTCACGATTCAGAAGCTTTCATTTAATATCAAAATTTAAATAATTTATCCAACATTTTCCCGCCAAAATTCAAAATTTCCCAGTTTTTCTTTTAAAAAAGTGTGCTTCTGCAGTTTTTAATTCGAGTGTAATTTTTCCGATTAAAATTGAAAATCTTTCTCATTTTTGGAGAATTATTTTCCCTTCTTACTCTTATCAGCTTTCAGTTCAGTTTGAAGGTCTGTGAATTCTGGTCAATGATTTAGAAATTTTTTCATGACTCGTTTTCTAATACGTCTTAATTTTAACGATTAATTAACTTTTTCCCACAGTTTTCACTCTTCCCCATTTCCATCGAAAATCTCTCGTCATCTTTGAAAAATTCCAAGATTCATTTTACTAATCGCAGCATAAGAGAAATCTTCAAATTATTACGTATGGAAAAATTGCTTCTCATTGCCCAATTTTACCATTCAAGAAGAGGGAGAGGGAGAGGGAGAGGGAGGACAACAGGACATCAAAAAAATATGAAATTAAAGCAATCCTTCACACAAATTGATTTCAAGATTTTTAATTTTTACAAAAATTTTCTTGAATCGAAAATTAAATAAAATGTTAATCCGCCGAAATTATTTTTATCGATCATTTAAAACTTTAAATTAAAAGCAAACGAAGTTGAAAAGTTGAAAACTTGGATTCAAATTCATTTTGAAAATTTTCAGATAATTTTATGTTCATAAAAAAAAGTTGAAAAAACGCCATCTCTCTTGTCAATTATCCAATTCCAATCTTGATTTTGTAAAAAATCGAGGTTCGCCCCCCCTCCCACTCACAAAATTTTTTCAAACAAGTTTTTCCAGTAATATTTTTGAAAAAAAATTGCAGCGTGGACGTTTTGAACAGATTTTCACGATGAATTCATTTCAATTGAATTTCCTCAAAATGGCTTATTTCATTAACTGCTAAAAATTCTCGTTTTCATTTCAGGACATATTGTCCCATCTCATCTAAAATAATATAGATTTACCTCACAGCCATAGGAGAAAATTCAATAGAAACGGGTTCCCTTCCCATCATCGAATCGAATAGATATCTTCTCATTTTAAACCATCATCGAGATCATTTCAGAAAGGTTATTGCATTAGATATTTCGAGCTCTGGCGTCTTATCACCAACTTAACATTAAATTTACGACGAAATCTTTACATTTACTCAATTTGGGGGTAAAAATCTCATTTAACAGTTTACTTTTCACTACATCGACTCTTCCAACGAGTAAAAATACCATCGAAATGATTTCAGGTAATTCTCTTCACAGATTGTTGAAATACCTGCGGTCGATGTTCAAAATACATTCCACGACCGGAGACGAGTAGAGGAGAAAAACAAAGTACGCGTACGCGTCGCATCGTCTATTTACATCAGATAACCTTTATGCTCGTCATTCTTCCGCTCATTAAATATTTTTTATTACGCTATAATGGCCAGCGGTAAATACACCTCTATGGGGTCGTTATCGTTATTCGACCAGGGTAAAAAATGAGCACGCGTATCCGGCGAAATTCCGCGAAAAAGCTCGAAAGAAACTGAAAATCTGTGCAGGGGTGGATTACAAAATAGGCAGCAGACGTAAACGATATTTCACCTTTATCTCTTGCTGATGACCGCATTGTTGACAGCAATACGATAAATATTCGGAAACGCTGAGCGGCGGAATAAACGTAATGGTTTCGCTGTTGGCCGAATAGATACCATTTGGCGACGTATCCTCGACCAATTTACGATACTGGACCCGGAACAGTGGTCTTTGGCTGATCCTGGTCGGAGTCATTTTGTACGATCCGGCTACAAAACCACGCATAACATGACTAGAGAGCACAGCACCACCAGAAACCAAACACCGCAGAAAACTACACCAAAATTCACCACCCCGAGATCCAATTTTTTTAATACGATCGCGTCGTCACCGCACACGATCCGAAACAGGGTACTGGTCGACGGTGATCATAGCCGAAGACTGACGTAGGTCCGCGGTGCCGGAGCATTCTCTCGGTATCCGCTAAACGTGAAACGCGCACGGTCTGCTGGCGAAGACAGGTTTATAGAGTACTCACACGTTGCCCCATACCATCCGCGGACCCTTCCCAAGCCCCGGCTTCCATCGGCGTATTTATATGTAGGTCTCACTCTGCTCTGCGTCCATAAACGTACTTAGCCTTACAATGCAACCAAACTAGAAAACTAGCCGAATACCATCCGAGTGCCATTGGTACTGGTTTGCTTTCTCAAGAATAGTATCATCATTCTTTTCATACTTTTTATATCGGCATACTCTAGACTAGTTCGAATCATCGGGCTCCCTTCGCTGGGCGAAATGCTGCATGTCTTCTATGGATTTTCCCCCGAAATCCCCCCTCACTGTTTTTGTGAAACACCCGAGACGCGAGCCAGGCACCGCCAAATAAATGACCGGTTAATTTCTTCCGGGGCTATGTGCGTGTATTTTAATTGGCCCTGGGTCTTTGGTTGAATACGCGTATAGGAATTGGTACCAATTTTTTTCCTTTTCTTTTTTTTCCTTCAAGGGGTATCGCTTCGAGTACTTCATTGTTTACTGGTACATATTATGCGATGGTCGGCATCGAAATCGCTCCTATGACGTAAGGCCGAAATAAGAGCACTGACTGTGCTTCTCATATTTTAGAATGGAGGAATGCGTAACCAATTCCATATCGCGGAGAGTTTTTTTCTTATTGTTATTTTTTTCTTCGACTCATTCTTTTTTCATTTTCTAATCTTTGCGTATTAAAAATGGATCCAGCTTCAGCTATCCTAATCTCAACGCAGTAAAAAGTAATGGAACTGAATTTCAAAATTAAATTGAAAAAGCAAATTCTTAAAATTGCATTCTCAACTCAAAAAAAAAAAATGGTTGGCAAAATTTGGGAAATTGAAGGGAAAAAAATACAGGAAACATTCAATTGACAAATTGAAATTTGGTAAAAAAATCCAGGTCGATTTTCTAGTTGAATTTTTTGAAAGAAAATAGGAACATGGTTTTTATCGCCCCAAATTTAAGCACTTTTTACGCCTTTTAAGAAAATTCAAAATTACTAGAGAAATTTATAGTTTTGCTAAAAGTTACAAAATAACTTCATCAAAATGATGAAATTCGATTTCAGGAGGGTGGCTTCAAAGAAGGACTCGATTTTCATAAATTTTACACAAGAAGCCGTTATTATTACTCCAAAAATGTCTTACAAGGTCATAGGGTCGTTCCAGAAATTCGGACTCAGAAAAACAGCTTTCAAAATTACAGTATTCAATTCCTTTAAGTTTTGAAATGATATGTCTCAGGTCTGTGGATAAACTTTTACAAGATGTAAGTAACGTTTTTCGTAATTTTTTTCGATGTTGCCAATTATGGGTTAAAAAAATTATAAATTGGTAAATTTGCAATATTAGCAACACTGCAACTTGCCTCTCTTAATTGTAATATCTTCTGTTTAAAACATAGGCGCACCCAGGGGGGGGCTCAGGGGCTCGAGCCCCCCCCGCCCGGAAAAAATAATTTTTTGCTTCAAAAATGAGAAAAAAGTCAATTTTTTTGCTCTTCAAAGTATATTTTTTCAAAAAATTTTCGCCCTCGCTTCGCTCGGGCAGTATTTTAGTACTTTTATTTCAAAACTTGACAATTTTTGATTGATTTTTCAATCAAAAATCACCAAATTCTCAATAAATTCTCTGTTTGTCAGAAAAAATTGATGATTTTTGATTGGAATATCAGTGAAAAATGACTCAATTTGAAATTTGACCCCCTCCCCATTTTTTCTCAAATTCTCAGCCCCTCCCTTAATTAATTTCTGGGTGCGCTATGGTTTAAAATGTACGTTTTCAAAAAAAAAAAAGAAAACGTTGAAAAAAACATGTGAAAAATGTATTTAAAAGTTGAAAAAAATTGAAAAATTGAAGGAAATCAAAAGTATAGACATTTAGATAAACAGTTATTACGAAGAGTTTCGCCCCTTTACACGAAAATAAGATACACTGCTTGATCTCTAAATTATATTTGAACATATCTATGATCTAGAGTTTTTACCCTTTAAAGAAAAAAAGTGCAATTTTTTTCAAATAGGAGAATTTTTTAATTTTTTACCCTCAGGGGATGAGTCCAATTTAAATTGCTAAACGCAGCAAAAAATGGATGGAAATTTCAAAAAAAAAAAGTTTAAAGGGAGATTTTCACAACTGACTGAATTTATTTCTGATATTTTTTGACTCCAAACCTACGTTGAATTCAATCTTTGAGAGGAGATGATGTCAAAAAGTAATTTTTTCAATTCATGAAGTACCGAAATTCACGTTTTACACTCAGTAAATCTATTATGGTGTTGTTTCGATTTCAAATCCAAAATTCGATCCGTGTGATACTGTAGTGATGGAATCGACATTGAAAATTTTCACTTTTATCGAATAGGTACAGTATTGATATTCATGTGGTGTTTCTTTTAACTTTGAATCAATTTCCAAATTTATTTTTAAAGTTCAACCCAAAATATTGGAAAAATACTTATAAGATAAAATTATGGTTCCAAAATAGAAAAATATTAGGCAAAAAATTTATAATTCTAGTCTCGTCCGAAGCCTTACTTCCAAGGATCAGCGTTTATGTTCGAGATCAAAATGGTCCCACGCCCCAGTATGTTTTTAGGATCAAAAAAACCTTACGCATTCTGCGTAAGGTAACCGACTTTTCCACAAACGTCGGTGTAGAAAATTAAATTTACTTTCGTTCAACTATTCACAAATATTGAGTATATTGAAGAGTACCAAACTTGAAATTTTGGACTTCTAGGCACCCATGTACACTAGGGTATCCAGGGAAGGGGCTCAAATCGAAATAAAATAAGTTTTAAAAAGTCGGTAAAAAAATACCAAATTCGAAATCAGCGACCCAAAAAATATCAAACTGCGCCGTTTTACAAACTTTTTAATGCTAATATTCAAATTATTTACGTTTCAAGCTTGCATTAAGAAATTTAAAAAACGGCAGTTCACAAATTTTAAGCCTACCGAGGGACGACTTTGGAACATGTAGAGGATTCAAATCGAAAAACAAAGAACTAATTCGGAATCAGCGACCAAAAAATCATCAGTTTATGCCCTTTTACAATGTTTTTTATTTTACAAACTTTTTAATGCCAGAATGCGTTTAAGCCTACCGAGAGACGGTGTACCTCAACCGATCGGGCTGAAAATTTTTCTGTAGGGTCCTCAAACCTTTCTTTGCCAATCCTGAAAATTTCAGCTCAATCGGTTCTGTAGTTTTAGAGAAATCGAAATTTTAAGCGCAATGCAACTTTACCTTGGTTGTTTCAAATTTCGGCTAAGTCCCACCTCCAACCCCTAAAAAACACAAAAAGTTCAATATCTCGAAAACGGCTGAACCGATTTTAAATCGGTTTGAAAATCTCAAAACTACATAAAAAATGCTATCTTTTGGGATCATTGTCCCCTTCTGGAGCTACACATCTTTTGAGTTTAATGCGAATTTCGAGTATTGGACCCTCCTTTGCATCCTTTGAGGATCGTTTTTGACCAAAGGAGGGGCCTCCCAAAAAACGCCTGTATAGCAAGTTGTAGAGAATTAAATTTGCTTTCGACAATGAGTCATTAGATTTTTTTGAGGATGCCTAGTTTTCAAATTATTCGAGCTTCAAGTTTCAGTAAGCTATTGAAAAAAACTGTTTACACATTTTAAGCCTACCGAGAGACGGTGTACCTCAACCGATCGGGCTGAAAATTTTTCTGTAGGGTCCTCAAACCTTTTTTTGCCAATCCTGAAAATTTCAGCTCAATTGGTTCAGTAGTTTTAGAGAAATCGAAATTTTAAGCGCAATGCAACTTTTACCTTGGTTGCTTCAAATTTCGGCTAAGTCCCACCCCCCAACCCCTAAAAAACACAAAAAGTTCAATATCTCGAAAACGGCTGGACCGATTTTAAATCGGTTTGAAAATCTCAAAACTACGTAAAAAATGCTATCTTTTGGGATCATTGTCCCCTTCTGGAGCTACACAGTTTTCGAGTTTAATCGCGGACAAAATTATACATAAACATATAAATATATAAATATATATATATATATATGGATCATACTATCCTTGCGAGGCCCGCTTTGCAAAAGGAGATGATACAGGCACTGTCAGGCCCGAATTTTCAAAAATGGGCATAAATGAAGGGTGAGGTATTAAGGCCGATGTGTGTAGCGGAAAAAATAGCCGAAAACGAGACGAATTTCGCTGCGCAAGCGCCATGCCGCTAGCTCAATTTGTATTCAAATGGCGCATGGTCGAAGTTTTCATGTGTTGTTGTGTGCAGAGAGGCGAGGTAATTTGTATATAAAGATATGCAAATGACACTGCGAGGCCCGAAAAAAAATTCGCCTACGGCCTCCTGAGTATGCATACATCATGAAAAACCATTTTACATGGCATGACGTTGCGAGACCCGATTTCGGGTCTCGCAGTGTAAAATCGGGCCTCGCAGTGATAGCACCGTTTCCAAAACGGGTCTCGCAGTGCTTTGCTATGCCTGTATATATATATATATAAGGAAACCTCGTTCTCAACCACACGTCCTATCGTGTTCAGAATGTCCGAAAACGTAAAAAAAAATCGTTCCCGACGCTCCCTTCAACTACGATGAACAATTTAGTACTCGACTTTTCCTAATGGAAAAGTCGGTAAAAACATGGATTTTGATTCCACTTTCGATAAAAATGAAAAATAATTAATTTTGGTGCCATTTTTGCTCCTGAGGGTCGACTTCCAGGCCAGATTAAGTCATTTCACACAAAAAAAATTGAATCATGATCCAAAATTACCTCTCACATAGATTTTCAAAGTCAGAAAACATCTTTGACAACACAAAATTCCTCAAAATTTGAGTTGTTTTACTCTCTCCCTTCTCTTCCTCGACTCGATATAATACAAAACGAAAATACAGAAACAAACAAGAGGTATCAACAACCCAAAAACAACAAAATCGAAAATCTTATCCCTATCGAACGTTCAATAAACCGAAAATTCCATCTTTTCGCTAACCTAACGGTAAATTACCTACGTACAAGATCGAAAACTACCACTACATCGTTATTCGTTACGTCCAGCACAGCAGTGGCAACCCGAAGGACACCCTAAATGCGTATTTATTGCCTTAGACGATCTTTTATCGCCTTTACAAAGGATTCCGTTCTGCTAACCTAAATCTGTCTTCATTTATTCCGACGAATTAACCTTTTTATTTGTTCTTCTTCTTTAGCACCAAAACAAAACGTTTCTTTTACCCAAGGCTCTATTTGTTATCTTCCGCAAAACACCCCACCATTCTCATTAAATCACTGTTTTGGTTTAGCTACTCGTATATTTCGTAAACCATACGTACACGTACAAAGCGTAGGCGGTGGTATTCCTCGTTTCGCCAAAATATCCTCGTTTGTAAACCATCGCATCGTTTTTGTGTAATCGAAAAACGGAAACTGGAATGGTTTTACAGCCTTTGAGAGTGAGTTTATTTGTGTAATTTGTTTCCGGTAATAGGTAAATGTACTCTGGAGTAAACGTGTTAAAAATTACGACTAGTTTTATCAATTTAACACGACAAACAAATAAACAGCTTCGTCGCACCGAAAACGGAAATATACGATCTTGGTTCTGTTATGGTGTATGATTATAATTAAACCGATGTTAAGATTATCGTCCATGTATCGGAATTTAGGAACTGGTTATAAAACACGCATGAATTACTAATTTAAAGGATGTATTAATTTCGGTTTAAATACAATATCATTCGGATTTGGGTTATTTTTGTGTGAGATAATCTTCAATTCTTCGTCTATGGATTACAGATTTTAGAGCGGTAATCAAAAATTCAGATTTAGAGATTGATCAAAAAATCAATCAAAAAATGTTTGTTTTGGTGTGAGGGAACTTGAAACAAATCGAAGGCCATCGACATTTTTTTGAGAATTCTTTTTTACCAAAAAATCATCATTTCACCTCTTATTCAAAAAAATCTTAAAATCTGAAAAATAAAAATAAATGGATTGGATCTTCATAAAAAACGAGAGGAAATTTTAGGAAAATGTGTTCAAATTACCGAACAAAGCTTTCCAAAACTGTTTGAAAATTTTGAAAAAATGTCAAGAGTTCAAGAAAAATCGTCAAAACGTTTATTCATACTTTCATCTGTAGTGAAATGTAAATTTAAATTGCTGGAAAACTAAAAAATAGTTTCTGACTTTTTAAAGATAATTTCACATCGAACATTTTTCCAGTTTTTGTGGAATTGAATTTTTTTTTTTTCAAAATCCATATTTTTCAGATACCTGGTAGAAAATACTGTTGTAGGTATTGCAATGAAAAAACGTTAAAGTACCTATGATATTATTTTAAAAATTCAAAAAAATGATTAAGCCAACTGAAAATAAAAAAATATTAATTAGGTACAAAATATTTTTAAAAAAATAATTTTTACTTCCTTTCTATTTTTTTTTTTTTTTTTCGAACAATAATTTGAATCATTTTAAAAATATTTTTAAAATTCTGATACGATTTTATCCACTTTTTACAAACGAAGTCAACAATCTTATCAGACTGAATTTTTTTAAAAAATCCAAAGACTCGTCAATAATTTTTTTACTTTTCGAATACTTTTTTTAATTTTTAATTTTTTTTTCACCGTTAGTCATCAGAATTATTGGTTGACCAAAAAGTGTAAATTTTTACCAAGATTGCGACTTTTGGCCAAAAAAATGTCAATTTTTGGTCAAAATAGTGACTTTTCTCAACAAATTCGTATTATGAAAATTTTGACCAAAAATGTAAATTCTGACCACAAATTAAAATTTTGTCCAAAAATGTAAATTCTGACCACAAATTCCAACTTCGACTAAAAATGTAAGTTCTGACCAAAAATCTAAATTTTGATCATAAATTAAGACTGTTAAGCAAAAATGGCGACTTGAAAAAATAATTAATTTTGGCTGTAAATATGTATGTAAGCTTTGACCAAAAATGTAAATTTTGAACAAATTATGTAAGTTTTAACCAAAATTTATTTCAACTAAATATGGCTCATAGATCCAGCAACAAAAAAATGACTAAAATATTTCATTTCTAAATCAAAAAGAAATCCAAAAAAGAGACCCAGACGCAAACCTTGTTCCTCTATACCTCCAACAATCAATAATTTCTCCATTCGTCCATTCGGAACAGATCACACCGTGATTAAACTAATTTCATCCCAGAAAAAAAATACCTACACTTGATGAAACGTAAAATCCACCTAATCACTAATTACGTAGGTACCCATCTACAAAACTCGATGAAGTGCGAAATCACGAAATTGGCTCCTGATAAAGACGTCGAAATGGTTGTCATTGCACGACGTTTTGGTAACATAACGTAGGTAAGCCCCATTTTTTTTATAAACTCGTAATTTGGTACAAATTAGCAATTAAATACGAATCGAAGCATCCCAAGTAATCGTATTATATCGACACGGTCCAATGTATTTTCGACCCAGCCGCAAGAAAAAGAAAAAAAAGCACGACAAATACTGGACCAGGAAATGTAAAGTTTTCAAATGACGACGTCGAACCGTATAATTTCCATTGCGATGACTGTTTGTTTAATCGACGACGTCGGTAGACCGAATAGGTAAGTTTAATTAGGATAAATTTTCATCGCAAGACCACTTTTACATTCTTTTCATCTTTTACGCTGGAAAAAATCAACTCGTATAATATTTCCTTTTTTTATCTAGCAAATCGTGAATTTTGATGGAATTTGACCCCTCTACTCCCCACCCTATCGACTTATAAATTCCTATCTGGACAATAAATCATTACCAGTTTGATAATTTTTCGATTAAAAAGAACGAGGAAGGAGAAAAAAAAGGAAAAAGGTAGTGTATTAAAAAAAGACTTGATAAGATTCAAATCGAGAAAGGTACATGTGTTAAAACATTCATTACACCCAATTATAGTTATTAATCGTCGCGGCTACTTGTATTTTGCTACCTGAGCTTCTACCACATTCGAATGAACCCTTTTTTGAACCTGCCCTCGGGTCATTTTTTATAAGTACGTACCGGATGCGCATTAAATATCCAATCTACCATACAATATTATAATACGATTAAATTACCTACCGAGCGGTATTACATCGGTTGGTCGACGTCTCCGTTTCGTTGATGGCACATCAAAGCACCACGATCCGGATTTTCGCGTCGAGCTCAACGAAATTTCTCGATCATAGGTCAGTGTTTATGGCATTAAATTCTATTACCTGCCAGAACAACTTTCGATGGAGGGGGAAAACATGGAGAAAATCCAACGTAATTACCCAGCTCGATAATGATTATTATAATATTTCGATTATGCGATCAGGCTTTCTATATAGAAGCTCTAATTGCCATCGAAAGTACGAGAGAGTATTTTGAAATGAAAAAATATCAAAAAATTCGCAATCAGCAGATTTGAGACGCTCAAAATTGATATCCATCGCAATGTATGAACAACTCCCAGAGTCGATCGTGAACGATTTTCAAAGTTTTTCGGTCTTTAACGATTCACAAAGTCGTTCGTTCGTGAACGACCTCAAATCGTCCATTAAAAATTGATCCTGCACCATCATCTAGACGTTGGTAAGTAGTTCGTCAACGATTTGGGATTGATCTTGAAAGATTTTCAAAGTCGTTCGTGAACGATTGATTCAAAATACTGAAATAAGTTTTGAAAATTAAAAATCTATTCCAATATCAATTTCATTAATTTTTTTAGAAATCGAATCATCATATTCTTCATCTCTCGCTCCATTGATGAAATAATTAAAATACTTCCCCAGCAAAAATTTTGAAAGTGAATTCAACAGTCTTCAAAAATCCTAGTTCTTTCAAGATTTTATTCGGTCAAATTTAATGAAATTTTGTTTTTTTGATAAAGTGAAATTGATTTCACCAAAAATCAATCATTTTTCACTAATCTTTCAGTCAAAAATAATTATCAAATTTTTTCGGAAAATTCTATAATCGGTTGCGAAATTAATGACTTATAGAAAATTTTCAATGAAAATTATTTCCTTGATTGAACAGACAGAATTTCGTCAAAAAATTTGATTGATTTGGATTTACAAAGTTCAATGTCGGAAAATCACAACAAATCATTTCAACCAAAAGTCATCGATTTCTGAAATATATGTCAGTCACGAGGGGAAGGGGTCATAGGAGGCGAAATAATTTCAATTCACAGTTCATTTTCACTTATATCGATTTCATGATTTCCCAGCACGCTGATTACAAATCCGGCATTAATTTTGAGCAAACGACGACCCAGCTCGAGTTATCCCATCATTATGACCGAATTACCTCCTTAATAGACTCATTATCTCGATCAAATGGAAAAATTCCATTTCCAGTTATTACGTCCGAAGAAACGGGAGAAAAACAACGCATTAGCTCGATTAATACCGAAGTAAGCGAGGAAACGTGAAAAATGACGGATATCTCCATCAAAGTCCGAGTCATTTCCTTCTAACTCGAAATTGAAATAGCGTGCAACGCTGAGAATAAGAGAAAAAAAATCAACTTTTAATCGAGCTGTACAAGCTGGACGCGCGAATACCGCGCTATTAGTACCTACATATGATAATAATTACCATCAAATTACATTTACGAGCTCCCTGTGAAAATTTACGACCAGTAAGAATGCGCTTGTTCGGCTACCGAAATTATCTTTATCAAAAAACCTTCTAACTACTATGTAATAAACGTGTGGTAAGTATCTGGCAGTTCAATCTATAATAAAAACGTGGTTGGAAATTTAACTCGATGCCATCTTTCGTATTGGTACCAAAAAAAAATACATAAATGGATAAGTAGATAAAATATTACCAAACTAGCCCGTTCCTTGTTCTCATCTTACCATTGTGGTATCTTTAATGAACCATCGAAAGTATTGTGAAAAAACACCACCAGTGATGTACCTTTTTAAAGATTTGATAAAGGTTCGAAGTAGGTGTTACTCTTATGTCAATATACTATAATCATGTGGAGGGATTACACAGGCATTTTGCTTTCTTTCAACGATTAAAAAGGGGAAAAAATGTATTAATTTTTTTCTATCTGGTCTTCAGATCAAATCGGGCTCGAATTCTTTCTCCACATACCTCGTGGCATAGTATTTCGTAAAATATCTAAACGTACATTCGAGAGTCTATAAAAAATATATGTAACGAACTGCGTCAAAAAGCGAACTTTCCCGGTGCATGCAGTATGCACGCTGAGCGACATATTCTCTACGCGCGTTACACTTTATGGTTGTTGTCGAACCGTATTTCAGGCGAATTTATTACGAGTAGCTCTTACCTGTTGCGCCGAGTTGGTTGTGAACAGATGACAAAACTGGTTACTATAGTGACCTTTTGGTTCTCGGGCCAGGAAACAGAATTGATTATGCTGTAGATCGCAAGTAGCGTATGAAATTCTCTTCAAGGCGTGAGCCATGTGAACTACCTGGAAAATTGAAAAAAATACGTTCCTTTGTCAGAAAAAAATTGAGTTAATAGAGCATTGAAATTTGAAAGAGTTGATTTGAACATACAACATCAATTTTGAACGAAATTAAAATGTTCGTGAAAGATTCACAAAGTCGTTCGAGAACGATTCACAAAACGTTCGCAAAAATTCACAAAGTTTTTCGTTCGTAAACGATTCCCAAAGCACCAAAGCAGTTCGTTCGCGAACGATTTTGAAAGTCATTCGTGAACGATTCTCAAAGTAGCTCGTTCGTGAACGATTCACAAAGTAGTTCGTTCGTGAACGATTCACAAAGTTTTTGTCTGTAAACGATTCACAGAGCAGTTCGTTCGTGAACGATTTTGAAAGTCATCCGTGAACGATTCACAAAGCAGTTCGTTCGTGAACGATTTTGAAAGTCATTCGTGAACGATTTTAAAAGTCGTTCGTGAACGATTTTGAAAGTCATTCGTGAACGATTTTGAAAGTCGTTCGTGAACGATTCACAAAGCAGTTCGTTCGTGAACGATTTTGAAAGTCATTCGTGAACGATTCACAAAGTAGTTCGTTCATGAACGATTCTCAAAGTAGTTCGTTCGTTAACGATTCCCAAAGCAGAAAGCAGTTCGTTCATGAACGATTCCCAAAGTTTTTCATTCGTGAACGATTCTGAAATTCGTTCGTGAACGATTCACAAAGTCGTTCGCAACCAATTCACAAAGTTTTTCGTTTGAACACGATTCATAGAGCAGTTCGTTCGTGAACGATTTTGAAAGTTGTACAATGTACATGAACGATTCACAAAGTTTTTTCGTTCGTGAACGATTCTATTCATAAAGTCATTCGTGAACGACTCCAAATCGTCCACTAAAGATTGATCTGGCACGATAATCCAGACATTTGTAAATGAATCATCAAGCCGTTTTTGAACGAATAATTGAAAATTTTGCAATGATGAATTTGCCCCATTCGCTGCTAGTTTTCAAATAGCATCAATCGAATCACCTCTTCAAAATACCACTTAAATTCATCTCCTCACAATTCTCACACACCCACACAAGAAACTTTTCAATAACGAAATAACGAGCCAAGCACGATACCCGGACAAGTACTCGTACCAAAGACGAATCAAACACGACGAAACCGCCATCGAATAAGCAACTTGATCTCGAAACCGTAACATTTCGCCAATTCCCAACGGTATCTCGAATTCCAATACACAAGAAAATTCACCTTAGAATTAGCAAGGGATTAATCAATCTCCTTCCTGGTACGGACACGTCGTTTAGACGCTATTCGACTATTAATCTTATTGAGGACTTTCTTTTCACATTACATGTTTACTATTTCACAACTTCCTACACACAACCCAAATCCGTATTCGGAGTCCGCATACGTGTAGGTACAAACCTCCCTCGGTAAAATTTCAAATTAACCTTTACCGCGTTTACGTTGGTTTGGTTTGATACGAGAAACAAAGCAGATACCTTTTGCTGTTCGTTCAACGTACCTAGAGAGAGAAACCGATAAGTTCGACATTATTGGTAAATTGATAGGGTTCGGTTGTAACCGCCACAGATTACAAATCAGATTTAATACTTTGTATAATAAGGGGTGTTATAATTCAAATACCACCAGAGGAAAAGAGAGCTGACGTACCGGAAATTAAATCCACTTCCGATTCAATTTCCTTATCAGCCCGTTCAGCCCACTCTGTCTCACTGCGTGATAGCACCCTCTGCTTTTGCGATTCGTCTCTGCCTCCCGGGACAGAAAAAAATTCTGAAGCGAGCAGGTATCGATCTTTATATTAACTACCCTTCGTCTATCTTCTCGCAGACTCGTTTATGTGCAATTTATGCATTTACATACTTTGACTGATTTTTTTTTCTTTTTTTTTTTTTAGCTTTTCTCGTATTTTTGAAAAAAAAAAATGTTAGGTAGGTACCAAATAACAGTATTCTGCTACCTTTTTCGACTTTGTTTCATTTTTATCAACTCGTATGTACAGTATCGTATTTTCATCTACTTACTGAAAAATCGTAATTTATTCTCCCTCTTCCTCCAAAGTATAATTCCTTCGAGACTGTCAAATTTCCTCGTCCCTTCACTTCTTCACACCACAAGATAATAATTCAATCATTAAGTAATTGTTTGCCAACGCTGCACCAAGTTCTTATTTCAGAAAAGCAACACGACACGATGCTCTACCATGTCAAAAGTTTATAAAACATCTCAACATCGTTGAGCGGTTGAGAGTTCCCAACTAGGTCGTGGATAAGTTAGTTTGCAAAACATTCTTCCCATAGCATCATTGAATTTAAGGTCTTTATACTTACTACCAATTGGATCTGTCAAAGGATTTCGAAAAATCAATGGAAGTTTTTCAGGAAGAAAGAGAGAAAATTGGAAAATTTTTTGAGAATATCGTCGAGCTAAATAACGAGCTTTTATAGGTATTCATAAAACTTAATGGAAATCTTTGAATTTTGAACTTTTCATCTTTGTTGAAAAATAAATGGAGAAATAGTGTTAGAGAACATCAAAAAACCCTTATCCCTTAATTTTCACCCACTAGATTCAATTTTATGATTTTTGAAAAGATTTTATCCAGGAATCTTATCTAGAAACAAAGTTTTTTTTTTTCAAAATTTGGAAACTCGTCAATTTTTTGGAAACTGGGTCATTTTATTTTCAAAATTTTCAAGTGCGAGAGGTACAATCGTCGGAAAAAGCATTCAATCGTTCAATATTTATTTTTTGAAGGATGCGAGAATCAGTGGCGTAGCCAGAAATTTCTCATGGGGGGGGGGTCCACACTTCCAAATTTTTTCAAGAAATTTTTAGTTCACTTTTCACCATTCCCCTCTCCCCCCCAAAAAAAATGGCTTATGGGAACAGTGAATTCATAATTTGAAACACTTTCATTCATAAATTTATCAATAAATCACGATTTGCATCAAATATTCAGAGAAAAAACTTCGGTAAAGATGTAATTTTGGAATAAGCAACTTTCAAAGTGATCATTTTGACCTTAAAAAATGAAAATAATAACCAGAAACTTCGAGCAATAGTGTCAGAAGCTTTCTTTGGAAAGGCAGAAAGTGGATATGGAGACTTGAAATATTAAGATGGAGCCTTTTTTCGCATAATCATTGCAAATAATTGAGATTTTTTTTATGCCCGAGCGAAGCGAGGGCGAAGCTTTGAGAAAAATTTATTTTTAATGCCTTAAAAAAGCGCTTTTTTCACGTAAATTTTTGACCTCATGGGGGGGGGGCGGACCCCCTGGACCCCCCCCCCCCCAGATTAACACGTTTCACAAAGTGCCTTTCACTCTATACAAAATAAGAACGCTCGAGACTTCGTAATTGTATCAAAATCAATGTGCCATTTCAATCGTAATCACCAGACCTTAGAGGAAGAAAATACGATAAAAAATAGAATATGCATCAGATATAGATTAATTATGCAACGAAATGGGATAAATGTACCTTAACAAAATCCAATATACATAGGCGGATTTAAGGGGGGCGCGGGGGGGCTTAGCCCCCCAAGAGTGAAATTAGCCCCCCCAAAAATGTTTCGTGTTTGATTGTCAAACTGTTTGACAATCAAACTCGAATGTACCTACCATGAAAAAAAAAGTATTTTCTGGGCATTAAAAACACAATTTTTTCAAAGCTTCGCTCGGGCATGAACAAAATCACACTTTACAAATTATTTTTAGGCAACATTGAGGAAGGAGGCTCCTTTCTCCAAAAATTTCTTTCGGTACTTCATGTCTTCTTCCTCAATTTGTTTTTCCCCCAAAAAAAGCTTCCACCGCCACTGACTGCGAATATGTTTTCCCTCCCCCTCCCCCTAAAATAACATCAAATAGGAATTTTGAAATCATTAATACACGAAAAAATCACTTTTATGGCCATTAAAAATTCAATTTTTCAAAGCTTCACCCTCGCTTCGCTCGGGTATAAATAAAATCGCAATTATTCAAATTATTTGAGGTGACAGTGTCAAAGAAAGCCCCTCCTTTCATAAGATTTTTCTGGTATTTTTAGTCCTAGTATCGATTTTGCAGTTTGCATCCTTCCAAAAAATCTTCTGATGCCTTTGACCTGGGGCTTAGCCCCCCCTGATCCATTTTCATAAATCCGCCTATGCCAATATACTTAGAAATATCTAATTAATAAGTTTAATAATATTTGATAATATTTTTTCGATCGTATGTTCATGATGGGTACCTATAAATATTTCGTATTCTATATAAGAATACCTATTTAACAAACTTGATATCATTTTTGCATTTAATTGTTTATTTTTATAATTTTTAATCATTTCGTGGAAAGGATTGCGAAATATGTCAGAATTATGGAAAAAACACTCGAATAATTTTTATATGTAAAAAAAAATAATAGGTAACGGAGAAGTTTTATAACTGTCAAATACTTTTACCATTATTTCAGCTTGGGATTCGAAATACTTTTTTCAACACTTTCATCGGTTATTAGCCTAATACAAAATTCCTCTCCAAATAACCCTTTGCTGACGATTATTATGGGTCATTCGAAAGAAAGGAGATGAACAATATACAAAATTGAGAAATTAGTAATGTGAAAACTAATCAAGGAGAGTTCGAAAAATGGTAAGTTTTTAATTTCGGGTCCAGAATATGGGTAATAATGGCCTTGGGGTAAATGAAGCTTTGGTGCATTTTGATATTGATAAAAAATAATTTCTACTCATTTAGATCTTCAAATTCTTCAATATAAAAAAAAAGACTCAGGAGGGAGGAGAGAGGGCATCAAATTCAGAGATGTAAAATTTTTTTATTGAAAAGCGAAAGTGAGCATTCAAAAAGAAGCTGGTACACAGTTTCATTTTTTTATTTGACATCATGCATAGTGGATATTTAGTCTTCTTGTTTAAAATTTTTCGATCGAGTTGAAAAAATTACAAAAATTGTACATTTTGTATTTAAAAAATTGGAAAAATACATTTCAGCAGGAAATTTATAATTTTTTCAGCTCTCACAATAAACCAACTTTGGAGAGTTTTACAAAATAAATTTTTCAGCTACTCGTGAAATAGGTAGTGATTGAAAAAATTCGAGTTTTTTACACTTCTGTTCCAGGATCCAAGCCATAATACTAATAATCTATTTCAAAAATTTCCAATTTTTAAATTACCAAATTTCTGCAGTAAGTACCTAACTACACAAAATGTATCATAAATTCGGCAAAAAAAATGAACAATCAAGTTAAGCAGATAAAAATTTGAGGATGAGGTTATTTTGAAATGCTTTTCCAGGATTTCCAATTTTGATTCAAATCAGGGAATCAGTACAGTCAGAGTTTTCTTCGCGAACTTCACAGAACAACTCAATTCCATCCATAGCATAAGTAGACAAAAAATTTTTTGCTTTGTATTTCAGTTCTAATACTTAAATTCTGATTCTATAGGCATCAAAGTACAACAATATACTCTTTCATGGTTTCCAATTTTTTTTGAAGGGAAGAGTTGAAATGAGGTTTTTTGAAAACAATAAACACAGGTTTATTTTTTTCTGAATGGGACTTTGCTTGCGGTTTGCTCCGTTCGATTTGCCGTGAAATTTTCTGTAAAATTTGGTCAAAAAAATCGTTGAAATTTTTTTTCACAAACCCACTCTCTCATTCTGAATTAGTGAAAAGTCACTGATAAATAGTCAAAATCGCAACATAGGAAAAACCAGCAAAATTCACTGATTTTTCAGCGAATTTCGTGATTTTTCTCACGGATTTTCTCCTGTGCTGCAATTCTGACTGTTCCGTAGTGATTTTCGAAATTTCCACTGATTTATAAATGAGAGATCATGTTTATTGTTCTCAAAAAACTTCATTTTTCGATCCCCACCTTCAAAAGCAAGCTTTGATCAAAAAAATTATTTTTTCCCTTTATTAGTTACCTACACCCAGCCACAAAAATGGTGCCGACCAAGTCAACTTGTGTAATTTTCAAAAAAAAAAAAAAGATTAATAATGTTTTGCTGAATTCTTCATAAAATCCATTGAAATCAATAATGATACCATTACTCTTCAAATGCAAATTTCACTTCGACTCAAAATATGAATTTTATCGTTTCGAAAAAATTAATCTTTCAACAACCCGCTCACACATCGGTCTAAGCATTTTTCCACACCATTAATCCAACGTATTGAAATTTTATCGACAACTCTCCGCTGTTAAGACGTTCTGTTCCATTTGAGCACATTCTGCTACCCTTCTTCTCAAGTACACAGGAGGTTTATCTGGTCGAATCGATAAGCCATACACACACGTACGGTTCAAGCAAAACATACATTATTAGAACACATTCGAGAAGGATAAGTGGAGAACCGCACCTTTCGAGTTAATAACCTCCTGTAAGTGAAGGGTTTACTGCTCAGGAATTGGCCGAAACCTAAAGGGTATTACCGCAGTATTTATTAGCTAACGAAAAGCCTTGATTCTAGCGGTTAGGCGCACACAGTTAACCACCTATCCAGGGAATCTGTAAATTATTGCGAACCCTCGCTCGCTTCAGCCAGCAACACCAGCCTTATTCTGCCTCAAAGGATCACCGCTGCTATCACGTCACCTCTCTCGAACCAAAAACACGAGTCCATTAGATGTACCTACCCTTCTTGTACAGTAAAAACAACAACTTTTTCACACAATTTAAAATATTCTCGACACGTTACCAAAATTACACCGGAGGCAACGCGATACCCTTTTTCCTCGTTTTTTTTCCTCCCTCGTCTACGGATGCATTGCACAGGTGGGCTGACTTTTTCCTCTTGATTTCTCTCGTACTACGCACACCAAGTTATAAAGTCGTAGTATGTGGTTTACCTTCCGCCAGCCCGCAGCCTTTATAGGCTCATTTCAATAAAGAAGCCGCCACAGACGAACCTTTCGTCTGCTTTGTACGTCTTCTAACTTGGTTATAATCTCGTATAAACTTCGCAATAGGTACTCGAAATATATCGCGGTGGCATTCTCGACTCTCGAATTGTCATCACCACCTCCGCATCGCTCCTGCGACTCGTATCTTTTGAAATTATTGAATTATAATGCTAATAAGCACGTTACCGCCTTCGCCCTACTTACAATATCGTAGGTATTTGAAATTCCGCCGAAACATTTATAACCTTTATAAAGACGTTGTCGCTGTCATCGTCGTAGTCGTTGCGATGTGAATTATGAATACACGCACGGGCTAAAATCGTCGCTTTTTTCGCCACCATCGTGAATATTTTTCGAAAAACACGTGTACACGTGACGAGTGTGTAGGTATATTTTATTGACTCGTACGAAGCGAGAGTTTACGACAAAAAAAATTACTAATAATAAAAGGATCTGAAGAAATGTTTTAGTTTATTGAATCAACCCCTATTTTTTCTTTTGACGGACATCGAGGTACTTTGAACCCTACTCGACCTAGGTCTTTTCCCTCGTACACTTTTTCCACTTCATAATTCATCTAAATACGAATTTAATATAATTCAGTGATCAAAAGGAATGTCAGAAGTAGTTTATTAGAAGTTTTACAAACAGCTAGAAGTTGGCTGAGGGGTGAAGGGGAAAAAAACCACTTCAACGAAAGGAAGAGTAATCGCGGACGTGTGCTGGTATAATAAGTCGACTCGAATGGGTAATGTAATCGTTCAGTTCGATGGTGCTGTGTTTGAACAAAGAAGGAAAAAACTTGAGAAAAAGAAAATGGAAGAAATGACTAAGCAAGGGATTTAAGGAAAGGTGGAGAAGGCATCAAATATAAGAGGCAATAGTCAGCAAAAATTAATGTAATTGAAAATTTTGATCCGTCGTCCAGCTTTACTTTCACAGTTCTCCTTCATTTATCGATTTTTTGAATGGGAACGAGTTCGAGTGGAAATACAAAGGGAATAAGGTAGTTAAATTTTAAAATGATTGATTTGAGAAAAGATAAAATGCTGTTTTGTCTGCTTGTCGTTGGACTAAAGCAAAAGAAAAGGCTGATGAACTCGGTTTTCCATTTTCTCATTTTTCAAACTCTCGTAGGTAGGATCAAGTAATGTTAAAATTTTACCGATTCCGAGCAAAAGGCAATAAAATCGTAATAATTGATCAATTTCAACTTCTTAGCTCATTCACACTTCTTTTAAGGTCCCAAAATTTATGAATTTTGTTGATTTATTTTTTAATTTTGACACACCCACAGAAATAAGATTGGAGAAAAAAATTTAATCAGTAGAGGTGATTCAGCTTTCTCAAATTGATTGGAAGTGGTTTTAAGATGTTTCGTAGCCTCCAGAAAATTTTAGAATTTTCCAATACTAGAGAAAATCACATAAAAATGGCGCATACGAATTTTAGCACCTATAATCGTAGATTTCACGTATTGGTGACATACTTGATCAATTGAAGCACAATGAGAGAAATGGACCACCTGGCCACGATAGCCATTCTCTCTTGGGAGGAATGCCTCCCGCAACCCCTCTGGTTTAACCTCAGCCGTCCAGAGGGATATCTGAATTAATCCGAAGTAAATGAATTAACACAGTAGTTACGTAAGAAAGGGTTTATTCAAAGGAATAAGAAAACACAGTAAACTTGCACGGAACGGGATTTCTCCGGATATTTAGCACGCATGAGGCAGGTCAGCAACGTAACGTTGCTTCGCCACCTCGTACCAAACACCACTGAAGAGCTGGCTCGTTGGTTCGTTCCATCGTATCGACGGAACAACCGAACTACTGGTGGCGACACCTACCGTTTTACCACCGCACACGTACCGCGGCGGCGGGGAACGGACGGGCCAAGTCTCCCTGTGACATATGCCCCCTCGGGTCAGACAGCTGCCGAGCAACCGCCGACCGGTGGATGACACTAGCCGCCAGAGAGGAGCCGGACCCGGCCCGAACCCCTGCCCCTTGGGTTGACCGCCGGGCAGGTGAGGTGGTCGAGGTGTCGGACTCACCAGTGTCCAGTTCATGGTTGATGACGTTGTCGTCATCAACGAACCGTGAGCTAGCTCTGATTGCTACTGTTGGGATACATCGTGACGATGTACTCGAAGTCGTAATGACCATCTACAGTAGTCAGTGGTTGAATATCGTTTTCGATGTTCAATGTAGGGTATCTTTGAGATATTACCTATCAGTTTGGTTTTCTTGTTTGCTATCTGTAAGATGGCAAAAATAAGTAAAGAAGAAAAAATCGTATCGATTTTAACTATTTATTTCGGAGAAGAGACCCATTTTAACGCAAGAACACAAAATACAAAATAAAAAATAAAAATGCATCGAAAATTACAAAAACTTAAAATTTTATTGAGGACTTGGGTTCTTCGTGGCGTGAAATGGCATCTCCAAACGACTGCAACCAAAAAACGGATAGGGAATACAATTTTTGCCTCACAAAGAAAAACGAAAACAAAGGGGAGTTAAAAAAGTTACAATTTTGAATTTTAAAGGGGGGGAGCAAAAATAGAAACAAAACAAAACAATTATTCTTAATTCTAGGTAAAAACATACGAAAGTACAAAACAATAATGAAAAAGGAACGAACAGCGATATATCACAATCGGTTACTTAACCTAACGGTGACTTTCGTTTCTTAATATTAATAATAAAAGGAAATTTCTTAAAAACTAAAAACGAACTGAATACATTGCACAACTGCTACAATGTTATATTATAAAAATAGAAAAAAGTAAAAAAGAAAAACAGTCTTGTTACAGTAACGAAATAAATGCATAATTGACAAGATTGCAACAAGAAAATACAAAAAATGAAAATGAAACAAAATTACCTGGGTCGTTTTCGATCCAGGTACAAACAAAACAAAACAGAAAAATATTATTTACAAGAAAAAATTGGGGTTATACTCCGCTCATCATCGTGTCGATGTTGAGCTTTTCATAGTCAACGTGATCGTTGATCGTATGATTGAACGTCACGCCCAGCTTGTCGGCGATCCACCTTGCAGGCAAGGTGGGCTGTGTTGGCCGTTGCCAACTCGAGCTGAATCGCCGACCTACAACCGCGTTCGTACACGGAGGGCTGCGGTGAGTTCTTTTTTAGAAGTGGAGTGTAACCCCGACGTCGTGTTCGACATGTTTACTCTTGTCCATCGTCACGATGGACTTCTTCGAGCGCTTCGCAAAAAGCTTTGAGTTTTTCGGTCAGCGCTTTGACTTCGGGATATGGATGGCTATGGAAGCCATTTACCACGGTCGGCTCCGTCACTAACGTCGGCGTCGCGTCGTACGTCGTAAAATTGCCGGTGGTGATGGCTTCGGTCGCTAACCATTGGTTAATGGTAAGTCTAGCGTCCGTGCAGCCGTCGAAGACGATGAGAGGGAGAAACACGATTATTTGCGCTCCGCGTTCGCGCAGAAAGGCAATAAAATCGGAGATTTTTTGCTTAATCTCCTCCACGTCGTTCTCCTCCAGCGTCGCCTCGTTACCGATGGACACGATAATGTGGGGAGGTACCGATGGTAGCTCCGCCACACGTGCCATGAGCTCCTCGATTGGCATCACGGCTTGGTAAAAATGAGACGTCGAAAAATTACGTCCCCATTGTCGCGCGGAGATTTGATTGCGCACGATTATTTGTGGTAAACCTTCTCCCAGAAGGAGAAAGGTTCCCAGAAATAATCCGAGGTCCAGCGCGTCGTCGCTACTGCGGAACTCTGCACGCGTTAATAACCCGGCGTTCGCGTCGGGATTGTTATGAAGGGCAGCGCCCATTCTTTTACCACGCGTTCGTAAGAGAGCAGAGCCGGTCGCGGTTCGTTTCTCTCTTGCGCAATCGCGAGCGCGATTTCGTCCATTTGGGGCGGTTGACCGCGAGCCGGAGCCGTACTTTGAGTCGGATTCGGGCACAAGCCGCGTCCGGCGCCGCGCTGCGGTGGCGCTGGCGGCGCCTGGCGATCGACTTTCGCGGGGTTTGTGCGTACACGTTGCTGAGTCGCTATCGATTCAGCAACTTTCGACTTTTTCTTCGGCACCGCGGCCGGCGACGTCGACGTCGATGCGCGGGCCGGAGATTTCGGTTTTTTGAACGTTGGCGCCGACGGTTGCGTCGAACGTTCGAACACGAGATCGTTACCACGTACGTAGCTGTTCGCGGCGGTACTCGCGGCGGTGTTTGCTGAGGTACGCGGTTGGTGTCTTGCGGATGACGTATGCGTTTCCGCACGATATAACTGCTTCAACGGCGAATTTGAAACCTGCTCGTCGTCCACGACGGCGGGTTTATTTGCCGCGGCGGCATACGTCGGCGGTTGCGTCGACGTACGCGTTGATTGTTGCTCATTCGAATTACGACGCGTTCGCGGATCAGTATAGCCGTGAGTCGGTAGCGACAGCGGCATAGTCGGCGCGGCTGCCGCCGGCGGCGTCGCGAGCGGTAACGGCGGTAACTTGTTCGTAGTTTTGAACGCGGCCATATCGAACTCGGGAAAACGTTCCTTGATCGCGGCGATGAGATCGGCGTTAATCGCGGATAACTGGCGATTCGTTTCTTGTGCGGACAAGTTGATTGTGTCCTGCATCACCGAACCTCTCATCGATATGGTGAGGTCATGGCGAAGCAGGGTTACTTCAGCTTGAGCGCGTTGCAGCTGGCTTTCCAGTTCGCTACGGTCAGCGGATTCGATAACCGTGGTCGTGCAACGCGTAAACCCTGAGAGAGACGCCAGCGTTTTCGCTTCGTCTAGATTTACCGTCTCCATACACGTTAGCGCTCGTATTCGAATACGCAAGTGAAAATTGCTGCGGCGCCGCGTCCTTCGAAATCGGTACCAACCCCGGCGGTTGCGTCGCAGGTTGTATCGGAGTGATTTCTAGATCACTAAGGTCGTCGGTATTTCCAGTAGCATCGTCGATTTTAGCAGCGGCGTCGTTGCTTTGTTCGGCTGTAGCTGACTTCATCATGGCGTCGTCGCCATCTTGGTCTGGGTGCGATACAGGTTCAGTTTGAGTCGTGATCGATTCTTTCAACTTAGCCTGTTCGGCCAGATGGGTAGCACAGCCGAGATGGTATAGATGCGTACAGTTGACCGGCATGATCGCATGTTCGACGGTTTGATTTGCGGGTGCGTATCGCCCCGCTTCACACAAATTGGTTCTGCAGTACGTGCATAATATTGAACGCACGTACGGCATGCTGGTCTGTAATAACAACGATGTTTGAGTATAACCACTCATCTATAGCGCTTCGTAACGAAGCTACTATTTGCCAGTGAAAGAAATAACACGCGAAACGAAAGTAACGAAACCTTACCTTGCAATATTCGACGTGCTTGTACAATACACTGAACAAAATAGCAGTCGATCAACCGTCGTTGTCGACCGCACACAAGAAACCGCACTTTCCAAATATTCAACGTAACGTTGATATTCAAATATAAAATGTTGTAGAAAAAACAAACGCGAAGTGTCGAAACAATACACGAATAAAAGATGGCGACAAACAACTAAAATAAGCTGGACATTTAACCAAGCATAAGATGGTAACGTTCGTAGCGTATCGCTATCGGTAGATGGAATGAGTTCAGCCGCAACGTAACGTTGTGTAGTTGGTTCAGACCATTTGGTTGAGTGCGCGCGCATCTGCCCACTCTATCGGTGCGACGTTGCGATGTTTACTACGGTACGCAGTGTTACCATTCTTGTAATTTCTAAAAACGTATTCGCTTTCTTTGAAATTCAAGAAATGGAGCATCGCAACTTCAAGTGGTAATTTCTTCTTTCTAGCTCGTGTACTGCGTCGCAAATTAATTGACGTATCGTCATTGATTTTTGCGTTCGTTGTTTTGTTGTTTGATTTTTTCTTCCTTTGAGAAAGATATTTTTCGGCTGCGTTGCGTAATCCATCGTATCGATGTGATGACGTTTCGGTTACCGCGTCAGAGATGATTTTATCGAGTATCGATAAATCATCTTTTTTATTTGTTGATTTTTTCAACTGATTCTTTATAGAATCTGTTGTTTTTTCAACAATTAATTTAGCATTTTGAGGAGACGTTTTCGTTCCCTCTTTTGCTATTTCAGCCGCCACCTTTGTCGTTTTCGACCGGGTGACGATTCGTTCGTTCTTTAATCGTTGTTCGATTTCGTTCTTTAACGAATCTGCGGCTGATTTAATTGCAGATTCTCTCACCCAGAGCGGTAATCGTTCCTCGGGTGAGATATCTTGGTGAGCTGTGTAGTACTCACGAATTTTCTCTTCTATACTCTGGTGATTCAGCATAGAGCGTAAAGCCGTACTCGACTTTATCTCTTCTTGCTGCTCAGCAGAGAGGAAAAGTGTGAGTTGCCGGGCGCTCATGATTTGACCAATCGAATCGCCCAGTTTTTCTACAATTTTGTAGCTATTCTTTTCTGGCGAATGCGCCACAAAAAATGGTCCGCTACGTTTTGGGTACAGCTTTCGAGTTGTACCTTTGTCGTAGCTTGACCGTTTGTGTTCGGTGACAAACACCATGTCCCCTACTTTGAACTGAGTAGGGTCGTCATGGGTTTTGTTGTAATTGTATTCGTCACGAATACGTTGTAGGCGTCTACGTTCGCGTATGTACGCCTCGACAGCTTGACGTTGCGTCATTTTGTCGATGTTCTGGTTGACGTACTCGCACGTATAAACTGCTTTTTTGGCCAGTAAATCCGCACGAGCATTGTGTACATCGTAGGATCGAGCACGTACATGGTACGGCTCGAAAACCTCGAATTTTTCAACCAAGGCAATGATTTCTTGGAATAAGTCTTTGTGAAAGACCATTTTCCTTTTGGAATTCTTCCAATTGTTACATTGCCAATGGTGCCGATACTCGCGAAGGGCCGAGGCTGCGTACTTCGAGTCAGTGAAAAGTTTAACTTTTTTGACTTCGTTGTACAGCAGTATCTGCAGCGCCACTTTCACGGCAATCAGTTCGGCTAAATTATTTGACATGGGATACTTTTCAACTGATATTCTCTCGGAAACGTTTTTATCAGTTTTGAGCGAAAAGCATATCCCTATGCCGCCGACCGCGTCTTCGCGGCCGTTGTTCGAGCAGGCGCCGTCCGCCGTAACTCGTACGTAACCATCGTCTTCGATAGTTAGATCCGACTCTTCCAACTTTAAAGTTGTAAGGAGTGGTTCTGAAGTTATTGACTTAACTTCATCGTTCTTCTGTTTTTCAAGCAGAACTTTAAGTTCGTGCTTGAAATTGAAGGGATGAAGTTTGGTAGGTATATCCTTGACGGTGACGTCAGGGATGCCCCAGGCCTCATTCGGCTTGATTCCAAGAGCGTTGGGAGTGTTGTTGATTTCACTCTCAATTTTCTCAATGAAATCGTGCCAGCCAAAATGGGACTGGAAGGGGTCATGGAACTCGTTCATCTTCACCCGTAGCTTGTCCCCCAGGGTCCTCATGGTCCTTTCGACCAAGGAGGCCTGGGGATTATACGTAGTGGTGAAGGCCGCTTTGATACCATGAGCCCTGAGCATCTCTATCCAAGTACTACTTGCAAATTGTGTACCGTTATCGGTGATCACTTTGCCAATTTTGTACTGTGGTTGGATAGAGTTGATGACCGTTTTCATGGCCTTCATGACTTCGGCCTGTGTGGCGCCCTTTAAGGGCCTTAGCCACACTCTGGACGAAAATACACATTTGGCCACGAGTAGGTAGGCAGGGTCCTTATAATCGTGTGCGACTGGACCGAATAAATCCACTGATAATACGTCAGCGATGCGGTACGCTTCGACTTGACCGTATTGCAGTGTTTTTCGTCGTACGTAATTTTTATTGACTTTGCAGATTATACACTGATTACAAATCTCCCGAATGCGGTAGCACGCGTTCGGGTGAAAGTACAATCGTTTAAAGATTTGTTCAGTTTTTGCTGCGCCCACATGTCCGTATTCGTCATGTAGGTAGTCAATTACATCACGTAGCAGAGCAGTAGGTAGGTACGGTACGCTCCTACCATCACTGTGTACTCGTAGTAGAATTGGGCGATCGTTACGATCATTTTCTACTTTGTATACTTTGCGACAGTTTTCAATGCGTTTTCGCATTTTGGCGTCTATTTTCGTATCGGTGTTCAAGGTCTTTAAGATCTTTTTGCACGTCTCGTCAGCTTGCTGATAATGATGTATCTCTCTCAGAGCCTTCATCAAATCAGGCACAAAAGTTTCTGAGAAGTCCACCGGATACGGTTCAAGACTGGTTTCCATTACATCGTGTTCGATGTCGAATTGATACACCGTGATCTCCGGAGCAGCTACAGTCTGTAGGTGCTTCGTCGATTTCTTGATGTCGTAATGTAGTCTGAAACAGTTGAGTTCGGTGATCCAACTCGCCGCCTTGCGGTGAGTTGAAATCATCGACACAAACTTGTCTACGATTGGTGCTAAGTTGGCACGAACGTGTACGTTCATGTCAAACACCCACAGTTTGAGTTTACGTATCGTCGTCACGAGACCTATCATCTCGCGATCGATGAGCGTAAACTTTTTCTGGTGCGGCTTTAGAGCATACGAGGTGTACATTAAGATTTGGTCTTCGCCGTCGATGTTCTGATATACAACGGAATTCGTTGCGTCATCAGAAAGCCACGTATCTATATAGATATCGTGATCCTTATCAACTTGGCGCAAGCGAAAGTCTTTTTTGTACTCCCGCTCTAGCTCTTGAAAGCTTTAAGCTGTTCGTCTGACCAAGTAAACGGTACGTCTTTCTCGGTTAGTTTGTAGAGGGGGCAGTGATCTGCTGATAATTAGGTATGAACCGCTTATATAGACCTGTAAGACCGATTAAAGCGAGAACTTCCTTCTTATCTTTGAGCACTACTTTGCCCCTCTTGGTATGCTTGCTCTTGAAATCGTCAAATTTCTTGATCTTGT
Organism: Pseudococcus jackbeardsleyi; assembly: GCA_038380155.1. Taxonomy (NCBI): domain Eukaryota; kingdom Metazoa; phylum Arthropoda; class Insecta; order Hemiptera; family Pseudococcidae; genus Pseudococcus; species Pseudococcus jackbeardsleyi. The sequence continues at coordinate 60,451,619 of CM076242.1, forward strand.
CGCTTTGTTTAGCGATTTGATCTTGAGCAAGCCGATACCCGAGGTGGTTCGTTTCCTGTTTAAACAGTGATGTTTTCTCAGGATTGAGCCGGAGGCCATGTTTGAGCAGCAGTTCGAGAACGAAGACAACTCTGTCTTCCATTTCGTCGAACGTGTCCGCAGTGACGAGCACGTCGTCTGCGAACGTCTGCACACCGGGTGTACCAATCGGTATCACCCGGTTCATGACCTCTACAAATTCGGCCGGAGCGATGCAGATGCCATACGGCATTACGTTAAACTCATACACCGCTCCCTCCACCTGGAACGCCGTAAATTGGCGAGATTTTGCTGAAAGCAAAATCTGCCAAAATGCGGCGACGAAATCGAGGGTGCTATACCATTTAGCATTCGTGCTATGGATGATATCCTCGATTTCGCGAGGTTCTGTAAGAAGCCTCTCCAGATGGCGGTTCAATTCGTCCGCATTTAAACACAAACGCAACTCTCCGTTCTTTTTGAGAACCGGAGCCGTCGTGTTTATATAGCGAGACTTTGACGGCCGAATTATCTTTAGCTTGAGCATCAACTCGACAGTATGTCGCAGTAGATGCTTTAGCTTGTTTGGTGGGCGGTATTTTTCGCCTCGCCATTTCTTGAGGTGTTCTTTTTCGGTGTTAAACTTAAAGTCTACAACCCCACCGTTAAATTCGCCGGGGTACCTACTGAACACCTCCTTGAGTTGGGAGATGCGGTCAAAGGATTGGTCAGCTCGTTCTTGAGAGACCCTTCCCTTGCTGACGGCCTCTTGGAGGTCATCTCTGAGCTTCTTGAGGAATCGTTCAGGCCCGTCATCTCGCTCCTCTTCGGTCAGCGGTAAGCGTTGATCGATGTTGGAGTAGCTCGACGTCAGGAGTATTGTTTCTCGTTCGTACTCTTTAAGAGGCTCGAACTTGAAAACCTCCGCGTCTTGGTACGTACCCTGTTCGAGGAACTTCAATACTGAACGTTCCCCTCCTGGTTGCCGGCAGAAAGCGATTCCTTTCTGCTGGTCCAGGTCAATTTTCAGTATCTTCATCGATAAGCGACCGATAATGAAAATTTTGCCTGGTACGTCCATGACGAAGAAAGGCATGGTCATGGTGATCTTGTTGAATTTGAAGGTCACTTGTACTAGATGCGTCATCGTTCTAGCAAGTGCCCCATTCGCCATCTTTAAGATGACGGGTCGTTTCAGCAAGATGTACCTTATATTGTTGTCACACCTGCGTGTCAGCATGTTGACCATCGGCTTGGAAATTACGTTCGGCAGTGCCCCGTATCGAGTTGCGCTGCCAATTTCGTATCCGGGTAGTCAAGCTGTATTGCACACGTCGGGTCGACGGTTTCTGCAGTCACAATCTGTCGGCGTACACTGCGGCTCACATCTTTTAGAGTCAAGCTCGCATTTTCGACATTGTCCACAGTTTGAACCGGCGGTACGCTGGTTTCTGTGTCAGTGTCTGTTTCCACCGACGTGTATGGGTCGCGTGTGGGTGGTTCATCGTCTTCATCGGATTCGATGTCTGAACCCCAGTCATCGTAGTCGGAATCGTAGTCCGAAGTCGGTGACTCGATGCCCACATTCGCTACCATTGCGAAAGTAACTTTTGTGGTTTTGGAGCGCGGCGTTTTCGCAGCTTAACTCCTTTCAATCTGACTTTATCAGCTGATTCGTTTCCACTGTCGTCATCTGACGGTGGTGTTGGCGGTGCAGGTGCCGGTTGCTCTGTCAGTGGCGGTTCCGCCACTTTCTCAGGCTCTGCTACCGGCTCTGCTACCGTGTCGGGTTCCTTTTTCCGAGTCAGAATTGCCGTCGGACCTTTCGGGGGCTGGGCACCGTCCTTGTGTACTGATTTGACCCCTGACGTGGTCGTCATGATCCAATCAGACTCTTGGTACGGTACTTTCAGCGGTCCCGTATTCCTAGAAGGCTGTGTCGTTGCGACATGGTTTGCTAGCTCTTTAAAGAGACTAGTCAGCACTTCTGGGTACATCTTATTGGCAATAAAATATCCTGCCTCTTTCGAGAGGTAGAATTTTCTGTACTCAGGTAGGAGCTGGTACTTGTCGTTGACCGAGGGGCGATCGTATCGTTCACCACTCTCATTGGTCACCGACTCAGTTTTCAGAAATCTCAGGCTCGTTTGAGACCAGACTTTAATTCTGGTATCGCCTTCTAATTTCTTGTACATTGACCTGAAATTTCGTATTCGAGTCAGGTCTACGTGTATCTTGTCTTCCTGTCTAGGTAGAACAAGTGGAAATAGGAGCACGATGCTCTTGAACCCTTTTTCGAACAGTACTTCAAGTACCTGTCGAAGTTCTTGTTCAATGACGTTGTAAGGCTTGTGTGAATAATTAAATTCAAACAGTCCAGCACTTACAATCGCCTCATCTTTTCCTTGAAAATCGTGTTTCTTGATCTCGGTGGCGAGTTGTTCAAGAGAAATACGACTGCTGAGATAGGACGGTAATACCATCGAGGTATTATTTATCCTTTTGCGAGCGACAAATTGGGCTAAGCCATCGCCGATGAGCACCCTCCCTTTAAGGGTCGTAGCTATGACAATTTTGGGACTAGGTGGCCGCCCTGCGCTTCCTAGTCTTGGCCGTTTCCCTGGGCCTCATCTTGGGGCTCCAGTTCTACGGCTTGTAAATCCTTGACCTCGTCATCGTGATCAAAGTATACATCGTTGTCAGCCGTGGTTTCCTCCAGGTACCACACTTGGTGGAGCTGAGGGGGGGCTGTGGTCGTCGGGGGTACCGGCGTCGGTTTTGCCCCTGTCGCAGCCGGCGTCGGCGCCGGTGCGATGACCTTTCGTCCATCAGACCACTGCTTCAGTACAAACCGGTTGGGCCCCCCAGCGGTCGGGTTCGATTGCTGATATTGAGGGGGTCTAGCCGGTTGTGCACTCTGCGGCGGTTTATTTGTGTATCCAACTAGCGTTCGTCGAGTTTGCGCTTGTGGATTTGGTGTTTGATTAACCGGTTGCTTGCGTGGCGCGACCACCGGTATTTTGTATTGAGGTAGCGGGTCGCGCTGATCCTCGAGTCTTTTTAGAGCTCGCTGATAGCGAGTTAGACTCCAAGTGTCCTCCTCATCGATGCGTGTTCGCAGTTCGGTGGGGAGTTTTTGCATCGTCATGTCGATGGCATCCTGGACAGAAATCGTTTCCATCCTCGTCAAAGTGCGGAGCCACTTCCGGATATATTGAATGAGCTCCCTCGTCGTCGAGGTCCGCTTGATTTCCTCCGGGAAGTGGGCCCGGGCCGCAGCCTGATCCCTTCTAGTCCAGAATTCCCTAAGAAATTCTGTCCTGAGAACGGACCACTTGGTGATAGTACGATGGTTCTTGGCCCATTCTTTGTTTATATCGATAAGGCCACAGAACACTACGCACATTTGGGCCCCCACGACATTAGTCTGGGCCATATAAGCTTCAAAGCTTTCCAGAAATTCGAGGGGGTGAAATCTATCTTCTTCAGTGAAGACGATTCCGTTTGCGCGCAAGGATTCCACGGTTCCGGGGAGCCCCTTGCGTATGCCAGTACGCGGCCGCTCGTGGAATTCCGGATCGTGATCGAATCGGGAGCCACCAGCGGGGTCCGGATCACCGCCGTGTCCGTAACGGTCACTTGAGCGGCGTCCGCCGCTGCCCCCTAGTCCTCCTTCACGGTCGTATCGATCGTGGTCACTCTGATAACGGTCGTCGTGATCATAGCGGGGGACACTAGAGCGGTTTCGCCCTTCGAGCTGTCGTCGTAGCGACTCATTTTCAGCCCGTTCTAGGCGTAAAGACTCAGCGAGGTCGCTGAGTTGTTGTTGAGTCGGCGTAAATTGCTCAGATCTGTGAGATCTAGCCGCCAACCCTTGTATCGCGTCCGCTGTGTGGTACAGGGATTGCTGCTGTTGACGCAGCGCCTCATCCACAGTATTGCAACGGGCGTGAATATTGCTGTTCTCCCTCTCCATCCATGCGCGCATCGACTGCATAGCTTGAGAAATCTCAAGCAGCGCTTGCTCGCCGGGTGGGAGGGAGTGGGTGTCAGGTGAGCAACCCACGACGCTCGGCGTCGGGCCTCTGAAAGAGGACCCTCCACCGGGGGCTTGCCCCTCTTGCATCGTGTGGAAGCCACTATTTGTAGTCTGACTAGTAGCCGGCGGTACGTACACGTACTTGCTACTACTAGTCGCCGGGATAGATCCTATCCTACTCGTCGTCGAGTAGGTAATTGCTGCCGTTGTTACAGCATTCGGCACCGTATGGCTCGCCGTAAACGACGCGCCGCCTGGTGCCGACGCTGCTGGCGGTTGGAAGCCTATTTGCCGAACCGGCGTGCTCGCATACGGATTCGGCTTATAGGGTACCCTAGGTATAGTCGAGCGCGACTGCCTATTTGGTGGGTTTTGTTGGCTGGTACCTATCTGAGGTAGATAGGTAGCAGCCGTCGTCGTGTGAGATTGGGTAGGTATGTACCCGCCTGAGGTTCCTGTCGTTTCGACTGTACCTACCCGATTTCCATCAGTTAGGCGTGAGAGCGCCTCCAGTGAAAAATCTCCGGTCGACGGATACGTCTGGCCGGTAGGTATCACAACCCGATCTGCAATTAACGATTTCATCATGCGCCTCATATATGATTCGCCAGATGAAATATTATTTGCATGTACTTCAGCGGTTACGCTAAGTACATTTCTTTGCGTTGTATTGGCCGCATTGAAATTCGAGTCGAACTGTGGTGCCGTTGCGGCGCCATGTTCATACGGACCGATTCTGTTTAAAAAATCCATCGGGTTCGATTGGATTACAGGTGGCACAGTGTAGTTACCTTGAGCAATTACGGTCTGGTCACCTTCATCGTCCGTTGTGTACTCGTCATCAGTGCCAGACCCACCATCCTGAATCGTAACCGATTCCTGACGTGGACCAGTCGGCATTGGTGTTGTTCGATGACCACCAAATTCTACTCCTCCGGCCTCGATAGGAGGTTGCTGAGTTGAGTTGTGCTCAAATTCAGCCGAATTTGAGGTAATTGCTTCGTTATTCGATAACAATTTCCTTCTGGTCTGTTTTTTGATAAGAACCGGATTCGGTTTTTTATCTCTCTTGACTGCAAGTCGATGCGAGGTGCGGCGGGCTGATTCAGCAGTTTTATTTCTGCCAGACATGCTGGTAAAATTGTCACTGGGAAGTACAGCGAGCCAATCACCTTATAATGTGATAAAATTATTTCTACACTAAATCTTAAAGATTAGTTGAAAATAATTTTTTGGCCAATTATTCACAGTATATCTTGTAGATGTACGTGTGAAATAATCGTCTGAAATTGTACCTTTAAGGTATTTTTCAAAATAGAAATTAGTTCGTACTCGAATCTAATTCCGAATTAATTAGCAGTGGTATGTCTTATAGATGTACTTGCTAATATTCAAATCAACTCAATAATATATCTTACAGATATATCTAGTTGATTGGTTTGTGAAAAATCAATTCGTGTATAAATCTCAAAGATTTATCCCAATTTCGATTTCAAAATTTACAATGTGCCAGTAGATCTTATAGATTTACTTGTAAAGAATCGCACTAATTCAGCACTACGTCTAAAAGGTGTAGTAGAATTAGTTGGTTGAGTAAAATACTTCGCGAATAAATCTCACAGATTTATTTGCTAGGTAATTTTAATCCGTAGTATATCTATAGAGATGTACTTGAAAAGTATCCGATTAATTCAACACAATATCTTAAAGATATGTTTGAATTAATTTGCATACAAATATTACTCCGCAGCTGAATCTAAAAGATTTATTTGCCTAGTAATTTTAGCGTTACGCTATTTATGTGTATAATTAGACGTGATCGTTTATTTCATACACTAGTGTGATTTCTTAAAGAAATCTATGCCGAGCTAATGGCAGTATTAACAAAATACGTTGAATAGGGACGCGCGAAATATAACGGCCAAACACACGACGTGTACGGTAGCTAGGAAAGAATTATAATGCGGAACGTGTTCGTTCGTTGCTTCCAGCCGGCTACCGTAGCCGAGTCCCCACTCTAGCCGCCATCTTGCCAACTGTCGAACCGACGGTCGGCGGTCAGGGCGGGAGGGTAGCGGGGGAACTAGCAGCTGCCGTTTCGGCGCGCGTTCCGGTCACGTAGGCGATTTTTAACTTAGAAAAATTTACACTACACGAAAACGTATTTTAACTGTCTAAAAACTCCGCGAATTTTACACACGCACAAATACACTCACGAATAACAAGAGTAAAACAGCAATAACACTCAATGAAAAAAGTAAAGCCACGGAACTTACGTTAATAAAAACTTCATAAATAATTAAATTCGCGTCGAGGCGAAAGTCTACTTACGAAAATAGTTAACAAAAGGATGACGGCAGGACATCATCCCCGGACCTCCAGCGGCACAGGACTGGACGCCCTTTCGGGGGGTTTTTGATTTTCATTGTGGGTAGCTAATCCACGAAAATCCAGCACGTTTAGGCGCCAATGAGAGAAATGGACCACCTGGCCACGATAGCCATTCTCTCTTGGGAGGAATGCCTCCCGCAACCCCTCTGGTTTAACCTCAGCCGTCCAGAGGGATATCTGAATTAATCCGAAGTAAATGAATTAACACAGTAGTTACGTAAGAAAGGGTTTATTCAAAGGAATAAGAAAACACAGTAAACTTGCACGGAACGGGATTTCTCCGGATATTTAGCACGCATGAGGCAGGTCAGCAACGTAACGTTGCTTCGCCACCTCGTACCAAACACCACTGAAGAGCTGGCTCGTTGGTTCGTTCCATCGTATCGACGGAACAACCGAACTACTGGTGGCGACACCTACCGTTTTACCACCGCACACGTACCGCGGCGGCGGGGAACGGACGGGCCAAGTCTCCCTGTGACAACAATTTTCCATTTGAGGTGTTGAAGTTTTCATGGACTGTTTTTTTTGACTTTTCTCCAATAATGCTAGAAAATTCAAAAAAAATCTGAAGGCTCTGAAACGCCTGAAAACCACTACCAATCGATTTGGGATGTCGAAAATGGAGTATATACCTCAACTTTACTCATTGATTAGATCGAAATTTTGAAACTTCAGAAATTCGCCAAAACTAAAGCACCTGAAATTTCAGGTATGAGTCTTTCCATGATCTAACCACTTCCGATTCATAGGCACACGCTAGGGAAACTCAGAGGGTTCAAGCCCCCCCCCCCCCTAAAGCTCGGAAAAAAATTTTATTGCAAAAATATTCAATCAACAAGTGCATTTTTTTGATTTTCAAACAATATTTTTTCAAAAAAATTCGCTCTCGTTTTGCTCGGGCATGGCAGTGTTTTAGTCATTTTACTTTAAAAGTTTATAATTTCATTTTTGACCAATTTTTCAGTCAAAAATTACCGATTCTTCGATAAATTCTCAACTTGTCAGAAAAAATTAATGATTTTTGACTGAACGATCAGTGAAAAATGACTAAATTTGAAATTTGACCCCCTGCCCCTATATTTCACAAATTCTCAGCCGCCCCTCCCTTTAATTAATTTCTGGGTGCACCTGTTTCGATTCATTTTTTTTTTAGGCTCAAAATTTTATTTCGAATCAAAATACCTTCCTTGCTAGAGTCGGTTTTTAAAAAAATGATAATTTTTCCACATTGGAATCATTTTTAAAAATATTTTACTCAATTTAGAGGGCATGTAACTGCAAAGGCATTGGATTTGTATTTCAAATTCTCACTGTTTTCTTCATTTTTTTCACCACTTTTTTCTGCGTGGTTCCTGCATTTTCAAAAATGACTTCTATAGTGCGAATAGAAAAAATTGACACAGATAAGTTTTCAAGGTTACAAATTAATCAGTGTTTTGAATAACGAGGAATAAAACAGAAAAGAGTCCCCATCAAAAAATATATAATTCTTTTCGTTTTTCATTTAAAAAATATGGCCTTTTCACAGTTTACACGACTTTTAGAAAAACCTTTTCAAATTTCATGGAGTTTTCCCAATTTTAATGGCTCTTCCATTGTGAAAGATGTGTACTTTACCAATTCTGACGTCAAGCATTCGCACTATACAACGTTTTTCAAGTAAATACAACAAATTCTTTCGCGTTTTAAACCATTTTAAAAATATTTCTCCTTGTATAGCGCTGTAGGTGAAAATATTCCATCAAATTAATTTCGTACACCTGGCGAATATCTGTTCAATCACTTGCAGTCCAACAATGCTGTGTATGTAAATTTTCCTGGACGGCTTCACTCCACCTACCCAACCACGACCTTGCGTCCTCGTCTAATTATTCAATGTACTGGTCTTCCCCCCTCTTTTCTTTTTGTTTTGTGTTCAACCACGCCGCAATAATTAATAAAAATCGCGTTAAATGTGTATTCTCGCACGTAAAGTTCAATTTTAATGTAATGTATCCGAGTATACGTCGATATTAAACTAAAGCACTCGTACTGTAAATTTCTTTTTTCACCAAATAAATTGTCTCCGTTTACGTCAATTTTTTAGTTCAGTTACTTGTAACGAATTAATTAACCAAATACAAATACAAGTGATCCGGGTTACCAAGACTTATGCAGTTTCAAAGTTTATTTAAATTTACTCCGAAGTATTGTACGTTCGGAGTAGTAATTTTTTGATTGAATGATGGTGTTTTGTTGCGGATGTACATTACGTTTCGCTACACAATTTTTATTATGGACTGAATTGGTAATTATTATTTGTTTTGTTATTTATTTTAACGAAATGAAAACTCGTTTTAATTACGATTTTTAAAAGAATTAAGAGGAAAAATTGGTTTTAAATTCGGAGTGTGATATTTTTTCTATGTTTATCGAAAAAAATATGTACCTCTTCAAATGAATACTTAATAACAATCATTTGAATTGAGCCAAACTTCTTGTTTTTTTTTCAGGTTATCGACTGCATTTGGTTCCTCTATTCAATCACAGCATTCATATTTTACATTCGAAATATAGGTTAGAATAAATTTTTTTATGTAGTAAAAAAGGAAATATTACAGGACCAAGGAGTCTTCAGAACATTTCAAAAATCTAAAATCATTCTCAACAAAAAAAAAGAGGGCGGGGTTCTTTGCAAGAAATTTTCGAAACAGTCGAACAGAGAAAGGAGCAAAATTCAAAATAATTAATATGCTCGCATAGGTAATACAACGATACAAAATAGAAAAAAATTATGATCTATCAACTTTTTCTTTGATGATTTCTGGGATCGGGTTTGCTATTGAGTGGGTTTTAGTATTACATCGACACCAAATAAGCATTTCAACTGCAACCCTTCCTCCTTATTTTCTCTGGAGAACACAAAAATTATTTCAAATACTTAACCCATTTGATTGTGCCTAATTTTTTCAGAGGACCTTTATTTCGAATATTACTACGGTTATTATATGTCATGGAGCGTATTTGGAATTGTAACGACAATTCTGGGATTATGGGCCATAAAAAAGGTTAATTTTTAAAAAATTATATGTACGTAATTCCTACATTAGAACGGAATTTTTAAAAAAATCATACCTCGAATTTTGACGAAACCTAACCACAAAAAAAGATAGATAGGGGTTCACAAAATGATGTCACTTAAAAAAACGTAATTTTCGTCATTTCAGGGTACTGCAATTGAGTGTTAAAAAAAATTGGCTCACTTGGGATTTTTTATGACTCACAAGTTAGGTTGGTAACATGCATAAAACCAAACCCCATTTTTATTCAAAAATTTGAAAAAAAAATTTCAAATAATTTGAATAAACTGAAGTGCATAAAAATAATGATTCTATTCATTTTTTATCATGCTCGAATTTATATTCATTTCGTGTTTGTTTATATTCAAAGTTGCCGACATAATTTTGCATTGAAAATTTTTAAAAAGACGAAACATTTTTTGGATATCCGATGTCTTTGGGATACTTTAGTCACCCCGACAAAAACATTTTTATTTGCGGGTAATTCTTTTTTAAATGAAAAAATTTGGAGAAAAATTTTCAAAATTTTTACAGGATGCACAGAAAAAATTTTCAAAAAATTTAAGATATACAGAAAATTGCATAAGGACTTGATTTTTTTAAATACTCGTAAATTTCTGATTGCTCATTCAGTGACAAAAAGTAGGCCAAAAAATTCTTCAATAATAAAAAGTAACAGATTTGGTAGTTCGCCAAAAAAATCTATGGTACAATATTCTTGACAATCCAAAAAATTGTCCAACTCGATTTTGAAGTTTTATGAACAGCAACTCGGACTTGATAAAAAAAAAATGAAGAAATTTTCAAATTCGAGATTAGAAATTTTTTAATCCCCTTGCAGAAAGTAATAAATGGGGGCCCAATTTTAAGATCAATCAGTCAGAAAGCTATAGAAACCCAAATTATTTTTTGTGGAGAGGAGGGGAGTGGAAATGGAAAAATATACCATACTTACAACAAAAGTGGAATTAACCTGGCAAAAAATGTTTGTTTTTTTTTTAAGTATGTATAGTTTCACTTTAAAGATTCCCAATTACACCCCTGGAGGACTCAATTTTTTCTAAAGGTATTCACTCCTAAAAACATCACAGTTACCAATTTCAGTCAAAATTCGAGGCACTTTCTACTCATTCCATCACCATAAGCCTAATTAAATTTTCTAATTTTTTTATTTTCACAGAAAAGACCTCTATTTTTGAACGGATTTTTATACTACCTACATTACTATTTGTGTTTTGAAATCTGCTGTGTGATAATCCTGATCATATGGCCGTCGTTCTACAATTATATTTTCAATCACACATTCCGAAAAGTACGCTTCGTAATATACCTAGATACTTCACTCATAACAGATGTGATATTGATCACAATATGGTATTTATTCGTTATTGGTGAGTTTTCGATTTCAATCATTAATAAAAATTAAGACCGCTTTACCAAAATCACCTCACGTTTGACATAAAAATTTCTGTTTTTAGCAAATTTAATCTATTTCGTAATCGTAGTGAAGATATTTCGCGACAGTATGTTGGAAAATAAACCATACGATGGAATTTCGGATCGAGAGAAATTAACCACGTGTCATTTGAGTTTGAAGACTCTGATGAGAAGAGAGAGAACTTTAACTGTATAGTTTAAAAATATTATCTAAGTTGAAAATTGTGGATAAAAAGAAAAAAAAAACAGGGGTTTCAAAAATGGACACAAAAATATTAAAATAGGAAAAATATTGAAATTGTTTCTGCTTCAATTTTTAAATTTTTCACAATTTCATCAGCGAAGGGAGAGGGATCCAGGTTACTCATTCACGAGCTGAATACCAGAAATAATCCATACATCGTTCGAAACAAATTTACGAGCAATATTTTTACATATAAAGATCGTTTTTGTAATTTTTCCAAATAAAAAACAGCGAGAGTAATTTTATCATTTTGTCAACTTATTGATTTCGATCACTTAAAATATTCCAATGCTACTTTACCAATACATTTCTAGCCCCCATATTTCTCACGTCCATAAAAATTTCCGAAAAGACTAAAAAATTTTTAAAATATTAAAAAAAAAAATTATAACGATATTTACCAAAATTTATTAAAAACATTCTTTAAGGTCGTTTACAAAATGTCCTACTTCTAAAACAGAGGATTTTTAATTATCATTAACAAGTGATGAAAGTACTATTAGGATCTTGCAAAGGCAGGACCACGTTTTTTCCGTTTTTCAAGGTGAATTTCTGATACTCCAAAGGACGTTCTTCGATAATGGAAAGTAATATATTCAAAACTTTAATGTGGTGTTCTTGCATATTCCAATTGTTATTTTCGCGAATGATATCAGGAAAACGTAATGGATCATTCGTTAGTAGATTGGCACGGTAGGTGATTACGTCCTGTGTTCCATTATAATTCACATAGCTGCTGCACAGCTTTTTCACAGCTGCCGCTATAGCCGCACATCGCCATACATCACATCTATTGCTAAAAAGTTCAAATTTAAGGTTTTGAGCTGTCTCACTGTCAGAACCCGAAATACTGCGATAGAACCTTATGAATAATATGTAAGTCTCTTGTAAAATATTTTCTTTGGCAAGTGGTAATAATTCTTTTATTAACTTGTGAACGTCTTCTTTACAGAAAGTTGGTGGTTGAAATCCAGCTTGTGCCTCTCCTAGGCGTAGTAATAATATTTCGAGGTTCAGCCTCAGAAGGTTCATTGCGCACATGAAGTCATTGAAGATCTGTAAAAATCAAGTGAAATTCCGCGTGAATCATCACCTTCTCACTAACCCTCACCGCCAACATGCACCAGCCGTTTTTTGGTTTAGAGTATACAAACTAGACCTAGTTTCCAATTCTTAAAAAGGTGCTTACCCTATCCGCCTGAATATTCTTCAACATTCGGTTTTTCTTCTTCACCAATCGCCTCAACCACTGTAACTGCGCTACTGGTTCCAAAGCATCATAATAATGTTGTTCTATCGAGTTCAAGTCTGATAATCCTTCATCGTTCTTCGTTGTACATTCAAAATTAAAAATAAAAACAGCTAGGAAAACGATTATAAAAAAATACACGCACAATGAAGAAGCCATTTCGATTACGAATACCCTTAGCATAGGATATAACTGTATGCACAGCAAAGATAAGGTAGGTAGGTAAACTCAATCGTTGAATCGTTCGCCGTTTCTATACAAAATTTATCAAGTATTTGCATGAAAAATTTAAATAATTTCATCATTTCGCCGAATTTTCTTATCAAGAATGAAAACTTATCTATAAAAAAAATCAATCGATAAATTAATTAATTCCACGTTGAAAATTATCTGATACATTCTTCAATTTGCTCAAATAGTTCGACATGTAGCACCGAGATTTGATCACGAAAGAAAAAGAGATTGTAAAAAATTGATAATTCTACATTCAGGGGCACAACCAAGGGAGACTCATTGGGCTCCAGCCCCCATCGTAAGTTCGAAAAGATTTTTTTATCACAAAAATGAGAGAAAATGAAACTGCTTGTGCAAAAAAAAATTCGTCATTAGGTATTCAACTAAAAATTCTGAAATTTTAGTTGAATGAATGACGAAATGATTTTTTTTTGTACAGCATATTTTTCGTTGTAAACTGCGAACTAAAAATTTTGTAAAAAAAAAAAAAAGAAAAATAAAACATGTAAGGGTCGTTTTTAATACTAAAAACAAAGAATGTGGGTATGTCTTTTCCAGAGAGAAAAAATTATATCCAGTTGGATCCAATTGAATTTAAAAAAACGACGCGATCTTATCGGATTCAAGAGGATTTCTCTTCAAGTTAAAAAAAAAACAGATCTGATTGGATCATTTTGGATCTAATTGTATTTTTTTTTTGAATTTGATTGTATAACAAATTTGGTAGAGTTATAAAATCAAATCCAATGGGATCCAATAGGATCCAAAAAAGTTGAGAAGAGATCTGGAAAAGATCTGGAAAAATTCAATTGGATTCAATTTTATCTTAAATCAAGGAGAAAAATGTCTAACATGTTACCTCTTTCCGTTCATACCACATAAATTTCAAATTTTTGGTTGCATGAGAGACAAAATGGGTACCAATTTTTTAATAGAAAATCACATTTAGTCCAGGCATTTTTTAAAAAAAGTGAAAAAAATTTAGATCTGCGATTTTTTTGCAGGAATGTGTTCATAAGGGTCCCAGTAGTTACCAAAAAAAAAACAAAGAGCCCCAAGTCTGAGGGGAAATTTTATAGGGGGTGAAACATCCCCCAAAAATGAATTTTTTCCCATTTTTTCGTAGAATATAAATTTTAAGTAAAAAATAATAACAAATTCGGAATCTGCGTCAAATTTCCGATCAAATGATACCCAACATGACCCCTTTTACGTAAAACATAAGCCCTAAAGGGGGGGTTCAAAATTTCAAACTTTTGAAAATTTCAACACTGAAAATCTGCCCATGGTAGGACACCATTTTTGTACTAAAAAAAAATGTAAGTCTTTTAATTTCAAAATTACAGCGATTTTTAAGTTTCAAAGTGAGGTTTTGGCTAGACGGCAGTGCGAAAAAATCTGGAAAAATTCTCAAAAGTTGATCTTTACTTCTCGTATACTTTATACAAATTTCAGAATTTTCGGTCCATTACGTTCTGAAATAGGATCTTTTGACGAAATTCTGATTTTTTGGAAGGGGAGGGGGGTGAAGGATCGTGAGGTGGCAGGTGGAAAATATGCCCTAAAATTATTTTTTAGGATCCCTAATGTCTGATGGTTAGTTCCAAAAAGTAGCTCTTGGGCCGATTCACCAATATCTTGACCTACTCCCCTACATCTGTTCTGGAATTTTCAGCCCTCCTTCAATTAATTTCTGAGTACCCCTATGTCAACATTTAAAAAACTCTCGAATCTTAAAACCCAAGACACCCACCAAAAAACCCTTATTTCTTAACTCGAATCGATATTCCAACTTTAACCAACCTCCATTCGAAAATTTACCTTTACTTCCCCAAACTAAAAAAAAATTATTACCGAGTTGAAAAATACGAACTCTTCGCAAATTAGAAATTATAATTAAAAAATTATCCGCGTCTCGAGAATCGAACCTCTGGAGCGAAAATTTTGCTCCAATTTGGTGGGCGAAAATTGCCAAGCCGCGGAATTAGTTTCTCGGCTGATTAATCGTTTCTTTCGGTACAAATGATGCGTCGAAAATTTCACCACCGCTGGCTCAGCCAATTTGAGAAATTGAAAAATATTTATTCCCTTCAATCATTCGCCTTGAATCGGTAGCTCCTGTTGAACTTCCTTCGCCTCGCTCCTTCCAATAGCAATCTTATAAAAGAAATGAAAATAAAAGATCACACATTCGCTCAGACGATTATTATTGAAAAGAGAAAAACTACTTCGTGTGAAAACGAATGAAAGGGAAATTTATTTGAAAGCTTTTACCGGGGAAAAAAATAAAGCCAGTCCATCTCTCGTGGTATGTTTGTCTGCCTGGCTTGGTATACAATAAATCGAAAAATACGTAGGTACGTCGAATCGGACAGGACACGAGGGAGAAGACATCAACCCAAATACTATAAAAACTGTACGGCTTTCTTTTCTTCCCGTTGGAGCCTCGACTATCGAAATTTATTACGTATTTATTTAAGATAAACGAAAATACTCCCACAATCGTAGGTTCTGAGACAGACAAATGCTTGTCTTGGAGATTGAATAATTAAATTAGGTAGATTGCTCGTCTGCCCACCTACTGCTGGTATTTTCATCGCCGAAATTTTCAATTTCGTGCAAACGCCGGAATTCTACAGCGGTGAATTTTTTTCACTTATCGAAAATCCTACCATTTTATAGCAATAACGTCGATGAGGGCAAAGGGAAGTAAGATAAGTATTAACTCTTATTTTTTATAATGAAAACTTGAACGACGACGTTGTGGTCGCATACACAAAGATTGCAGGAGCTGGTACTTTTTCATTACATACGTATCCTCGAACCTCGAAAGGCCCTTCTTGCTTCTATAAACATTTCAATACAGACTTGAAATAATATTCGTACGAGATAAAAAAAAAAGACCTATTTTATTTTCTTATATCGACGCGGAAAAGCGACTTTTAATTTTATCGTCGTTTTCTTTCTCATTTCCTGTTTTCCGTAATACGTTTTTCTTTTTCATTCCTCTCCCCCCTTTCCTCGTTTTCCATCCATTTCTTCGGTTGTGATTAAATGTTGAACAGTCTCGCTTTATTTTGCGTAATTTTCGCGAATATTAAATCAAAATTGTTCATTTTTTTTCACTCGAGAAGCGTATCGTTTAGTAATACCCTGTGTGTATTATCGAAACGAGCGATGTTTCGATGTTGTCTTGTACTTATTTTTTCCTTTGGTTTTTCTTTTTCGCTTACTTTTTCATTATTTTTCCGTTTTTCATCGTCTAATTTCCCAAGTACGCCAGTACTACAAAGCAGAATGGAAAAATGACCTAGTTTCGTACTTTAGTTAAACCGAACGTCACAGTCATCGCGTATACCTTTAATACGAGTAGACAAAAAGCAAGTTTTTCATTTTACACTTCCCCTGCCTCCTCAGCGTTTCAGCGACATTCTCTCTTGATATTACTTACGTAGGAAGGTGGGCGAGAAAAGGTCGCAAATACCTACGATGAAACGTTAAACGTGGGTACCGAAAATTTATACGTAGTTGTTGATTGAATCCATCTATTTCGCACGCTCTTAAAAAGTTTTCATTGGTGCTTACAGCTCATGGGAAATTTCTTTCGGTCTTGAACCTCTTCGTCTCCTTTCTTTTTCAACATGGGTAAAAAAAATACGTAACTATGTTTTATTATCAATCCGAGGCTATCGAATAGATTTTCCGCTTTCTTCCATCATAAAGAGGAAGTTCCGCCTGGTGTAGAAAACAGGCAATCTGTTAAACAGCGTGAGTATATATGTTGCCTATTCAGTTTCGCCTTTTTTACTGCCATCGAAGAAGTACGAAATCATGATACACTCGCGTCTTCAACATGCTGTAAAAATTGTTCGAAATGACTTGAAAATTGATAAAATGTTTGAGGAAGAAATACGGTTGCGAGTATTTTTCAAAAAAATATTTTCCTCGCTTTTAAAACTTTCTCAGACGTTTTTACTTAAAATGCTCATTTAATACAGAGAGGCAAAATCATCGAGATCAAACTGCTGACAAAATAGGGGGGGAGGGAGAAAAGTTAAATACCGATTTATTTTGTTCCAAAGTACCCATTCAAGTTTTCTGGGAGAGAGAAAGGCGGAGAAAAGGGTAAAGGGGGGTAAAAAAGAGAAGCATGTTCACAAAATTTTTTTGAGGCTTTTTTAAACAATTCAATAGTCGATATATTTTCAAAATTTGAGTATAAAAATTCCAAAATTTGCCAAATCTTCCAAGTTTTTTTTTTCAGTCTTTCAAGAAAATAGCAAGCATGTGAAATTTCAAACAGTTTGATAAAATTGGCTGGAATTTGTTTAGAATGGCAAAAAAAAACTTGAATATGTAATTAAAAGTTGATTGAAATCGGAAATAATTATTTGCCACCCACGTACTACAAGAAAATCGTAAAAGTGTAAAACATTGAAAAATTTGCTGTAAAAGTCATTCAGAATGTTACTTTATTGCCTATTGAAAATAGATACACCCAAATTAATCAAAAATTTAAAATTAAAATCAATTGAAAATTATTTAGAAATAGCAAAAAAATTGATGGCAATACATCACAAATGTGACCCGCTCCGAGAAAACGTACCTTCTGGAAGAAAAAATGAATTTTGAGTTTTTTACGGATTCTGGTAGATAGAAGTATGTAAAATCAGATGGGCTAGGTATTTTTCTTCAAAAAAAATTTTTCATGCCAAATAACGTATGCCAAAATGACCAAAAAATCCAAAAATGACAAAAGAATTGATTTTTTTTTTATCTAAAAATCAATTGTTTTTTAATGTACCTACAGCCGAAATTTGGCGACCTGACGTCTCGAAACATCGACGTAAATCGATTCCCAAGATATGAATAGACTAATGTATATTTGTTACAGCATTGCGTTTGTGTCTGAATTTCCTGAATTTAGCGACACTTACGGGCAAAAAAAAGCTGAAAATTTGCATATGACGTCAGGACACCCACAGCCAATCATAGCAAGGCTCACAAGACCATTTCACCCACATTCGCGCCACTTAATTTAGTTCAAACTTTAAAATGCGTTTTTCTCAAAATCTTATTTTCTTCCATAAGGTACGTTTTCTCGGAGCGGGTCACAAATGTTGAAACTATTCAGGAAAAAACATTCGATTTGCTCAAGTGTCCTTCAAAAAAAAAAACTGAATTTGAAACAAAAAAAATGTTGAAATCGTTTAAAAATTTAAGTAGAATTTTTTTCATGTTTGTACCTGCTCATAAATTTTTCAAATTATTTTTTTGACGGCAGCATTTTTCATATAATTTTCAAGTATTTGCAATTTTCACAAAAATTCAACATACATATTTTCATGCAGTGTAGGAATTCTCACATTCAAATAAAATTATGCAATATTTTTATACAATTTTATTGGTAGATAGATTTATAGTTCAATGATTCCTAAAAATATAAGTAACAGTAATTATTAAGATTAAAATAATTTTATTCATGTTTAAATAATTGATACCTAGAATTACGATTATTAAATTAATTTCCAAGAGAATTTCATAATAAATAATTATTCATCATGTTCGGAACAAATCCAGTAATCAAATTTTGCATTTCTATCTCTTACAATTTCAACTGAGGTGGCAATGTTCTGAATTTTTGGAGAAGATTCCTCAGCCAAATTTCGGACTTCATCAACTTTATTAACTTCAGCTGGGGTACACACATTTTCTTCTTCCGGAGCTATTTTATTTGTTGACTTTTTACTTTCATCAACTTTCTCTACTTCAGCATTGGTACCTATGACTTGTTCCCTTGGAGCATCATCTACCTTTGTAATTTTAGCCTGAGTATGAACAATTTCTTCTTCTTGGGCAGTTTCATTATTTGACTTCTTTATTTCATCAGCTTTTGTTATTTCAACGGGAGCACAAACAATTTCTTCTTTTTGAGAAGTTTCTTGTTTTTTATTCCCATCAACTTTTACAATTTCAGCAGGGGCATCATGGTTTTGTTGTTTTGAGGTATCATCAACTTTTATAATTTTAGTTGGGGTACATAGATGTTCTTCTTTAAGAGCAGTTTCATTTGTTAACTTTTCATCTTCTCCAACTTTCACTGTTTTAGCAGGGGTACCATTGTTTTGCTGTTTTGGAGCATCATCGACTTTTTCATCTTTTGCTGGGGCACAAACAACTTCTTTATTTTGAGCAGTTCCATTCATAGGCTTCTTATCTTCCTCAATTTTCACTATTCCAGGAAGGGTACCAATGCCTTGTTGTTTTGAAGCATCATCTATTATTGTTATTTCAGCAGGAGTACAAACAATTTCTTCTTTTTGAGAAGTTTCTTGTTTTTTATTCCCGTCAACTTTTACAATTTCAGCAGGGGCATCATGGTTTTCTTGTTTTGAAGCATCATTCACTTTTTTAAATTCGTCTTTGACACAAACATTTATATTTTTTGTAGCGACTTCATTTGTTGGTTTCTTACTTCCATCAACTTTCACTGTGTTAGCAGGGGCAGGCCATTTTTTAAGCAATTTTTACTGGATGGGAAACTTTTGAAAGGGAGAGGATCACTGGCGTAGCCAAAATCGTCTGAAGGGGGAAGGGGGTCAGAACCAGTGGTTTCGGAAGCTTTTTTTTGGGATGGGTGCAAAATGAGGACAAAGACGAAAAAACAAAAGTTTTTGTGGCGGGCGAGGAAGGGAGTACAAAGAGCCTTTTTTTTGCACTTTGGCCTTTAATAGTTTATAAAATTGCAATTTGATTTATGCCCGAGCGAAGCGAGGGCAAAGATTTGAGAAAATTGGATTTTTTAATGTCCAAATAAAGGCATTTTTCTTGTATATTCGTATTGAAAATTGCCCACTTGAAAATTATAAATTTAAAAGGAAAAAATGTGAAAATACCGAATGCAGTAAGATAAAATCTTTTGAAAAATTTGGTTTTTATAAATCGAAAATGAAAACTGACCTAATAAAATTGAAAAGAGGAATAATTTTGAGAAAAAATACGAATAAAATCACTTCGCAAGATTTTGATTATTGTAAAACTAAAATCATGGAAGGAAAAAATGCAGTAAGGCCGAGCGTAGCGAGGCCAAAGTTTTTTAAAAAATATCATTTCAGAATTTGTATTTTCCTTGGTTTTTAGCATTTGTGGCTGCTTGGGAAATATTGAGAAATTCGTTTCCACTGGGTGGGTGGGAAATTTCTTTCACTGGGTGGGAAAATTCCCAAGACTTATATACTTAAAAAATGGCCTGAGCAGGGGTACCATTGTTTTGTTGTTTTGGAGCATCATCAACTTTTGTAAATTTTTCTGGGGCACAAACAACTTCTTCAGTAGTTTCATTCTTGGGCTTCTTATCTTTCTCAACTTTAATTATTCCAGGAAGGTTACCAATGCTTTGATGTTTCGAAGTATCATCCACTTCCATGATTTCATCTGGGGCACAAGCATTTATTTTTTTTGAAGCAGTTTCATTTGTTGGCTTTTTATTTTCATCAACTTTTACTATTTTAGCAGGGGCATCATTGTTTTGTTGTTTTGGGGTGTCATCAACTGTTGTAATTTTTGTTGAGGGACTTGAATTTTCTTCTTTTGGAGCAATTTCATCAATTGATTTCTCATGTTCATCCACTTTCATAATTTTTGTTAAAGCACAAACATTTTCTTCTTTTAGAGCAGGTTGATTAATTGACTTCTTAACCTCATCAACTGTCACAATTTCCGCTTTGGTAGCGACTTTTTGTTGTTTTGGAGCAATACCAGAATTTGTTTTCTCAATTTCTTCTGCTTTTGTAATTTCTGGTGAGGTAGATACATTTTCTTTTTCTGGAACAGTTTCATTTCTTGACTTTTTATTTTCATCTACTTTTAAGATTTTAGCTGGAACATTAATGCACTGTTGCTTTGAAGTAGTTGCATTAATCAATTTTGCAACTTCAATGAACTTTGGAATTTTAACTGGGGTACAATCATTTTGTCCTTTTGGGGCAGGTTCATTGATAGGCTTCTTCATTACACAGCACTTTGATTTTTTATCCATGGGATTAACAGGAGTGTGTTCATCAACAACTTCATTCTTTGATTTCTTGGCATCACAGGCCTTTGAAATTCTAGCTGAGCTACGAGTACAAACATTAGATTCCTTAGGAATGGCTTCTTTTGTACACTTTTTCATTTCACAGCATTTTGAAATTTTAGCTGAGGTACAAGCTTGTTCTTCCTTTGGATTACTAGTTGTGTTTACAAGATTCTTCCTTTTGGGGTTTGGTGTCATGGTGATATCTAAAAATGTATTAAGAATAGTATTTTAAATTTCTGAGCCAATTTGAAAAAAAAAAAAAAAAACAGAAATAAAATTCCACTGTCTAATTAATGTCATTCCCTAAGAAATTGTGTTTCTTCAGATAAAGAATCAAAAAAAGAGTTGAAATGTCAAAATATTTTGTTAAATAATTAAAAATTAAGGTAAGTATGCTTTTTTAATAAGATTTTTTCATAGGAAATTTTTTTTTATTCATTGTTATCAAAATATCACTATGAATATGAAAAGTATTTCGATAAGAAATCAAAACACAAGGAAATACTTTATTGAAAAATTTTCATTTTGTTTTTCAAAATTATTACAACAAATTTTCGTTTAAAATTTGCATTTAATTACTTATTGTTGAAATAGGTGCTTATAGACAAAATCACAAAAAAATTGTCACTTTTTAATTGAAATAGTACCTTGTAATATCGAAAAACATAATTTAAAAAAAAAAACACCAAATCCAAAATTCTAAAATGCCAGTAAAAATTTTCTTATATTTTTTGAATTTATTTTTTAGCAATCATATGTGTAAATGAATGAAAATTCAAGCGCTTGGTACTTACTTGTAATGTAATTAACGACAAACGCACAAAAAACAAAACTTATTAACTGTTGATTTTTAAAATCAAACTAATATCTTCTCCACAATGTGAGAACTAATACATAATTCATAACACAATGGTAAACATTTTCCTTCAGTTTTAAAGCTTACAGAAAATTGACTTTCAGAAAATTTAGAAAATTGTCCCAACAAAATGAAGATTTGTTTTTGAAAACTCTAGAACCTCAATCGATTGTTGGGACTCCAATATCCTTTCATCTTCGTAAACAAAATTATTTTCTAGTTTCCATTCGAAGGGAAAAGTCAAAATTGAGAATTTTCCATTTCGCGTGAATTTTTAAATATCTTCCTATTCAAAATAATCAAACATACCGAATAAAATGCCATCAATTCATAACTTTTCTTTTTTAAAATTTCTCGATTTGAACGTAACTTCGCCAACAGGAGGGGGGGGGGGTCACCGATATTTCCAAAATGATGGATATTCATGAAGCATGGAGGAAAGGGGCAACTTTTTTTTTAAAAATTTGTAATCAAATAAAAAAAAAACACTTTTATATATGTAAGTACTAACTACCTAATTAATTTTTCTCATTTGAAAAAAGAATCCAAAATTTCATGACATTAAAATTTCCAAACGTTTCCAGATTATTCAGAAAATGAATATCTGAAATTCAAAATATTTTTCATAGATGTTTAATTTTTTCTAGTGAAAAAAAAAAACAGGTCTTTCAAATAACAATGAAGAAAAAGCAAAACTCTGCCAGACCAGCAGGAATTGTTTGGACACCCTGGTTCACAGGAAATCGTTTTTTTTTTTTTTTTTTGGAAAAGTAATAACCAAGCATTGACTGATATTACAAAAGAGCTTTTTTCCTGACTACGAAGTTTAGGAATAACCGGAGAGTGGTTATGAGTGATCTGAGATACAGTATTTTTCAGCAAAAACGTAAAATTTCAGCGAAAAATGAATTTCGTGCAGAAAAACGAATACCTGGTTATATGGTTGATCTGTTTTACGTTACTATGGTTACATTTTTACTCAAACCACGAAAAAAAAAGAACATCTTGAATATAGTGAAAAGGAACATATCAAATATCGGACACGAAGGCAAAAAGTCCAGGTGATAGTGGTCGTCACGACGACACGTAATCATTAAACCAAAAAAATATTCTGGCCAAAAATTTCAACAATAACGATCCCTATTTCCCAGTCTTCGGGTGTTTTTCTCCGGCGGCTAAAAATTTCCTAACAAGTTGGAAAACGGTCGACTTCCGAAGAGAGAAAAAAAATATGGACCAAATGAAACAGAGAATGCGAGGAACGGGAGCTTTAAAGGAACACGCGCGCCAACATATGATAAAATGTAAAAGGAACTTTAACAGATGAAGAGAGAAGAAGGAAAACACGAGCACTAAGACTTATCATATCTTTCTTAGATTAGAGAAAAAGACGGAGTACTAAAAAAGGAGAAATAGAAGAGCTTTTTTTAGTTCGGCTTTTCACTACTGCTGTGTTTTGTCTGCTCTCGGGAAAAATGTTATTAAAATATATGTCCGAAATTTCTCGCTAAAAAGATTTATACCACGGTTTTCTTCGTCTTTTGACTCGGCAAAAATTTCACGCAGCAGCTTAGTTGACATTTGAACAAAGGAATTGAATTTGTTAAAATTTTCCACAGCCGCGAACGAAATGGCAAAAAAAAAGGTACCAAAAAATGAAAAAAACCGAGTTGGAAAATTTTAAAAAATATTAAACTTTCGAGCAAACGATTACGCAATGTTATTTCTCGCAAATAACCATCCCATGGCGAAGTTTTTGGTAAACGAGTTATTTCGAATCGTCGCACGAACCATTTTCCGCGAATTTCCAAAGGTTATACGTGAAAATAAGACCGAAACTCGATCTTAGGTCGGTACTGTCGCCAATACGGGAAGTTAAAATGGGCCAAAATACCATACCGGGGATTTGTAGTAGCCCCGAAATGGCCGAGGCGTGGTTATTCAAGTTTTTGGACATAAAACTCTCGCCGAATGAAAGGAAGTCGACAGTGGCCGTGCAGACCGATACAGACATTTGTATTATTGCGAAACCTCGCCATTCGCATCGATACGAGAACAAACAATTTTCCAAATAGCTTTTCTAACCAAACTTATCCGGCGCAAGAAGCTTTTTGATAGTTTAAAAAGGCGGCGAAATATTAACGGTGAAATGTTCCGTCTGCGTCTAGGCGAAAAGTTGGCTATCACTTTGAAGAAGTCCTTTCTCTCGCCCAAGTACTACGTGGATTTCATCCGACCCCGCCAAACCATTCTCTCTCACCAGTCTATCCTTTTCCAGCATGTTATTCGTACATATAACTCGTTGTCGCGTGAAATTTAGTACTCTGAGTCGAAGAAACGGAGCAATGCTGCGGTTATAATGTTTTTTTTTGCCCGAGAATTTTTTCTTCTTTTTGTGATGGTACGAGAGTTGAATAATGTAATGGGCGAATCGAGTGTATATGAAAGATGTCTACGTAATTAAATTTTAAACCCTCTTCCGCGCTAATGGGGTATCGCTGAGCCTTCTATTTATCGAAGTGACGTGGCTTTTCTTTTTCGATTTATAGTCCGGGTATATGATTTCTAATGCTGAGCCATCGGCGTGCAGCAGCAGCCACGTCGACGTCCGTAAACTCTTTTTTCCCTTTTCTTTCGATTCGTCGAATAAAGGATAGTCATTATTTCGTCGTCTATTTATAGTACCGTTTACTTGGTCGTCTGCTTTTTTCTCTTTGTTGAAAAGATCGAGTGTTTTTGACAAGCTCGATGAATATATTATCGATTTTTGTAGGGCTCTTTTTGTAGAGTACTTGGGACGAAGAGAGGAAAATGTTTTCTTTCGGATTGGATTGATATGACCTTGACAAGAATGGGGAAGTCGAGAAGGTAAGATTTGAAGTACTAGGCAGAAAAATAGGGATAATAAATTTTCGAGTGTTTTTGGTCAATTGAGAAAATGAAAATCGAAAATTAATTGCAAAATACAACTTTCTATCAACTGGAAACATTTGAAAATAACTTTTCAAAATTTTCACAATAAAAAAGCTACTATGAACTAGAAATTATTTTTTGTGCAGAAGAATTTGAGATTTGAGTGCTTACCAAATTAATATTTATTCTGAGATTTGAACCAATGGACATGATGAGCACATTTATTTCACTGATTTACGAAATGGAGCCAAATAAAATTGGCAAAAGTTGGCCATAAATCAAAATTCACAAGTCACAACCATTTTTTAAAATAATGTTGATCCTTCCACAAGTGAAAAAATATCACTATTTCCATATCACTAATTTAGAATTTTAGTGGATTGCAGTGCATGTGAAATAATTGCATCGATTTAGCGATGGAAAAATGAATGGAAAAAAGTATCAATTTTTATAATTTTTGTTTCCATCTAAAAATTCAATTTTGAAAAAAATGGAAAAATTTTAATTTTTGATTTTAAAAGTATGCTGTTTAAAGAAAATGTTCAACATTTCGACACCGATTTTGATAAAACTTGTATTTTGAAAGAATAGTTGCATTGGGGAAAACGTCCGCTGATGAGCTGAAGAAAACCTCCACTGACTTGAAGAAAACTCCCACTGATCTGGAAAAACACCCTCATGAGTTGAGAAAATCCCTTATTGAGTTTAGGAAAAACCTCCATCAACTTGAAGTTGAATAAGGAAAAAATCTCATAGGAAATCTCCACTGATCTGACGGAATTTTAAATGAGTTGGGAGAAAGTCCCATTGATCTCCAATTCTTAGCAGAATGTATTCAATTCTTCATGGAATTTCTTCAATTCTATACAGAATTTCTTCGATTCTTAAGAAACTTTCCAATTCTTTGTGCGATTTCTTCATTTCTTGGCAGGATTTCTTTGATTTTTAAGAGAATTTCCAATTCTTTGTGCAATTTTTTTGTTTCTTGGCAGAATTTTGACAGAATTTTTTCAATTCTTGGCGGAATTTCTCAACACATTACAATTCTTTCTAGAATTTTTTCAATTCTTTACAGATTTTTTTCAATTTGTCACAAAAATTTCCAATTTTTAGCATAATTTCTCAATTTTTTGCAGAATTTTTTTTGCGAAATTTTTCCAAAGAGAGGCCTTCTAATATGAGTTGGAGAAAGTCTTCTCTGAGTTTTAGGAAAAAACCTTTATCATTAACATTGGGTTGAGCTGAAAAAAAAAAATCAAGAAAACCTCCAGTGATCTGAGAAAACTCCTAATAATTTTAGGAAAGCTCCCATTAAACTTCAACGTGGGAAACCCCTCACTAACTTGGGAAAGAATCACTGATCTAAAAAAGTCCTGCTGGTCTGGCAAAAGCTCTCTGAGCTCCCCCTCCCCAACTTCTAAAATGCCTCATTTTCAAAAATGAAAATTTACTTTTCTACCTTTAGAAACTTTTTAAAGCAAGGGAAAATATGAAACGCAATTTTTCAGGAGCTTACAAAGAAAACGAGAAAGTTCTTGCTTCTATTCGACGATGCTTAAAATTTTGCGGTTTTTTTAATTGTAGCAAAAAATCACTTGCGAACATTTCGGTTGAAATTTTCATTTCGAAAAATAATAGCAGCTAAATTTTCTGCTTTTCAAATTAATTTCCACGTATGCGAAGGTATTCAATGAAAAATCGAGAATGCTCAAAGGAAAATTTTGATTTTTTGCTGGAAGCTTCAATTCAATCAAAAAACAAGGAAATTGTGTATTTGTCATTCCAAAAGAAAAAAAAAAGAACTCGATTAGTTGAACATGTTATTTTGGGGATTTCGTTTGGAAGTGATTTCCAAAAATTTTTCGAGGAATTGAAATTTAAATGTCGAAAACTTGTCTTGAAGACGTTACGTTGCTAATAGTTATTTGCTTGAATTTAATTTTTTCAGGCTGAAATACAAAACACGAATTGAAAATTTAAGGAAAACAGCTAGCATATGTTCTTTAAATTCATAGGTATTTTTATGAAAAAAGAAACAGTATCATTTTCCAATTTTTCGACTTCTGTGGAATTTCATACTTATATCTAAACGTTACAGTAAAGTGATCCAGAAACTTCGATTAATAACGTTAAACATTACGCTTTTTCAATAAATTATCATTTCCAAGACACTGAGATACTACGCAGCTGTCATGAATTCTTCATCCATTTATCGAAAAATTAATTTTCTGACGTCTACTCAAATCGACTAATTTATTCAAAGTAGAAATCGACACCGTGATCGAGCTGTTGTAAAAATCGAGTCACCGAATTGAAACAATAAAAAAAAAGCAAACTCGAACGTGCCTCCATATTACGGAATCATCTTCCCGGATCCAAGACGATATCTCGACTCGAGTCACGAGCTACACGAAATGCTTCCATTAGAAAATCAAGGCAAAATAACCACGATGACGATGTCGGTATGTAGATATACTCGATATAGGTACACGACGGAGATAAATGGAAATAGGGATTTTATTCCTTGTGTGGAACACGATCGCGCTCGCTCGTCTTCAATTTCGAAACAATTAACGAAGAATAGGCGGAAAAATTGGTTCGCAGGGAAACGAGCTAATTTAAATATCGATAAGGAAGTTGACACGGTTGTAAGAGCGAAATGTCGCCCTCATCTCGTCGCCTCCCGAAAAATGTTACACGTCGGAAAAGCGATTTTCAATTTACGTGTTCGTGTTAATTTATTTCGGCTCACGATTTCGAGTTTCGACGACGATGTGATGTTGTGTTTGACGTTGTCGTCAGAATTGGCGAATTTCATTTCGTGACACGACCAAGTTTTTGATTTGTTTCCCAAAATTTTCCACGTCCACGATGTTTTTTTTACCCCAGTGTGAGAAGAATTGTCGTTCCCCAGGTTGAAACGAGATTGATATCTGAATTCAATATGATGGTGATGATAATAGCAAAGGCTCCTGTTATGGAATTTTTTGAAGTACTTATTATTTTTTTAGCGAATTTCGATGTTCGAAATCTTTTATTGAACTCTCGTTCAAAGTTTTCGAATTCTTTTCCGAATTTTTCTATTCTGACTTGAAAATTTAGAAATTTGTTGATCTTTTGGCATTTTATACTTGGTAATTTGAGAGATATCTATTTTCAAATTGAGGCTTCCACTCAAAATTTTAATTTTCTATTCTATTGATCTTCAAAAAAATTCAATTGTGGAGTAAAAATTGTCAAAAAATTTTGTTTTACTGTATTTGAAGTTCTTTTGTGAAATTTTCATTAGAATTTAGGTGAATTTTTTTGTAGAAATCTTGCCAAGATTTTCGAGACGAAAATCTTTTTTTTTGGGCGAAAAAAGTGAAACTTAATTCCATTTTTTTTTTTTTTTTTGATGCGAATGATGAAAAATATTTATATTTTGATAAAACTTGAGTACCTAATACATCTAAAAGTTACCGAAATTTCTCTCAAAAATTTTTCGCACGAAAAAATCATATTTTTTATGACGAAATGATTCCAAAAAGATTAGACATGCAACTCACTCAATACTTGGTCATAAAAAAAATCTGAGAATAGTCCATCAAAATACTTCATCTAAATGAATCTCGCCCTTCAAAAAACACTTTGGGCAATTTATTCACCACAAAAGTACAAATAATTGCCTAATTGCCCCAAAAATATGCCCAAATCATAAAAACCACTACTCATATTTTTCCAAACCCTAGTTCAAAACAACTGATCCCCTTTCAATATAAAAGACACCGCAGTGCCGAGAACCGAGCTACAATTTAATTTCAATTCGTCAAAGGGTAACCGAAGTCCAATTAATTTAATATTTCACCCCTTCCTCGTCATATTGGTCTTCTGCATCGACCGAAATTAAAATACCATCGAGCGAATGCTAATTACGCAATAACGACCTTCATTACCGCGTACGAGTACGTATAGCTGGTAAATTCATAGACTATAAAGGGGCGTTCGTAATAAAGGTTCAATTAGCATACGACATTTTTCACCCTGATTACTTCGTAAAGGTACCATCCTTATCTGGCCACATCCAAAGCTTAATGGAGTCAGTTGATAAAAAGCTGAAGCCCTCAAGTAATACGTCTTCCGGCCACGGTTATCCATCATTTTACACCTAAAAGCCAACTCTCAGATAATCGTTAATTTTAGCTGATGGATTAGGTTAGCTGCTCGTTCGATAATTTTGTTTATTTTTGCCCAAACACAACCACCCGGTGGATTGCTTTACCGTAGGGGTGTTTATATTGCGAAGTGTACGCCGGCTATACGTATCTACATGGATGAGAGAAACTTTTGACATGGTCTGGTTCCCTCCCCACGTTTTAGGCGAGCTTTCTCCAACCTATGGAATTGATTCCATTCGCGGCAAAGCAATCACTCACCGGGCCATTGCGTCAAATTGATTTATGTCTCGGTTGTCTTTTCGTAAATCGAATTACGTCGCCGGAGAACAAGCCATCCGAATAGATTTGCCACGATAAGATTTCCTAGCGATTTTTTCACTGGAAGTATTTTTTTCCTTGTATGCAACCAAACGTAGAAGAATGGGAAAAGACTAAAATAAGCATCGAAATATGATGATTGAAACTTCTTCTACCCTTCTCTCCTAACGATATGTCAAGATAAGAATACCTAGGTACATTTCATTTGAGAAATTTCAACTTTACAGCCCCATTTGTGGCCGCAATTTGGGGAAAAAAGTAAAACTGGCTCAAAAATTCAGCAAATTTTAGAAAAATTTAACGAAGTTATTGATATTAAATTTTTCTGGTCCAAACAATTTTAATTCAACTCACAAAATGACCAAAAAGCTACAAAAATTCTTTAGATTTTCTCGAAAAATTCACACAATAAAGGAATATTATGATTTAGTTTATGAAAAAAAAAAAATAACATCACCAAAGTGTCAATTTTAATCGGATCAGTGAATGTCTCTCCATTGCAGATTAGGAAAAAAATTTGTAACTTGATTTCATTAAATTTTTCATCTGAGGGTTCTAAAAAAATTACACTCATGTTACATAAAAAATCACGAAAACAAATTTGTATTTTAAAAAAAATTCATCAATACCTGCCTACTTTAAACTAAACCAAAGAAATCAAAAAATCGATTTGGTTATGGTTTTTGTACTTCGTAGTTGATTTTTTTTTTTTTAATTTTAAGGAGCAGAAACGAAAACTGAAAGTGATACTTGATTAGTTTTCGGCGATTTTTTTCTTTCTCCAATGCGACCCGAATAGAAAATATTTTGTTTTTCATCGAAAAAAAAAAAAACATTCAAAAAATGGCCAAGACTATCAAACCGGTTTCAAAGTCTGAAGACCAAAAAATAATCAGTTTCATCTACATCTACCATTCATTTAAAACTACGAACCCATAAAACCGGTTTCAAAACGTAGTTAAACCGGATAAAAACCGGTTGAACATCATCAAACTGGTTTCAAAAGCTGAAGATCGGAAAATAATAAGTATTTGATGCTCTACAACTTTCGTTGTGAACTATTTTTGATACGTATCTTCATTTTACTAGAAATTATCAGCAACCGGTTGAAAACTATGAAACCGGTTTCAAAAATCTATCTAAACCATCCATAACAATTGGATAAAATTTTTTCAAACTGGTTTCAAACTGTGAAAATCAAAAGTCATCAATTTTTAATGCTCCGCAACTTTCGTTTGAATTTTTTTTTTCATATTTTCATTCATCAGGGAAATATGTATACCTAGATGGCAGATTTTGAAATCAGAGTGAAAAAAACGACTTACATCAGTGAAAATTCACTGAAAAAGTAAAAATTGCAGTACAGAAAAAAATCAGAAAAATTCTTCGATTTTCAGCTGTTTTGTGCTAACTTTTCCATCAGTTTCACTGTTTTTTTTTTTTTTTTAAAAAACTTCATTGATTTTACAGAAAATTTCTGATATTTTACTAGCCTTTTTGATAAATTTTCACTGATTTCCAGTACTTTTTCACCCATTTTCTAAATTTTTTCACTGATTTATCTGAGCTGAAATTTTGACTGTTTTCCAGTGATTTTTTATAATTTTTACTGATTTATAAATGAGAGAGCAAAATCTTTCAAAGATTCAACTCAATCTCATCTCTTCTTCGAAACACTCCAAAGAATTCATTTTCTTTCATTATTCAATAAAATCGATTATAACATTTTAGAGCCTCAATGTCATTAGGACAAAAATTTCAAATGAAAACAATTTTTTGAGATATTCAAAAATCATTCTCGAAACGATTGAAACATCCCATTTTTCATTCGTCTCGCCTTCATTCAGGAAAAAATAATTGACATAGAAGTTCAAATGTATCAAATCTAAAATCCATCTATTTCTAGCTTCTGTCATTTTTTTCAGGGGGGGGGGCTAACTTTTCAACATTTCACCAATAATGAAAATTGAATTTTTCACCAAGTAATACGAATAAGTTATTCAGAATGAAATGATATTTCTACCATTGAAATAAAAATTTGAAACTGCTTCCTTCTCTTAACTCAGTCAATTCAACACGATCGAAATTTTCCCCCTTTTAAAACACCGAAATGAAAAAAATCCGTCCAATAAAACTCGAAGAAAAAAATAACATCTAAAGCTTACCGTTCCATCTGGACTGCATACTTTGATTCCTGTCACCGATACCACTATCAGGACTGGCTTCGCACAAGAGCTATCCTGAAACGAAAACATTTCCGTTATGGTTTTTCCACCAAGTTGGTTTCAATTATAAACTACGTAAAAAATTTCCATCGAAGAAAATCCCTTCGATAAAATTTTCCCAACTCGATTTTTCCCTCATTTTGCACACGACATCTTCGCTACATAGTCTGACACAAATCCGGTGACCTTCCCCACCCCCTATCCTTTTTCCACGACAAAACTTGGCACTTACTCGGGCAAAGGCTCTTCGTGCAATTAAAAAAATGCCCTCATATTGTCTTCTTTCCTACTGCAAACGCCGTATGTAAACTCAAAAAAATCCCCTCCCTTTACCCCTCACCGTATTCCAGCATTTTCCCAACACCAGGCTGGAAAAAATATTCAACGATGCTTATAATGTAGATTTTTTTACTCTGAGAGCGTGTGCGCGCCACATATGAAAGATGTTTATTTCGCATGCACGGTGGCATCCGGCCAAAGGTTCCAATCTCGAAAAAATAAATTTGAAAATAATGCTTTCACTTCGTTATGGCCCGTAATACCTTTTATCTTTGATAAATAACAGAATTTTCAAAGGATTTTCCTTTGTGTCAGCGATATACCTACGTTGATTTATACGCTCGGGCCAAGGAAGCAAGAGCGTAAAAAAACTGTAATGAAAAACAAGCAGCACAAAGGAAAAGATTACCTCGTTTTTTTTTTCACGTAAACTTTTTCCATACGCGAATAAATGATTCGTTTTTTTCCTACTTCCTTCCCTCTCCCTAAGCGAAAAATTTCCGCTAATTAAATTTTCTTGCTGGAATAACATTTACATATTTATCAGAGGAGTAAAAGAAGCGAAAAAAAAATCATTTCGATAATGTAAATTTCGACGAGAGAGTAGCTTAATACATCTATAGTCCCGGATTAGGCTCGCATTTCATATTCTTTTGTATTATTTAGCAAACGAAAAAAATAAAGCACGTTGGGTATTAGAGCTACAACAGAACGTCGAGCTCGGCGCGACGACCGAATGGGAAAAATTCAAATCTCCATACCCGTTACAATTTCTCTTATATTTATTACGGCGTAAAATTCAACAAAAGCTCGTATTTTTTCTTTATAACCTTTTAAAATGCGACGCCACCGAAAAAAAAACACTACTCATAAAAAAAAGCTCGGACATCGTATGGAACTCTCCCATCGGGGACATTCCGCAGAAACGCGTATCGTGACGAAGACGACGTTGATAAATTCAATTTGAAAATTGTCATCGTCGAGCTAAC
This sequence comes from Pseudococcus jackbeardsleyi, assembly GCA_038380155.1. Taxonomy (NCBI): domain Eukaryota; kingdom Metazoa; phylum Arthropoda; class Insecta; order Hemiptera; family Pseudococcidae; genus Pseudococcus; species Pseudococcus jackbeardsleyi. Next base: position 60,484,107 of record CM076242.1, read on the forward strand.
TCATTCCCTCCTCCGATTGTACTATTCGCAGCATACGTTGAAAACAGATTGAAAAATTAGCCCAAATATACGTTTCGTGTATTAATAATTTCGAGACGACGTAAGCCCTTAGCCCAAAGAAACGGAACGAGGGGGCAGATCGAGAACCCTAATACTCTTACGTTATATGTATTTTCTAAAATATAATACGCCTCTTTTATTACTACTACCTATACCGAGGCACGTATACGAATAGATGATTGATTTTCCATCAGACGAGTTTCCTGATTTATACTTCTACACATTTTCCAATACCGAGGCTCGGTTCTGTAATAAATAACATCTCTCAGCGAGACCTTATACGTAATAAGAAGGCTTATAACCTTAATGGATGTTTCAGACGCGACACACACATTCTCCTCGATACTCGTACTACGTGAACTTTTTCGAATGAAGAAAAAAGCCGCGAAAATGCTGCCGAACTACGTACTACCGAGGTACCTGTAAGGTTCCGAAGTACATTTTCCATTAATGGCGTTATAAATTGCCCCCTTGGATTTAGTTGCTTTATAATATACATTGTAAATGTTTGTGTACCATCGTTAGACTCGTGACTGTACCGTAGGTACCAATTTTACTGGAGTTTTTCCTTCTGCTTCTTCAAAAGGTCAAATACTCGTGGATTTATAAGAGACTAAAAGGATGGGCGAGATATTCGCGGTTTTGCATCTCCTTGGGTGTAATTTAATATGTACCGGAGTGAAATAAATTTCGAAAATTCGACCGTATTTTCTTTTTATTACGAAAATTTCGAGTGGAATTACGAGCCAACTGGGAGTGTTCTTTTTTTTTCGGGCGTCTCATTAGGATATGCGTGTTTTCAAAAAAAAATTCACGCACGTATTTACTCGAAATGAAAATTTCCATGAGGTTTATTTCACAGGCCAATATGGAAAATGCTGTCTGAAATTTAATAGGTGATTTAGACGGAAAAATTTCAGAACATCATGATTTTTCACAATTTGAATTTTTGTTAAAAATTGTTCTAAACTTTTTCGTGACTTTCGACATTTGAAAAGGATTTTCTGGTTAAAAAGGGGTCCTACAAAAAAAAAAATGATATAACACAGAGAGTAAAATTTCATTTTTGCAGTCCTCTTAATTCTGCCTTATCGAAGTCTAAACCCAAAGGGGGGAGGAGGGAAAAAAAGGAGGTTAGTTTTCGAAATATTTCAGCTGGAAATTCAAAGCTGCACTTTTATCATTTTTTATTAGAAATATTCATCTTGAAAGCTAAGATTTTTGGAAAAAAGTTGATTTGACTTTACAAAATGGATATTTTAGGGTACGTTCTACAATTTATGTTTTATTCATTTTTTCGTAGGATTTTTCCTGTGCTCATAAAATCGATTAGAAAGTGTAAAAAAATTTCCAACAAAAAATTTTATTATTGGAAGGAACATTGATGTAATATGAACTCTGGGAGTTCCTTATTCAAGTATCCAATTTCATAATAGCTCAACCTTTTTTTTCTTCTTGAAGAAAATTGTGTCACACAGATTCATCCTTCAAATTGATCAGTTCCAAAAATTTCAAGACATTAATACCATTAAAGCATAAAAATGAGAAATTGCGACATTACCACGTTGGATGGAGAAAATTATTTTTTAAAAAAATCGAGGTTTCCTGATTAAAACAGAACAAAAATAGGTACCTACTATTTTCAAACAATCTTTTTTGTTTTGTTCTTCATCTTGTACTCGGTATAATTTTGCAGTTGAGCCAAAACATGAAATTTTAATGATTCTACTCGTTCATCATGCTGCTCATTTTGTTCCAACAGCCCCATATACAGTTTTTTCTCAGAAATTTAGTTTTGCTTTTTTTGGCACTTTCAATGAAATATGAAAGCTGAATTTTGAACTTTCAGCAGAACTATCTCGAAAATTTCACTTCCTAAGAAATGGTCGATCAAACGTACAGAAAGAAAATTATACGCTCCACAATTGAAGATTGACATTCCAAAACGCAGAAAGACCAAAATAAGTAAGTATACAATAATAAAAGTGACTTTAGTGTATTTTTTTTTTTTTTTTTTTCAGTGGATGTATTGAAGTCCCGTTTTCTCATGTACAGTTTTTGGACTTGCTGCGTTTTGGGATGTCAGTCTTTAATTCATATCCTATTCATTTTTTTCGTAGGACCCTTCCCTTGCTCATAAAATCGGATTGGAGGTGTAAACAAATTTTAACAAAAAATAAAAATTAACGAAAATCATATTCAAACTCAGCACCAGAAAACGGATCAAAATCATTCATCTAGATTAATTAAGAAGAAAAAAATAGAAAAAATGTAGATCTGTGTTTCTGGAGATCTAAGAAAAAAGCCCTCATCGTGACTTAATCCAACAGTAAACTCAAATTAGATTGTTATGGATGATGAAAAAATAATTCGGGCGTTCAAATATAGTGCATTCATAAAATTGATTTCGTTTCTGCAATGGAATCTTTCCACCCTTTGACAAGAATAAGCAGGGCAATTCTTTTTGCAAGCGTTAATAAAATTGCATAATCGATTTGCCGTAAATAATAACAACAATGCAAGTTGATTAGATGACCCAGTTCCACCCAGTTATCTTTTTAAATGAATGTTCGTCCATTTTCAAATCACTAAATGGCAAGACCTGACTATTAATTTTGAAAAAAATCATTGAAAAATTGTTAAATTGGCACATATTAAATGATAAAAATGCTCTACATATTGATCATATTCCCCCCAAAAAATTTAAAATTGAAAAAAACTGCAAAAGGGAACAAAAAATTTACAAATTCTGAAACAAAATCTTGAAATCGACGTAAAATGAGTTGAATTTTATTGCTGGTGTTACGAAATTTCTCCTTTACCTCCCATCATGACTAAATTAAGGATTTTCCAAATTCTCCTCTTTTTCTTTTCTTTTTTTTGCAATCAAGTTCTCCAAATTCCAAAATTTTTTCCATTGTAGCAATCCATGTTATGTTCTAATTTATCTGAAAAATCATCGATTTTTATTGGCCGAATTTGAAATTACCAACTGGGAGTCAATGGCTATCTCCTACTTCCTTAGTTCAATCCAATTTTTTTCCATCTAAAACAAACACCATGCTATTTCAATACCTTTTCACTACTTTAAATACATTTTTATGCAATTTTAAACCACAAAGATTCCATTTTTTTGATTTATTCGTCATAAAATTTCAATTTAACCACATTCGCAATTTTTACTCCTCCTTCTTCCACACTGCACAACATCACTTCGGTTACTATTTCTCTCGAACCGAAATCTAATTTAGAATCGGACAAAACCGTAACAAATCATCGAAAGATTACTTCGGAACCACCTGAGAAAGCCATATTGAATAAACCTCGACTGAACCCCCGTACACGAAATTTATTTCAATCAAGCAAATAAACTCGAAGAAATACTCGTAATAAAAACCCCCGAGATGCGAGAAGCTACACCACTGGAACATTGCGGGCGAAAAAAAAATATACGAAACCGTTTGGTAAGAAATGCGAGATTTAAGAAACCTAGACAAACGAAAGCAATATCAATTTATCAAGCAACGACCGAGCGAGCGACGGTGTGTGCACGAGGTTGTTTTCGAATGTTATTTTGAGGAGCGAAAAGTACACATCGGGGGAAATGCTTATCACAGTTAAGTGGGCAGAAAATAGCTTGATATATCCTATACACGGTTTGTCAGTGGTTTACGAAACAACCACATTATAGCGAGCTTTCTTTTATCGGCTATTTAATGGACTTTTTAGTTTGCCACAAATGTAAAGCTTGTACATGCGAATGGTATACCTAAAAGGGATGGAAATTCTACAGTTTCGTACGTTATCCGAGTGTATTCGTTTTCGTCTCTCCTCCGATTTTGGTCGAGTTCGTTACACCGTTTTTTTGGTGGAAACCAGACAGCGGAGCTTTTTAAATAGTCGGTAGTATTTTTACTTTATCCGGCGTTTCGACGTGGCTGACATTTTAGGACGCATTGTCAACAACAAACGGTTTAAAAAATATATAAAACCGGAGAACGACGAGTTAAATTGGATGGGGATTTTGGTCTGGCGAAATGTAATTTTCTGAGGTGTTATAAAACCTATGATGAAGCGGAAAAGGAGAGAAGAGCAACCGATCAGCTTGTCGGCTTTCCGAGGTGCATTTTCTGCGTACTTGAAAAATAAATTTCATTTCTTCGCATCGTCGTAGTCATTTTTTTCTACCGTTTCGTTAGTCCAGTCATTTTAGGTCTGAATCTTTTAAAAAAATTGAGGAAAAATGAATTTTACATCACTGAAAGTGTCTGGTAATCCCCGAAATAGGGTAAAAACCACACTCAAAACCTATTTTTTGCCTTTTACGCCAAAGTAAAATGTTCAATCGAAAAATGCAAAGTATAAAAGTGTTTCCTACAAAAATGATGATGAAAAAATTGGAAATTTTCAATATTTAAGCCAATTTTTTTGGAGGACCCTACTAAATCGATTGAAAGTAATTTCAAGACCTTTCGAAGCCTCTAGAAAATTTTGAAATTTTCCAGCCAAGGAGAAAATACTATAAAAATGGCTCATTATGACCTTCACAACATATATTCGAGAATATAATCATTAATCAATATTAGTGACTTATTTGATTAATTGAAGCAGAATTTCAAAATTTGTAACTTTGAGCTGAAATTCATATTTTTTGACCGAAATTTACTTAATTCCTGGAAAATCGCCAACAACAAAAATATGGATTTGAATTCAAAGTTGCAAATTCTGGTTAATTCTGCATTATTATCTGCGATTATTGGTATTGAAGTTCATATGGACCAATTTTTTTGGGATTCCCTCCAGCGATGGAAACTTCCAAAAATTATTTTTCAAGTCGACAAGGTCGGTTTAAAATTTCTGACATTCACCAAAATTCTAAAAATGAACTTCAGTACTTGAAATTTTGTATGGAGGGGTTCTTTTAAGATGTATTTTTGATTTTTTGGGGAGGAGGATCAAATTTTTAATTTTATATAGTTCAGATACCTCCCTTGTTTGGGGGAAAACCCCATGAGAAACAAAATTATGCTCAAATCGAATTTTCAACCCCTCACTTTTCGGAAGCAGACAAGGGGTGGTGCGAGAAACAAGGCAAACACGGAATGAGGTTGCTTTTCATGGAAATAACCACGATGGTAAGCCATATTCAGTAAAAAGTAGCAAACAAGTACCCTAAATTTTGACAAAATACACAGGGGTGGTTTATTTTGAGCTAGAAATTCACCATGAAAAATTTCAGCCCATTACCTCAACGTGAGGCAAAGATAGGGGGTCATCAAAGTGAGGGAATTTTTCAAAAAATCACAATTTTTATTAGAAAACTCCCATTTAAAATGGTTTGAGAAAAAGAAATTTGCTATAAAGTAGAAAATTGAGTTTTTACATCTCTTGAATAAATGACTGCTCGATTCGATACGACTTTCAAGGTGGCCGCAGCTGATTCATCGTTAAAAAATTGAGATTTTTCACTTCGGTAAAAATGAAATGACATCCTCTGGGCCACAAAAACGTGATCAACATTCAAGGAGTGATATTATAAAAAAAAATATTTTGATAAAAAATTAAAATTTTTGCCACCTTTCAATTTTTTAAAAAAATTTTGCTGTCCAAAAAATTCAATTTTTAATTTAAAAAATTTACGTTTACAAAAGACAGCAATGACAGCATCGTGGTATTGAATTTTCATTTTCATTTTTTTTTTTTCACATGCACCTTTCGGAATAATTTTACAATCTTTCATGTTCAAAAATTTCGATTTTTCAACTATAACTTATTAATATCGAATCGAGTCGCCACGCCAGTAGTTCAGGGATGTGTCTTGAGAGAAAAGAAGAAAAGAACTCATACTGCATCTTTTAGCCACTGTTCTATTTTTCTACGTCATTTTTATTGGGGTGAGCCAAAACTGCAATTTTTCGAAAAATAACTCCATTTTGAGGACCCTTAGCTACATCCATTGTGAGCTAAAGGGCTGAAATTTCTGTACGGCAAGTTTCCAACTCAAATTAAATCACCTTCATGAATTTGGTTGAAAATTCAGGGTATTTTTTCGCTCTTTTTGTTTCTCATGATTTTTCTTCTAAAAGACCGAATAACCTCGTAAAATGAATGAATTTGCGCCTTTCTCTCTTTCTTTCTCTTGCACACGTTATCCTCACACATGCCTCTTCAGGCTTTCGAAAAAAATCTGAATAGTAAGCCAAGACTCCCACAAACCCCCCTGCCCCTTCGGATTGTGCACGATTATTTTTCCGGAAAATTGGGTTTAAGGGTAAATTTTATTTTCATGCAGGGGTTGATGGATTTTTAAATGATGCAAATTTTAGTCCTTTTTTCAAGAAGTCGATCCACACAAAACTGTAAAATTCACCCAACCCTAATTTTTTGAGCTGCAGACCCAAAATGGCTGAGATGCTCTCCACTGTGACGCAGAAAGTACATATTGACGCAATGTAAATTAAATTAGCTCTGACGTCGACGCGTCCATCCATTCGGCGAACTTTAATTAACTAAGTGCTTTAATAACAGCGAACCTTATGAGAGAATATATCTGTTTGGCTCTTCACTCCGCATCCTCCTCTCCAACTATCCAATTCTACGAGAAATACGCGGATGCTACAAATACGTCGACTCTTGTCAGTGTGTGTATTCTCGATTAACTCGTATATACGAAAAACTCGAGCTGGTGGTGTTTTCAACGTACAGTATACCAGTCGTTTTGCTCGAATATAATCCGTGTTACATTATTTAATAGCTGTCACGGCGACGCAGGGTGTACGTCGCGACGCCTGCCGCTCAAGTGGCTTTCACTGATAAGATAAATGGGCCGGTGTCAAAATTTCGCATATACCAAGTTCCCTTTCCCCCTATACGCCCACGTCAGCGTCGTCACCACGTACAGTAGACCTTATAATGTGCCTGTCACCTTTGTCGTAGTCGTAGTCAACGTCACCTTGCCTATGTTAAAGGTACACTGCAGTACCAATTCCTTCGCGAGTCGTCTTTTAATTAGAAAATACCCTTTATTTAGCCGCACTTCGCCGAACTCGAACGACGACGGGTCGTTTTCCAACCATTTTCCCATTTTCTTATGAGAAATTTAATCCTTTTCCGTGGTAAGACTTATTTAACGATACCTTAACTTTGTTTCTAGCTGGAAACTTTATATTTTGTAGACTCGGCAAATATGATGTCAATTTTTTTCTCTTTTAATTAAGTTGAAGTGACAGAAGAGTGAAGCTGAGATAGTGATGGAATATGTCGATAATAATTGAGGTCATTTAATTGGATCGAACTCTTCAGCAGAGGACTCAGAACAACGCAAACGTTTTAATTAATCATTTTATTCTTTAAACCAAAATAATACGAATGCGGAGAGTCATAAAAGCCATAAAAGTAATGATTTTGACAAAAAACTGAATTTTAAAATACTTGATAGAAAGATTGTGATTTCAACTCAAAAGCTGTGAAAAAATCTTGAATAGTTTACCTAACCATAATTAAGAGTAAAATTTATTTTTGTTTTGATTGTAAGGTTGATAAGAATTGATCAAATTATCAGATGAGTACCTAGTACCTACCTAATTGATATAATTTTGATATAATTTTTCAAAAATTGAAATAATTCTATTTAATTTCATGAAATTGATACAATACCACAGTATGTGATTTCATCTGCAAAATGGTTCAAAATTCAAGGAGGGACCAAAAATCTAAAATATTTCAAAACTATGAGTGAGGTATCAAAATGTATATTTTATTATTTCTCGACATGTAAAATCCATTTCTGAGATCGTCTCGGCCCTTGATAGAAACTGAAGCTGCCTGATATCAGGAGAGAAGACCAAAGTCATTTTTTTTTTACTTGAACTTTCAACCTTGATTCCGCCTTTCAATAGGTTGCAGTTTGAGGTCAAAATAATTTTGGAAATGAATTTGATGAATTACAAAACATGAATTTCGACCTTGCAATACAAAATTTTTCAATTTTGGACCATCATCCCTAATCTTTTGAGACCGATTCTCTTTTTCTAGGGGGGAGGGGCGATATCGGAAACGAACTCAGTGAAAATGTATTTCGATATTTTGTTCGATAATTTTGAAAAACATTCTTTCTTCCCATTGACATTGGATTCTTAATTTTTTTCGTAATGTGACTCCAGATTTCCAGAAACAGATTCGAGAGGTCGAAAAATAAGGACCTGGAAATTATACCTAATTTTTTCGAAGACGAAAAATGTTGATTTTGGCTCCTTTTCCCATCCCAGGAACAAAGAAATCGATTTTGAGGTTAAAAAATATACATTTTGATCTTTCACTCAAAAATTTGTCAATTTGGACCCTCAACTCCACTCCTCGCAACTTCTATTGGTTGTTTTGGAATTACCTAGGAAATGAATTTGGGCGGCCAGTTTTGATAATTTTTGGTCAATTTCTCGACTTTTTCACTACTTTTGCGACCGGTAGACACCCTGGTCAAAAAATTTCAGTCATTCCGAAAAAAGAGCATGATTTATGGCATCAAAAATGTTGAATATTTCCTCAATTCTTCAAAAGCTTACCAATTTCCTTCCAAATTCCTCAAAGTTCTCAAAATTTAGATAAAATTTCAATATTTCTGAGATCTTCAATAAAAAGATTGTTTTTGGCGAGACTTTAAAGTTACTGTATCCCTTAAAAAATTATATTTTTGCCCCTGTAATTCAAAAAGTTGATGAACAAATTTTTACTTCGAATGGGCTGCCTACTTACTCCATCACAGGAGAAATCTTATCGCTAAAATTCTTCGCATGAATTGATCAATTTCCTCTCACTCGTTATTAAAAATTTATGGGATCAAACTGGATTTTGGTAAAAGAGCTCATCGTGTTCAAGATTTTAATTAATTAAATTAATCTTTCATTTGTACAATGATTAAAATTTATAATTTTTATTTCGATAATTTTCAATTTTTTGGCCGACAATACTGACATACTGAGTAAATCAACCAATTTTACCAAAATCAAAAAAAAAAAGTTCCGATGATCATGTCAATTTAAATCAAGTAACTGTGAATTCGATTTTCTGATTATGATCAGCTAATCAAAAATGATAGCTCTTTAAATCTGAATTACTCAAAAGTGAAATTCTATCTTTTTGAATTTGTAAATAAATGAATTTGACTTTTGACAGAAAACACAGAGGGAAAAATACCGATTTTCTGTAAATTTTATTTCACCAATTCAAAAAAGCAAAATTTTACCAAGACTGATTTACATTTATAGAAAGATATAATGCCATTTCTGATAAATCAAACAATTTTTTATTAACATTTTATATTCTGGTCAAATGGATTAAACTTCAAACCAAGCTGAAATAAATCTCGTTTAAAAAAATTTTAAACTAAAAGAATGGCTAGTGCTTTAGACAACTGAACAAATTTTTGCCTCACAATTTTTCGCCCAACTTAAAAATTTAAGGGCTATTTTAAGAAATGCTCCAAAAAAAATCTTAAAAAATGAAACAGTCAAAGGGACTGGTCGTACCTACGTTGAAAATTGAACAAATTTTGTTCGGAAGACTTTTTGCCTAATATCAAAAATGAAGGAAGAAGAAATTACGGATTATTCAAAATAAACGAGTATCATTAATATTTTTTCATTTTTTCAGAATTTTTTTCGAATAAATTTTTTTGTACGAGTAGCTCTTTCAATTTTAAAATTGATTCAAAAGTTATGAGATGAAAATGTATTTCAATTTTCAAAGTGCTATCTATTTTCATGTTTGATTTTTTTAAAACATCTTTTGCCCCTATTCACCTTTTTTTTTTAGAGAGAGAGAGAGAGATACTCGCTTTTTCGGTTGAGTTCAAAAAAATGGACTATAATTACAGACCGCTCACGGGACACCCTGTATATCAACATGGAAATTTTACATTTCACAGACTTCATCATAACACAAACCACATCCCGTAATAGATATGCACACGAATAAAACACATCACGATCGAAGCAAACACTTACGTAGGAAGCTAAACTGAGGCAAAAGACACCATAATACGAAATTTTCTCCAATTTCTGAACCGAATTTCGTTCAATTACTATTCAAATTAGTTCCAACCCGAACCATAGGATATTTACGAAAACGAAAATATATGTACACGCTCGTTTAACACAACCAATTATCCACCGCCTTCAAAGCCAAAACTAAAGCTGCACTATCAAACCAACGAGACATCTCTGTACCATTCCCATTATTGAGATGAATTCTACACTGTAGGGGGAGATCGAGGGGTACCGAGCCGAGATGTCGGCTCTGCTGCGGTGGTTTTTCGTCGCTTTGTGCACCGAGAATAAAAGTTTTATTTGAAGGTTTTACGCGAGAGTACGACTTTCGTAAAATTTTTGGTTTAACGAGACAACATAAATATACCCTTTTGCATCGCGACGACGATGGCGAAAGAAGCAAAAAGTGTTGTAAGTAAGAGCAAGTTTTACTAATTCTGGCAGCAAGTAGCAAGTTGTACGTATGTGAGGATAACAACGACGACGAGACAAGAAATTAATAGCTTGTTGGGTAAACGTACGTGTATATTTGCGGCTTGCACGAGAAAGCACTTGCGTCGAGTTTTTCGCAAGGGCAATCATCGAAAAGCTTAGGGTGTGTATTCGCGCGCGTCTCCTTCGCCGATGATTACTTTAAATACTATTTAATGAACGTTTTGGAGCTCTTAATAAAACGACTATATAAGGATATAAAAGAACCGCCTTTTCGGTGTCGTTTTCTCTATAAAAATGAGGGTGATCGTTGAAACAACTTGAAAAGGGACGACCTTTCGGTAATAAATTTTTTTATCAATTACATTCGCGGTACGCCGGTGTGCTGCGCGGCGAACCATCATCATCAGCAAAGGCATTTCTGTCTTAAAAAAACCCTCCCTGGCGGTTTGACTTTTGAATACCGCCAAGAAGATTTTAATTAATCGGTGCAAGCGGTACAGATATGATGCTGGGCCAACAAAGAATTACTTTTTTTTCTGTTCAGAAGTCGTCGAGGGAGAGGGAAAAATAACCCGATGGTCTTAATTTACTCGACGAACACAGGACGACGACGACAAATTAGCAAGTAAAATGTTCGACGTCTTTGTGTACGATTTAAATTTATGAAAAACGAAACGCTATACTTGAGCTTTGTTGTATCGTTTGCACAGAGCTCCGCTGTATAAACTTTAATACTCTGTGCTTTTTATACCTAAAAGATGAAGGTATTTGGTGGGATTTCTATGCTGTGTGTATTTGCAAGTCGTATGAGTGTATTTGAGTATACGCCCGGGCCCTTTCGATCCGAAATCATTTCCAGGTCTGGGGTAAAATACCATTACTGATGGCGTAGGAAGTGGTGTTCGTATTTGTTATACGTACGTGTATTTGCGGATTACCCAACGGGGTTTTGTGTATTTGAACGAGTACGCTGTGAAAAACTACGAGCAGTGGGGGGGAGGGTACCTATTTAGGGAGGTTTATCAGAGATTTCACGATGATGAAGCATTTTATTAAGGACTGAGAGATTGTAAATCGAATTAGTTTTGGTGAAGTCATTTTTTAGAAAAGGTGCGAATCTTTAAATGTTTGAAAATTTTTTAAAATTCGTTTGACAAGAAACTGATTTTTGAAAACAAAAATTGCAAAGAAATTTGATTGCAATATTCAATAAAATAATCAGTGATGGAGAATAGAATTCATTCAATATTGAAATACCAAAAATTTGATTTATAAAATACTTAAAATCGAGAAAATTTGAGAAAAATGTCCAATCACAGAAGTTCAGATACGAGTTTTCAAAAATTAGCCCAGAAACAGACAGTAAATTATTATTTTTATTTTAAAAAATTTACATTTTTTGGAAAATTGGTTACAAAAATCTATGAAATTTGGAAAATTCGTTCAATCAGCACAAAACCATATAAACTTAATATCATACCTACTTCTTCAGAATTATTTTTTTAAATTGTGATTTTTGGGAAATGGTCACAAAATCTACGAAATTCGATTGAGATGATTTAAGGTTAGTTCGAAAGTTAAATAGGTATTAACAAAAAGTGACTCAAAAACAATTGAACATTGAGAAAGGATCAAAAGGTAAGAAAATAATTTGGGTGTTTTCAATTTAATTACGTTGTTTGAAAATAAACATTTTTGAGAAATGATAAATGTATGTACAAGTGAAAATTTTCAAGAGTGGACATAAAATAATTTAAATTCTGGGAGCTGTTCAAAATTAAAATTGATTGAAATATGGTCGACAAATTTTAAATTTTTGTTAAAATTGTTGAAATATCGAAAAAATCTCAAAAATTGGAAAAACATGCAGCATAGTTATACCTGAATTTCAACAAAATTTTGCAAAAATGATACAAAATTGAAGAAAATGTTACCTACTAAAACAGCATAAAAAATTGATAGGGATCAATAATTATCACAAAAATTGAAGTTGTAATGTAAAATATTCAAAAAAATTAAAAATTTGTAAAAACTATTGAAAGTAATGTAGAATTTGTAAAAACACTTCGGAAATTATTTGAAAGGTTTAAAAAAATACTGAAATGTATGGGTTTATTGTTTTTCGAAAATTCGATCAATTTTTACAAAAATTTGATCGTTTTTAATTTCATTTCATATTGAATCAAATTTTCAGTAACTTGATCATTTATTACTTAAAAATTCATTTTTTTCAATTTTTCAAAAATGTTTGAACTGGTTTATTCAATTTCTCATCGTTTTAAAAATCAACCGCTCACTCATCAAACAAAAATCGAAAGTTTTTCGGTCTTTTGTTAGTTTTTGACATTTCTTACCTCCCCCTCCCTCAAAAAACGAAAAAAGATTCTAGCATTTTTTCAAAAATATCCTAATCATTTGCCTCATTGTTCAAAAATTTTTCAATTAATTCTTTTAAATTAAGGAAATCTTTTACGGAAATCACAAGTTCTCGACTATTATTGCGAAACAATAAACACGTTTTTTTCTCCTCTGGAAATAATGAAGAAAGTGAATTCGGTTGATAATTTTCGCCGTTTTTACTCATTCTTATGATTAAATAGACTATTTTTTTCAACTTAAGAAACGCCTTGATTGATTTGAACCAAAATTATGCAATTTTGTACAAGTTTTGAAACATTTAAAACTATTTTCAAATCATTCAAACAATTTCTACGCTACTTGAATCAGATTTTTGAGTTCCAAGATAATTTATACATAATATTCATATCATTCTGAGCATTTTTTGCTCAAATTTAACTAATTTTACATCATTTTGAACATTTTTTTCAATATTTTGAAAATTTTTCACGCTACAAATGGGTAGCTTTACCTTTACGACATCGGACACCACATTACATGAAAATTAATATGAAACGTGAAATTTAGGTACCAAGTACTTATCAAAAAAAAAAAATCAAAAGTTGGCCTAGTTTCAAATTTGGTTAAAAAATACACAACGCAGGATTAAAATAGAAAAAAATTGCAAAACAAGATGAACTAACATAAAATTTTTATAAAAAGAGTAAACAGATGAATTTTTTAAAGCCATCAAACTTATAATGGACAACATTCTCCCTTAATTTGAGATTAAATAATTTCATTTTTGATACTTTCGTTGACATTTTTTCAAAAAATAGAATTCCTTTCAAACCGTCGATTTATGAGATCAAGGAAATTTCATATCTTTCCTGAGAAAAAAAAATCCAACCTAATTTCAAGCTTTCATTAGTTCCGTATCTTTCATATTTTACGTCTTTCGTCAAATATCCCGAATTCTTTCCTGTTTTTCAATTAAGGTAAATTTAAAGGAAAATTTCCGGAATGACTCGTCTGTAAGATAACGCAACAATAAAAAGGATACGATTATAAAAAGAAATAACCTAGCAACTGTTGATATTAAAAACGAAAAATATTTTCAAAAGAGTCCAAAACATTCGAAAAATTCAAAACACCAAACGATTTCATACACTTATCAAAACAGTAAACAAAGATCGAAGGAAAATAAACTCCAACGACTTTTCAATTTACCAAATTGAAATAAAAAATAATAATTTTTTCCAGCAGCATTAGCAACGAAGAATTGAAAATTGACCCGGAATACCGTCGAACAACGACATCGAAGAAACCCATTTAGCGTTCGGCGAACAATAATGAAAAAAAGCAAGCGCTTGCGAGGTTTTTCAAAGCGTAAAATCGAAGCTTCGAAATTAACTGCTGGAAAATATTTTTACAATTCCAGCATCGCAAACTTACAATTAAGAAAATGACAAGAACGCTCCGTCTCCGAATCGAGTTCTGTTTTCAAACCACTTGTTGAAATTGTCGATCACGTCGTAATCGTGCGGTAAGAATACAAAAGGTGGAATTAATTCGCCGATTATTTCACTTCTAATGGAGATATGAAAATTAAACCGAGAAATTTCTCAATTATCCGCCACTGAAAATACAACTCCGAATGGAAATTCAACTGGGTAAGAATTTTCCACGCTTACGTACGCGTATAAATTTGGCCTCGAGCTGGAGAAGAAAACACCCCTTCGCGATACTCGATACGAACACAGACTGTGTGTTTTCCGTACTCGACAAATACGACATTTTTCCATTCACCCCTGTTCGTTCGTTCCCATCTCTATCACTTTTCTCGGCGGTTTATTCAAAGCAATGCATGCGCATTTGGCGCAGCCTCGATAACAAAAATACATTGAAACATCACTTCGCCGACGGATTGTTACACTTCGGTCGGATTCGTGTTTTTAGGCAAAGTTGGAAGCAATCGTTCCGGCCAAATGAAAGAATTAAAAACTTTTCCGACGATTTTGCACCCCTCGCACCCCCTTGAACGATTTGGATGTTTATTTAAGCGTGAACGATATACGCAGAAAACGGAATTATGAGATTTTCCTCGACTAACCGCCTTCGCACTTGAATCAACAATTCGCCAATTATGATTAAATTATGGAAGAAAATATTTCATAGTTGTTTACAGAATCACACGTCTGATCGTATTTTAATGTATTTGAAATCGTTTGGACATTTTCCAGCAATATTTAAATTAAACCATCGATGTGAAAATTTTGCACACCAACACCCCCAACGCGAAAGGTACCAAAGCCTACGAATACATACGAAAATACCGAATATCTATGCAAGCGAGGTAGTGTAGGTTGAATTTTCGCACCATATGCGACGTCCCTTTCTCGAGATGATAAAAAATTCATCTTTTGTTATCTCTTTCTCCTCCTACAGCCTTCGACGACCTTATACATCCTATACAAATGTACGTATGTAGAATTGACGAACGATTTTTTTTCCACTCGTGTCTCGAGTAAAGAAAGGAAGACGAAGCAGGGGGCGAATGGGTAGCAAAAACAATATACTATTAGATCTCTCGGGAAATTCAGCCGTTCGAGTGAAAAAATAACTCCGGATTTGTTTTCAACGTGTATGCTCTGAAGCCAACGTCCAATGTACGACGAAGGTACGATTTTTCGAATCGATTTTTAATTATCGTATTTCTTTGCCAATACATGATGTTATTGAAGAGTTGTTTGGAGGTAAAATTTTGATTTTTTTTTTGGACGTTATGAAAAAAATTCAAATTTGAATTTTAAACTGAAATATGACATTTTAAAAATAAATCGTGCTTTTTCGATAAAATAAGGTGTTGATGTTGATAGAGGTATTTTGACCTGCTGAACAAGAATAATATGGTATTGGTTTTTTCATCTCGCTTTTTTTTTTTGCATAAAAAGCTCAAATTTAGAAAAATCTGCTAAAATAACAACATTTCTGTAAAGTTTTTCGCAATTTTCAGTCCTCCGTTTAAAGAAATGACCAAAACAAAATATTACACAGAAAAATTCTACATTGAAAAATACATTTTTTTTTTTAGAAAATTTTCCAGGGTGATCGCTCTTTGCTAATGTGATGTTTTTTACCACTGAAAACTTCAAATAGTCGAAAAAAAACATGAAGTGCGTCAAAATTGTTGAAAAAATCATCATAAATACACCTCCACGAGAAGTAACTTGGTGCCAAAGAACAAAATTTTTTTCCCCTTCCGTTGAAATTGAAAAATTTTGAAAATAGTGCAATAAAATGGCCATAACTCCGAAAGGGACAAGGCAGGGGTTCAAAATTTTGCAAAAAATTATTTTAGTCAATACACATCACCTGAAGTGTTTAGGAACCCAAAAGCTTCAGATAACAGGAAAAATATCAGAAATTCGTCAGTTGGCCGAATTTTAAAAACTTGGAAATTTTTCTATTTTCGAAATTAACTCAATATCA
This sequence comes from Pseudococcus jackbeardsleyi, assembly GCA_038380155.1. Lineage (NCBI taxonomy): Eukaryota > Metazoa > Arthropoda > Insecta > Hemiptera > Pseudococcidae > Pseudococcus > Pseudococcus jackbeardsleyi. The sequence continues at coordinate 60,500,474 of CM076242.1, forward strand.
GAAAGTCAGGATGACAGGAAAAAATATTTCTTTCAGAGAAAACTCTTTACACTCATTTTTTTTTTGTAAATTTCACTTGATTTTTCTAATGAATTTTAAGTACTATTTTCTCTGGCAAATTTCACTGCTTTGTTAACTTATTGTGTAGAAAAATAGATGGAAAATATTTTCTTGATTTCAAAATTTTATTGCCAAGGTCATCGCAAATTAAGAAACTTAAAGTCAACCTCAGAAAAAGCCCCTATTATCAAAAATCAGTTTTGTAAATTCTTGAATGAATTTTTTTTCAGGTTTCTCTACCCAAAATTTGGAGGGCTGAAGAAGGGCAAGACGACACACGTTTCAAAATCATTGAAAAAAATTACAATTGAATTTCTATTTTGTCAAAAAGGGAAGTTTCTCGCATCTCTTGATTTCACCTAATCTCTTCATTTTAGTCTCACTGATGAAAAATTCTCCGTAAGTATATTTCTTTCCCTACCTTTTAAAAGTCCGAGAAGGGTCCTAAAAATCCCCCAAAAAATCTAATACAGTCGAAATTCAGGGTTTACAATTCTACATTCTTGAAAACATTACAAACAATTTTTCAATGATTTTTTTTTCAAAACCCCTAATCGGAAAACACTCTGATATCAAATCATGACCACAAGATCTCTGGGTGACCGAAGTGAAAATGAATCCGCAACATCGAGTGTAGAATCAAAGTTTATATTTTGGTGAGAGAAAAAATTAAAACTGAAAATTTTCAAAATTATCGAGTGAGGTGCCAAAATTCACGTTATTTGACCTCTTGAGATTTTTTGAAAGGTTCTAATAATCATTCTAAAATTTTAAGCGAGCTATCAAACGTAGTGTGAGTTAGGAATGGATTATGAAGATTCATCAACATGTATTTTGATACCTCTCAAGTTGGCATTTTTCAAAATTTTCAATTTTCATAATTTTTCGAATTTTTGGAACTCCCTTTCGATTTATCTTTAGCAAAATAACACTGGAAACAGATTCAGGAGGTCAAAAAACATGAATTTCGGCAGCATGCTCAATGTTGTCACTTCGAATCAGTTTTTTAATTAGCTCCCCTTCCCCTTCCCCGTCCCTTATGAATTACCAGTAAGTATTTGAAAAATGGATTCGAAGTTTTCCAATATGTGCTACCTGGATCCGAATTTCGTATTTTTCGATTTTTGAAAACGAGTCTCCTCAAACTTTGAATGGATTTTCGGAATTTTAATATGTTTTATGAGTTTATGACCAAAATCAAACCCCGAAATATCCAAAAATGACCATTACTTTAAAAAAATACAAAAATCGGAAAAAGGATTGCAACTTATTTACAACCATTCTGGGCCACTCATGCTTTTCCAATCGTTTTTCGGTCTTCTACAAACTTTGAACGATTCTCCCAAATTTTAATAATTCATCATAATTTCATGTAATGTTTTTCCAACTATTTCCGACAGATGGAACATTTTTTAAAACGCAAAATTCATCATTCTTTCAAATCCTTTACCACAGAACATATTTTCAAACGAAATTCGCACAAAGAAAAACACCGCGTACAAAAAATCCTCCCCAACGAGACGTAAAGGGACCTCACAACAAAACGAAAGGATATAAGAAAAATATGATAGCAGATTTTAAGAGCAATTAAACCCCGACTCGAAGGAAACCCACAGGGTAGGAGCAGGCAAACGGAAACGGCGAGAAAAATCGAGGAAATAAATTCCAGCGGCTCGGTGGTTAAGTCGTAAATGACTCGGCGAAAATGTAAACGCATCTTTGGGTTTTCGCCTCTCTTTCGAATTGCCGAAGAAGGAAAACAATAATGTTAAGTGGAATCCTTAAAACATTTTTGTTAACCTCTTACTCAGTCACAAAGTGTAAAGAAGAGAGACCCGAGCGAGAACGTAAACGAAAAGCATCACGCGAGTAAGCAGTCGCGAAGGGGGAAACGAGCAGGGCAGACCGCGAAATGAAGATAAACTCTTCACGATTTTAAACTGGCGTTAGAAAAGAGTTTCTTTACTTTAATCACGATGAAGCACTTTTCATATTTTAACATCTTGTCCGCGTCGCCATCCATTAATGGTACTGGCTAAATGAAATAATTACTTAAACCAGTTCTTGGAGAGGTTTTTTTTTTTGAAACGTACTTCGTACTTCGAGTCTTTGATAGGGATCCTTGCTCGTGGTAAGGAGTCTCTCGTACGCTACCCCCTTTTTTTTTACGATTTACTCGTCCGAGTAAACGTTTATATCTCTTTAGAAGATGAAATTTTCAACCTAAATGTCTCGCGTACGTGTATCCGTACAACACGAAATAACCATTTTATCATACGTGCTCGATTCACTATTTAATTTCAGCCTGGTTTTCGTTATTCGATGTGTGTGTAATAGGTATACACGTATAAATGAAACGATAGAATTTACAGACAGCGGCGCGTATTCTCGCTGAATACAAACAGATTTCCTCTACAGCGTCTCGTATCCATCGTGTATTTTCTACATATTCGACGAGTTTTACAGAAATTAATTTATCTGACTGGTTCTGCTCAGATCGCAGCATTTGCAAAAAAAATTATACGACTTGAAAGCGTTTGATTTAGATACTTATAGTTGTATTGAAATGAGAATAGTTCGAAATACTTACCAATTAATTATTATCGAACTCGAAGAAACGAATAAATGGACTCGCAAAGTTTTTGAATCGTGTCGATGAATATGCTTTAAGAATAAGTAGGAAAAATTTCGACTTAAGAGATGAAAATCTCCAAGTTCATTTTGTCGAGTCTGTCGTAGATTCGAATTCGCAGATTAGGAAGTTTATAAATAGGTATCTACGATGAATAGAAACATAGAGACTTTGGAACCGTCGATGTGCTTTTTTAAAGTCCATCTGGGAGCTTTGAATTGAATAATTCCAACGAAAAGATTTCGATTTACAACCACAGTCGATATTTAATCGAAGTGGGAAAAAATGCGGAGTGTGATGAAAGTGGTAAAGCAGTTTACTTTCAGTGGGATAGTTTTAGAGAAAAATTTAAGCTCTCTGGTACTCTCTAAATCCAAATCAGTAAAATTTAACTGATTTGCAGTCAAATTTAACTGATTCCAGCATCTAGAATTGGAGCGGCCAAATTAACTGATTATCTGTAAATTTAACTGAGTGAAATCAGTTAAAAATAACTGATTCATTAACCAGTTATTTTTAACTGATTTCAATCAGTTAAATTTACAGATAATCAGTTAATTTGGCCGCTCCAATTCTAGATGCTGGAATCAGTTAAATTTGACAGCCAAATCAGTCAAGTCGTCGGCATAATATTGTTTTAATTATGAAAATAATTTTTAAAAATGTGGTAATTAGTTTGCAACTGCCGTTATACCTGTATTACTCTTCCGTTTTTATGAGGGAATCCGATGGTATTATTTTCACTCAATTCGGTGACCGAAAAATTCCTAGGACTACGTGGGATTCTGGAACCTACAACCTAACAATCCTACGTTCCTAACTACCTATACTTAACCACTAGACTACGGGGGCTTATCTAAGCGATAGTCTTTTAAAGCAGTATATATATTTGTGATACCAATGCTCTATGCGAGACATGTATTAATTATGTATTTCAAAAAAACTTCGTTGCTTTGTTTAAGGATTTCCATACATTTTTTTTAAATTTCAAAATTTTGAGAGTTCAATTATAGGTAAATGATTTTTTCAAAACGTGTTCCACTTCAACTATTCTCAAGTTTGAATTTTGAAGGCACTTGGTTTCTTGAAATTGTTTTATTATTTATTAAAAAAGTACAATTTTTTTCATCTATTTTTAGAGATAAAATGTATATACGTATTATATACATTCAAATTTTCTTGATATTTTCAAAAATTTATTCAAGTTCAAATCCCTTCGAATTAAAAATTTTTCTGGAATACCTATAAGTAACATACTATTTACGACTAAATCTACACAAATGGACTTCAGGCACGAAATTAAAATTACACTGAGAACGACTGAATCCTTTCAATATTTTTTTTTTTTGTCAAGTAAGCATTCATTTTTTCCACCAACAGAAATTAATTGATTTCAGATGGACTTTGACTAAATGATTTTTTTTTCAACTTCTATTTTCCAAGTCCAAAATTTTTTTCTCAATTTTTTTCAAAACTTCAAATTTTTACGTAAACTTTTCAGGTCTACAATTTTTTCTGAACATTTTCTTCATCGTTATTTTTTTATGTGAAATTGTAAAATTTTTCAAGAGCAGAATTTTTCATCAAAATGTATTCAACGTCTCAGCAAATTCATAAAACAAGCCCAGGTCGATTCTTCAGGTCTAAAATTTTTTCCGGACAATTTTTCAATGTCCATTTTCCAGGTGTAAAATTTTTCCCTTAATTTTTTTCAAATTTCAAGTTTTTGTCAATTTATCAAGTTTGAAATTTTTTCATGAACCTTTCCAACGTAAAATTTTTAAATTCAAAAGTGTTCCAAGTTTGAAAAATGTCGAGGAAAATGATAAAAAAATTTTAAGACCTTGAAAATATTTCATGTCGGAATTCGGAAAAGTTTGGTAAAAGAAATTTCGAACTAGAAAAATTGACAAAAATTTTGAAATTTGAAAAAAAAAGGAAAAAATTTACACTTGGAAAATGGACGTTGTAAAGTTCAAAGTTGTCAGAAAAAATTTTAGACTTGAGAAATGGACTTGGGCCTGTTTTACAAATTTGTCATGACATCGAAAACATTTTGATAAAAAACATTCATTCTTGAAAAATTTCACATAAAAAATTGACGTTGGAAAAAATTATGGACCATAAAAATTTTTATGTTTTGAAAAAAATTTGGGGAACAAATTTTGGACTTGGAATATAAACATTGAAAAAAAAAGTTTAGGAAAAAATGAAAACATAAGTAATCAAAGTCGATCTAAAATCACTTCATTTCTGTTTTACCGGAAAAATAGATAGGTACTTAAAAAAAAATTTTAAAGGATTCAATCGTTCGCACTTTGCAGTGTATAATTTCAATTTCGTGCCTGAAGTCCATTTTTGTAGATTTAGTCGTAGATGAACAACCTCGGGTGAAAAAGTTTGCAAAAACCAGGCTCCCAATATCTCCGCAACTGAGAAAATAAAGAGTTTCCTAAAAATTCTGGGTCTTCCCAGTCTAAAAATGTGTGAAAATAAGGACCCGAAAAGTGTGTTAAGCCTGTTTTGAAAATTTGAAAAAATGTATTTTATAAATAAATTTATTTTTAAAAAAATACATTTCTTTTCAAATTTTTCAAACGGGCTCAACGCACAACACCATGTGTTACTGTGCTTTGCGCATGTGCAACAGGGCAGGTGGTACTACCATTCCATAAAAATTAACTGATTCAAACAGTGATTTTCATGAACTGCCAACTAGCAGTAAAATTTTTTCAATGTACTGAAAAAAAACAGTGAAAATATGTGTAATTGAATCAGTACTTTTCAAATGAACTGGGAATCAGTTAAAAAGTACTGATTTCAATAAATTTTAACTGATTTGCAGTTAATTTTACTTATCAATTCAGTAAAATTTATTTTACTGGAATGAATCAGTTATATTTTAACTGATTTGGATTTAGAGAGTAATAACGGTAGGGCTTGGACTCTGAAAAGAAAATGGGGGAAGGGGGATATTCTACGATTATTTCATAAAAATTTATGCGGAGGTGAGTTCGAATTTGGTTCAGAATTTTTTCATAAGGTTCTTTCACTCCAAAAATTGGAATAATTTTTTTTTTATTATGGATCAGACCGAAAAAATCAAAATTCTTGCCATTTTTTCGGATTTTTCTGGCTATTTTCTTGTAATTTTTTTAGCTTTGATTTTTACTTTTTTAATCTTCAATTTAAAAGTTCAAGGCAAAAAAGAAATATTGAAAAATCTTGCGTTTTGCAATAAAATCATTAAAATTCTCTTAGTTATTTTTTGGTTTTATTTTTTTTTTCGGGTACTCTCTTAATTTGAATCAGTCAAAAATGCCTGAATTGACTGATGAAATAGTGAAAATCAAGTCACTGATAATCAGTCAAATTCCACTGATTTCCCAGTTAATCAGCGTCATTTTACTGCCAATCAGTGAAAAATTACCGATTCAAATAGTGGATTTTGATTGTTAAATCAGTGAAAATTAGTTGACTGATTGAAATCAGTAAAAATTTACTGATTGAAATCAGTGGATTTTCATTATTGAAACAGTGAAAAAAAAATTCACTGATTGAATCAGTATAATTAATTAACGATGGAATCAGTGAAATTAATTTCACTGACTGAATCGTACTTTTTTTTACTAATTCCTACAGTGACTTAATTTTGTCGATTTTAATCAGTAATTTTTGACTGATTCAAATTAAGAGAGTGAACTCCATGTGATTCAGCATCTTTGGTAGCTCTGAAGGGGGCAGGAGAAGTTATTGTTTGTTCGCAAGCCAAACCAGAGAAGAGGAGTGTGCGGAAATGGAAGAGAAATTCTTTTCAGGACCAAAAAAATTCTGCCTTCATGCGGTTTCAACATCTTTGGAGGCTCTGTGGGAGGGGGAGACAGGAAAAAATTATTATTTGTTCGCAAACCAGTGCAAAGAGGAAGATGGGGGAGGAAAGGAAAGGATGATTTTTTCCAGGGCCAAAAAACCCTATCTTCATATGGTTTCAGCATCTTTGGAGGTTTTGGAGGTAGGGGGCGAGAAAACATAGTTAGAAAAGGGAAAGGAGGGGAGGGAGAATACTTTCCAGGCTTAAAAAATTCTGTCTTTATACAGTAATTTGTTTTTCTTGTGTTTTGCATTCGAGATGCGTGGTAATTAAAAGACCTTTTTTCGCTCTAGCATTTTTTCCCCCTTGGGCATCAATTTTCTTTACACCTTCTATTTGTTTATCTCTAAAAATATCCAACTTTGATGTCTCGTATCTTAAAAGTTGTGGAACTTGAGCAATATTGCTTGCACAGTTGAAAAAAATATTGAAAAGAGACTAAAATAGTTTGTAAAACTTTTTCAAAAATTAAAGTTGAGATTTTCGCTGAACAGCTAGATTTTTTAAATAAACATCAAACTACAAAATTTCAGGAATATAAGTACATCATAATAAAATCTGAAAAAAATCCTGTAAAAATGTTTCGATACAATAGTATTGGAAATTTGGAACGTGGTATTTTTGTGGCGGAATCTGGTTACTGTGAAGGAAAAAGGATGGCACCAAATTTTTTTGGAAAAATTCCCTCAAAAAAGAAGTTACAAAAGATTGAAACGCAGCTTTGCATTCGAATATCAAATCAAGCTTTTACAAAAAAGTATAAAAATTCAAGTCCAGTTCTGTTCCTAAAATTAAACCAGTCAAATTTCTGTAAGTATTATACCTATTTCGAGGTAAATTCAACCAAGGAGGACGGTACTGATACCTAATTTGGAAAAAATTGAAAAAATAAACAAAAGTAAGAAAATAAAATTTAGGGCTTTTTAGGTCGAGGATAACGAATTTGGGGTTATTTTCTCTCTCAATCCTGAAGAAGGACAATACCATGGGAAAAATTGAAAAAATGAGATATGGGTATGAAATTCTGGGGTTTAAAGTCGAGAATTTCGAATTTGGGGATATTTTGTCTCCCAATCCTTCAAGGGAAGAGCTAACATCAAATTTTAAAAATATAGGAAAAATTAATGTGTTTGGTTGAAATTTTTTCACTGCTAAATTGTTGAACAACTGAAAAAACGCACCTTTCGAGCAAAAAAAGCGATAGGTATCGTTTTACTCACACTTCAATACAAAATTTCATGTTATTGATTTTTCGGTCCAGAGGGGCCTAAGAAACTTTGACCTATTTGGTCCACTGTGGGATGGAAGAACTTCAAGAAAACATTCTCAGAAAAAACTGAATGTCCAAGGTCAAAAAGTAGTTAAACTGGTACCAAATGACCTATGACCAAAATCAATAAAACTGTCTAAGTATGTGGATAAATTTTATGACAGAAATTAAAATACAATTTGGATCATATTTTCACTCCCCCCCCCCCCAAAAAAAAAAAAATGAAATGACCAAATATGAATTAGGAAACGCGTAAATACCTATCTGTGTAGAAAGAATTTAATTTAATTTAAAATTCAAATTCCTAAGCCCCTCATTTATAGACACCCATAGACACGCTATTAAAATTAATTGCAATAGCAGTATCACGATTAAGAATAAAATTAGGTACACTGAAACCTACTGTACAAATTAACCAATGAAATTCTCCCCAAAAAGAAAATGTTGGAAAATTATTAGATTGCAAAAGAAGCAGAAATGCGATATAAGTGAATATGAAGAAGGGGTAAGTTGGCTCAGTGGTGAAACCCGAATATTCTACCGTACACGATAGGTTAAGATATGATGAGACGAGGTACCCGAATGCAACAAGACGAACGGCCGGGCCGGGTTTTATTTAATATTCTCGTCCCCGTTCTTTGCCATTTGGAATTAATTTCAGCTATAATTTAAAACTGCAATATTAAAGTTTAAAACTTTGTCGGGCGTTTCAACGTTTTCGGTTTTTCACGTATAAGAAATTAAATTTATATTTCTCTTCGTCTCGACATTACACGACGACTGCCTGCTGCCGAGGTTACTGCAGCAAAAGCGAGATCATCTCGAAGGAGCGGTGCGGTACAGTGGAGGTGCGTATCAAGGCTAAAAATCGTACACAGCGGAGAAAATTGAAGAAACGAGGCGAAATGTAGAGTGAAATCCAAATTGTACAACGTAGTCTGCTCCGTAAATGCAAATTTTGTCTCCGAAACTGGCGTACATTTCAACGAATTTCTCAGTCTCGCGTCTATTAAAATTCGTCTCTCGCAGACAACGACGACGCGAGCGAACAATTTCTAGTTGAATTATTTCGAGCTTTTTTACTCGCCGCTCCTCCTAATGCCTTGTGCTCCATGCGTCGAGAACGTGGCGTTCGGTGGTATTGTCGCGTCTACTCTAGCTCTCGACTTTCCTTATTTCTACCCCTCTTTCTGCCTTCCTTTTTTGAATCAAATTGCATATACTTTGCGTTAGAGATGAGTGAACCGAGATATCACGTTGGAAATTGCAATGCAGAGTGAGAGATGGGAGGGGTGCATGGATAAACTGCATTTTAATTGTATTCCGTTAACGCGCATACATGACAGAGGCGTGATGAAAAAAGAGGTAGGTTAAATTTGATCAACATATTTCAAACAGATTTTTAAGCTGAGAAAAAAATTGAACCAGGTTTCAGGGGGGCATCTAGAGCATCCGAATTCATTTTTTTGAGGCCATTTTGATCATAAACTCAAACTAAGTCTCCCAGGGGTGAGGGGACAGGAAGGGGTCAAAATCTAAAAAATATCGAGTGTGGTATCAAAATCCATGTTTTTTACCCGTGGACACCGTTTCCGATGTAATTTCGTCAAAAAACCAAAAAATGGACCCATGGGGAGGCACCAAATTCAAAATTTTTCATAATTATTAAATAAGATGTCAAAATTCATGTTTTTTTTGAACCGCAGAACCCATTCCTGAGGTTATTTTCACTCCTAACCTCAGACTAAAGCCCATAGAGGTAAGAGGGGAGGGGCTTGAAGCGAAAAGATTTCTCAAAAATATTGATTGAGGTATCAAAATCCATGAATTTTTTACTCCAAGTTCTGTTTCTGATATCTTTATATCGAAAAATCCAAAAAGGACCCGAGGGTAGCAGCACGAGACCAAAGTCAAAAATTTTCATACTCATCAAATGGGGTATAATTATAATTCACCAATTTTCGTAAAATTCCAAGACACACCCTACTCTGCAATACAGTTGATGCTACAGTCATAAAATTACTTTCATTATGAAATTTTCCGAATTCGCTTCATTCAAGCAGTTGATCGAAACTTTCCAAAAATTGAAATACTGAATTTCGAACTTAGAAAAAATTTTCATTTTACTGATCATCATATTGAAACAATACAATAGAATCTTATTCTATCAACCCCTCTGTCCCAGGCTTCGCTAGTGTAGGTGATAGTTGGTAACGTTGGTAACATTAAATTAGGTACCTCATTCAAAAAAAAAGAAAAGTTAACACGTGTATCGTTCATCGGTGATTCCATTACCTGTTTACTTTTACCCTTTTTTTTCCTTCCTCACAATCCTGGGTCATATGTACTTTGCACCGGAAGCAATAAAGGCATTGCTCATAAATCATTATTTTTCAAATGTTAATTTCGATTTTGCCACCATCAAAAGTAACCAAGTTGAATTCGTGAGTTCGAGTATTTTTATAGATATGGGTAAGTAAACTGATTGGCCATTTTTTTTTTCAAAAATAATTTGTGATTTTAAAAATAAGTAAGTAGGTAGTTGGCATAGTAAGTAAGGGCATTTTTCAACAATCAATTTATTCCGAAAAATTGTCCAGACATTCGTAGATTTTTAATTTTAAAAAATTCAAAATCATTTTTAAATATTCCTTTGCGGTAATTTTCAATTTTCTGTAAAAATAATCATGTTGATGTTGTATAATTTACATACGTTTTTCCAGGATGCTCAAGAAGTCGCCCATTAACCGTAACCATCTTTGATCATCATGTAGGTTCAATGAAATTCATTATGATATTTATGATACATTTCTTTACTTAAAATAAAAGAGTTCGACATGCGGTTTTTTTTTAGTGGAGAGATTTAATTCAAAGAACGTCTCAAGCCACAAAACTGATACAACGCTTGAATCCAATAATCACCAAAAATTCCGTGGTACCTTCGATTGAAGAAGCGAAAAGTTACAAAACAGAGCTGGATTCGGCACACCAAAGGTTGCTAGAAAGCATAAGAAATGTAACGAATTTTCGAGCAACAAGATGCTGTTTTAGTGGAATTTTTCTCACCCTGAACCAGTCTGCTGATTTGGAGAAAATTTTGGAACAGGCTAATGTAGAAGTAGATCGCCTATGGTTTCTCATACGTACATTAGTTGATAAAGTTCCCGCCTTATCAGCGCCACTGATAATTGTACAAAGCAGGACTGCGATACCTGCTGTTGAATAATTTTTCTACCTCTTGAAATTTTGAAGATTACTCTCTTAAATGAGGAGTGTTTCTCCAAAATAGCCAAAGACCAAAAACAAAACCTAAGAAAAGGGACAAGGAATTCTTTATTCTCTTAAAAAAAAAAAAAACTGTTGCAAGATGGTCAAAAAAATTACATCCAAGTCCCTTTTCTCATTCGGTTTCTGGATTTGGCGGTTTCGGGAAAAAAGTAAAAATAAATGAAAATCACTGAAATAAGGATAAAATTGCAGTACAGGAAGACATCAGTGAAAAATTTCTAAAAAGTTGGCGAAATTACTGAAATTTAGAGAAAAATTGGCGAAAATTCATCCCATTTTTCTTGTGCTGCAATTCTGACTGCTTACCTGTAATTTTTCATTAATTCAAAACGAGAGAATACAGAAAAGTCAAATTTAATAAATTGTTTTCCAAATTAGCATTACAATGACATGTATTCAAAATGTGAATTTTACAGCAATCACTTAATTTTATTTTTAAATTTAGAAAAAAAATCCAATGCAAAATATGTAAACAAATTTACGATTTGAAAGTTTTCTCAACCTCCCAATTAAAAACTTAGAAAAATTTGTCAAGTCATAAAGAAAAAATTAGAAATTAAAAAAATAAATTATTTACCAAGAATAAATTTTTATAGTCAATTTTGGCAAAATGGACGATTTTGATGATTTTTTAAACATTTTTTTAAAAAAATCTCAGAAGATGGATTTTTTAAAACTGCTTACAGCTTTGATGAAATTTCTGAAAATTTTTGCAAAATTGTTAACAATTCTCATTCAGCAAACTTTAGAAAAAGTTATTACCAAATTGAGTTTTTTTTTTTTCAAAAAATTTCATTTAGAATAACTGCATCAAAGATGATTGCACCTACCTACCAACATTTTTCACAAATTAATTTTTACCAAGTCAATTCCTAGGTAAAAATTTTTAAGGCATGAGACACTCTGGATTATTATAATCAATTGGTCGTGTAGGATCAAATCTGTTCCTGAATGAGGCTGCTTATGAGCACTTGAGCAAGTATGAGAAGGCATAGGAAAAGCTTTCAACAATGGAAATGAGTATGATTCTAAACCACATTTTATTAACCTGCTCCTTTTTGATAAATATTTTTCTTGCATGTTCACATTTCAAACATTAAAGAAATTAATTTTTCCCACATTTTCATCAATTTCTTCAACTTTTTCTTCCACACAGTTTTTATTGTTCGACAGAACGATAAAAAATAATATAAATCTTCCACCGAACGGGGAATTTTCTCGGACGTTTTACTTTCGGAATTAATATTTAATAAGAAAAGGTTTCGTAATTAAAAATTCATTTAGCGCCGGTCACGACTCACACTAACGAAAATATTATTAACAATTAAGAGCTGCTTTGAATTCACAAGGTGTACGCATTTTGCGAGAAATGTGTGAGATTTTCATTCCTCCTCTGTTCGTTGTTCGCCCCCTGCTTGGGTATATGGAGGAGATATTTTTAAATTAATAATTAGCGTGGGTAATTAGGCAACGGAGTTGATAAGAAAAGCTACACGGCGAGAAGGTGGCTCTCGTACGCTGAATTTTAATACGCTTAATTTTTGCGAATTTTTTTCTGCCTTTTTTTTCACTACGACGCGTATATTTTAATAAAATGAAAAAGGTAACTGAGAGATGAGCTCGAAAAAAGAGGAACATGAAGAAAATACTTTTTTTTTGCCAGTAAAACCGACCTAGGACGTGAAATAAACAAATTTAATTTTTAATAAGTGTCGAATTCGTACACAAGAGTCGACCTGGACGACACAAATCCGTGAATTTGAAAAGACCTTTTAATACAATAAATAGAATCTAATCAAAACACCATTCAGACGAATAAGAAACCGAAAATGAATTACGCCGAAGCGTGCTGAGAGACTTAGCGGTATGTTATTTATGATTTCCATTAAAAGGAACACGAACGGAGTTGTTTTCGGGTATCGAGAGGGAAGGGTATCAGCCAAAAATACGAAGGGTTGCGGCGAACAATCGGACGAATTGTTTTACTCCATTTACAGATGTTTTCGAAAGGGAATGTTGAGACAGGACTATTGTTCGCCGTCAAACTTTTTCCTATCTAAGCCAAAGCAAAACAAATTGATTTCATTGTCGAGGCGAACTCGTCTCGTTCTATTTTCAATTGCCAGTAAACAGTTTTTGTATGGAAACGCGTATAATAAACTTCAAGTCGTCAGTAACTTATGATATTGAAATGTTTTAAACGATGACGTAATTCAATTCTGAGCAATACGATTCTATGCATGGGTCCAATTCAATTCCTAAGTAAATACCGCAAACGTAAGCATCAGCGTACTTCGAAATGTCAACTTGTTCGCGGAAAGGTATCGAAAAAGACGATGACGAGACGATGCAAAAAATTTAATATTACGTTACGTTGTATACGTATCGAGCGAGCAATATGCATAGAAGCTGGATGCTTATTTTATGTCATCGTATATTCGACCCTTTTTCTTATTTTTACTCCATCGGAGTGGTTGCAGAAGATGGAGCGAACACGCGTCGCAAATCTTACCATCGTGGCCGTCTATATTGAAATAATTTACGAGAAAATCGTGACGTAGTATATTATTATGAGGATCTGTAATACTCCCGAAGAGACAAGCTCTCCTTTGCATAAGTATGCCGTTTACATCGTATTCGCCATTTTTAGTGGTAAAAAGAAAGTATTATAAGAGATATGGAGATTTTTGAAAAATTTGCCTTAATTTAATCTCCTAAGCGAAGTGCAATAATGCCTGAGGACTTCCAAATTTAAACAACAAAAAAAAAAAGAAATTAAAAATTGATGAATTTCCGTTTCAGCCTTTTCAAATCATAGCATCGAAAATATTTTAATTCTCCAGATGAAGAATGTACCTATTTAAAAAATCTTCGTATTAAATCATCTAAAAAATGGAATAATTTCGAAATTTTTTCAAATAAAAACAATTTTAGGCAATAATTTTTAAAAATTTAGTCCCCTTCCCTGATGAAAAATCCAGAAAAGCTGAAAAATTTCAATATTTTATGAGACAAAAAATTTCTCATATCGCATGAAAGACCCTACAAAAAAAAATCAGAGCCTTTTCCTATACAAAGTGGCTAAATTGAAAGGGCTGTTACGTAAAATTTCAAAATTTTGGAATTTTCTCAATTCTCGTAATTTTTTTACTTTTTTCAAATTTTTTAATGATCAATTTGAAGATAACTTGCTATGTGGAAAAAAATACACTCTTATTGTTATTATAAATTATGTCAAAGAAATAAGTAATGTGAAAAAGAGATCATTTTTTGAAGTTCCAATTATTTTTGAATTTCGCATGAATTTTTGATTTTTTTTTTGGACTTGTGTCCTTAAAGCTAAATTTCTCAAGTTTTGTCGTAAAAAATATACGAAAAAATGCACATTACAGTTGAAAATATACAATTCTATAACGTAAGTAATTGGATTATTTCTGAATAAAAATTTGAAAAAATTACCAGTCACTTTTGGAAAAAAGTTTTCCAGAAGTTTGGACCCCATTTTTGATTTGAAACCTTTTACCATTTTTTTTTTTTTTTTTTTTTTTTGGGAGCTGAATCCATCTGATAAAAAGCCCTTCTTATTGTCATTTATGAACGTAGAGCTGGAGCTTTTTTAATCATAAGTTGAAATAAATGATTTCAATTTGTTAAAATTTTCTGCGTGCCTACCTAATGCATAACAATATTACAATTCAATAATTTTTTTGTGGATTGGAAATCACATTTATTTGTTTTTTCAAATTGTTTAAAACTGCTTCTTTTTTACTGCTCTCATTACCAGAAAATATGTGTTTCATGGCGATGGAAAGAGAAAAGGAATCCTAAATTCGGGTTGGAAAAAATTTCATATAAACCTCCACCAAAATTTTCAAGAGCAAAAATTCAAACATTCCACTAAAATCTACCTATGCTATTTTACTGGATTGAAATACCAATTTTTCAGCAACTCAAATCTTCGAAGTAGAAACAAAAGCAAAGGCAAAGAATGTCTTGCTACTTTAAAATGACATATTTGTTGTCTAAAAATTTTCATGTTTAATCGTAACATTTGCCAAATTAATGACTTATTTGAAATTTGAAAATATCAGAAGAAATTTTCGATCGAACCATAAAAATTACACTTCGGTAAGAAAAAATGAAAAAAAATCTCAGTACGTGTTGAATTGCAGATATTTTCAATTTTCATCCCCCCTTCCATCCCAACTTTCGCTATTTTTTGTCTGTTAGTTGATGGTTCACCTCCTGGTCGAAAAAAAAATTTTTTTTTGAAAAATCACTTGGAAATTTTACAACCGATTCAAGTGAAAAAAAGTCAAGAGTTTTTTTTTAAAACGTGTCACAAAACTCTTGGCACTAAAATTCTACTTTCCAATATTTTCGATTTTTGATTCTTTTTTTCTGGATCGTTATTTTCCACTAAAATGAACTTTTTCGGAGATATTGATAAAAATATGGTCCTTATCGAACACCTATCTCAAAATTGAATTTCATTATTTTCAATCATTTTGTAAACTCCAACAAATTGATTCTCCCCACCGACCTTTTACTTCCAACAGCCCAATGAAAATTAAACAGGCAACAAATATTCGAAGAACTCATGTCATCTGCTTAGAAATCGTAAGAAAGGTGAGAGAAAATTCGATTTTTAAATGCCAAAGTTGATTTCTATACCTTTTGGAAAAATTTTAATATTTGAAATCAAGGTTTCAAAATGACTAAAAGCTAAAAATGATGAGATTTGGTTTTGAGAGGCTTGTATCAAAATAAGAGCCAACGTTTCATCAATTTTATCCAAAACGTCGATACTTCAAAACTGCATACCCTCAACTACCCTCGAGTGTTAAATCACATTTTCGCTGAAAATTACGATTTTCAAACTTTATAAAAAAAAATTGAAAAACAGAAAAATTCACTTAGGCAACTGAAATAATGGTTGTCAGTGAGAGTTTTGAAACAGGTTCTTTTCAAAAGCCCTTAGTTTCGTTTAAATTTGAGGCGAGCATGTTAAATGATTTCTTCGTCAATTGAAGACGTTTATTTAAAATTTGGCTATTTTCTTTCAATAGTAAAAATTGAAGCAGCCATTTTTAAAAAAATTGTTTTCAAGATACTTTCAAAGGCTACGTCGTCGTTTCACTCAAAATTATAAACAAGCTCCTTTTTCTGGCCTAAAAACACAGCAATAAAAATTGTAAAACTACAATCCTCACATCGCAAATTATTGTACTCGAAAAGCAAAAAAAAAGTAAAAAGAAACAGCACTTCAATGGAGCAGTGCCAAATTCATTCTTGAATTGGGGGCACTTCCTTCGCTCTGAAATACTACTACGAAATCCTACACAGCTCGAATAGCCCACGGTTTAATTCCGGCCAAATGGCGACTCGCAAAAAAAGGGCATTTTATCGTAATAAAGAAAAAAAACTCTAGCAACAATATTATCACATTCACCTACAATAACCATAAAATCGATTACGATTATTTCACCACGTATTTAAATCGATAATCGAGAAACTTTCAGAAACCAAGAACAAAAACTTCAACTGATACATTACGTACAATTTACACAAAAACATTGTACGTTAAAATTGAGCAATTCGATTTTCCGCTGTTTATTTATATTCGACGATAGATAAAACGATTCTACGACCTCCAACATATGGTTTTCTTTTTCCTTCGCCATCAACAGCAATACCATACACCAATTTATACAAAGTGCCGGATTCTCAGCGGACTACACATATGCGATACAAACAGTTTTCGGTTTCCTCTTCTTCGTCGCTTACTGACTACCACACGTAGGAGAAATCGGCTCACCATGGAACCTATACGTTTATATGATAATGTGAAAAGTTTCGTCGACATAATACCTAGTCTGGGGCACGCGATTTCCAAATAGAGCGAAAAAATATCGCATCTTCTTTAACGGGCTTACTTTATATTCGGATTTAAAGCGAAAATATTTATGACTAAGTTTCGATATCTCATTCTCGGCGAATATACGACCGAAGCGAATAGATAACGTGGAAAAAATTTTCGACGACGTGGTATACCGTGGAGCGATTCCGTTAAGAGGAAATGCTTTCCTTGGGGAGTGACACGCTTCCGTTTTTTTTTTCACGCAGAGAAGCAGAGCGGAGGAAAAAAAACACCCGAATCCGTCGAGTTTCCTGTTAACGTGGGTAATGGTTCATGTTGAATATTACCCCTTGTGAAAAGTTATATATCATAGTATAAGGGCTCAAGACGAAAAACCCAAAACCGCCGACCGAGAAGTTTGGTGGTTTTTCGCGTAAATGCACATAAATAAAGAAAACTGTCTTATTCTCTTCTCGTCTCTGTTATTTCGCGCCACTTCATCGTGTTCTGGCATCTTAGGGTAATTACCGATGATGGCCCTGTGCCATTTCAGTCATTCGAGGGGTGAATCAACTCCAAGGGTAAATAAGGCAAGTTTCATGTTGATACGATATGAAATCTAGTCGTTAACATTTTCTTCAAATTTGATTACTAAAAAGAGCCATTTTAGGATCTTTTTTTGGAAAGATTTGATTTCGACGAAATCTGTCGGTATATTTGGGGCTAGAAAATTCACGAATAATGCCGCCTGAAAGTATTATTAGAAATTTTTCTGAACATATGAGTAAAATAAGTAATTTAAAATATCAAGCAATAAAATCGTTGAAAATAGTGACATTACTTGAAATGGCGAAAAAAATTGAGTGAAGATCAATAAAGAGTAAAAATAGATAACGTAGAAATTGCAATAAAAACAATTCAAAATTCAGAAAAACTACAACAAATTGTTGAAATTCCACTAAAATTTCTAAAATATGAGGAAATTTTTAAATTTGAAAAAAATAAAAACAACATGAAAATTGTTAAAATTGCGAAAGAAAATTGATAGCATTACCAATTTAGGTCTCAGGATGTCCACAATATTTTAGAATAGATTTTCAGTCACTTTTCTAAATTTTCCGGATCAATTTTTCGAAGTTTTCCAAATCGTTTTACAAAATGATATTCAGAAGGATAAAGGACAAAGTCATTTTTTTGCATGTTGTCCAAGAATTTCTTTTTTATTCGAAAATCAAGTTTTTGATGTCTTTTCTCTGGCTACAAAAACGACTCAAAGATTTTGAAAATTTCTGAATCATCACACCTCCTTCCACACACAAAAACTAGAGGACTTGAATTTCCTATAGAAAAAGATTAAAAAAGAAAATTGGTTTTAAAGCAAAATCATAATTTTTTTGAAACATGAGATAAATTTTGTCGGGGTGTTAACTGAATCATACAAAAAAATTGGATTTTTTGGGGCGAAAATTTTAAAAAAAACCTCACAATTTATTGTTCCTCTTCCTCACCCGAAAAAAAAACTTTACCTCAAATTCATAAATTCTAAGCAAGCACCAGCAGTTTTTTCGGCCTGTTTCAAAATGAACTCTGTTGAAATAAAAATTTTCAGTAAAATAAGCAAACAAATGTTTTTCCAGATAAATTATCTTTCTTTTGGCTTTCAACAATGAATCAAAATTTCAAAATTTCATGACATTTTTCTGACTTTCCCAGGTTTTCCAAGTTACTCGAAAAATGAACATTCTGTTGTTTAAAAAAAAATTTAGAATTCAAAAAAATTGGCTCAGAAATTGGAAAACTTCTTGGTTGATATTTTACTTTAAAATTATCTATAGACAATTGGTGAAAAATCAGAAAAGTTATTGAAGAATTGAACATGCTACAGCACAAGAATTGTTTAGAATGTTGAAAGATATTTTGAATTACCTATTAGGAAACAAATTCTTGCTAAAGAATTATTACTTATTCATTTTAATTGTTTAAGAAATCCAAAAATAATAAAATTTTTGAAAAATTAGACATAAAAAGTAAACGAAATAACGTAAAACTTGATTGAAACATTGAAAAATTTACTGAAATTGTTCGAAAAGTACTTTCAAAAACGCAAAATCTGTATAAATCACATCGAAGAGTAAAAAAATTTCAAAGAGATCGTTTAAATTAATGATCAACATAAAAATTATATGAAATGACGGAATGATGATTAAAACTTTCAAAAAAAAAAAAGAAAAGGTAATAATATGATAACTAAAATTAAATTTCAGCAGAATTGAAAATATTGCAAAAATTTGTTGAAATAAAAGAAAATTCATCATTTTTATTGATTTTTTTGCACAACCTTCGTGATATTTTTACGAGACTTCAACACGATCTCAAAAACATTTACTTATTTCATTAATTTCCGAACATTATTTTCCACAGTGTTTTCAAATTTTAATGTACTTGCATAGGTATTTAAAAAGTTACTAATGCAGTTTGAAATTTTAAAAAAATATAAGTAGGTATTTTGAGAGCTTTTTGTCCAATTTTTTTCATCGACTTTTGTTTCAATATACTTGAAACAACTTTTATAATAATTTCTACATGTGTGTCACCTTCAAGAATTTTTATTACATTTCACTAAATTCAAAGTTTTTTCTCACAAAAATTTGCTATGGTACAATATTTTTCGTATTCCTATCATTTTTGATGAATTTTTACGCAAAAATGATTTTTCATCAAATTCCACATCAATTTCAAACGATTTTCAAGAAAATTCTGCCATTTTTCAATTATATTTTGTAGGTATTTTGAAAGAATTTCTTCGATATCTGTTTTTTAATGAAAATTCTACAACGAAATATAAAACACGAAATCAGAACTTTCTTATGGTACACTTTTTTTCATCATCTTTATGAGGTAACGAAAACAAAATCTGGCCAATATTAAATTCGTGCTTCTATTTTTACTCCAAAAAATAATCTCACTCTTTTCCTAGGTTTCATTTACTTCTCAGATATTTCCTACCTTGTACGAGGGATTAAGTCAAAACACCATTATAAGTTCTTTTCACAGCGATCTAAATTCGCACAAACACGACGGAACTAAATAAAATCCTCGTTCTAATTCTACCATATTTAAAACGATACAACGAACCCGAAAACGATTACTTAGTACCCTTTTTCCACCACATAGGTACGAAAGGCCAGGAAAAAAAAGGAATTTGGTCGGTCGAGAAACCACACATATATGGTTGAATTCTCAATGTATCTTTGTAGGTCTAGGTAGATATAGGGTCCGGATAAAATTAAGTTACGTGTTACCTCATACTTTACTCACTCACCCTTATGGTAAAAAGAAACACAGACTGAGGCAGAGCTAAAGGCTGACGATGAAGTACTTCGTTCATGCGAAAAGAACGTTTCAATTTTCCAAAAGCCAGCCACCGTTTAAAATCAACTACAAGTTCATTTAGTATAAATTGTTTCTATCTTTTTGTGTCCGGGCTATTTGTGTCCGCTTCTCCAAGTTTAGGCAATGGTTTTGCAGATACGAGAATATAATCGTGGATATTCGTACCCAAATATACGACTGTTTGACGGGTAAAGAAGTCTTCTCCAAAGTACGAAATGAAAGAACAGGGAAATGTGATTGACTCGGTTTTTTTCCCCTGTACAGAATAAGTAATGTTCTGGGAAATTCGCCATCCATATTTGAAACCAATTTCGTAATCAGATCGATTCCGACTGAATAAATGGTGAATCTTCTGCAGTATTATAATTTCGTATCCCAGACGCAGACAGTAGCAAGATGTTTAAAATTTAATCGAACAATTGAACGGGCTGAAATCGCTTCGGGGTTCAACTACTGTCTTATTCCAATACACAGGTAATTGATATATTACTATTTTATTATTCGAACGTTTCTCGGGCCTGGCTACCGAGTTTAACCAAGCTGGATCTCGAAATGGCATAAGAAATTTTCAAACATCGGTTCAATTTATAAACGAGTAGATTACAATGAAATTTTGCATAATGAAGAGTCATTCTCACGATATGTGCATGAATGCTATTTTCTAGTATGCAATATACGAGTATTTCATTGACAACACCGAACATGAAGTAGGTCAAGTAATAGTAATGCAACAGGAGAGCATTGTTGGCCTCACTAAAACTTTTACTAGGCAATGTGCACATACCAAAAAAAAAAGGAGAGAAGAAGAAAACGAGGATAGAAGTTACACAAAACGTTAAATGTACAAAATAAAAAGTAATTTTTATATGTACGTATTTTCATAATGCAGAAAAATCTTTTGAATGACGTTTTTAAATGCTCTTTTGTTGATTCAAAAATACGCACGTATATGCAAATGTAGATGACGATACTTCATGTGTTGCATATTGAAACGAAAAACCCATTAATTCTTTTCATCTCATTTTGTACAATTTTTTCTATTTATTTTCATTTTTTTTTTTCATCTTGCGAATTTATAGAAAAAACTGGTCATTAAAGTTGATAAATTTGACCGAAATTTTGACCGCTTGAATATTCGACACAAAATACCAAAATTGGTAAGCATGCATATCTAGAAAATTTAATACGTCCAAGGGATCATAAAATCCAAATTTGGTTTCAAAAAATTGAAAAAATTAATCTACCAAAATAGCAAACCGATTTTTCAAACATAGATATCTTAATGCTGATTGAGGGGAGAGGGGTCATTTAGAAATGAGTTCAAATATTTTTGACAAAATGTTTTAAATCTAGGAATTCAATTTTGAAAGTGTAACAACTGAGTTTTTATTAGGTAGTATTCAAGGTAAAATTTTACCAATTGATGATATGATGACTTTTTGCTTGCTAGACCAAGACCATGGACTCTTGAACTAGAAAAAATTTTAATGAAAAATGTATTTCATTTTTTTTTTTTTTTAAAGTAAGGAACCGATATTTTGAAGAAAAAAAACAAGATACCTTATTAACAAATTTGGTGAAAAATGAAAACGTAGTTATTGAAAAATGATGAAAAATATGAAAAAGTATTAAAAAACGATGGAAAAAATAAGAAAAATATTCAAGCTATTTTTCATTGGAAAAAAATATATATAGACTACCTACAAATCATTAAATCTATTTGAAGTGATTTGACAAATGAAACCGACGAAAATAAAGTTGTAAGTGATAGCAATTTAAAAAAAAAAAAAAAAAAAAAAAAAAAAACAGCTAAAAAGATTTAGAAATTATAATCTGATTTTCAGATTTTTAAATATTCAAAAGTAAAAAAAAAAAACAGAGCATTAAAATTATGAGTAACCAGAGGCATGTACGCAGGCTAAAAGTTCACTTTTCTTTAGGGCGGGCTGTGGATAAAAGAAATAAATAATAATAGATCATCAAAATGGTAGTTTTGATGGCGAACGATAATGTTTATTTATTTACGGCAAACTGGTTATGCAATTTTATTAACGCTGATGAAAGGGATCGCTCTCATCACACGGAAGTAGGGGTTAAAAATTTTCATTGCAGAAATGAAACAAACTCCGCGAATGCATTCTGTCAAACCCAAAAATTCCATAGCTACAATTTCACCATCGAAAAAAATTCAATTTTTTTTATAAATTATCCCAAGTATCTATTTTTAGCATATGAAATTCCGTTGGATAAATTTTTTCCGCATTTTTTTTGTTTTTTTGTTGTCAGACTAGAAAAAAATTAGATCGCACTCTGTGAAAATCATAATTATGCCTGGGCTCTGGAAAACCTTCGTATAAGAAGAGAATAAAAAGGTGTACGTCTGCGGTACATCTCGAATTCCTGACGCCGCGCCTGTTCATTTTTTTTTTGGAAATCGACTGAGTATCACTGGGAGGTGATTCCTATGGCTTTCTCTCGTGAGTAGTTACTTTCAAAAAATTGAAAAAACAAAAAAACAAAAAAAAAACGATAATTTTTATAGATACAAAATGGGGGTATCACAATTTTCAAGAATGTAAAAATTTACAAACTAAATTGAGTCCCTAGTTTTTCAAAAATACATCCATTGATGAAATTTTCCTCCCTTGGAAAAAAAATCACAATAGTTTTTGAAAAAATTATTATATTTTTCAATGTTTTTAAGGAGATTTCCGAAGACCATCCTCCCAAACATCACTTTGTTTATAAAGAAATTCTCGCACAAGATCCGCTGAAAATTTTCTCTCTTCTCAAAAAATCGATACTTACCCATAAGTATTTTTATACTGAATCCAAATGAAAAAAAAAATGATTTTTTAAAATAGATAATCGAGTTGACCAAAAATTTGACACCTTTCATTCTTTGATTACTTTTCGATGAAATCAAAAAAAAATCATTAATTTGTGAAAACTTGCACATACCAATTCAAACCATAATATTGATTCGCTACTTCCACTGCTCACTTATCTCTCTTCCCCTCCTCTCCATTGTCGATATGATTTTTTGCCAGATTCTGATGACAAAACGCACTAAATTTTAGCCATTCGAGTTACTTTTAATTTTTGATAAAACGAAATTGAGGGATAAGTAGCTTTATATGTTTTAACCAAGCCGGTTTTTTAGATAAAACCAACATTCAGAATGTTTTTTCGTTTAAAATTCATGCAAATGCAATCAGTATCTCGCTACCAATCTCATAAAATGCACAAATTGTTAATAAAACAATCTTAACCTTTCCTTATTTTGAAAAATTTTCAAACTCGTTGGGGCTCTCTTTCTCTTCCCTTTTCCATTTATTCCCCATCACTATTTAACTCAAACCTAACCAAGCATTAACACAAAGTAAAAACAAACTACAGTACAGATAAATTCAAAACTCACCCTGTATCTTTCCATATGTTGCTTTATTAATTCCAATCTATGGTCGTGTTGAAAAGCTACCACTCGAACGGATCCGACGTACTAAATAACAAAATAAACAAGGTTAATTGCGAACGGCGTTATTTCGTTAAATGCTAAAAACAGCAAAATTTTATAAACTCGAGTAGGTAAACAATTCGCTAATAAATTAACTTTACTCTTCAACAACGTATAAATATTGGCAAATAAAACTAATATTATACTACAATCGCAATCCAACCTACAACCTTTCCCTATTTACAGCGAAAAAGGAACTTGCAAATGAGAAAGATGAAATGAAAACAAAAATATTCCGCCATCGCAAAGCACACTCGCCTTCAGGCATCAAATTAAAACTATTTCATCTAAAATTCGACTTCAAGAGTTTTTCATACACCTAATAACAATCTTCTTTTATTCGAATCACATACGCACATCGAGCCAATCTGTTGTACGTGAATTTACACCACAAAAGAATACCGCCGCCGCGTGCCTTAACCTATTTACATTACAAAACAAAACACTCCACTTTACCAAAATATTCCAATAAGTGCGTACGTATTTTTTTCCTACGATGCTCAATCGTCTCTCTTGTCGGTATCCTTTTTTTTTCATGTTAATTAAACGAGAAATAAATATTGTCGATGTGTCATTGAGTTTCGTTAAAAAGGAAAAATAAATAAACATAGGTGCACATTGCACAAGTACACAGCACACACCGTTGGAAATTTTTTAATTAAAGTCGACGAACGTCGGATTTATTCGTGCTTTTTTTCGCCATTGTTTACACGTACATAAACGGCCATGCGGTCTTCTTTTGTTTATATTATTATCATAACGTTCAACCGAGGGTTTTGTATGCTCTTCTTTCCTTTTGCTTTGCTTTAGTTTTCATTAAAACTCATTCGTTAATCGCTAAATATGACATACATTGTACACCATGAGTACGATGAAGTGGGTACTTCCCGATTGAAACGATATTCAAGGGAAAAATGTACAAGTTCTTTTGGTGTGATAAAAGTTCTCCAAAGTGGCGCATTCTGTCGAAATATTCGCGATATTTTTAGATTATGTTTAGAAAACAGAAATTTTTCACGAAAAATATCCGGAAAAAAGAGTGAAAATTACCGCCTTCCCTTTTCCAAGTTTCACAAAGAATTTTATGATTTTACATTTTTCCCCCCAAAAATGGATTTGTTTTTAAAATTTAAAAATTGGCTTTCAGCTCTTTGACATTTTTTCTGCTATTCTGACTTTCTGATATCAAGTCAACTTGGAAAATAGAAAACTTTACGTTTTTAAAAGTAAAATCATAAAATGATAACTTTCTGATACCAAGTTAATTTAAAAAAAAAAAATGTTTTTAAAATTTAAAAATCGACCTTTAGCTCTCTGATATTTTTTTTGACTTTCTGACATTAAGTTAATTTCGAAAATACAAAAAATTTCAAGTTTTTGACTTTTGGTGACGCAAAATAGCGTGACACAAAATAAGGTGTCGCAAAAAAGTCTTAAAAATTTTGGAATGACCCCCCCCCCCCTACCAAGAGAAAAAACATATCCATGTTAAAATTCAGATAATTCTACATGGAAGAGTAGTGTTTAATTTTTTCCTCAACTTTTATCAATTCAAGACTTGAAATTTTGCAAAAAAAAAATTAAATTATAGATGCTTCTTTCTTATTTGAGTTTTTTTTTCAATCACCGAGGAGAAAAATTTGTCCCCTGACATTTAAAAATAAAGAAAAGATGAAGATGTGTTCATTTTTTTCTAATTCTGAATTTCTCACAAATTTCTGAAAATTTTCTTTAACCATTAAATAGGTATCTATTAAATCTAAGAAAAGTGTCAAAGTTTTGTCAAAAAATTCAAAAACATTTCAAAAATTGTTCATGATATTTGAAAAAAAAGCAAGCTGAGAAAAAATTATCTAAAAATAATAGGTATAAAAATCCATTCAAAACAAAAAATGCATAGAATGTGTAAAATTTTTTCAAGTAATAAAATCGGTTCAATAAGAATGGAAGTAAAATTTTAAATTTCAATAAAAATTGAATTTAAAAAAGTAAAACTAGTAGATACATCACGAGAAAGATATTAAGGATTACACATATGCTCGAAATTTGATTTAAATGCTTATAAAATTTATGAAAAATCGTAAAATATCCACGAAAAATTACCTAAGAACAATGATCATTCATTAAAAATGAGTAAAATATCACATTTGGAAACAGTTCATGAAAAACGATTTATTTACTAATTAGAAATGACAAAAAAAAGTTGATAGACACACTAATATCATAATAAGTATTTTCAAACAAGCTAAATTATTTCCAAAAATGAATGTTTTTTCGTCTTTTTGTGATTAATTATTGAGATTTTACAAAAATTAGACATGGAAAGTAGAATTTTTCATTTTCACGGTCGTTTCTCATCGTTTCATCCAAAACAATGAAAAACTATCACTTCTTAAAATCGAAAAATTGTCGTTCTTATCGTTTCATCAAAAACGACAAAAAATTATAATTTTTTAATACTTGAGACTTTTTTCTGGTTGTTCCTTAAAAAACGACGAAAAACGGATCATTTTTCAATATCCAAAAAATGGTAATTTTAAATTGTTTCTTGAAATACAACCAATAATTATCATATTTTCGAACCTAAAAATTACCGTTTTCGGCTCTTTCTTTAAATTGATATTTTTTTTTGTTTTCAAACATCATTGTTTTTGATTATGTTCTGAAAAATAACAAAAAACGATAATTTTCCAATACCAACACCTTTCTGAACCTAAAAAAAATTGAAAGTGAAAAACAAATAAAAACCACCATTTTCCAAAATCGCTAATGATAATTTCTGATCGTTTCATCAAAAACGACAAAAAATGATCATTTTGGAATATTATAACATGTTCGTTTTAATCACATTTTTCAAAAAAAAAAAAAAAAAATGGAAATATTTTGAGCCCTAGCAAATCAAGTACTAAAATTTTGGCCAAAAATGAATTCAAAAGCTGAAAGTTCATTACTCTTAGCCCTCATTTTCTATACGTCCAATGCTTCATATGTATACTCTGACGATGTGACGAAACAAAGTTGAAATTTGAAAATGTGATATTTTCAAAGGTAAAATAATGAAATCAAATCTCTATTCCTTCATTCAAAATCGTTTATTGTTGTTGAAAAAAAAAAACTTTCATGGATCTGATTTTTTATTACTTCCATAACTTGAGGGAGAGGGAGCAGTTAAACATTTAAAATTCTTCAAATAATTTTTAGATAATTTCAAATGATATTCTTTTTCAAGACGATAAAACATAGTATTTTTGCAGAAATTGGGGGACTACAAAATCTCATCGAACTCGGCACCTTGAACCTACTTTTTCTAAAATAAAATCTGCAATAAGACATCTACCTCCAAGTACAGGTTTTCGTCGTAATCTTGAAACAAGTAAGTATTTTCAACAAACTCATCTGGCATAAATCTCTCTACAGCTTTACAGCACAGATAATCTTTATCGAAACGTATTTTATAAATGGAACACATGAAACATTAGCTCGTTCCAACAAGAATTACTTCATAGTCAAACGCGAACAACGAGTTTTTTTTTCAGAAAAAAATACTGTCACGATACGATACACAAATAGGTAGTATTGAATTACCAAGACCATTGTAAATGGCGTTAATATTACAAGAACTTTTACCCGGAGCAGTATTACGTATACAAAGACATTCAAAATATCGAGAAAAAAATCCAAAAAATAAATAAAATTAATCTAAACTCGCCTTAATGCCAGTCCGAAAAAGGCAAAATAAATACAATGTATCGAATATACGGACGTCGTAGAAATAAAACTGCGATAAAATTAGGATTTTGGTCATAAATGCCATAGGTCGATTATAAATATAAACCAGATTATGCAGAAAGTTGATTTAAACGCGCCTCATCCTCGTAATTGATACTTTAACGTCAGACGCCTCGCGATTTTCGATTAATTTGCATATGGTTAATACAAGCCAGATGATCGGAGCGAGTTTGCTGCACTTTTTTTCCTCCTTCTGGAGAGAACATTGACCGAAGTTGGCTATGATTTCGCTTGTCGTTGAAATTTATTCGAAGACGTTTGTATACGAGCAATATCGTTCTAATTACTCGCTGGTATAGAGAATACGATATATATTAAATGACTGAATTATCCATTATTTACGACAACAACGAGTCAACGACGACCTCGAGGACAACATACGATAAATTTTCGCTTCGATTCGCGCCGTGATATCCAACGGTGAAGGGAACGAAAAGAAGGGAAAAAATAAATGTCATTAAATAGACTAGACTGATAAAAGTTGCTCGAACACATCTACGTAACTAGTTGAATTAATCACGGTGCTGTGGTGTGTGCTCGACTGTGATCATTGACCAAATTGGGGTGGGGAGATGGAGCCAAAATTTTAAAGGATGGTTGTACATCGACTGACCTTTCGTAAAAGTATCATTCTAATCTATGAAATGCAAATTTGGCTTTTTACCGGGACTTTTTCAGATTTTCCAGGCAATCAAATTGCATAAAATCTCTTGGGAAAAAAAGGGAGGGAGATATCTCATGTAAAATTTATGGAAAATTTTTGCTTTGAAACATTTTGAATTTTCTGCTCTCTACAGGTAGTTAAATTTGATTTGTACTCTGAAGTGAAAAATCAGGGTGAATTTGTACTCAAAACTTACTTTTTTCACTCAAATTTACAAGAATTTCTTAAGGCTGTACTTCAGTATGTAAATGAGTAGGTAAATATAACTAAAATCTGCAAGCATTTGCATTTTTGTATTACCTATTTTTTCATAATTTCGGAAGCTCAACTCATGCCTTAATTATTTCATATTTTTTGCTTTTACTAAAAATGTCTCGACGTTTCATCAATTTTTGGCCAAAATTTTCGACTTTCATTACCTTTGCTCGATCTTTTCGACTTTCTGACAGACTTTTTCGTCAACTTTCGTCCCTATTCTATAAAAAAACGAAAAATTATCAAGAAAAATTCGAACAATTTCAAATTTGGTGCAACACAAAATGAATTGCATTTTTTAAAAAAAATAAAATCACAAATTTTTATAATTACTCAGTACACCAACTTGAACTTACTATAGAAATCAATAATTTTTGTCAAAATTTCGTATTTTGATTTTTTTTTTCAAACATTTGTAGCATTAGCATATTCGTGTTTTTTGGGCCATAACTCAATATTTGAGATATTTTTAATATACTTTTGTAAATTTTAATACATATGTACCTTGTGTTAACCTCTCTCTCCTCGGATCTGACTAATTTTTTATCATCCACTCAAAAATTTCAACTTGAGTACAATTTTTTTCAAAATAAAAACTGATTACCAAACAATTTTTTTCAATTTTAAACCCATTGAATTTTGAAAATGTCCGCCATTTTCTATGAATATGAAATTAATAAATCATTTATATGGGTTCAAGAGAAAATTTTCCAAAACTAATAACTATACCTCGTTAGAATTTTCTTTTTCAACGCTGAAAAGAGTTTTAAAAAATTTGACAGGGCTCCTATCAATTTTTATAAAAAAATTTTACAGACAAAAAATATTGAATTTAAGCACTCACAGGTACAAATTTCAGAATATTGTGCTCTAATTGATCAAATAAGTCATCAACAATTCATTTCAATCAGCTTTCTTCGAATGCTAAAAAGTTCCAAAATTTTCTGTATGCTCCAAAACATCTTAAAAGTTAAAACCACTTCCAATCAGTTCGAAAAGTCTAAATAAGGGATACTAAATTTTAGCTGGTTCAAATAATTTCATGAATGTTTGTACAAAATCACCTGCGCCAATCGCGATAAACATACATTCAGCTAAAATTACTATTTTGAAGAATTTTGATTCAGAATCTTCGTAATTTACGAAAAAATTATTTTTGGGTAGGGGAAGGGGAGAGGGAAGGGAAAAGGAACGCCGAACAGACTTTAATAATTCAGCTCCGAAAAAAATTTCAAACACCTTTTTTTATCGATTACTTGAAAATTGAAATAATTTGTTTAAAAAATAACGCATTTTTTTACAAAATTTTCCAAAATAAAAGATTCAATTTTTTACGAATCAAGAAGATCTCAAAATTGAAATTTTCTCATTAATCACTTCTAAAAAAAATACCCCAACTTTCAAAATTCGATTGGTTCAGATCAATGTACTTATACACAAAACTCGAGAAAATTCTAACAGTAAACCCTCCTCGAAAAATCACCAATAAAACAAAACCAGTTGCATACCGAAATCTGATCAAATTGCCGATCCATTCCTCGAAACCAGATATCCTCGGGGATAGTAAAAATCACAAAAATCACAACACCGACACCAACACACCGGTCGCGAATCTCGCATAATCAAAACCAGTCGCACATAATCACCGAAAAGAAGATGCAAAATTGGGAATCGAATGTAAAAAAATTGCAACCGTCGCGAACCCGAACACGGACATCGAACTAGTTGAAAATCTCCGTATGTAAAATCAAGTCAAGTGGGCAATGGTAAACGGCAGACTAACTGGAAACTAAACCCATGTAAGTCTACGCAGATACACGATCGAGGATAAACAGCTGGAACTCTCAGTCTAGAATCCGATCAACGATCATGGCCACGAATCAGCATTTTTTAAATAAACGCGTTCTACCCGCGATGTGCATCTTGTCGCACCGAAACTATCAAGTTCGTTTAAATTTTGACGAATTGCATAAAAATATATAACTTACACCGACACGGACCGGGCGGACGCCTACGAAAATATAGAGAATAAATTATTGAAATGGAAATTAGTTTTTTTCTCCAACTTCGATTCCTCGACCGGTAGGTTATTCACATTAATGGATCGACAATTAGGTGTTATTTTAGTCGAGGTGATAGGATTAACAACTTTTCAAACGGTGGTTCGGTGTTGAAAAGATTTGTGGCAAAATCATGCCCTTTAATAATCCTAAATATCTATGTACTTACGTCGAATTAAACGTGTAAGTAGTGTAAAATTAGCTACTGGCGGAATCGTAGACCTGCAAGTAAAGCGAGGAGCTTCTGTAATCCGTAGATGTCTGCAGTTTTACTTTCTCGGTTTAAATCGGCAAAGAAGACCGTTGCGTGACCAGAAAAGAAAATAATAAATTTACAAAATTGCTCATAATAAATCAAACGCTCTCTTTTACTTGAATTCGTTACTACGACGGTATTTGTCGAGGGTAAAAATGAGAGAACGATATTGCAAACGTATAAATTCGCAATTGTTTCTGCTTTTGATCAAAAATATCCTTAGTACACGATTTTGTCGTCTAATAAAATCAGTTGGTTTCTAGTGGGTAGAGGTGGCCGGTGGGGCATTCACGCAAATGGACACAGGGAGCTAGAGAGCCTAAAACCCCAAATTTTTTCAAGTTAAATGGGGAACAAAAATTCTTTTCGTAGTATTGTAGCATATTACTTCACCGAGTCCGAATATGTGTTTCGTGTCCTCGATCACGGTCACAATGGACCCCTACGGCCCCCAAAGTGTGATTTTTCGTGAAATTTGGCCATTTTTGAAAGTGAAATGATGGGATGGCGTAGACGTCATAAAGCTGGCTGAAAGAAAAAAACTATCTTTATGGGGACATGAATTCATTCTGAACCTGTTAAGCCCAAATTTGTGAAAAACGACCGGCACAATGGGCCGCAGGCGAATTTTGAAGATGCGCCCCTCAGCGATTTTACAAAGAAATGAACATTGAACAGCTACAAAATTTTTTACAAAATGGCTATGCACTCGTGTAACTTATCAAGTTGGAGTGAAATTTTGCGATAAACCCGAAAATGTTGCAAAATTTTTATTTTGACCCCTTACAACAATTTTAAGGGGCAAAATTTGGCAAATTTTTGAATAATTTTGAAAAATTATTGAGTTTCCTATCAAAATGGCGTAAAATTTTGTGGGAAATCCGAAAATATTGATAAATTTTGAATTTTCTCCTTCCAAAAATTTCAAGAGGTGTTTGGTAATTTTTTCAAGTTATTTTGTAAACTTATCGTACTACTTATCAAAATGGGATAGGGTTTTGCGAGAAACCCGAAGATTCTGATAAATTTCGATTTTGACTGCTTCAAAAAGGTTTGGGGATAGAATTTGGTCAATTTTTGAACTATTTTAAAATTGTGAGAAAAAATAAAAAATTGAAAGGTACATAATACGATAAGTTTATAAAATAACTCAAAAATAACCGAATATCTCCCCTTGAAATTTTTTTGGGGGAAAAAATTCAAAATTCATATTCGGTTTTTTTCTACAAAATTTTACCCCATTTTGATAGGTAACTAATACGATAAATTTTCAAATTAACTAAAAAATTTACCAAATTTCACCCCTAAAAATTTTTGGAAGGGAGCAAAATCAAAATTTATCGTCAACGCTGATTTATTTCGGCCCCTAGACCAGCTCCATTTACCTAACCAATACAAAATTAATCTCAAAAACGTTCACAATGGCAAAATATGTAAAAATATGCGTTTATACCCAAAATATGCAAAAATATGCGCTAACATAATATGGAGCTCAAAATACTCAGAATTTTTTGAATCGTAAAGAAACCGCCGATATGCGCGATAGGAATGCTCACAGAAAAATATGTTTTTACATATTTATCCGGTCCTTGGTAATTAATAATTCAATTACAGAACCTGGGACAAATAAAACAGAATTTTAGCCATACCATAGATAAATTAAATATGAACTTCGAGCAGCTATCAAGTATTGTCCGTCTAAAATAGCATGAGCCAAATTGTGTCAGTTTCATTGTTTCAAAGTCCAAAATAAAATTGCTGTGGTTAAATGGGAAAATTTTGAAATTTTCTTTGCTTTTTGATAAGGAAATAATTTGGATCATGCTATTTTGGACGGACAAACAAATCATTACCTCAAAAAATAACTAAAAACAATGTTATCTCGGTGGGCCATCTTGCCTCCCCTCAACTTTAATAATATGCTTTATAATTTTTTAATAGTATTTTGCACTGTTGGTTTAATTTCTTCTGATAACGATTTTTCAATATTTATTGATGAAGTGGACAAGACTGTGCAAGGAACAGGACACAAGATCATAGATTTTACATCGAATGTTCGCAAAGTATTTGATAATACACAAAAAGAAGCTCGAAAATGTATAAACGATAAAATTAAATCAAAAAAATGTAATAATCCAGTACATAATGTAATTTTTTCGAAAACAGAATCAGAAGTTTTTCAAAAGATATTCCCAAATCTAAACTCAATTACTGTTGAATACAAGAATATATCCTTTTCTAATTATAGAACTGTTACAAACGGTACAACTGTTGCTTGCATCGACTGTGATAATTCATGTCACAAGCAACCGCGAGAGTGTAAAATTGAAAACCAGCGTTATCATGGTCAAACATTCAGCGTTGCTAAAAAATCGTCTTATGAAGGTCCAGTTGACACTGAAAATTCCATAAAAATAGGATACAATTTCTTCCTGGGAAACACACTGCAATTGAGCGTGAAGTACAATTATGGTACAAGTAAAGAGGAAAAAAACGAAGACATCCACAGATCGGCTCTTTCTGGCAGCATGAAAACAACAGTTTTACCAGGGGATCATAGAAAGTTATGTTCAGAAATTATCAATTCATACTACGAGTTTGATGTTACATATGAAGTTGATTTCAAAGGTTATATTGTTTTTTCTTTTGAAGATGTATGCGAGGGACATTATTATTATACGATTCCCGCCTCTTATTTTATAAGCCAATGCTTTCCAAAAATAAATGCAAAAAACTTTCAAGACCATTTCAAAATTCAAAGTTTTGATTTATTTCAGTTAAAAGTTAGAGATGTCAAAAAACTTCGCAATTCAACATGTGGGGGTGAGTTCAATGAGTTCAGCTTGACTACGTACACCTAAATCTGATGTCATTTTTATGTAAAATAGCTGTAAACAAATGAGGAGCTTGGTATCAAAGTGAAACCTAAGCCTGTGACACTCGACGACAAAACGGAACTTATGTGTCTGAAAAAATTTTCTAAATTTTTTCAGACACATAAGGTCCGTTTTGATGGCGAGTGTCACACGCTTAGGTTTCACTTTGATACCAAGCTCCTCAAATAAAGGGTAAGCTTTCTTTTGTTCATTTTTAAAAATGATGTCAAATTTAGATATAAACAAAGGGCAAATTGTGGCGTTTCTGTTAATTTGCCTTTTCTGTGTGAAATCTATGCCACATTTCATTAATTTACTTTTGTTTAAATGTTTGTACTTTCGTGCTAATACATTCGATTAATTTCACAATTTAGTGTTATTACAATATATTTCCGTTAACCACTGTTTAAGAAATGGATCTAGCCACTTCTGATCGTTTCATTAGAAACGACAGAAATTTATCATTTTCCAATATCAGTATTCAAATAGCTTGAGACTGAGCACAACGAAGGCTCCATTATTGGCAAATGAAAAAATTTAAAAGGTAAACGTACCAGCCATGCTGTACACGGAATAAGCTTTCCGGTTCAAAAAGTAACAATATATTTTGTGATTGTTTGTCTGGTGGAGGGAGAATGAGGAGGAGGAGTAAATAATAGGTGACGAAGGATAGGAAAAGAAATTTTCCAAAAAATGTTACGAAAATTGATTCCTAATTCAAAATTTAAATTCTGTTTAGATTCATCCCAACGAACCCAAAAACGAGAAATGCCTAAATTTTTGGATTTCAATTTCTATGCATAAGTAACCTTGTTAGTCTATTTAGAAAAAAATGATTTTTTTATCTGACAAATTATCAACTTTTTTGCAAATAAGTACTATTTTTGAATAGTTGACATTTCTAAAAAAAATTCTCATATGGTTTTTGACAGTAACAAATTAACGAGGGAAAGAAGAATTTTTAAAAAGACTTTTCAGAACTTCACTTCTCAAAATCAATAAGGAGGACTCGAGTTTGAAGGCTGATAATCTTGATTTTGGAAACCAAATTATTTGAAATGCTACAAAAAATGATCCAAATTTTTTTTATTCCCACTGAAAAATATTTTAAACCCATTTGACTGACTATTTATTTTTAACACTATACAATAATCAAAATTTCGATGCTTACCTGAAATTTTCATCTATTAGGTACCTATAACTATCCAAATATTTGAATATTTTTGCAAAAAGTTGAATTTTAGTTTTTTTCCTCCTTCGATCCCTCAACCGGTAGGTTATTCACATTAATGGATCGACGATTTAGGTGTTATTTTAGTCAAGGTGATAGGATTAACAACTTTTCAAACGATGGTTTGGTGTTGGAAAGATTTGTGACAAAATCATGCCCTTTAATGATCCTAAATATCTGTGTACTTAGGTACGTCGAATTAAACGAATAAGTAGTGTAAAATTAACTACTGGCGGAATCGTACCTGCAAGTAAAGCGAGGAGCTTCTGTAATTTGTAGGTTTGTGCAGTAACACTTCCTCGATTTAATTTGACAAAGGAGGCCGCTGCGTCACGCTGCGTGACCAGAAAAGGACAAAATAAATTTACAAAATTGCTCATAATATATCAAACGCTCTCTTTAACTCGAATTCGTTACTACGACGGCATTTGTCGAGGGTAAAATGGAGAGAGCGATATTGCAATCATATAAAATTCGCAATTGTTTCTGTTTTTGAACAGAAATATCCGTAGTTCACGATTTCGTCGTCTAATTGAACTAAATTATTTGTATTGTGAAGGCATCTTATTGAAATATTTCCAATAATCAATGTGTTTTATACATTTAACAAAAATAAATCCATATAATGAGAGCTCATATCCAGTACCTTATTCAAATCGTTACGTGATCAAATTGTTAATTTTTTCACCGAAGAATGAAAATTTAACACGAGTAATCGTGAATTGTTTACGATGAATATTCAAACGGAAACGTATAAAACTCATTTACCTATTACAGCGAGCTTCACGATAGATTTAAACAGTTGTTCTCTATTTATGAACATAGTTCTGGCAGCTTTCTACGAGAGTTCGTTACTTTTTTTTATCACATTTTTGAACGTATCAGAATTTTAATTCTTAGAAGAAATAAAACGAAAAAATGTTGATATTAGTGAGAATTATTGTCAGTTGAGATGTACAAATTTAGAAAGTTTCATCTCTATAAAATGCTGCGAAATTTCATTGAAGAATTTGCATGGAAAGTAATTTGATTGAAAAACGTACTGATGAGTTGGCGATTTCTAATGTTTGAATTTTAAGAAATGAATAAGGAAGACCTTCCATGACACATGATGTTGAATAGATACATACTTTTTTTCATCCAACCCCTCCCCAATTTTTTCAATCTCCTAATACTATACTTATAGAAAAAAATTGAATAGCCTTTATAGTTTTACTACAATAAGAACTTGAATTCATTTTTAAAAAATTTTAATTCTCAACATTTTGTCAAATTGGGAATTTTTAAAAGTATATGTAATTTTCATTTGAAAATGACTTTTATTACCGACCTTTCCCCCCAGGCCCCCCCCACCCATAGTGTCCTTTCAAAATTTGATCTCAGATTCTCCATTTTCTTAAAATAATCCATGATCTTATAAATTTTATAAGAAAACTGGCAGGTAAAATCCTATATTTTTTCTTATCAAAGAATTTATAAATTTAATGTATTATGTTTTTTTCACTGCACTCAAAAATAAATGTGCGCGTCTCACCAAAATTGAAACAAAATTTTCTAAAATTTTCTATACCTACTCTCAAATTATTTAAACTAAAATAAAAAATTGTCATCAAAACTAGGAAAAATTAAATTTCATCATTTTCACGCATTCCTTTAAGAATGTAGATAAAAAAGTACGAAAAAGTCGGGAGAATTCAAAAAAAAATTAAAATTATTGAAAAAGATGAAACATTTCTATAAAACATTACATTTCTAGCAATACATGCAGGTGCATTACGAAGTATGTTTTTCTCATCTTTTCCAACACGAAAAAAAGTCTCAAAAATGATTTTAAAAAATGCAATTTTGCTAAGGGGAATTTTACAACGACAAAATATCCTTCTTCTCAGTTTAGTTCAGAAATCTTAAGAGTCATTCTACTACTTTCGATTTCAACAGGGTGTCTACCAATTTTGGAAAATCGAAATTCGCGACTTTTCGCGACCCTTTTTCGCGACTTTTTCTAGACTTCTCACACCGCACCGTGCTCCAATTTTGCGCAAAAGACCCCCCCCCCCCTTGCGTATACTTGTTTTAAAGGGAATTTCAAGCACTTTTTAGTCCCTCCCTTTCAAGCACTCTTCTTTTCACAGGTTAGATAAACTTCGCCGATTCTGAATCTAAAATTCAGGGAGAAAAATCATGGGAAATCTACATGTGAAGCACCATCATGGAGAGGAAAAAATACAATTTTTAGAAAATAATCAGAACAATATATAATATGTAACAAAAACTTGAAAAATAGGATCATTTCAGTTCCGAGCGGAGCGAGGAGAAAAAATTTTAGAAAACCTCGAATTCAAAGTGCAATAAAACAATGTTTCAAATTGATAAATTTGCGTAAAAATTGGTCACCTTTAATTTCTTAAAATTACTGAAAGAAAAAATATGATTAAGCCGAGCGCAGCGAGGCCAAAGCATTTAAAAAATTTGATTTTGAAATTTCGAAAATGATTTTTAAAAAGGAAAATTGCAAGGAAAAATCGAATAAGGCCGAGCGTAGCGAGGCCGAAATTTTTGAAAAATTCTGATTTAGAGAGTGAGTACTTAAGCCATTAAAAATTTCCAAAAGACCTAATTTGATAAAATTTACAAAATTTTGTCGGATTTCCGACTAGAAATTGGCTGAGGGAATTAATTCCTCCATTCCCCCATCGCGCCCCCTTGAGTATAGGTATAATGATGTGAGTTGGTCCGAGCGAAGCGAGGGCGAATTTTTTTGAGAATTTATTATAAAAACCACAAAAAAAAATGCATTTTCAAATTATTTCTCCTTCTGAATTTTCAAAAAATCGTAGTGAAATCAAAAAAAATTCTACAATTTTTCTAAATTTTTCAAAATATGGATACAAAATATTCATTTTTTCAAAAAAAAAAAAATTGTTGAAAATTTTAATCGCGATTGCTATTAAGTCTCCCAAAAGAATCCATTTTTCGCTTCAAAATATTCAATTGTCTGAAATGGAGGGAAGGTTTGTAATTTAAAAATGATTAAAGTAAATTTATGAGCCCGAGCGAAGCGAGGGCGAAAATTTTTTTAAAAAATGTGTTCAAAAAACAGAAATTTAAAAAGGAATTGTAATTTGGAAAAAATTCGCGACTTTTGTGCCAATTTCGCGACCGGTAGACACCCTGTTTCAATTACCCCCCCCCCCCCCGGTTGAAAAATATCGTTAAATTTCAACAACATAAGCTTATTTTTATGATAATTCACACAAACCATAACTAGGTAATCTAATCGAATTTATTCCCAAAATAAAAACCTGTTGGCTTACAAAATTTCAAATCAAATTTACACTTTTTCGATTCCAAGAGAACAGTAATTTTCTATACAATATCACCATATGACCAATGAAACACATAATTTTTCATAATTCGTGGTTCCTAGTTTATTTACCAAGTATTCCGTTCGTCTGCCTTTTACATAATTGCAAATAAATAATTATTTATCGGCCATTTAATACGTTCGGCAAACGTGAAATATTTAACGACGCTGGCAAATGTTTACATTTGCAAATATGGACAGCACAGTGCCTAACCGTATATAGCGAAACAAGATTAATAATATTTATCGACCACCTACGGTTTTATGATTATGGTTTGCATTCTTCACCTTCAATTCTAAATATGTAGGTTCAAGTATAGAAAGAGCTCGAGTATAGGAAGCTACACGACGATTCATTATTCAGCTAGGAACCTATATAACTTGAATCATTTCAAAAATAAATTAAAAATTAAAAAAAAAAATTGGATTGAAAATTTTTTAATTTTATCAATAGTTTCTCCCAAAATTAATCAATAAAGAAATTTGTGGAATATAAAATGTATATTTGGCTTCATTTGCCTTTTCGTTCATCAGTGATGACTCCTCCATATTTTTTTTCAACTTGAACTTTCTCCCACATTAAATTCAAAATATTTTGGAAAATTATTCTGTTTAAAATTTAAATAATACGCAAAATAAAAAGTACTTTTGAGATGGTAATACAGAATCTACATTTTTTTTTCAACATTTTACTGCGTAATCAACATTGGTTGGTGATTCTGATGTGATTAATGCCGAGTTCGAATAAATATAATTTCAGCTTTTCTTCATTGCGTCAATATTTGGATTTTTTTTACACTTTTTGGTAACTTTGACGTTTAAAATCGAATTTCAGGGCAAAAAACGAGCACTACGAAAAAAATATAAAGAATTCAACAAAAAACAATATTTTGATAGAATTTTTTTTTTAAAGGCAATTTTTTAAGAAAAAATTATTGGAATGGTTTTTTTCGAGTTCTACTCAACCGATTTGAGTGCGGTTTGTTTTGTTGAGTTTATAATTGTGTATTTTATAACATATTTCAATTTCAGCCAAATCTAATTTTTTTGCACCAACCCTATTGGACCTTTTCTATGTCGTCGCATTAATCCTGGCTTCGATTGAGTTAAGTTCATTTTTTCGTTACCATTTGTTGAGTAGGTGCCTACCATTGTTTGAACCTACATATATAGCCTATTGATAGTCATCACTTTGTCGATTTTTCATAATCTTATTTGGATTTGATTTTTTGGTAGATCAGTCCTTTATTATTCCACTTACATCTAATTTCCCACATTTTTTGCATGAAAATTGAAAAATATTTGAAAAGCGAGTTTTTGTGTATACTTTAAGAGTATGCTGGGTACCAGAGGTTGATTATTAATAATTTGGACCTTTTGAACACAACTAGCTCGCTGATTGGCGAAAAAGTGGAGCAAGGTTGCTCAAAGTTGAGCTTAAAGTTCAAAGTTCAGATTTTTCAAAAAATCGTCAAAAATCGTAAAATCGTTCAATGTAATTGCTCATTGGCTCATTTTGAAGAGAATTCCATCTTTTTTCACAAAATGCATTACAAGCTGAGTTTTACTAAAACTTTTTCTTAAATTTGAGCAAAACACTCGAAGTTGTTTTTTTGAACTTTTCAACCCTATTACCAACGAGCAAAACGCATAAATCGAAAATTTTATTATTCTCTAATGAGCTATTGGAGAGCTCTCTAGCTTGAATTGGAGCTGAGTTAATGAGTTTTTTGTGAAAAACTCACTAAACTCAAAAAATGTTAAATCTCCGAGAATCTGTTTACAATGAAATAAGTCCAAGATATGACAATTTTAATCTGTCAAAACGATCAATTTGAATTGAGCTTCACTCAAATTTGAGTAAATTACTCGAATTTTCCAACTGAATTATCAACATGCTTGTTATAATGTCGTTTTTGTATGATTTTTATTCTTCGACAGTCTGTGAAATGAATAGCCTTAAGACTTCAGATCATACGTTCTTTTCACTAAAATTCCACATTCAGTACAAACCAAACAGTACTGAGTACATTCGATTTTTGACCACAAATCGAGCCCAATTTTACATATCAGCTGGAAATATGAGAATTTCACCACACGAAATCATTATTTCGGTCTTCGAGCAACGTGATACGAGCAAGGTGTAATTATTCAATGACATGACGCCTTGTCATCTCGTTTGCCGACTTGACATTCTACATACCTTGACATTCGATAAAACGGAAAATAAATTAACGAGGGAAAAAATTCACCAAAACAACCGAACCATCGTACGACCACACGAATCACCTATAATTGAACGTGGTCGAATTCCAACGTTGAATAATTTTCAAACAATCTACTTTCTCAAGTTTTCCTTCACAGAAAGTTACAACGCCGCGAAGAAAAATTACACGCAATAATAATTTCGTTTCTTTGGGTTTTCGAAAAAAAAAAGAGAAAAATTCTCCCCTCAATATACGAACCAACGTTGATGGAAAATGAAAAACAAAAAACCAATACCACACAAACGAACCATTAAAAAAAGCATTTGTTATTTTTAATTA
Source organism: Pseudococcus jackbeardsleyi (assembly GCA_038380155.1). NCBI lineage: Eukaryota > Metazoa > Arthropoda > Insecta > Hemiptera > Pseudococcidae > Pseudococcus > Pseudococcus jackbeardsleyi. The sequence continues at coordinate 60,541,406 of CM076242.1, forward strand.
ATCAACGCGGCGGTTTCCTCGAAGAGGGGCTTTTGCTTAACTTGTTGATTTTCAAGTATGTGCGGAGCAGCGTCGTTATCAATGCGCGCCTAATACAGAACGCAGCCTCCGCACTCGAGTGCATTATTGTGCACGAGAGGAAAAACAAGTCTACCCGCCACAACGTGTCAGTCAACCTTTGCACGCGGTCAAGATGATGACAAGTACTACGGTCGTGATAGTTACTTTGTGCCTTGCACATTTCATTAACGGTAAGTTCGTAAATTAATAACTACACTTTTTATAGCTTATCACCGTCGTGTTCCTTTTCACTGTTACCTTGTTGCATTTTCAGTCTTTTTATTACTATTACTTTTCCTTTTTGGTTTGTAGTTTTTTTTTACGACTGTTCGTTATGCTTTGTGACTCGCCAAAGATTAAACGTGAAATTCATTTCGACCTGAGAATTACCATTGCAAATTTATTCGCCAAAAATTATTTTCTAATTTAATTTTTTTTTACCTTTAAAACGAGAAATTATGAGGAATTGAAAATCTAAAGTCTAATAAAAAAAAAATCGATATGGGAAGAAACTCTACGAGTATAGAAACAGAAATATCTCGTCAAATGATACCCCAGAAAAAAAAAGCATCATTAAAAGTTAATTTATGAAAATTACATTCAAATTTATATTCATCAAGAAGCTCGTGTTTTTCTGTCATATATGGATACGAGAAAAGAGCTACTCGACGAATTCAGAGACCTTACATATCTACTATACCGAAACCGATACGTAAAATAAACACTTTGGTAATAGTCACTTGGCAATATCTCGAATACGAAATTCCTCTCGTTCAATTTTTTATCCTTTCCATCAGAACGTACTGGATATAAAAGTGAAGTTGTGGTCAAACATTTATTTTTCATCATTAAAAAACACGTGTCACCGAAACATTTCTGTTTTTTGGCCATTCAAGGGTGAAAAGGGGTGTCTATCAAAAACCAACGAGACACTTCGGTACATCTTGACACTATTACTGTCATTTGCGGACACCATCGTTTTCCCAAGTTACCGGCGAAAAGAATAGGCAATATTTCAAACACGTATTCACAGTTGCATAATATTTTTCTTTGGGGTGTTTCAAAGAAAACAATTTTTACATTTAAGATGGCTTTTTTTTATTCTATGGGTAATTACAGTTTTCTTTTCTAAAATAAATCAAGCCGGTGGAATAATTAAATTATGTAAATTCAACGTCAATGTGGTGTGTAATTTTTCCCAGTAAAAATTAAGATATGCAATTTATAACGCGATTTGGGATTAAAATTGCATAATTTTTTAATACCAGGAATTTTTAATTGTAAGGTTTAGGAAGGTAATTTTGAGGTGATTTTCCACAGATTATTGATTTTATTGTCTAAACAACAAATCTAGGTAGAGAATGAGTTGAGGAAGGGAAGGAGGAAGCAGAAGGAAGAGGGGTAGATACAGGAAAACTAGATTTTTGTTAACAGAAAACAGAAAATCATTTTATAACGTGGTAATTTTTTAATATTTCATCAGACATCAAAACAACAATATTCGATTCGCACTTTTATCTACGTAAATTGTAATGATAAAAAATTGTATCTACATAATTTTGTGATGTTTGTAAAAAATATTTATTTTTTTCTTCCACTATGACATCATGTCAAAATGACAAAATGATCATGTCTCTATTCAAATTCAAAAAAAAAATTCATTATACCTAAATTTAAGATATTTTTATCCCCCCCCCTCCTCCGGAAGACAATTCAGTTCGAAATCTGATACTTTAATGCAAAATCAATTTTTAAAATATGTACTAGGTAAGGTACCTGAGAAAAATTATATTTTTTTAAATCAATTAGGTGCGTTTTTAATCACTAACTTTTGAAAAACATATTTTACAATTTTCTAAATTGTAATTATTATAACTTTATGATGCTGCAATGTTAGATATTGAGTACCTAATAACTTTTCAATATTTCAACAAACAACAAAAAAAAATAATAAAATGCGTCTTTTTTCCAAATATGGTTGATTTTGATTAAAAAATGATTCTCTAAAAAAAATCTGCTGAATTGAAAATTTTAAAAAATAGAAAAAAAATGAAAACTTATGTCCTGAAAATATTTATTGTACAATTGTACATGTACAACGTGTGAAGTAGAAATCAGTCATTGATTCCGACGAAAAATCTTTACTGGAGGTCATAGGCGCACCCAGGGGGGGGGCTCAGGGAGCTCGAGACCCCCCCCCACCTTAAGCCGGGAAAAAATGATTTTTTGCTTCAAAAATGGGAAAAAAGTCAATTTTTTTGCTCTTCAAAGTATTTTTTGATTGATTTTTCAGTCAAAAACCACAAAATTCTCAATAAATTCTTTGTTTGTCAGAAAAAAATAACGATTTTTGATTGAAATATCAGTGCAAAATGACTCAATTTGAAATTTGACCCCTTCCCCATTTTTTCTCAAATTCTCAGCCCCTCCCTTAATTAATTTCTGGATGCGCCTATGCTGGAAGTGTAATTGATACTCAAAACTGACAAAATACTTATGGTTACAAAAATACTGAAAATTTTTAGTTTAGCTGGTCTTTCGCCCCCCCCCCCCAAAAAAAAAAAAACTTTTATGGGGACCAATCCATTGGCGCATCCCGGAATTAATTAAGGGAGGAGCTGAGAATCTGAGAAAAAATAGGGGGAGGGGTAAAATTTCAAATTCGTCATTTTTCACTGATTTTTTTCTGACAAATTGGGAATTGATTGAGGAATCATTGATTTTTGATTGAAAGAAATTTCCAAAATCAAACGAGGTCGGGATGAATTCGATACCAATTTTTTTTCATTCAAGAAAAACCCTTCAAATGAAGGACAAAAAAGTTTGAGACAATATTGATTTTTCAACTTTTCTGTACCTTTTTTCAACGAAAATTGTACAAAACTTGTAAACCAGCCAAAAGGGAGGCTGTGAAGGAGACAACTCTTCCCTCTCCCGGAATTAATCATTTTTTATTCAAAAAATAAAGAAAAATTGGGCGTAATTTCAACGATTTAGTGAATTACTGCATTTGACAGAAAATTTACTTCCCAACAGGTCAAATAAAAATGGGTAATCTGTGGGGGAAAAAGTATGTATTGCTTTCACATCATTATTTTTCTAATTTGCTGGTATTTATTTTTCTAATCAACTGACCTCTCCAGTTCTCCTACAGTTATTATTCATTGTTGAAGAGATTTGTTCCCCTTTTTTAGTAAATCTTGGCCATCTCTGATTCATTTCAAACCTAAAAAGCTAATCAATATTGTGAGGGAAATTATTCCAGGGAATAAATTTAGATGAATTTCAATTCAGAATTTTTATAATCTTCGCCATTCTATCTCCACCACCCCCCCCCCCCCCCAAAAAAAAAAAATCAACTCAAATTCACGCTGTACCTTCAATTTTTTTTTCTTTTTTCAATAGCTGACAATATTACAACCATTATCATTTGTTTCTGGCATAACTCCCTTTCAATTTCTTTTCAATTTTGAATTTTAAAAATCTAAAGCGAATACTTTTTTTTTTAGAAAATCAAATAACTTTTTGACTCCTCAATATTTGACCCCTGAATAATTTATACGCGTATAAAAAATTAGACTTATTTAATTTCAAATTTATTACAGTATACTTTTGAAAATTCAAATTGGTCATTTCATTGACTAGAAGTTACCTGAATTTTTATACTCTCAGTAAACATTAAGCATCAATCTAACCTCGAATTTCTGTTCATTTCATGATTATAGGGAAGAGAAGAGAGAACGACGAAAAATCTTATTTTTTATAAGCTTATCTCGACCTTATTTTGATTTATGAAACTTTTAACCCCACAGTAGGCCATCTTTCGGACAAAAATTTCCAGCAAACGCAAAATACTGTAATTTTTTATGCACAAGTATGAAATAATTTGCATAACCAATTAAGTACGAGGCTGCCACAACATCCACCATCAACCAAAAATCCTATTCCCGATGCAATCAATAATAGAACGAAGTTCTTAGAAAAGAACACCAATCAAAAACTCCTGCAAACCCCAAGTTATGCAATTTTATCACCACGTACGTGTAAAAATTTGCATAAACGTCCGATCGCATAGGTTTAACTTTAAATTAAAAATCAGTATCATTCGTACACATGAATCGATGCGAAACGCATTTTACGTAAAACCAAGATACACGGTAAGAGAAATACCTTAAAAAAAATTATGGATAAAATTGCGTTACCATTTTAGCACAGCCTTTCCATTTAAGGGCACTTGAAATGGTACGCAAGCGATGATTCATTTATTAGCCTATCACTGCGCCGATCTACAAATCAACGTTGGCACTTAATATGACATTATAATTAATAGTACAACGTCTCTGTCGCGTATATTTGACGGACGTGTATAAAAGAGGAGAAAAATTACACGATAAAAAATCATATCTACGATATCGGAAACGTGTCAATTTCCCAGACTCTCGAATCCGTACGTAGCAGACACAAAACGAACAAAATAGGTAAAAATAACTTCATCCATATTAATGGCGTTTCGAAAATGTAAAATAAATTCCAGTCAAATTGTATGTTCATGGCGAGTGCATCGAAGCCTAATAAACGAAATTTTCAATGGTGTCTTTAAACATGTTAAAACGGTAATCGATTTGATGTTTGAGCATTCGAAATAAGAAAATAGGGTTAACTTATGTTTAACTATTTGCTTTCAAGGAGTAATGTTACCATGGCTAATGTAAGAATTGCCTTTTGCTCAAGCAACGTCAGCCAAATGGTAGAATTTGGGGTTGCAAAATACCATTGCTCGAGTAAAGATGGGATATACTCGTAGAAAGACTAGCGGTATACCTTTTAAAAAGGGCTGCAGTTGCAGAATGGGGGCTCATCAAAATGCCACAACTACTCCTTGTTAAATATTATACATTAAGAATTCCGACAACATTTTCTCTTTTTAACAAATCCTATTCGAGTTTTAACCTTCTTTTATTCTTATTTTTACGTGGTTGTTTTCAGTCGACGAAAGGAGCAAAGAAAAAAAAATCAAACGATAGGAAATCGTTTTAATGAAATCGTTTAAAGAATAACTAATCAGATATGAATTATCTACGTCTTTCGAGTCGAATATTTTTTTTCCACGTGAAACAGACTGGAGTAAATTTTCAAATTTTATATTTATCGAATATTCGTACCTTTCTGCCTCTCCTCCTCCCCAAAATCCTTAATATTTCGATTTCGTGTTAGTTGAAATGGGGGAAAAAGTGAAAAATGTTACACATATATACGAATAAGTAATATTGGAACCCCTGTTTTATTAAACTAAATTAGTTTTTTCTTTTACCATCGTATAAGTGATTTTTCGAATGTTTCACTTATGCTGTAAATTACATACCCACTTTGCTTTTAAATCGTTCCATCCATTTTTTTTTTCACCCTCTCTGTTACGTTCATTTTCTATAAACACGCTACGTACAAAGTGCAAATTGCTCAACTTATAAGGCGGCGTTTATGAAAAACATCTAAAAAACGGAAAAACTATCGAGAATATTCCATAAATACTTTTAGCAATAACCTTTCGAGTATTTGTGATTCGGAAAATCTTCGTAAATAAGTATTATGACGCGGTAAATAAAAAATTTTAATGTGTTTTTGTGGGGCAATGCACGTTCGAGAAATTTTTTACAATCGCCTAGGAAAAGCCGCCAATTCGAGGGAATAAACTTGGCTCATTGATTTGCATTTTGATGGAAAAAATCGCATAAATTTTTGGTCAAACGGGTACAATAGTTATACCCTTCCTTGAACGGTTTTCAATTTGTTATTTTTTTTTATTATCGATCAAGAGACGTATCGAATAGTTCAGTGGCAAATTGCAAGTAAAGGGAAAATAATGGCGGTGGTGTGAAATTCAGTGGGAAGAAGGAGGGCATCGTAAGAAATCGTTTGAGTTTAGAAAGCATCTCCAAATTGAATGGAAGGGAGAAGCGAGAGGTCCAAAAGGGGGTTCAGTTCCTTCATTTTTCAAAATTGGGATATATTGGCCATTTTTTTGGTGTCATTTCCAAGTGATTGAATACCACGGAGTTCAAAAATGTCATTACTTTCAAAATTCGAAGTGAATGAGTTTCTTAAATTTGAGTTCCTCAACTCAATTTTTAGCATTTTTCACAGAAAACTGTCTGAAATTGATTTTTTTTCATTTTTGCACAGCTTGCCGACCTTTCAATCAAATTCTTATTACGATTTTCGAGCTCTACGAGTGAATTACCATTTTTATATGCTGACTTTTTACCATTTCCCATACCTATCTCTACTTTGAAAGAATAAAGGAGTCCAAAAAAAATGAGATCGAACTAATTATTCACAGTCAATAATTTTTCATTGAATTCTAGAATGAGAAGATGACTATTGGGAAACAGGTAATATTTTGACAACAAATTGACATGATACGAATTGAAATTTCAGTTTTCGAAAATGCTGATTTCGAATACTTACGTTATTTGTGACTTGTAGTTTGCTAGGTTTTTGGGGGTACTGATTTCAAATTTTATGGGAAATGCGTGTAACAAATCTCTCTCCTACCCTTCCATGAGGTTGAATTGAACAAATACCCTCGGATTCGAATTCGTAAGGCTCAAAAATATATATTTTGATATCCCACTCGAAAAATTTCAAAATTTTGGGTTTCAACTCCTCGCCCCACCTTCCCAAGTAGTTAAATTGAAAAAAATATTCTCGGATTCGAATTCAGGAGGTCCGTAAATATATATTTTGATATCCCACTCGAAAAATTTCAAAATTTTGGATTTCAACTTCCTCATATCCTTCCCTATTGTGTTTAGGGTAAAAATTTGTCTAAAAATGAATTCAGTGCGTCAAAAAAAACCAAATACCTATTTTAAGATTTTTTGCCGCCTAGAACTATTTCCTATCCCACTGTGAGGCCCCACCGGCGCCCTCCTCCCACTTGAATTTAATGAAAAATTATTGACTTATTTGGATTCAAAATCATCAGAAAATATTATTCAATAACTTATTCTCGATCACGTTATTAAAAAAGCTTTTAAACTAATTTTAGTTTCAAAGTAGTCAAAATTCAAAGTGTCCATAAGAATTCAGAAATAATTTTCTCTGACTTTTCCATTTTTTTAGCCCAATTTTCCCAAATCTTCTAGACCTTTTATACGTGATATTTATTAAACGGGGGGGGGGGGGGGGGGGGAGAGTAAATTCTGTCATGTGTCGTTGCTTCCAAACAAAATGGATTTTTGATTAATTTTCAGGGTGTTTGATTCTGTAATTTTTTTTTTTATTTTCTTAAATGGTTTGAGCGAAGAAAAAGATCAAAAAAGAATGTGGTTTTTTTTCAAAAGAATTATGTAAGATCATCGAAATTCATAATATTAATAATGAAATTTAAAAATTTTCTGCCTTTTGAAACATTTACCCATAAGATTCAAAAATTTTTTATGGGATTTCAGAGTAAAAAGACGGAATGCAATAAGCATCCATCTTTTTTTTTTTTGAATTTTTACAAAATTCCAATAAAAATGTCAAAATTTTTAAAAAAGTGGACACCCTGAAATTGAGCTAATTGTCAGTCAAAAATGACTCCCTCATCTCAATGGCTATTCTCATCCCATAAATTATGAATGTTTAATTAAATAATCGTGATTTTCATTCAAATATGAGAAAAATTTATCCAATTTCAGCATAAAAATTCGGTTGGAACTTGAAATGACGGCAGGTTGAGCAAAGTTGAAAAAAATACCATTTTTAAGCAGCTTTTTTTTTTGAAAAATGTGGAAACCTGATTCGAGGAACTCTAATTTGAGGGAATCCTTTACCTCAGATTTTGAAACTTATGACATTTTTGAACTTTTTGGGATCCAATCACATGAAAATGATACCAAAAAAGGCCCGATAGCCCAATTTTGAAAAATGGAGGAACTGAATCCATTTTTGAACCTCTACCTTTTTACTCCTATAGTTTGACAATGACCTGCCAAGCTCAAAAAAATACTTATGGCATCATTGTTCATCATGCCAGATTTTATGTCTCTACAATAATTTTTCGTTTACGTTCAAAAAAAATGCAATCTGACATAGGACTATGAAATAGGCACCCAGGAAACAAGGCTTCAATTTACTTTCATTTTAATAATAGAACTTGTAAAATGGCGATATTTTAATAAATGATATTTTTAACATACAGGCAAAAACGTTTGGAAATTTATTATTATTAATAGTATAGACCGCGTTGTACGATAAGGTAAATTAAGATAAAGCTATTAGCTTTGTTGTCAGCGAGTAATTTGTATCTTTTGAGCGTATTCAGCTTCCTTGACTGGTACAAGAAAGACACACGAATACAACAGAAATAATTATCGTCATATATCTTGATCAAATAAATTTCCTTTTAACCTTTTATCAAGTTATTTGCATAACTGAATGTACCTTCGAGGCGTATGCATTAATATTCCGATAAACTAAGTAATCAAATTTCATTCCAAAGAGTATAAGATCGGCAGCTCTTACAATAAGGAAAGTGTAAGAATTTTTCGAGGAAAATTTTTTGCGACGTTTAAAGTACCATTTTCGAGTCAATAATTGTATTTGAGGTGTATATTTTTTTATTGCCCCTTAACAAATATACCGGAGTAATTTTGCTTTTAACTTTAATAGAATGTAACTGCAGAGTAAACTCGTACGTACGAAAATTCTACCCCATAAAAGCGATAACGGGTGCTTTTCAAAAAATGTACTTCCTTTCGTCACGTTTACGCATCACTTCTTTTAAAGTGTTTCTTTTTTGCCGTCGTACATGTGCAAGCCAGGTTCGATATTTTGGTCTCGAATATATCTCCGCGGTTCTAATTATTTTATTTGTTACACGACGTTAATTGCGAGATGTTAATTAGGATTTGGGGAACGTAAATTCGAATTTTTGGTAGAGGTTGGATAAAATGAAAGGAATCGAGAAAGGAATGTTGAATAAATTACCCATACTTTGGAACTGAAAATTAGTGATTGGGGTAAAATGACCAACATTAAGGATACAAAAAATGATCCCAGTTTGTGAGAAAATCACATTGTTGAATTTTTTTGAAGCGTCGAAAACAATTGATTCTCCAATATCGAATAAATCAAATATCGAGTATCGAGTATTGTCAGAGTCAGAGTCATGTCAAGTGCTGAAAACGATATTTTGAGTAAAAAAATTTTGAGAAAAATTCAGTTTGAAAAATTTTTTAGAAAAAATGAGGTAGTTTTTGAAGAGGAAATTACTTTTGCGAAAAATTGGTTCAGAGAAATCATAAAAAGCATTGATAACTAATATAATCTGAATTAATGAGCGTGAAAAAATTAATCAAATAATTACAATATTATTTGATGTTTTACAAAATTTTCAATTGAATAAGTAAATTCAGAAAAATAGTAAAATTTAATAGTGAGTTTTAAACACATAAAAGTCTATTTTAGCAATAGCAATTTTTCAACAAAAAAATCATCATGTATTCGTTTGGATGTTTTAAAAATAGAGGAGGAAATAGAGGAGGTTTAAAGATACATGATGAACTTTTTAAAGATGGTGACCCACAAACTTTTGTACTCAGCTACTTTGACTGTGACTTGAAAATTTTTAATGAATTTAAAGAAAATAAATTTGTTGAAATGACACAGAAATGATGGAAAGGTAAAAATAACTGCGATTTGTTCAACATTTTGAAAAAAAAAAAACTGTATTAGGCGGAAACAAACTGAAAATGACTCATGCAAGGGATAAAAAAAATAGGAAATCCTGGATTTAAACCGAATTAGAATTTCAGATATTTTCCTTTCAAAGTAAGATTTTCTCTTTTTTTTCTAACTCTGAGCAACAATTTTTCAAAAGAAGATCTCCAACTCACAATCAGACTTATTTTTTTAACTAGAAATAAAATTTTATCATACTCTCCCGAATTTATTTTCGAATATGAAAATTCCAAATCTCGAAAATATCAATTTCACTTTAATTTAGAAAACCATAAATATACCCTACAAATTTTATTCAAAATTTACTTTTTTATCTGATTTTCATTCACAAGCTTTTAAATTTTAATTTTAATACATAGGTATTTCATGTTTTTTGAGTTGGGGTAATTTTTTTAGAGTCACGTTATGTTAACTGCACAAATTTTTTCTGACTTTTAAAAATTTGAAAAATTTTGAACAGAAGTAATAAATTGAAATTTCTTCATTTTCATGTACCTAAATTTCTTTTAAAGATTTGAAAAATTTGACCGATTTTGTTAAATTTCGTGAATTGAGTATAATATCTAATAAAATATCAAAATTCATAGAGATGTTGGGTTTGTTAATAGATAGGTAAGTATTGAAATTTATGACAAAATACCCATCAAAAAGTTACAGAAATCCTACACCTTACAAACAGAAATATTTTCATGTTTTTTGACTGGGGTAAAATATTTTTTAATCATTCGAGCGTCGATTTTTTTATTATGGAAATTCGGTGCAAGAATTTGAAATTCCGGACAAAAACTTTGAAGAAAATGTCTATTCAGGAAAAATTTTACTCAAAGAAACAAATTCAGGAAAATGTCCATAAATCGGGCAAAACTTCGACAACCTGTCAAAATATTAATTCAAAAATATGAAATCCAACAATGGCCACCCAAGACATTAATTTTAGATTGAACTGAAGTCTCAAAACACATCCATATTTAATTAATTTCCCCTTCGACATTATTAGGTGGGGGAGAGGGGATTAAAAATTGAAGATTGCTTGTACTGAGACAAAATTCTCATTTTCTGATTATTAAAAAAAAATTCAAAAAATATCTCGTTTGAAAATTTCCCAATTTTCTGACTCGAATAAAATTTTCTCGGTTAAAAATGCATTCATTTTGTCATTGGGGAGGAAATGAGGCAGCCCCCCCCCTCAAATCTGATCTTCAAAATTTTAAAATTTATTCATTTAGCTGATGAAAATTGTTTTGTTTCTCAAGAATTGAGAAATTCTGATTAAAATTAAGAATCTACTCAACATAGTGCAATTAAATGAACTAATTCATTTGATATTATCATTTCAGATGCCCTCAGCGACAAAAAAATCAACAGACCAGTCGATCAAAACCTAATAATAGTTCCACCAGGTAACGCAAAAGCACTAATCTAAAAAACCACACCGATTAAAAAACCTCTACTTACTCTTCTAACAGGAAAATTTTCTATTACAGACGATAATCTTCCAAAATTCGTAACGCCGGTGCAAAATACAACGGTAACAGTCGGCCACAACGCTCTATTAGCCTGCATCGTGGATAACCTGCAAACATACAAGGTTTACCATCTGTTTAATTTCATTAAATCGTATCAACACATATATCTTATAACGTAATACGACATATTTGCTCGGCAGAACCTTCCCCACCCCGTTCTTAAAAACAATGCGACCTGCATACGAAAATTTTTCGCCAGACCCCGAAGGCGTCAATTACTCGAGCGCAGATAGGACTAAAGCTTCAGTCACATACATTATTCGAGAATAGTTTGTTTATTTGGCGAACGATACGGTTTGTCTGCTGCGGTGCTTTTTCTATAAAATATGAACACAGATAAATCATAAGAAAACGGGAGAAAAAAAAGAAAAGAAAAAGGAGGATGCGGTATTCCCTTGAAGAATAGCATCGGGCATGTCTTAATCGGGCATACTTGTCACGTAGAACAGGTTAGCGCTAATAAAGTCTACATTCTGTGCACGCTCGGGGAGTAACCACGACTTTTCCGATTCCCTTTTACTAACAAGTAGATTTCCGAATAAAACCTCAGATAGGATCTTCTCTTTCATTTACACATTTAGAAAGCAAAATCACACAGTTCAACGGGAAAATTAAATTTCTTTTGTTTCTTTTAACGTTCGCCGATTTCCAATATAACTTTTACGTGAAAATATCGCGAATTACCGAAATTCGAGGTATCGGAAAAATTTAATCTGAATCGTGGCCAACCTTTTTTTCTCCTATCCTTTGTCTAAAGTCTTTTTACGAGAGGCAGAGCTGTTAGATTCTAAAGTACTTTTTTTTTTATTCCTGAGGTATAAGTTTATTTTAGAATTTAAACAAAGCTGTGTTTATCTTCAATGGTGGCATTTGATAAGTATTGGTGATAGAACGAAAATTCGATGCTAGAAATTTTCTCGATAAAAATTTGTAATGACTTTGTTGCTGCGAAAAAGAGCAACGATTTGAATCCACCGATTGTTCATTAGTACCTACTTCTTCAGTCGATATATTACTAAAATTGATGGTATCAAAAATATTATTTTTTATCGACAAAAAAAAACAACAAAAACTTGATTCAAAAAATTACCTACTAATTAGCTCAGCGAATCAAAACGTAGGAGCAGGGAAACTTGAAACAAAAAAATCTACCCATTTTCAACAACTCTCCACTAATTGGAATTTCTGACCAACGTTGATATTCATTTCAGAAAATATATCTGAATTCAATCACCCTACACGATGTCTTAATTAAACATGAAATTTAATCTGTTTTTAAATCGCCCTTCTCGTCGTATTGGAAATGGGTGTCTTTCGGGATAAAGATAAACCATCGAATCGAGTATTATCTGCGAATATTTCGTTAGCATTGATTTTCGAGCACTTTACCCCAATACACCGATGAGAATAAAACTTTATACGAACGAATTAACGCTATTTGTTTGCAAATTGGACGAATGCGAAATTAGATAAACACAGCTGCGGGTGTTTTTCGCATAAAACACGTATTATTCCTCGACTTTCGACTACGTATCGTAACGCGATAAATTAAAACATTTTCGAAAGGTTAAATGGGCCAAAGTATCGAATGATGAAATACTGACGCAGCATCAACATGTCACCACGAAGGATACGAGGATATCATTGTCGTACAACGACCATCGGTCTTGGTATCTTCACATACGAGAAGTCAAGGAAGACGATAGAGGATGGTACAGGTGTCAAATCAACACCGAACCTGTAATTAGCCAGTCTGTGTATTTACAAGTGCTAGGTAAATATTCATTAATTTTTAGCATTGGAGGTGATTGACTAATAATTGGTTGAATAAATTTACAGTGCCACCGACAATCAACGAATTGGAAACCAGTAGCGATTTAGTGGTTAGAGAGTTGAACGATGTTGTTCTGAAATGCAAAGCTACCGGTTATCCTGAGCCTTACGTTATGTGGAGACGAGGCGATGGAAATGATTTCAATTATAATGGAGAGAAAGGTAAAAGTAGAATTGTAGATTTAAACTTCAGCTGAGGTATCCAGTCGTGGTAAATTTGCTCACCTTGGATCGCATTTCTTCGCAGTGAACGTAGTCGACGGAGAGAGATTGCATTTCCATAAAATTAGCAGATTGCACATGGGGTCGTATTACTGCATAGCTCAAAATGGCATACCACCTACGTGCAATAAAAAAATCAATCTAATTGTTCACTGTAAGTAATTTTCTAAATAAAATAAAATGAAATATCGATACTTACCTCAGCGAATGTGACTATTTGTTATCAGTTCCACCTATTCTTCACGTACCAAATCAATTAGTCGGAGCAACGATGAGTCAAAAAGTAACGTTGTTGTGTATTTCCGAAGCGTTTCCAAAATCTATTAATTATTGGACCAAAGGATCAAACCGCGAAATGATCGTACCAGGTAATTACAATTCATTTCATGCCAACTGTTTAAAAAAAATGAGTAAAAGTAGATAAGTCAGTAAGTAAGTAATTAAATGGAAGTTATTTTACATTTCGATAATCTATTTGCAGGAGAAAGATACGAAATAACCTATAAAGACGATATGTACACAACGAATATGATGTTGACAATTCATAAAGTTCAACAGGAAGATTATGAAACCTATACTTGCGTTTCAATGAATCCTTTAGGAAATACAGATGGAGTAATCAAATTATACGGTAAATTGTTTAGAATAATATAACGATGGAAAAGATACCTCGTATCAAGCTCGATAATCATCAATGAGCAATTCTGGCAACAGTTCATGACTTCTCGTTTCAATCAACATTACACTGGAGACCGGAGTTGCTCAAGTAGACGTAGATAATTTGACACTGTGATTTTTGTTCTTCGTTGGTAGCTGTTTAAATATTTAATATCCATCAACGACATCTATCCAGATTAATGAATTATATTCCTATAATTTAAAATAAAATTGGCATGAATATTTGCAAATACAAGTTTTGGTCGAGTTACTTACCCAACTGTTTTTACTTTGCAGAGGTAACGAAGCCATTGGAATACGACTGGAAACTTTCGCTGTCATCTTCCGATAATGTAACTAAAGTAACCGAAGGTAAAAATACAAATTTGCGACGTAATTATTTCATTTTGATCGTATTAATTCACGTAAAAGTTCCATGGTTAAAACACCGAACGTCTGTTTCAACAGATCTGTCACATCAAATAATCTCACTCAACAGCACATCAAAAGCTTCAAAATGTGGATTGGATACAATAGCTGCACCTTTATTTTGCATAATTGGAAAACTATACGAATTATCGAAAAAATATCTCAAAAATTGAAATTTTATCAAATTGTTTGGACATTTTTTTTACAACGCTCAAAAAATTTGAAAAAATATTTAATTGTTTTGATTTTGTAATCAGTGTTACCATTTTATTAATTTTAATTTTCGTAAATATTCTGAAATCAGAATTTGAATTTTAACATTTGAATAATCATTTTGAAGCTTGTTTTCGAAGCGATTTTAAATAAAAATTAGACTAAAAATTGATTAATATTGATCAAAAATTAAATTTGTTGGGGCTCTGCTGTGAAAAAGTGAAAATTATCAAAAAAAATCGAATTTCTCGAAACTAGAACATTACAGTTTATACCACTTTGGAAATTAAAAAAATTTCAATAAAATAATAAAATCAACTCATTTGCAAACAACACTGGAAACACATAACAACGTGCATTGATAAGATAAAAAAAATTGTAAAATTATTTTGTAAATATTTTATAAATTTCGTGTTAAATTGATCAATCTACCGTGTATTTTTTCAATTGTGAAACTAATTAAAAATATGTTGATGTTTTTGTATGCTAAATGTGCTTTGTGAACGTATTCAGCGGTTGTTCAGAATCAGGAAACTTCCATTTTCCTATGGTGAGTATTATTGAAAATTTTACACATTATTTGAAAGCTCGATATGGGAGTAGTTTTCTACAAAAATACCGATACGTTTTTGAAAAATTGGTGTAAACGCACTTGGGAACAATATAAGATTAAGATATGTGGCTACTTTGTTTTAAATCGCCACCGTACCCGAAGTTCAGCACATAAATCATACAAACGCTATGTTATGTCCAAACCAAATGTGTTGCCGGAGAAACTTTTCAATTGATAGGATTTATTGCAAATCGAATACAAATTTTGATATGTAAATGTACCTATCTTTGGAATTAATTCCGTGGGCATTTTTTTCGGTATTACTTTATTTAAAACAAAAAATGAAACGCTTGTGACATGGTCTTGTTGATTGATAAGTTCATATACGATCGTAAATACATTTTTCGAAAATATCGGTTTGGAAAGTAAATAATTTTGAAGTTGGATTGTGTTTTATGAAAGAGGACTACAAACTTGGAATGTAGAAGGGCTCAATTTTTTATTGATTATGCTGATGCTGCAAAATTTCTAAAACTTTTTCAATTTGCTGACATTTCTGAGATTTTGCCGACTCGCCTTATATTTCCAAAATTTTGCCGACTGAAAATTTGTCTGGGGGTGTTACCTCCCCCCATACCCCCATCGCGCCGCCCCTGGCTTCACCTCGCTTCGCTTGGGTATAAATTCAATTATAAAATTATTTAAATTATTTGAGCTGGCAGTGTCAAAGAAGGCTCCCTCCTACTTCTTCGCAAGATTTTTCTGGTATTTCTAGTCTTTGTATCTATTTTGCAGTTTGCACCCTTCCAAAAAATCTTCTCATGCCATTGACCTGGGGCTTAGCCCCCCTGATACATTTTTCTAAATTCGCCTATGGATTCAGGCACAAGTTTCCGAAATTCGTAACTTGATAATTCACGGATTATGTGCATATGGGCTATTTTTATGGGCTTTAATCGTGCGCTGGAGTATTCAAAAATTTTGTAATATCTTGGGAACGTCTTGAAATCGCTTCCAATCGATTCGGGAGGTTGAAAATGCGATATACCTTTGAACTTTTTTAGTTACTTGGATAAAATTTTCAAATTTTGGAGGCCTAAGAGACAATTTTGAAATTTCAAAACTCACCAAAATTTGACAAATACTTTTCAGCACTTGCAATTTTGGGTGTCGGATTATCATATGATGAATTTTTAATTTTTTATTCGTTTCAAAATTCTACTTTGAGTTAGAATGCCTTCCTTCTTAGTAATTTTGAAAATTAGAAAAAGAAAGACTGAAATCTTCGATCCACTGAAAAAAATTCAATAATTAAACATTTCACTAAAAAATTAACGTCAAAACAGATCCATTTATTAAAAAGCTTCTGCTTTAAAAATCACCTTGAATAGGTTTTTTCTCTTCTCTCACATCGAAAATATTAAAAAACTATGAAGTTTGAAATTTTGAGTGCCTCTATCCAACTAGTGATAAAAAATACTCGAATTCTTCGAATAAAAATTTATTTATCAAAAAATATAAAATCCAATAACAAGTTCATTATTTTTATAAATTTTGAAGATCGCTTACTACTTATTGTTTGTGGTTTCACTAATTTCAAGAGACCACTCTCTCATTTGCAATCAGTGAAAACTTCACTGATTGAACCAGGAAAACAAAAATCTTAGACATTTCAGTGAAATTTCACTGAAGAACAGTTAAAAATGACTGATTTTCAGCGAAAAGTAAATTAGCTGATGCAATCAGTGAATTTTCACTGATTCAACTGTGAAAAATTCACTGATTCAAACAGTCACAATAAATCACTGAAAAAATCAAAGAAAATTCACTGATTTAAACAGTCATTAAAAGTATATCACTGGAGAATCAGTGAAATTTTGAATTATTCTCATCCATTTTGTTTTGTTATCAGTTATCATGTAACAGCCAGTCGTGCACTTTGAAATTTCGTGTGTGTTTATTGTTTAGTACTTAATGGATAATAATTGAAAATTTTCGCGTGTTATTATTTAAATCCAGTATATCGGTTGACGTAGGGTTTGTGTTAAGCCAACGGATGAATCTTTCGCGTATTTTTAAAGTGGAACTGTACGTCTGTACCTCGGAGTGTTGGAGGGGTTGCGTTTTTGTGTTTAGTAGTGAATAAAAATTTCGCGTTGTTTTGATTTTAAGAAAAGTATATCTCGGAGTGACCGATGTCGGAGAGCATGTGTTAAGAAATAAAGAACAAAATTTTCGCGTGTTTATTATATAAGTTGACGAATGTGTAAATGTGAACACTTGAAATTTTTGAAAAAATTACGTTCTAAAAATCAAAATGAGTTTAATAATTTCCTTTCAATGTGAATAAATTTGAGATGTGTAAAACTATTAAAAAAAAAATCTGTTTTTCATTTATTTGGTGGTTAATTAATAATTATTAGCATCAAACAATCAAATTTCATCGAATAATTTCGCGCATAGGCAAATCCCTGAAAAATCAGTGAGATTGAAATTCACTGATTCAATCTGTGAAATTTCATTGAACGAATCAGTGAAATTCCACTGAATTTAATTCCAGCGAAATTTTACTGAAATAAATCAGTGATTTTCACTGATTTCCCTGTGCTGCAATTCTGACTTTTTATATCAGTGATATTTTACTGACTTTCAGTGAAATTTCACTGATTGTAAATGAGAGAGCACATTGCTGTTCAAGGTCGACTGGGAATGGTGTACGAGATTTATCGACTTGCGAGAATTTTTCAGTTTTACTATTAGCGCCTGCTTCTATGTTGGCGTAGATAATTTTACGACTCTGCGAAACGAGTTTTGACACACAGGCCATATAGATTCGTACATATTGTAAAGCTACGCCACAAAGAATTAGGCTATCTATACAAAAAAAAAATTAGATAAGTTTATTCGATATTTCTGCAAAAAAATATTCCTTTTTAAAATTTTCTCATTTTGATTATACTCTTCCGATTACAATTCAAGGTAGGAAAACTCGATTTAAAAAAATGTTTGTTGAACTCGACCGCAATTAAAAATCGTTATACATTTTAAATACTTGTTATGTATTAATGGGAGAATTCAGCATTTCGTGTGAAAAATTCTTCATTCGCTCGAGTTATACATCTTGAGTATATCCCGCGATGACGCGATAATGACTGTACAATACTAATATGAAATAGATGAATATTTCTGAAACAAACAAACCATGTTAGTAATTGAACGAAAGCATTAAATAATTTTTTTTCTCGATATTCGATAATTGCAAATGATTTTCAAGTATTACAAAGTTCTATTTGTAAGTTGGTCGTCATTTCGAACAGTAAATTTTATTTTCAACGATGATTAGGTATATTTTTGTGAATAATTTTACCATAGAGTAAAGGTTACAGCATTCAGTAAATTGCTCAAAAATATGATAGCAAAAGTATATTTTCAATTTCGGAACTTTGATGTGAAGATTTTTATAAAAATTATCGTCTCCATAATTGCGACTGTTGAATTTGATGATATTCCCTTCCCCTTGAGGAAACGTTTGTCCAATTAATTTATTAATGAACTTCTCCAATTGCCAAATGATGTTATAAAACATGTAATTTTCAGAGTCAACTTGACGAATAGGTTGTGAACTTGAACCTTGGTAGAAATTATGCAGAGAAGACCGACAGATATTTCGGTTCGTATTTAAAAATAGTCCTGATCAAAATAAAAAAAGAAGGGGGAAATGTTCCAATTGCCATGCCCATTGGCAAAACGTGATTTTTATTTTTATTACTTACCAGAATGTATGAGTAAATAAGCCACAGTGCAGAATATAAATTGTCTCGATGATACCGCCACTTCTACCACCGCCAATAAGAATGTTATTAATAAACTGCATAAAATGAAGGGTAAAACGAATAACGGTTTTGACTGCGAACAGAAAACAATAATTGTTAAACGTTGAAATCGAAACTTATTTTTTAAACGTGTAAATGGTTGAAATTATTGAGTAAGGATCTTTCATTAGAACCAACCTTGCCTTGACACTGTACCTCGTTCCTAAATTACCTTCAATTATACCGGCTCATTCCATGTCAACTCACCCACTTTTTGACGTTAGGTCCACCGATTTTGCTCGAATTTTTTTTTACGAGTTCCCCTCGATGACCTAATGAAGGAATCACCATTATTTTGATCCTAACTGCTCAGGGGGTGGGGGGATGACCCTTGTAATTTTCGTATCATCGGGATTATTTGTGAAATGGCTCAACCTTGAAGGAGTATAGCTCGAAGTGGGTTTGGCGTAGAACAGATTCGTTTACGCAGTTTTGTAGAGAATTGAAAGGAGATTCGAATTTGATAATCACATTTCGAAAAGTTCAAAGTTGAACTTTTGAAATGAAAGTTCAACTTTCGTGATGAATACAACATACGCAGGCCCCCATTAAAAATCTGAAAAAAATTACTATGAGTAGTACTTTTTATGCCCTTTTCAACCTACGAATTTTCAAAATGGGATCTCAAGACCCCTGGGGGGTACCGGGGGCCCCAATTCTCACCAAAATTCAAAAAAATGTAAAAACTCAAGAAACATGTTGATTTCTACTGATTCGAAGGCGCTGAGTTCGAATATGTATTCAGTTTTTTCGTCCGACCCCTCTGGTACCCCTATCAGCCCTCCGATGGGGGTCAAAATTTAAAAAAAAAACAAAAGGGGGCTAATAGGAGTTCCAGAGGGGTCGGACGAAAAAACTGAATACATATTCGAACTCAGCACCTTCGAATCAGCAGGAATCGATATCCCAAACGATATTTTCACTTCTTACATGCTTTTCTCAAAATGGGGAGGGGGCTGAGGGGCCTCAAAGGGTCGAATCGCAAAAATAACCACATATTCGAAATCAGCGACCCCAAAAACCTTACAAACGACTGGTCACACATAATTTTCCATTTTTTTGAATTTTGACCCTATTCGGGGGGCCAATAGGGGGGCTCAGAGGGGTCGGATGAAAAAACTGAATGCATATTCGAACTCAGCGCCTTCGAATCAGTATAAATCGACATGTTTCTTGAGTTTATTATTATTGGCGATCACCTAACGTGACATTAATTGTACCAGATAGGCGGTTGCTTTCGTAGGTTAATGAACCTTTTGAAATATTATGGAAGAATTCGATGTCGTTGGTTTGAAAGATTTCCAACTGGGAAGCTATACATTGAATATAATGGATACCTACCTTTGAGACACCGTATATGGCACTGATACTGGTGATTGTCAGGATCCAACCAGTGGGTGGAGACCACATTCTAATTGCTTCGACTGAAATAGATTCAAATTGGAAGCTTTTGATAAAAATCTCGATAATTGAATTGCATGTTGAGTATTTCTATAATAGCCTTGTAAAAGCTAGGTTTTGACCATCAGGTTTTCTTAATTGGCTCAAAATTTTATCACAGGGTCTCTTCGATGGGCAGATGAAGGAATTACCGTAATTTCGATCCTTATCTTTTAAACGAGAGCAGGCGGGTCCTCGTATTTTTTTTCGATTGGGATTTTTTGTGAAAAAACTCGACTTCAGAAATTCACTACCTATCTAGAGATTAGTTAGATCTAAGATGAAGCTGCTTGTGCGGTTTTGTGGGGAATTGAGGAGATTCAAAAACAATGTTTAAAATTTTAAGAACTGAAGATTGAAAATTTGAGATAACAGCTCAGTTTTTTGTGATTTGAAAATTTGAGATAACAGCTCAATTTTTTGTGATGAGCACAAAGGTTCAAAGCTGTCATTGGAAAACTGAAAAAATTACAGTGAGATTTTTTTGTGTTTTCAATTAGGCTAATAATTTTTTAAAATCAGATCTCAGAGAGTTCTCAATTTTTTTGTCAAAATTTTTAGGAAAGTGGAATGTAAGAATGCTGAGTTTGAATATTGGCTTAATATTTTGACCAGACTCCTCTAATACCCTCCACTGAGCCCTTTCAACTTGACTGAAATTTCAAAAATTTGAAAATAGTGGGCAGTATATCGTTTATTACGTTTTCAAGGTCACTAGAGTTGGAATATGCACTTATTGGTTGAAGATAAACCTCTCAGTTTCTGCTAGCCCCCATAAAAATGGGGAAAAATGGGAAAGAAAAAATTAAAACGACGTGCGGCGTATCGATTTCTACTAATTCGAGGATGCTGAATTCGATTTTCAACTTCAAATTACTTTTTCGATCTCTCCTCCCCCCCCCACCATTATCAATCTTTTCAGGAGACACTTATTGTAATTTGTTATGGGCTGTTTGTTTGAATGAATTTTATTACTTCTGAAGGATTGAGGTCGAAGTGATTGAGATTCCTTCATTAGACCATCAAAAATAGGGTGTCTGCAGGTCACGAATTTAAAGTTTGGTCGCTAAAATCGAAACATGGAGCCAAAATTCATTACAGCTTGCCCATTTTCCCCGAATTACTTTCTTGTTTTTTTTTCGCTTTGTGCAAAGAAAAAAATTTTGAAACATTTCAGCTTTTTGAACACGTTTTCTAAAAAATTTCGCTCGGGCTCATTGACGTGATTACCTTCTCCTTTCCATTCTAGGCAATTAAATATTTCGGAGCGAATAAAATGTATCCTTCTGGGAGACTTAGGAGCGATCATAATTAGTTTTTTTAAAATTTGAAATACTTACATATTTATTTTCTTCCAATTTCAAATTTTCTGGAATTGTTCTGCAATAAATTTAATCGTGTTGATTTTTTAGAGGAGAGGGAAAGGTCTAATTAAGAGATATAGATACCGTGGGGAAAAGTGAAGAAAAAGTCGTGAATTTGGAGTTTTGAAAATTTGTAGATATTTGAAGAGGAACCCATAAAAAAATTTTGAGTAAAATTAGAATATCTGAGGTTAAAACCCGAGTATTTTGACGAGGAATAAGTTGGCTGAAAATTTTAACGCTTGAGATGTGGTAGATTTTAACGGTGGAGGGGGGAGAGTGAGTGAGCATAAGAGGTCCTACTGCGAGACAGGAACAGATCAAAAAATTTAGGAAAGGAAGGGGACTGAACTACTGGATTGCTCTATGTACTTGACCTAAGCATTTTGAAATGTGTATCCCTCTTTTCTCTGATTTATCCCTAATTTTTTCGTTAAAAATTTTTTTTTGGTCAACTTCCTTGATGAAATTTTTTAAAAAAATGTATGCTTCGAAGTGTGAGAAACAAACCTGATTTTTTTGGTTTAATTTGAAGTAATTTTCTTCGAAAAGGGTCGAATGAAAATAATTATATGATAATTATGTCATATATTTTCAAACCTACAAAAAACCAAATCCTTAAATTGGCCGAGCGAAGAGTAAAAATTAGAAAACTTGCAATTTATTGGGTTCTAAACTTCAAAAAGTGATAAAGGGAACTTATTCGATTAAAAATCGACCAGAGAAACTTGCACTATCTAAGCTATTTTTTGATAATGTCCAGCTGTGGTAAGCTGCTTTTGTCTACACCACTGGTTGTAAAATTTGATTAGTTAATTTATTGCAATGAATCGATTTTTTGGCATGGGCATGAATGTAAATCTAATAAACTGACGAATATAAAATAACCAATTATAGCCTATGCATTAGTAGCGTTATTTCTTATTTTAAAAAACACTATTAAAAATATGTATGAACTATAATAATTGGTCGCTTTATGTTCGTCGCTGCAACGAATTTATTTGGTTTAGGTTTCAAAATGTTATTTGAACATAAGTACCATTCTTGTGTAAAAAAAATCAAATTTCATAAGTTCGAACTTCGAACGAGTTTACAAATTGATTTTTTTCGACTCAAAATTAAAATTTTCAGAACATATTTTTTAAAAGTTTAAATTTTTAAAATTTATCAACTTCAATTTGATTTTTTTTCATAAAAATTTGAGGATAGAGGTATTTACAAGCTTCGTCTTACTCTTCCCTTAGCTAGTTTCCTTTCAATCAGTATTCTCTGTGATTTCTGTTTTTCTACTATGGGGAGCAAGAAGCTCATTTAAGGCATTGATATATGCAATTTGTCTATTAGGTGTCGGATATGTTGCCTCTGTATTATTTGTAGGAGTGCCCTGGAATCTTGAAATAGACACGTATGACTGCTTGTCTTATTAGTTTGTTGCTTTTGAGCCATTCGATGTTCACGTGTAAGCATCGCCCAACCTTTTTTTATTATTATTATGATTAGTTTGTCGAATTGAAAAAAAAAATGCATTTCTGGAAAATTTTGAAAAATTTCCCGAAAAATATGGAAAATTTCCTCAAAACAAGTTTTACGTTTCCTCCGGCCTTCTTTTATCTCGAATTAATAATTTTAACCTTACATCTTGAAATAAACTTGTATTTGATGACCTGATAACTGGAGAACAAAACCACAAAATATAATGAATTTATGCATTGAAATTATACCAGTCTTTTAAAAATTTTCCAGAGGAAAAATTGAACAGTGTTTTATGAAAGGAAAAATGTGTATTTGCATCCAACCTCATTTTTCTATCAAAGTACCTAACAATTTGACAAAAAATTTAAACATTTTGAAAAATTTGAAACCAATAAATTTTAAACGTGGTAATTTTTTTTTAAATTCGGGAAATTGTTGAAAAAATTTATCAGAATAATTGAATTTTTCAATTCTTTAGCACTTTGTCTAACGATCAATATTTGATAGGTTCGTATAGGTTTGTACTACATTAAAAATATTTAATTTTTAAAATTTATGACTGCGATCTGCAGAATTTCATAAATTTGAAAAAAAAAGTGAAACTCTCAGTACCTAATTCAAAAAATTTGATACGATTTTAATTTTATATTTAGGTAATTCAAAAAAATTTAAACCCCTAAATTTTTTTTTTAATTACAATTTTCCAAAATTTTTGTTTCACGAATCCAATAAAACTTTAGCACCTATCGGCTATTGGATATTTTTTTTGATGTTTTTAAAATCGTTAAAGGGCAAAAATACGACGAAATTTCCAATTTGAATTTTTCAGAAAAAAACAAGGAAGTAAAATTTTGTAATAGGACGTCGAATAATTATTTTTGAAAATTTCTACTTTTTTGTCGTCGGCTTGAAAATTAAGCAAATAATAATTTCATGGTTAATCATCTCATTCGGAATTTTCAATTGGGAAGCTGTACACATATTAACCTAATGGTTTAGTTGTTTTATTAATTTGTTCCATATTCTGACCTTTCATTTTCATTTACATAATGATAGATTAATTATACGTTTGAAAAAAGCGCTTGTTTTTTTGTTCTTTTTTGAAAAATAGATGCTTTTCCTTGTTCTCAGGCAACTCCGAGATAGACAGAAAAAGTAGGCCGAACACATGGAACAAAACTGTAAACCAGTTTTAATGTGTCTCGTGCCCATGCTTAATGACTCATACATAAAGATGAACACATGCGCGTGCGAATTATTAAATTACACCTTCAACTTTCCTTTCCTCTCTACCGAATGTTGTAAAGAGTAGTTGTTTTCAGTAATTTGTGGCTTATCACACCTATCGTATCACTCATCGCACCGTAAAAAAGGGGTTTAATTGTACAACTTGAACAGCAAAATGAAAAAATACTTCCTAAAAACCAAAAAATACCAGGTTTTCCAGAATACGTAAATATCCACGTCATAATTCATTTTCCGCGGTAATTAACAACAATGAACTCTACCATTTAAATCTTACATCGATCGTGATTTTTTTTTCACGAAAATATCGCTAATTCTCGGGCAATATTCGATTGCTCAATCTAGAAAGAACTTGTTTTATCCTAAAATTACAAACCTATCAATTTTCATTTTACGTAATCGAGATTACATTTTTTGTGTGTGTGAAAAGGTCTTCCATGTTATTAGATGGCTGTACTTGACCCTGACGTATGATTCGCTACAATTAGACTCGCAAGTTTTTTTTGTGTGTTTGTGAGATAATCAAAACAAAATCTTCGAATTATGTTTTTTTTTATAGGGATAATTTTTTAGATTGTGGTAGAATTAAGGTACGATAGTCCTTCAAATGAGGAGGAAGAGTGATAGAAACATAGATAATTTCCCTGGGGGTGTGAGGGCTCTAGTTGGGCTCAATACTGTGGAAAATTTTTCATTGATAAGTAAATCTCTCTATATAAAAATATATCTCCTTGAAAAAAAAAAAAGGTCAAATAATGAAATGAAACTGACGACTTTTGTTGGAATAATTTTATGCTTTGCATTAATTGATCCTCGTATTTTTTAATTTTTTTTTTTAAATAATGGTTTAGGAATGAGAATTTTTGTAATTTTTTCAATATCTTTAAAAGATGACAAACAGATAATGAAAAAAAGTCGAGAAAAAATTATGATTTCAGTAAGATGGTTATATAAGTCTTGAAAAGTCATGAAATTGAACTGTGAAAGTAACTTGAAGTTGATTTACAAAAATAATATGCCACGTTCAGCTCCCCCTTCCCCCTTCAAAAAATGGACTTTTCGTCGGATTAATTTTATTGTTGAAGATTTTTTTTGAATATCGTTGAAGAGTGAGGAATCGGCAATGGAAAAAAAAGTAAAGAAAAATTTACAATATTCAGTAGAATGGTCATAAGTCGTGAATTTGTGAAATCAACTTGAAGAAGTTGATTTTCAAAAACAATATGCTTGGCTATTAGGTACCTAAAATTTTTTTGAACGATTTAAATGAAAACAATTAAGACCTCTAAAAGCTAAAAAGAATTCAAGGCTCAAAATATTATTGATTCATCCATTCTCGAGGTGATTTTTTTCTATAAAAAATTTCAAAACAATTCTAATTTTTTTAAAATAACATTTTTAGTACCTAATTTTTAATTTCAAATTTATGAAAAAAATAAGAGCAAAAAATGTAAAAATTTGGAGAAATTGTGTTGAAAATGTAAATCAGTCTGCAAAAATATTTGAGAACACGAATAATTTACTCACCAGCTCTATAATTGAGTGAAAACTCATCACTCCATTGTTTAATATCTATTTCAGTCGGAGGAGTTGTCGTAGTTTTTTTATAACTATTTCCAGAAAATTTAGGAGCAATTTCACTGCTGCCATTAAGCGAACTGTTGAACTCGCTGTTGGAATTAAAAGTAGCCGGTAATAAAGCCAACAGAAGTCCAATAATCTGAAAAATTGTTATTTTATAAACTTTTGCACAATCATCATTTTTCATTACCGATTAAAAAAATTACCAAATTAATCCATAATATGATCAAAGATCCAGTACGAAGCGAAAAAACACCGCAACAGCACGTTTTCAAATTTATGATTTCCATTTTTTTTAACCAAAAAAAAAATCACTTCATCACCCCGAAATTGTCGACGTTAATACGATGAACTATCGCTTTGAACTGAACCGCAGGAGTGGAAAAAATTCTGGCTTGCCTTCCCTATCATCAAATTTTGCTATTATTTTTTCTCCAATCATTTCTTACGCTCATCTAAGGGAAAAAATTATCGTACCGATGCTTTAAGCGTGAAGTAGAGTACCTTGAAAGGTTACCTAGGTACTACTTGTATGAAATACCACTAATAGTTTTTCTCTGTTTCAAACGTGCTGTTTAATAAGCTATCGGAAGTTCGCATGATGTATACGAAGAAATTATTTTTTGTGCTACGTCAACAAATTTTCATTAATGATGGAGCATCTTATACCACATATACTATTTAAGTACATACCTTTTTTGCGGTTTATTGGCTACAGATCGTTGACGTCATTTTTTGTCAGGTAATGGTCTTTGTACGAGAGATGTGGTGAAATATTGCATGGAAAAGTACATGTACTTAAATACGTTTATGTTTGTGAAATTAATGTAGGTATGGTAGAGTTATCCAGCTAAAGAAATGCAATTAAATTTTATCACCTTGCTGCTTTAATTCGATGACATCGCGGTAGAAATGAATATTTACTCGTATATTCTTTCATTTACGTGTGAATTGTGAAATTTGTATGGTTTGAAAAATATGTTTGTTGTTAAATTCCAAATAAGAACATTGTAACTTGAAATATCATTTTGTGCTGCTTCTTAATGTGCATCAAGATGCATTTTTTTTAAAATTTTAATTTCGATGCATTTTTTTAATAAAAGTAATCAATTTGGTGGATTTGGAATAAAGATTGGCTATGGTATAAATAGTAAATGAAACTCTGCATTATTTAGTCCTTCCCTTAATTTTATATGTACATATTTGATGAAGAAAATTGAAAATTTATGTTTGATATTGATACGTTATACATATGGACTTTCATCAAGTCTCATTTTTTCCTTTCATATATATTTAATTTTTGAGTACCTATCAAAATTCAAAAGTTCAGAATGTCTTAAGTATATGCTGAATTGCCATAAAAAGTGATTCATGAGTAAATTTTTCAAAAATTGGGTAATGTGTTTCAAATTCGAATGCATTTTATTATAATCAATAAAATTTCACTGTCTAATTCTAAAATGGGAATTTTTTTCTAATTCCAGTCGTTATACTAGAAATTTTGGAAAATATTCGATTTTTTTTAAATGCCATTTTTTAAAAAATTTGATGACTTTTTTAATTTGACAATTTTTTTTTAGTAATTTTCAGTTTTAATCTTGATGTTTTGATAGTTTTCCAATTGGCAATTTTTTTAAAAAATACCTGTTTTCCCATAAATTTTTTGATTTGAAAAATGGGTTATTGGAAACTGCACCATATTTTATTGTCTTCCCTGCTCATAACACAGTATCGACTCATTAGAAATTTTAACAACCTTTGAATCCCTCAGGAAGTTGAGACGTAAACTTGTCGAACAGTCAAGATTTATATTATTCTCTGAAATGATTGTAAACGAAAAATTTTTAAAGAATGTATGTGATATGACTTCTGGGCTATTCCATACTAAAACGGACCAAAAATGAAGTTGGGTCTTCCAATTTCGCTCAATTCATTTTACAAATTCCCCTTGGTGGTCTATTCACAAAACCACGATAATTTTTTCCTAATCCTCAAGGAGGGAGGGGGGTGGGCCACGATATTTTTACGCAATTAAGATTTTTGCAGAAATGCTGAACTTACATAGAAGGTTCATCTCATATCTCGAGATAGGTTGTACTTGAGGAAAAAACAGTTTTGCGGAGTCTCAAAGAGAATTAATCGGAGATTCAAAATCAATGATCTCATATTGAAAAGCTCAAAATTCAACTTTGGTGGCGAAAGCTCAACTTTCATGATGATAACAAAAAATGAAAGCTACCATTTAAAAATCTGATTTAAAAAAAGCAAAAAGTTGTTCTCTTTACTCTCTTTTCAACCAACAAATTTTTAAGATGGGATCTCTAGACTATACTAGGAGGTGAAGGGGTCCACAATTTTGACCAAAATTCAAAAAAATTGAAAAATTAAAGCAGCTTATCGATTTCTATTAATTCTAAGGCGCTGATTTCGAATATGAAAACATGAAAACAGCATGCGTTTTGATCAAAAAACATTAATTTTCAACATCTTCCTCTCAATTTTTAAATTGAAGAATTGCTTTTAATTCGTTTTTCAACTTCATTTTTTTTATAAAAACAGGAGTTCAGATTTGAATAAAAAGGGCCAAAATTCAAATCAAACTGCCAATAAAAATAAGCCAAAAAATGACTCAGATTCAAATGAGAAAGATTCAAATTTAAATCTGAATGAAAATGACCTGGCAAATAATGTCAAAATTAGAATATTTACAGCATTTACCGTAATTACTGAAACATTTTCCATTATTTACCGTAATAACTGAAGCGCTTACGGTAATTTACCGTAATTGCTGAAACATTTACGATAACTTATCGTAATTTTTAAAATATTTACAACAATTTACCGTAATTACTGGAACATTTACCATTAGTTACCGTGATTACTGAAGCACTTACGGTAATTTACCGTAATTACTGAAACATTTGCTATTATTTACCGCAATTACTGAAACATTTACTGTAACTTATCGTAATTACTAAAATATTTACAACAATTTACCATAATTACCAGAACATTTACGGTAATTTACCGTAATTATTGAAATATTTGTGGTAATTTACCCTAAATTATCAAAAGTTTTACTCTAGATGGTGTATAACGAGCGTAAAAATCATGAAAAATATGAATTTTTATTTTCTGTATTTTCATTTTCTCAATCCAGTCATGGCAGAATCGAACGTTGCAAATCAATCGTAGACCTCTATCTCATTTAGAAAAAAAATTACAGCTCTATCTTTCAAATTTTGTGAAAAAAACTCATTTTTTTGCGCCTTGCCCGAAAATTGATGAAGTATAATTTACTTCCGAGTGAAAACCGAATAATCGTGAAATTGGTAATGTCCCAATGTTTAACTTTCAAGTGTTCAGTGGTCCAGGAAGGTGGAAAAACTCAAATCGCTCTTTTTCAGAGAGTGATCGGGGGTTCCAACAATTTTCGTAATTTGAATTCTTATTTGCTTCACACTTTTTGATGATTTTTTTCACTTCAAGCCGATTTTTTGGAAAAGGAAAAATCTTGACATGCTTGATTTTTTCAGTCTTTTCGGTGATTAGCTCGAAAAATTCTATCAGAATCGTTCATTAACTTTCAAATTCAAACATTACTTTCTATAATTATCAACACCTACCTAGGTATTTATTTTTAAAGGAAGTAATGGAATGAGAGATTTTTTAGAGGTCAGATATTCAATCGAAGTGATTTTTTTGCTTTTTTTTTTTAGTTGTAAAAATTCAAATCAAAAAAAAAGTTTCTTAGAATGATATTGATAGGAATATTATTATTCATAAAAATCGTTAGTGACGATTTTTCTTGTTTTTTTTTCATATTTTGGACCACATTGATTTCAAGTGCATGCAGTTATGTACATTTTCCCTCATTTTGAAGAAATTATGTAAAAGAGGAAATTACGATGTAAAATTGCCTTCAATCTTCAATGGTAAATAATTTTGAATTAAAAAATATTCATAAATTTAAAAAAAAAAAATCAAAAAATTCTTATCCACATTTTTACTTTGATGTTACAAATTACTGGTTGTTTTGCAGGACTGAGAATAATTTCTTTGCATGGTAATTCGAATCTTTGAAAAAAATCAAGGGAAAAATCCCCAAAAATTTAAAATGAAATGATTTTTCACGATTTTTCATTCTTCATTCATGAATCGCCTATTATTTTCAAATGAATAATCCAACCAGCATAATTTGTTTTGTTGGATGCAATTATAAATTGGCATCTGTTGTTATCAGCATAATTTATTTAGTAAGTACGTAAGTATGTATTTGGTACATCGATTTCCTATACTTCTCCGAATCAAAAAAATAAATTTTTTGATTTTTTTTCAAACGTTCCAGATTATTAGTTTTATTTGTATAATAAAATTCGCTTTAAATTTTCGCAATGGATTCGCTCAGATATTTTTTTGCGCATCTCTCTCAGGAGGTTTCAAAATATCTATTGGTGTATGTATTTCGAGTGTATTGGCATTACTTGGTTTGGTCTTGGTGAGTCCATAATATTCGAAAAATTGAATACCGTATGAAGTTTGGAATAAAATATGTTGGAATGGTTGCCTGTTGTGGATTAATAGGAGTTTAATTCGTTTCAGGATTCGCCTTTCTTGATAGTACCATTAATGTTGATGAATTTAACCGTATTCGCAATGATCAAGATTTTATTTGTCGATCTCTTGATGAAAACTATTCATGATCCAGGAAATTCCATATTATGGGCAATTTTCCTCTGTTTTTTATTTGTCATCGTATCAAGTGAGAAAACAACTTAAACGTGGTGCAGACCACATTCTCTTAAAGTTGTTTCATAGGACCAAATATAATCTACCATTATTTAGTCATGCTAGGAGCTGTACTATGGTTAATGTACTGCTCTGTTATTCAAATTTCATCCACGAGATGGCCAAATTCTCTTACAGGCTGTAGAAGTAGACTTCGTGGTATTTCCCCGACCACCTCAACCACTCAGCGAAATGTAAGATATTGAAACAGGGCAAAAATACGACGAATACATTTACATTGTTTTTTGTTTTATTCAGCGACGAGCAGTGGTGGTAATCCTTTGACAAAAATGCCAAAAGGAGACTCGAGTCTCGAAGTAACGGTATTTAGCAGAAATTATATCAATGGTACGTTTCGGTGGCGAAATTATCACTTACTGTATTCGCTCGTTTGGTTTCATTTCGGTGGTGACGTTTTATTGTTTTTCAATTCCTCGTAATCAGATTATCCAGCAAATATGATCCGATTAGAGCGTTGTTGCTGCGGATGCGAACTTCGAACTGGAACTATTGTGTTTTTATTTTTGAAAGCCGTAAGTTTTTTCAGGTGTGTAATTAAGAATACGAAAATAGGAGAATTAAGTATCATGTGGTGGAAATTTACCATGTTTTTCGTAGTTATTCGCCATTTATCAATTGCATTTGGTATATGAAGAGCTCAAAAAGAAGGATATGGATATCACAAAAATAGGAAAACCTCGATGTATGTTTTTTTTTTTAAAAATCAAAATTAATAATGAATCGATTTTTTACACTCGTGTTACTGTTACAGTTTATAATATGCTTTATTCGTTGACCAGTGGTGTTGCCATGATTGCTGCATGCTGTACAGGGATCAGAGTCGTTACAAAAGTACTTAATTGTGCTATAAAATGATCGATAAGAATCGTATCGCAGATTTACGTTTGTATAAAAATGCCATAATCGATTTCAGGATAGAGCAAAATTTCTAGTGCCATTTATATGCTGCCAGTGCGTAATGCTGCTGTTCTATGT
This sequence comes from Pseudococcus jackbeardsleyi, assembly GCA_038380155.1. NCBI lineage: Eukaryota > Metazoa > Arthropoda > Insecta > Hemiptera > Pseudococcidae > Pseudococcus > Pseudococcus jackbeardsleyi. Next base: position 60,573,384 of record CM076242.1, read on the forward strand.
GGCATTTTTCCTGTGGTTTTGGTTTAATGAATCTTTGTACATTGTTGAACTTCTCGACGAAATTGCCAGATTCGTATTGGATGATTATGCTCGACGTATCATTAACAAATTCCTCACCCACGAACCGTTCATATGTATCGTGGTTATGTTTCTATTATTAGGTAGGTCTATAGGTACTCAGCTACCTGGTTCGAGTTAATTATGTGAAAATACAGTGTGTTCGTGCAATCTATTTTGGTGGGAATGACTTTCGACTGAATGAATGTGGTGAAATGATTTTAACGATTTTCGATTAGCCAGCTAGAAATATTTTTCTAGTGACAGATGCTAAATTTGTAAGTCTTATGTATGGGATGTCATGAAAAGGTATTCTCCTGGAATTAAAAAAAAGTGTGTAAAGGAGTATTCAAAAATGACCATTACTTTTGATGGTGTCTTTAATTTTTAGATTTTCATTTGGAAAAAAAAAATGATTCATTTTTCGTTATAATTTCTAATTTTTTCCCAAGTTTTTAAATATTGTGTAGAAATGCTAAACAGAAATGAACAGATGTAAAACGACAGAGGGAGGGCAGTTGAAAACTTTCGACCGAGATAGATTTTTTCCTGTTCAAAATACAATTTTTTCATCATTTTTTGACATTCTCTTGAAAAAATCCTTTCTTTTTAATTTTCAACTTAACCCTTTCAATTTCCTCTTTCATATACGTAGTGACGCTTTTAAAGTAAATTGTTGTAATCAAAAGATAGGGTCTGAATCTGAAAAATATTTGGTAAAAAATTCACCCTCCTTTGATGGCGTAACCAGAGGAGAAGAAAAGGGTGTAGGGTGGGTCGAAAAATAAAAATTTTCGTATTTTGAAAAGAAATCCTCACAAAAGTTATTGGCTGGAGAGACTAGAAAAATGAAATAAAAGAATTCAGAATCGATTTACATCTTCCGATCGCGCAAGCCTCTTCCACTCTTCAAAAATTGTCAAAAATTCATTTCAAACGTTTCGATTTTTAAAAATTACAGAAATTTTTTTAAAAATTCAAAGTTTATTTGAAATTAATTTTAGAGCTTATTTAGCGACTATCAAGACCAAAACGCATATTTTTTTTTTGAAAAAAACGGCGGTTCTTTTTTTTTTAATTTTTGTTTTCACAGATGAAGAAATTGCACAAAGTTGAAAAGCTATAAACTTGTATTTTTTCAAAAAAAAAAAATCCTTCTGGTTCAGATAGTCACTGAGTAAACTCTAAAATCAATTTCAAATAAACTTTTAATTTTTGAAAACATTGAATTTTCGTGAATTTCAGAAGAATTGAAGTCTCTTGCGCGATCGGAAAAAATGAATCGATTTTGAAATTTTTCATTTCATTTTCCTAGCCTCTCCAGCCAACAACTTTTGCGCGAGATTTCATTTTTTAAATAGAAAATTTCGATTTTTAGACTCACTCTAGAAAGGAGGTCGTTCGTGACTAGAATTTAAAAAATAAGTTATCAGTAGATTCAATGAATTTTGGACCAAAAATAATAAGTTTTGAGATATCTACACTTCTACAGTCTCTGAATTTGAAAACAACCTTGAAAATTGGAAAGCCATGGCTTTTACACAATTATTTTATTGTGCCCAAAACCGTTTGTGGGAAAGGCACGGGAGGCTGAAGTCGAAATTTCTCAAAAAATTATTGTAGTCTTGACCTACTCGATGAGAAATTTTTAGCTATGCCACTGCCTTCATTCAATTAACTCGATACTCTTGCCGAATCGTTCTATGAATTCGACATTGTAATACCCCAGTGTGTATCCAAATAGATTTAAAAAATTTTTTAAAGTGAGTTTGAATTTATTTCCAAATATGTGCCATGGCTCTTCAATTTTACCCTAGAATCTTTCCTTTTTTCTGAGGTATCTTTGGTGAGAAATGTTTCACCTTTCTTTAAAAAAAATAGTTTTTTAAAATGAAAATATTGTTCAATTATTTTTACTTACTGAAAAATCATCAGTCAGCAGTAATTCTCCTTTTAAAAAAATAAACCATGCACTCCTTTTTTAGGCTGAATTTTTGTATTCTGTGTCCCTCCTTTTGAAAATTAATCTTACTTATTTTTAATTTATTTTGTACTCTCCTTCCAGGTTGAGTTAAAAGTAAATTTTCTGTGGATGATGTCTCCTCCTGTACTCCTTCCCCCTTGTTGAATTTTGGTAATTTTTAATTCCTTATTGAAGACCAAACATTTTAGAGTTCTGAATGTCCGAAGTTTAGTGCTACTTGATTCGAGAAAGAATGGAAAACCAACAGAATACCGAATGTTGAAACCAAAAGTTTTTTTACATGCATTCAAGAAATTTTTATTCAGTTACAAAATTCGAAAAAGCATTTCAATGTTCCAACTTTTTTGCTTTTTTTCATTTTTTTTAGCCTTTGATCCTTCAACATTCCGAAAAGTACAAATTCATCAAATTTGAATCAGCCATTGATCATTGATTATTTATGAATTTTGATTTCAAATTCTTGAAAAAATGTCCTATTTTGATAAAACAACTTGATAACTATATCAAGATGGGTTCAATGGATGTTTCATTCCATTAGTCCCATACTGACAATTTCTCTGGTAAAATTTTTCAATTTTTTTCAAATTATTAAATTATTTAATTTTGAAAAAAATTAGTTTAGAAGGAAAATGTTCGTCATTCTTTTAAAATGTGGTTGAATTTTCAAAACTAAGGACTGAAAATGTGGTGTTGAAATGGGTGAAATTTTCAGTAGGCCTTTTCAAAACCTCTTCGTAACTTTATGGTTATTCCAATCTTCAAATTTTGAAAAAAAAAATGCAAAATATTACCTACTCATCGTATTGGGATAAATGGAATTATAAATATTTTACCAACTGATGCTGTAAGTAATAATCTTTTCACTAAAGTCAGTTCGCTTTATCTTCCATTATTCAAAATATAAATTCAGAGAGACTTTCGAGGCACACTGTACGTAATAGGTTTGGTGTATTATGGTGAAATAATTGATAATTTCTGTTTACCAGGTTTTAATGTCTATTTTACCGTGGTGGTTTATAATTATTGTATACAACTTAAAGTCGAACACACCATTGGATACGTCTCGGTATCTTATTCTCGACGAAGATCCGAAGAAACGCAAGTTGTTCATTCTTGAATTTCTGCACTCTCTTTTGAAGTAGGTTCATTTTTGGAAAAAAAGTTTCTCTCGAAACATTCATAATTAAAACGCTGGAAATTTTCATTTTCATAGAAACGAATGAATACCACCAGACGTAATTTTCCAAAGACGAAATCATCAAGCTAATCTTTGTAAGATTTAAGGAATTACCTACCGAAGTTCCCAATTATATTATCTTGATGGGTAGATGCTTAAAATAACCTAAGTGACTATTACGAATAATCGAATTAAAAGTTCGTTGCGACGCAGAGCTCTATATTATGGTTGATGACGACTATGCGACGTACCCGGTACTTACCCATGAAAACCAGTTCGACGATGAATGGTTTTTTTTTGCAGTTTATTCTTCCGCGAGGTTTCCGTCGGATAACTCGCTACTTGAGTGTTTCCGTTTTTTATGTATTCGAGATAACGTGTGATTTTTTTGTATTTTGGTAAATTTACTTACTTACCTATGTTAACTTGATGCATTTTTTAGAATGTGCTTTAAACAGGCTGCCGTCAGTTGTACGTTTAGAGCTACGACTATTGTGTATTTGTTGATTAGTGTGGTAAGTGTCGTATTATGAGTTTGATTTGGGTCGATTTGGGATTTTTTTTTTGAAATTTTGGGTTCATATTCTATTGATTTGATGGGTTGCAGGGAGCTGCACTTTGGCTTATGGGTTGAATTTGGAACGAGAGAAAAGGATTATTCAGTTAATAGTACCTAATTTAGGAAGAAATGGATTCACTCAATTTTTTATTTTTTTTTTGTGAACAATTTGTTTTTAAAGCAAGTATAATTTTTTGAAATTGGTTATTTTTGAATTTTCTTACTTTGAATTTGAATTTTTTTATGTTCGAAAAAAATATTTGCACCTATGTATACTTTCACAATGGACAATCCATTCAATTAAGTAACAATTAACTACCTAGGTATTTTCATAATCAAATAATCATCTTTTATGATTTTACCGGATTTTTTTGTAAAATTGTAAGTATTGCTAATTTTTGAACTATAAGGAAATGAAATCTATAAAATTTAATTCCAAGAATGAAGAAGTATCGCGTATAAGTTGAAACCGGTGTTTGAGATGACCTTGCATATTCGCGAATGAAAAAAAAATAATCCGGTACATATTCATCTATTGGTTATCCTTCGATAACTTGAACTTCAAAACCGTACAAAATTCCCTCTCTCTTTGTCTTCGCCTCTCGTCGAAATATCAATTTCACATGTTCAACTTTATCAAAAAACTAAACGATGGAGTATGAAATGGCTTTGAAAATAATTTAATGAGTCGTTTAATGAGATTATTTTCTTATCAATATCAGGTACTCGTTTGAACAGAAATAAGGGCATTCAGTAATCATAACAATGAAAAATATTCAAACATGGCATTTAATTGTGTGATAGGTAAATAGGTAATTGACCTTTTTTTTGTTCAGTTATCGTCTATGGTATGCGGTTCATTGTACTTTACCAAACACGTTATAGAGAATGCAGATTTCACGTCAGAAAGTAAAGCAATTTTTTGTTCAATTTTTTATAAAAATATGTACCTAATTTTATTTTTAATGTTTTGAAATTAATGTTGATTAGGTTACAACAAGAGCGTATTATTTTGTTATTTCGTTATTGATGTGGCGACTGGAATCACTGGGCTTTATGGAATATTCGAAGTGAGTAAATCAGAAATTTTGAACATCACTGGCCTAATATAAATGAGACTTCCTACATAATTTTGACGAAAATGGACTTTTGATGATCTAAGTTCAAATTTATTCTAATATAGATTCAAATTTTTTAAACTCTAGAATATTTTTTCAATTTCGTTCTTCTCGACTTTGATTTCTTTTTAAAGTCCAATTTTGATTACCAACTTTTTTCCTTTTTTTTTCAAAATTTCTGAGTTGAAAGAAATTTTTAATTACGTGGAAGTTGAAAATTTTTAATCCACGATTGAGAGAATTTTGAGTAGGATAAGAAAAAATTTGAGTTTATATGAAATTTCGAGGGAATCAAGTTGAAAAAAATTTGAGAAATCAAAGTTTGCAAAACGTGAAAATTTAAATTTAAAAACTTTCCAACTTTTATTTTTTCCTATTTTTTTCAACTTTTTTTTTTAAATTTCTATACCAAAACTAAAATTGTTTCTGATTAGGTAGTTTGAAATTTTTCTTTCGTTTTTTCCAACCACATTTTTTTTTGAAATTTAAAATTATCAACATTTTTTTTCCTACTTTGAATTTTTTAAAGAAATTTCAACTTCGTGTTTTTCAAAAAAAATTTCAAATCTATAAATGATTGGGAGAAAATTTATAAAAAATAATGAAATTGAGAAAATCCAAGTTGGTAAAATTTTGAGATAATTTCAATTTAGAAAAATTTTGCTGGAGGATAATTTTTAAAACTTGTTACACTAAATACGTAGGTAGCCTTGAAAAAAAAAATTAGAATTGAAACAATTTTTGAATTTGGAATACGTGTAGGTCCCTGTAGGTACATATCTATTTGGACTTGAATTGTCGAAGGTCCACTCGTGTCAAAATTATTTATTAGAAGCCAGTCTGTATAAGGGTAGGTAAATAAGTCATAAATCATCGATGGATTTTCTAATTATTTTTTTTGCTTATTCGTGTCACACAGAAAAAACCTCGAGCTCTATTACCATTCTTTATCTTTAAAATATTCGATCTCATTTGGATGACCATTTTGGCACTGTACGATTCTAGTCACTTAGCATTCTTACCATTAACTCTTATCAGACTGATGGGCAATGCAACTTTTGTCGGGAATACCAATTTCATGGTGCATGATGAAGCTGCCATATTGGTATTGGGATGTTTGTTATTTGTGTTGGGTAAGTTGTCGGTACCTCATTTTTTTTTCAATTTACCTACATAATTCGCAGTATATTTAGAAATTGGTAGGTTTTTTGTTCGTCGTTTTTTTTTCAACAATCTATCTGTTAAAATTAGGTTGATCGTTGAGAACCACTGATATCGTTTTCATAGTAGGTCTAGGTATGTATTAGGTAATTAGGTATTGGAAATTCCATTCAATTGGATAGAATAATGCCTACCTCTTAAAGCAAATTGTTTTGGACGTCATGAAATTAATTTATCGATCCCTAAATTAAAAATCTAAAAAGTACAAAATAGTGTTCACAGGTATGAGGTATGATTTTTTTGAAGAAGAAGAATTTATGAGCACCCATAATCATCTGAAACCGAAATGACGCGGGATTCGTTTTTTTTATTTATGTTTTTCCTTTATTACCTATCAAATGATTTTTTTGATTTGATCGGTCTAAAGTTGAGAGAATTGGAAAGATGTTCAAAAAAGTCACTCTAAAATGACATTTTGAGAAATCTAAAGAGATGTTTTTCAAAAACTGTAGTATTCTAGAGCTCCAAAAAGTAAAAAAAAAAAGTGTATCATTCATGAGTAAATTGAATGGGTTTGTTTTGAAAAAATGTTTGACTCGATAGCGAACAGTCAAGTTCTCAAACTGTAAATTCGACGAAAAGTTTTTGAAATTGAGCTACAAAAGTACAAAAAATGTATTAAGTAAATTGGATTAAAATTTTGCGAAAAACTCTCAAATATCAATGAGAATTTTTGGTTTTTCGTCAAAATGGGTAAATTTTAGAGGTCGTTTTCAAATTCGTGAAAAATTCATCTTAAAAATTTTTACGAGGGAATTAAATTTTGAGCCTGGTATTGAGACGAAAACATCACTCAAAAATGAATTTCACTTGGATTTTCGAATTCTTATCAATTTTTAGGTAATTGAGGAGTGTCGTTGCAAAACGCAACATCTCGATTTTTATCATTTTTGAGTTAATATATCAGTCTTATAGGAAATTCAACGAGGAATCGAATGGTGCCATAGACAGGACTCCATAACGACCATAAATACCTTTTATCTGCCATAAAAGATAACGTTTCGGTGCAAAACGCAACAAATACTGGGTGTTTCGGTGCAAAACGCAACATCTTTTTTGTTTTGCCCCCCTCCAACCTCCCCTTGAGGTACAAGTGCGAAGTGACCCCCAAAACATGTAGCTGAGGTCCTAAGCTTTCCAATGAGACCGCCCCGAGCCAAAACCCTCCACCCAATTTTGAATGACAGTTTTTTGCGATTTCCCAAAAATCAGGTTTTCGGAGATGTTGCGTTTTGCGTGTCGTTGCAAAACGCAACATCTCGATTTTTATCATTTTTGAGTTAATGTATCAGTCTTATAGGAAATTCAACGAGGAATCGAATGGTGCCATAGACAGGACTCCATAACGACCATAAATACCTTTTATCTGCCATAAAAGATAACGTTTCGGTGCAAAACGCAACAAATACTGGGTGTTTCGGTGCAAAACGCAACATCTTTTTTGTTTTGCCCCCCCTCCAACCCCCCCTTGAGGTACAAGTGCGAAGTGACCCCCAAAACATGTAGCTGAGGTCCTAAGCTTTCCAATGAGACCACCCCGAGCCAAAACCCTCCACCCAATTTTGAATGACAGTTTTTTGCGATTTCCCAAAAATCAGGTTTTCGGAGATGTTGCGTTTTGCAACGACACTCCTCAATTCATTCTGATAAATAAATCGAAAGCTCACATTTGTAAAATTTGTCTCCGAGCGAAGCGAGGATAAAGTTTTGAAAAAGTTGGAAATTTAAGGCCCCCAAAAAACATTTTTATATTGTTTTAATGCTTCGAAAATTCTGCTATGGTGTGATTGGGGGGGGGGGGTGCAAACGATACTTTGCACCCCTGTTAGAATTTTGAGGTGGTGCAATGCACCACCTGCACCCCTCTTTCCGACACCACTGCCTTCACCCCTCCTCTTTCAAATTACTGTAAACTGTAAAAAAAGTATTCCCCAACCAATTTTTAAAAAATACGGTTTCTTATGCTCAGCTCTCTAGTTTGCTGCTCAAACAATTCAAAATGATCCATTTCATTTAATGTTGACCCCAAAATTTTGATAATTTCTGATGTTTTTCTTTTCCATTGAAAAAGCTCACAGTTCTCGATTTCTAAAGAACTTTTTCGAATAAACTGGTAGCTTTATAATTATTAAGAATTTCAATTAATTTTTTCCTCAAATTACCATTCATGGAGGAGTTTTATGCCATAATGTATCTACCACTATTTTAGCTTACTTTGTTTTAAATCTCGCTAATACCTAAGTGTTCAATTCACAGGAATGAAAATCTACTTCACCATAATTCTATACGAATATTATCACGTATTATTCGATATAGTCGCTCGCCAAGGTAAAGTGTTCGCTAGAGTGAATCCTGACGAACTTTGCTACATATCAATGACTTGAAAATCATCAATCTGGACTACAGAGAAAAAAATGTCGCATATTTGAGATGTATTCTCGTCTTTCAAAAGCTTTGGTACAGCTTTTCTACGTTCCAGTCTTCCAAATAACATCGCAGAAGTGGAGATTTTATGCGAGCTTTTCAACGAACGAAGAATAAAATGTTGAGCGAGAAAGCCTGTGATATTGGAACTATTCAGGAATAATTTAAAATGAATTATGTAGTTTGAATTTTTCGTACATATTTATGGTTCCTACATTGGTCGAAATATGGCGAATAGTCAACTCGTTAGCCTTGAATTTTTTTTTCTTGATTTCATCTTATTGGATCAAATTCGATATTCGTGTACATCGAAGTAATTATAACTCACATGATTTTATTTCTGTGAACGTATGTTGAATAAATTTCTGATCTTATTCTACTCGTATCGTCGTGCTTTCATGAACTTGTTGGGTACGCTTTTCTAAATTGTCGAGACGAATATTACAAATATAATCGATAACTTTGGAAAAATTAGCAAATTCAGTACAATTACAACGCAGCGTAAAAATTCGACAAACCTCAATATCAAAAAAAAATTGTTATACACCAAAATAACAGTATACCAACATCACATTTCGTAATACTATATAAAAAAGTACATAACACGATTCTCTTTCGACAAGAGTGCGTCATGAATCACAGGAAAATAATCTGATAAAATTAATTCACAGAATTCCATCGTATGTAAAATTAATAATAAAAAAATATTCTATAAATCTACATTGACAAGGATTATCGAAGTTAGTTGACACATTTCATTAAAAATATTCGATACTGAATATAAAACTAATTTAAACTAAAATTTCATCCGATGAAACATATAACTTAAGCCTAAGCTAACTAAAAAATTGAGAAATGAAAGCATAAATTTTTTTATCATTGCAATCTAAGAGACCAAAACGTATAACAACTGCAATCGAAAATTACAAAATTGATCACATAACAATCACAATGTAAAAAATGCTTTGCATTTTTCTGTAAATCTATAAAATACCAAAAAAATTCCTCTTTTTTTTGCGAAATAAACGTATACGTAAGTACTAAATAAACCCCAATTGATAGGTCAAGGACCACCTAAGATGTATTCGCTAGTAACATCATGAGACTGTATTTGAGTTTCTTCAGGCACCGGAGGAGGAGGATTGAAGTTCGCTGAGAAACGCTGCCGTTCGTTAACTTGCGTCGTCGTCAAATAAGATCTCGTAGTAACCGCCGAAACCGAACTCATATTTGAAGGGAAATTATCCTCGTTTAAAAGCGCTTGTTGATCTTCGGCCGTAATTAAAAATTCTCGATCGGTAATTTCGCTGGAGATCTGTTTATAATAACTGTACACTGTGAGAGCTGCGTACGATATCGCACCTGCAAAATATCTCGTGTTGCAGGTCATATAATTTAGTCATTGAAGTTCGGAATAATAAAAGATTACCCGATAACACTACACCGATTAAGATCGTATTTAAAATCACATATCTGGTTTTCTTCGGATTCGGTGGCTGATTTGGGTAAACGTAGATGTAATAGATCCAACAAATAATCGTCAAGAAGAAGGACTGACACACCAAGAATACGAAAAACGGTTTCAACCATATTCTACGGTTCTGAAATAAGAAAGTTTGCAATTTTAAAGCAAGTAAATACGAAAAAGGATAGTTTTTAGTTTATAATCTTACATGATATGCTCCATACAATCCACAAACCGAAGAAATAACTCCTAACGAGAAATTAAGAATCAATAACGTTAGCGGAGATTCGGTCACTGAAATCATATATTTTCAAATTATATTTAGAATACAATGACATAGTGTTGAATTAACACCTCATACTTACATTTAACTTTCTTCGTTTCATAGTAATATAAATTTATTTCATACAATCCGATCAAACATCCAATCTGAAATAATCAAAAGTGTAGAAATTAATCAACAGCACGAGTTCAGTTCATAATGGTATTGTAAACGTTATCAGTAGATTAGATATGCATGATGCATCGAACTATTCAACATTGAACTATCGTTATCGCAAATTCGGATTCTCTCTGATTTTGTGCACAAATTATCTCCACTACTGTTCAAATCCAAATTTTACCTCCCAGGTTCTTATCAAATTCTCGTATAGATTTAATCTCTACACAGGTGAGCATCGTTTAATAGTATGCCCTGTAATGTATTGTATTGAATGGCCGGCGGATCACCGTATGTCTCGAATAGGTGATACAGCAGTAAATACTTCTAAAGAAACGAGAAATTATATAAATTCACCGGAAAGAAAAACTGTAAATGTAACTTACTAAAACAATCCATGATGTGAGCTGAGTTCCGGTCCTTATGGAATGACCGCAACCAAATTCTTTTAAAATCATCTGAGTCATTTTAAAACGATGTAGTAGCAAAAAATCAAACTCAATATCTTAATTAAATTCTTTTATTGCCATAAAGAAATGAAAATTTGCAAAAAAAATCTCAAAGAGAGAAAATATTTTTATCAAATAACCGGCGATACGATTACGGAATGTTGAAAAAAAATAAAAACAAAACATTCACCTGGGGGACCGGTGGAGGGGAGAAGAATGTCGCTGCATCAGTGTTGCCTTTTATTTTATTTCTTATTTCTTTCTTACTGTTTTATTTTTTATCATTTTTATTTTTGTGATTATTTTTTTATCGTAAAATTTTGCAATTACAAATTAAAATTGAAATAATTATTTAATTTTAGATAGTGATTGAATTCAAACTTCAATTTTTAGTATATTTAATAATTAAAACAGTTGGGCTCAATCTTTCCATCATTCCATCGGTTTTCGAAATTTACAGTTCATTTATTATGATGGAGGTGGAATCAAAAATTTTCTCAAATAGGTATGATAGTATGATTGTGCTTATTTTGAAATTTAAAAACTAATTACCATTGATATAATATAATGTTTAATTCCAGCTGAGGAGTCAGTCGGCGTATGCTCTCGATTATTTTGAACGAGTACCTCGTCCTCATTCAATTCAAAGGATAACAACGGATGGAACCAAGTTCAGAATCAGAATTCATAATTTTCCGGTTCCGTTCCAACCAAACGAAGTAAGAATGAATTAGGTATGCGGTTTGTTCATGTATTTATAAATTAATTACATTATATTTTTAGCAACGTCAGTCCTATGAAAACAGCTGGTTTTATTATACGTAGAATCAAACACAATGACGTTAGTATTTATTCTTCGACTGACACCGTTGGTCTCATGCATCTAGAATACGATTAATTGACGTAAGTATTATCGCTGTTTTCGGGTTCAGAGGTAACAAAATAATCCACGATGCAAACATGATAATGATTTCCACCGCTTATAATCTTATAAGTATACGTTTTCTTTTTCTCTGGTAGGTAAAACGGCAGCTACAACATTTTATCATCAATCCTTAGTGGATAAGTATTATTTAATTGATTGTAACATTCTATCGTTTGTTTCAAATAGAAATGAAACCAGCGAAGAAATAGAAAGAAATTTATTCTCATTAGAAACATAATCATAATGTGCAAAATAAGAACACAGCGATCGTTTTATCGATGACGTTATGTGTAATGCCTAAGTATACAAAATACCTCCTGCGAACTGAAACCGTTCAGAATCCGATGTCAAATATTCAACAATGCAAAAATGACGAGTAATCGTAATGTTCCGGATAAGATAATACTAAAATATGAGTCCTGGACGAACTACGCTCTTTCATCGCTTCGTAATAAGCTTTCACTACAACGGTAAAGTAGATCTGAAATGCTGTATCATCAAAACACACAAATTATTAGATATATTCGAAGATTTTCAAAAAAAATTCACTGCATAAAATAGAGGTGCTATTTTTACCTAATCCGAATAGGAGCAGCAGTGATAGTATAGTAGTTCTGTTACGATCTTCTATCGCTAAATTAGCTCCGGGAATTAAATCTTTACTATGTTCAACAGGATCCAAGAACAAATAGACTATAAAGATGCTTATCAGCAATAATTGTAAATAGTTGAAGTAATAGAAGACTATAAAGAATTGAGGTTTATTCTGAAACGAAGAGTCAATGGTAAGAAAGTATCTTTAAATAATATTTATTGTTTCTACGTAATCGCATGTAATTAATTAATAATCTTTGGACCGTGTTAGGTACCTATCGAAAAAACAACAGATACACTCACCCTGTGTATTCCATATAATCCAATGATGGCCACTGTGAACACTGCGAGTTTATATAAAAACGCAATTACGAACTTAAAATTGATCCAGGATACCTCTGAAAAGTAATTAAAAATCAATTTATAAGGCAAAATTCACTAAATTTCAATTACTTGATTGCACAGAAAATCAAAACTATGGACGAAAACTCGATTAAAAAATTTAAGCAATTAAATACTTGCCTTCAGGCCAAGGCTGTGATGTCTCCGATAAATGGTACACGTCAATGATTACGCTGAACCCACAAATGATCTAAATGACAAGCAGATTTACTAATTAATCTTCCACTCGATATGAAAAACTCGAATTCGGACATTATGGCAAAATATTGTCAAACTCACCGCAAATAACCACAACAAAAGCAACGTGCCAGTTTGCAGGTTGCATCCGTACAAAATTTTATTTACCCGAGGCATTTTTCCATTGATAGAATAAAATCGCGAAAAAATTCACCATAACTTTTACTCTTTCGAAGACTTCGAATCCGATACGTAAAACACTTCTATCAAGTTAACGATGCAGGTGCTCATTGCGCGAGCTTTCAAAAAATAATAAGAGTTAAGAGAGAGATCGATGATCACGAAGGTTATCAGATAAAGTATTTTTGTTTTACGTTTCTTATTATGTAAAGGCGCTTGCCTGTATTTCCCATCTATTATCTTATCGGTGGAATAAATTTAACTGCGAATTACTAGATGATCAAAATTCACGTTCATCGGTAGGTACGTCATTTTAATGATTCGTTTTCGTGTAAACATATTTACACTTGTACGTTTTTTTTCCTACGTTACGTGGAAAGATTTTAGGTCAGTTAAGATATAACGGTAATAATTCTAATCATTTATTTGATAAAACTTGTAAAAATGTCACATATTTATGTTTATATAGAACAACTGTAGCCAATTTCCGTCGGATCGGACATTTCTGGATCGAAACCTACCGTTGGATTGGTTTTCATCGCCTCTTTACAGCTTTTAATGATGATAGCTGCGTACGCTGTGATGACTGTAACCAAAGAGAAAATCTCAGTTTAATGAAATGCTTACTGGTCCGGAATCATTTTCGATATCGAATACGAACCTGCTACAAATAAATATCCCAATGCGTATACCAAAGCGTAGCGTGCTACGCCGTCGTATGGAACGAGGTAATGGAGTGGGCTGAATATTGTGACGTCAAAAAATGCAGAAGGATAGACAACTACTACTAATACGATGAATAACCAATATCCTACATATGCCAAGTAATAATAATAACATAAATTCAAGTAATCTTGACGATTCTGCAAACAGTGGAATAGAAAACGTTGAAATAAAGGGTGAGTTTTTTTTTGATTACTCATTACTGCGTCGAAAGAGAAAAATGACACGAAGAACGAAAATTTCGTATGCCATAATCGTTGAAATATAATTCTGACTCTGTAATGGCAATGTATATATTTTCTCTTTCGACAATTAGGTATTCGTATGTACTTTCGCATACCTTTTGTATTGCGTAAATACCTAAAGTTGATACAACCATTCCAAAAATGCAGGCGGTCAAGAAAATTGTATCCAAGAATATGGTGAACAAGGCTGTATTTCCTGTAGAAAAATTATCATTTCCATCAGAATTGTATATTGGTCCAAAACAACCGAAAATAATCGCAGATAGGTAACTATAACATTGAAAAATATTACTGACCTTTGAAATACGAGTAAGACGGATCATAAATTATTTTACCCAAGTACAACAAAACTCTTATCCCATCGAATACCTAAAATTATAGAAATCTTAATCTATCATGTTTTTTTTTTTTATGAAAATATTCTTATTGGTACCTATTGCTGATTCAACTTACCAACGTGGTCCATAATGTAATCAATGTTCCAGTACGAACACTGCAACCGCATCCGGATTCATTGACTATGATCATGTTTGAAAGATTTTCCACGCAACGCGAACCAGTTTTAGAAAAATTCCATCTGCGAAAATCGTCGCACGTAAAGTAAAACGAATCAAATAATGATCCTGAATGACTATTTTATCTTTTGGCGCGAATCGGTTTCCGTTATATTTGTATTTTTCCCCTCTTCTAGAGTTGATTCTTCCGGTCGTTGATAACGATTTTGAAAAACAATGAGAAAGATAGTTCTTAACGATGCGATAAATCCGCCCATTGAATTTATTCGGAAGAGTACAAAGTATTCTATATTTCAAAACATTTGATTGGTGAGTGAATAATCAATTGCTTTTCTTAATTTTTTTTTCTGAAAATCTTATTTGTCGAGAGCATAAGTTTAACCACATCTACTTGAAAATTTTGGTAATTTTTCCCATCTGTAATGTTGAAAATTTCCAATGATTATTCAAATTTGCTTTTTTAAAATGAATAAAACGGTTGTAAAATTTTAATGAGTAAAATTTTCACTTCAAAGTCGCGGGATTTTTTTCAAACAACCTGCTATTGAAAAATGAATGTTGTTTTAAAAATCAAAATTTTTAATTCTTGGTTCTCGCGTTGCTTGAGAATTTTTCTAAACATCTGTTTTTTTTTTTAATTAGCCTCATTCCACTCTAGCTCAATGAATTCACAAATTTTTTTGAAAAAAGATAGATGAACAATCTATCTCAAAATGATTTTGTTTGGTCCTTTTCTCTCTACTTATAAAATTTAAATACTTATTTTGAAGCTGCAAAAAAATATCCTTTTATTTCTTACGAGGGAGGTATCCCCAAAAAAAAAAGTAAAAATACGTCTCATATCTCATACCATACTTATCGAGGAAAAGTGCTGAAAGGTAGTGGATAATAAATTTTAAATACATATGTGGAATCCATTGGAAGCAGTTTTGAGACGAGTCGGAGCAACCAGAAAATTTTAGAATTATCTGCCTAAAAATGCGAGAAAAATTTCTTTACCAAAAATGTAAATTTGAACTCGAAGTTACGAATTTTGGAAAATAATGCATTAATCGATCAATTAGATAACTAATATTTATAATCTGTAATTATGAGTACTGAAGTTCATATGAACGGTTTTTATGGGCGTTTCTTCAGGGTTGAAAAATTCCAAAATTTTCTGACGGCTCCGAAACGTCTCGAAACTATTCCCAATCGAGTTGGCAGGTCGAAAAAAGGGTATATGATACCAAATTTCAGCTTTTTTTCGTTGAGTAGATCAAATTCTTTACGGAAATTCGCCGAAATTCGAGAAATTCAGCACTTGAAATTTTGGATATGGGTGCTGTTATGGAGTAATTTCGATTTTTTTTGTGTTTGGGCTCAAAATTTTACTTAGAGTGGGGATACCTCCCTTGTTAGAGACTTAATTCTGGTTAAAATTGAAATGAAAGTGAATTTTTGTCTTTACAAAAGCAGAGATCCGAAGTGAAGCTGGAAGGAATAGGGCCTCTTTTCGGTGCGATTTCATTTGGAGCTTAAGCCACTTTTATAAAAAATCTTGGAGCCAGAGTCGAAGGCACCATATCCGACCCCCTCTGGATCCTCACTCCGGAGGTCTCGCGTTGAATTTGTTATTCTTAGAGAATTATGAGGAAGAATAAGTCATGGCCAGGTTGTACAAAAAAGTTAATAAATTATTCGAACTCAATTCTCAGAAAAATTGTTATTTATGTACTAGGTATAAGATGCAGTCTATGTACTTCTTGTCGATTTGGTGATGAGGCTCTTAAAGCGTTTAGAATTATTTAAAAGATAAAATTTTTATGAAAAAGTATAATTTTAAAATTTTCTGAGTACCTTCAATTCAATTTAGGTAGGTGGCTAACGTTGAATTAAAAAAATAAAACCTCTTCCTTCGCCTCCGCGAGATTAGGAGGTGAATTATGGTGATTTTTTAAAATTTTTGGATGAAAACCTTTATTAAAATAATTTTGAATGGTAATAATTGGCTGATGATGAGTTGAAATAGAATGACTCTAATAAACAACGAAACTAAAATTTTCCAAATTTTTGGTTTGTGAAAGATTCATTTCAGTGGCGTAGCCAGAAATTTCTCATGGGGGGGTCCACACTTCCAAATTTTTTCGAGAAATTTTTAGTTCACTTTTCACCATTTCCCTTAACCCCCCCCCCCCCTCCCAAAAAAAATGGCCCATGGGAACAATAAATTCATAATTTGAAACACTTTCATTCATAAATGTATCAATAAATCACGATTTTCATAAAATATTTAGAGAAAAACTTCGATAAAGGTGTAATTTTGGAATAAGTAACTTTCAAAGTGATCATTTTGACCTTAAAAAAGGAAAATAATAACCAGAAACTTCAAGCAATAGTGTTTTAAGCTTTCTTTGGAAAGTCAGAAAGTGGACATGGAGACTTAAAATACTAAGATGGAGCCTTTTTTCGCATAATCATTGCAAATAATTCAAATAATTGAGATTTTTCATACCCGAGCGAAGCGAGGGCGAAGCTTTGAGAAAAATTTATTTTTAATGCCTTAAAAAGGCGTTTTTTCACGTGAATTTTTGACCTCATGGGGGGGGGGGTCCGGATCCCCAAGGACCCCCCTCTTGGCTACGCCACTGATTCATTTCCAATTTTTTATCGTATTGACTGGATTGTGTTTTCTACCATTCTGTGTAGTTCTTTATCTTTAGGGTGTAGATAATTTCTGTTTTTTATCTTACTCGTGTTGTCCCTGTTGTCATTGAAGATACGGATAGTTCGAATACAGTAATTCTGATTCACCAGTCGATGTGATATTTTATCGTTCAAATGGAAATAAAAATTGAATCATTTTGATATCGAAACTACTTGTTTATTTCACAATAATACTTTTTTCAATTCATGCATAACTTAATAATACTTATTATATTTTGAATAATGAGTTCAATTTTTTGATAGGTACCTACATTTGAGTACAATAAATACCTACGAAGTATTCTAATCATACTGAAAATTATTTGTTTGTTTCTTTTCGTTTAGACTTTCAGGGAGACACGTTATAACCAAAGGCCCTCGGATCTGCAAACTCGTTAGCCTGACCAGAAGCCGAATTCTTCATCATGGAATCCCGACAGCTTCTTATTATAAGCATGAAATACAACGTCAATACTGGAAAAAAATGAATTTCGTTTTAGACAGGTACGTGTTTGATTCCTATTGCTGAAATTGACTTCTGGAGGTTGTGAATTTCAAATAACATAAAAATAGGTAGGATTTTTAAAAAACTTACCAATTACGAATAAATATGCGATGATCGCTACGAGTAAAAATTCTCTTGACACCGAATATAAAATATTTGCTGTGCCTACGATATAACCAGCGTAAGTTTTAGGGAAAAATATCACCACGATGATGCTCACCAAAAAGAAGAAAACGAAGTAACCAAGGTAATACAAACTGAATGTCAAATGTTTTGGAATATTCTACGAAAGAAAACATGTGTTCATGGATACATTAATTCATTTTGTATCTATAGACGAGATACGTTCTTATCGATTTTTTTAAAAATTGCCATTACACTTATTTCTCATTTCAAATCAGTGAAAAGTCACTGAAAAAAGTCAGGATTGCAACACGGTGAGAAATCCGCAAAACTCTTTGAATTTCGTCGAATTTTCGCAAATGTTCAAAAATAATTCCACCAATTTTTCCAATTATTTGCTTTTAGTGATTTTTTTCACTGATTTATTATCGTGCTGCAAATCTGACTGGTTTGCAGTGCCTGATCCTTGATAATATTCACTGATTAATAAATGAGAGATATTGAAAATTGATTAAAAAAATTGTACCTTCTGAATGCCATATATTCCAAGCAGGGAAGCTATCATTGCAACCGTTGACCAGATGAAGTAATACACAGCAGAAATTGTCACTTGGGTAACACTAAATCCGTATCTAGTTGCTATCAAAAAATAAGAACCTCAGTTAAATGTTATCGTGTATTTGACTTCATCTATCGTTTTGTATTCAAGTAATGGTACAATTTTATTACCATATCGACTCTTGTTCCCATACACCATATCACCAAAATGATACAAAGTGAACACAGAACTGATGATCTAAAATATCAAAGTTGCATTATCAAGTTAATTATAATACCAAAGTGTTTCAGAAAACATTTCGAGAAAAAGTATTGAAAATTTCTGAAATGAAAAACTTACCAAATTTATCCAAAATAAAATCAACGACCCTGTTCGCAATGTGCAACCACAACAGCACTCTTTGGCTCTAACCGTTCTTAAGTCGACCATTTTAAAATCCGTTTGGTAAAGTCGACGTTTGCAAAAATTATAAATTCAAAAAAAAAAATACTAGGCGTTCACTACAATAAAAGAAATTACTAATGTGGGATGAATGTATCTAATATAACACGAAGGACGAAACTGTATTATGCACAGTTCGATAATAATAGTTTTCTGCTTGACAAAATTTTTATCTTTTTTAAAAATACGATAATGTCGGGAAGAAAAACAGAGAACATTGCAACATTTATAGATAATGGAGGACTGGGCATTGAGTAGTGGGTAGTGGGTACATTGATTAAAATATTAAACATGAAACGAAGTAAGAAGCAAACAGAGCTTACGTATGGAATGATGTGCGAGTGTCATAATTTTTTAATGAATATTTTGAATTTTGAAATGCCCAATTGGATAAATTTTCAATTTTCATGAAAATCGTTTTAAAAGCGTCAGATTTGGATGAAAGGATATAAATTGAATATACGAATTGAGAATAACAAAAAAGCCATAATTTTTAAAGTGTGAGAAATCTATTAGAAAATGCTTTTAAAAAATGGTCAAATTTTGACAAAATTTTTGTAAAATGTGAATTTGTTTCAAAACAGTCCAAAAATTGATAATACTTGCATAGGCATCTACTAAATGCAGCAAAAAAACTACCAAGGACACATTATTTGCAATATCGTTGAATTTATTCTACATATTTTAAAGAATAATAATTTAATTCCGAATAAAAAAATATACCTAGGTGTGTAAAAAATATAAATCGGGTGGATAAATTTTGCTGAAACTGTTCAAGGTGTTAAAAAAAAGGACCAAAATGAATGTATCGAAATAAAGAAAGAAAGAAAGAAAAATGTAATTACCTACGTATTTTATCTCACGCATTTTTAAATTTCTGTCGAAAATTTTCTCTGGAGAAAAATAGAATTCAATCTTTCCAATTAGGTACAAATTTTGAAAAATTGTGCTCCACTCGATCGAATAGTTAATGGGTTATCCACGTTTTAACATGAAAAGGATCATCCGGATCATTTTTAATGGAATTTTTTTAAAAATTTCCGAGGGGCCCCTGAAAACGAATGTATTTTGAAAATCGAATATAAAAATTTCAGTTTTTCTTCTGATTACATCATATTTTCAAAAATTGGTCACAATTCAAAAAATAAATTTGAGCAACTGAAAATGGTAATTTTTGGATAAACCTTCGATATGGTATTTTTGTTTCATTTTAAAAGTTTACAATTGGTATGTAATTATAATTGATGATCGAGACTCCTTCCCTTTGATTAGATAATAAAATTTTTATTTCAAATCTCATGCGTACCCAGGGGACTCAAGGGGCTCGACACTCCCCCAGCTCGAAGAGAAAATTTTAAGATACCTACATATGTTTTTTCCTCTGGGGGAAAAGATCATTCCAAAATTTTTAACCAAAAACTTTCTATATTTTCGAAATTAACTTAATGTCAGAAAGTAATCGCTATTTTATAAATTGGAAATAGTTCGGTATAGATCAGAAGTCGATAAAAATGCTGCAATTTTGTCAAAATTGTATGATTTTTTTTCATTTTTCAGATAGCAAATGAGCCTCCGCTTCGATTTGTGTTATCAATTCAAGTGTGAATTTTTGTTGAGAAGTTTGTAATGAAGATTTGCTGCATTATCTGTTAGTTTGTTCGTTGAAGTTCCAGAAGAGCGTTTCTATTTGAGCCACAGAAAAAGGTAGGATTTTTTGTTTCATTATTATTGATATATTTTTTTCGAATAATTTAGGTACTTATTAGTTCGGATGCGATTCCAGAAAGCACAAAAAAATTCAATTTTGAATTTTTCTGAATTTTGACAAAAAGTTATATTTTTTGGAAATATCGAATGGAATGGCTTTTAATCTCAATTTATTTGAATTTTCTCACAGCTCATAGTTACCTATCCCAGCGACTATTTATTTTTTTTTGTCTCCTGGAATCGTTTTCAAACATTTTTGGATTGATATGTCAAGAAGGGTCTCTTCAATCTTCAAACAATGAAATTGATTTTTGAATTTTAAGAATTTTTGAACAAATCTTAAAAATACTCATTTTTTGAGAGGAAAATGAGAGAAATATACCGATCTACCCTTGGTCCAGTCCAGTCTCCACATACTTTCATCATCTTCGGGCTGGTTTTTTGAAAAGCGTCTTTCTCAGTTGAGAACTTCATTTTTGAAAATTTCAGGTAAAAATTATAATTTTTTAATAACATTGAAAAACAGATGGGTGGGGGGGCTCTATTTTATAGCATAAAATCATACAGATGGAAAAAAAGGCGACAAAACCAGTTTTGAAAAAATTGAAGCCATTTTTTCATCAATTGTACAATTTAGGTAGTTAGTCAAGGTGAACTAGAAATTGAATTACTCAATTGTTTTTTCGAAGAATTATTTTTTTAACGCACCTCTAAGATTCGTTAAATTTTAAGGAAACAAAGAAATTAATAAGAAATTTTTACTTAGATTTTTTTGAAGAAGGGTACCCTTTTCCTGCACGGTACACATACCTATGAATATGTTTAATAATAGCTTATGTTGCGATAACCTTTGGAGTATCTTCAACTTTTTGAGAAACTGAGGGAGCTGTTCGATCCATATCTTCTTTTGACCCTTTCATTTCCTTCCGATAGGAATATACAATCAGTATGAAAAATTTTAGAATCACTGGAAAATCATAATCATTGAATATAAATACTTACATTTTTGATTTCGGTTTGGTTATGAACTTATGATTATAAAACTAGTACGCAGCGAAATACTTACCAATTTGTAAGACACAAATTAAGAGAAGTAAAAATACGAATACTGATTTCGATAGTTGAAAAAGATCTGCATCATCTAAAATACGATTCCAGGCAGAATAACTGACATCGAATGCGGAAGTACAAACCACCAATAATACCGTATAGAGAATCTCGTATATTATGCGGTGTGTTAAATAAAACATAATGCTTTTTAAGTGAACATGATGATCCTGTAGAGAGACAGTTTCATTAGGAAAAAAGAAAAAAAACACGTGAAAAAATAGAAAGTCATCTTTAATAACAGAATTTTTTCTCATTATCTTCAGTCGAGTTGAGGGCTTTAAATTTTTCAAATTCAAAAATCTGATAATTTTTTTCTAAATTAGTGAGAGTGGGGAACCAAAAAACCAAGGGAGGATAGAAATCTTTGACTCGAACTAGAAATTATTCACAATTTTTTTCTTCTTTTTTAAATGTAAGGCAATTTTTCAAAAATTGAAAAAAAAATTATAAAGCATTACCACTTAACCTTTTTGATTTTTTTAAAGATTGGCGATGTTGCATTGATTTGAGTATTTTTGTAATGTATCTGACTACCTTTTTTTAGGTTCTGAAAAAATTCTCAATTCACCTTATAAACTCCTTTGAATCCCACAACACATGCTAGCAATCCAATAATTCGCCATATTAAATTGTAGTAGTGAAGATAAGTCAATATTTTCGGAATTCCTACAAAAATAGATATTTCATTTTAATTTTTCAAAAAAATGTCATTTTTTTCGAGAAAATAAATCGTATATTTCTTACCATTTCTGCAAAAATAATACGGAAAGAATATGTCATTTGCTATTATTTGAATACACTCTACCATCTAAAAATTGAAACATTTAGTATTTCTTTCGAGTTTCGAGGACAATAAATCATAAATATAAATAGGTAATTACCAAGACAGTCCAAAGTACAAACAGGCATCCATCTCGAAGCGAGTATCCAAGCATAAATTTTTTTAATCTCATGTCCAACACGATGATGAACCTTGAAATACAATAATTAATTCATGTACAATAACTGAGACAATGCATAACGCAATAAAATTCCATCTTCAAGTTGAATCATAGGTATTCGCAAAGCAACCGCGTACACGAAGCATAAACCTTCGAAAAATTATAAAAATTGGCTGTAAAATTTTAATACGAGTCATAAGTCGAAATTATAGTGAAAAATTGTACGAAATACTCGTTTATGGTGCGAGTCTGGCTTCATTTCAATGCAATGATTTTCAATGGTACAATTCAGCAAATTCTCAATTTTATAATCAATGATACTTTTTTTTTTGCTTTTAAGATTTCAAAATAATATTCATGTAGGTGTATGAAAAAAACTATCTGGAGTCAATCTTTATACTTTTTTGTATCTTCGAATTGAACGACGGTACATTTAAGGAAATTTCCAATTTCTTGAGTCGTAGTTGAAAGTTTTATATTTCAATGGAATAATTTTTATACCTCAGATTGATTTACATATAACAACGTTGCGATGTATTTATTCAGAGGCATAGGCGCACCCAAGGGGTGGGCTCAGGGGGCTTGAGCCCCTCCCTTATAGGCTGGGAAAAAATATTTTTTTATTGCATGCATATTAAGAAGTGCATTTTTATGTTTTTCAAACAGTATTTTTTCAAAAAAAATTTGCTCTCGCTCGGCTCGGACAGTATTTTACTTTTTTTATGTTCAAAATTGAAAATTTTTGACCAATTTTCGAGTCAAAAATCACCGATTCCTCAATAAAATTCCCAGTTTGTCTGAAAAAATTAATGATTTTTGACTGAAAGATCAGTGAAAAATGATTGATTTGAAATTTGACTCTCTTCCCTTAGTTTCCTCAAATTCTCAGCCCCTCCCTTAATTAATTTCTGGGTGCGCCTATGTTCAGAGGGATGAAAACTTGCGGTAGATTCCGACCCCAGTAAAATAAACGAAAAAATCTTGAGTAAAATTTAATCGTTATTTTATTATTGAAACAATGAGTAATAAGTATGTAGTTTAATTCAGCTAATTATAATTGATGATATAAAAATAATACCTAGGTAATTGAAATGATCACTTATTTCAGATACTAGGTATTAAATGTACTTGAATAGATAATTTTAGGCAGCTATGTAACCAACAGTGGTCGCATCTGGCCCCACGAATTGAACATTTTGAGCTTCATTTCTCATCGAATAATCCCTGTAGCTTTTCACAATCAACGTAAAATATGTTATGATGCCTGAAAAAACGTTATATTCTGAGATAGTCTTCATGTATTCAAATTACTCAAAGTAAACTAGGTATTTAAAAATTGTTTTTTTGCCTACCTGCTATAGCAATGTATATTATTATAAAAATCACTGTATATTCCAAGTAACCAAAATTCATATATCTGAGGTATGAATTCGTCTCTACCAATTTATGCTCCCAATCGGAATTAGATATCAGCAGTATAACGCTCAGAAGAAAAGAGACCACCATGTAACAAAGATACCAATATATACCGTTCAAGAGAATAATTTTATTCTGAAAAAATAGAAAAAATTTTTGGTTAAAATTTTTTTGGAATAAGAAATAAAGGCTTAATGTGCAGGGCTAGGATTTTTATGCGTTTTTAAAATTTATTTCCTACATATGTGACCTTCCAAGAAAAAACCGACCTTCTGTCCGAAAAAAAATGAAAAAAAAAAGTGTCCCAATCAATCCAAAACAAATGATAATCATGGTTTTGGATTGATTGGGACACTTTTTTTTTTCATTTTTTTTCGGACAGAAGGTCGGTTTTTTCCTGGAAGGTCACATATAATATCCTATCGATGATAATTAGATTAATTTTACGGGTAATCAAATTCTGAAAAAAGTGAAAATTTTTTAAAAGCAAAAAATCAAATTTCGTTCATTGCAAAAAAAAATTAATATGGCGTTATCGGACAGACATTTACCGTAATCAATGCGGAGGAGAGGTCAAAATTTGAAAAATTGTCCGCAATATCCAGTTAGATAGAATTTTTGCAGAAAAAGCCACTTTTTCCAACATTATTCAACGATTGAGAGGAAAAATTAGTTTACAAAAAGAAAAAAAATGGCTATTTCTGAAACATTCGATGTTTTTAAATTTTGCTTTTTCAGAAAATGAAAATCCTAGCCCTTAAAATTAAATACAAATTGAGTGAAATACCTTATGAAGTGCATACAAAGCGGTGAGAGAAACTGCTATTCCAGCAATAGACCTTAGTACGTCGTATGCAAAGATATAAAGTGAAGGGAACCTTGATTCTAGGGAAAAAAACACAATTGGTTGTAAAATTTTGGCGGGGAAGAGAAATTCTGGCATATTTTCATTAAAAGTACCTGCGGGCAGATATATTCGTCGTAGGTAAAAAAAATTGTATGTATGGTCGATAAAACAAAAAGTAATATATATCTGAAATAAAATAACATATTTTTTAAAGATTAGGTGTACTTGAAAATTATAATAACTGATTTTCGTAGATACTTACTTTTTATAATAATCATATTGAGGTAAACTTACCAGCAAACTCCATGCTATTGTAAACGTTCCACTTCGAAGGGAACATCCGCAACAAAATTCCCTCACTTTAACCATTTCAGAAATAGAAAAACACCGCAAAAATCTGTTGAAATGATGGACCAAAACTTAATTACTAACTAGTTTGAATTCTTGAGGAGCAGTGCAATATTCAGGCAGTGTTGGAATTTTGTTGCCAACTAGTGATGTTGCGTGGGATTCCACGATAATGTAAATTATTTGAATTTTGATAAGCAATCGTATCTTTGAACGGGGAATATTTTCATTGGACAGAAATTCATTATTAATTGGGATGCCTATCATCTTAATTCTTGAAAAACTATTGTCCGCAGACATATATCATAGGGGTAAGCCCCAGGTCGATGGCTTCGAAAGATTTTTTTGGAAGGGTGTAAACTTAAAAGTGGGTACAAGTACTCGAAATGACAGAAAAATCTTGTGAGAAAGAAGTAAGAGGGAGGTCTTCAAATTAATTATACAATTGCGATCTTATTTATACTCGAACGAAGCGAGGGCAAAGCTTTGAAAAATTTAATTTTTAATGACCATAGGTATAAGTCATTTTTTCATATTTTAATGCTTTCAAAATTTCTATTTGATGTTATTTTAGTGGGAGGGGGAGGGAAAACATATTTAGAAAAGTCATGCCAAAAGTCATTCTAAAAGGTCAGTATAAGTCAGTACTTTTGCTCACCATAATTCTTCCAAACGTGCAAAAGCTTTCAAATCTTCAAAAATTTCCCAAAATTCAATATGTGCTAAAATTGCCGAAATTTGCAGAAAAATCAAAATTTTTGGTCTTTTCGCACACCCTCCCCCCCCCCCTTGGATTCTACTGAAACTCCTAAAAATTGACGATTCTGAGGTTACTTTTTGGTTACTATTTTCATGGAAAATGGTTACTAAAGTTACTTTTTTTTTCTTCAAAATTTCAGTTTGATGCCTGTATCTAATTCAATGTAAGTTGGTAGGTAGGAGGTGCCGAATATCTGGGATTGTTTTTATTTGAAAATGGTATGATTTTTTTTTTTGATAAAACTCCACAAGCAAAAAACAAATGTCAGGACTTCCGATCGATTTTTTCTACCGAAATTGTACCTACCTACGATTTGTGGTAGATTTTTTTTCTGGAGATGGTTCGATCTTTTTTTCCTTTTGAAAAAACTCAACATTTAAACTAAAAAGTAAAAACGAATGCACCTTTTATTCATTTGTTTATTTCTACAAAAAATCAAAATATATGATCAGTAGGTTGATTGACATGTAGTATACGGGACCTAATTTTCGATTTTCAAACATTGAAAAGATAAAAGGTCTGAAAGACTTCGAAAAGGCAGGAAATTTATTTATGAAATTATTATGGCCACCTTGAAAATGTTCCTACTTCCTAACTACCTACTTGCGATCGATTTTTGTATTTTTATGTCTTCAAATGAAATGACATGACGGTGTGTTTGGGAAAATTTTTTCGTTTTTTTTGGATTGCAATCGAACGTTTTTTATCACAATGGGATACTTTTTACACAGCTTGATTTATAATGTTGAGGCGTATTAATTCGGAGGGGTGAAAAGCTTGGGTAGGCATAGGTACTCTAGTAAAATGGGCAAGAAAATCTTGAAGAAAAATTCAA
This sequence comes from Pseudococcus jackbeardsleyi, assembly GCA_038380155.1. Lineage (NCBI taxonomy): Eukaryota > Metazoa > Arthropoda > Insecta > Hemiptera > Pseudococcidae > Pseudococcus > Pseudococcus jackbeardsleyi. Next base: position 60,600,315 of record CM076242.1, read on the forward strand.
TCGATATTTTATTATTGAAACAATGAGTAGTCTATTTCGGTTAATCATAAATAATTATTCAAAAATAATAACCTAAGTAATTGAAATGATCACTTAATTCAGATAGGTACCTAAATGTGAATAGATTTAGTTAAGCAGCTATGTAACCAACAGTGGTCGCATCTGGCCCCACGAATTGAACATTTTGAGCTTCATTTTTCAGCGAATAATCCCTGTAGCTCTTCACTATCAACGTAAAATACGCTATGATCCCTGAAAAATTGTTAAATTCTGAGATAGATGGACGTACACTAAATAAGTTCATGCATTCGAATTATTCAAAGTAAACTATTCAAAAAAGTATTTTTTTCGTTTACCTGCCAAAAAAATGTATGATATTATTAACATCGCTACAATTTCCAAGTTGTCAAAATTCATTTGTCTGAGGTATGGATTCGTCTCTACCAATTTATACTCCCAAATCGGATCGGATATCAGCAGTATAATACCCAGAAGAAAAGATACCACCATGTAACAAAGAAACCAATATAAACCATTCAAGAGAATAAATTTATTCTGAAAATAGAAAAATTCTTTGGTCAAACCTTTTTTAGAATAAGCAACGAATGCCTATGTACAGGGCTAGGATTTTTTTTTTTGCGTTTTATCGATGATAGATTAATTTTACAGTTAATCGAATTCTGAAAAAAACGTGAAACTTTTCAAAATGCAAATTTCATTCATTACTGTAAAAAAAAAATAGAATAAATTCAAAAAATTCAACCTTTTTAAAAAATAAATGAAGTATTTTTTCTTGTAAAAATACTTCATTTTTATCTAGAAAAAATTCGTATTTTTCATTAAAAAATCTATTATCTTACGAACCTATAAGGAGCGATGGCGTTATCGGACAGACATTTACCGTATTCGATGGAGAGGCAGAGTTCAAAATTTGAAAAATTGTTCGCAAAATATCCAGTTAGATGGAATTTTTGCAGAAATCGGCACTTGCTCCAACATTTTAATGGTCGAAGGGGAAAATTATTTCACGAAATGAAAATCCTAGCCCTTGAAATTGAATACAAATTGAGAGAAATACCTTATGAAGTGCATACAAAGCGGTAAGAGAAACTGATATTCCAGCAATAGTCCTTATTATGTTATACGCAAAGATATAAAACGAAGGAGGATCTAAAAAAACAAATAGTCGTGAAATGGTAGGGAAAAGTTTCAGACACTTTTATATTGAAAGTACCGGGAATAAATGTTTGACGCCGACGTAGGTAAAAAAATTGGTATGCATGGCCGATAAAAAGAAAAGTAATATATATCTGAAATGAAATACAACATATTTTTAAAATATTAGGTATCGGTACTTGAAAATTATGATGAATAATTTTAGTATTTTTTTATAATAAACATTTTGAGGTAAACTTACCAACAAAGTCCATGCTATTGTAAACGTCCCACTTCGAAGAGAACATCCGCAACAAAATTCCCTTACTTTAACCATTTTAGAAATAGAAAAAAGCCGAAATTATGAACCGAAGCCTAATTACAAACTAGTTTGAATTTTTGAGAGGAGTAGTAAGTACAGTATTCAAGCAGTGTTGGAATTTTGTTGTCAACTCGTGATTTTGCGTGGTATTTCACGATAATGTAAATTAAGTATTTAAATTTTGATAAGAAATCATTTGTTTTTGTGCGTGGAAAAGTTTCATTGGGCAGAAATTTATTATCAAATGGGATGTCTATCATCTTGAAAAGTCGTGTAGTCCGTAGTTGTGGATAAATTATCAGAATGTATGTATCAAGCAAATTTTCATTTCCTTCGCTCAGATTGATAATGATTCAATATTTTCAAGTTCTTTTTGCAAAACCGAAAAAAAAAAACACGAAAAACCTGGGATAAAACAAAAGATTTATTTTATCGATTCTCTTTTTAAATTTTTTTTGTTACACGGAAAAAACAGAAGATACATTTTACCCCAGAAATAATAAATTTTATCAAAAAAAAAGATATATTTTATCAAAAAAATTAATAAATTTTACCAAAATGATAAATTTTAATCAAAAAATAATAAAATGTATTCAAAAAAAATAATAACGTGTTTCAATTCACAAAATAGGTGAAATTTGTTTTAAAAAATAATATTTATTATCAGAAAAAATAATAAAATTTGTCAGAAAATAAATAAATTTTATTCAAAAAAAATGATAAATTTTACCTATTTTGAGAATTGGGACGCGTTATTATTTTTTTAGATAAATTTTATTATATTTTTTTTTCAGTGTATTTTAGAAATGCTTATAATATGCATTTTTGATGCAAAACACAGAGATTAGCGGATTTTTGAAATTTTTATCCGGCGAATGTTTTTTCCCGAGTTTATTCTAAAAAATAACTAGGTTTTTTTTATTGAAATTATTTTGATGTTTTCAATTTCTTTTTGGAAAAAAACTCATTCGTTTTTTTTTTTAAACAGAAAAACCAACTAACGTGGTATACAAAATTCGATTTGAGTTCCAATCCAATCCATATTTTTGGGGGAAAATTTTTCTGGAAAAAATGTAAAAATGCCTCTCATACCATACGTATCGAGGTAATGAAGAGCTGAAAGTAGGGAAATACCCAATTTTAGATATGTAGAATCGATTGAAAGCAGTTTTGAGACGATTCAGACCAACCAGAAATGCCCTAAATTGCAAAGAGCTCGTTGGTACGAATTTCAAAAACTTATGCTTTAATCAATCAAATAAGTCCCCGTAAGGAAGTCTTGCCATGTCGTTCGGTATGATGGTGTCCTGATAATTTAAGCAAAAAAAAAACTTGGATCGGAATTTTTCCCGTTCTTCTTTTTATTATTGTCTAATTGCACTGGACTATTCAATTTCTTTTTGAAAAAACCGAATATTTCATTTTTTAGGGACCGAGTACTTTTACAAACTATTACTTACGTTTTACACGGAAATAAATATCTACTCATGTTTTGATTAAAAAAAAATCTCGTGCATTTTTTAAAATCTTGATTTTAGATGTTTTAAAGTGGAAGACTTTCAAAGAATTGTACCAGTACGTCTGTCGTTACAATTTTCAATTTTATACTTCCGTTTATCTTGATTTTTAAAACAATGAGTTGAAATGAATATACGTTTGTCATTGCTCAAACCATGAAAAAAATCGGCATTGATCTTCTCGCCTCATGTTTGAAATCTTTTATTATTCCAAAAAAAAAAAAAGGTCATTTATCAAAAAAAAAGTGCGGTCATGCTAAAGTCATACTTCTTCGTTTTATAAAATTCTGTCAGGCATTTTGAAAATTTATTTAAATATACTTCTTTTTTTTTTTGAATAACCCACGGAAGTCTTCGGTCTGGAAAACATTGAAAAATTCTCTGAGAAATTCAGAAAATCCGGAAAATCCGGAAAAATAATTTCTGAAATATTGTGGATTTCCCAAAAATGTGCCTATTGGTAGTCACTTTTTATATTTTTGTGCTTTCCAATAAGATGACAATATACAAGAGAAATTTCTCACTTTTTTGGATTGTAAGTAAATGTTGTTTGAGGTAAAATTTGAATTGATATTTTATTATTGAAACAATGAGTAAACTATTTAAGTTATTCATAATTGATTATTTAAAAAAAAAAAAAAAAACTGTAATGGTCGCTCATTTGAAATATAAATGTTAATCGAAAATTAGGCAGCTATGTAACCAACGGTCGTCGCGTCTGGCCCTACAAACTGGACATTTTGAACTTCATTTCGTAATGAATAATCTCTGTAGCTTTTCACAATCAACGCAAAATATGATACGATTCCTGGAAAATTGAAACATTTTAAGATGAAATTTTGAACACTTTGAATATTTAATCCAAATGGTACGTATTGTTTTTTGCTCACCTGCGATAAAAAAGTATAATATTACCAATGATACTCGAATCTCGACGGATGTATAATGTTTGATGAGATAATTCGTCTCTACTAATGATTCCTCCCAGTCGGGTTCGAATATCAGCAGTATGATACTTACAATAAAAATGACCACCATGTAATGAAGGTACCAATATAAACCGTTCAAAAGTACAATTTTATTCTGAAAAAAAAATGCACAAATACTGTGGTCAAAAATATCAAAATTCTTTAAAGTTAATCATTAAAAGCCAAAAAATATACTAGTACCTACATATTTGGTAACCTTAATTCGTAAAGCTAGGATTTTTTTTTATGCCTTTGTGTATATTTAATTTACATTTTATGAAGCCCCATCGGAAATCATCTTTTTACTTTTATGGTTCATCGAATCCCAAGAAGAATGGTAATACATAGTCAAGAGCATAGAATTGTTATTTCATCCATAAATGCAAAAAAAAAGGTATTTACTTGGTTTCATTCCAAAAAATGTTGGATTTTTGGTGTTTTAAACTCGGATTTAATTTAATTTTTTTTTTTGGAGGAACATATCCAACTTTTGTACACCCCCCCCCCCCACCGTGGACTCCGTAAACGCTCGTATCATCATGTCGCCAAGTTCTGATGTTATATCGAATAAAAATCTTAGCCCTCGAAATGAAATACAAAATAGAGAGAAATATGTACCTTATGAAGTGCATACGAAGCTGTGAGAGAAACTGATATTCCGACGATAGCCCTTACTACGTTGTATACAGAAGCATAAGATAATGGGAAGTCTTCCTCTAAAAAAAAAATATGAGTTGAAAAATTTCGATGGAGGAAGTGTTTACGTGTTTATATACTTAGGTAATCTATAATAATTCATTTAAAGTTGATACCTGAGTAATATTGAGGATAATCCACGATCAATCGACGTTGGTAAATAAAATCATATACATTAATGATGAATATAAAAGCATTATATATCTGAAATAAGATACAACTTTTCTTAAATAGATGAGGCATCCTTGAATTATACCTAATCACAGATTTTCGTACTTTTTATATAATAATAAACAAAACAAATTAAGGTAAACTTACCAACAAACTCCATGCTATTATAAACGTTCCACTTCGAAGGGAACATCCACAACAACATTCCTTTACTTTAACCATTTCAAAAGTGGAAAAAGATCGCAAAAATCTGTCGAAATGATAGACCAAAGCTTAATTACAAATACAAACTAGTTTGAATTTTTGAGGAGGAGTACAGTTGCAGTGTTGAAATTTTACGGTCAACTAGCAATGTTGCGTGGGATTTCACGATAATGTAAATTATTTGAATTTTGATAAGAAATCGTATCTTTGTTTTTGTCCGCGTAAAATTTTCATTGGACGGAAGTTCATTATCAAATGAGATCCATAGTATTTCAGGGTGTCCATTATCTGGAAAATCGGAAAAAGTCAGGGAATTTGGAGATTTTCGACATTTCGGCTGAAATTTTGTAAAAATCGAGAAAAATGATAAATTATTATGAAATTTTTCAAAAAAATTTCCCTCACTCCGTTTGGGTACGAAGTCGTGACGTCTTGAGGGAGGTGGAAATTGGCATCAAATTTTTTTCAAAATTTCTTAGCCGTTTGTGTGGCCGGAAAAGAGAGCATTTAAAAATCTCGTAAGAAGTAGGTAAACGTCAAAATTAAATAAAAAAAGAACCTAAAGATTACTTTGTTTTGTTAATTTTCTTCAAGATTTTTTTTGGAAATGCTTTTACTCATATCCAAAGAAAACTAGTTTGAATCGTTTTCGATCAAAAGGAGAACAATTTTCCGAAATTCGTAACTTTGAGTTCCAATCCACATTTTTGGGTGGGAGATTTTTCTGGGAAAAATGTAAAAATACGTTTCATACCACACTTATCGAGGTAAAGAACTGAAAGTTGGTGAACACCCAATTTTAGACATGTCGAATCGATAGAATGCAGTTTTGAGACGATTCAGAACAACCAAAAATTGGGAATTTTCCTGTCTTAAAGTGCGAATTTGAACTCAAATTTACGAATTTCGAAAAAATTATGCTTTAATTGATTAAATAGATTACTGAAAGAAGTCTTACCATGTTTTTCTGCTTGGTGTCTTGAATCTTTTACGTAAGCCAAAAAAAACCTTGCGGGTGGGATTTCCCTCGTACATAGTCATTTTTTTTTTTTTTGATTCTATCATTATTTCTTTTTAAAAAACTATGAGTACCTCATATCTTTGGGGCTGAGTAATTTTACAAATTATTTACAATTCTAAATTTTGATTTTCAGACAGTTTTGTTCTAGCTTCGTTGGGGCTAAGTTATTTTGAAAAAAATTCGCCCTTGTTTCTCTATGGGAAAATAAATCATGTTTGGCTTTTTGTACTGAAAAAATCGATTGAAATTATTTTTTAGTCTTGATTTTTTTAAATGTTTGAAGCAGAAGATTTTCAAAAAATTGTACCCCTGTCGTTACAATTTTCAATTTTATACTTCCATATATTAATTTTAGAACAATGAGTTCAAATAAACACATGATTGCCATTGCTTAAACCATGAAAAAAAATGGCATGGATAATTTTGTCCTCATATGTATTTGAAATCTTATCTCATTTCTCTCACTTTTTATAATGTACCTACTTCGTTTTGTGATTTTTAATAAGATGACAATGTACGTTGGAAAATTTTCACTCTTTTGAGTAGCAAGTTGCGATCAGGTATTTTTTAAATGTAAAATGAACTAGAAAATTTGGGGGAATTTACTCGATATTTTATTATTGAAATAATGAGTAATCGATTTCAGTTGATCATAATTGATTATCTTTTTAAAAGAACTATAATGGTCACCCATTCCAAATAGGTAGGCATAAATAGTAATCGATAATTAGGCAGCTATGTAACCAACAGTCGTCGCGTCTGGCCCCACAAATTGGACATTTTGAGCTTCATTTCTTAATGAATAATCTCTGTAGCTTTTCACAATCAACGAAAAATATGTCAAGATTCCTGAAAAATTGAAACATTTTGAAATAAATTTCGATTTTTTGGAATATTACTTAATGTAAATTATATACTGAAACCAATGATTTTTGCTCACCTGCTATAAAGAAGAGAAATACTGAAACAGAAATTTGATGTTCGATAGGAGGTGACCTGTAAAATCCTAAGAGGTTCCCTAAGAACGCATCTGTCTCTTCTAAGGCTTTCTCCCAGTTCGGTTTGAATATCAACAGGATGATACTTACAATAAAAGAGACAACCATGTAACAGAGGTACCAATACAAACCGTTCAAGAGTGCAATTTTATTCTGAAAATATACAAATTCCCTGGTAAAAATTCTTTGAAGTTAATTATTGAAGGCCAAATTTTAAATTTGGTACGTAATTAGTATTAAAGATGGGATTTTTAATTTTTTTAAAGGTTTTTTTGTATTTACTTTTTATCAGCGATCGGAGATTATTTTATTCTTCTGTGGTTCATCGAATCCCAAGAAGAATTATAAAGATACATATTCAAGAACATAGAAATGTAAATTTCATTCATAAATGCGAAAAAAGAAAACTTATATGTAGCCATCTATAAAAATGCATACGGTCATTTTTTGAACTAAAATTTGAAAACTGGCAGATGTGATAACGCGATCTTATCAATTTACATTATTCAGATTTTGACGTAAATTTTCTGCGAAATAGTTGATTTTTCACAAAAATCAACAGCCAATAATTATTCAATATGATCACTTATCACTGATAAAAACTTGATAATCATTCAATTGCCCGTTTTCAAATCATGAACAGCGCCATCTAGGCGGTTGTTCCTCCTAGCGAATTTAATGTTCAAATTTATGCAACTTTCTGTGTGACTCCGTGAACATAGATACCCATGAAGACCTGCATTTGTAGAGAATATTTTAATGTATTTTTGACTTTTAAAAATTTTTTTAAACATTTATTTTGATTTCTTTCATGATATTCTGTATGGAAATTTTGGTGTTTTATGGAATAAAAATCCTAGCCTTTGAAATTAACTATGAATAGAGAAAAATACCTTATAAAGTGCGTACAAAACTGTAAGAGAAACTGCTATTCCAGCAAAAGTCCTTACTACATTGTATACAAAAATATAAGTTGATGGAAGATTTGCCTCTAAAAAAAAAAGAAAGGTATAAATTGAAAAATTTTGATGGGGAAAGTATTTTTACGTGTACTTTACATATACTTAAGTAGGTAATCTATAATATTTCATTTAAAATTGGTACCTGAGTAATACTGAGGAAAATCCGCGACTGCTCGACGTATGACGAAAAAATGAAATACATGGCTGATAAATAAAAAAGTACTATAAATCTGAAATGGAATACATTTTTTTTAAAAAGATTCGGCATCCTTGAAAATTATAATAACTGATTTTCGTATGTACTTTTTATAATAATAAATAAAACATATCAAGGTAAATTTACCAACAAACTCCATGCTATTGTAAACGTTCCACTTCGAAGGGAACATCCGCAACAAAATTCTCTTACTTTAACCATTTCAGAAATAGAGAAAGGCTACGAAAATCTGTTGAAATGATGGAACAAAGCTTAATTACAAACTAGTTTGAATTCTTGAGGAGCATAGTACAGTATTCAGACAGTGTTAGAATTTTGTTGCCAACTGGTGATGTTGCGTGGGATTTCACGATAATGTAAATTATTTGAATTTTGATAAGAAGTCGTATCTTTGTTTTTGTGCGCAAAAAATTGTCATTGGGTAGAAATTCATTGTCAGCTGGAATATCTGTCATCTTGAAAATCTGTATTGTTGGTAGATGTGGATAAATTATCGAAGTGTAGGTTGTAGGTAGGTTCAAGTGAGTTTTCATTTCCGCCACTCAGGCTGAAATATGGTTTAATGCTTTTGAGTTGTTGTTTTTTTTTGTTTGGAAATGCTTTTAAATTTTTGATTTTAAGAAAACACAGAGTTTCACGAATTTTTGAAATTGTTATCTGACGCTGACGAATGTTTTTGGAATTTATTCTATAGAAGAACTGTTTTTTTTTTCGTAGAAATTGCTTGATGTTTTCAATGTCTTTCTGAAAAAACTAATACTGAAAGGTTAAAGCACCTTTGAAATTTCTTCGACAAAAGCATCAGGCGGTATCCATAATTTAATGTAGGTACTTACCTAAGATCCGAGTTTTCCCCCTGAAAACGATATGATTTTTTTTTGAAAAATCTTCGTAAACCAAAAACAAAAATGAAGGTGTCTTCGATGGATTTTTTTTCTCCAAAAAATGAAAATGAATTATCCATGGTGTAATTCGGGGTTTTGATTCCCTTTTTTTTGCTAAAAAATGTAATGGGTTCTATTGCTGTTCTCTGATTATGTATAATTATATCATTTCTTTTTTGAAAAAATAGAAACTACGAAACTAGAGGATTTAGCTGAGAAAAATCGAAAATTGAGCCGTGCTTTCTATCCAAACGACATCGATTTTTGAAATTTTGCATTTTTTTCCACTCGTTTTTTTAAAAAAACAAAACCCGCACTTTTCCCCATCTTTTCTTATCTTAAAAAGTCGGGAAAATCAGCGTAAACGATTTCTGAAACATTGTGAACCCCTCGAACTGAAGCTTTACTTATTTGCGGTCAGTTTTCATATCTTTCTGTTTTCGACTAACTTTTATCGTACATAGACTGATTTATATGAAATAAATTAATTCAGAGGGATGAAAATTTTTCAAGACTATGTAAAAAGAACAAAAAAATCGTGAAAAACATTTACTTAGGTAATCGATATTTTATTTTTGAGATATTGAGTATTGAGTAGTATGTTTCAGTAAATCATAATTGATGATTTAAAAAATAATAATTACCTATTGAAACCGTCGCTTATTTCTTATAGGTACCTAGGTGATATGTAAATAGATAATTAGGCAGCTATGTAACCAACAGTCGTCGCGTCTGGCCCCACAAATTCAACATTTTGAGCTTCATTTCTAAGTGAATAATCCCTGTAGCTTTTCACAATCAACGTAAAATATGCTATCATCCCTAAAAAAAAATTACATTTTAAATTCAGTAGGTACTTGAAATATTCGAAGTAAACTATTTAGAAAAATACATATTTTCAGCTCACCTGTTATAAATAAATATAATATTTCGAACATTAAAACATGATCGATGAGAGTATGATTGAATTTTTTGAGGATTGGATTCGTCTCTCCTAATTTCTTCTCCCAGTCCGGTTTGAATATTAGTACTATGTCACTTACAATAAAAGAGACCACCATGTAACAAAGGTACCAATATAAGCCGTTCAAGAGAATAATTTTATTCTGAAAGTAGAAAGATTCTCTGGTGAAAACATTTTAAGCATAAGCATTAAAAAAGTCAATAAGTATTTATTTTTGAAAGTGGGTAACCAGATACTCTGCAGGAAGTAATTAAATCTTTTTATGGTTGGTGGAATCCGAATCCTGAGAAAGATTATAAAATTTTCAGGAACGAACGTTAAAATACAAAATTTCACTTATAAATGCGGAAAAAAGGGAAAATTGTAATTTTTTGGCAAAATGTATTCCTTTTTTTAAAAAAATTAATGCTTCATTTTTTTGGAAAAAATTTTGACTTTGTTGCATTTCTAGATCAGATTTTACCTATTACTACAAAAGATGTCAATTTTTTTGAATTTGTGATTTCAACTTCAAGAACACCAAAAGATATTTCAAAGCAAAAATTGTTTTTTAATAAATAATATGTAGTGTGGACACCAATTTTTTTAAAAAAAGACAATTTAATTTTTTTCAATCCTTCGTGGATTTCATAACCTATAAAAGTCCATTATGGCTACATCTTTAAAGTGACGTGAGAAAATCCGAAGTTTTGATGCCAATAATGACGACCGCGACCTGATTTCATAATGGTCATTTTTACGTATTTTTGATTTCCAAGAAATTTTTTTTACATGTTTTGATTTCTTTCACGACTGATCCATTATGCGCAAAATTATGTGTATTCTGAAAATGAAAATCCTAGTTCTCGAAATTAAAAAATATTAAATAGAAAGAAATACCTTATGAAGTGCGCACAAAGCTGTTGTAGAAACTGTTATTCCAACAATAGTCCTTATTACGTCGTATGCAAGGATATAAGGCGAAGGGTTTTCTGTCTCTAAAAAAAGGGTCAACCTTGAAAAATTTTGACAGAAAAAAATATATTAAATTATAAATAGTAAGTACCTGGATATGAGTAATCATAATGTTGGTATGCTATGAATCGTCGGCGCAATGAAAAAAATCCGTTTATGGAGGTAATCAATAATAAAGTACTGAATATCTGAAATAAGATATCGATTTCTGAAAAAAAATAATCCTTAAAAATTATAATAATTAATTGATGTTCGTTGGTAAACTTACCAACAAACTCCATGCTATAGTAAACGTTCCACTTCGAAGGGAACATCCGCAACAAAATTCTCTTACTTTAACCATTTCAGAAATGAAAAAATGAAAAAAGGTTACAAAAACACCGCCGAAATGATGGACCGAGACCTATTACAAACTAGTTTGAATCTTATTCTAAAAGCATTTAGACAGTGTTTAAAATTTTTTGTCAACTGGAAATGTGGGGTGGGATTTCACGATAATAAGAATTATCCAAGTATTGATAAAAAAAATCATTTCTTTGCTTTTGTGTGTGAGAAATTTTCATAGAACGGAAATTCATTATCAACTAGGATGCACAAATCATTTTGAAAATCTGTATTATTTGTAGATATGTTATCGGAATGCATATGTTGAGTGAGTTTTTATTTCCTCCAGTCAGTCTGAAAATGGTTTGATTTTATTGAATGGCCCATCAGAAAAGAGAAAAAAAACAGGGTGAAGATGTTCGTTTCTAGAAAATCTGGAAACGTCTGAGAGGTGTTGGAAAATTTTGGATTTTTTCCTGCAACTTTTTTAAAGTTTGAAGTAGAATGAATCATCCGACAAAGTGTTTCTTGCTTATCTTATTAAGTATAAAATAATTTTCAAAAAATTTCACTCGCTTTTTTGAGCCAAATTGTTACTTTTCCTTTCTCAGCGGATTTTTTTTTTGAATATTTCATCAATGAATTCCCTTGTTATGGACGGATACTTAGGGGGGACCCTCTCTTTCCACAAATTTATTTTAAAAATTTTTGGAAACGTACATTTTAATTAGCTGTGATCGTGATCTTGATCACAACGTTGAAAAAAAAGGAAAGCAAATGGAAGACAATTCGAAATTATTGGCTATGTTTTGGAAAACCTCGTCGAGGGAAATAATAATTTTTCAACTATTGTCGGTCTTTTTTCGCTGAAATTTTCTCCCTCGATCCGCTCGGGCTCAACACATTTACATATGTCTCGAAAAAATTATCGATATTTTACTTCCTGATCGATTTTTCTTTCGATGGGGAAAATCGAAAAGATTTCAGGAACCCACATGGAACTTGAAAAATTTAAGACGCGTGTTTTTTTTAAGTAAGAAGAAAGGAGAAAGGAGCAATGAATTATGAAGACATTTTTAAATTCCAGCCTAGAAAAATCCAAATTTTTATTTTATGGTCTGTTTTGTTTTCCAAAACTTAATAATTTTACTCAAAAATATAGCTTTTCTTTTCAATTTGAAATTCTTTTTGTGTAGGTGTAAATTTTATTGTTTTTGTGTGAAGGAAAGAGGATCGAGAAATTTTCAAAATTGCATTTAGTTATTTTTGGAGCCGAAAAAGGGAGACAATTAAAATCTCGTTAAAAGTATACAATACATTTTTGAAAAAAGTAAAATTGACGTGGAAATCCTGGAAAAGTTGAGGAAAAACATTTCTGATAACGGAAAACAAAACAGAAAACTAAAGACAAATGAAGTTTTGGGACTGGGGTTTTTGAAAAAAGAAAAAAAAGAATTGTTCCGTTATTTTTTCAGGAGTTTTTAAATTTTTTTTTAGTATTGGTTTTATACTTATTTTTGATTTTTTTTGACCAGAATGAAGCGAACGCGATATCCAGAATTCAATGTACAATTCGTTTTTTTTTGTGATCTTTTTGATTTTTTTATTCGGGTTTTTAGTTTTTTTTTGGTTGTTCAGGAAAATTTGGTACTTACTTGATATTTACTGTTTTTCTTTAAATGTAGGTATTTATATTTTTTGAAATTTCGAAAGTCTTTTTCATACTTTTGATCCAATCCACCTTCTTGCTTATACTTTCTTTATTGGGAAAACTGGAAAAATTTTCTGAAGCTTTCATGTTTCATGGAATTCATTAGGTACCTACTTTGAAGAACCGTGTTTTTTGATAGGGAGATTGTAAGCAATGAATTATAAAAAAATCATTTTCAAGTCTGGATTTTTTTTTTGAATTTCATGCAGAAGTGGTAGGTAATTCATTTTTATTTGATTAAAATGATATTTTATAATCATTTTCCAATACATAATTGAGTAATTTACGAATTATGATTACTTCGTACAAAAGTACCTACGTGTTGTAGACATATTATTGAAATTAAATATTATTTAACATTGTTCACATAACCAATGGTTGTCGTATCAGGCCGGTAGGTTTTGTGATCATTTATTTGAACTTGATTTTTCAGCATATAATCTCGATTGCTTTTTACTACCAATGCAAAATACAATGTAATTGCTGAAAAAAAAAAACGAAAAATTCACAATTTACTCGGGTGAAAGAAAAAAATAATTCAGATGCCATTTTCCTTGCCTGTTGAGAACAGAGTAATCAGGATCAACATAGGTATTTTATCTTCGACATTGAAGGCGAACGCTGCAAGTGGATCCTCACTTTGAGCTATTTTTTTCTCCAATGCTGGATCAACTATTCTCAAAATCAAATTAAATACGTAGTAGATCGCGACGTAACAAAAGTACCAAAATAGACCATTAAGATATTTAGCTTTTTCCTGGAAACAAAACTTAGCTATTATGATGCGAATTTCTATAACATTCTACGGTATGTGAATCTTTGCTTCGAGTACCTTGTGGACAGCCCATATTGCTACGATAGAAACTAATATTACGATTATCGTTTCTACAAATGAATAGACGAAGGGGTACACTGAATCTGGCCTGTCTGTGAATAGATTAGTTTCAATCTATGAATTTGAATATTTTCAAGAACAATCAACTTAATCATACGGTATGTTTCTTATTTGTATCGAAAACTTACTATTTGGCGGAAAATAATTTTCAGATCCGCAAAAGATGATAATTATGATGGTTAAGTTGATTAAAGAGACTAAACAATTCCATACCTGAAAACATTTTTGTTTTATCGATGGATACCAAATACCTATCTATCATTCTCGCTAAAATTTTAAATTAATGAAAACTACTTACCAATACAGCCCATGCTAAAATAAGAGTTCCTGTTCGAAGTGTGCAACCGCAACAGCATTCTTTCAATTTAACCATTTTTGAAACCAGAAAACTAAATTTATTTTATTGTTTGAATATGAGCACCTGCTGTAAAAATTTTTAATTGAGAGCAACTGAAGAGGTCTAACGGTTCTTACTTTTTAATATTATTAGCGATGTAATTGTTTGTGCTTTCATAGATATTTAAAAAAATTAAAATCATCCATTATCATTAATTGATAACTTGATAAGTAGGTAATCGTTTTCCGGAGTTGTTCTACTGTTCGTGTACATATCTTTTCTTTTAGAAATTGAACTCGAAACTCAGATTCGTGCAGAAAAAATTACTTACTATAATTTTTAAGAATACATTTGACGGCGTGTTGTCGATTACAATGAAGGTACTCCCCTTCTTTGAGTTCACTGCCAAAATATTGAAAATAGGTGAAAATTTTCTGCATTAAATTCGTGGCGTCATCTTGATCTTTTTTTAAACGAAATTTCTTATGATTTTAGCTTATAATGTACAAAGGACTTCGTATTCTTATTATTATTGATTTTCATTCCGTAGAATGAATTGCGGAGGAGTCGAGGAGATTAATTTATGCTCTGAAAATAATTTGTTACAGAAAAAATTATTTCTTGGGTGCATTTTAAATGAAATGATTATTATTCGTATGTTACCTCTAAATGAACTGTTATGGTCGGTCACTTCTGGAGGTAATCTCCAAAAATTTCCAAAAATTAGATTACTTTTGAAAATTGAACAAATGTCTAAAAATTGAATTAAAAGTTAATGCTTAATTTCTACCATTTTTAAAAAAATCTCCCAATGCTAACAGTTATTTTTTGGCGGTTTTTTTTTTTAACACTGAAAAATTTACATAATTTTAATTTTGGTGTACCATAATTTCGATATAACTACTGAAACACGTTTCTCAACTGACTCGTAATTAAATTTTTTTACATTTCAATCGATTTAAATGAAAATATTTCAACTGAAATTTTGCCTAGAAAAACAGCTGTCAAGTTTATTTGGAATTTTAATAACAAATTCTGAAAAATTAAATTCTCTGTAATTGAAAGAGGAATAAAAAAAAAATCGTCTCACCATGCCTTGAAAATTTTTGAAAGCAGCGAATGAAAAATTCTTACTCTTAGATTTTGAAATGAAACTCGTGAAAAATGACTGCCATAGTTTGAAATTTTTTCACTGCGCAGCCCAGTGTATTCTTGTTTGAAAATTTCATCCATTGCCTTAAATCAAACATTACCTACATTGTTTTTCAAATACTGCGGATGAAACTTGAAAAACCTTGAAAGCTGATTCCCAATGTGAAGTTTTAGTCGTAATGAAAAATAATTTCGAACTTCATTCATTTTTTGTTTCATTAAATTAAAATTTTAAATTTTAAAATTTCAATAGGGAGCAAAAATACATCACAGCTGCAAATAAATTGGTGTAAAATTTCGTCATAAATCTTTGGTTTAGAAAAAAAAATAAAAGGAAGACTAAGTAACTAATTGTGGGGTAAAAAATTTCCAAGAATAATTTCAATTATTTTTATTCGATTAAAAAAAAGGTTAAATTTCTAGTTAGTAATTCATGCACGATTAATAAGGTATCGGTTTTTAAAAAAACAGACTTTAAAAAGCATTTACGTAACCGACGGTTGTTGGGTCAGGACCTTCCATATCACCATATTGAGCTTCATTTCTCAAAGCATAATCACGACTGCTTTTCACCACCAACGCAAAATACGATGCAAATGCTGCAGAAAAAAAAAATGAATTAATGATATTCGCTTTGATAGGCAAAACAGGACAATTTAAAGTCGTTCCCAACGTACCTGCTATAAGCAGATGTATCGTCAAAAGAATTATTTTGATATCTGTTGCCTCGAAATCAGATTCTTCAAGAAGTGGATTCTGATTCATTCTGTGCTCCAAGGCTGGGTCAAAAATTACCAATAATATGTGTGCTACGTTAACGCCCACTACGTAGCAAAAATATCCAAAAAGACCATTCAAGTATTTGGATTTTCTCTGAAGAAAAAAAAACAAAATGTAGCTATTATGATCCGGATTTCATGAATAGATACCTGCTGAACATTATTGAGGAAAATTCTGCCAACGATTTTTGTAATTGGGTGCCAAATTTTATGGATTCTGTAGTCAAATGAAATAATTTTCTGTGCTCGGATAAAATAATATGAAATTTATTCTCTGTGGTTATACCAAAAATATTTTACTACATAAACTGAAAATCGAAAAATTCCTGAACGCGTATAAATAATTTTTTTCATTGAAAGTTAATGAATGATGAATGAAAATCAGATTAATTAGCAGAATTTTCCAACAGACGATAGAAAATGGCCTTGTTCTGGCTTTGCGAATTACCTTCTGAATTGCCCATATTGCTATCATAGAAACTGCTATTCCGATTGTTGCTTTTATCATTATGTAAATATAAGTGTATGTTGAAAATGGATGAACTAGAAACAAGTTGGTTATTTCAATAATTTTTCGAAACCCGATTTCTTTTTATACACGTATAATATTTTGAAAAGACATACGATGTAGTGAAGGCTTCCTTATCCCTCGTAGGAAAATTAAAAATTCGCTCAAGCCTTTTAGAAAACAAATACAATTCCATACCTGAAAAATAATCATTTTTTACTGGCATTTCTTCCAAAAATTGTAAACTTTAATCATATTTTTTAAGAATTATAAAAATTTCCACATTCTTAATTTAAATGTGAACCTTAATATGGAAACAGGTTGAGGTATCCCTGATCAAAGTAGAATTTTAAGTTCAGGCAAAAATAATTTTTTTGAAATTCGAAATGTCATCCGCGATTTCAGGGGCTTAAGTTCATTTCGACCATTTTTATGAGTTTTTCTCCAGTCCTAGAAAATTATAAATTTTTCTGGTGGCTCCGAAATATCTCGAAACAACTTCCAATCGATTCAACAGATCAAAAATAGGGTATTAATACGAAATTTAAGCTTTCTTTGTTGATTGGACTAAATTTTTAGATTTTGCTAGGCCGAGAGATAATTGTGAAATTTCAAAAATTCATCAAAAATCGAAAAATGAACTACAACCCATGAAATCTCGGTTATGGAGTTCTTTTAAGGTGAAATTTCGATTTTTTTTGTTGGAGCTGAAAATTTCAATTTGACTTGGGATAGCTTCCTTATTAAGTATCAAAAATTGGTTTTTGAGTTGAAGTTTCCCTTAATTTTACCGTTTTTTTAAAGATCCAAAATCAATATCAGCTCAAAAAACATTTTTTGACACCTAAGGGCAATTTCCAGGCGCACAGCTTACATATTTAAAAGTTTTCAACCAACTTGATATAATTACGTAGATAAAAACTTACTATCACAGTCCATGCCAGGATAAGAGTTCCGACCCGAAGCGTACAACCGCAACAAAATTCTTTGACTTTAACCATTTTTCAAAGTTTTGGTGGAAAACTTCTCCAATATTGGAGTTTTTAGAAACAGTTGGATTACTATTGAATATCACAATAAACTGAATTGATTTGAAGAGGATACAGAGTACATACGATTCATAGAGGGAGTATGGCTAAATTTTTTGGTATGATCGAGGGGTAAGGGAAAATTGAAAAATCATTGTTCTTCGCTAAAATTTATGAACAGATGCACGACCCACTTTATCTGCGTGTAGCGTAGCATTAAGCAAATAGACACGAAAAATATTACTCAAACTGAACTAAAATTGGTATGCGTAACTTGATTGAAAATTTATCACCGCACGTTTATATGATTCAATATCATCAACGATTGAAAAACGCAAAAATTTTCAAAATTTTTAGACATCAGAATACGGGGGAAAAAATTTGTTATGAGCTGAGGTGAAATGTTGACTGCAAAATTTGTGTGGTGAAATTTCTCGGTCTTGAGCTTTATTTTTCCAAATTCAAAATTTCGGTAGGAGGCTGATTCCACATCGAGAGGGGGCTCAATTCCTCTTAAGCCTACTAATTCTGACTGTTGATTCAATATTATTGAAAATTTTCTGTAGGAAGATACATGTTTTTGTTTTAAATGGCCTTTATGTGTAAAAATTATGATTTTTGGAAAATTTTTAATCATCCTACTGAATTTTAATCCCTCCTTGAAATTTTCAATTCATTTAGATGATCAATTTTTCGATCAATAAATCTCTGATATTTATTAAAAAAACAGACATTTCTATGAATAAATTATCTAATTAAATAGAACGACGTAAATTTCAAAGTTCAATTATTATTTTAATTCTATCGAGTAAAAAAATTTCAAATATGTAAAAAGTTTTTTCATCTATAATCTACCGATTCGCATACAATCTACCATTTTACCTTTCGGTACATACTTTTAAACTTAATTATATTTTATTTACATAACCAACAACCGTCGGATCGGGTATTTCAGAATTATTCTGAGCTTCATTCCTCAACGCGTAATCTCTGCTGCTTTTTACTACCAACGCAAAATACGACGTAAACGCTGAAAAAAACCATTCATAAAATTATAATCTCAAATTCAACTTGCCAAATACGAAAAAAATTTAAAATGGTTTTTCCAACCTGCCAAGAGCACCAATATAACCGAAAAAAGTATTTTATAATCAGTAGAAAGGAGCCCATTTCCTCCCTGAATTTCATTTTCACCTATTTTCTGTTCCCATGCTGGATCAAATATCAACAATAAGCCACTTAATATGAATTTAATCGTGCGATAACAAAAGTACCAGAAAAGACCATTCAAATAATTGGCTTTTTTCTGAAAACATTAAACATAACATGATGGCGTATTATAATTTGAATTTTGTGCTGAATACCTGCTTGAAATTAGAATTGATCCAAGTAGGTACCTTTTGAAGTGCCCATATCGCTACGACGGAAACTGCTATTCCGAAAATCGATTCTAACATTCTGAAAATGAAAGTTAATATTACAGGCAGAACTGTAAAAAAAAAGAAGGTAATTTTAGTCTTCATAATTATGAAATATTGTTTAATTGATTATTGAATACGAATTTATATTTTTTCTAAAACGTACTCTCTGATGGATTCGTTTTATTCTTTTGTTTGAGGAATTCCGCTAGGTTGGTCGTCAGTATTAAACAACTCAATGTCTGAAATTTTTTTTATATGTTAGGAGTGATCATTTTGCACCCATTTTTCCCAAAGTTGAATAGAGGATGCATGAAAACTGTGCCTAGGTATCAAAATGACTTGGTAAAAATGTACAAGTACATAACTATGTTGGAAAGTTTTGAAAATTTTTTAATAATTTTTTTGTTTTTTTTTTCAAAAGTGGTTTTAGTATTTTGAGTCTTTACTCTTTTGGTACTCAAAATTTTGCATCCTTAATCTATTTTTTGGAATCACTAAAAAATAGGTGCCTATCTATCTCATTTTCATGTTTTTTCTGCATTCGTACGTAGAACAACATTTAAAAAAAATTTCCAGGTGATATCTGATGACGAATATTTTAATATTCATAAAAATCATATCTTTTTGTCGAGGTCATTTTTTCAAAATAAAAAAAAATACGTTGCTATGCTTTTTTTTTCAAAAATTGGAAAAGTCAAGACGATCGGCGTCAATGATTTACATATGTGCTAAAATATTCTTGGTAAATATAGTTTTCTGTTTTTTTTTCTTCAAAATAATTTTCTTATTGAATATTGGGGGAAAAAATCAAGAAGTGATATTTTTTTGAAAAGTTCTGAAAATTTGTATACCTATCGGTATGAGAATTGTATAAAAAACAAAAAAATTCTTATTTTAAAATTTTTAGACATAGGCACCTTGTTAAAATTTCATAGAGCTAGGAGGGTGAAATTTCCATCTTCTCGTTTTGACCTTCAGGCACAACCTCTCAGCTACCTCTCTTCACCACTCGAAAAAAAAGTGAAAAACGATCATCTCCTTTAAAAAAAATATGCGGCTAATATTCAACTTACCAACACACTCCATGCTAGAATCAGAGTTCCAGTTCGCAACGAACAACCACAGCAAAATTCTTTCACTTTAACCATTTTACAAAACCGAGCCAAGTATTATAATTTTTGAAACGCACAAAAAATATTTCTATACAGAATAATAAGGATGAGGAACGAAGAGCAACAAAACTAATCTGAATCGTTTAAAAATACTAATTACGAACCTTAAACCTTAACCTTTTTGTACGTAATAGTAGTGCTGCGATTCTTTCCTTAGTTGGTACTGGTAGTTAGATAAGTTGAGAAACGCTGTGTCAAACTGCCATTATTTGTTATCGTTCGATAAGTAAATAATCGTTTCCCCCACATTATATTTACGTATTTTTTCAAATTTTTTCGAAGATAAGAAAAACACTTTCGTAATCATAGTCATTATCTAGAAATTTCCATTCAACATAATTGTAACAAGCTGTCAGAATCATGGAGATAAAGCCACTTCCAGCTAAGAAAAATTAATGAAATAGTTGAAATTGAATATGAATTTTTTGGAAATTACGATTTTCTTGTGTAAAATGAAATTACAGTTCTGAGTTGAAAAAGTTGGAAAAAATCGCATGTAGTACCTTTGAATTGAAAACTCCAGAAAAAATCCACTCTGGACGAAAATTTTCAATTTTTTTCCTCTTTCCATCTAAAACTAAATTATGGTGGTTTTTTTTTTGAAACGAAGAGACGAAAAAAACCTTGAAAACTTTTACGAAATTTTGAATATGTAAGTATCAAGTAACTTCAATGACCCTTAAAAGACAGGTACTTACCTAAAAACTGAAGTTTTGAAAATTTTACTTTTTCTAACCATTTTTTAAAAAGATTTTGATTGGTTTTGATGAAATATTCGGAGCGGGATTCAGTGGGAGGGGAGCAGAGGGATAGCTTGCCTCTCATTATAGGCAAAAATGAATTTTTAGAAAAAAAAAGATTTGAGGTTGAGTTGGAAATCTCCTGAAATAAGTGACTTTTTTCCGAAAAAATTTTGTTTTGAATCAGAGAGAAATTTAGGAAGATCATACCTTTGGGTCAAAACAATCCATTTCGTTTGGGAAATTTCATTTATTCGCTCTTGATGTTCCATTAATGGGGCGATTTCCGTTAATCCGCGAGAGTACTACCTTTTTGTGGTACGAAAACTAAAAGAACGTTGGAAAATTTGCGTAGGAAATTTTGAAGAAAATTTATTGATGATAAAAAATTAGGTTTTTAAAATTTCTCTCAATTTCTTTAGCGTGATGTGGAGTATTATTAAAGCTAAATCAAGTCGTCGAGTGGAGGTGTACAAACTTGACTCCCTTCAATGATGGTAAATTGCATTCAATGTCAGAGAATCGAATTTGAGATTTTTCGATGAATTTAATATTTTAGTCATTTCAATTGAATTCCATTAAATTTTTTGTAGTAAAAAACAGAAAAGAAATGTGCTTTTGGTCGAAAAAATCAGGAAAAATTCTATTTCAGTCAAAACTTTTTGAATAATTCAAAAAAGTGGTTTTTTTGATTGAACGATTGAAAATTGACATTTTCTCTCCCATTCTCCCATACATCAACTTTCTGATTTTATGATTTTGAAATTAAAATTACGCTTCAAGATGAGAAATTTTGCGAAAAATCTGGCTAGATAGGTACTATAAATAGGTACGCGAATTATTAAATTTTTCATGCAATTACCAATGACTATGAAAATAGTTTTATTCCGATGTCTCGAAAATTACAAATTCATCCTTATTATTCTATGCCAAAAAAGTTGTGAAACCTTTGCAGATATTTTTTCGGTGTCGTTTTGTGAAAAGAAAGTATTTAAATATTTACATGCAGATTGACACCATCGACGAGTAAACTTTTTTCAAAAATTATGGATCTCGACTTGTTGTGTCGTCGTTCGATGTTGGCTTTTTTTCTTGGCCTACTTCTTCATCAGTTTGCTGGATTAATTCTTTTGGCACTGATGAATCTGTCTTCTTCATCGATTCTATTTTCATCATCATTTTATCCCGATAACTCTTCACAACCAATGCAAAATACGTGAAAATTGCTGAAAATCAAACTCTTTCGAATCATTTCAGTCTTACCACTCTTCCATTCGCTTACCTGCTATTAATGTATAGACGAATGCAAATATCGCTGCTAAATCGTTCGTAGATAGACGAAAATGTATCAAGGTTTCGATTTTTTCTCGATTTGGGGCTTGGTTAGTCACTCTGGTCAAAATTGTCATCATGACGACTCGAAATATATTGAAAATCGCACCGTAGCAAAAGTACCAAAAAATTCCATTCAAAAATTGTGGTTTTTTCTGCATTTGTTGGAATTTGATTATTCTATTAGTCTGACTAAGTATGATTATTACCTGTTGATTGTGTATCTATGTAAATGAAACCTGAATCTTTATACCTCGTGAATTGCTTTTAATCCGAGAATAGAAATAATGATTCCTGTGACGCTCCATGTTAAATAATACGCGAAAACATCGGGAAAGAATGGTTCTTGTGGTGTGCTATCTAAAAATTACACATCTTGTGCTTGAAGTGGAATGTGCATTGTGAAAAATTTGTACTTACATCTTACCGAAATTCCTTAGGGCGAATAATGCGGTGAGGTACAGAACAGATTGAAAACTCTCCAGTGTCTAAAAATTTGATGTTATAATTATTACTTACTTTAAATAATATTTCTTGTTCGCAATATTCCAATTCAATCGAATGCATTTTATTCGCGAATTATACATAAGTATCATAAAATATGCGAAAATAAGTATTACCAAAACACTCCATAGAAGTATTAGATTTCCCGTTCGCAATGAAAATCCGCAACAAAATTCTTTGATCATTTTAAAACCAAATTATGTGTTGAATAAGAAGTTAGCTATACATTTATACAATCTTTTAAATCCATAGTTAATTACCTACCTAAAAATGTTTTTATGATTTTCGCAGTTTAATGACGTTGGTATTTTTATGAACAAGGTTTTGTAGTTCCTTCCAAATTTTATGCACCTAACGATTATAAATATGTATTTCGGTTTTACGTACCATGGTTTTACCCATAATTATAAAGAAATACGAGAATCAATCGTTGCCTTTGAGGCTTTAAAAATTATTTCTTCAATTGATTTTACCGAACATTCAACATCAAATATTCATCACCTGTTTACTTAAAATTACCTTTATTTTACCTCCATTGCGGAGAAATTATATGATACCTAATTACAAACTTTTTCATTTCATAGTGAATCCTTTCAGCTATCTATCAATTATTCAAACATTTGCAGTAATCACCGAAAAATTACCACAATTTTACCTACTTCAGTCATTATACTCACACTCAAAATTTGTAGTGCATGATTATTATCGAAATTTTCACCCTAGGACATAAATTACCAACAATTCAGGACGATTACCGAAAATTACCGTCAGCTTACCGTAATTACCAAAAAAGTAAAAATTACTTATACAGCAATAATCACTAAAAATTAACCACTGGGTATTATATTACTGTATTTCCCAAAAATTACCATTATTACGGTATTTACTAAAAATTACCATTATTACGGTATTCACCAAAAATTACCATTATTACAGTGATTACCAATAACTATCATTTTTACGGTAATTAGCAAAAATTATCATATTTACGGTAATTACCACAGATTTTTTTACAGCAATTACCAAAAATAATAATTTTTACAGTAATTACCAAAAATAATCATTTTTTCGGTAATTACCAAAAATAATAATTTTTACGGTAATTACCAAAAATTATCACTTTCATGGTAATTACCAAAAATTATCACTTTTATGGTAATTACCAAAAATTACCATTATTACGGTAATTACCAAAAATTACAATTATTACATTACAAATGATACTGCGGTAATTTTTGGTAATTACCGTAATAATGGTCGTTTTCAATAATTACCGTTACCGCATAATTGTAATTTTTGGTAATTACCGTAATAATTGTAATTTTTGGTAATTACCGTAATAATGGTAATTTTTGGTAATTACCATAAAAGTGATAATTTTTGGTAATAAAAAATTTCTCAACTTGAAAAAATACGAAAATTTTCCCAACTTGAGGAAATATGAAAATTTTGTAACTAAAAAAAATATACTCTAGTACTTATACTGTATAGGTAAGGTACTTACCTACATAAATACTAATAATCGTTTATTTTTTCTAGTTGAGATAATTTGCAATTTTTATTCATGTTTTCTCAAGTTGAGAAAATTTACCATTTTGTGCTGGTATTTTCTCAAGTCAGGAAAACATGAGTACAAAAGTTAAATGTTTCCAAACTTTAACGTCGAAATGGAATTTTCCCAACAAAATGCTGAAAAAGCTCAAAGGGGCAAGCTAACCTTAATCCCCCACCTATCGGCTATCGGTACGTCCCTGCAGAGAATTGACGTATTACATATGTAGATGCATTTGAGAAAAAAAAATTGAATAATTCTCCGAAAAATGAATTCCCAAAAAACGAAAAAAGGTACTCGGAACTAGGGAGATGAAAACTCGTACGAAACGACATTTAATCTGTCCTTCGACTCATGCCGTGGACGCGTGGGAAACCTGGCAAAATTCCTGTTCTGACTTGTTTCCCTGTGATAGCATTCTGCTTATCTGAATCGTAATGACTCATGTTTTAGGTCGGTTATGGTACCGTTGCAATGATATTGGGATCCTGTTAAAAAATTGCTGCCATAATATAGAGGACAAAATTTGAACGGATTTGAGCTAGAAGAAATAAAAAATGTACGAAATTTGTTAATAAAAAAAGAAATTTCGTTAATCGGATCCATTGAACGTTTTGCTGGTTACCTATAGGTATGTCATCTCTTATCATTTTTTTATCATTTGCCAAACTGATTCCCGAGAGGTCAGAGTCATATTTCGCGTGCTTGATTTAAATACGAATTTCGTAAATCGAAGGAAATTCGCAATTTCCTTTCATTTACCATTTTAATTCCACCTACACGTTTAGATATTCTTTATTCAGCTGACGTTGCCGTTGGGGTGCTTTTTTTCATAGATAAATCACCTATAAGTTATTGAATATCGCGAGTGTTTTACTGAAGTGAAGAGTAACGTTGTTATTTCCAAACAGTCAAAATGCAGGTTTTCGAAAAAGGATTTGGTTGCTGCTCTTTTCGCCTATCGACCATCGTAGTCCTTCTGATCCATGTGTTGGTATGTAATTGTATTATTTTTTAATTTTACTCTGTCTTTAGTAGTATCGATGCTACTATCGATTTTTCTTTATTGACATAAGCAATTAAGCATAGCCAACCATTACAAGCACGTATGTATTTTTTATTATTTTTTATTTCCAGTTTTATAGTTTTTTCGCGCTGAGAGTTTTAGTCTCCCTCGATAAGAAAATATTTTTCATAATTTTAGCGTTGTTTCTTTTATTTGGGACTTTAACAAGCGTATATTCATACACATTTTACACCATACTTCAAGTGAGTATTGCACATAATCATGGTGGTCGTTTTTTGTACCTACCGGTAATTTTCAACTTTTCATCCCTGGTCATATCGTGTAATTCTGATAAGCTGTTTTTATTCATTACAGCACAGTTCTTCAATGCTGACTGTCGCTATTGTTTTGTTCTGTGTTGAGTCATTTACGTTCCTCATGGGTTCACTTGCGATAATTGATATTCCGGCGGATATTCTTGAACTGGTTCTACATTCACACTCAATGTCCAAGGTGTTCGTGTTTTTTGTGGGCTTAGTTTCTGCTGGTAAATTTCATACCACCTGTTACTTCGATTATTAATTGTTAGGGTTAGGATTTTCAAGCAAATGCATTTTTGTTCCTGCTGAATCGTTTACAACGTTTACGCATTTTCTTTGTGAATCCTAAATCAGATTTTTCTGAGTCAAATGGTGAAATTTTTAGTGCTTTTTTTGCTTTCTTGGCCACAAATACTTGTGAATGCTCATTTTGACTCAAGACGTAGTAAAATGTCGCTTAAACTGTAACCACCGTTTCCACTTTCTGTATACCGGCTGTTCGAAAAATTCTGGCTCCTCGGAGAATTTTGGTTACCTATAGAAATCGTAAGTTGGCAAAATGCAAAATTCCAAAAATGGTAAATTAATGTGATTGAATTGATCGAAAAGAGTAATAACGTATGCTTTAGAATATACGAAATATAAAATGTTTACCTTTTTTTTATTTACTTTCTGATGTAAAAAATTAGAGTAATTCAAATTTTTTTTACTGGTCAGAATTTCCAATCTACGATGTTTAATCTCACAAAACCCGAGGAGAATCAGAGTTTTTAGAGCTTCTGGTAGCATGTGTTACAATTGCGAAGCGAATGCTATTATGCATTTCAATTTTGATAATTTTTTACTCGAAAATCAATTTTTTTAGAACAATAAATTTGTCAATTTTCGTCTATCTAAGGCATTCTCTAATCTCTAATACCGAAAAATGAAAAATTGGAATTTTTCCTGGTTTTTCACTTGATATGCAATTTTGTCGATTGCCATCATTGAAGGAAGCCATGTTACCCTTTCCCTCGTTTGATCTGGCTCTAAATACTCCACCAGAACGTTAGAAAATCCAGCAAAAACTTCAAAAACTTGACATCTAGTCATATTTCTAAGAATAATATCTGTAGATATGGTATGAATCAATATGAAATACGCTTCAAACAAACCTACGTACTTCTGGCTAATCAGTGAATTACTGGTATTGGGTTATTACCGTTACGTATGTTATGTACCTTACCTATCCTGGAAATCTTACTTACAAAACCAATCAAGACCTTGAAAATTATTTTCAACTCAAAATGAAAATTTCACTCAATAAAATTGTCATTTGCAACAAATTCAAATTCAACTCCCAACTATTTTGATTATCGATGAAATTTCGCCAGGCTAGGCCAAGAGTTGCTTATTCCACTTCCTGTTCGAAAGCTTCCTTTTTCAGTATCAATCGAGTTCCATTTAAATTTCATATTTGTCAAATTTTCAAAACTCTTCAACATTGATGCACCCTTTAAAATTCAAACAGACAAAAAAACAACAGACTTTCCGGAGCGTGACAAAATTCCTTTTTTTTGGGGGGGGGGGAGGAGGAGGAGGAGTTGAAAATTTCCGATTTAAATTGAATTTTTTCTATTCGAAAATTGTCATTAAAATTATTTATCTGTTTTGCATATTGAAGTCGATATTGCAAAATAAAAATGGAAGGACTATTCTTAAAAATAATTCAAGAATGCCCACGTTTTAATTATAATCGTGAATAGAAATTTTTTTCTTCTTTTTATCGGTATAGATAAATTTACCTTACCTATCACCTGAATTATAAATCATTTTAAAAACGTTTCTGTACTTTTTTTTGAAACGAATCCCAAAAAAGTACAAAAATAGGAATAATATGAAAATTTTGCCATTTTTTTTGTTTCTGTTAGTAAAATTAGTCTACAGTCCAGACCCCGAAAAGTGTTCAATGGGTCTGCTTTTTTGGTGAATAAAAAAATCAGTTGGCTTTTTGTTGGTATGGATGGGGAGCATGTGCTACAAAATGGCAAAAAAAATTTTGTTCCCGGCCAACTTGAAAAAATGGGGTTTTAGGCTCCAGCCCCCCTAGGGACCCGGCAAAAATCGAAAATACTCATTTTCGTGAATACCCCATCCATACCAACAAAAAGCCAACTGATTTTTTTGTTCCCCAAAAATTCATAGCAAATTCACTTTCCAGAGCACTTTTCTGGCCGTGGACTGTAGACTAAATAAAATACCTACAACTGTAATAATTTTTTTCAAACTTTTTAATGCCTCTTTTTTGATTTTTTTCAAATTCAACTTCTTTCTAAGTACTTTTTTCTTTTCTTACCTACCTATTCCTAAATTAATCGAGTTCCAATTCCAATCATCATACCCTGTTCGAAAAGATCCTGATTCCCATCATAATGGATGTAGACACCTGGCTGATCAGTGCTTTTTAGAGCTTAAAAATCCTGGCCTTATTGTTTAAATTTTTGTAAATTTGTACGTATGTATTTATAATCTAATCTTGTTTCAGTTTTTGAACTGTATTGTGTGTGGATATTATACAGCTATAAAATGCAATTCAGAAGACCAGTACAAGTTAATGTTTAAAATTTATTCATATTAAATCTTACTGAACTGATCGTGATTGTCTAGTCTAGATAATCCCTGTAAAATAATTATTACTTTAAGTGATTTGATTTTTTTATGTGATTTTTTATTTTATTATACATTAACTAGGTAGTTTTATTCACTTTTTTTCAATCAGCTTTTTGTTATAATACGATTATATTTATGCCATCGCAACAACCGCATCTTCGTTTTGTTTTCTGCGCGGTGATCGTCATCAAATAAAAAGATCATTTCTAAAAAAATGTTGAAATATTATTTTTTTTCGAAATTCAAATCGATTTTTAAATATCTTCATAAGTTGGAGAAAAATTGTAGAGTTGAGCAAAAAAATCTTTTCATTTGTTATTTATCTACTCTTTCGTGTCAAAAATTTTCGGGGAAAAATTCAGGATTTCCAGAAAATAAATACTTCGGAATTCAAAAAAAAGTTGGAAAAAGTTCAAGATTGAAGAAATTTCAAAAATGACGTTCGGTTAGGTCCATACTTATTGTAAGCTGGAAATTAATCAAAGTTGGCTAATTGAAATAAACGGGGATAAAAATGAAACAATTGATAACTAAAATAAAATTTTTCTAATTTTTATCTCTAATAGGCTTCGAAAAGAAAGAGATATTTTGGTATTTCAAGAAGTACCTCACTACCAACTTGCCAAATTATAGAAAAGTATCAATACTTGTTAAAAGCTTAATGATATAATACAATTCGGGTCGAAAACTTGTTCATAATTCAATCGAAAATGTTGAAATGGCTAATTTTCTCAACAAAATGCTGGAAAATTCCAAGTAAAAGTTTTTTATGAGTTCTGGAAGCTAGAAATTTCTAAATAGAAAATATCAGTAATGCAAAAATCCCGAACCGTCAAAATTAAACAAATAAGACTAAACATTTCAATTGTTCAATGTTCATTTTTAATCGCATTAAGTAATAAAATTGATGAAAAAAAATTCAAAAAAATTTTGCTTTTTTCTCTTTGATCCAAATTAGGTACATATTTTATCCTCTTTCTGAATTTGAAAATTTCCCTACTTAAGGGTACCTAGTTATAGTTATTACAATCATCATCCCCCCTTATTCTTTTTAATGTCCTATGTTATACTTACGAATACGACTATACTCATGTCATGTCATTGCAGCTATTACATATACCTATGCATAATATATTTTTTGATTTTTTCATCAAATAGTAAAAAAAAATCGTTCATGGAAAGTGTAGAATTTTTTTTGAAATTTTAATATTGATTTTTAAATATTTTTAAAAGTTAGAGAAAAATTGTAAAGAGTTGTGCAAAAAAGTCAAGTGATTTGTTATTTACCCTTTCGTTTCAAATTTTTTTGGGAAAATTTTTGATTCTCAGAAAATAAATATTTCGTAGTTGAAAAAAATTTAACAAAAAGTGTTGAAGTTTGAAGTTCAAAGTAACTTTGAGAAAAATTCAACATTGAAGAAATTTCAAAAATAACGATGGTTTAGGTACATAATTAAGTACAATCGTCAGGTAGAAATTAATGGAAGTTAGCTAAAACTAATAGAAAAAAGCGAAAAAAAAAATTAAAAATGAACAAATTTTCCAATTTCTTCAACTGAAATTAAACAATTTACAATGTTCGAAAAAATAAAATTGCAGAAAAAATTTTAGGGTTAAAATGTTTAAAAAAATATTAAGAACGAATATTAAAGCTTGAAACAGAAAATTTCTAATTCTAAGAAAAATTTATTTTTAGAATTGGAGGAAAAGTGGAAAATTTTGGGGGCTGGGCTGCTATCAGCTATCAATGAAAAATCGTTCTCACCGAAGTGAACGATATGATAATCATGAATAGAACGTATTTGCTCGGCCTTATCTATGATTCAGTACACAAATGACGCAAAGCTGAAAAAAAAAAACCTGAAAAAAGTACCCAATGGTGGATGGTTTAATTATCTTTAGTGTTTTTCAGATTAAGATAAAGATTAATTAATTCGCGACGGTAATGTCGAAATTGCGATTGTTTTTTAGTTTGGGTTGTGAATTTTAATGATTTTTGATATTCTCGACTTGACTGGTTTGAAATTTCCAGTGTTTTAAAATCGGTTTTGTGTTCGCGTTTTCTTAAGTCAAGTAGACGGCGCCGGAAGATGTCTAAACTTCGGAAGGATATTATTGGTATTTCAAGAAATAAAATACCAATTTGCCATATTATAAATGAATATCAATACCTGCAGCACGATTACGTTCATTGAGCGTAATGTTATTGATCAGATTCTGGATGTAAACTTGTTCGTAATTCAATCGCGAAGTGGGCAATGTGTTCCTTTTAAAGTTGCGACTTGCGAGGCTTTTGCTGTGTTATGTGTTCGGTGGTTTCAATGAGAAATTGTGAAGTTCGCGTGGTAAAGTAAAAATGCCCAAAGATACTTAGCTACCTGAATCTTCTATGCTATTTTCAGCTTTTTGTGGCTTTCTGGAGATTTCAGGGCAATAGCTGTCACGATTTCGACTTGACGGTTTCTTTGGAAGGAGCGAAGTACCTATTCAAGTATAGATGAAATTGGGTCTTGGGCTTATTTTTTTGTAATTCGTTTGTTGAAGTGAAAGTGAAATTGTGAAGTTCGCGTGGTAAAAGTCGAATCTGTAATTTTACGCGATTTTTAGTGTACGTATTGAAAATTTGATGTTGGTTCGGTCCTCAAAATAACTTCATGATCCCACAGGAGCAGAGGGATTAATACTTTTTCGGAGATGATTGCTCTGGGTAAGTGTTACATTGTAAGAGTTAAGTACACATGAATTCAAATTGCGATTAACATAAATTATAAAATCTACTAGAATGTCGTCCCTGTGGAGCATATTACAAGGGTATCACCATCTCCATCCCGTTACAATTGACAAAAAGTTTCATATCAGGTCGAATTCTCATGGCAAATTATTCCAAATTTGATTCTGATCACTGGACTTGAGACTAACCGTGCCTGTGCAGAGAAAATCTGAGCTGGAGAGGGGGCATTTAAGAGCAAAAAAGGTCTTACATAATGGGAGGGGGGTTGTCAAAAATTAAAAATTTTGATTTTTGAGTCCATTCAATTTCAGATATGAAATATTCAGTGACTAAGTAGATCAAAAAGTAAAATTTTTTGCAAAAACATTTTACCTCACTTCGTGTTAGATTTAAAAAACGTTATAAAATGACGATTTTCTCAAATAATGGTATTTCCTGGTCTGCAAAGTCACAAAATACTCAATCTCTAAACTTGATTTTCATAACTTTCGAATTTTTTGAAAATTTTGAATTTTTATAACTTTTAAGGAACTGAAGAATTTTTTTTAGTTCTGAAGGGCCTCCAAAAATGAAAAAAAAATCCAGATATAACATGTTCACTATTTTTCTATATTCAGACCATCCATCCAATCAAGCCAAAATTAAACATATAATTTTTGTAATTTTTTGATGCTTCGCTGCCTTTTTAATTTTGAAATTCGATAAAATTTGTTTGAAATTGATTTTTACGTAGTATTGAATAATTATTTCATGTTTACTTTACGTAGATCGAGATTTTTCATAAACGTCAATCCTTTCGAGTATATGTAAATCTTCGTTTCAATTTTGAAAGTCTGCAAACCTTTATACACAAGTTGAATTTGGGTTGCCTCGTCGTTACAGGAGTAATATTTGAGTCCTTCAACAAAAAATTCCATGATTTCATCTATTTCAAAGGTTGGGTATAAAATTCATCTATCATCGTCATACACCATACCAAAATGTTCAGTTGACTATAATATTTCAAACGAAAAAAATTTATTTCAAAAAATGTCATATGTAATAGGAAAAAACACTTACATATTACATAAAATTTAATTGGCAATAAAAACAAAACGAAGGAACTCATAGGTAAATTAAACAAAACTCGTATAAAATATTCGAGAACAAATGAACGAAATTACATATGTACAATTGTACCTACCTATCAAAGTAGGCATAATTGATAAAAATATCACATCATTAAAAAGTATTTACAATTCAAAAAATTTTCGTCAAGTATACTTAAAAAAAAAATCAGTCGACTCGATTGAGGCTCTCTCTCGAATCATTTCGATTTGGAACCAGAAACCGCGTTTGATTTGAGAATAAGATGGGCTATTTATTCGTACCAACTTATTATTATTGAGTCAGTAAATCTTATTCATGCTGAAGACACAATCACTGGTTGGCAGGTTTTACGAATTTCACCGAATAAAAAGAGGTCAGTCGTGGATGTCTTCAATTTACGTTTCAATTCACTTCTATAAATAGCCCATGCTGAGTAATACTTGAAAACTGCAAAAAAAAATGAAAATCTGACTATTTGCTCATAGGTACATAGATAAGGAAAGGAGAGCTAAAAGAACAGGTTCAATGACGGCAAAAGGGGGTGCAATTATAATTTGAGTGAATAACTGTGCAAGTTTTCTGAAAATCAATGATTTTTAAACCCAAGGGCAATTTCATTGAAAAACACCAAAGAATGAAAAAAGTCAAATTTTTGTTGACTCAATTATTTTTGAAAAATTGATCATTTTTTTTCTAAATTTCAGTTCTGTAGCAAATTCAAGTCTTCTTTTGTATGATTGGGGGGGGGGGGGTTCCTGCTGATTTGGTGTGAAACTTTTATTCGCGAAACGCTGAAAGAAGGTAAAATTTTACAAAAATTAGGCAAGTTTTGTTTCATAAGAGAAAATTTATTTTAATTTTAAATCATGGACATATTTTTGATGAATTCTTCAATTTATTGTTTCCAAATTTTGATGCTTATGACTGAAAATTTTGATTTTTTTAAAATCTAGAAAACAATAATTGAAATCTTTTTGAACTACATTTTTTAAAAAGTTTTTCATCAGTATGCATCTGTTCATCATTTGAAGTCGCAGAAACCACCGTTTATTCTTTAATTTCCTGATATTCTGTCGATTTCCAAAAAAAAATAAAATAAAAAAAAATACAGACTCAATTTATCAAACAGCCGCACCAAAGCGATTATTGTAGAGGCCCCGGACCAGCCGTCATTGATAATGCTTTTCTTTTACCATCAGTAAGACAAAATTCAACTCACTTATTATAATCAATATGAAACTCTCGATCACCGAAGGCGTATATTTCGATAGAATTTTCATCGAGTTTTCCGAAATACAATCACCTAACTGGTGATTAATGTCGACAACAATATTGGCAATGTATCGATCCCAGTCTTTTGTCCAGTTATCGTGTTCTCTGATCAAATGACTTATATGAATGATGATAAAACTAGAGCTGAGCACTATCATGAAAATGGACGATCCTAACATGAAGAATTTTTTCTGCAAGTAAAAAATCTGACAATTAATTTTTCTGTGGCAAATATCCATTTGTTTTTTAAGCTCCAAAAATTATCATCAGTTTTTGTGTTAATTTTTTTAGAAAAACATTACTCACATCGTGGAGGGTTATCACTGTGTAAAAAAGGATCACAGCTTCGGTAAATGCTATCCAAACTGCGATGGTATTCCACGTTTCTGTAAAAAGGTGGAAAATATTAAATTCACTTTGTGAAATGAAGTTTCATCAAAAAAATGATTTGCGAGGTCGATGAATTATTCGATTTACCTAGAAATAGTGTTTCATGAAGTAACACGTATATCACTCCACAGAATATGTTTATTATCTGAAATAAAAATTGAAAATTAATCGAGTGCTTACGTGTTTTAGAACATTTCACAAAATAACTTATTCATTTTAGCTTGTATTTAAAAAGAGGATAGGGAGAGGAAGCAGCAGAATAGAGCCAGGTTTTTCCATTTTTCCA
The DNA here is from genome assembly GCA_038380155.1 of Pseudococcus jackbeardsleyi. Classification (NCBI taxonomy): domain Eukaryota; kingdom Metazoa; phylum Arthropoda; class Insecta; order Hemiptera; family Pseudococcidae; genus Pseudococcus; species Pseudococcus jackbeardsleyi. The sequence goes on from CM076242.1 coordinate 60,634,546, forward strand.
ATTTTATTTGAATTTAATTGAAATACAAATTTCAATTTGAAAATATACTCGAATACTTCCAAAAATAAAATTAGGTATCAGATGAAACAAATTAAATTCTCCAACCTTCAAATTTGAACGGTATAAAATCATACAATGAAAACGATGGTGTGAAATTTTTCTAAAATTAGATTGATAATGATGCATTAGTGAAATGTATATTTCCATGTGAACTTTACCAATTAGGGAAATTTTTAGATTCTTTTTTTATAACAATGATCACATAAATCGTCTTGTTTTCGGTTCAACATTTACGTTCTGTGTTTGCATAATCAATTAGACGGTTCTTGAATTTTATTTGAATTATCAAATTTTCAAGGCAACTGCCTAACTAAAAATATATATGGTTCAAGTCAGATCGTCAGCTTTTTGATAGAATCGTCGACCAGGTTATCTCAGAAATCAAAATTTCTTTACCCATCAGTGCTGAAATTTCGAATTTGAAAATCCAGTTTTTCAAACCCTCTCATTTATTTCATTGCTAATTTCAAATTTGACATTTTTTTCAAAACTATTAAGCACAATAAATTTTATTGCGAGGGATAAAAATTTCAAGGAAATATTAATTTTATAAATAGAATTTTGTAGTTTCTATTTGAACATGAAGTTTTGACTGAGAAAAGTGAGGTAGAAAGTTTTGGAAAATCTCAAATTTAAGAATCTTTTTCAGGCCAAAGCATTTGAAAAATTTGATTTTTAAACATTAAATTGAGTTGGCTCAATTTCTTAATTTTTGCGCGAGGCCAACATTTTTGAAAAAGGGGGCGCAATTTTAGAGCTTAAATGCGATATCTGAAAAAGGACGTTCCTTTCAAATCTTTCTGAGTACTTTTTTCCCTCAAGAATTCAAGTTTTTCGGTACTCCTATTGATAAAATGACACATTGATATTCCCCTTTCTCTAATTTGAACCTATTTTCTTTAATTTTCATAAGAAATGTTGAAGAATTTGAGGAGTAATAGTAGCTGGTAGATAAGGAAAAATCTTCGAAAAAATGTTTTGTAATTGGTATTTCAAAGTACGTTTACTCAGTTTTATTACCAGATAAAAATGACGTGCCAAAATTCTCGAATTCGTTTTTTCGATAAAATTATAATTCACGGTGGCCGAAAAATGACAATTTCTTATCATTACCCAGATTTCATTATTGCAATACGTATGTAAAAATAAAAAAATATGGGAAAATCTGTGCTTACCAAGTTACCATACAGTACGATAAAGGTAGCCATTTTCGGTGATTTCTCAGCGTACGTATCCAATTTGTACGTATCATGATTCATTTTAATTGAAAGAACTCGAAAAAACGTATCGTCTACTTCATTCACATCACTCGTCGATCACGAAAATCAAAAAGAAACTGAAATCGATGTACACCACCATCGTGTCGACCCTACATCAGGTATCCGATGATATCAATTTTATCAGAAGTCGATATTCCGCGAATGTCAAATTTCCCAAACACATCGCGAGTTATCATCGACGTAATTAAGCAGCGGCGCCGCATGCCGCGTACATATACACACACGCGAGTTTACACTATCGAAATGGAAAATTCAACGAGATGTTTTACTTCTGACAAAATACAGTCGAACTGCACTGGTTATAGATTCATTTTTCGCGGAAGTTTTATCGCTCCAAGGCAACGTGAACGTAAAATCCAGTACCCAACTACCCATACACAGTCCTAAGAACAGAGGTATAAGTGATGTATGTTTATTGTATCTATTATATTATTTATTTCTTATCGGGAATCTTACGATACGAGGTGGGAGAACCGGTTGCCACCAAACGGTCGACGTCGGTCCAGTGATGATCTCTTTGATTACTGACAAATAACTCTATTTTCTATTTTTTGTTTGCTGAAGTTGCGATTGTTTATCGCTCGATTTTTTCATTTCCCCTCCTTCATTTCATTTGTTGAAAGTGTTGAGTATCACGGTACATTTGGGTAGGTCGAAAACCCAAAATTTTGTTGTCCGTTGAGGAGACCGGAGAAAAAAAATCATTCATGTCACCAAAGACGCATAAGTGCAGGGAGCCTTCAATTCTTCAACAATTACAATAAATTCAAAATTTTGAATTAATTAGATAAATGATTAAAATTAATTTTAGATTTTTTTTCATGACCTGTGTAGACCAAAACGCACCTTTTTTTTGGAAAAAAATCAGTATTTTATAATTTTTAAAATTTTTTTTTTCATCATTTTAGTGCCTACCTAGGTGAAAAAAATAGCAGAAATCGAAAAAAAAAAACGATATTACGTGGATTTTTTCAAAAAATTGTGCTTTGTGATTTAGATGGTCGATAAGTTATGAGATTGATTTTGATAAATCCTTTTTTTTTGCAATTTTTTGAAATAATTCTTGACAACATTGAATTTTTTCAAAAACGGAAAGTTTTGATTTTTTTGCCTACCCTATGGCACATATCAAGGTATGTATAATAATTATTATACATACCTTGATATGTGCCATTAGAGGTATTGATCGTTTTGTATTTTCTGATATGTGGTCATATTTTTCTGATCTAATTTTTGTACCTGTCTAATTATTTGATGAATAATTTTGATGTACGAATATATTTTCTAAAAAATTGAGAATTCAGCGGGAGATTGATAGGTAAAATTGTAGTTTTCGAAACGAAAGAGTTCAATAAAAGTTGAAAATTTTGCATACAAATTGAAAAAAAGTTAGACATAGGCGCACCCAGAAATTAATTGAGGGAGGGCGGAGAATTTGAAAAAAATTGTGGTAAAATTCAAATTTCACATCAATTATTCTTCATCGAACTTGTATTAAAAAGTTATTTTTTCTGACAAATTGGGAATTGATAGGAAATTTTTTGAAAAATACTGTTTAAAGAGCAAAAAAAGCACTTTTTACATTTTTGTAACGAAAAAAAAACTTCTTCCCGAGATTAAGAAGAGGACTGGAGTACCCTGAGTCCCTCCCTTAGGTGTGTCCCTGAAGTTGGAAGATTTGTGAGAACGAAATATCTGAAGAGAGGTACAAAATTTTTATAAATTTCAATTTTCCAATACCAAATTATTTTGAACGTGATTCTATTTTTCATCAAAATAAATTTGAATTTGAAAAAGTAACAAGATTTATTTAGCTCCAATGTATAATCTAATCCTTTTTTCCGAGAAGTTTGAATGTTTCGGTTGTCGAAAAATAATTTTTTAAAAGGCAAAATTTTTGTTTCGATTATTTTTTATTGGATTTTTAAATGGGTTCGGATAAAAGTAGAGAAATTAAATTCCTAAATGTTGTAAAACTAACTCATGCCATGTTTTAACTGTTTTTGCAAAATTACGAAAATTTTATTCCCCCCTTTCTTTGTTTTACTTTTAAAGGGCTTTTTAGTCCCTGAAGTACGGTGACGAAACGAAGAAATCTACACGCTGAAATAGCTCTCAATTTCTCGTTTCAGATAACGCAGGGGAAGCAAATTACAATACTTACTTAATACCGGGTGACCGGAAAGTACATACCGAAAAAAATTTAAAATTTCAGTAAAAAAAATTTATTGGCGAGGTAATCTTTTTTTTCTCATATTCTACTAAAATAGACTGTCTTCTAATCTCTGCATAAGTTATTGCTCGAAGAACCTCAATAATCCATAATTTTCTCGTAAAACAGAAAAATAATTCAGTAATTCAGGGATAAATCATCTGGTTCCAATTTGTGAAGCGCTAAAATCTAATCCTCCTTATTTCAAGGTTGAACGCATTGTTTTGAAATTGACAGGGTTGAAATCAAGCTTTTGGCTATCTTGAAACCTACCCCCAGATATTCGAAGATTTTATTCCGCGCAATTTTTAAATTTTGCTTGACTAATTTTAGCTGTAGCATTATAAACTAAAATCGAACTATGCTTCACAAAAAATTTAAAAGAGTTGAGAATCTATGAAGTGGCCTATGATCGAATTGTAATGAACCAAGGATTATGCCAGAATTGAAATTTTTCGGATAAGTTGATTAGGGAATTTTTGAGAAGCATTTATTTTTGGGAACTACTTTTCGGTCACCCTGTATTAATAAAGGTACTATAATTACGAGAATGTAATAAGTTTCTGTACATTTTGAATCTTGATGTTCAGATTTTTTGAATTTCTGTTGCACAACATATCGCAAATTCTAAATGACAATTGTTGGTTAATTTTTCGCTCGATTTCAAGTTTTTTGATGGTTAGGTTGGTACTTGAAGTTCATGGGATATTTCTTATTGCGTTCGTGGGATCTTATCGTATTGATTCTCTGTCGTTTATGAAATTTCCATAGAAATTGTCGTTTATGAAATTTCCATAGAAATTGTCGTTTATGAAATTTCCATAGAAATTGTCGTTTATGAAATTTCCATAGAAATTAAACAATCTAAGTAAAAATAATTTCACCGAAAAACTATTACTTAGCTACGTTTTTTAGACGCAATGAAAATTCTCTTCTTTATTTCGTTGCATATTGAAAATTGATTGAAATTACAGAACAGTCTCGTAAGAAAGTAATAATTTTAATTCAGTATAAAAAAAATAAAAATAAAAATGGAAACATCAATCGCCTCTAACAATAATTTAAATGAATTAAAATTAGGTATCAGCTATGAGATTGTTAGAATATTTAAAATACCCAAGTATAAAAAAATAAAAAGACAAAATTATAGGTGTCAGTGATAATTTTTTATGGAACAAATAGGTAATACTCAGAACATCATCTGTTTAAGAGGATAACTTCGCCGATCGGTTTCTCAACATTCACTCGTACAAATTCTTATCGGTTGTCTCTATCATGGGCATTGTTGAATAAACGTATGATGTAGGACGTGATATTGGTTTTTCGCGACCAGTTTTCAATCGATAAAACATATTTTCGATTCGAATGATTTCCATGTGATTTTTATAACTATTCACAACCCATGCGCTGCTAATTTTGAAAACTAAAACAAAATAACAATTGTATTATTATGAATCGCAAAGCGTGAGAAAAAATTCATAGGCTTAGTATTCAAGGGAAGAGGCAATAATTTTCCATTTTCAAAAGCATAAATGAGCCTGAATATAGAAACCACCCTTAGGAGTCAAAATTTTTTTTAGTTCACACCGATTTTGGTATTTTCAAGAGGAGTAGAATCAAGAAGGAACATTGAATCAAAAGCCAATTTTTGACCCCTAAGATGGGTTCTATATCCAGGCTCACATATGCGAAATATTTATTTTTTTAAAAGTATACCTTTCCCCTTTTTTCAATCAGTACGTTTTTCAAAATACTTCAGTTACTTGACGAATAAAATGCACTTACTCAGAATAATCGTTAATATCGAGAGAAACAAAATCAATGTCAAAGGTAACGAATTTTCACCGATTTTGAAAAGATTTTTCAATGTCTCATCTGGCTGCCAAAATTCCTCTATTGCATTTTTATGAAATATCCGAACTGCTCCAAAAGTGATGAAAAACGATTCCAAAAGAAGCATCACCGTCGCAAATGTCAACATCGAATGGTTTTTCTGCGAGGAAAAGTAGAAAAATCGTATTTTTTAGATTTTGAATTAGGAATTCTTTATCATAAGCCAGCAATTATGATACTGACTCACCTTAAATGCAGAGAGAATGGCGCTGAAAAATACTACCACTTCAATTAGTACAAAAATATACGCCATTGACTGTTCGATTTCATTTTCTGAAAAATGAAGAAATGAATAATTTTGCCGTATAGAAAATGATTTTTTTTTTGCACACTGAAAAAAAAATATAATAAAATTTATCCAAAAAAATAATAACGCGTCCCAATTCTCAAATAGGTAAAATTTATCATTTTTTTGAATAAAATTTATTCTTTTTGGTAAAATTTATTAATTTTTTTGACAAATTTTATTATTATTTCTGATAATAAATATTATTTTTTAGAACAAATTTTACCTATTTTGTGAATTGAAACACGTTATTATTTTTTTTGAATACATTTTATTATTTTTTGATTAAAATTTATCATTTTGGTAAAATTTATTAATTTTTTTGATAAAATCTATTTTTTTTTGTTGATAAAATTTATTATTTTTGGGGTAAAATGTATTCATTGTTTTTTCCGTGCATTTATCATGCAATACAATGAGAAAATTGAAAGTAGGTAGTGTAAAAAGAATAAATGAGTGATGAGGTAGATAGTATGTATAGTTCAATTCTTTTTCAATTTCTTGAATTTTATGTGCAATCATATAGACTCAAGTTGAAAATTTTTTGATTTCACAAGATTACTCATTATTCTCAGGTTTTTCAAAAGAGAAAGATGGAATTGTGGGAAAATGATAAAAAGTGTTGGTCTGCTGACACACCCAATGCACGATGTAAATTTATTATGAGAGCTCCTTCTTTTGATTTTTTAAAATTTGTTTTATTTTAAAATTTTGAAACTTTTTTCGCAGATTTTTAAAATCAAATTCCATGTGTTTTTTTTTTGTAAAATTTCAATCATTTACAACTAAGTATTTCATTTATAAATTTATTTAGATTGTGTAGGTTTGGGTAGGAAGTCCCTCTGTTCCCCCTAAAACTCATCTATGACACTCGATTAATCATAAAATTCAAGAATAATTCACAGATCATTGAATTTTTCTTTTAATTACGATAAAGATTATTATTTCATACTATAAAGAATAAAAAATGAAAGTAAGGGCTACAAAGAACAATTTACGTTTATCTACATATTCCTGATGACTCATTGTGATGCCTAGCTGAATCGAATCATCAAAAAAACCCAAACCCTAAAAATTAATAGCTAGTTTGGTAACGGATAATCGCAATACTTACCAAAAAAATGCTTCTTCAAAGGCTGATCAGGGTACAATGAGGAAACCAGCACCCCAGAGCAGTTGAAAAGCTGTACAAAAAATTAATTCAAATAAAAGGGCGAAATTTTACTGTTTAAACAGGTACAATTTTCTTTAAGAAATCTCCACCCCTTCATTTAAATACTTTTTATTTGAGTAGGTACCTATGCTCGTATAAAGCACTTGAAGGAATAATTTTATGGTTTTGAGAAAAATGATGAAACTAATTGAATGCAAAATAAACTTACGACGTTACTGCTTAATAGGAGGATGGCGGCTGTATTCCATGAAACTCCACAGCAGCCGAATCTGTACACCATGATGAGAAGTAAATTTCCTTTGAAAAAAAAAAAAGGCTCGGATATTTAACTAATTTCAACAACACGTAGGTAATGATTACCTACACTAATTGATAGAAAATTACCAATGCACAAACAGTGTATCTCGCGTATGAAGCAAATAAACTACAAACATATATTGATTTTAGGAAGCGGAAGGCATAATCATCATATGTACGAAGCATGTATGAGTCGTACATTGCAAATGATAAGTCGGTGAATATGGCAGAATTCGTTCGTATTGGTATGAATAGGGGTACCTACGGTACCTATGGATCTAATTATCTATGAAATTTGATGAGACACGAAATACTCAGTGTAGAGTTTTTTCCAATTACTTGCGGGTTTTTTGCAAAAAAAATTGGCGATACTTTTTGAGAAACTGCTCGTTCGAATGATGGATACACTTAAATATGCTTTAGGGTAGAATGAGAATGAAAAAGTTTTTGAATTTTTCAAGAAAATTGGCGAGGAAGCTCATTTTGAATGAAGGGTTTTATTTTAAAAAATCCAACTCCTAGCTGCTTTGAAATCTCATTCCACTTCTAGATTTTTACGTAGTGATCAAGATCGGAAATTTATTGGTTTTTACCAAATTCAAATTTTTCACTTGAACTCTTCAAAACTGAGGCGAAATTTTTCGTAGAAATGCTATCACATTATGGCTTTGAAGTTGTTTATTCAATTGCCTAAAAAATGTCGAGCCAAATTATTTTAATCATTTAAAAACAATTTAATTTTTTGGAAATTTTTCCTTAGTAGTGCTGTCGACTGAAATTTCACAAGCTTCAGATTGTGCAATTCATTATGCAGTTCGTAACAATGCAAGAAAAATCCATCAAAATTAATTTCAAGCGGATTAAATCTAATTTTCGCTTTGATTTTGTGGTGTTGGAATAATCATGAAATATTCAAAGGTTACGATCTAGAACTTTCAAATCTAAGTTCACGTTCAATTGGAAAAGGAGGAGTAAAAATCTAATTTGCACTTTTTCATGCCCTAACTTTGAAGACCTCTAGCTGCATTCATCTTGTAGTCAAGGGGCTGAAATTTTTTCGAGGCATCTCCATTTTCTCCAATATTGAAACAAGTTATGTAGGTACCTCCTTTTTTTTTTTTTTTTTTTTTTGTTTGAAATCTGAGATGTGTTCATTTTTTATTTCACTGTAACGTATGTACTTATACTTATATTACGTGTCAGGTGTGATAAATACGATGAAAATTTTGATAGCAATGCAGGTAGCTGTGATACTTACGCGTTTGATTTTTTCACGTTGACAACTTTTACCGATATAATTGGCCGAGTTTTCAAATAATAAAATATAAATAGATTGAGCTCGAGGGTAATATCACATCGAGAATATTGTACGTATGATATGTGAACTTACTTCTGGTAGTCGCGTTTTGTACTACCATTGCTGATAAATGATAAATATGATTATCTTTAATCAGATAACAGTGGCCGATTGCGATTTTCGTTCTACGAATGAGTAATCAAAATACAGGTACCTATAATGTTTGATGACGCAAAATCGAGAATGTTTATAGGAATAAGCTTATTCAATTTCTTTGCCTTCTCAATAATTTTCTCATTATTATATGAATAATGCCATCGAGTTACTTTGAGTGAGTGTTCGATTTTCACAAAAAACGAACCAAAATGACGTTGGTATAAGGAAGGGACAGAAATAGGAAATTTCCAATTTAAACGAAATTTTTTAAATTTCTCTTGTCTGAATAGAAAATTTTGAATCGAAAATCAATTTTTTCAATTCGTAAATAATTTTTTTTCTTGTCGTTGGAGAAAAACACGAACTTGAGTACTCGAGCGATTCGGGAAAGGGAGTAAGGTAGCGTTTCACTCTCTCAATAAGGAAAATATGATTTTATCTGCGATGAAAAAGAAAGAGGTACCTAATCTACCGGTTCAAATTTCAATTTGGAAAATATCTCGTGTAGATAAAGCGAAAGAGTATTTATTTTAGAAGGAAAAATTATAATACGTTGTCATTTAAAATATTGAAAGGCTTTAGAATAATCTCATACATACATACCTACTTATCGATGTACGATAAACAAAAACGATAATGTACTTATTTCTTCTTTCTCAATAACAAATCATTGAAAATTATCGGAAATCACTGGAAACCCCTCAGAATTGCTGCACAGTAATAAATCAGTGAAAAAGCAATCACTGAACAATTAGCGAAAATTCACCGTACAGTTAAATCTCCAAAATTCGCTGAAAATCCCGTAAAATTATTTCAAGTCAGTAAAAATTTTTGAAAAATCGTTGGAAATCCGCTGAAAATCAAAATTTTTACTAATCTCCCTATGCTGCAATTCTGACTATTTATACCAGTGACTTTTCACTAATTCAAAATGAGGGAGTATGCATATTAAATTGTAAATTAGTATACATATGTTAACTAAATATGCCTATATTTGAACATTTTTTTTTGTAAATCTTTAATTACATATTTATATCTGATCACAATCGTAGCCTGGTTTTCGTTCAGACATTTCTAAACGATGATTAGTGACTCGTCGTTTCAACATGACGTCCATGCAACTTTTCACGATGCTGGCAAAATACAGCATTGCAGCTGTAAAAATGCATGTATTTAAATTTCAAAATTTTGGCATTTCATTGGACAGAGATGGAGTAATCATTCAACTCGACAAATTCAATTCTTTAGAAGAAGGAAAATTTAAAAAAAAAAAACAGTTCCTTTAAATTGTAATTCCTTAATTTTTTAGTGCTTGCTTCATTTTTTAACAGTTGTTAGCGAGGTCAAGGTAAAATAATCGTGTAGGTATTCGAGGAAATACAAGAAAAAAATTATAATTTGGTAGGTATTGAATAGTCATCATTTCCTGCAATTCCTTAAATTCGTTACCTGCTCACTTATGATTTTGAATCGCCCCATCTCTGAATTATTAGGTTAGTAGGTCTAGGTATGTGTGAGGTATCTATGTACATTGTACCTTACCCATGAAAGATAGATACGCGAATAAAGTCGGATTTATATTTCGTTTCAAATCATCGATTTTTCCACTCACAGTCTGGATTAAAGTTTTGTATGTTTCTGGAAAAAATGTTAGTAACATCATACACACACCGTAGTATGCCAGATAGCAGTAAAAGTAAAGAATACTGAACATCAGAAATTTTGGTTTATTCTGCAAAAATAAAAAATAAAACAAAACAAAAATAAATGAAAAAGAAACGAATAGCAAATGTCGATTGCTGATTAATTCGTGTAATTCAATGTGTTTTTTGTTATACCTTATAAATGCTGATTATTCCAATTGAAGACGCCATTATGCCGAATACGTATCCAATTCGACGATAATTATGAATTTTTACAGAATAAAGTATGAAATCTGTAAAAAATTAATTGATATTAATGTAAGTTATTTCACGGTACCCATTTCTGCTCTCTCATTTAGAAATAGTAAAAGTTATCGAAAATCGCTGGAAAATAATCAAAATTGCAGCACGGTAATAAATCAGTGAAAAAATTCGCTAAAAGCAAACAGTAAAAAATTGTTGAAAAATCAATTCGCTGGCAAATCAATAAAATTTCTAAAATTCGCTGAATAATCAGATCAAAGCGCAGCGGATATTGCGGATTTTTCCTATGCTGCGATTCTGATTAATTATCAGTACGTTTTTTCTACGATTTAAAATTTGGGAGTACAGTTGTTGCTAAATTTACAATAATTAGTAATTACCTACTTACTTGATTCATCACCAGAGAATGTATGCAAGTACACCCATAACAAGACGCTGTCCAGAACCTGTGATTCAAACATAATATGTCATCGGTTACGATTATATCTGTGCAAGTGTATTCCTTTATTAGCCCTATGAGGGAATTCAGAATATAAGTGGCTTTATCGATAGAGAAAACACAACTAGAATGTCATCAATCGTTTAAGGTAAAGGTACGTTGAAAATTTTGTGAATGTTTTCAACGAGTTCTTTGTGAATCGAAAATTGACAAAGTGAAAATTTTCACCCAATGAAGATTGCATAACTTACAAAAAAATTATTTCAGTCAAATCCAAGTCGAATTTCACTTGTTGCCTTTAGTGAAATAAATTTCGCTATAAATACCTAAGTGATTTTTAGCTGGGGGTTCCGTCAAAAATTACCAATTTTTCTACCCAACGTGGAAGTGATTGGCAAATTATTGAATTTTGGCTCAATTTATTTCATTGAATGAAATATGCGGACTTTGACCCGAATTTGATTATGATTCAGATTTAGAATGTATTAAAATAAAAGTATCAAAAAATCCAAACTCACCAGAATTGAATGCAATAAAATCAATGTTGCTGCTTGTAGTGTGAATCCGTTGCAAAAATCATTGCCTTGGGTAACCATTTTGAGCTTGTTTCTCTGTATTTAAATGAAGATTACCTCAAAATTGAACGTTGTTTCAGAAAAGAATCGGTAATTTTAGTGTGTACTGATTACGAAAAAATTGCTCAAGTATCTGCTTTTTATACATTTTAACTTTATTTAGGAAAAAATTAAATGCACCCTTCCGGCTGATAAATTAGGATTATTAATACACATGCGATTTCCGCGATGAAAAATTTTCAACCAATTGGAAATTAAGAGCTGGTGAAAATGTAGATAGTGCCCGAATGACGGTATGTGATAGGAATGTGCTATGTAACTCTTATCTATCAGAATACCTATTGCAATTTACTGCAAATTGAAATAATATAGGTAATTTAAAACTTGAAGTGAACGTATTGCCTATCTTGATAACTGAATAGGCAAAAAAATGATATAATTATATACGTATTTTTTAACCGCGGGAATGAACAGTACTTCAAAAACTGAACAAATTTTCATTTTTGACTTTTTGTCCAGCTTGGAAACTGGATGAGCTTCAAAAGAATTTCTCAAAAAAATTCTAAAACAAAAAATAGATCAACCAAAGGAATTTTGATAGTAGGTAACTAGTAAGTACGTTGAAAATTGAACAATAATTTTGTTCCGAAGACTTTTTTTCCTAAGAGGAAAAATGAAAGGGCTTCGGGTCATTTAAACGAAATATTTTTCAATTTTGTACGATCCTTAGCTCCTTTATTTTTTACGATAGGTAGGCAAAAAATTCTTTAAAACATTTGTCCAATTTTCAACAAATGTATGTACTATTCATTTCCTCGATGTTTTATCATTTTTTTTGCAATTTTTTTTTAGCCTCTACAATTCTAAAATAAAGCAAAAAGTCATGAGATGGAAATTTGTTCAATTTTTTAAGTGCTATCTATTTCCACGCTTTGAAAAAAATTTTATGTAATTTTTTTGTAAACCACATTTGCTTCTTCAATTGTCAAGGTAGGCAACATGTTCATCAAAAGTTTTTTCATAGGGGTAACCGGTTAGTATGAAAAATTTCATAGAAAATCCCTCGAATCTCAACACCCTCGTATTTTATCAAAAACGCCTTATCCACGAATAAAAAATTCAAAACGAAAAATTTTCCCGCGCCGGGAATCGAACCCGGGCCTTCTGGGTGAGAGCCAGATATCCTAGCCACTAGACCACGTGGGACTGCGCTTCGAAACCCGTGAAAAATGAAACTTTCCGGGAAAGTTGCCAAGCGTTTATATTGAAACGATGAAAAAAATGATCAAAATGAATAAATCAGTATAAAGTAGCATTCAAAGTTTTACTAAATTAAATTATGTCAAGTCAGGGTCCCAAAAAACCATCTGCATTGACAGAATATTTTATACCTACTAGGCATCTACTTACTGAAATTTTCAAGAATTTATCTCTGATTTAGATTCAGATGGCGTTTTTTTTTTTTTTTCATTTTGCTTGATTGAAAATATGATTTTGTCTTCAATTAAAGAGAAAGGGGTTATTCGGTGAATTGAAAAAGGAATAAATTATAATAGATCGTTGATACGCTTATTGTTATAATAAAAATATATTTTTCGGCGGTAAATTAAACAATAGCTTACATCTGAATCCTTTTCTATGTATCGTAGGTACACCCAGAAATTAATTTAGGGAGGGGCTGAGAATTTGAGAAAAATCATGGGAGGGGGCCAAATTTCAAATTAATCATTTTTCACTAATATTTCAGTCAAAAATCATTAATTTTTTCTGACAAACTGGAAATTTATTGAGGAATCGGTGATTTTTGACGCTAAAATTGGTCAAAAATTATCAATTTTGAATATAAAAAGATTAAAATACTGCCCGAGCGAAGCGAGAGCGAAAATTTTTTGAAAAAATACTGTTTGAAAAACAAAAAAAAATGCACTTTTTAAATATTTTTGCAATAGAAAAATATTTTTTCCAAGCTTAAGGGAGGGGCTCAAGCCTCCTGAGTCCACCCCTTGGGTGCGTCTATGCTATGTATTTTATACTGTAAACGGGTACGTACATACATATGTGCAAATAAAAATGTATATTTCGTGAATCAATAATTTTATATCTTAATAGGTACAATCATAGTTTGGTTTTCGTTCGATCATCTCTACATGGGAATCATTGGAGGAATTTTGTTTTAACATGTTGTCCATGCAATTTTTCACAATTCTGGCAAAATACACCATATGAGCTGGAAAAAGCATTGAATATTTAAAATTTGGAATTTTTGTAGACAGAAACATTTAACTCTTTGAATTCAAGTCTTCAAGTAGTCAGTTGGAATAAAAATAGGCTCTTCAAGATACGACTCCGCTTTTTTTGTAATTTTTTTTTCAAAATTTTCAAATTACTTTCCTAAAAATTTCTAGCGAAATAAGTGGTAAGGTTACTCTTATTTACTTATTTGAATTGGTATTCTAAAAAATGCAAGAAAAAAATGCACCAGAATGTTTCCAGGTTGACTGCGTTCCTTCCACCCTTTAGTAAGGTGAACCACTTTGAGTAAAAGTATGTATATTTGCCTACCTTTAAAATTGCAGGGAGAGATTGATATGTCATACCCTGTCACAGAGTTGATTTTTTTTCAATTTCGTTCGTCGTTTCTCATTTGTTATAAAATTTTAAACAAGTCATAAATACTTAAATAGAAGGTAGTTACATATGTTGAAATGAAAATAAATTGATAAATTTTGATAAAGTGAAAAATTATTATACTTTTTCCAACTTCAGATTTTGGTACCTAACTACCTATCCAACATAAAAAAATCAAAACTGAAAAAATTGAAAAAAATTGAAATTGTTTGAAAAAAATGTTTGAGCTGAAAGAAATTTTTAAAAAAATTAGAAATTGAAATGTTTAAAAAATTTACATTAGGAAAAAATTTCGACCAGGAAAAATTTTTGGCATAAAAAATTTCTCCAACTTCAATTTCTTCAACATTTTTTTCAGTCATAATATAAAATTTTTTCAAATGAATTTTCCCACAAAAATACCCCATGGTTATAAATTAATGACGAAGGTGACGAGAAAAAAAAAACATTCATCGAGATTATTCGATTGAGTAATATTTTGCATTGAAAAGTAGGGTACACGTACATTGCATCTCCCAAACCGGATGGAATTTTCAAAGCATTAAAAAATAAAAAAAAGATTATTTTTCAAGGTACTAAAAATCCAATTTTTCCCAATCTTTGTCTTTGCTTTGCTCAGACATGAACGAAATCATAATTACATACTTCCTTTTGCGGCCTTCTCCTAAAATCTCTCTGGTATTCTAAATCACCACACCTCCCAAAAGAAAAGGACTTTTGAAGTCACTAATTTTTCCTTTTCTCACATGTTACTTTTCAGGAAAAAGTGCTTTTCCATTTTTTTAAAATTTTATTTAAATTTAAATCTCGGTACCTAGTTTCAAAATAAGCCCTGTATTAGTTTGACGTTCGTGTATGAAGATGCCTTACCCATGAAAAATAGATAAGCGAAAATAGCTGGAATGTTGGATGTCTTCTCTAATTTTTCTTCGATTTTGTCATTTTGATCAAAAATGTACTCTTTGTATATACTTGGAGAAGCTATCATTAATATTATGCTCACACCGTAATATATCAAGTAACAGAAAAAATAAAGAATGAAGAACATCAGCAATATGGGCTTATTCTGCAAAAAACAAGCAAACAAAACATAAACAAAAACGAAACAATAACAAATGCTGATTTCTGATTGTTTCGTATAATTCAAGATGTTTTTTTCATACCTTATGAATGCTGAATAATCCAATTGAAGACGCCACTATGCCAAATGCGTATCCAATCAAACGATTATTTGGAATTATTAAACCAAACAAAAAGTAATCTGCAAAGAAATAATTGATCAACTGTACATTTTTTTTATTATTATACTTTATATCCTCATCGGTAAAGTTATAATTGATTACCGAGTAATAAGCTTGCATATTCACCGGTCAGGAATTTTGGCAAGAATGCCCAAAACAAGAAACTATCTATAGTCTGCAATAATAATTAATTGAGTTTAAATGGCTGTAAAGAAGAATGTAGGTACTAAAAATTCGTAAATAACTATAAAATTGTATGAGTTAGATAATCTGTCCGAATCTTTGATGTAAATTGATTGCGATCCTCTCAGAAAGTGCAATTGAATCTCCAAATTTGAGAAAATCTAGGAATAACCAGGGGTTCCTAAACTTTTTGTTTGTCTTCTTTCCAAGTATTCTGCATTTTTTCGAAATTATACTTCGAAGTACCTATCTACACTTTTTCCAATGCGATTTATAGGCGAACTCAGAAATTAATTAAGAAAGGGGCTGAGAATTTGAGAAAGATAGGGGGGAAGAACAGATTTCAAATTAGTCATTTTTCACCGATCTATCAGTTAAAAATGAGGAATCAGTGATTTTTGACTGAAAAATTAATCAAAAATATCAAATTTTAAAAGAGAAGAATTAAAATACTCACCGAGCGGAGCGAGGGCGAAATTTTTTTGAAAAAATATTGTTTAAAAAGCAAAAAAATACACTTTTTTAAAAAATATTTTTGCGATAAAAAATATTTCTTCCGAGCTTAAGGAAGGAGCTTGAGCCCTCCCCCCCCTTGGGTGCGCCTATGCGATATACAATTTTTGAATGGTTAAGTAACTTGAACGAGACTTTGCCAACTCAGTGTAGGTACTGAATACTGATATTCGATAAAATATTTTATACCTACCGGCTTCATATTTTTTTCAACTTATTAATTAAAGTGACAATTTTTTTTTTAAATCTTCACCAATGCTGGAATTAAATATTTTGAATATTGCTTTTCTGGGGCAGCCAACTTTTTGAAATGGAGAAAACGATAAAAATATCTAAAAGATCAAAAAGATGGTACCTAGGTAGCCAATCTTCCCCAAAAAATCTTAGAAATACCTAATAACCTTTAAAAAATCTCCTCTGAACAATTTTACGAAGTGCATACTTGATATTTTACACTTTTTTTTCAATTGATCTTGAAAAGTATCAATTATTTCTATCAAATTAGACAATGACTGCAAAATCAATGAATTTTGACTCAATATATTCACTAGTCGGTATTTCATTGAATTAAATTGGCAGAATTAATTCAAATTTGATTATGCATCAGATTTGTAGAAAATAGAACAAAAAAGTAGGTATCAAAAATGCGGACTCACCAAAATCGAGTGCAATAAAATTAATGTCTGTGCTCGTAGTGTGAATCCGCTGCAAAAATCGTCGCCTTTGGTAACCATCTCGATCGCGTTTTTTTGATTTATATGAAAATTACATCAGCATCAAACGTCGTTTTAGAAACGAACCGATACTTTCAACTAAGACCAAATTGTGAAAATCTAATAATTATGAAAAAAAAAAGGCCATCGAATGCATTTTATACGTTTCAGTTTTATCTAAATATGAATAAAATGCGTCATTCATCAAGTGATAATGACTACCATATTATTAAGGTATCGTACCTGCATACGCGGATGTTTGCGAACACCTCAGATTTTTCTAGAAAACCTGAATACAATTTTCCAATATCGTAACGTTGTCGGTTCTTGCTGTTCTTTCAAAAATGATCGACGTAAAATAATCACTCCTCTGTATTCTACTTATAGTCGCTTTTGGTCAATTCTAAATGACTTGGAACGAGTATGCTTTATTGTTCTAAAATGGGTGGTCGTTTTATCAACAACGACGAAAAACTTCCTTTTTAAAAAATGTGCCTTTATGCTAAAATTTCCTTGAAGTTGAGATCGACTCATATAACAACCACGTCCAAGTTTTTAATTTGATCAGAACAAATTTCTGTTATGTTTGTGGAAAACGGGGGAAATTTTGAATTTTAACAAATTCGTCTAAATTAGAAAAATGAACTTCATCCCCCCATCCCCGATATTTTGAATAGGAGGTATTTTTAGAATTTCTTTCTGCATTTCGCGATCTGTTCTCGGTCCATCTCAACATTTCATTGGTTCGGATACCTCCCTTGTTTATTATGAGTGGCAGATCAAATCCATGAAAATGAAATGTGTGTTTTCATTTTTATAATTAATTTAACGACATGTACATTAATTTCATCATGAGTAATTTAACCTGTGTCATAAAAATGTCGAGTGATGGTGTTCTCGATGCATCCGGGTACATGATTAAAGTATACATATATATCAAACTGACTCACATCAGCAGTGAAAATCAATTAATTAGATAGATAGGTACTGTAAACTATATTTTATGCTTTGAAAGCACCAAAACTTCATAAAATGTAAAAATTACGATGTCAAGTAGAACTGGTAAATGCTATTTCTTTCATCCCCCCGATGGGTTTAAACTAATCTCTGCATTAGAAGGGTTAATTTATTCAGACTCTCATCTTGACTCGTTTCTTCCTTTTTTTCATAATATTGAAACCTTTTAAACTGTCGTGCTCCTTTTTAATGTTTTTTTTAATCTAATCTATGAAATGAAATAATTTCGTATACCTAGGTAGGTACTTATTAGGTACCTAATAACGAAAATTTTTGTGGCTCTTTAATATTTTTGGGCGATGGCGATGCGGGTTTCTATAAAGTTAGTTTTCGCCTTAATTAGATTTTACTTCGATAATAATCGAATACCGTACCTACTACTCTCTCATTTTGAATTAGTGAAAATTCATTTTAAAAGAGTCAAAACTGCAGCGCAGGGAAATTAAGCGAAATTCTTTTGACTTTCAACAGATTTTCGCTGATTTGTCCAAAAATTTCACTGATTTTTCATCAAATTTCAGATATTTTACCGACTTTTCAATGATTTTTCGCTGATTTTCTGGCAATTATTTTCACTGTTGATACTTAATTTCAGTGAAATTTTTTCACTGATTTATTACCGTGCCGCAATTCTGATTGTTTTTCTACGATGTTCAATAATTTTCACCGATTTATAAATGAGAGAGATTATAACGATTACTTAGAGCTAAGATTTTCAAGAATTGAAAAAGTACAAAATTAGCGCCTAAAACAAGCAATATTGATTTACCCAAAAAAGGCAAAACAAAATTTTTTAAAAATCACCATGTTTAGTATTGCAATATAAGTCTTTTCAAACCAAATATGAAAGCCTTATTAAATGGCTAGAACTAAACTGAATTATACATGCAAGAAAAACGTAAAATTTAGATTTCTTTTTTTTAACACTTTGAAAAATTTTCATTCCTTTTTGCTAATTTTCCAACTGTAATAAAGCAATAGCTACTTGAACATCATTTTGTAAATATATGAAAAAAATAAGCATTACTTATTAAACATATAGCCTAATAAAAAACTGAAAAAATTTACCATTCAGTTCAGAATTATCCTAATCAAAAAACTGGCATGTGTCGTAAACAGCAAAACCGAAACTAAAAAGCATTTGCTTGAAAATCCTTTTTGATGCGTGATTCACGTAAAAAAGGAAGTAAAAATTTCGAAAATATCTGGAAACTAATTTGTCGTTGATAAAATGTTAATACATCCTGTAAATGACTAATGTAAGGTTATAAATGACTGAAAATTGTGTAAATTATTAATCTTGTTATAGCTCGTCAAGAGACTGAAAAAAAAATAGGTTAACCTTATGTGCAAGATCTTTATTACGTGTAGAAAAATTATTAAAAATTTTGTGAAAATTTAAGAGTTGATTTGCAATTTTAATTATTGATGAAGTAAGCAACTGTTTGAAAATTAAATTTTTTCATGTTTCCTTATTATTCGCCTTCAGTACGCAAAAACACAGCAACCTAATTTACTTACTGGTGAAAATAAGATTGCAGATTCTACAGCTTTAGGCGTTAAAATTATTTGATAAATCTGTTTCCGTGGTAAAATCTCGCGATCTACAGACCGATTTTATTCAATCTTAATTCTTACCTATTATTATGAAATTGGAATTCCCCCAGCTATAAATTTCTCAACTCTATTAAATCGATCAGAATGCATATTTTCTGGTAGGTAATTTAAAAAACGAGTTTATGAACAATTTTTTGAAGTTTCTGTCTTTTTCTTCATTGGAAATTTTGAAAATTCTGCCATGCAATAGGAAGATTTTTCAAAATTTTTTGATTTTCAGTTTTAATGAAAAACAAAGTAACAAAATTATGTGGACCCTGTGGTAAAGAAGAGACTTAGTTTAAAAAAGAATCGATGTCTCATTTTTTACGCTTTTGGTCCGAATGACTCCAAATCTGGACCAAACAAATAAAAATGAAGACATCGATTTTTTTTTTTTTACACAAGGTCCCTTCTTTGCGGTAGACTCACATGTAGGTACCTATCGAATTCAAAAATGAACAAGAACTCATTTTTAGGCACATGATGAATATTACATATAATTGTTCAAATATCCTAATCTGACAGAAGTGATGAAAGCCGAATTCTCTGGAATCATTTCTTGAGAAAAAAATCTATTCGCGGTTTAAAAAAACATGCTAAAATTTTCCAAATCAAGAACTTCATTTTGAAAAATTCTCAAAATCCACCATAGGTGTACCCAGAAATTATTTAAGATAGAGGCTGAGAATTTGTAAAAATAAAAGGGAAGGGGCCGAATTTCCAATTAAGTCATTTTCACTGATCTGTCAGTCAAAAATTATCAATTTTTTCTGACAAACAGAATTTATTGAGAAATTGGTAATTTTTGACTGAAAAATTAGTCAAAAAATATTAAGATAACATACCTACCTATACTGCTTGAGCGAAGCGAGGGCGAAAGTTTTTGAAAAAATATACTTTGAAGAGCCCAAAATGCACTTTTTTTTACATTTCTGCTGCATTTTTTTTTTTGAATCTAAGGGGAACTGGAGCCTCTTGAGCCCCTCCTAGGGTGCTTTATGAAATCTACGTATTTTTAAAAAATAGGTGCATAACGTAATTCGCCTACGACCGACGCGACGTCCAGACTTAGGTAGAATTTATCTCAAGCATATATTTTTCTCGAGTAAAAAATTATAAGCTACGCTCCTAATTACATGTTGGTTGGTCAGTTTCTGAATTTTTTTTTTCTATACTTACCTCATCCAAGTTTGAAATATATTTTAAAGATTTTTTTTGGCATATTAATTACACCCAGAAAAATTTCAACTTGATTTTCGTTTTTATCGATTAATTTTCGCTCGTCACATTTATATGCGCAGCAAACGTCGAAAATTTCATTATGAAATATACTTTAATTTTTCGTACTCGGAGATTCCGAAAAATAAAACCAGTCTAGCCAGTGCATTGGTTTAAAATCGCCCGAGGATTATGTATGACGACTTATTCGAACACCAATTAAGAAAAGTATGATTAAATATAATTTCATTCAGGGAAATACACGCCGAAGGTCAAAATCCTGTTAAAAAAT
Source organism: Pseudococcus jackbeardsleyi (assembly GCA_038380155.1). Taxonomy (NCBI): domain Eukaryota; kingdom Metazoa; phylum Arthropoda; class Insecta; order Hemiptera; family Pseudococcidae; genus Pseudococcus; species Pseudococcus jackbeardsleyi. Next base: position 60,655,526 of record CM076242.1, read on the forward strand.
ATCGAGATAACATTTCAACTTGGTTTTATTAACAAATAATAATTTTCAAAAAAATATATTAAGAAAAAATCACTTTGCATAATTTTTGATCATTATAATTTTCTTTGAAAAAGCGAAAAAAATAACGCGAACATTACAAAAAGTCTTGGTTCTAAATAAATTATTAATCGCGAATGGCAAATAAAAAACAGAAATTTCTGAAAAACATCCGGTAAGTACCAATGGACATAAATTTTATTTACCTAGGTACCTATATCTCTAGAACTAATTTTCCAAATGAAAGTATCAATACTTTTACCTATTCAAAAGAATAAAAAAATCGTTTTTTTTTTCATTTTTTGAAATAAAAAATTAATATTAATTTCATTCGCATGATAAATAATGTTTCGAAGGAGAGTAAAAAAGTCGTTTGAGTGTATAAAAAAATGATATCTATCGTTAGAAAAAATCCCTTCGTGGTGCTTTGCAACATTCACACCTTCCATTTACCAAAAAGTCTCAATGATGGCCTCCTACTCCCAAAAGTGAAAAAACATCTTTTTTGAATTTTTTGACAAATTTGATCATAATTTGAAAATCATCTCTACGAATCTTTACTTCTTTACAGCCTCAATCGAAAATTCATAAGAAAAAAGGAACATCAACGTATTATCAGCGAGGTTGCCTCATCAAAAACAATAATGATCAGTGCAATGATGTTTTTTTAAGTAAAAAAAAAAGAGTTGAAAAATATCCGCCTGAACACACCGTCATCAACAACTTCTCAATTTATCGTAAAAAAAAAAAACTTAAAGTTTCAGTCCTGTGGTAGATCTGATCCAGTCAGCAAATACAGCTACTCTGGTATAAACGCCTGGGAATCTTTCATTAGCGCATCCAACTCCGAAAGATACGACTCCAGCTAAACTATAACTACCTTTCATTGGCATCATCAGTGGACCGCCAGAATCACCCTGTGTTGAACAATAATTCAATTAATATTTTATCCTTAAAAAAAAAAGTAATTTTTTTCAACAAGAAAACATACTTGGCAAGAATCTATTCCCGCTCTTGATGCACACAATACTCGATAATCAATCGTAGCTCTTACTTGTCCCGATCTATATTTTTCGTCGCAAGCTTGTAGCTCTACTATATCCACCTGAGCCTTCAACAGGTGATTTGAACGAGTTTCCTCTGTAAAAGCAACTCATATTTTACATTTGAACGAACACCTCGAGATAATATTTTTTAACAACGGTTATAAATTTACGTACTCGATTGTTGAAATCCTCGGGTATGTCCCCATCCAGCGATAAATGGAGATTTATTGAAGTAGAATCCGTCACTTTTGAATTCATCGCCTGATCCAGGTACACAAATGGGACGAACATTTTCTGCGAATTGGAAATGATATTTGAATAAAATAATGAATTGTGTACGAAAAGGGACTACCTATCACGCGAGTAAAAATTTCATTGGATTCTTTGAAATTCCGTTCATTCGTGAAACTAATGAATTAGTACCTACTTAATTGAAAAAGAATCGAAACGTGGTGTAGAAAATAGAATTATTTCGTTATCCAAAAAAAAAAAAAAAAAATTTGTGAACTCGTTTTATTTTTCAACACAATGTTTCAGCTCTTTTTCCATTGCTCATCCATTAATTTTTGATCCAATGATCAACGGACTCTCGAATTACTTTCTCCATAGTCCAGATGCAAAGATATATTTTTTGAAAAATTATCACCACGTCAACAAATTTTTATCAATCTCCAGGAAGCTTCAAATTTAAATACGTAGAGGGCACTTCAAAAAATTTAATGCAATTTTTTTACCCTTGCGGTAGCTCTTTCAATTCTCAAGTTGTTGATTTTTTTTCCATTCTAAAGGATTAAACCCTTTTTACACAAAAATGTCATCAACAAGATTACAATTCTTCTTTTTAGAAAATTATTACCTCGACGAAATTTTATCCATGAACGAAAGGAACTTCAAGGAATTCAATTTGATTTTCATCCGCACCTTAGCTCTGCTAGTTTTTTAGTTAGGTAAATACGAAGAGTTTTTTTCTCAGTCACAAATTTTATGAGAAACGCGCAAAACTGGTGGTTTTAATTATCAGTACTGGGGGAGGGGGAGGGGGAAATATACGTTCTATAGCAGAGCAAAAATTATTCGAATGATTGATGTTTTCAGAATTTTCCTTGAATTGGAGAAAAAATGTAGGTATTAGAAATGTTGACTTTTGTTTTATTTTTTATTAATTTACAATTTTCCTGAGCTATTTGAATCACAATTTTTTTTTTAAACAAAAAACTGAAAGATCCTGTTTTTTAATTGACCCAGAAAATCAAAAATCGGGATTATACATACATTATCAAGTTTTTACTTTTATCAGTTTTATCTCAATGCCTTCCTGCGTTATCAAAATATTTTATACTTTCCAAAAAATTTTGCTGAAAAAAGACGGATTTGACCCAGCAATAATTACGAATTTTTAAAAATTGTGCTGTAATGGATCATTCGGGTCGATAATAAAATAATAGATGAGTAATCCGTGTTTGTGGATTCTGTACTTTTTGTTTTCTTCTGTTTGGTGGATTTATTTTCAAAGCTGGAGAATGACAGCTTCTAATTGATTGAAGAAATCAAAAATAGGAAGATGTTACCAATTTTCAATTTTCAACTTCGATCAGAGCAAATTTTAATATTTTACTGATTTTTAACTATCAAAAATTAAACTTGTGAGATTATCCCTTTCGACGTACATAGGTACTTTCGATATATTTTTTTATTTTTCTACTTAAAATCTTTCATTGGGTCGGGGTCTCTTTTTTTTAGTTATCTTCAAAAGTTTGAATTGAAAAATGAAAAAAAAAAGATATTTCAACTAGAAGTCGAATTCATTGTTCAATTATATTAAAAATTTGAAAAATCTTTAAATTTTGACTTTCTTTTCTTAAAATCGAAAAGAAATATTTGACAGATCTATGATTTGAAAATTTTAGCTTCTCCTACTTTGAAGTTGTATAACTTTTCATAAATTTTTGATTTGGTGTTTTTTTTTATGGAAGTATGAAAAGTTTTGGTATGGTACTTACGATTAAAAGTGACAGGATCCTTTAAATGTAACAATGCAATATCGTTGGCTATCGGTCCCATCTGGTATTGCGGATGAGGTATGATTTTATCGACTTTAATATCTACAGGTGTAGTTCCATCTTTAACAGTATCGTCCAAATTTAAATCACCTATTCTTACTGTTGTTCTGTAATTTATACAAAAAATAATTTTAAAAACAGTCTACAAAATCAGTTTTATTCGAATAGGTAAGTATCCTAGTATCGAATTCATTACGAAATGAAAAAAAAATAAAATAAATAAGTCAATAACACTTACAAAGTCAGACTTCCAATACCTTGGGTGCAATGACCAGCCGTCACAACCCATCTGTCTGCAATCAAGCTACCACCACATTCCCACGTTACAGTTGGATTCGCCGGTCGACGATATCCAATCGCCACCATCCAAGGAAAGTCACCTATAAAGTCGTATGTAGAAAATTAGACTCGATCGTGAAAAATACTTGAAATTTGACGACAATCTACACGATGGGCAATTTATTTACCTAAAGTTGCATTTTGTCCGCCTACGATTTTTAATGTATCAGATTTGCCACAAATCGAGTAATCTTTTACCGGAATTTCATTTTGAGAATTGCTGGTCGGGGTAATCGAAGATGTGGTAGTTGAAGTTGAAGATTCTGAACCTAAACGCGTCATTGAAGGAATCTGCGGTGGGTTGTTTGGATCTAAATTGCAGCAGACTTTCGGATTACCATTATTTTCTCTACCGCATTGTGACTGTTGCAAAAATGTTTTTGTTTGAGGGTCTTGAAATCGTGATGCATTTCTTAAGATTTCATACAAGTAAGGGCAATCGTTGAGACGTATGCAGGTTCCCGGTTGATTACCTGGCGTTGTACAAGAGTTGCCTCCTGAAAAAAATTTAAATTTTAAATTAAATAAATTAATCAATACGAGTATAATTTGACAGTGACGTCGAAGTATGAGCTAGAAATAAATATAATCAAGATTACTTACTAGTTTGTCTAATCACTCTTCGATTGACAGCACCGCCGAATACATTGCAGCAAAATAATAACGCAACTAATAACGAATAAAATATCATTTCTGATTTTCAATCTACGAAAAAACATTTTTTTTTAAATTCTGCTTCCAAAATCCAATAATAAGAATTTTTCGAGGTTAAAAAAATAATGAAGATTATTACTCACCGTAAAAATATGAAAATAAAATCTAAAAAATACACTCGACTGGCAACTTATTTTGTTACCACCGCGTAACACAAAGATACGTTTCTTGAGTGCAAATACACGAAGTTTCAACCAACTCGATATTTATCGTTTAACTAACAACCGGTCAGGTGGATACACGTCGATTATCTACTCGTACCTAATTATTTCTTAAAAGAATACCCACACCGAATCTTCGACGAACACATCAACTCATTTACTAAGAAGATTATATGAGCAGACGTTGCTTAAAAAGTACCTATTCCAAGGTAATTCGGTATCTATGTACGTCATTGCAGATTGATGTCATAAACACAGGAGTTTCCATTTTATTACATTCAGCATTTAGTTCTTCCTCGAGCATTCTTAAAATTAGAAACTGACAATCTTGCATTTTATTCGCAGGTGGAAGAGGTCATTAGGTAGATACGTACTTCGATGTAATACCCCAAAAATGGCATATGCAAATTTTGCACGAGATAAGAAGTACCATTGGGGGATCGTTAATGACGTACTTTGTATGTAAACTGGCCAATGAAAAGAAATAACATTAACTGGATTTCAAACTCGAACTACTGACCGCCGAAACCGTAAGGTTTTAAAGTGCTGATGATGTAATTGTCCAAGAACTTCTATTTGCGAGTGTTCGAATGCGAGAATTATCTCTATTGACTTGACTTTCTAGTCATTTTTCAAAGGCATTAAACGTGAAATTGTTGGAAAGTGATGAAATGATCAAAACAACGTGTCTGGGTGGTCAAAAAAGTCTAGAAAAAGACTTTCAAAAGTAGATCGACGAATAGATGGCAAATAAAGTACAATATTTTGAAGTAAAAAATTGGAAAATTTTAGATTTATTTTATTCTATTCTATTCTGTTTCATTTAAATTTTAAAAAAAACTGGAAGGCTAATGGAAAATTCGGTTAAATTGCAAGAAAAAACGTTGAAATGTATTTTAAAATTGCGATTTTTCAATTTTGGCATTCGTTTTGTCCTGGATTCATGACTCACATCGAATCCTAATCCGATCTTTAACCGTTTGTGAGCTGTAGGTCTCGGTACCATACGTGTAATTCAAAAGTGCTCATTACCTACCTCAAAGTTTTCTGAATTGAGAAAGTTCTCCACGTTGCATTTAATGACACCAGTAGTAAAGTGTAAAACATCGCGGGTTTTTATGTTTTTGAGACAATTGTTTTTTTTTTGATCTGAATATCAGATATCAAACTCTCAAAAAATGACATCATATGCAAGTATCCTTGTTAAAATTAGGTAATTAAATAATGTTCTCTTTTTCGTATAAAATTTTGGGGTGTTCATTTTCAAAAAAACTTGGAAAAGTCATGGAATTTCAAGAATATAGGAAAATCAGGAAAATGCCTTTTCTGGAATTTTCCCCGGAATGTTGCTTTATTTCAAATTTTTTCGAAAATTTCACCCTCGTTTCGTTTGGGACAAATTGTGTTATCTCTTAACTTTTTTCTTAATTACCATGTTTTTTTTTTTTTACTTCAATAAGTAAGTATACCAAAAAATTGATATTTGAAGGCATTCCTTTGGCTATTGAAGAATGAAATTTTTCAAAAATAAAAAATTCCTTCGACCCTTTTTCTCACATTTTCCTTACCATTATTGTTTTGCTCGTTGTGCATATCATAGGTTCACAGATTTATAAAAATGGATACCTACTTCACTTTTGAGCAAATTTCTATTTTGCTTTTCTGAATGAAGTCAACAATTCAAACTTTTTCTGTTTTCTTCAAAACTTAAGAAATGAAAAAGTAATGTATTTTTTCAAAAATAAGTTACGGCGAGAAAAGAAATTTTGATGTCCTGGATCACGATTTGAAAAAAAAAAAGGCGAAGGAATGGAAAAGATTTCAAAATTATTGGTCACGTTTTGGAAAACCTAGATGAGGAAAAAGTGATGAATTTAAACTTTTGGAGTCTTTTCCCCCGAAGTTTTACCCCTCAGCTCTTTCAAGCTTACACAAAATGATCAATATTTTATCCCTCTTTAATTTTTTATTTTCTATGGCAAGCCGAAAGGATTCCATGTAATTATTTTTTGTTGTAGGGATACATGGGCAGTGAATTGCGAAGGAATTTTGAATTTTCATTAGCTTGATTTAATGAATAGGAATACCCTGATATAATTTATTTGATTATTCAAAACTTTGTAATATTATCTACTGCTTAAAAGTAGAATTTTTCCTTTTCATTTGAATTTTTTTCCATAAGTGAAAAGTCTAGAAAATATTTCTAAAATATTGTGAACATGTTGAAAATAAGATAAAATTTGCCTGGCATATCATGATTTTTGAGAATGTGTTGAAAATTATAGAACGAACAATTTAGAAAAATTGCTTCCTCCGCTCAAAAAACTTGAAAAAAATTGTACATCGCGTCATCAACCTAAAAATTCTATTTGAAAAAATATTTTTGCAACAGTCCAAGAAAAAATACACGAAAAAAGTATATCTAATAATTTATTTAGAAAACTCGATACATCCTCCCTAGATTCAAACCAAAGAAAATATCTTTAAAAATACATTCATCTACTCCTGACAAAAACTCAATCAAAAGACAAAGCTATGCAATATTTTTTTGCAAAAGAACATCTGCTAGTCATTTTTTTCACCTTAATTTATTTTTTTCGTCCGTGTAAAATTAAGCCAACCCTGTCGTAGATTTGATCCAGTTAGAAAAATAAGGTACTCGAGTGTACACTCCGGGATAGTTTTGGTTTGCGCATCCGACGCCAAAGGATACAATTCCGAATAAAGCTAATCTGCCTGGTCTTTTCAATGGCATCATCAATGGACCGCCAGAATCACCCTGTTGAACAATGATTTAATTCTCATTTATCTTGTTGAATTTACGAGTTATTTTTTTTTTAATTTGTATAATTACTTGACAGCTATCTACTCCTGTTCTCATTGCACACAATACTCGAGGATCAATCGAAACTCTTGATCCTTGATAATTTCTTTCGCAGATTTGTGCATCTATCACATCCACCTGAGCATATAGAAGCATTTCTGAACGGACACCTCCTACAAGAAATAAATTTCGCGTTTAATAAAGTCTCTTAAAAAAGTCATCCCCATCTGATATAAATTCTTAATTTATATTTACGGAATTGCGTGTGTCCCCATCCTGCAATAAATGGCGATTTATTTACGTAGAATCCGTCACTTTTGTATTCATCATTTTCATCCGGTATACAAAGTGGACGAATGTGTGCTGTATGAAGAAAATAAATGCTCGAATCAGAGAATTTGAAAGTACAAATTATTTTAAGCAAATCGATGGTTAATATATTCACCAGTATAAGTGACCGGTTTCTTCAGACGTAATAATGCAATATCATTCACTATCTGACGATCGTCGTATCGGGGATGAGGGATAATGCTCTCTACTTCGATATCTACAGGTGAAGCTCCATCTACGACTCCCTCATTTAAATTTAATTCACCCATTCGAACTGATGTTCTGTGATTTATTAAACGGAAGTGTGTATAAAAATGATATAATTCATTCAAATCGAGATAGGGGCAGAGACGTGTCGATGGGGGGGGGGGGGGGAACTCCAGATCATACCAAAGTTGCAAAAAGTTGAGGAAATTTGGGTAAATTGGGATTCCCAACTTGTTCTAAATTCACCCAATTTTGAATTTGGGAAAGTTGAAAAATTGAGACAATTTGAAAATATTAACAAAAATTTTTGCCCTCGCTCCTCAATTCATTTTTGAAATGTCGATATGAATCTTCTTCCTTTTTAACCCAGAAAATTGAATATTTGAATATTCGTTTTCTGTTTTTAATACGGCTGGTCGAAAAATTTTCATTTGGTAATAAATATGAGTCAGCAAATCTCTCCCGTTTTGGGAAATAATTTTTTTTTCAATTTTCATTCTGAGATTTTCGATCAAGTTTCGCCCCTAAAGTGTTTGTTTGGGCTCAGTTGTTTCATAAAAACTTTTTCAGCGCAAACCTTTTTTTAAAAATTTCTTTACTTACTACATTTTTTTCAAGATTTTTTAAAATTCAGATTTTTCAACTCAATTTTACTCTCAAATCTTTTCATTTTGCAATCAATAAAAAAATCATTTCCATGCATTGAAAATGAAAATTTTCTTAAAAAATAAGGTTACATAATTTTTAGAATTTTTTAAAAATTTGTAAATTGGAAAGATTTTTTTTGTCAAAATCAATCTTTACTGAATTTAAAATAAGAAAAATTGGGAAATTTGTAAATTGAAACTGCCAAATTTTATGAAAATTGGTTGTGTTTTTTTGAGACAATCGTAAAAATGGTTGGGAATTTTTCAGAAAATTAAGTTATGAAAATTTGACACATATAGCTTCGTCACGCCACTGGATATGGGTATAAGGTACTTACAAAATCAAGGATCCGATATTTCGCGTACAATGAGCAGCTGTCACAACCCATCTGTTTGAAATCAAGGTACCACCACAGTCCCACGTTATATTTGGATTGTCAGGCCGGCGATAACCAATCGCCACTATCCAAGGAAAGTCACCTAGAAAGTCGTATAAGAAATAAATTTGATTGCAAAATTAAAATTGACGAATATCTACACGATATGCGATTTACCTAACGATGCATTTTGTCCCCCTGAAATTTTAAGAAAATCAGAATCGCCACAAATCGAGTAATTTTTCGCCGAAGGATTGGTTTCCGAAATACTATCGTTTGTTATCCGGGTATCCGGGGAAATTTCCGGTGGGGGTTTCAAATCTATAGCACAGCAGACTTTGGGAGGTTTGCCAATCTGTATGTCACATTGTGATTTCTTCAGAAAGGCTGTAATTTTTGGCTCTTGAGCTCGTAGGGTTTTTACAATGACGTGTAAATACGAGCAATTTTCAAGAGGTATACATGTTCCTTGTTGATTATCCGGTGTCGTACACGAATTTCCTCCTAAAAAATAACATTTTTTAATCGTTCTTTATTCAATGTAAATATTTTTATTGCAATTTCATCAACGGTTCTTAATTCTATGGCGATGTAATAATTCGAATTTGAGTTTATCATTAATAACATGTTCAATTACCGCTCTGTCTAAGCACTCTATAACTGATAACATTTCCGCAAAGATAACAGCAGAACAACAATGTTACTAGTAACGAATGGAACATTTTATTTTTTCGGTCTGAATAACAAAACAATGGAAATTCAAGTGTGAAATCTATTATAAAAGCTCAATTATGCGCTGAAATAGCTAGGTCCAGTGTTGCCAACTGTACGAAAAAATTCACATTCGTGCGGATTTTTTGAGATGTATACATATGTACTGATTGTACGAATTTTCCAAAAAAAAAATGAGAAATTGAGAAAAATACTCATTTTTTACATTTTGGGATAAAAAAGGCAAAAAGATAATTTTTTAGATGAATTTTTAAATTTTTTGCAAAATATTTTACTCTTGCTGCGTTTACGCCACGTTTTTTTCATATTTTTCCTATTTCTAAGAAAATTTACATTGAAAGAGAAGATATTTACTTGAAAAATTCAGACCACCCTTTTCGTGAAAAAAAAAAAACGATTTTTTAATCCAAACCAGAAAATTTGTTCCAACTGAAGAAAAAAATCCCGAAATTTTTGGGAAATCTTGCAAAATTTGCAGATTTTAAAGCTGTCTCTTTCTAAAAAGTAAAAAAAATATACAGTTTTTGACCGGATTCTTGGTAATTTCGGTTGGCAACGCTGAATCGTCCAGTCAGTGGAGCATTTTTAGAGAACGAACCCAAACAGAGGAGGTACCTAACACAGTTTTTTTTTTTTTTGCTAAATCTGAATAGAATTTCTATTATTTTTATACTTGGAAATTTTTCCACTGATTCCGTTCTAAATTTTTTTATTTATCAATTTGAATTATTTTTTTTGAAAAAACAAGCCTAAGGTAAGTTAAATGGAAAAAAGAAGGGAGAGTGAGAATCTAATGGATTTTTAAATGGCAAATTATAAGTTTCAAGTTTATTAAACCTGGATCAGAGTAATAGGAGGCGGTATGGGGGTCATCGGACACATCGAAGTATGCTGATTTGAGGACCACTTTTGACAATATTTAGGTAAAAAAAAAAACGCTCTTACCTCCTTTGTTTGGGATTTCCCTTCGAAAATGCTCTACTGACTCCGCTATAAAAATTTAATTTCGAAAAAACTACATACGTACCTGAATAAATAACGGTTCACTTATCTGCTGCAAAATTATATTGAGTTTAAAAATGAAATTTTATAATATAATTCACTGTTTTTACGACGGCATTGCTGCGCACAACACAAGCTACATTCATTTCTCAAGCGCGAATGAATATTAATGCGAAAATTCAACCAGTTTCTTTTAGTTTGTTGAAAATAAAAACCAGTGTTTGATATAAACTGTTTATCTAGGTACTTGTACGAACTTTTTTTTTTTTTTTGTACTTAATACATAAATATCGAAATCTACTTAATAGATAAGGAATTCTCTTGAACAGTATTTTTTCGATTAGATATACGTCATTTTGAATAACATTTGTGTGGAATTAAAAAATAGTTTACTTCTCGATTGGCGACATATGATCAGGGAATACTCGCTGATCAACTGTTTCCTAGACCTTTCACCTGATACCTACGTCAGAAGTAGCGAAATGAAATGAAATTTGGTATAATATATAGTCAAGGTCATCAAATTTGTCAAAAAATCTAATTTTCCTTCCGAATACTTATTTGAATTTTTTCATCCGTATAAAATCCGTCAAGAGAAAAGTTTATTGTTGATTTATGGTCAGATCGAACCCTCAGTGGGGACAAGGATACTTTCCTCAGTTTCAAAATTGATCTTTTCGTCTGAAAAAGTTAGTTTGAGTGGGAGAGTTTGTTATAGAGATAATTTTTCTTGAAAGAATTTTCGAATGGTGTCGAAAAATCTGAGAATAATTATTTCATCGTCAGTTTAAAATTCAATTTTTTTTATTCCTCCAATAATTCTAAATTTAAATCGTTCTTGAAAATCTTTTAAATTTAATCTCATTTCATTTCAATTCAGCGCAAAATTATCGGTCATAAAAAATTTCAACTGATATACTTTCTTATAGCCAATGAGAATAAAAAATATTCACGAGGAAGGTATCCCAACTCGAAGTAAATTTTGAGCCCAAACGGAAATAATCGAAAGTACAATCGAAAATTTTAGAATTTTGACGTAGTTTTGAAATTTTAAAATAACCTCATGAAAATTTTATCTACAAAGCAACGAAAAAAGCTAAAATTTGGTACATAGGTACGTATTTTATTTTTAACCTCCCAAAACGTTTGGAAGCAGTTTCAAGACGTCTTGGAACGACAAAATATTTTTGAAATTTTCCAGCCTCGAAGAAAGGCTCATAAAAATGGTCTATTATGAATTTCAGCACTTATAATCCTGGATTACTAATATTGGTGGTTTCTTTGATCCCTTGAAAAAGTATTATCTATCCAAAATTTGAAACTTTGTGTCCAAATTCATATTTATTATTGACAGAAAATCATGTTTTCTGGGAAAATTTCCCACCCAAATGTGGATTTGAACTCAAGGTTACAAATTACGAAAAATTGTGCTTTGGCCGATCAGATAGATCACCAATATTGGTAATCCGCGATCATACGTAGGTGCTGAATTTTATATGGGCCATTTTCATGGGTTTTATTCAAGGTTGAAAAATTCTAAAATTTTCTGATCGCTTCGAAACGTCTCAAAACCCTCCAATGGATTTGGAAGTTTGAAAATAAGGTAAATAGGTATCAAACCAGTTTTTTTTTTCGTTGAGTAGATCAATTTTTCGTATTTAGGTAGAGTAGGTAGGTACATGGCGATGAGGTAATTTTGAAATTTCATAAATTTTCCAAAATTCGAGAAATGAACTTCAGCATATAAAATTTTGGAAATTGTTTCTTCTATGATATTCTTTTGATTTATTCTTGTGTCAGGCTTAAAATTTTACTTTGAGTTGGAATACCTCCCTTATTATCAGTAAAATAAAAGTTCTCTGGACGTAGAAATTTCAGTGCTAGTATAAAAATTATTCCAAACATAAATCAAAACAAAAATCAATAATAATTGAAAAAATATTCCTGTAGTACAAAAATTCGATACATAAATATTATACATAATCACATGATAATTTCAAAATTCAATTCCAGTTGTGGACTTGATCCAGTCATAATAGTAAGCTACTTTGGTATACACTCCGGGGAAGAAAGGATTAGCACAGCCAACTCCGTAGGATACAATTCCTACCAGATAATAAGAAGCTCTGATTGGTATAATCAAAGGTCCGCCTGAATCACCCTGTTCAAAAAAATTGATTCATTTCATTTTTTAAAAAATCATAGTCAAAGAAATACGGCTCAATTCTTTAATTTTGAATTAATAAGTAAAATTGATTTTCACTGAAATCAGTAATTTTGTAGATTTTTCACACAAAATCATCAAATTTCTCTAAAATGGGTAAGTAAATTAATTGTTGAAATTCAGTGAAAAATCTAAATTCACTAATTTTTGGTGAAAATTCGTTTTATTGATGCAAAAAAGCAAATAGGAATCTCGTGCAAGAAAAATTATCAGCTATTTTTAAATCGAAGCTACACATAAATCAAACAACTTACCTGACAAGAATCCACCCCTCGACGACCTGCGCATAATATTCGATCATCAATGAAAGACGAATTCAGGGGAGACAGTTTGTATTTTGCTACACAAGATTCTCGATCAACTATATCAACCTGTGCTTCTACCAGTATTTCGGATCGCGAGGATGGTTTATCTGAAAAATCGAATATTTTATGCATTAATTTTACTTGACGTACTTATCTTTAATGCACGTGTAAATCATGGTCACATTACTTGCTCGAGTATATCCCCAGCCGGTGATAAATGGAACTTTGTTGGCATAAAACTCGTCAGATTTGTGTTCGTTTTGCTTTGGTATACATATGGGACGTATTTGTGCTAAAAAATTAACAAAGATGTAAATTTTCAAAGCAAAACGCATATTAACGCCTTTCTATGGTCAATGCAGCAACCGAAACTACATTCGTAGCTCAAAACTTGAAATTAAACTTTTTTCTTGATTTGATTTTTGTATTATCAATCGTAAGGAATCTAGGTGGGTACATTTAAGTACATACCAGTGAAAGTTACAGGATTTCTCAATCGCAGAAGAGCAATATCATTGACCAGTGGACTGGATACGAATTCAGGATGAGGAATAATTTTATCGATTGCAATATCTATTGGCGAAGCTCCATCCTCATTAAGTTCATTCAAATCTAAATCTCCGAGTCGAGCTACAGTCCTAGAGCCACAGATCAAAAACTAATAACCTATTATGAAAAATGAAAAAATATTTTTTTTACTCCAGAAAATTCTTCATACACAGTCGAAGTTCCAATATTCACAACACAATGACCAGCAGTCAGCACCCATTTGTCGGAAATCAGGCTTCCTCCGCATCTAAACTGTGGTCCAGGATTGGCAGGAGTACGATATCCTACTGCCACCATCCAAGGCCAATCGCCTAAAAAACACGAGCTCTCAGTCACATATGATTTTTTTTCAAACTATAAAGAAACCACAATACAGTTTACCTAAAGTCGCATTTTTACCCCCGATTATATTGACAGAATTTCGGGTCGATTTGCCACACACCGAATAATCTTTTTTATTCGGAGGTCGTCTGCTAGTTGGCTTATTATCTGCCGCAGTCGGTGAAGTTATCAACGATGTTGGCTGAGTCACCAATGATAGCGTGGATGCCTGAGTGGTCGTCGGAGATGATGTAGGCGGTTGAGTCACCGGAATTGTGGTCAGTAGGGTTACCGGAGGTGACGTAGGTGGATGAGTTACCGGAGGTGACTGGGTCACGAAATGTGGTGCTGGTGGCTGGGTCACCGGAGATGGCCAGGAAGTCGATGGATTATGTAAATGTGAAATGCTACAGCAAAATTTTGGCAAATTTCTCTCAAATCCGCAACACGATTGTTGTAGGAAAAACGCTACTTGTGGATCATGTGGATATGATTTGAGTAGTTTTCGAAGGTAAGGACATTCGTTCAGAAGAATACATTTCCCCAATTGACGATCCGGTGTTTGGCAATGATTGAAACCTAAAAATTTAGTAAAAATATTTGTGATAATTTTGACAAATTGCTAAAATTTAAATAGGTGAATGATTTATTTACCCGCTTGCCTGATAATTCTATGATTTATTAGGTTACTCGAAACGTAGCTACTACATAGCAACGATATTGTAAATAAGAGGAACCGAAACGACATTTTTTATTCCGTTTTTCAAGCTGAAAAATATTTTGAAATTACTGCTATTGGAATTTCAAATGATAATCCATAAATGTGATTTACAAATGAGTAGCAGAATATATTTTTCGATTTGTGTGCAAGAATGATTCAAAGAAATTAATATATTTTGCATATTTTATTGTTAGATTAACATAACCTCATATTTTTCGAGTTAATGAACAACTCATCTTGGTACATACGAATTATATTTTCGTATAAAAACAAGTATTAAAATCTCGTTTTGTGTTTTTTTTTTTTGGGGGGGGGGGGGGAATACATCGATGAAAAAAGCCATACATACCTACCTAATTAGATATCACCGGTAGTTTTTTTTTGAATTTATGAAAGTATTTTCACCAGAAAAATTAATTTCAGCTATCAAAATGAAAAAATCTCTCAGTTTAAAAATTATTTAATTGTCGAGAATTTTAAAATATTTTCTCACTTTTAAGAATGTCAAAACTGTTTTGAAATTTGGAGGAGTTTCCATATTTGTATTGATATAGATTTTGAGCAAAAAAAAAAAATTCAACAAAATCGAACTTGATGTTTTTATCTGATACGACATTTTTTTCTTGGTTGAAAGGCTCTGGTATAATAATGGGTCATGTGACCTTTGGTGATAGCGACACTTGATTAAAATTTTTATTTCATTTGATTTGTCTTGGTAGAAGATTATTTTAAAACGCATGAGCGAATTTTTATCTCTTCCTAAGAGAGACTGGAGGTCTCCAAAATACGCTATTTCTAAGCTAAAAATTCCATTTTTTGCGAGTTTTCAATAGATTTTTTCAAACTTGACATCTAAAAAGAGTTAACTAAAGGGAACTATTTTCCAATTTTTCCAGATTTTTTCAGCCACTTCAATGACCTTGAATTTGACTGAAAATTTCAAATCATCTTGGGGACGCAATTTTGGATCGAGCAGAAAAATAATCCATTTCCAAAATTTTTTAATGTATTTTAAACCATTCATAATTTTTTACATTTTTTCGAGTGATGAGAGTTGGTCTAATATTCAAAAAACCGTGAAAAATCGATGAAAATCATCAGTTTTGCTTAATAAAAATGATAATCACGTCGTTTTGTTGAATATTTGACCAACTTCTACCACTCAAAAAATCTGAAAAAATTGAGACTAGTGTGAATTACATGGTGGGTGGCCGAAAGTGTTTGCTTCCATGGTCATTACAAACCAAGTGCCAAATTACAGGAATTTTCAAATTGAAAAAAAAAAAAGTATAAAATAATGGTTGTGGCCAATCAGTCATTAAGTGAAAAATTTACCCTACCTACAAAAATTTTTAGTCGAAAGGATCATTTTCATGTACCACGAGATTTGATTTTTATTAGCCAATAGGTATAGATTTTTATTTTCGAATCACTTGATGCAATAAAAATAAGGTAAAATTTTGACATATCAGACCTATTTTTCATTCATTTTTTGTCGAAATTTCGTATTTTTTCTGCAACAGATCACGCTTTCCAATTTTTGGTGCAGCTTTTCACATGTTTACCTACTTCTTGGTTCGATGAAATCGAGAAACCGAATATACTATTTTCTTATTGATCATGTTTTATTAATTGGAATGTTTTTTTTTTTTTTTTTGTTTGCAGGTAAGTTGCTGTATTTGGTTTTCAAGAACTTTCTTTTTTGAATTTGTAAGTGAATTATTTGTCTTATATTTTTGTTTTGGAAAATTCTTACATTTGGAAATATTGCATAAGAATTACCTACAATACATATTAAGATTAGAACATCCGAAACAGTAAGAAAATTGCGAAAATATGGACCAAAATAGCAAGAAAATCTTGAATAAGTTATTACCTACATGATTCAACTTTGTCTTTGAAAAAATGGCAATTATATTTTTCCATTGAGATAAAAAATTATTCAAAATGACGCAAAAAAATGTCCAGAAATCGTCAAAAAAAAAAGAAGAAGCTAAGAGCCAACCGATTTCATCAGATTCATTTCGCCAAGTTTGAACAATTTTGGTATCAATTTTCATAAACTTGAAGTATTTTTAGCTTGAATTTTACGATATTTTGCGTTCGTTTCTCTTTGGATTTTTTTTAAAACTTAAAATTTTTTGGCGAAATTTTGTACGATTTTTCGACGAATTATAACCAGAAAAATGTTCAACAATTTCTGAAAATGTTTCTAATGCCATCTCAATATGGTTTATGACTCATGAGAAATCATCACAATACAATTATAAATTCACGAATTAGTATACTAAACAATCTAAACCAGATACCTACTCATGAAATCATAAAATTCATATAAAAAATGCAAAACTAAAAAAAATCACCACATAATCATTTTACCATTTCTGGCAACTAGAACGGATATTCAAAAATGAAATGAAATTCAGTTTACCGCTCATCTAATATCAAAAATGCATCGACCAATGACTACTTGTACTGTTGAAAATCGAAACATTAAAAACCACACTTCTGTATACCAACTTCGCGCAAAACCACCGACTGAGTTCGGTATCATCATTGTACAACTGTAATGTCAAGGTAATTCGGTTTTTTCATGCATCTGCGAATTCGTATACACTTTACTTATGAGTGATAACTGGTTCTACGTCATACTTTGGGAAGTAAAATTTTACCCGGTCTTTGTACCACTATTTTACATATGAGAAAATTATTCTCAATGAAATTGAGATTAAGAATAGATTTCCCAGACGTAGTTGAAAGCCACGTCAAAGTTTTTAAAGCGACATCTAAAAATAAAATTTTCATCTCGAATACATGTTTGAGAGCTCAAAACAGGTGTCGAGTTTCAGAGTGTGGTCACCTGGGGAGTAATTATCACATTCATTAGGTAAGTGTAGGCGAATTTTGAACCGAATTATCGTTAATTTTTTTCTCTTCCAAAACATGCCAATAAATTAAACCATTTGACAGATTTAATCCTCGGGCAAAATTCCGCATTGAATAGTTTTAAAACGAGATCAAACGATTAAAACTTGTAAATTTTTGGTTTTCAACGATGCAAATTTTATATGAATGTAGACTGATGTGTTTATGCGTAAGAATTAGAAACAGACTGAGAATCTATTTAAATCGTGAATCATTCGATTCTGTAAGATGAACGGAAATGAAAAAAACCACATTTGCAAAAATATCAAAATCTATATTCGCATAAGCGTGAAAAATATCCTAATAATACATGCGCATAAATTAAAAATACTCAGGTTGATAAATGATAATTATTTAATTAAAAGAAAAAAAAATTAAATATCAATTCCAGTCGTAGACTTGATCCAATCATAGAAATATGCCACTTTGGTATATACTCCGGGGAAATAATTATCTCCACATCCGACACCATATGATACTATTCCAATCAAGTAATAAGAAGCTCTAATTGGCATCATAAGTGGTCCTCCAGAATCACCCTGACGAGAAAAAAATCATAAAATTGAAAATTCATCGTTCAAAAAAACGAATCTTTTGGGAATTTATTTTACTTTCAAATGATCCAAAATTGAAAAGAAATACTTACTTGGCAAGTATCTTGTCCATATCTAGATGCACACAACACTCTCTGATCAATGGTTGCCATTCTTCCGGCGTAATTTTTAACACAAGTTTCACGATCAATTACATCGATTTGGGCTTCTTTCAGCATACTTGAGGGATTTCCTCCTGTCCAAACGATGAAAATAATTTCAAAATAAAGTCGAAATATTGATTTGAGATTATGAAAAGTCGAAATAGGCCACTAACCTAACTCCGTATTTCCCCATCCGGCGATATAAGCTGATTTTTTGGAATAGAATTCGTCTCCTCGATGTTCTTCTTTATTAGAGATGCAAATTGGACGAATTCGGGCTAAAAAAAAAACGATGTTTTTTTTTTCAAAATCAATTTGGCAAATAGAGGAAGATTTTTTCACGTTTGCTTACTTACAGGTGAAAGTCACAGGATATTTTAAACGTATCAACGCGATATCGTTGATTACGGCAGGACTCTTGGAAAATCCATGATGGGGAATGATTTTATCTACTGGAATATGCACCGACGAAGCTCCATCTTCTCCATTATCGTTCAAATTTAAATCTCCGATTCGAACTGATGTCCTGTGTATTTGATGTTAAATAAGTTGAATTCTCATATTAAACTTTAAGGGCAAAAAGTCCACTAGTTGACGTTACAAAAAAATCTTGATTTTTGAACAAATGAGGAGGGCAGGGAGAGGTGTGAAATCAAATTTCTAGAAAATTGCGTTTTGAAAAATTGAGTCTTTTGGTAAATATTTTGAGAAGTATTGATCGTATCTGTTCGAAAATTTAAAATCAATCAGGAATCCATCAGAAGGGACTCCAAATGAAACTTCAAAAATGTTTTCTCTAAGTTTGAATCAGTCAAAATCTGAAGATTGACTGATTGAAAGAGACTGAATCATGCCACTGACAGTGAAATTTCCCTGATTCAACAGTTAGTCAGTGAAAAATTACCGATTCAATTAGTAAATTTTACGGATTCAAAAATGAAAATTCACTGATTTAATCAGTAAATTTTTCACTGATTTCTGCAATGAAATGATTCTGTCGATTTCATCAGTCAATTTTGACTGATTCAGATTAAGAGAGTACGAGAGTATAAATTTTTAATTCCTTTTTTAATATTTAAAATTTTTTGGAATTGGTCTCCATTTTAGGAAACTATGGAAGCATGATGAGGTCTTCGAACTAAATTTTTTTCAGATTTTATCCAATTTATGACTCAAATTCAAGTCAAAAACAGGAATCAAAACCTATATCTGAATTTTAAGGACTTGCGGTCAATTTTGAACCAATCGTTTCGAACTTCTGGTGGATTTTCATGTCAAAATCAGTTAGTGATGGAAAAAAATGGGAGTATTTTTGAAACAGTTGGTGAGATCTGGTCTCCAAACCCGGTTTTCCAGCCAATTCTCAATAAAAATTGAAAAAAAAAATCGATTTTTGCAGCGTTCCCTCATCTCCTATCCTTTCCTTAAAACAGTTTTACAAATATAATTTTTCATGTTTTTCTTTTTTTACTCTGAAATATTCCTGTATGAAAATAAGGGTAACAACCCCTCCCTCCCCCCAAAAAAATCATTAAAAATTTATACGAAAATTCGATTGGCTAATTCATTAATTAGACATCCTGAAGGGGAGAAAAAAAATGTAAAAACTAACAAAACTGCATTTCCAACGTATTGAACACAATGACTAGCAGTAAGGACCCATCTGTCAGAAATCAAAGTGCCTCCACATTTAAACAGTGGTCCTGGTTCCAATGAAGTCCGATAAGCCAACGCTACCACCCAAGGCCAATCACCTAAAAAAAAAATAAATACCTTGATTAAAATTCAAAACTGTAATCAAAATCGTCCTAAAAAATGCAATAAAATTTTACCCAAAGTAGCGTTTCGACCACCTATTACGTTCATCGCCATTCTGGAAGATTTTCCGCACAAGGCATACCTATTTTTAGCCTGCGACTGAATTTTACTCTCGTTAACACCACGTGAAGTATTCGTCGCGAATAAAGTAGTTACCGAAGGCGCTACTGGCTTTAGCGATTGACTCATATTCCAGCCACTATTCGAAGTTATTTCTGGTAAAGGTGAAGAAGTCACACGCCAGTGCAAATTCGACGGCGAGGTTGTGGCCGAAGATGATCCATGAATCATATTATACCCGTTCTTTTTGACATCACCAGTACTATTCGATGTCGAAAACGATGTAATTGGAGTCGACGAAGACGTCACGAATGCGTTGATCGAATTCGTGTGCGTAGTACAGCAAACTTTGGGCAAATTGTTCAGCATTCCACATTGCGATCTTTGTAAAAAATTTCCTGTTTCTGGTTTTAAGCCTCGAGTCTTCAACAGTTTCTGCAGTTGAGGGCAGTTCTTTATAACTACGCATTTTCCCAGACGAATATCTGGCGTTAGGCAAACGTCGCTTTCTAAAAATAACACGTGATATGATGAAATTTGTGATGTAGGTAAGTTTCATTTATGGAAGCTGGGGTAAAATGTATGATCAAAATTTATGAAATACTTGATGTATCATCTCACCTTGTTTGGTTACTCCTTGATTGACCAAATAACAAAAAACATCACCACTGAATACCAAAATCACTATTAACGAATTATAAGACCACATTTTTTTTTTTTTTTTGAAAAGTCAAAATCTGAAAAAATGAAATAGTTATTCATGTTGTAAGGCCATGAGTGAAAAAATAATCGATTTAGATGATTTTATTTAAAATAGGTAATGATTGAAATTTTTCAATAAATATTTTGAAGTAAATAATGGATAATGTCTTTTTAGGGCTGCGAGGGAAAATTTGAAAAGATTATAACATGGTGTTCCATGAATAACGAGAATGACATTAAGTATTTTCGAGATTTGAAAAAAAAAAGAAAAAATTATTTTGAAAATTTAAAAATTGGAAAAGAATTGAAAAAAATATTAGGTAAATTGACGTTTAAATAATGAGTTATGAAGTTTTGTCTCTATTGCCTCATCTCAAATGAATTGATGAAAATAAAAAATTTTCTTGTGTCATTTTTTAAACTTTTTCTTAATCTATAAATGATTTTTCCGTTGAGTTCTTTTGTGATAATTCAATTTTTGAATCGTTTGAATCTAGGTGGATATTGCATATAAAATTTTTCCATTTTTATGACGTTCCCAATTAATTGGTATCCATTTTTTTTTTTTTTTTTCAGAAAGTGAACAATTCACCACAATTTCTTATTAGAAGTTGGATCTTGACGTTGAATTATCTTGAAAAATTGATTTCACCAAAAATTTCATACCAAAAATTAGTCTAGGAAGAAAAATCAAAAAAATATCTATGCTCTTTCTTACTTTGAATGACGTGTATTTACTTAAATATGTACAAGAAAAACTAGAAAATAAGTTGCAAGAATTTCACATTGGTCGTAAGAAAACCAGAAAATAACCAGAACTTTAATTATTTCGATGCAAAAAACAAGAATTTTCAAAATTTATCTCTTTCTTGATTTTGTTAATCAACGTATTGGTTTTTGAGAAAACTTGCAACCAGAAAATGGCAGGAGAAATTCAAAAAATAGAACTTTTAAAAAATTTTCAGATCTAGTAGGCAGCACTATGTTTTAATAAAAAATTATTTTAAAAAAATAGACTAAGAATTTAAAAACAAGTACGGACAAAAATATTGAAACACGATGAATTAGAAAAATAGACTTAATTACCAATCAAACAGGTACTCACCAATCTGTCGTATTGAAATCGTATCTACAGAACTATTCAAAAAAGTAAAATTCGTATCACGATCGGATAATTAATGAACACCATCAAGATCAACAAATAAATTTAAACACTTGGTGAAAATTCGAATTTTCGATCATTAACTATCACTCGTCAACTATTAACAAAATATTGACCTATCACCCCCACTCGATGATATTTCCGGACAATTTCTCGCGCGCGCATCAATTTTCAAACTTTACAGGTGCGTAAGAAATATCAAAGTGAACGAATCTAACTTCGCAGTACAATGCCAAGGTACCTATCGTAACTCGATATCTACGAAATTAAGTAGGAGATAGATCGATTTACTTAGGTATTTGATGAATAAAAATTTTATTATTATCACCGGTGAAGCGGTGATTATTCCCTTTTTATGAATGATCCAGATATGAACCTATGCATGGGGAAAGACCAGCCAGCTTTTTGAACGGAAATCCCATCTTTAGGTCATTAATTTATCAGATGAAAATTGCTAGGTATTGGTTTACTTCCTTTTCCGTAATGTGATAAATGTTCGCAAAAAAACCGCAGATTATGAAACAACTTGCAAAAAAATCTTGAATTTTAAGTAGGTTTACCTATTATATCGTTGTAGGCTCGTGTAAGTACGTACAAATTTTTCTTATCTGAAATATTCCAATTTGACTAATTTGAGCTTGGCGAAAAAAGAATCGAGTGTCGAGAAGAACCGTTGAAAAAATTTTGGAAGTTGAAAACTGAAGCGATATCGTTAAAATGGTCATTGGTGTCTCAATTCGTAATTCCTTTTCTCAATATTTTCAAAATTTTACATTTTTTGAGATTAGTTGCTGAGATTTAATAAAATTGTTTGGAAAATTGACGTACCTAAAAATTAAAAAAATTCGGAAATTGAATGAACGTTTGAACATTTTTTGTAAAATATCTTTTGTGGCTGAGAACTTATTCCAAGGAAAAATTATAAATTTCTGTACTTGGTTGAATTAAAAATTGTTTAAAATGTAAAAATGGACGACATATCGCTAAAATGGTATACTTGAGTAGGTATAGGTAGGTAAGTATAAGTACCTAAAATATTGTAGTATTTTCATAAAATGATTTTTTGGAAATCGTTGAGCACGAAAACAAAAATTATACAATCAGATTAAAAATCCACGCTATATTATGTAAATTTTGGTAAAATAGCTTTTCAAGTTTTAAAATATCTGTTGATTTTTGAACAAAAGTGTTGAAATTTTATGAAATTCATTGAAAATACATAATGTAGGTACGGAAAAAATCTAAACGTCTCATAAATCACCTTTAAAAATTGAAAAAACATTGAAAAATTTCAATTTTTTGATTAATTTTCCTTTTAAGTAATGTATTGTCTCTAATAATTAAAAATACTTCTCCAACTCCGGAAATCATTTCAAAGATTTTTACGAAATTTGGAACAATTTTTCAAACTTTTTATTCATCTTCGACTCTCGTGCATTTTCATATATTTTTTCAGTAAGTATTTCGACAATTTCATGAATGACGTTTATTTTGAATCATTTATAGATTTATTTACATTGAACGAGTGGTTTTTCAAAACAACTTTTTAATCGTGTTGTGTTGAATCTGGTTTCACCTTCATTTCGCAGCGATCAATTTGAAAACAATGCTCAAATTTTCAAAAGTTTTTAAACACATTATTGTATTTTTCAAGTGAACGAAAATGTTTCAGAAAAAAATTCTTGCTGCATTCGTAAATCTAGTTTTTTTTTTTTTTTTTACTAAAAAAATACTAGTACAATTTTATTATTATTACGGAATAGGGGGTGGGGAAACAAATATTTCTCTTGGACTCATTCAATAAAATTTTCTTATTAAGAAAAAATGGGAAAATCATTTTTCCTGTGGGGGAAATAGGAGTCGCATAATAAATAAGTAAATGTAAATTTTTAAATAAATTGTAACAAAAATCCATGTTTAATTCTGATAGATTAGAGAAAGACTTCTCTGATGAAAATTTCGCCCTGATGATTCAAATCTCACTTCTCGTTCCTCTTAATCGCTCTTAAAATCAGAAGTTCAAATTGGTAATTTTAGAATCTCATTGACAATTTTTTTACTTAAATACTAAAAAATATACTATCAACTCTCATGGTACTTACATTCATTACTTTTTGCTGTCGGTTTTCTCTTGCTTCATTTAAGTTTCAGATGAATATTTAAATGAAAATTTGTTCATAAGAGAATTTTTGTGGAATCTAACATGATCCTATGGGATATTTTCATCCAAAAAATTTCTCTAGAAAGTTACCCGGAAGTTTTATATTTTTTTTTTCAAAATTAGAAAATTTCCTTTTCCCAATGCATCTTGAATAATTTTTAGTATTCATGATTACTGATGTAGACTTTTTTTTTTCGGGAAGAATAACAGCAAATTGTAATTTTCTATTTTTTTTTTATACGAAACATTATGTTTCGTATAAATCATCAAATTCATATTGAAAATAAATGAATGATTCGAAACCGTACAAATTATTACTCCAATAAAAACCCCCATCAAAATCTTTTAATATTACATACATTTTTAAATAAAAGTATTGAATAAAAATAGGTAGGTACCTAAATTATGCATGCACGAAAGTAAAAAAATATCAATAGTTACAGGTTAATGAAAAAAGCATGATGAATTCTTCTTATATTAAACAGCGAATAAATATAAAAATTAATTGACTCATAAAGATAAACAAACAAGTCATAATATTACTTCAAGTCTAAATTAATTTTATTCTTCGTCACTTGTTTGATCCAATCAGAATAATATGCAACTCTTGTGTACACTCCGGGGAAAACATCACTGGAGCAGTCAACATCATGGGATGCAATTCCCACCAAGTAGTATCGAGCTGCAATCTGGATCATCAGTGGTCCACCAGAATCTCCCTGTTGAAAAATATCCAAAATATAATAATAATTCACCAATGACTCAAATCCATAAATTTTCCACATTTTTAGACCTACCAGACAGGCATCTTTACTCATACCACCAGCACACAATACTCTATGATCGATGATGGCATTCTGAGCAGCTTGTTTGTGCTTCATATCGCAAGTTTCTCGATCAAGGAACATTAGTTGGGTTTCTTTCAAAATATCCGATGGTTGTCCTCCTGAAATCAACCACCAATAAAATTATTGAAACTGCAGAACACCAAGAAAATAATCCTACCTTCGATGGCACGTCCCCATCCAGCACTAAATGGAGATTTATTGTAGTAAAATACGTCATTTTTGTGTTGGGGTTCACTTGCAATGCAAATTGTGCGAATTTGTCCTGCACAGATGAAAATATCGACATTCTGATCAAAATGTAGGGAAAAATATTCCGTAACATAATTTTTTCAACTTACCAGTAAAAGTAACATGCTTTCTCAGACGTAATAATGCAATATCATTGCGTGTTGGGCTGGTAGAATAGTCAGGATGAAGAATTACTTCTTCCACTGGCATATCTATCGGCGAACTTCCATCAAAATCATTTTTCAAATCTAGATCCCCGATTCGAACCATTTTCCTGAATAAATCAAACATATAAAAATAATAGATACCAATTCCGCGTAAAACAATAAATTCCATGGTTTGAAATTTTCTTTACAAAAATACCTTACACAATTAAACTTCCTATACCTCTAACACAATGGGCTGCTGTGATAACCCATTTGTCAGAAATCAAGCTACCTCCACATTTGAACAAAGGTCCTCGATCTGATACAGTTCGATATCCTATCGCCACCATCCAAGGCCAATCACCTATATAAATATCCTCAGGTAATCTTCAACTTGAAAATTTAGTGAAAAAATTTTCTTCTCTAATAAATGCGTAAAAATTAACCTCAAAATGTACCTAAAGTTGCATTATTCCCTTCACCGCTTCTTTCAGCATTTCTGCTGGATTTACCGCAAGTCGAGTATTCATTTTTAACCAATTTTCGTCTATCGTCGTAATTTTCCGTGGTCGTTTTGGACGCTGATGCTGACAAAAGAACAACCGGAGTGGTGGAGGAAATTACTGGAGGATTTATCGAATCTGTAATGCTGCAGCAAACTTTCGGTCCCCCGTTTTTATCTTTGCCACATTGCGAATTCAGTAAGAAAGATTTCACTTCGGGTTCTTTGACTCGAGTTTTCACCAATTCAAATAAATTGGAGCAGTTTCGAAGACTCACACAGTTTCCCAGCTCGTGATTGGGTGTCGAGCAGGAAACGAAATCTAAAAAAATTAATACGAATGAGAATATTTTCAGAAATTAATTTTTTCGTCATCAAAAACTCATAAAATTAAATTATAAATTACCAGTTTGTCTGACCATCCTTTGATCATTTCGAGGGTTACTTGATGCATGACTAAAAAATAACGATATCGTAAATAAATAATAACAAAATCTCATTTTTGATTCCAATCTGTAAAACAGAGAATACGAAAATAAAATAGAAGTCTGAGCGAGAAAAAATTTACAGTTTTACTTCATATTTTAGTTATTGATGGATCAAGTTTTAAATTTCAAGGTCTCTCCTCGAGAAATAAATTACGATTAGAATTTTTCTGCGATTAGCCCAGAACCCATTTCGATTAAACGGTTTAAAAATCCTAGCTGCAGGAACGAATTCGAATTGTATCATTTAAAAAACTGGTATCGTCGAAAAATTCAGTCTAGTTGGAAAAAATCTGTTTTTGAACATAATGAGTATGGCTACCTAATAATTATATATCGATTTGTTTTCAAGAAATACATAGACGTGAAGAGTGGGAAAAACTTCTTTTCAATTTGGAAAAAATTTCAGTGAAAAAATATTCATGAGGCGGAAAAAATTGAAATTTTTTATCTCGATTTGCGTACCTATTTCAGTGCTCCTCAGAAGCTGTCTGCGTTTGTTCCACGGTAGAAAGTGGTACGAATGCGTCACAATAACAACGTTGACGTCAAAACAGATCTGGCAAAATGCATGTATTATTTTTTGGTGAGGTTCCAAAGAAGGTATATTATGCAAGAATTTGATATTTCATTGACAAATTTCGGTACAAAAGAATGTTGTCTTCTCAACTTCAAAATCTAAACAATTTTTTTGAAAATTTTTGTCGAAAAAGATCTTGATCTTGTTTTACCTCAAATTCTTCCAGAATATATAATTTTAAAGTCAAATAAGCGACGAATCCTCAAAAATTGCGATACCTATACAAATTTTTTACGTTATCGAAACACAGAACGAATGAAATCAGTTAAGGCAGCTCTTGGAATAAAAATTAAAAGAAAATGAAATAGTGACGCACTTCTTAATATAAAGCTTACCAATCTCTATTGTATGTATTTGATAATGAATCCAAATGTAGAACATTCGTAACCCTTTTTCAGGTAACTAAACACAAAAGTAATTTATGTCCAACAATTTTACGTTTACACCGTTTCAACTCTATCACGGTACCGAAATGATATCAGAATACACGTAAACTTGACCCTCGAGCTCACAACAACTTCTCAACTGAACGGATCATCGATACGAACACGTCTTGAATGAGGGAATTCCGTATTATAACAATTTGTTGGACAAGATTTTTATAGGCATCATTTATCTATCGGAAATCCTATCCTATTATTTTTTCATTTTCCGTAATACGATTAGCACGTGGGGAAACCACATGTCACTTTAACGAAGATTTCGCCCCTCTAGGTCATCAAACTGGAATATGAATTTATAAGTATACGTCCCTCGGGCCATTGATAACCGACGGTAAAAAATAAAAGATGGTATTCGGGTCGTGATCGGTTGATTTGTGATTTTTTTCGAGTTCGTGCAAAGTGTATAAATTCAGAGTTAGAGACGGGTAATAATTCAATGATTACCAAAAATTGACATTAGTTCGAGATTTTTTTTGTTGGATGATAATCTATGGATCGTCATAAAAATTATCGGGATTCTTATGAAGTGTCCCTCGAAGATTCCGATGAAAAATGGTCTCAGTGATAGACCATGACCTGATTTCCGCACCATCGAAATTTTCGCTGCCAGTTTTAAATATTACCTTGGGCCTACGTGATCAAAATAGGGATTTTTGCCATGCCTTTTAAATGGGGGATTTTTTGTTTTATTCATTTCTCAACCCCATAAACCTCGTTGAAAGGAGAAAAAAATGGTGTGCTGACATATTGCCAAGCTTGAACCAGGAAGGGGCTACTTTTGATCAAAGATCTCAAATTTAGAGATTTTTCCAAATTAAATAAAAACAGCTATAAAATAAAATTTACAATTTTTGCGCAGCACACGAAAGGAAAACAGAAACACGTTCTTTTGCCTATCTTCAATGTTGGAGGAGCTCTGTCCGAACTTTTTCCTGAAAAAAATCTATATTCTTTCATTTAGTTAGGAAAATTCACTGAACTTGGATCTGTGATCTTTGAGCAAGAGTAGCTCTTTTTTTTTGTTCAAAAGCTACTTTTTCATTTCAAATAAGAAATCACTGAAAAAAATCAGAATTTTTGTACGAGAAAAACTAGCTGAATTCTTCAATTTTTGATAGATTTTCTCTGATTTTTCAAAGAATATCACCGATTTTTCAGCGAATTTCAGAAATGTTACGGACATAAATGAATTTTTTCATGATTTTTCATTTTTTTTTTTTACGATTTAAGTGACATTTTTTCACTGTTGTATCATGGCACTGCAATTATAACCGTTTTCCTGTGATTTTCGATCATTTTCATTGATTTATAGATGAGAGAGTAGATCGTTCTCATAACTTTTTTTGCTTTTCTCAATTGTGTTCTATTCATTGGTCATAGCAGTTTATTAGCTTGAAAAAAAAACCACAAATTCCCTATTTAATTTCCGGAGACAACCAAAACTTTGATAACGTAGTCCTGGGGTAGTTTTCAAACTTGACTGCAAAAATAGTGGTGTGGTACTTATAGCCAAAGGGCTATCACTGAGACCATTTTTCATCAAAATCTTCGGAAAATTCTTAATGAGGTTCTTCAATGACGAATTTTTAAAAAATCAAAACTTACATTACTATAAAATTTTATTTAATCGTGTTCTACAGCTGAAATTTGGTATATTTTCTATTTTCGACCGATCACTTGGATGAATTGAATGTAGTTTTGAGATAGTTTGAAGTTTCTAGAAAATTTTTAGATTTGAAGAATATCTCGTAAAATACTTTCCACTGATAGGTAAACAGAGATAACCTTTGATAAATTAATGTTTAATTTTACAAAATTCATAATTGAAGGGCCAAATCAAATTTTTCATGGATCGTTTGAAGATATTAAAATTCATTTGGAATTTTCATAATTTTTCTGAAGGAAAGAAGTTAACATTTCCAATAAGGCTCCAAAATGTCTGAAAATATGCTTTCAATCGATTGGAATGATCGATATATATCTCCTTTTATACCGTAATGATGGTTAAATTTCAATATTTTCTATATTACCTCGGGACTTCCCCTATCATTGGAAGTTGCAAGGTAATTTTGTGTTCTGAAAAATTTGCCAGAATTCAAAAATAAACGTCAATTCTTGAAATTCTGGGTAAGCCGATTCGTCTGAATACATTTCAATAACCCTATTTTAATTTTTTCAACCTAAAATTTTCCACATATGTAATTGGATTATCTATCTACCTCGTCAAAACGTGTCAGATATTGCAAAAAACATTTCTTCGTTGAAATATTGAAATCGACAAATCATACAGATTTCCAAATTATACATGATCGATTCATAATTCAAATCGTCCATATCTCCGTGCTACTGTTTATAATGTTACGTATACCTAGGTATGATGTGAATCTTTTGTGCTATACAATCATTAGTTTTTTTTTTATTCGTACGTAGTAATTAAGAGAAAAAAATCGTTAAATCATTCGCGTTCGAATTGTTACGTCACAATGCGGTTTTTTAGACGGATAATTCAGGTAAAATATGAATGATTCAAGGGAAAACGAGTTATCAGATCACCAGAAATGTATCAAAATCGATATTTTCTATTTATAAATTAGGTTCCTAAAATTTAGCAAAACGGAAATAGCGAACGATGATGTGATTTTTTATTAAACTAGGTACTTATTTGCCTAAATAAATTTTAAAATATTTTTCAGCCTAATTCAATAATACGTGACCCTGCCGTAAGGAAGGGGCCTAGTCTAAAAAATCATTGTCTTCATTTTTATGTGTTTGGTTCAGATTTGGTGTCATTTGGACCGAAAACGTGAAAAATGAGACGTCGATTTTTTTCACACTAGGTCCCTTCTTTACAGCAGGGTCACAAATTATAATCAGACATGGATCTGTTTCCAAATAACTGAAAATAGTTCACAAAATGTTGACTAATCATCTAGAATTTTTGTTTTTCAAAATTAATTTTTCAGGAAATTTTATCTGAGGATTGCTCATATTATCAAATTTTTTTTACATTAAATTTCCATGACGAATAAAAAATCACCGAATTGGTTAGAGCAGGAATTCCTAGAAATGAAAAAATAGCTAACAACATATTCTAGAAACTGATTCACTTATACTAAAAATACGATCAAAAAGGGTTATGATATTCCATGAAAACGCACGCTATCTATTATAATATTGTTAATTTGAACGCGCATTAGATACATTGGAATAATTAGTCAGTAACTTTCATCGAAATATTTATTATCAAATTATGCAATTATTTTTAATCGTACGGTAAACTTTGAGCGAATTATGAATTTGATAAATCCTATTTTTTTTATCAATAAGGAATTTTCGGAGTGGTACGCTTTGGCCATAAATTCTCTACAATGTACATATGTATAGATATAGCCAGTCTCATTTGTATATTCCCAATTGCAATTTCTAATATCTGATTGATACCAGATCGCTTTTTTTTTTCTTTCCCTCCTCCTTTGGGTTTAGACTTCAAGGTCTACCAGCTCATTCGTAATAGAATATTTTTATAAGTAGTTGAAATTTAATTATAACTGATGAGAGTTTCAATGCCCTATCTCCAATTGATCGGTCACAAACTTCTTAAATCTATCACGAAGTCCATTTTTACTAATAAAATGGCTAAAAAAAATCAATGACTCGAAAAAAATGTTCAAATTAAGGTCGTAAATTTCAACAAATTTGAAATTCAAAAAATGTTCGTAAATTTTGTTTAATTTCTGAAAAATGTTTTGGATTATTTGTATGATTTTTACAATTTCGCCGTAGGTAGGTACTAGGTACATACTTACCTACAATTTTTCTACCTTTCGAAAAAATGTTGTCATGAATCTTACATAATTTTACACACAATTAAAACGCACAATATTTTGTAGAATTTTTCTTGCGTTATTTTTTCTTGAAAATTAGGTATTAAAAAAAAAAGTCTAAAGAAACGCACTTTTTTGTACAAAATACCTAATTCCTCGTGGCATGAAATGACTACTTCTTTCGTTAAAACTTCACATCTCTTCCTGATTTGCAACAATCAGTTAACTGTAATCAATGCTATAATAACTAGGTGGCGGTGTACTGGCAGATTCCATTATGTGCGGATCAAAAGAAGTAGGAACATCAAAATCGTCGACAATCGAATTTCGATTTATATTTTTTCTTAGTTCGCCAACATGAAAAAATAGAGTGACGGTGGCGAATGATTTGAATACTGAAATACAATGCAGTCAAAATATTCGATTAGATGAAGTGAAAAAATCAGAATTTGAAATAAATTTTGAACACAAAGCTTGGCAGAATCTTACCAATATAGCAAATTTGGCTGAAAAATATGGGAAATGAATCATCTTCAAACGATTCACGTGATTGGTCTGATTTAAATAAAATGAAAAGAAAAGTGCTTGAGGTTTCATAAAATAGCAACCCGAAGACAGCTGAAAATAAAGCGGTTCTCATCAACAGACCAATTGATCTGTTGTAAACAATCGCAATGGCACACAACGATAGAATAGTTTGGAGAACCACGAGGTACCAGAGGAAATCAAATGCTCGTACATCTCCTGTAAGTACCACAAACAGGAAAAATTATTAAAATTAGGTAAAAACCAAAAGTAGAATGTGAAACAAATGCGTAAGCTCAGTGATGGAACAATATGAAAGATAAAGCCACAAATAAATTTTGGTTGGCAAAAAATTAAATAAATCCATGTGTGTGATGTGTGAGAGAGGTGAGGTAAGAAAAAAATGAATAGGTGCGTTAATTCCATCGCATTTTACGTTAAAATTTTATGCTTAATTGGAAGAAAATTTTGAGGGAAATCTAAAAGTTGAAATTTTAAAAAATTTTGGACTAAGTATAAAAAATAAAAATTTAATAAAAATTTAAGAACTAATTTTGGAGCTGAATTATACTCATTTTGAAAGAAAATATTGGTTATTGTATCTACATATTTTCTACAAAATGCTAAGAAAATATATTGAGAAAATTTGAGAAAAAATGCTACAATTTCAAAGTTAAAAAGATATGAATTTGATGAAAATGAAAACTCTAAAAATATAATGAAGCTAACTTGAGAAAATCACAATTTATTTGTATATTTAAATCCTAAAACATATAAAATGATATACAGAGCTAAAAACATGCTAAAAAGCACAAAGTCCACAATACTTACGTTAGTTGTAATGATTGCATACTCACCTATAAGTTTGACGATATCTGCTTTGAAATGATTTATCGAAAAGTTATTCAAAATCTGCACAAAAATAAATAATTTCCAATACAATATTTTTTATCGAAATATCATTTTACGAACATAAATAGGTACCTAGGTATTTTGTTTTTAAATAATCCTAGGATCGATCAAGGATGTTTCCGAAAATTTTTCCAAGGATATCTCATTTTTTAAAACCCGACAATGAATTTAAAATTATGAAAATTCTCGATTATTCAATTTTATTTTCATGTTGTGACCGTACCAGAAAGAAGGATCATGCGTAAAAAAAATCTATGTCTTTTTTTTCAGAAAAAGGGCATTTTTTTTTTTTTTACATATGGGCCCTTCTTTTCGACGTGGTCACGTAGGGTAAGTGGAATAATTTTGAAAATTGTTGGTATGGTAATTTTTCTTCTCATAAATTCTTCAATCAAAAATTTTTTCAAAAAAAAGATGTCGAACGATAAAAAATTTTTCGACTTGAAACACAAGTTTTTTTTTAGTGCATTCTTTAGAATTTCATTAAAAAAAAATTGGTCATGGATACGGAACAAAATTGAGAGAAATAGATACTACCTACTTGAATCTAGACTATACTTACTTGGTGAAAAAAAACCATCAGAAATTCAATTAGTAATATTTATAGGTAAATTATCCAGCGGAATCAAAAACTTACCACATTCAAAATAAGAGCAATTGCAGATATTGCTTCAACAGAAAGTTCACTTCGTTGGCTCATATTTCAATTACGCATACAAGTAAATGTATTAGAGTCTTACTTTAATATAAAATTTAAAACAAAACGGTTTATCTCAATGTAGCATGAAATCTGGTAAGTATTAAAACGCGTACTCACGAAAGGAATCTAAAACACTGAATTCTTCGCGAAAAAAATCGTTATTCAAACATCTAAATTGACTAAATCTATCATTTATACGCTTTGAATTATGTAGGTATCTGCTTATTTTCTTTCAAATCATTACTTGGAATTTGATAAAAATGCAAGTTTCTCATGTACATGCAGTTGAATATAAGTTAAATCCATCGATTAGTCGTAAGTTTGATAAAAAATTGATTTTTCCAATTTGATGATAACATTTGGTCAGTTGCTCAGTTCGTGTGGTGACGACAGTGGGATTTCATTTTTACTGCTTTAAAGCAATTTTTTCGAAATTTTCCGATTTCATTTATGACTCATTTTATTTTTGCCAGCATTTGAAAAAAGGACACAACAGTACCATTTTGGAAACTTTTTGTGATCAAGTTTGTTTACACGTAGATGTAAAAACTTCTACCTTATCAATATTTAATTCCATATCGCGAATTATACCACATAGTTATCTTATCGAAAATGAAAAAATTTTCGGGTTTTAAAAAAGGTGGAAGTTTACTTTTGGCCAAAAATTTCTTTTAAAAAAATGGATGCATGCTTCGCAGTTTGGAAGGGGTAAAATTTAGAATTCTTGAAGTGATGATTTTTGAGGGGGGAAAAGTCCAGTACCTATCTATTATTGTCAATTGATGGAAATTTCATATCGCATATTTGAAAATTTTTTCACTTTTACCTACCTTGCTGAAAATAATTTTGATGAAAGTTTTTTAAAAAAATTGATGGCAGTGCTGCTATCTGCATCACGGCTTTGCTGTTTTTTGATGAAATGCAATGTTAGTTGCAATCATCAAAGGAGGGTCATTTACGATTTAAAAAAAAATGGTTGTGAGTTTTTCATCCGCAACATTAATTGAAAATAATATCTAGCACAAAACCCATCTGTGAGCGGGCATTAAGTATTTGCTTCTTTCGGCAAGAGAAAATATTAATTTGCAAAAAAAAATTATGTTTCAAAAACTTTTGAATCAGGTACATCATTCATCAGTTTTTAAAATTCAATTTAGACATTTTTTCATCTTATCAGAGTAACTTATTTACATACCTAATGATCGCGATGTAAGATAATAATTGATCAAAGAAATTAGCGTGTAATATAATTTATCATAGGCTTAGCTAGAGTCTGATGGAGATGAAGACGAATTCGAAAGCATAATTATGTAATCTTTTTAAAAAAATATAGCAGATTGGAAAAAATAAAATTCGAAAATTTTCAGTGAAATATTTTACAATTTAAAACTTATTCATTACTTTTTTAATTGGAAAAAAAAAAATGTTTTGGAAAAGCGAATTTATAAATTTGAAAAAAAAATTGGAACTTTTATGAATTTGGTGGAAGGAAAGGAAAATACTATTGTGGACATGAGGCAAGGTAATTTTTCCAAATTTATTTAATAAATACGTTTCGTTTTTTGCATAAAATCAGATTATGAAGCTATCACAATCTTCTCGTTCCATCCCTCCACGATTAAAAAGGAGGTAGAAACAGATTTGTAAAAATCTCATTTTCAAAAATTTATTACAGAAGGAGGTAAGTAGGGGGGAAATGATAAGCAAAAATTAGCAAAAGCGTTCAAAGTAGCTCCGCATTACAGAATTGCATCACAGCAAAAATCAGCGTAATTTATTAATATTCGGCGAATTTTCACTGATTTTCCAGCAATTTTTTTACTGCTTCCTTTTAGTGAATTTTTCACTGATTTCTCACTGTGCTGCAATTCAGACGGTTCTCCGGCGATTTTCGATAATTTCCACTGATTTTTAAGTAACAGAATATAGAAAATCATATCAGAACATAACGATGAAACTACATACTCTTCTCTTCTCCAGGAATAGATTGTTCGGTATTAATATTATTATGATTAAGGTGCAGTGGGGTAATTGCAAAACTGGGGTAGTTGCAAAATCAGCTGCTGAAGGCCAAGAAAAATGATATTTGACCACGCGGTCTTTTTGTACATCAAGGTACCTCTATTTCTTATATTTTCACCCAACAGGAACAAAATTGGTGAGCGCATGTGTTCTCTGGAAGTGGTTTTATCAACAAGTGTCAAAATAGCTCCAAAGTAAAATTGTAGGCATTTTTTTCAATATGGTCCAAAACAAATTAAAAAATAGTTTTCCGAATCGATTTCTGCGTGTTAATTATTAGAAGGCATGTAAGTTTAAGGTAGGACCATTGATTTTTTAAAAATTTTATCTCGTAAGCCTTAAATATGCGATTTCGCAATTGCCCCAAAAAACATGCAGTCGGGGCAATTGCAAATTCGAATTTTTTTATGATTTTGCATTTACCCCAATTTTTTTTTTCAATTTTTAAAAATAAAATATGGTCCGAAATTACAAAAAAAAAATATTGGGCCACCAAAGAACATTTATTATAGGCATTAAAGACGTTAGGAGATTTGTATTAGAATTCTCCAACTCGGGCAAAACTTGATCAAAAAACGGATATGAACATGTAAACAGATAGTAAATTTTATGTAGATTTCGATTTCTCAATCAGAATTGAAAAAAATGAACTCCCTCCGAGATAATGTACGACTTTGCATTTACCCCAGGCGGGGTAAACTCAAAACTTAAAATTTCAAAATTTTAAAATTTCATTATCTCACAAAGGTGTGAATGAAACGATACAAAATTTTTTCCACCAACAGAGAACCCCTTGAAGTTCATGTGACAGAAATTTGGGATTGTTTGGTGCCATGGGGTCGCCACAGTGAACTGACAAAGTGGCACTAATCAAAAAGTGGTTTGCAATTACCCCACTGCACCTTACTTCTTTTTGTTGATGCGTGATTTTGAGCTTTATTTGCATAAAGCATTATCACAATAAGAGCACACAACTTAAAAACTGAAATCAGAACAGATGAAATTAGATAACAATAAAATGTACCTATTCAAGTTTTACAGTCATGTGTCGAGTTTCAATTAAAATTATATCTTTTTACCTAAATAAAATATCGTGTAAAAGCATATCAAAACGTAATATGATTTTATATCCGAGGATTCATTCAATTCATTTTTATTCCGTTTCATTATCCAAAGATACCAAATGTCATCTATCATATTCTGCCAGCGTGATTGAGTTACGATGGCAACCAGATCCAAAATTTCGAGAAATATTGTACATACGATAAATCCAAAACCAATCAGTTTTATCGAATTTTTTATGAACGAAGAAGATTTTTCGTATACTAGAAGATTCAGAATTACGAAAAATAATAGAAATGTTTGGAATATTGTGAGATACCAACGATGGCCACGTTCAATTTCTAGGGGTAAAAAAATACAGTATTGAGTGCTAAAATATAGGTAATTAGGTATATAGATCAAAATTATAAATTTGTAGGGGTATCTAATCGTAGGCTACGACTCTGTACGTACCAGAAGGGTTTTTTCTTCCCAAATTATCGCCATAAATCGAAAGATTATTCAAATTCTGTTGCGCAGAAAAAAAAAATTGAAAATTAGTGAATACATATTTTTTAAAATCAGTATACTCCACCTCTGTTGTAAAATAAAGGGCCAATCGAAAAAAATTGTTCTTTTTTTGAAAAAAAAATATACGTATATTATTGTTATTTTTAAGCGCAGGAATGTGATAATGATTTAAAATGGTAAAATAATGACGTAATGAATTAAAATTGATAATTGAATCCAAATACGAATTATAATTTGCCAAAATGATGGGTACATTTTTAAAAAATTTTAAATTCTCCCCTTTTTTGAAATCATCCCATCATATTTAAGTATAAATATTAAAATGTTGAAACTATCAGGATTAGGTAGGTAGATATAGATACTTACCAAAATGACGAAAAGTACAACGACAGAAGTTTTTTTAATTGACCACCCATCACAGCATAAGTTCATTTTGAATTCTATACCTATTTGGTGGTATATGTGCAACCATACGAGTTAACAAAGTTGCTTTGAAAAACTATAAATTGCATAAAAATACTTCGAATTTTTATAAAAATGTCGAAATGTCGATACTAGACACGTATGATTTTCATTTGGGTTATTAGTCGGAACTGAATCATGCTCGTTAGTTTGCTCCAGCTTTATCACAATTCAACAAATATTTTCACCACCGATTTATCTTTTATTCTCATTTTTTCCTTTTTATTGCCTCGATTAAATGAGTCGATAAATTTGAAAAAAAATTAGATGAGAAATATTACATATGCAATTTCCTGAATGATGGTTACACCATTTTTGATGGCATTTAATGTACGGAAATTTATTCAAGGTTTATGCTGGCTGGGTAGAAGAAGTTCGAAAATCTGAAAAAAGTACAAAATTTGGCTTTCAACAATTTTTTGTTAGCAATTTTTTTACTATCATTAGCATAGAAGATAGAGAGTCTTGAAAAAGATGGGGTTTGTAATATAAATTGGGGATATTAATATCAGCCCTGAAGACTCAGCAGTTGAAAACTGAATTGTGCGCAGAGTGAGTACTTTTTGATGGTAGAAGAAAAAACTAGCCTAATCTTTTTAAAAAAATATAATACCAGCATTAAAAATAAAAACAATAGAAAATTCAAAACTGAACAAATCTTTAAATTTTTCAGAGAGAAATACTTCACTGGTTGAAGAGAAAATTTTATACTTCATAAAAATAAATAATGCAAAAAAATGTAAAAAAGTAATAGGAACCTTCTGCAATTTGGTGGAAAGAAAAAAAAACACTCGTCGACGCAGCCATTGCTTCAAAATTCATCAAGTAAGTTACTTTCATCTTTTGTATGATCAAATTATGATACTTGATGATTCACGAGACCGCGTGATTTTTCACTTTCCACAGTTGAAAAATTACAAACGTCGGTGTAACTGGGAGGAGATGTATCAATATAGAGTATCTGCCTGCCAGATTCCACTAAGCACTGGTCATACGAAGGAGGCGAATCACAACGTGAAGGCGAAACTGTTTCTTCTCGAAGGATAAATTGTGCGGTATAAATATCACTACCTATCGATCTATCATTTTGAGTTTCACGTATGCACAGTATCATCACAAACGCAGCGTACAATTTGAAAACTGAAATAAAATAGATGAAATTAGACAATTGAACAAAATGTAGGTATTTTCTTCTCACTATCAGTTTTTAGATATTATAGAGATTGCATTTTACCTAAATAAAATATTACGAAATAACTGATCCAAGTGTAACATGATTCGATGCTTGAGAATTCATGAAAATTATTTTTATTCCGCTTCATTATCCAAAGATACCAAATATTATCTTTAATATCCGACCGGTGTGAATAAGTGACGATGGAAATCAAATCCAAAATTTCGAGAAATATTGTCCACAAGATTCCAAAACTAAGCAGTTTTATCCAAGTTTCAATGTTCAAAGTATGCTTTTTCCAGATTAGTACCACAAAACCCGCAAAAAATGATACTAGAAATGTTTGGAATATACAGAGATAACACCGGAAACTGAATTTATTTTCTGCAAAAAAAAAAAGTGAATAGGTGAAGCAAATTCTGATATGTGTATCAAGATAAGATTTAGACCAAAGTTATAAATTTTAATGGTATTACCTATGCCTAATCGTGTTATGACTCTTCTGTATGTACTTACTTGAAAAATTTTTCATTTCCAGACTATCGCTGAATATTGAAAGAATATTCAAAAGCTGTGATACAGAAAAAAAAGTGAAAATTAATGAATAATTTAACACAGTGCGTACTTCTGTTATGAAATATGTAAATGCAAAGTGAGAGAAAAAAATTGTTTGCTGTGGAAAAAGGATAATACCCACTTACCTACCCACCTTCAAATTCAATTTCCAATTTGTGTTACAAAATTTTGAGGAAAAAATCAGATAATGAATTTTTACAACAATTACTTAATGAAATGAAGCAATTAATCAAATTCAAAAATAGATTACAGCCGAAATTATGGATAAATTGAGGAAAAAATTCAAATGCCTCCATCTTTTTTGGAATAATCACATCGTGTTTATAAATTTTTAGAGATTCGTGGAGCAAAAGTATCAGAAACGATACCTAAATGAAAATTTGATTTCTTGGCAATGTTTAAACTATAAATATGTAATAGGTACCTACTTACCAAGAGAAGGTAAAGTACAATGACAGTAGTTATTTTAATTGAACATCCAACACAATCCGGATTCATTTTGGGGTTCTAAAGTAATAGCACACAACGTAACAACACCACTTAGAGTACTAATTAAATACGTTAAAAATTTTCGTTTAATTGGTACTTACATAAGAATATCTAAATTTATGTTTTATGAGGGGGATTTTTTAATCATAATCACGATCAAAATACTTCGAATTTAGGTAAATGTGAAATTCCCCAAAGCAGATGTTTTTCATTCGAAACTGATTCATACCTACTCATAACCCTGCTCTTGTCTTATCATTATTCAACGAATATTTTTATCAGGAACATGCTGCAACGACTTGAACAGCTGTTCAATTAGGTAGGTATTGTCATTTCATCGCCTAGCTCTTGTTTAATTTTATTTCCTCGTTTGATTTGCTAAATAAATTCGCAGAAGATGAATTCAACCAAAAAATGGGCTGAAAAGTGTATGATTTCAATTTTTTAATTTTGAGCCTATCTTTTTTTTTTAAAAAAATCTTAGGCACCCATTTGTTTTTTTTTTTAAATGGTGGATGAAGTTTGTTCGAGGGAGAAAATCCCTTTCAGAGGTTGGATAACTTATAAATCTGATTTTTATCGTGAATACAAAATTTAATGATTTATTATTCTTCAGAATTTTTGAGCATTGACTTAAGATATAAATATTTCAAGTTTTGTATAGTTCATTTTTGGCCCTTGAAAAATGACAACACGAATTTTAAAATTTTTTCCAGAAGTTCACCGAATAATGGCAACGTTTTAATTTTATACGCCACCTTTTTTTTTTTCTGAAATTCAATTAAGTATTCTAATTGCGGGATTTTTATGCCCAGTGTCGAAGAGAAGAGATTGGGAAGAGGTTTTGGAATGATCTTGTAATTTAAAATTTACAGTATGACATGCCTACGAAAAAAATAGTAATAATCAAAAATAAGGTATAATAGGTGAAAAGTAAAAAAGTTGAAAATTCAAAATCGAACAAATCCTTCAACTTTTCTGTGAAAAATATTTCACCGATCAAAACTTATATTTTGGGTACTTGACTTGAAGTGAAAATTTTACACTTTGTAAGTAAGAAAAAAATGACAAAAAAGTGAGTAACTTTTTATAAATTGGAAGGGAAAAAATATTCGAGGTTCCTTTTCCTCTTTTGCATACGAGACGGAAGGATTTTTCACATTTTTCACTTTTCGGTTGGAAAACTTCAAACATCGTTGTAACTGAAAGGTGGTGTATGGGTATGGAATATCTGCATACCAGATTTCATCAAGCATTGATCATATGAAGGAGAAAAATCAGAACGTAAAGGCAAAAATGGCTGTTTTCTGAGGATAAATCGCTTGGTATGGATATCATTGCCTGCCGATTTGTCATTTTGAGTTTCACGTATGCACAGAATCATCACAAAACCAGTGTATAATTTGAAAACTGAAATTAATACAGATGAAATTAGACAACTGTATAAAATGCATTCCGTAATCAATTTTTAGGAAAATATGTGTTTTACTTAAGTAGAATATCATGAAAAAGCCCATCGATGTGTAATTTGATCCAATGTCTGAGAAATCATGGAATTGATTTTTATTCCTTTTTATTATCCAAAGATACCAAATATGAACTTTAGCATCCTGTGGGTATGAATGAGCTACGATGGAAATCAGATCCAAAATTTCGAGAAATATTGTCCACAAGATTCCAAAACAAAGCAGTTTTATCAAATTTTCAATTATCGAAGTAGGCTTTATGTAAATTAGTATCATCAGAATCGCAATAAATGATAGAAATGTTTGGAGTATATTGAGTTGCCAACGATAACTTGATTCATTTTCTATAAAAAAAAATATGAGCATGGTAATTTTTGATGCGTGTATCAAGCTGAGATAGAGATCAAAATTATAAATTTGAAAGTTAATAAATTATGAGCGTTTTATGACTCATTTCTTACCTGCAGGATTTTTCATTTCCAGACTTTCGCTAAGTATCGAAAAAATATTTAAAATCTGCGGTACAGAAAAAAGATTGAAAATTAGTGCATAATTTAAAGCAATGCTTACGTTGCTCTCTTCTGTTTTGAAATAAAGGAAAAATGAGTGAGAAAGAATTCCCGAATAGGAAAAATTCCAAAAAATTTATTCTTTTTCCCGAATGTTATTTTTTGCAATTTCCCGTAATGTAACTAAGAAGAACGTGGTAACTTGGTCTAAATTTTGGTAAGAAGATCTGGAAAAATTGAAACTAAACCTAAGATCTGGAAAATTGTTTTTGAAAAAATTGCAACTTATATTATTTTCTCGTGTTTTTTGGAAGGGGGCGGTACAAAAATTTTTGTAAATTTTCAAAAAGTTGAGAAAAAATCTGAAATTTTAATCTTTGAATTTTGAAATACAAGTTTGTAATTGGAACAATGGTACTCGAAACAAATAAAATGCAAAAATTGGCTTTTTGATGGAAAATCAATCACCAAAATTTCTGTTTTAATTTGAATTTTTATTAAATTTTTATCCTCTTCTTTCCTCACGGTCATAATGTCAATTCCAGCTGTAACCTTTGAAGACGATCTTTTTTTTCCCCTCAAACAGTAATAAGTATCTCTTTTTATGTGATTGAAAAAAAAGTGGGATTATCTGAATAATTTCAAAAATAAAATGATATTCATTTTCCATTTCTTGTATATTTGGGAAAATTTTATTTGGAAATAAATTTTTTGAGATTTTTCTATTCCGGAATTTGGTCGTTCGGGAAAATACATTCGGAAAAATGAGTATGGAAACCAAAAATAATTTGATTTTTAACTCGTGTTACAAAAAATTGTAGAAAATAATTAATGCAAACGAGATGATCAAATTGCTTCGGCGATTTTATAATAAGAGTGAATTAAAGTCATTGATTAAGCACGAAAGTGGATAAAAATTTTCTAAAATTATAGTTGTGAGTATGTTGAAAAAATTTTAAATTCTCTCCCCTCTCCTTGAATCATCTCATTAGGTTAATTCATTTTCAAAAATTTGTTGGGGCAAAAGCATACAAGACGATTGATAAAAATTTGGTTTCCAAGCAATGTAAAACTAGGTATAAATATGTGATAAGTATACCTACTTACCAAAATGAGGTAAAGTACAATGCCAGTAGTCACTTTAATTGAACATCCAACGCAACCCATGATCATTTTGAGTTCTATGTACACTTAGTAATGACACAAACCAACTTAAAACACTAAATGCATGAAAAAATTACCAATGTTTGTTCAAATATGCAAAATTTCAACTCTATATTGTCGGATATTTTTTGATCATATCTAATTATGATTGAAAATACTTCGAATTTGAATAAAAAATATAAAATAATCTGAAATGTGTGTTATTTTTCAATCGGAACTGATTCAGAACGTTACCTATTTTAGTTTCGTCATAATTCAACGAATTTTTTTTTATCGGGAACACGAAAACAACTTCAGCTAACCTAATTAATTCACAAATAGAATCGATAAAAGAATTCGCTGGAAGGTTTGTGATTTGGTACATTATTTTTGACTGTACATTTTTATGAAAATATACTCAAGTAACTACGAAAAGCCCTAAAATTTAAAAAAAAATGGTTCGAATTTTAGCTAAAAATTTCAATAATTAAAATTTTTTTTATCAACTTCTAATTTTATTTTTTGAAGGACGGGTTCTTTATATTTGTGCATGGATATTTTTCATATTCATTTTTCAGAAAAAATGCTCGATAATAGCCAAATAAAAACTTTAAAATTATTTTGAAAATTGTGTGTATTTTTTTTGTTTAAAAAATAAATAAACTTATACCTAGTTCTGAAAAAAAACTCTCGTTGAAAAAAAACAAAAATTTTATTTATCGGACAAAATATGGAAAAAAAAACCATTTTTAGAAATGGCGAAAACAATCTTATATAACAAAAAAACACAATGAAGTCAACAAAAAATTTAAAAAATTAGGAACATCTCAAAAGTTTTAAAAAGATCAGTCTTCAAGGCGTATATTTTACAACTAAAATATATCCCAATAATACATTTCTGTGTAAAATTATCAACTTGATTTCTAATACTTGAACACATCAACATAACGTGGAGGTGGCGAAGATGAATGTACTGATGTTATCCCAAGTTGTGGTGAACTCGAATCATATGGAGGAGGTGACCATGAAATCGAAACGATTCGACTTCTAAATCTACAAGATTCAATTTCGTTATCGCTCCCAATATCATGACCTGTCTCCGATAGATAATCCGCGGAAACGTTTCCAAAATGGAACATTACCGCTGCGGAGAATGATTTAAAACCTGAAACATATTGAGATAGAGATGATTGCAAATGGAAAATGAATTTCGGTGTAAAATTCCAATGCACCGCTGCAAAGACTTACCCAAAAAGAAAAATGATGCTAGTGTTACGGAGATATATAAACAGACAGGCGAGAAAGATTCATTTACATTGTTTTTGATATTTTCCCAATACTTGCCTATAGAATCTTTCTTGTAAATAAATATCATGAACGCGATGATAGCCTGAATTTCGAGAACCAGAAACACAACGGTTAATCCGAACGACCAATATTTGACGAAAATTATTCCACGAGTATTGGATTTTTTATGGATGGAAATAATCGCACACAGTATGAGAATTGTTTGGATCAGAATGAGCCACCATTCGTAAACGATTTGGGTTCCTGTAATATGTATAAAGGGAAAAATTATGATGTAAGTACATCGTGATTAAAATCTAATAGGTAAGTATTAAATTCGCAGATTTGTTAAGCAAAAATTACGAGGAATTATTTTCTTACCTAGAAATATTACCAATTCTGATTGTGGACTGTGGCCATTGAACGATATCAGTAACAAATTATAAAGATTCAGAATCTGTAAAAGAAAAACAGAAAAAATGAACGTTTTTATCGTTTT
The DNA here is from genome assembly GCA_038380155.1 of Pseudococcus jackbeardsleyi. NCBI lineage: Eukaryota > Metazoa > Arthropoda > Insecta > Hemiptera > Pseudococcidae > Pseudococcus > Pseudococcus jackbeardsleyi. Next base: position 60,700,038 of record CM076242.1, read on the forward strand.
ATGGCGAATCACTTTTTATCTTATTTTGGACCCTTTCGTATTTCGATCTTGCTTAATTTTTTCTGCAGGTTTTTTGGTTGACTCTGAACATGTAAAATTGTTCAAATTTTATTTTGGTACAATTCTTCTAACACGAGAGGTATCCCAGTACTAAGGCCCGTTTTCCGAATTTTGGCACATTTTTGAGATTTCAAATTTTAATTTATCGCTCTGAAAAATATGAAAATTTGATCTAATCAACGAAATATGCCAAAATTTGATTTAAACTCCATTTTTCATCTCCTGAATCGATTGGAAGCAGTTTCGAGACGTTTCGAAACTTCCAGAAAAGTTTAATATTTTCCAGTATTGAAAAAAATACCATAAAAATGATTCATATTAAACTAAGCACCTATAATAGGGGATTACCCATATCGTACCGGTGACTCGACGTATTTTTTAAATTCTTTCTAGGGAAATTTTCTGCCAAAAAAATACGGATTTGAACTCGAGATTACGAATTGTAAAAAATTGTGCTTCAATCGATCAAATAAATCACCGATATTGATACTTTGATTATAGGTGCTGAAATGTATTTATGCCATTTTTATAAGCCTTTCTTTGGAGCTGGAAAATTCCAAAATTTTGTGGTCGCTTCGAAACGTCTCGAAACCGCCTCCAATGAATTTGGGAGGCCGAAAATAAAATATACATATACCTAATTTCAGCCTTTTTCGTCGATTACATAGATCAGATTTTCATATTTTACAGGGATGAGGTAATTTAGAAATTTAAAAAATTCGCCAAAATTGATAAATGATTTATGCATTTCCGAATTATTTTTGTTTCGGCTCAAAACTTTACCTTCTCCTTTCGAGACCTATTATCTTGAATTGTAGAAGCAAAATGAAAGAAACATTTTGGGAGTGGAAAAACGTACCTGAAAAATGAATTTATATCCGAATTTCGCTGCTCAGAGAATTCAGGTATGGTAGGGAGGAGGATAAAAGATGACAGAGGGGTTGAATCAGAAATTATTTGATTTTTGAGCTCAGATTCTTCAAAAACAAAACAAAATACGTGCTGTTCAGGATTTTTCATTTTGCTGTTTTTTGATTCAAAAAACTTGTGAGCAGTGACATCGAGAGCTTTTTTGGGAGGGTATGAAATGAGCACCTACCAAAACTTGGAATATTGAAAGAATGGGGAGGGGGACAAAAAAGAGCATTGTTTCGCTCTGTCACCTCAAATAATTCATGCAATTGTGATTTTATTCATGCCCGAGCGAAACAAGGGAGAATCTTTGGAAAACTGACTTTTAAATGCCCCAATAACATTTTTTTTTTTTTCATGTTTTATTTAAAGCTTTGAAAATCCCTATCCGATGTGATGGAGGGGGGGATTGCATTGTACTCTTTGTACCTCATTTTCGGGAGCCACCGCTGAGGAGGGGGTCGAGGGAGCGTGAAGTTCAAAAATTCACATGAATTGGTCTTCATTTTTCCTACATGAAATTATGCAAACTTCAAAAATCTTAATTTTTTTGGCGAATAAGATCATAATTCATGAATAAACAATTTTGAATTGAACCCCGCATTTTTTAGCATTAAGAAGAGGAAAGGACTGGGAAAATTTTCAGTTTTGAAATTTTTTTCCAGTCTTCCAAATATATGATAGCAATTAGTAAGTCCCTACCTACTTATGCTTCCAAAATTCTTTGAGCACTCTGTCAAACGTATAAATAAGGAAATGGAAAATCAATTTGCCACACAGAAAAATTACAGATAGAAGTTTTTTTTTGAGAAACTGCTGAAACGTTTTTCAAAAGACGATGAAAAAAAAAGGAGGTAGAATTTTACTCGAGAATTTTTGATAGATAATTCGACATTTCCTACCAATTCAAACATTCGTATCAAAAAACTGTAAATGTCTTGAATTGGAAAACTTTATATCTAATAAAATTGTGGATGATCTTTAAATTTTTCAGTTTAAATTTCAATATTTAATTTAAAATTCAGCAAAATTATGAATTTTTCACTTTCATCTCATTAATAAAATTATCTACAAGTTGATGAATTTTCATGGGGTACTGGACACTTATATAAAATTTAAAAAACTAATAAAACCGTCGAGATATTCCCAACAAATCATAGTAACAGAAGAATAATTTGAAACAAAAAATTAAAATCTTACCACATTGGTCCAAAGTAATAACGCGGTGAATGTACGAATGGGAAGTCCGTAACAACCGGAAAGCATTTTGAAAGCTGCGATTGAAAAATAAAACGTCCTAATAACACGCAGTCGGAGAACAAGACCGATTTAATGAAAAATAACACCATAATTAGTTTAAATACCTACTTAATTATGCTCATTTTTCATCTAATTTTAATGACGAATAAAAAATTCGGCTGAATATAAAACATGGAAACTTCACAAAAATTAAAATTACACAGAACTTCGCATGTATCTAATCATGCAAAAGCTTCGTCATATTCCGCGAATACCAGTTATCATTTTCAACTAATCGACTGAGCATAGCCGGCGGAAATAGTGTAGCATATGTAGCAAATGCTACACACGGGAGAATGGGAGAAAAAACTGAAAAAACAAGTCAAATTTCACTGGGTAAACATAAAATGAAAAAAAAAGGCAATTTTTTGATGTAAGTATTTTTAGTTGATAGTAATACATTTTTTCTTGTATTTTATGAACAGTTGATTACCATGAAATGAAAAAAATTCAGGTAAAATATACATTCCAATGTTTTTAGATATTTACCTAGTTTCAGAATTTGTTACAGTTATTAATGCAATATGTTTGTACCTTTTTGAAAGTTCAAGTTTTGGTTTATTAATGTAAGTACATTAGGGTAGAGGCCTGCGCCGCCGAGCCGCGCCGCCGCCGCCGCCGATTTTTTCAAAATTTTCGGGCCGCCGCCAGCCGCATAAATTACGGCTGAGCCGCCACCAGCCGCCGCCGATTGAGCGCTCGGCTTAGCCGACGGCGCGCTATTACAAAAATGTAAAATAAAGTGCAGTTTTTGCTCATCTAACAGTATTTTTTGAAAAATTTTCGCCCTCGCTTCGCTCGGGCAGTATTTTTATCATTTTTTTTGAAAACTTGACCATTTTATACTGGCCTTTTCAGTCAAAAATTACTTTTTTTCAGTTAAGTAGGTAGTTCTTAATTTGTCGAAAAAATCAATGATTTTGACTGAAAGATCTGTAAAAAATCAGATTCGAAATAACATGAAAAATGAGCAAAAAATCACCTATTAAACCTTTTCGGTTTTTTCAAACGTGTACCAAAAATTTTCGCCCTCGCTTCGCTCGGACTATAGGCTATAATATATATATGCAATACTGTTTCCTAATTTCGGAATATTCAAGTAATGAAGACAGCTTGAAAAATGGTTTGAAAAAAGCTTCGTCCGGGTCCGTATTTCCTCTTCCCAGCCCTGTTTTTCGGAATGTATTTAAATTTTAATTTTCGACTCATCAAAAAACAGAAAATTTTCAAAAACTTAAAACCTCCAAGATATTGTGTGTGATATAAATCTGGAATCTTAATTTAATTTTGAGCGTCCTTGGTACAACTTGAAAGTTCGGACAGCGGCGTAGCCACAAAAAATGTCTGAAGGGTGGTCAGAACCTGAGGAAGCAGAAGATTTTTTGGGGTGGGTGCAAAATGATTACAAAGACGAAAAACTAAACAGTTTTTTGGGGCGAGAGGGGGGATAAAAAGGGACCTTTTTTGCTCTTTATAGCCTTGAATAATTTATAGAATTTTGATTTAAATCATGCGAGGACGAAGTGTTGAAAAAATTGGATATTTAATGCCCAAAAAAAGCTTTCTTTCATTGTTTCAAATGTTTTAATGCTTTAAAAAAAACAATTTTTTGAAAAACTTTGCACTCATTTCGCTTGAGCCGAAACGAAATTGCAATTAAGTATTATCAACTGTTTGAGGCAACATTATGAAAAAAGACTTCTTTTTGCCTCCCTTTTCCGAAAAGGAAGCTTTTTGGAAGGGTACAAAGTTGGTTCAAAACAGGGGAGAGAATAGGAGACAGAAAAATGTTTTTATTGTCACAGCACATAGAATAAGATAACCATGATTCTGTGAATGTCCAAGCGAAGCGAGAGTAAAAACTTGATAAAAATGAATTTTTTAATGCCCAAGCAAGGAATTTTTTATGCATATTCTTGACCTCAAGGGTGAAGGGGGTCCAGGCTTCCAAAACCCCTCTTGACTACGCCCCTGAGCTCGGATAACTCTACTTATAATTAATTCGTCCTGTATAAATGATGAAAAATTGGTCGGCTAAGCCGCCGCCGCCGAAAATTTTAGGCGCCGCCGATAGCATCAGCTCAAGTCGGCTAGCCGGCCAGCCACGGCGAAAAAATCTGTCAAGCCGCCGCCGACTAAAACTTCATCGGCGCAGGTCTCTACATTAGGGTGGATCGCTAAAAAAAAAAACATACCTCGGATTTCGACCAAACTCGGTAGGGTTGTTAAGTCATCATCGGAGACTACCCAAAAATTTTTTAGCCCTCCCGGTGGAGGGGGGAGGCTAGGGGTCTCAAAACGGCACCTCCTTTCGAAAAAAATGCGGTTTTTTTGTGATTTTTAGCTAGTAAAAATGGAGTGGGATTCATGGAACAGCACTAGAAAGGTGCGATTTGAGTGCCGTCCTTCTCGGATCAAAACTCAGACGGCTACCAGGGGGTCGAAAAGTTGCAGATTACGTTATTTAAATAAAATCTCGAGCAAAAAATGATGAATTTTCAGGGGGAAAATGGCCGAATGAAATAAACTAATCCTATATTCGTGTTCAGCGGACCAAAATACCCCGATAAACACCCTTTTCGCGATAATTTTACTTGAATTCTCAAAATTCATTTGTCGTAATGAAAAATCGGTAAAAAAATGTGAATTCTATCATGAAAAATTGAATTTTGAGAATTCAAGTAGCCTAAAATTATCGCGAAAAGGGTGTTTATCGGGCTATTTTGGTCCGCTGAACACGAATATAAGATTTTTTTTTTCATTCGGCCATTTTCCCCCTGAAAATTCATCATTTTTTGCTCGAGATTTTATTTAAATATCGTAATCCGCAACTTTTCGACCCCCTGGTAGCCGTCTGAGTTTTGATCCGACAAGGACGGCAACGGTTCAGGGAGGTGTGGAAACTCAAATCGCACCTTTCTAGTGCTGTTTCATGAATCCCACTCCATTTTTACTAGCTAAAAATCACAAAAACCGCGTTTTTTTCGAAAGGAGGTGCCGTTTTGAGACCCCTAGCTCCCCTCCCCCTCCACCGGGAGGGCTAAAAAAAATTTTGGTAGTCTCCGATGATGACCCAACAACCCTACCGAGTTTGGTCGAAATCCGAGGTATGTTTTTTTTAGCGATCCACCCTAAAGTACATGATAATAAATTTTTTCACATATTTCATCTTTTCATCATCAATTACCATGAAACAAAAACAATTCAGAACAAATACAAATTAGGAGGAGGAGGAAGGGGCAGAAAAACGCTACATATTGATACCCATGTTGTATTTTGATCTTTTTTTATTTTCACCCCCTGGGGGAGGGGGTCCATTTTGTTTTGCTACACACGGGAAAAATTTATTCCGCCGGCTCTGCGACTGAGAAGTATAATGATTGCACTTCGATGTAAATTTTACAGCTGTCGGGTCTTATCACAGCTCTGTTTAAATTTCGCATCAAATCAACACGTTCTATGTTCTTAATTATTTGCTGTAGATTTGGCCTTCATCATCGAAAAATCAAAGTCAAAATGATCTAGGTAATGAAAAAGGTGTTTGAAAATTCAAGTTTTGTAGAATCCGAGCGATGTAAAAATTTTCCCCAATAATCAAGCCATTTAAACGTAACAGTTTTAATAAAACAGTAAAACAGAACCATACAAAAAATCAGCTCCATTTTTTGAAATATAGTTAATTTTAAAATTTGTAAATATCGTAGTAGGAGGGTGGCATCGACGACATACATTCGTCGTAGGAGGGAGGCGCCGAAAGCGAATTTTCATTGTCATCCAATAGAATACCTTGTTCAGAAGTGTTGTCATTCGGAATTGGGTCGATTATTGATATGATATCACCCGTGAAACCGTAGAGCACAAAAATGGCGAATATTTTGAAAACTGTGAACAGGTGAAAACGATTCTTTCAATTTTTAGTACTCATAAAAGTCGCAATTCGCTTGCGCCTGGAATTTAATTATTAGATTCTTACCGCAATCTGTCAATAAAACAATGACTCCCACTCGAATCCAATTACTTCTCGACGGATTCAACGCTTTTTTATTGAATAGGCCGGTCAAAATTGGAATATTGAATAGTGTATGGAAAATGAACAACGTTACAACGCATATCAACATTATAAATTGAATCAGGTTTTTGATAAACGAACGATGTCTTCTTTCAATTATGAAGCATGTGAAGATCGATATTGCTAATTCCAATAGATTTATGCGTATTACAAGAGTAAAATCTTGATCTATTAAGAAATTTTAAAAATCCAATATTAGGTAGGTCGGTTTATACTTAATAATGAAATTAGTTGATCGTCTGTACAAGAATTTTTAATTTTGATACTTACTGTCATGTAGATCAGGCATTTTTTCCAGGTAATAATATAATGTCGAGACGTATATATTGAGTAGCTGTAAATAACGAAAACATCAGTAGAAAAATTTTTTTGTTGAAAAAAAAAAAGGTGCATGAAGAAAGTTCATTCTGCTGAAAGAAGAAAAATATGTAAGAATGAGAAAAAAAAAGGAAAAACAGGAACGAAGAATGCAGTCAATTTTCAACAGGTAGGTACCTATTTCAATGGAAATGAGCCCCAAAAAATGAAAATTCTTTGTTATCTAATAGCTCAACTTAATTTCTGCAACAATTGGAACATAGGCGCACCCAAGGGGGGGCCTCAGGGGGCTCGAGCCCCCCCCTTAAGCCCGGAAAAAATAATTTTTTGCTTCAAAAATGAGAAAAAAGTCAATTTTTTGCTCTTCAAAGTATATTTTTTCAAAAAATTTTCGCCCTCGCTTCGCTCGGGCAGTATTTTATTACTTTAATTTCAAAACTTGACAATTTTTGATTGATTTTTCAGTCAAAAACCACCAAATTCTCAATAAATTCTCTGTTTGTTAGAAAAAAATGATGATTTTTGATTGAAATATCAGTGAAAAATGACTTAATTTGAAATTTGACCCCCTCCCCATTTTTTCTCAATTCTCATTTTCATGTAGGTGTAGGTACCTATATTTATATTTGCTCTAAAAATTAAATTTCAATTTCATGATTGGTAAAGAAAACTGCAGGAAAATTGTTTAACGAATTTTGCGCCCCATTTCTTTTGAACCTGCGCGTGCCAAACGCGTCTTATATGGGAAATCTGCTGCTGGGAGTAGGGGAAATACATCTCTTCCCTCTCTCTAATTTCCTCTCCCATGTAATCTAAACTCATAAACTGCGCATTTTAAATGAAGAATATATTCTTCATATGTGCTCTGTAGCAGGTATACCTATACCTGGAGCAGAAATATTTTGAATTTTTGCAAGATAGATGCTTTCCGATATTTTCAATATCGATCCCTTTGACGTGGCTGTGAGATCCCTTCCTTTCCCTCTTCACTTTTCTAAAAGTATGAAAATTACTGCTTCAAAAAACATCATAAGGAAAAATTTACGTACGTATTCTATAAATATGTAAGCACATACTTAATCATCTGCAACAGTAAAATGAAAATGAAATCATTTGGATATTTACACTTACCACATTAATTATCAACACGAATATAACATTTTTAGGGAGCGTATAGTCAATCCAAACAGGCGATGACATATTGTTAAGTTTAAAAGTTTATAAATTTTTTCCACTAAAAAAAAAACCACTGAAAAATCGAAAAATCACGACAAGTTTAAAATCACATTGAAACATTCAAAAGAAATGCCCAATTGCTTACCTAATATATGATGTTTTCATGTTCTATATATTTATTAATCTGTTGGCTAAAATTTTTGTGACGATAGTGGTGTCGGTATGAGACATTATACCTACCTATGTATGATCACGTGTGAAAAAAAAAAATCATAAACGGAAATTCTGAGCGATAAAACGATAAAAGTAACGATGGTTACTCGTAATCATGTCGATGTCGAGTCGCAGTTATTTCATTTTAAATGGTTTCCAGTTTCCATGTCAGACTAGGTTATTACGTATTTTTGTCACGAACGAATAGGCCTACCTACCTAATGTTTTTTTGTTTTTTTTTTTAAATCAAAAAATGCTCTCATTTTTCATCTTTATTAGGTGTTACATTTAAATTTCTTATTGGATATATCGCTGGTTTCTCAGCCAGTTTTTGGAAAAATAATTAGATACGTACAACTGAAGGATTATATGCATACCTAAGTACTTGAACTTTTTTTTTACACCCTGTAATTGGTACCGAGTTGAACAATGACCGCTGTAAGGAGGCGGAGAGACGATTTCGATTGGTGAAACTGTGTAACGAGGAGGTGGATCTGAACTTGCACCTAGATGGTGAGAAACCGGTCCTTCGACAATGAGAGATTCCTTCAATTGCTCTTGGAATTTATACACAATCGCCGCGGAAGAAATATGGAAAGCTATAAATCAGAGGACAATGTAATTAAACAAAATGGAAAAATTAAAATTCGAATAAGAAATAAAGGTTGAGCAATGAGCACCCCCCCCCCCCCGGTTCATTTATTAAATGCTGTACAAAAGGCTTAATATGCTCGATTGAGTTCGTAACACTTACAAATACATATGGATCATACACAAAACATCACCAATTCACCAAGAGTGTTCAGATATTCAAATTTAGCGATGAAGTATATCCGAAGAATTGTTCTATTTTTAAATGTGCTCCTTGATTATCTGCAGCAACATTTTCAGCACGATGCAATTTGTACACGAGACATAGGCCAATGAATATGTTCAAAAGTATCATTAGAATAGTCAGTTTCAAAGCGAAAGTTTTTTTCTGCAGATTATTTAAAAATACGAAAAATAAAAATAATAAATGGATAAGTGCAACACTCAAAGGTGCGGTGATCTATTTTGCCCAAAAGATTTTTGTACCCGCCGATGATTACAGCCAAAGGAAAACTATTGTAGGTGTCTGCTTCAATTTTAAATAATCAACTTTTTATTCTGAACTTTTCCCGAATGTTTCAAGTTTAAATTTGGAAAACCAGAATTTCTCATGGTGGGGTGGGGGAGAGGAGAGTTCAGAACTTTCATATTTTTTTAGAAATTCTTTCAGCTCAGCCTACCTTCCAATCAACGTTTTTTTTACTGACAGATGGTGGAAAGAGGAATACCAATGCATTGCATGCCTCTCCCATTTTGCTATTGTGCAAAATACCATTTTCAACTGTGAAATTAGGTCAACTAGGAATTTTCAAGGCATTAAAACCTGAAATTTTTTGGAGCATTAAACACCTGAGAAGGGAAAGGAAAAAGAAAATTAGAAATGTGTGAAGGTGATATAATCATTTTTTCGTTGATTTTTTTTTCTTTGTGCAAGAATATAACTTTTTTTTTTCAAAAATAAACCCTCTGTAGTATGTACCTACACCTACTACCTAACTTCAGGGATGACCCAAAAGTTTTAGAACTGAAGACTTTTCTTAAAATTTAGTCCCGCAAAAACTTGAGTTTTTCAGGTAAATTTTAACCGCTTTAAATTTTTGTTGCGATGAAGACCCTTTATTTCTATAAAAGTGATAATTACATCAACTGCGAACTCGAATTCTTCACCTGCACAATGAATAAAATATCTCAATAATAAATCAGTTACGAGGTATAGGAGTACGCATAATTGTGAAGCAATCTAAAAAAAAAAGAAAAATCTTCAAGAAAATTTTTCAAGTTTTCATCCTCTTTTGAAAATCAATACCACAACTTTGTGGACCGATTTCATAACCCTTTTTCGCTCCGGTGATGGAAAATGTTACAATAGGTACATCAATCATTTTATTGTGGTACGTTTGCTGTAGCTAAACTTGAGACAAACTAAAAACTGATTCCTAAAAATAGTCTTCGAGATGGAAATAAATTACGAAGCATTGAAACAAATTTTCTCAAAAATTGTTTTTTCGATGTTGAAATTCCAAAAGTGATTTTCTCGTATGCAAGCCTGGATGTAGAAACCACATTTACGTGTCAAAAATCGGTTCTCTAAACCAATTTTTGATCCCTGAGGGTGGTTCCATTTTATCTGGGATCATACCACAATAGAACTAGGTATAGACTTGGAATCAGGTATTGAGTACCTACCCATTATTCTTTTATATGCAGATTCATGTTGAAACCTCATGATATTGCTCATCTATGTACAAAAAAGAAAAAAAAAATCGCTAATGAATATGATGATTAACTGCCCCAACATACGTAAAAGTAGGCAGGTAGATAAGTTTAATCAATTCTGAACGCGTAAAATAAGCGAAAAGAAAGGAGATAAGAGTGATACTTGGATAAAGCCAAATTTTTTGAAATAAGTACATCGGTATTTAACTGGAATAAAATTTTCTTTTATTTTTTGAAGTGTGTAATTACTATACTGCACAATCAAAGTTTTCAATCAGATGATACAAAATTTATTCGATATGTGAATTTTTCATTTTTTTAAAACTAGAAATAAGCGTCTAGATTATTTAATGAACTTATGGTTTAAATTTAATTAAACTTGATACCTTATGCACTTACAATATTGTAACACAGTATGAATAAAGTAGTCGTACGAAGAGATACACCACATTTCATTTCCAAAGCCATGTAATCAAATTAGAAAATTTAGTTGAAAAATGAATCAAAATTTACCGAACTAGACTGTGAATACCTAGATATACACAGGTACACATGGTATCATATCATTAAAAAAACACGATCACTTGAGAAAAGTCGTTCATACGTATTGATAATGAAATTTACTCACGAGCAGTATAGGTACCAGAAATTTAATGTTGATAAAAACCAGTTGAATTTCCTGTTAGAATCAGGTGAAATTTCGTTTCGCATTGGGGTTTCCCAGGCTGATCATGTTCCCTCTTACAATTGAAAAATCTCGTTTTAAGCAGTATATTTTTTTCGTTGAACCTCGACAACACTGTTGAAATATTGAAACATAATGTTGTGGAGGTCTAGGTATACATTGAATTGACAGCCTAGCCTGATGCAGCTTCGAATAATTATTTGAATTTTTCGTAACTGGCACAAAAATTGTCTTATGCAATAATTTTTTTCAATCCCTTACTTTGGTAACAAAAACATTGAAAAACGATTACTATTCAAGGCATCGAGGCTGCAGTCGGCTCCTTGAAGTTCTAATGTTCCAATAAGAGTGTTTTCAAAAATCTAACTGGAAAAATATCGAGATTCAAACGAGAATTTTTGGTTTCAAAATAAAACGTAATTGGTGCCGTTTCAACGTAAACTGACTTTAAATTTCTTTCATAGTAAATTTTTTCAGGATTTCTTTTATTCCTGCTCGACTCGAATTGAACTTCTTTTAATTCAGTTTTTATTTTTGCGATTATTCCCAGTGGCGTCAGAAAGTAAGGTAAAAGGAGTACAGAGACCAGTCGTTTGTCTCCTCTGGAGAATTTGCAAAAATAGTAGAATTTTTCATAAACTAGATAGGTAGTTTTGTATAAATTGCTCGATTATTTCTACGATGTGAACTTTTTTTCAAAAAAAAAATGTCTATTTTCAAAAACTAGACAATTTTGTAAAATTTGCGTCCTTTTCCAACTACTTGATGATTTTTCGAAACTTATTAGACCACCTTCTGAGTATGGAATAATTCACAAAAATTGGAGAATTTCGTCAAATTTATACGATTTGTACGATTTCGCGAAACGAATGTTTTTCATAAATACTTACGTACTTGGTCAATTTGGTAAAACTTAATCTAATTTTTTATAAGCTAAGTAATTCTTTTTTAAAAAATGGGCAGTTTAATAGTATATTACGCAACAGAAGCGGTAAGTAACCGATTAACTAGTACGAAGTTTGAGGAGCGAGGCAAAGCCGAGTGACTTAAATCGTACGAGTTGATCGAGTTACTTACCAATTCTGTTAGGTACAGGGTGTTGAATTGAAACCCAGACACACAACAGCGAAAAATTTCCCTCGAGGTAATTTTTGTCGAAATTTAGATTATGAAAAGTAGTTTAAAAAATTTCATAATGGAAAACATGACATTTTTCAATTATTTCATCCATTTTTTGAAGGAAAAGAGGATAAATTTTTCTTTTTTACACAATTACAATCAAAATCTAAATTAAATGTGAGGGGAAAAAACGGGATTTTTCCGCTTTGCGTCTGGGTTTCAATTCAACACCCTGTATGTTATTGTAATTTTAAACTAGAGGAAAATAAATCGATTTTTTTTTTAAATTAACAAAAAACTACAATTAATAACAATTTTTATAACAACTGATAACAATATCAACAACGAAACATTTAGTGACCATGCATTTGTCATTTCAGGGGGCGGAAAATAATTGTTTTCCGGTTGTTTACATTCATTTTCCATCCATTTGTTAAACTCTTATTTTCCAAAACAAAAACATTGCCGGAAAGTACTCATTTTCCGATCGTATAAAATTAAAAAAATTGAACGATATTCTAAAAATTATTCATTAAAAATTGATGTTTGAAATTTTTTTGAGAATTTTTAATTTTCGAGAAAACCAAAAATTACTCAAGTTACAATTTTCTAGTTATATTTTCATTCATTTTCTTTTGATAAAGTACTGTTAATTTTTTGTGAAACGAGAGTCTGTTTTTTATTACTCCGTCTGAGATTTTATTTCTCCCTTTTCCAGTACAGTTTTCCTCGGAGTGGGGGGAGTACGTTAAATTACATACCCCTCCCCTCCATCTTCCATCCGCAGACAGGGTACAAGGTATTCAAACGTATTCCCTTCTCTTTTCAAATTATATGTACCTATCAGATACAGATTCTCAAAAATGAAAAAAATGTCTCTTTTAGTCATTGAAAATCCTAATTTTTTTTCAAGCTTCGCTTTTACGTTATTCTGAAATGAACAAAATATTAATTATATGACCTCTTCGAGCGAATATTTCAATATCCTCCCTCCAAAAAAACTTCCCACGCGACGTAAATGATGATCTATTTATACGAAGCATGGAATTTGAAAAAGGCTTAACTCCAAACTCCAAAATACAGTCTTTTTGACTCGCAATGCCATCACAGTCGGATTAAAAATGTTCTAACTAGAAGTTCTGTTTGGGATGAGCACTTGACTTTATTGAACATCATTTAACATGTAATTTATGGCGTTTTAACAAAAAAAAAAAACCGTTTGCATAACTTGAGAAGTTCATGCTTTATACTTATATCAATAAAAAATGATGATGATTTTATCTTACGATTTGTAAATTTCAAAAAATATGGAACATGAATCACTGAATTCATGCTTGAAATTAAAAAGAAGTAATACTGAAAAAGCATTTCGGTAGATACGCATAAAAATTTTTCAAAGAGAAACAGAAAAGTAATGTTTAGCAATTCGTTCGATCTGACTCAACGAAAATTCAAAGTTGCCCGAGATCGATATTTTTCCAACTACATAATCACACCAACTTTGACAATTTTAGCACAGTGGATACCTAATTATGTTTCATAAATAATGTACATATACAGTACCTACCTACAATACCTACATATCTACGTATTTACTTATAAAATAGTTTCAAGGCATATATTAGCTACCAAAAATATGACAAAATAGGTACCCACGAAATACAAAAATGGACAAAATGAAATCGTTGCGTATTTTAGTTAAATTACAATTTGGTTAGGTATATCTATTTCAATCAACAATATGGTGTCGTTCGTTAGCTAAAACATACTTACATCTAAAATAATTGGCCCAATTCTGCTTTGTAAGCAGTAAAATTTCGAAATTTCAAATGTCATTACTTTCACTTTTTTTGAAATAAAAATATAGTAGGTAGGTAATTGAAAAAAAAAAAGTTGATTCTACGAAATATGCTTAGGGAAAACATGGATCTGTTTTCAGAATTTTTTTTGAAAGTTTTTCTCTCTTTTGTAAAAAAAAAAAAAACAGAATTCGCTACTTATACCTACCCAGAACCCAAAAGTGTACCAAAAGGAGAGATCATTTACATATTGATACAAAAAAAAAAAATGAATTGTAAATGTGAAAATAAAATATGTATGGGCAAAAAATTAATTTCCAATGCATCCTTACGTTTGAAGATAAGATAATTAATTTCAAATTTGTTCATTATCTTTTTTGTGTATTTTAGAAAGAATCAAAATTTATAATTTCGTTTTCTAAAAATGTTTTTATTGTCAATCAGCTAAAATTTGGTTAAAATTGGAGGAGGGGGAGGCGGATTTTTTTAGGTACCTACTCAACGGTGGTTCATGAATTTCAAAATTTTCAGGACAAAGGTATTTCAATTGAATTTACAGTAAATACGTGCATAATTACATACGAATAATAATACAAATTTATAGGCAGATTTCTAAACTTTCTCAATCATATGAATAAAAGGTGATAGCTATTACCACTAGAATCAATTGAAATGGCACAGAAACTCAAACACCTATTATACCTATTTTGAAAAACGCATTTAAAAATTCGAGTTATTCAAAGTATGTTGATTTAAATTTTTAAATTTTATTTAAGTATTTTAAATTGAACATACTTTCAAGTTCCATCCCGATATCTTCAAATGTGGGCCTGCTTTTGTCATCGATTTTCCAACAATTCTTCATTACCTCATACATACTTTGTGGACATTTCAAGGGTTTCTCAAGGATTTCCCCATTAGAAATCGCTATTTTGACCTATAATAGAATTTTAATTAAATGAAAGTATATGTTAAAAAAATCAAAATGAACTAGAAAATATGTTTACATACATCTTGTAAGCTTTCTTTTAGATGATGAGGCCTTGCACCTTCAGAAAAAATTTCCCAGAGTACAATGCCAAATGACCAAACATCAGACTTTAATGAGAAAATTTTTCTCTCATCTAATGCCTCTGGTGGCATCCATTCTGTTGGTTGGCTCTCAACCGGATCTATCTATAAAAAATACATTGCACATGGTAAACAAATACGTAGGTATCCAGTTAAGAGTCATTAAAATATTAAATTCTTATGGTTTACCTGGAAGTATTCACTAGTTAACTTTTGACTCCTGCCAAAATCCGATATTTTGATAACTAGTCTGTTTTGCTCTTGCCTCACAAGGCAATTCCGGCAAGCAAGATCTCGATGAATAATATTCTTACTGGCAATATATTTCATTCCTTGACATATTTGATGGGAGATATTTTTGAGATGACGCTGAAAAAAAAAATTATTATTTTAAGGTATATAAAAATGGGTATAATTATTTGTAGAAGAACTTCCAAGTTTTTACCACTTTCAATTGTTTTTTTTCCCGATCATCCATCAATATGTATTTCAAATTACCACATTCCATAAATTCCAACAAAAGCCAGCAACCAAGTAATGATTTCTCTAAAAAAAAGAGAGAGAAGAGTACAGTTTAAAAAATTATGTAAACATAAGATGAGAAATAAAATCTTTATGCAGTTACTTTGTGGGCGATGAACTGCTAGCAAAGAAATAATATTTTCATGCCGTAAAGTTTTCATGATGCTTATTTCCCCTCTAGCATCCTCTGTTATGGAGATTTTCTTCAGTGCCACTCTTTCTTTGGTAGATACCCTCAAAGCTATAAAATAAAGAAAAATAAGATAAGTACATAAGTTTGTATCTTCTAAAATTATATTTATATTGCACTTGTTTACCTTGATATACTCTAGCTGAATTTCCAGTACCTATTCTATTCATTTTTTTTACTTCGCTTTTTGGGATGAAAAATATTCCATCCTCAACTTCAAAATCATCCAGAATTTCAAGATTGGCTGGACTCTCTGGGGTAACTGAACTTTCTGGGGTAACTGGACTCTCTGAGCTAACTGGATTCTCTGGGGTAACTGGACTCTCTGAGCTAACTGGATTCTCTTGGGTAACTGGACTCTCTGAGCTAACTGGATTCTCTGGGGTAACTGGACTCTCTGAGCTAACTGGATTCTCTTGAGTAACTGGACTCTCTGAGCTAACTGGATTCTCTGGGCTAACTACTTGTGATGAATCCCTGAATCGAGCTGTAGGCTAATATTTGAAGAAGTAAAAAATTACATATTTTATTTTTTTGTGAAAAAATTATTGGTTTATGGATATAATTTAAGGATAACTGGACGACTTATCAATATTTCAGTTATTTTTTTCAGCCTACTTGTTGGAATATTAGATATTTAAGCACCTTTTATTTTCAAAATATTCAAAAAAGGGTCAGTAGAACCTCGATTATCTGAATCTCAATTATTGAATTTCTCAATCATCTGATCTAGAAATATTATCCACTTCACTTCATTATCCCACTTCTTTTAAAGCTCGACAAACATATTTTTCAGCTTGAAAGTGCCACAAAATGCATTATTTTCTGAATTTTGATTTTTCAAAAAATTTTGACAAATTTGAATCAGTTGAATTTAATGAAATTCCTATTATTTTGAGTGGGTGAAATAAATTTCATGGAAAATCAAGGATTAAGATATTCACTGATTTTTTTAGTCAATAATCAAAGATTTCTCATAAAATTCCCATTTCATTAAAATAAAATTTGACTGATTTAGATTTGAAAAACGAGTATCTACCTAGTTGATTACTTATCCCATGTACCTACTACGAAAATTATATTTCAATGGTTCAACAGTGCTGCAAAAGTCGTAATTGGAAAAATAAGGGAGGAAAACCAGTTTTAAACGAGAATTTTTGGTTGTGAGAGGGAACATAATCACGCCAATCACGGTCTTCTCAACATGGACCAACTAGGTATAAAGTAGGAAATTCTTTTTTGATTTTTACGAATTTTAATTTAATATTTTTCTGAATTTTTTTGTTGCGAAGTGGTTTTTATTTGAATCCAGGATTTTATGTATATGGAAGTTCGTTCATGGTAAAAATGTTTTCAAAATGTTTAAGTAATCAATTATTACGTATTTTTCAAAAAAAAAAACTGAGCTTTTTGATTATTCGACTTTTTGGAATATTCGACGTTTCCCCGTCCCAATTGAATCAGATAATCGGGGCTCTACTGTACTTTGATAAAATCTTTGAAAAATATAGAAGCGTCAAATCCTTAAATTATTTTTGATTGAAAATGCTTTGTACTTTTACAAATCAAAAAAAGTGAAATAATAAAAGGAAATATGATCCTGTCGAAAAAAAGGGACCTTGTGTAAAATAAAGATACTTATCTCATTTTTTACGTTTTTGGTCCAAATGACACCGAATCTGGGCCAAACAGCAAACACGTAAAAATAAAGACATCGACTTTTTTTTTTACTCGATGTACCTTCTTTCCGAGAAGGTCACAAATTCAAAAATACATAAGTATACTTAAGAGAAATATTTTTCATATTTTGGTCAAAATTTTACCATTTTTTCTCAAGTCTGATGGAACCTTTACGTCAGGATTATCCAGAGTTTTTTTTCAAGTTCAAGTGTAACAAAATGTCATATCAGTGCGATGGATAAAATTTGGCGGGTTACTGAGTATTTTTCTTTTTTTAGGTAACTAAACTACTTACAGTTTTTTTACTAAAAAAAAAAACAAGAATATCTCTGCCTGACATTTTAACGAAAAGTCAATTCTAAAAAATACCTCTCTTGATCATGTGAAAAGCGCATGAGGCATTAGGCATGTAAACTTGACTGAATTTTCAAGTATCGCAAAACGTAATTATGTTAATTATGAATAGGTATAGTACATATTTGATGCATAAAATTTGGCTTTAGAAACTTGGTGGATAAAATCTGATCGTCTATTTTATACCCTAGATGATATACAATATACATAAATTATGAGCTTCTCAGCATCATATTGAACATATCAACGTTAAAAATTAGGAGACGAGTTTCAAAGAATTGTCCAGCAATAATTTTTCGGCATTTAGCCATCAATTATTTAGGTAGGTAGGTACCTACCTAGCATCTTGGTAAATTTTGTGTCTTTTGTTGATTTTGTAACATTTTTGTTAAATATTCGTCCGAAAAAATACGCGACATATATTCGGCTGTTAAAATTTAGATATACGCGGCTACAGCAAAATTATTAATTGTTAAGTTTCTCGGATCTCGCGTAAATAAATTTCGTTATTCGTTAAATGGTTCTCTTCTCGTAAATACGTTCTCGCGATTAATTAAAAAGGGGTAACGACCCCAATGTAAATGTATTGTTCAATATTCGTTCAATAAACGAATAATTTTCAAAGGAAAATTTCCTTTGCGTTTTCTACGTTTTTTATTTTCGTGAGCCAAAACGCCTAAATTTCCATCATGATAGCAGTAGTCGTGGTTCCGTATTCGCGATCTTTTCAAGTATTTCGCGATTTTTTTGAGTCCTTTTGAGTGCGAACTCACGACCGTTATTCCGCCATATTTCGCCAAATAAATTCGCGATTTTTTCCGTTCAATCCTTTTTGCTCTCCGTGAGTATAATCGCGATCTTTTTTGCTCTCCGTGAGTGTAATCGCGATCTTTTTTTTGCTCTCCGTGAGTATAATCGCGTTCTGTTCTGCTCTCCGTGAGTATAGTCGCGACCTTTTTTTGGTAATTTTGCGATCTTTTTTTTCGTAAATAATTCGCGATCTTTTTTCCGATAATTTCGCGATTTTAATTCCGATAATTTCGCGATCTTTTTTTCGATAATTTCGCGATTTTTTTTCTTTTCGATAATCGCGAAACGTAAATACGCGATTGTGTGCGATTAATGATCCTATGTGGTATTTCGCAAATTATCGGCAATCGAGGCGATAATTCAAACGTGAACGTAAACGACGATTCCAGCGACGAGGAATTTCGTGGATTTCCAGGACCAGTACCTGAAACAAAGAAATCCAAATCAAAACGACGTAGAGAACGTAAACGACGGTCAAAAGAGGTTAGTGATACGAATACTTCTCCGATAAACGTGAACGACGCAGGTCCCTCAGCTCCGTGCGATAATTCTGACTCCGTGTCTAAAAATTCTGACTCCGTGTCTATAAATTCCGACTGCGTATCTGTAAAATCTGATTCCTCCGTCATGTCTTCCGGCGACTCTAATATTCCAACGCACCTTCTTTTCACTGGTGCTGACTACGATATTTGGAAGAAGAGAATGAAAAGTCTGTTAAGCGCTAAAGATCTCGAAAAAACGTTAACCGTCGATGGCAACGCGACCGCTAAGGATAAGAAAAAGGCATTCAACGAGTTAATCAATCACGTAAATAACGCTGTCTTTCGCCTCATACGGGAAGAATCCGACCCCATTAAGCTCTTCGAAGAATTAGACGAACGCTACGGTCGTGTCAATCAAGAAATCGTTATCGCCTGTAGAGCTAAGCTTGCTAGAATCGACATTGACCAGTTTAAAACGCCGAAAGAGTACTGCAACGAAGTATCAAATCTGGTTAGCGAAATGGTATCTGCTGGAGCCAAAATCAGCAAAGCGGAAGAGTACTCTTTCTTAGACGCGGGCCTAAAAAACCTGGAAAAATGGAAGTATGTTCGAAAGGCTGCCGAGGCTGTTCTCAACGTAACTGAGGCACACCCTAAAATACTTCGAGGCCTATTGACTAGCGACGACGAAAAAAAGGAAGAAAGCCGCGGCAACGTCAATAAAGGTACGGCATTGGTAACTACAAACAACGATAAGCGATCGTCGAACAGCGAGTCCACTGGTTTCAAACGACGAATTAAGTGCTTCAAATGTAAGAAACTTGGACATCACGGTAATAATTGTAGAAATCCAGGCGATAATCGTAACAACTCACCACGAGGCCCAATAAAATGCTATCGCTGTAATGCTACCGGGCACATTGGTAAGCACTGCCCTCGTTATGGGGACGAGGTCAACTCAAAAAGGAACGTGCCCAAGAATGGTAACGACGGTACAGCTGCCAAACCAACAACGTCTAACGATGCAGGTACGAGCCGGCCGCGAGCCCTAATAGCGACGATTTCCGATACAAAAAATTACGCGACGACTACGACTGCGGGCAAGTCAACGGCGCTTACCAGTAACGATGCCGACGGCGAAATCACGTTCATTCTTGATACCGGTGCGACGAGCCATATGATAAATATGCCTGGAATTTTGGAAAACGAGCAGCTGGTAACTAACAACGCGTCCGTAAGTGTTGCCAAAAACAATACGTCTATTTCGCGTAGCTCCGTCGGTGATTTATCTGTAACAAACGAAAACGGTGTAAATTATTTAATGAAAAATGTTAGCTACATTCCCGACTTATCGGTAAATTTAATTTCGGTCTCGCAAATGAGAAAATTAGGATATGATACGTTAATCGGAGAAAATATATCTATAATACATCGCGAATCGGGCGAAAAGCTAACCAACATACGTGAATTACCAAACGGGTTACTTACTGTCACGTTTAAATTAAATAAAAATCTCGAAAATTACGACTTTGCTCTCACTAGCCTTTGGCACCGTAGATTAGGACACCCGAGTCGAACCGTAATGTATAAAATCGCCGAATTAAACTGCAATGACGCCGATTGTCCGTTGACCCACGAATGTGATACGTGCGCGAAGGCTAAGCAAACTCGTGGACCATATAATACTGAGCGTAATCGTACGACTCAGGCTCTCGATCTCGTTCACGTCGATCTGATGGGTCCAATTAGCTCAGGTACTGGCGGCGAACGTTTCTTTGTGGCTTTCATCGACGATTTCACCCGATTTGCTGTTACTTTTGCCATGACGTCGAAAGGTGAGGTCGGTGATTATTTTGAAAGATACGAAGCGATTGTATCCAACATCTGGAACCGGCCAATTAAGAAAATCCGCTGCGACAACACACCTGAATTCGTGGGTGGAAAATTTCGACAAGTTGCAGAAAGTAAAGGTATGACCATCGCGCCGTCTGAACCATACGAACATGAACATAACGGTACCGCTGAAAGATTTTTGAGAACGATCTCAGAAAAACTAAGGTCCTTACTTTTTGATTCGAAAATGCCCAAACGATTTTGGCCGTATGCTCTTTATACCGCTACTTTCTTGTATAACCGTCTGCCGAGCACGTCGATTGAAGATAAAAGTCCATATCAGCGCTGGTTTAATCGTGATCCAACGTTCGAATACGTTAAGATTTTTGGCTGCATCGCTCTTGAATACGTACCTAAGGAAAAAAGAACGAAATTAGATCCTAAATCAGCCGAAAAAATGCTCGTAGGTTATACCGAAACTGGTTATATATTACTTGATGTACCGCGAAATAAAATATCGTATTCGTCTAACGTTCTTTTTGATGAAAATATATTATACTTCGATAAATATCCCGAGAATTCCGACGACGCATCGACGAGTACTAGCTCGAACTACGCTGAAAATTGCTTGATCGCGATCAAAAACGTTAGCGAAGACGACGAGTTCAACGAATACGTAGCCCTGGTCACTTCTGAGGACGGTCGTGAATTAACGTATGAGGAGGCAATCAATGGCCCCGAAGGTGACCAATGGAAGGCCGCAATTCAAACTGAAATTCTATCCATGTATACGAAGGAAGTCTGGTATGAAATCAGTGAAGCCGAACTCGAAGGCATGGACTATTCGGAAGTAGACTCTACATGGGTGCTGCGAAAAAAAATTACGGTGACCGGCGCAGTCAAATATAAGGCACGTTTGGTGTTGCGTGGCTATAAAGACAATCACCGGTACGAAATCGACGAGATATACGCACCGACGGCCGATACTTCGATCATTCGCGGCATTATAAATTTAGGTACGATTAATAAATGGCAATTACGACAAGCTGACGTTTCAACGGCTTTCCTCAACGGAGACATAAATCGTACAATCGTATTTCGACCGCCGAAAGGCGATAAATCTACAAAGAAACGAGTCTTCTACGTTCTTCGAAAATCCTTGTATGGCCTGAAAACTTCGCCGAAAAATTGGAATGACAAACTTAAACGAGTACTCAAAAAGTTGGGCTTCAAACCGTTAATCAACGAACCGTGCGTTTACGTAAATACCGAAGGCGATGTTATACGTTGCATTTTTGTAGTCTTTGTAGACGATTTTCTAATTACTGGTAGCGACGACGAATTGATAGATTGGTTGATCAAACAACTCAATCTTGAATTTGGAATACGCGATTTAAACGAGTGCCAAAAATTCGTTGGTTTAGAGGTAGAACGCGACGCCGAAAGAACCAAAACAATTTTACATCAACGATCGTATATTAATGAACTCGTTAAATATTACAATCTCGAAAATTCGTACCCGATAGCGACGCCGTTAGATGCAAACTTGAAAATAGTCAACTTAAATCTAGATAAATCTTACGAAACAAAAGTCTGAGGCCTGATTGGTTCATTATCGTATATAGCTCGTGGAACGAGGCCGGACATTAATTTTGCTGTCAACTTCTTGAGTCGATATCAACATTTAGCGAATTCGGAAATTTTTGCGTATGCCAAACGTATTCTGCAGTACCTGAAAACAACGATAGATTATAATCTAGTATATAATTCTAATTTTGAAAACGATATGTATCCTCTTCGATTGTACTCAGATTCTGATTTTGCTGGTGATAACCTTGACCGAAAATCCACGATGGGAATCGTCATAACATGGGCCGGAAACGTAGTGGACTGGTATTGCCGTAAACAGAATTGTGTTTCAACATCTTCCGCCGAGTCAGAATACGTAGCTTTATCGACAGCTGCAAAACAAGCTGCTGCGTGGATTAATTTTCTTAACGAAATCGGTTTGGTTGTAGGTACCGTACCTATTTTTTGTGATTCCACCGCAGCAATCTCTATAGCGAAAACCGATGAATCTAAGAGAACGCGACATATCGACGTCGCGTACCATCATATTCGTGATATGATAAAAGATGAAAAAATCCACGTTGTCAAAATTGCGTCAAATGATAACGTCGCCGATGTCTTGACAAAATCCACCGCTAGAGTCGCTTTTAAGCGACATGTTGATTCGTTGTTTAAATTGTAAACCTTTTTATTTAATTAGATTTTTCGTCCGAGGGGCCGTGTTAAATATTCGTCCGAAAAAATACGCGACATATATTCGGCTGTTAAAATTTAGATATACGCGGCTACAGCAAAATTATTAATTGTTAAGTTTCTCGGATCTCGCGTAAATAAATTTCGTTATTCGTTAAATGGTTCTCTTCTCGTAAATACGTTCTCGCGATTAATTAAAAAGGGGTAACGACCCCAATGTAAATGTATTGTTCAATATTCGTTCAATAAACGAATAATTTTCAAAGGAAAATTTCCTTTGCGTTTTCTACGTTTTTTATTTTCGTGAGCCAAAATGGCTAAATTTCCATCAATTTTATTTAGTAAAATTTTTACATTTCGTGAAAAATTTTCTGTATTTGTTTGATATTTTATTAGACTCAATTTTTTTCAATTCTTCAAAAGTTTCATTAACAAAAATCCATTAGTTGGGCATAATAATTGATTGTTTAGAATTTTCAGCAAATTTTTTCAAGTCCAACATGATGTCATTATGACAGCTATCGTAAAAATTTGAGGTCTCGTTTTATTTATTGATACCTAACACTAGCTATGACGTATAACATATTATCTATTTTGAAATTTCTCAATTTTCAGTTATAGGTATATGATAAAAAATCTGCAATTTGTACCAAAATTACGATTTTGTGCTCTAATCGCACAAAAATAACCTGCACAGCGCGGCGTTAATAAAAAAGAATCGCAAAAGAGTTGCAAAAGAACTGCAACAGAATCCGATTCTCTGAATCGCGATTTCTCAAAACTAATGAATCGCATTTTCGTGAATCTCAATTCTTTAAATCACTGAATCACCCCATCTCTGTTCTCAACCTACTTCGGAAGAACTCACGCATACCTACTTACTATGTGCAATTGTACATGTAGGTACTAACAAAAGAACCCTTTTTCGTATATTATCTACTTTTTCTCCCACAAAATCTAAATCCAGTTTTAGTTTAATTATTTTGGGAAAATATTTTCTGTTATACTCCATGATTATAAATATTACGTACCTCAACACGTCTAGTCCTTCGTAATGCATTGCAAGAATTCCTCTTCCACATGACGATCCCACACAACGAAAGCAAAAGGAGAATGATGAACAATATAAGTACAATTTGAGAAGTAGACATATTGGTAACCTGTAATAAATTTCAAATTACCTATGTGATTAATACCTATAATTTAATCTACCTATTCGTTCACGTTATGGTCTTGAACTGAAATTAATCAACATTGTAATTAAATTCACTTTACATACATTAGGTACATAATTCCAAATTAAGTTAGGTAGGTAAGTATATACCATACCTAGCAAAAAATTTGACATATGGATCGATATGGATGATAAACTATTTATTATTGGCAAGCGTTATTTAATATTAAAATCATGCATGTGCAGTAGATGTCATTAAATCGGATCGTTATCATCATCTTCATGAGATCTCATTTAAAAATTAATCAGGTTTTGCTAAGTATAAGTAACTTACATCTGATGTTTTCTTTCTAATGGAGGGAATTGAAGAATTTGAAGCGACAATTTTTGCATGTCCTGAAATTGAAAGAATGGAAAAAATTAATTTTTGATGTACCTATGCAATCAAAGAAAGTAGGTACCCAGTGGCGCAACCAGAACTTTTTTTGGAGGGGGCTAGAATTCACGAGAAAAGTAAGGAGTGTAGGTTTGTGTAGAGAGGGGGTCCCTCGAACTCCCGTTTTTTCATGGGGCTCGCTAGGGCTTGCCATGAGTGAGGGAACTTGAAATAAAGGGGTAAATTTACCTAATTACGTCGAATATCGATGTTAAAAATTCCCTGAAAGACCTTTTTTCGCTTTTAGATTGTTCCTCTGGGGCCCAAATTTTCTCGGCACGGCTCCAGGAGGCAGGGTTGCGAGAACGGATCACGTTCCGTTCCGTTCCAAAATAATTTTTTTCCGTTCCGTTCTAAAAATAATTTTTCCGTTCCGTTCCGTTCCCGTTCTTGCAACCCTGCCAGGAAGGGGGGGGGGGTGTCAATCTATTTTCATAGAATACTGAGAATTTTTCCCCTTTAAATTATAAACGTGAATTTTATTCAAAACAACAGAGTACAAAGAGCATTAAAAAACAAATGACAGTAAATTTTTCAAGAAGGAACACCTCATTTGGGTAAAATCAAGGGAGAATCGTGTGAATTTGAATTTTTTCCATCCATATCACCCCCTCAATCTCATCTTAAAACTTGTTTTAATCGATTTAGGGCAGTAATTTTGAAAATGTGCTGATTTTCACCTCCGAACTAGCAAAACAGCGAAATTCTTGGAAAATCAAGGTCCTCGAAGATATAAATCCGAAAAATTGCCTCCTTGTGTTTTTCCTCCATTCTCCAAACTAAAGAAACGTCTTCTAGGACACTAATTTTCATAGAATTTCATTGTTTCGCTGGTTCGGAGGTGAAAATCAACACTTTATAAAACCATTACCTTAAATCGACCCGAGGTGTTTTTTTTTGGAGGGGGGGGGGGCTTTAGCCTCTCAGCCCCCCTGGTTGCGCCACTGTAGGTACCTATTTTAAATCAATGGAAACCTACTTTTCATTATGGTAGATTTTATCCATTTTACGAGAATATAATAAATTTCTTCTCCAGATGAAATGGAGTCTACGAAACTATGAATTCTGATATCATCCAGGAATGGACTGAATCCTCCATACAAGTACAAAGAAGTAATGTTTTCTGACACTTCATTTCGACGAATTTTAATGTTTTTAAAATTAAAGTCGTAGGACATTTTCTCTTTTGTTGGATCATATTGAATAACTATTTTGTATAAATTTTTCACGGTTAATCCTTGAATCACCATCGAATATTCTTTAATATCAAATGCCGCGGTGCGGAGCTCTATGGGAAAATTTTTTGCTATATTTTGGCTAAATTCGATAATTGATGCAAGCACTGTTCTTGAGAAATTTGTTACCCAAATTTTTGACAATTTTTTTATTTCGCTTTCTATCTCTTCCCTTTTGATAGTATTCCTTTCGATTGGCTGTAATAGTAATAAAAAAATTAATTATTTAGGTAAGTATAAGCTAATTATTTTATGAAACAATTTTAGATTTTTCAGTAGATTTGGATTGTGATTTGCGAATGTTTAATGCTTAGCTTTTTTAATTACTTAGTATGTAAGTAATTACTCTTGAATAATTATATATATGGTACCTTTGAAAATGCTGCAGTTGTAACATGTGCATCTATATCAAAGTCTGGGCTTTTTAGATTTTCCATTATAAATCGTATGCTCACTTTGCAGGTGATATTGAAAGGGATGTTCAGTATCCTCGCTTCATCCAAATACTTCACATTTCCTTTTTCGTTGTTCAAATATGCCACGAAGGTTATCTGTTGGAATAATGTTTTTTCTTGAAATAATTTATAATGGCGAGTAACTGTTGAAAAATCGTCAGTATAATGTTATCATTGTAATAATTCAAGATGTACATGATGATTCAACTAATGAGTTTTATTTTGCAAACATCGTGGGAATTGTGGGATTTTAAATTAGGGCATACTGGAAGTATCAGCCTGAGCATGGCCTTAGATTTTTACAAACTGTCTCGAACACAGTTCTGGAAAAATATTGCTATAAAATTTAAATAAAAAAAAAACCTTACGCATTCTGCGTAAGGTAACCGACTTTTCCCCTCATAGTCGCATATAAATCAGCATAATTCACCTTATGTTATTTGAAACACAATTTTCTCAAAAATTGGAATAAAAACTGAAATGAAATATTACGACAAAATTACTTCGAGGTGTACCATTTTTTCAAGATATTACTCAAATTTATAATTTTGACCTGGTGTCTGGAACCATGTTCAAAATTTTGGGCTTTTATGCAGCACAATGTCCATTAGGAGTATCTTAAAGGCTCAAATTAAAAATAAAAATTGCCTAATGGCATCTATGCCTTTTTTCAAGTTGTTACTCAAAATTAAGATTTTGACCTTGTACTGAAGTTAGAAAATTTTGGGTTCTTGTGCCCCGTTGTCAGTAGAGGTATTTAGATAGGCATAAAATCAAAATAAAATAATGCCAAATTTGAAATAAGCAACCTAAATTTCTAGAGGGTCTGCCATTTTTTGAGTTATCAGGTACCCAAAATTAAAATTTTTGCCGTTCTGTGCCTCTTCCTCCGAAGCGCTTAATACCTATGGAATTCTGTCAACATTCAGCATAATACATTGTTATTGTTTTCTAACTTACTGTCAATTCCTGTTGAACGAGATTATCGATACTGTGCAAGTTGGAAAGTAACAAATCTTTGTTGAACGTTGTGAACGAAATGGTGCCATTTTTAATCGCAGTCTTAGTCTCGGTCTCGGATTCTCTCGTATTTTGTAGAGTTGTAATTAGTTTTTTCGGATTATTTCTGTTAAAATACTCCAGTATTTTATAAATTTCATCAATCTGAGCTTCCATTGTTTCTTGGTTCGTGCTCAAATCATCTGGGGGTAAAATCAGAGTTGTACAAATACTAATTAATTTTTTTCAAGTGTAGGTACAAGTATTTCTTGTTCAAAGGGTGAGTAATTCACTTAGCATGGTCATTCTGTACTACCTAATTTTTAGTTTGAACCTCAGAGTAACACAATGGTGTGTTGTGTGTTCGATACGAAAAACTTCGTTTTATGCGCATACAATACATGTTTATTATTTGTAAAGTAAGTGTATCAAAATATCAGGGTGTCTACCGGTCGCGAAAGTCGCGAAAGTCGCGAAAAGGTCGCGAATTCAGAAGGCGGTCGCGAAAGTCGCGAAAAAGTCGCGAAATTGGCACAAAAGTCGCGAATTTTTTCCAAATTACAATTCCTTTTTAAATTTTAGTTTTTTGAACACATTTTTCTAAAAATTTTCGCCCTCGCTTCGCTCGGGCTCATCAATTCATATTAATCATTTTTAAATTACAAACCTTCCCTCCATTCCAAACAGTTGAATATTTTGAAGCGAAAAACGCATTCTTTTGGGTAGCAATCGCGATTGGAATTTTCAACAATTTTTTTTTTTTTTAATGAATATTTTGTATCCATATTTTGAAAAATTTAGAAAAATCGTAGAATTTTTTTTTATTTCACCAGGATTTTTTGAAAATTCAGAAGGAGAAATCATTCGAAAATGCGTTTTTTTTGTAATAAATTCTCGAAAAAAATTCGCCCTCGCTTCGCTCGGGCCAAATCACATCAATATACCTATGCTCAAGGGGGGCACGATGGGGGAATGGGGGAATTAATTCCCTCAATCAATTTCTAGTCGGAAATTCCAGCAAAATCTCAGAAATCCGACAACATTTTGGAAATTTTATCAAATTAGGTCTTTTAGTAATTTTTAATGGCTTACTTACTCTCTAAATCAGAATTTTTCAAAAATTTCGGCCTCGCTACGCTCGGCCCTATTCGATTTTTTCTTTCATGATTTTAAAATGAACCAAATGCTTCAAAAGTGATTTTCATCTGCCAATTTTATTACTTACTTAAAATTTTCTTTTTTAAAAATCATTTTCGAAGTTTCAAAATAATTTTTTTTGAATGCTTTGGCCTCGCTGTGCTCGGCCTAATCATATTTTTCTTTCAATAATTTTAAAAAATAAAAGTGACCAATTTTTACGCAAATTTATCAACTTGAAACATTGTTTTATTGCACTTTGAATTCGAGGTCTTCTAAAATTTTTTCTCCTCGCTCCGCTCGGAACTGAAATGCTCCTATTTTTCAAGTTTTTGTTGCATATATTATTCTGATTATTCTCTAAAAATTGTGTTTTTTCTTCTCCATGATGGTGCTTCACATGTAGATTTCCCGTGATTTTCTTTTTTCCCTGAATTTTAGATTCAGAATCAGTGAAGTTTATCAGCGACTCTAGCCCGTGAAAAGAAAAGTAGATACTTGCAAGGAAGGGACTAAAAAGTGCTTGAAATTCCCTTTAAAACGAGTATACGCAAGGGGGGGGGTCTTTTGGGCAAAATTGGAGCACTGCGTGAAAAGTCTAGAAAAAGTCGCGAAAAAAGGTCGCGAAAAAAGGTCGCGAAAAGTCGCGAATTTCGATTTTCCAAAGTTGGTAGACACCCTGAATATGCATTTATAAGCGAAATATGCATAAATATGCAAAATCGATATGTGTGTCTATTGTTTATGAGAAGCATTTTTCAATCAGATTCGCGCAGTTGCTTTATTTTATCATTTTACTAGCCGTTTAACCCGTCCGTTTCGGACGGGCTACTGTGAACTTTTTAAATCGTAGATTCCAATTTGAAAAACAACCATAATGCATCACTTCTTAAAAATACAAAAATCGCTTAGATTGGTTCCCGGAACTGTGTCATAAAATATCTCGTTAGATTCGAGCTTGAAACTTTGAAAAAAATCTATGAAAATTCAAAATGGAACATACGATTAGATTTGTGCCTAAAATTCTGGAAAAAATTGTATCAAAATTCCAAGCCGAGTAACCCATTACATTCGTGCCCGCAACTTTGGCAAAAATTTGCCATATGTTCAAACGTTTTTAATTTGTGGTGAAATACATGAAGAGTCGTTTTCCAAAACGCATTATTGACAAAAACGTGTTTTCGAGATACATGAGAAAAACTTTATCCATCCAGTAAAACAAGTATATTCGGTATGAAACCTTTTTAACATGGTTATGGAGATGGTCCTCAACCCACTAAGTGACATGTCAAAGTTTGAAAGATCGTTACCTACCCACAATGGACATCGAAAAATGGCGATAATGCGTTTTGGAAAACGGATTGGAATCATTCCATGTCAGTTAATACGCAAAGCGGTAAGGGGGGTCGGCGATTTTTCTGATTTTATTTTTCATGTGGATAGACCTCGATGAGAGATGACGAATGCCGCAAACCGCGACTCTCAAAGTTTTTTTTGGAGGGCAGCCACGAGCATTTAAAGTTTTGAGGCCAAAATGGATATGGTCAAGATTAGTGATGGCACTGAGAATATTCTCACTGCGCATATGCGCGCATATTCTCCGGGTCAAATTTGGAAAATGCGCGAAAATTCCCATTTCAAAAAAGTTGAGTGATACCTCTAAATACTCGTCTTGCAACACTGATTAATATGACAGCTAGAGCGATGGCAAAATATGCGAATAATCTTTTTGGTTGCGCAAATAATGTTTTTGGTTGCTCGCACGTGAGAATATTCTCGCATATGCGCGCATATTCTCGAGCAATCTGAAAATTTTGACTAAAAAAACATTATTTTTGATTTATTTGTAAAAATAAATCGATTTTTTGAAACTTCAATTATTGTAGTTCGTCACAGGGCACAAAACAGGTCTTCAAAACAATTTTTTGTTATATTTTTACTTGTTTTTTTAGCATCAGACTCCATTGGAGTAAAACTCATTTTATTTTATTTTAAAATGCAGGAAAATAGAATATGCTCACTTTTTTATGAATAATTAGACCCCCAGAGCATTTTCCAGATGTTTTATTTTGCTTGCGCGGGAATATGCGCGCATATGCGAGAATATTCTCACGTGCGCGCAACCAAAAAGATTATGCGCGCATTTTGCCATCACTAGTCAAGATATGGTAAACTTTGAGCGTGGATAACTCGAAAACTATGATAGGTAGAAAGTTGAAACTTTTTCCATTGTGTAGGGCCTTTGGTGACCTTTTTGCGAATTTTTTTAAAATCAGTGTTACCACTTTTGGAAAACATATGTTGAATTAAGGATGTCGCTTTATGCTGAATAACACCGAGATTAAGTAGGTTTTTGGGTAGGTAAGTGGTACATGTTGTGTAGTATGCTGTTCTGAACAGTTTGGCGCAAAAAACCCATTTTCGAAAAAATTGTCAATAATGCGTTTTGGAAAACGACTCTTCACATGGATAATTATTATCCATAAAATTAACCATAGTTTTATAGGTTTCTCCAAACTCTAGAAACGGCAATTTTGATGGATAATTCCTATCCACAAAATTTGCCACATGCTCAAACCTTTTAAATTTGTGGTGAAATGCATGGATAATTATTATCCGTAATATTAATCACGATTTTATGGGTTTCCCCGAACTCTAGAAACTGCAATTTTGATGGAAAATTCCTATCCACAAAATTTGCCACTTGTTCAAATCTTTTACATGTGTGGTGAAGTGCATGGATAATTGTTATCCGTGAAATTAGCCACAGTTTTATAGGGTTTCCCGAGCACTCGTTGAGACAAATCTAAATAGGTGTTCACTTTTTAATTTTGAAGATTTCCTTTAAAAATGATTTTTTTGGAAACCAATTGTGTGCCATTTTCAAAAAATAATGAATCGCCCATACCTCGGACAGAAATCGATCGAAATGAAAAATCAAATGGACCATTAGAATTGCCCCGTCGAGGCCAATCTAAATATATGTTCATCCTTTTGATTTTGACCATTTTCTTCAAAAATAATTTTTTTGGCAAGTTTTTATCCTTTCGAATAAATCAGACAAAAATCAATCAAAATACAAAATCGAATATACCATTAGATTCTCCCCATCTTTTTTTAAATTTTGACCATTTTCTTCAAAAATGTTTTTTTTTTTGAAAAAAAAAAAAGGTATAATGCCTCACTTTTTAAAAATAGAAAATCAGTAATAATTTGAGCCAAAATCAGTTGGGAGGGATTGAAAAAAACTTTTTGTTGGAATTTTAAAGGGTACCGGCGGTTAAGATAGGCGAATCTGCCCCCGAGCTGAAATTTGAAACTAACCGATGGAATTTGGTCCTTAGGGTCTGAAAACCACCTGGTAAAAATTTTGGCCCCCTACCCCTCCCCTAACCCGAGTTATGGGGCAAAACGTTACTTTTTTCAGCCTTTCCATTAAAAATTTCTATCTCCGAGAGTTTTCAACCAAATTTTTTCAAATTTACGTGAGTTATACTCCATACTGAGGGGTATTAGTGGGTGGTTTGAAAAAAATTTTTTGATGATTTTTTCTAGCCAAAAATCGCATTTTAAAACTTGAAATCGAGTTTTCTACATGATGTTGCAGAGGTGCAAAAATGAAAAAAATATATGTCATGTATCTAGTCCCTATCTACAACGTAATATTTTTTTCAGAATTTTTTAGGTGGATGGAAGACCTTCAAAAACGCAAAAAACCGCATTTTTATCACGTTTTTCGCTCAAAAAATGGTCATTTTTGGCCGAAAAAATTTTTCGGGTAATAATATTCCAAAATACGTATTTTTACGCCACTTGCCCGATTTTCACTTCATTTCATTCTTTTTTGAATGATTTTTGCAATTTCAAGTAACCTAAAGCGCAAGACTTAAAATTGTATGAAGGTAACTTTCCTTATACCTGTATAAAATTATCATACGGAAAACACCGAAAGAAAATTTGTGTTCAGTAGCTCGAACTACCTTCGAAAAATTCATTTGCATGAGCAGAGCACTCAAATTTCGAAAATTCACTTTGTAGCTAACAATTTTTTTTTCAACAATACTCACGTTGCTACCAATATCATTATCAACAAGTGACCATTTTTCATTTAGTTGATAACAAAAGGGTATAGCCGGTCAAGTAGGTATGGTGAATCTGCCCTTGAAACCAGTTTTGACCGCTCCTACCCCAAAAGGTCAACCATGATGAGAAAACATTCCGGAAAAACTAGCGCAAGTGTTTTCGGAGAAAAGGGCCAAAATGTGTTTTTTCAATGGAATTTTTCGTATTTTTGTGCTTTTTCGCCAAATGTAGATAAAAGTTTAAGTTGAATTATTTCAATTTTTGTCAAATTTTTTTACTTTCTTCGTTTTTTGAGTTTTTTCACCTAGGGCATGCTTCGTCATTTTTTAGAATAATTCAGATTTCACTCAATGTTCTCGAGGTTCAGACCAAAAATAACTAGGCTATTTTTCAATTTATTCATTGACATGTTATGAGCCCGTGAACATTGTACTTCCCACGAGAGTGCCGTGGGAAATACAACGTTACAGTACGCGCTACATGCGAGGGGTGGTTTGTTTTTATTTTTTTTGACAATGTTCCACCTCTCCGATTTTTTTGAAATTTTTGTGGTATATTTATGAATGAATGGCACATCTTTTGGGGTAAAAAGTTCCATTGTACCTTTGACCTTTCAAGACAAAATGGCCGCTCAAAATTTTTAAAATGCCATAACTCGGCGAAAAATGAACCAAAAATTTTGAAAAAAAATTTTTAGGGTTCCTCCAACTCCCTAAAATTTATTTTAAAAAAACTCGAAACTTTTATCTACATTTGGCGAAAAAGCACAAAAATACGAAAAATTCCATTGAAAAAACACATTTTGGCCCTTTTCTCCGAAAACACTTGCGCTAGTTTTTCCGGAATGTTTTCTCATCATGGTTGACCTTTTGGGGTAGGAGCGGTCAAAACTGGTTTCAAGGGCAGATTCACCATACCTACTTGACCGGCTATACCCTTTTGTTATCAACTAAATGAAAAATGGTCACTTGTTGATAATGATATTGGTAGCAACGTGAGTATTGTTGAAAAAAAAATTGTTAGCTACAAAGTGAATTTTCGAAATTTGAGTGCTCTGCTCATGCAAATGAATTTTTCGAAGGTAGTTCGAGCTACTGAACACAAATTTTCTTTCGGTGTTTTCCGTATGATAATTTTATACAGGTATAAGGAAAGTTACCTTCATACAATTTTAAGTCTTGCGCTTTAGGTTACTTGAAATTGCAAAAATCATTCAAAAAAGAATGAAATGAAGTGAAAATCGGGCAAGTGGCGTAAAAATACGTATTTTGGAATATTATTACCCGAAAAATTTTTTCGGCCAAAAATGACCATTTTTTGAGCGAAAAACGTGATAAAAATGCGGTTTTTTGCGTTTTTGAAGGTCTTCCATCCACCTAAAAAATTCTGAAAAAAATATTACGTTGTAGATAGGGACTAGATACATGACATATATTTTTTTCATTTTTGCACCTCTGCAACATCATGTAGAAAACTCGATTTCAAGTTTTAAAATGCGATTTTTGGCTAGAAAAAATCATCAAAAAATTTTTTTCAAACCACCCACTAATACCCCTCAGTATGGAGTATAACTCACGTAAATTTGAAAAAATTTGGTTGAAAACTCTCGGAGATAGAAATTTTTAATGGAAAGGCTGAAAAAAGTAACGTTTTGCCCCATAACTCGGGTTAGGGGAGGGGTAGGGGGCCAAAATTTTTACCAGGTGGTTTTCAGACCCTAAGGACCAAATTCAATCGGTTAGTTTCAAATTTCAGCTCGGGGGCAGATTCGCCTTTCTTAACCGCCGGTACCCTTTTCTGGAAGCTCAAAATGTCTCTAAACAGTTTTCAATCGATTTGGGAGGTCGAGTTACGAATAGGTAGATATGTATTAAATTTCAGCTTTGATATTGCTTTTTCTATTTGTTCAATAAAAATACTTGGGGACTGATTCTTCACAATTTATGAAAGGTGGTAGACTGAAGAGGAAGAAAAATAATGTGGTGGTTGTAATTCGAATTTTAAAAAATAATTTAATGTGAAAAATTTTTTTTATAAAATTCTCTAGGCGGGGTTCGAACCCTGACTTATGAGGTAGTAATCTGTGAGTGCATCATCATTACTCTCATCAAGGTCAAGAGAGCGGGGGCGAAGATGAAGTCGCATTTCGAGGAATATCTCGAAAACGAAGCCGTTTCAGCAAAAATCGAAGGGAACCAAAATTGTACCCCGTAAAATTTCCTATCGTCAATGTGTCGTTAGATTTTTGATTCGAGCTTCGTGTTTCGAGTTATTTACGAATAACTGGTTTTTGCTTATGAGGGTGGGAGGGGAAGGAGTGGAAGCAACTTTAACTCGACTTTTCTCCACTTTGAAGGCAGCTCTTCATGCAAGAACCAGACCATATGAACAATGTGCTAGCTCTTTATCGCGAAAAGAAACAAATGAGGGTGTCAAATTAAAAATTTGTGTGTGTTGGCTAAGAGGATTACATGAAAACAAATTGATTTATGTTACAGTAACATTAATTTCTCACGAAACTATATTATATTAGCTATCTTTCAAGATATGTACGAAAATTTTTGATCAGATCGTATCTGAGTAGTCGGGATTTGTATCAAAAAAGTCGGAGTTGCTCAAATCGTACCATCAATGTTTTTAATGGATTTTGAATTAAAAGCAAAAAATATTCGTTTTTTAAAAAATAAAATTGGGTTTCATCATTTTTTAACTAATATTTCATTTGGATGAAGGGAAGAGGGGACAAAATTACGTATGAACGAATGGGGAGCATATTGGAGGTTTTTCGGGTTGGTGGGGGGGCATGGGAGGGGTCTTGGGAGTCGTAATTCTACAAATTTTGTCAAGTGGTACGATTTGGGAAACAGGTGGTACGATTTAGGGGACCAGGCTCCCAAATCGTACCACTTGAGGACCTTTGTGAGAATCAAAACCTTGGACGCAGTTTTCAAGTTGGGAATTTCGTTCTTGGGTCAAAAAGTGCGCAAAGGACCAACCTACCAGAGGTGAAAAATTTTTTGGCCAAACTTCATTTGTGTTTCACTCAGCTTCGAAAAACAGAAAAGTGGTACGATTTGGGCAACGTTACCCTATATTATAAAACTTTGAATTTTTTAATACGAGTTTAAAAAATAACGCTTTCTCAGTTTTTTTTTACGTTATTCAACACAAAAAATTGTATCATAGATACGTATATTTTTTTTTCAGAATTTTTGAAGGTGTCCTTCATGTGTAATGTAAAAATACCACTTTTCAACTCTTCCAGCTAATTTTTGGCAGGCATTAAAAAAAGTTAGCGACACCGATTTAAAAAAATCGCCAAAAAGCTCATTAAAGGCGTTACACATTAGAAAAAGTTTCAACTTTCTACCTATCGCCGTTTCCACGGTATCCACGCTCGAAATTTACCATATCCAACCTCACCTCAAAACATTGAGTGCTCATAGCTGCCCTCCAAAAAGACTTTGGAAGCTCCGGTTTACGTCATTCGTCATCTCTCGTCGAGCTCTACACAAATCACATGCAATAAACAAAAAAATCGACGACCCTTCTCTCCACATTGGTATCGTGGTTGAACTGACGTGGAATGACCCAGAAGCACGTAAGTGCGAAAGCAGAGCACGATAATAGAAGCAAACAAATATTTTGTTATTGTTGACGCGATCTATTATATGTATTTACTTATACCTAGAGTTTAATTTTAAAAAAAAGTAGTTAAAATTAACGATCAAATACTAGATTAGCTAATCCAGAAACGGTAGTTGGCTATCTACTGTAGATGGATGATATGGAGTTGCGCTATCGCGACGGTGATTTGTTCGAACCTTTCAACTGATTTCATTTCAATAATTTCTACAAAACGACCATGGAATCGAGCATCTTGTCATAGATTACCCATACGCGTTTTAGGAATACTGTCTCGTCTAGTCCATTCAGCTACCTGCGTGACGACCGCGACCTATCCGTCCTGGCTGTATTCTCGACAGGATGTAACGAAAGCAGTGATACTAACCACGACTCACGTATAGGTACTGCGAAAGTGCGAAAGACAAAAGATTGAACTTTGGATGCACCTGCTTCCTCTGCATATTCCATTGCAAATATCTTCACACTCGTACCAACTAATTGAAATTTTCCGTTGGAAAATTTACTCATTTATTTAAGGGTAAGGGTACCGAATATGGACCTGTTCCCTAATATGGACGTCGTCCGTTGATGATGCGATCTTTCTAGGAAAAAATGTATCTCGTTCATTTTTCACAGAGAAACACAATGAGACCAAAATCAAGGCCCAAAAGCCAAAATTCGCGGAGTTACAGCCAAAAAAAGGTTTTGTACTAAGAAAAAAAATTCAATCATCATTTCGATTGAAAATGTGATTAGTTTAAATAACGTAAATGAATGTGGTTTTAATTTTAATTTGTAGTCGAAAGTCGTAAGATTTAAGTGTGCTAATCAGTTTTAGATTATATCTACGGTAAGTTGAGTAATAATTTTTCTAAAAAAAAAGTTATGAGGTGTCCTAATATGGACCACTGGCGAATTTGACATTGTTTACATTTTTCGTGTGTTTCTCTGCAGCGATGTCGATTTCGAGAGCAAAATAAATGTTCTATTGTACTTTTTGAATGTATTCTACTCGATTAAATGACTTTTTAAAATGATTTTTTACCCATTATTTTCGTTTTTTTCGACCGGTCCATATTAGGAACCAAAAATCAATATTCCATGAAAATAGATTGAGGGAGATAATCTAAAAGCGAAAAAAGGCCTTTCAGGGAATTTTTAACATCGATATTTGACGTAATTATTAGGTAAATTTACTCCTTTATTTCAAGTTCCCTCACCTATGGCAAGCCCTAGTGAGCCCCCCAAAAAAACGGGGGTTCGGGGACCCCCTCTCTACACAGGTCTATACTCCTTACTTTTCTCGTGAATTCTAGCCCCCTCCAAAAAAAAAGTTCTGTTTGTGCCACTTATTATAATGATAAACTTTTTTGGGTTTTTCGGTATGTACTTCTAAAAAAAATATTAGAATGATTTTAATAATATCGAGTGAGGCGAGGTAAAAATCCTGCAAGGTCGATGTAAAAAAATCGAGAACGAATGATTTTGATATAGGTAATACTAGTGAATTAGAAAATTACCCACGATAATGTTACCACTTCTTTTATTTAATTAATATAGATGGTTCAGATGGTTGAACTTACGGGTATCCGTGGAATCGTATTCTGATCGAGTATTAAAAATCTGCACCTAGAGCAAAAGAATTATGTTTAAAATAAACGTTGAAACGTGATGGAGTAAGTTCGTGATTTTTAAATTAAAGGCTCTTCACTTTTTACCTATTCAAATTTTCGTTACGAAAATCACACCGGACGCGAACGTTTCGGAATGATATTTCATAGTGAAAGATCACAATTCACAAAAAAATAGGTACTGGGTGATTCTAAAATTTCGCAGAAATTTACCTATGGTTTTTGAAAATTTTGAAAAGTTGTTTTTTGAAAAAAATTAGATCAGAATAGTCAATACTAGTGTAGTACATAGCATTCATATGCTTAGACAACATGAAAACGATAGTAGATTTTTCCCATGTAATTTAAATGGGAAAAAATGAAAAAGGCCACGACGAGGACATCCACGACGAAGGACAAAATGGAAGAAATTTCAAAAGTTGTGAGAAAATAATGCATTTTGCACAAAATCCAACTATTGCATCAAAAACAGGCCCCTATGCTTCTTTTAAGGCTGCATTGAAAAAAATGCAAAATTGAGCTATAGCCTCACAATGGAGAGCCACGACGAGGACAGTTCTGTGTGCCGATTTGTAAATTTGGAAACATTTTTCTCGAAATCGTTATCATTATGAACACTGATGTCAAAAACATAACTAGATAATAATTTTATGATGTCTGGGGATCGATTACACTAATTGTCGGATTTTGAAATAACCAACTGTCTCCCTCAGCCTCTTGAGAACACAAGCCTCTACAAAGGACAAAAAAAGCAGTTACACAACTAAAAGCTTTCGAAATCGACTTAATCGACTTCAAAATGCGTTTTCAATATCATAATATGAAAGATGAGACCTTTCTGCGTTAAATAAGTGCGAACTTTCAGATCAATAAGCTATAACAGCGGAGCACAAATGTATTTTGATTTGAGAACATGGCGGGTTACAACCACGACGATGGACATTCAGACTACTTTTGTGGCCCCTGAAGGGAGGGGAATGTTTCATACCCCATTTTTTTCAAGGGAATATGTTCGGGGCATGAAACTCCATCAAATAATTCGAACCGCAGTATTCTAGCGTGTATATTTCGCGAGGGTTACATGGTTTTCTGCGAAAATTTATAATCACCCTACTACGTAATTTTTATACAGGTAATAAGTAGATTGTCTGTACTTACCAAAGCCATAAACAAAATAAGAGTTACCAAAATTATGAGCGAAATAATAACTGCTTTTTTCATTTTGAAATTGATATACGCAAAGTATTTAATAAATCAGAAGAAAGAAAAGTTAACAATAAAACGACCTAACACGTAAAACAAGAATGAAAAGCCACTTGTAAAAACAGAACACGAAATACATTTAAATTTACTCAAGTAATTTTTAATTATTAAATTCAAACACATACAAAAAGACACCAAAAACATAAAAATAAAACGAAGTCAACAATTCAACAGACAACTAGTGATATAAGCTGGTCCTTTTTTCTGTATCAAACAACCAAATGAAATTTTTATCAATTCACAGGTCAGGAGTCACGACTACTTACAAGGAAATTATCATAACTAGGTAATTAACTTCATAGTTAGTTTAATTTTTACGTTTTTGGTGTTTTTTTGTGTTTGAATCTAAACAGTTATAAATTAATAAATTTTAGATGTACGTACTAATTTTGAATTAGAACGCTATAATCGTATATTAGCAATCAACTTTGGTCTGTTTTCGAAATACCGATACATACCTATTTTGTAAAATCTGTGTATTATTATTTTCTAATTTGTTTAAGCCAACGCCAAGTCGGATTCTCATTGATTTGAACGGAAGGAGCAAAATACGATAATAGCACTGATAGCAGTGATAGCGGTACGTAATCGACCAATCAGAGTACTGTACCTTTCTTTTATTCTTTTTTATTAGGTACCATATCTATCTGTTTTATGTTATCTAGATAGGTACCAAAATACATCGTTGTGTTAGTCTTTTTATTAGACACCCCCTACCTCAGACTCGGTTATACGTACACTACAAAATACGTCATGAAAAAATACTTGCTATGTTTTAAATTGACCACAGAAAATTTGACATAACTTGTTCTTGCCCCCCCCCCCTTGACAAAATCCTGGCTACGCCACTGGACACAGAAAAATATGCGTTTTCATATTAATCCGCTCCCTAATCATGACGTCAGTGCTGTGGATTTTTTTTGGCTTGATTAATTTTATTTAAAATTAAGTAAGTACATATGTTAAATTATTTTTACTTACCTATAAAATAATGTATAAATACGGCATGCCTATCATAGAGTGGTTTATAATGAAATGATACTTAATCATGATTTTTGATCCTTGATAATTATAAATCGAATTTTCATGGAATTGATAAAAATAAATTAAACGTTCATTTCCATCATAAATCTCTCCTTGTAAATGTGTATTCATAAGGTTCAAATCTTGATCATTATAAAACTAGAAAAATATCTTTCAAAATACCAATTTCTCATTTGAAAATTGGAAATAAATGAATACATAGGTACAAGTGATCAAATTCATTATGTATAACTACGAGGTATTTCAAAAATTGAAAAAATTATTGCGAAAAATTTTAATTTTTGTCAAGCATTTTTAAATGAAATTTCGTCGTGGAAAAAATATATGTGCCTAGGTATTTGAAAAAAAATTGCATCGAAAATTTTAAACTGAGAAAAATTGAGAAAAAAAAGTAATTTGAAGAAAACACGATAGTTGAAAAACAATTTTTAGGAAGAAAACTGAAAAAATTGGAAATATCAGAGTAAAACTTGAAAAAATCTAGGCAACTGGGATAATCTCGTTTCATTTGTGTCTTGCGATTTTAAGGCTGTACTTCAGCTTCCAAAAATGTGAGAAAATAGGTATTTAAGTAATACAAATACAAATACAAATGGTTGCAGATTTTTGCAGATTTTAGTTAAATTTGCGACCTTGTTATTTCAGTACACAACCATGTCGTTTATTAGCTAAAAAACATTAAAACTATAATAATTGGCCAATTTTTTTTTTTCGGAAATTATTGAATTTCAAACATCTATAGTATAGTTCACTTTTGTTAATTTTGTTGAAACAAAACAAAAATATTAATTACATGAATGTCGAAAAAACTGCGAATAACTTTACGAATAAAGCGAATTGAAATTGATAATTGAACGATATTGAGCAATACAAACTTGAAAAATTATTGGCTATCATGGATGTTATCTCATAGACTCGATATCAGTACGTAATTGTACATATCATTTTTGCGACAGTTTTGTGGGTCACTAAATGAATCAATTTTTTTCGTTTTTGGTTTATTTTGATCAGAAAGGTTAAACTTTGGGCGCCACGAAGCCCTTTTTCCGGTAAACTAATTTTCAAACGTGTAATGTCGAGGTGAAAACAAGTGAAAATGACATAAATTTGCCAATTTCAGAGTCATATAATTCATTCAGGTAATTGTTTATTCAAAAAATAGCTTCATGGCGCCCTAAGTTTAGCTTTTCTGAACAATATAAAGCAAAAACGGAAAAAATCCATTCATTCAGTGACCCACAAAACTGTCGCAAAAATTCGTCATTTTTACTTTCTCATTTACCTACTTGATAAGAATATCTATCTATGGGTACCAAAAGAAAAATTGCTCAGTATGGTTAATTGAACTACATAATGTCAAATTGTTAATTTAGATAGCTATCAACCTTAAACTAAGTAATCAATGCTCGGAAAAACTGAAGAAAAAATCATCTAATTATATATAAAGTTGTGCAAATTATACAAAAAAATGTATAGGTATATGAGATGTGTCAACTCCGTGAAGGAATCTCCTCAATTTTGATGAGCACTTATTGCTTTCAGTTTCAATTCGTCGATGATACTGCCAAACAGTCGGTCGAATTAGTTACCAAACCTTTCTTATACCATCTTGCTATAAAGCAAAAGTCGCTGCCTGGGGTTATGTGGAAAAATGCACTGCAAACAATCGTGGCAATTATTTTGATTGTAGTTGAACCTTTAACATAGTTAGGTCTAGGTATACATTAGGGTGGATCGAAAAAAAAATCTTGGATTTCGATCAAATTTGGTGGGGTGGTTTACTTTAAGTGGGAGACTATCCAAAAAATTTTTAGCCCCCAGGGTACAAGGGGAGGGGAGCAGGGGGTGCTCAAAGTGCACCTCCTCTTAAAAAAACGCGGTTTTGGGGAGTTTTCAGACAAACAAAATTTTGAGAAAAGCCGTCACAGCACTTAAAAGATGCGATTTGAGTTTCTACATCTCCCTGAACCGTCGCCGTCGTCCTGCGATCAAAATTAAGACTGCTACCAGGGGGTCCAAAAGTTGCAGATTGCAGTATTCCAATAATACGAATTTTTCACTAATGCTGGAATGATTTTTTTTATCATCGAGTAATTAAACAGAAACTTTTTTCCATCGCAGAAAGTAAATTTTGAGAAAAAAAATTGAAAATTTTATGCATCAGTGCAGCCAACGGCGAATTGTAAAATTCCAAATTACAGCATTTATACCAACTTTGAATTGATTCTAAGTACTTTTTCGCTTGAAAATATCTCGATTTTTTTCACTTGTTAGAAGTATATTTCGTAAATTTCTGGGAAAATTTTGTATGCCAGTGTAGCCAGTTATAAATTTTGGCATGCTGCACTACGGAATTTGCGTTGATCTCGAATCAATTTTTTTATCCTTCGAAAAATGCACAATAATATCGTTTAGAAAATGCACAATAATTTCGTTTTCAATCAAAACTGTCTATGTCTACACTGGCATACAAAATTTTCCCAGAAATTTACGAAATATACTTCTAGCGAGTGAAAAAAAATCGAGATATTTTCAAGCGAAAAAGTACTTAGAATCAATTCAAAGTTGGTATAAATGCTGTAATTTGGAATTTTACAATTCGCCGTTGGCTGCACTGATGCATGAAATTTTCAATTTTTTTTCTCAAAATTTACTTTCTGCGATGGAAAAAAGTTTCTGTTTAATTACTCGATGATAAAAAAAATCATTCCAGCATTAGTGAAAAATTCGTATTATTGGAATACTGCAATCTGCAACTTTTGGACCCCCTGGTAGCAGTCTGAATTTTGCTCGCAGGACGACGGCGACGGTTCAGGAAGATGTAGAAACTTAAATCGCATCTTTTAAGTGCTGTGACGGCTTTTCTCAAAATTTTGTTTGGCTGAAAACTCCCCAAAACCGCGTTTTTTTCAAAAGGAGGTGCACTTTGAGCACCCCCTGCTCTCCTCCCCTTGTACCCTGGGGGCTAAAATTTTTTTGGCTAGTCTCCAACTCAAAGTTAACTACCCCACCAAATTTTGTCGAAATCCAAGATATGTTTTTTTTTTCGATCCACCCTAGTATAGGTATAAATTATTTAGGTAAGTATTTATAATAGACGGAGTGGAAAAAAAAGTACCTAGGTTTTGGAAGCTTAGATTTTAATTAAATTGCGAATCCAGGGGAGTGTTTCATCGTTTAAAAATTCCAGAAAATCCAGATGGCTTTGAATTTCAAGTTTTTGATTTCTCATAATAAAATATTGTCATCTTGCCATCTAAAGCTCTTTCCAGAATTTAACTATGCATTATGATATAAGTAGAAAGAATATTAGTATTTTCCTATGAAAGCCTATGATTTTTCGAATAAGTTATTTTATTATGAAGAACTCTAGCCCCCCATCTT
Organism: Pseudococcus jackbeardsleyi; assembly: GCA_038380155.1. Lineage (NCBI taxonomy): Eukaryota > Metazoa > Arthropoda > Insecta > Hemiptera > Pseudococcidae > Pseudococcus > Pseudococcus jackbeardsleyi. The sequence continues at coordinate 60,743,667 of CM076242.1, forward strand.
TTCTGGCTAAGAGACTAAAATTTTTAGTGAACCACTCAATGAAGTTACTCTAAATTCAACCTTTTCTATTCATTTTCATTTTTAGGGTTCCCGGGCTCCGGAGGCCGTGGAACCCTATTAAAATCACTTTTTCTTCTTAGTTTCCGTCTTCGGATATTTATTTATAGATTGTTATTGGCTACGTTTCGATGACGTCAAGCTGCATCGTGTCAATAAACCAAGAAATTATGGAAGTTCGAGTCTAATTGTTTTGTGTGGAGCATTTACTTCTTTGATTCAAATTTCAAAATTTCTTTTCTCAAAATTTTCTGAAATTTAATTTTCAAATACCTATCTAATATTTAAGGCGATAGCTAATTTTGAATTTTTTAACAAAAAATGTTTTCAAGCTTTAAGACCGATTGAAGAATGAAGATTGAAGCATACTTCAATAATTGTTTTATGTTTAAGTATTAAGTTTTTTTAGCCGAATAAGTCAGTAGCAGGAAACACAAAAGTACGAGAAAAAGGATCCGATGCGACGTAATTTTTTTTTTTAGTATGCTTAGTAAATTTTCTCAATCTACATTTCAAGTTCAATAGTACAGTGAATCAAAATTTTAATTTTCTAAAATTCCGGGAAGCCTATTGCCAGGTCGCCTGCGACCCTGCTTGTTTTACTTTATATCAGTATACTAATGGTATGCTTAATAAAATATGCTAAATATTATGTGTAACGACTTGAGCCCTGACTATTCGTAAACAAAACTGAATTAACCAATAGGAAGCGTTAAAAATTCGGCGTTGTTGCCACAAATTTTTTCAACTCATAAATGATGGGCTCAGTAATATTCGGCTCTTTTTATAAACACTGTAAATTTTTTCAAATTAGAAATTTACCAAAATGAAATATCTTATCAACAATACATTTGGCAACACCAGGAAAAAGTCAGGGCTCAAGTTAAAAAAAACAGACTATAAGTATGTACTTACTTTTTATCATATAAAAAGTTTCGTTTGATTTTATTAATATAATGACCGGAAAATGTGAGCACTGCATTTATTTTGATATCCAAATTATTCGTTGTATTATCGAATTTCAAATGTTGACCATCTATAAAATAACAAAAGATCTGCATTCGTATTACCTTTGTAAGAAGTATTTATAGGACCAGTTAAATATTTGTATGAAGAGATTTCAGCATGATAATTAGGTACATATGTATCATTGAATGGTCATTTCTTAGTTAATCATTGAATTCTTACTTGGACCAAGCAGGTGCTCACCAGCCCTACCTAAATCTTTCGTTTGACCATTTTTTTGTACCTATCAAGATTCTAGAGACGATGCTCGGATATGAGCTTTGAAGAAACCTGAGTACTAAATTAACGACGTCATCAACGTGGTTATTTTTTGACGGTTCTTATTGGTTGACCATGAGTTTTCACTAAATTCACACTGTTTACAGTACTGAGCAGAAATTACCATGTACCACTCAGAGACCGAAAGCCGATTGATAAAGCTTAGGCTTTCAACTTTCGGCTTGTGAAAAAGATTATAAAGCTTGGGCTTTTGGCTTTAGGCTTTTGAAATTATATGGCTGTTACAGCTGGCTTTTGGCTGGCCAAAAATACGGCTTTTTTTTCCGGCTTTCAGCTGTCAGCTTTCGGCTTTTATTACGGTAAATTTTAATCAAATTCAAAGTTTCAATTTTTTTTAAATCTGAAATGTGTAAAATTAAAAGGTCTTAAAAAGTAAAAAATGAAAAGAACACCAGTCAATTTCATATCGTCAACTTCAAATAATAATGGTACATACAAAACGAACACTTGTGCCATTAATTTCAATTTTTGAATTTTGAAAAAAAAGCTGTAAAAAAGCCGAAAACATAAAGCTTTCGGTTGGCTTTCGGCTGCTGAATTATAAAGCTGAGCTGAAAGTCAGCTTTTCAAAAGCCTCAAATTATCGGCTGAATCGGCTTTTCGGCTTTCAGCTGGCTTTCGGTCCCTGGTACCACTACCACGGAAAAATAACCACGTTCATTACGTTATCCGAGCGCCAGAGTGCCTTAACACTCAGGCTTTAAAAAAATACCACCTTTTTGGGGGTTTGAAATTTTTTTAAAGACATGCTTTTTCCTCGCGTCTTTTTACGATTCTGCAGACGACCTAAAGGGCATATTGAGAGTAACCCTATACTTACCAGAGATGAAATCGGTGTCTTTATGAATGATCGCTAAATCGTAAGTGGCGTTTTGAGCATTTCTGAATTTAACGGTAACATCGCAACCTTCCCATTTCATTAGTACGAACCATTTACCCCATGGATTGATACCAGTTGCGTTAGGTGGCGGTTTTATGGCGGTACATCCGTCTTCTGGATCAGCTATAACTGTCATACCCTGCAAAAAAAATATAATTTTTGAAGCGTTCTTCGTTTGGAAAAGTTATAGCTCGACTTAATTTTTCAATTTTAGATAGGTATATGATTCTCTCCCTTTCTCAAAACAACCAACAAAAAGTGGAAATTTTATTCAACAAATGGCTTAGAATCATGTTGTAGATATAGGTATAGCAAAAAATAAATTGGAGGTGTACTTTTTAAAATTGAGATCATTTTCAGATTTGCATTCTTATTGCAAAAAATCTCAACTTTCGCAGCGAAGCGAAGCGAAGGTGTGCAATTGCATTTCAAAATCTAGTCGAATGTATACCTACATTTTCCACACTTACCTACAAAATTTTCTGTTTCTCATTGAAACCTTTAAAATTTGTAAATGTCATACCACGTGTCCTTCTGGAGGCCATTCTGACCCCAATTGGTAAGGATATACCATATGGTTGTCATATTCCACCTCGTTTGTTTGGAGGTTGTACACATAGATACTGGCGTTACATTGTAAGTAGAAAATGGTTACTAAAATCCAAGTTGGTAATATCCACTCACGTTGACGTATGAATAACAGTTTCATATTTAAATTCTAAAATAATGAGAAAAAATTGAATCAATGGACGGCATCAGCCAAGGAACAATTTCACAATTTAGTTGACATTTACAAAACTACCGATAACATTTTATTCTTACTGATTAAAATTTTTTACAATTGCTTTTTATTCGATACATATCATGAATCTATTGAACGTTTATTACGTCTATGTATCTACCCGATGAAAAAATTTCAGATCTGATTCTGATCATATCTCAAAAATGTCCCAATCTAATTTTATCAAATTACATCAAATCATATCTCATTGTATCAATTCACATCTGAAAAAATTATAAAGGTTCAGATCCAGTTTGATATGATGTGATCAAATGACATCTAATTTGATCTAAAAAAAATCAGATGTAATTAGATATAATTTGATTAGGACATTTTTGAGATCAAATTTCATCTGTTTTGATAAAATTTGATCTAAATCAGATATGATTTGATACGATTTGATCTTAAAAATTTTTATCGGGTATCTACCTACTAAGATGATTTAAGTGATTTATCATGGCTTCATACGGTACCTTTGTAGTTTGAGGAATAGCTTTGCCTTTGGTGATGACGCTGATAGACGTATGTGCTTGAAATGCAAATTGTATATTAAATATAGTTATCTATATTAGCGAAATAATACCACACCGATAACTTTACTCTCAATCAAAACTTCAAAACAAATACTCTTTGCACAACCACTTGAGAACGAATGAAAGATTGAAATAATTTCAAGTATATTTGACACAAACATCCTCGGCGTTCCTTCCATTCGGACCGAAGCTAATTACCTCTAATGGTTTAGGAATGTCGAATGGTTTCTTCGAATACCCCTTTTTTCCATTAATCAAAGTCGTATCTTTAAAAATATGTTGTTATCGTCGATCTGCGTTCTGTGTTGGTTGTTGTTTAGGATGTTATAACAATAACACTCGAGTACGACCGCAAACGATTTTACGAGTATTTCATATTTTTTGGTTGCGATTTGATTTAATTTCAAAATTTTTTACGACAAAATTGAACTTCCTTTTCAGCATAAAAAAAATTAGGGATACCTACTGTGCTGATTTTTAATGAATTAATTAAATTTTTTGGATGAGGGATTTTCCCATATCCTCCCGTTAAAAATGGTTTGGATGTTCACGAATTTTACTATGAAAAATTGATCGTTGTAGGTCATGTGATTTCTGAAAAAATATAAGACTTAGGTATGATTTGTAATGAGAGCTCCAGTTTTCCAATTCCGTACTTAATTGCTACCTTTTTCTCAATTTACAAAAACATGTTTTTTCAAGTTCATAAAACATTGCTGAAAACTTTATGTAGGTACCTACCTACCTTACTTCCTACGCATTGTATTTTTATCTTTCATGAATTTTGGGCATTTTTCATCCCAGTGTATCAAGATTTTCATTTTTGATAAAACAAAATGTATTTAAACCGATTTCTCATTCTTTTCAGATTTCTTTTTGAATCGATTTTTTTTTTTACTTTTTCTCCACTATCTACCTGAAAATAACTCCAGTTCTACGCCGTACATGCCTCTAAAAAATTTTGAAACCCGCTCTTTCCCAATTGACATTTTTTCTAATATTCAATGAGTAGGTATAATAGTCTAGGGACCAATTTGAAAAAAGACGAGGTGAAAACTAAAAAAAAATTTAAAACATTTTCAAACCACCCACTAATGTTCCTCAGCAGGGTGTATAACTTGCAAATTTGAAAAAATTTGGTTGAAAACGCTCAGAGATAAAAATGTTTTGAGGAGAGGCTGAAAAAACTACCGTTTTGCCCTATAACTCTGAATAGGGGAGGGGTAGGGGGCCAAAAATTTTACGAGGTAGTTTTCAGATCCCAAGAACCAAATTCTGTCGGTTAGTTTAAAATTTCAACTCTGGAGCAGATTCGCCTATCCTAACCGCCGGGACTTGCTAGAGAAAGGGTAAGTGAGGATGGGGAAGGGGCAAAAATTTTTATTCAATGAAAATTTCGAACAAAAAATCGCATTCGGCGAAAAAAATCATATTTAAACGACATACAACAACCAATATTGATTATTCGGTCAAAAAATTTGAGTGATTCACTCAAATTTGAGTAAATCTCAGTTCAAAGCAATCGTTTTGACATTTTAAAGATACCGTCTTCGCAATATTTCAACTTATTATTTCATTGTAAATAGATTCTCGGGTTTTCAACGTTTTTTGAGTTGAGTGCCTTTCTTACAAAAAACTGATCTACTCAGCTCCAACTCAAGTTAGAGAGCTCTCCAATAGCTCATTGAACAGAGAATTTAATGGAGCTTAACATTTACTCCAATAAAACTTTCGAAAAGTGAGCTAAGTTCGTTTCTAATAGGTTTCAAAGGTTCAAAAAAACTGAATTTGAGTATTTTGCTCAAATTTGAGGGAAGTTTTGAGTAAAACCCAACTTATGATACATCATGAGAAAGAGGCTGAAATTCCCTTCAAAATGAGCCCAAGAACGATTAAATTGAGCAAATCTACGATTTTTGGCAATTTTTCGAAAAATGTGAACTTTTGAACTTTAAGCTCAACTTTGGGCAACTTTGCACCACTTTTTCGACGTACCGGCGGGCTAGTTGTTTTCAGCAGGTCCGAATTATGAATAATCAACTGCCGGTACTTGGTATACTCGTAGGGTCCACCAAACCTCACTTTTTCCATGGTTGGTCCCTAGACTATAAAGTTCAGTAATTACTACAGTTTTTTTCAGGCACCTCCAACGATTCTAGTGATTTTTTCACTGATTTAAAAATAGTAATGTATTCTTATTTGTGCAGCTTTTTACTGCCTAGCCATTGAAATTATTTAAATTGAAGTGCAGGTACTTTATGGCATAATAATTAAGTATTGACGTACCTAATCATCTGCTTTTCTATCAGGTATATTGATAAACCAAAACGAGTATTCATTACATTATTATTTAATTCTCAAAAGGCATGAATTTTTCATTCCTAATAAAAATGATAAATCCAAATTCGTACATTTAAGTTGATTTTTTTTTTACCGAAGTATAATAGGTTATCTGTTATCTTCTTAATTATGGGTTATTAGCAAATGAATCTACGGTCACATGTGCTGGTATTATTTTAAAATTGAATATGTTGGAAATATTTGTGTTTCATCGTAAATTAGATAACAGCGATGAATAATCTTCTATTTTTTTCCCCGACTGAAACCAAAGGAAATGTTGGCGTTTCCCATTTTACAAACGTTAAATGAGCAGTTATGACGCTACGTCGAATTTATTTTTGAGCTCGTGTGATTTTGGTGTTTGTAGTTAAGAAAATAAGTCGTAAATTTTAATTGTGATACGGTAATTGGACTGTGCCTTTTCTAATTCTACTGCCACGTTTTCATCAGATAACGTATTATTAAGGTAAGTCTTAGATACCTAGATAGTGAACTAACGAAGTATAGATGATAACTAATTTTTATGCTGTTCGGTATTTTTTTTTTAAAATGACGTATTCGTTTTCTAAATTTTTTTGATTTGGTGATCCGATAGGGGGAGGGGGATTGGAAGGGTGTTTCTTCTTGACAATTTCAGTCAAATCTCGCATTTTCGTTTTCATTCTCTGGTTTCAGCTAAAAATATAGAAAGAGTTGATTGTGACTAGTTTTAATTTCGAGAATTTTTCTTCATTAGATAAACGAATAAAACGTCAAATGTATGTATGCAGTAGGTACCATCATGACCCCTTCAAACTGATGATACCGCAACTCATGTCACACCGACACTCGTGAACTCATTTTTGATTTTGTGATTCCAAATTATACTTATAATTCGGCCAAACTGATTTCTCTTGGGTTGGCTTGTGCTATCAAAATAATGATGAAGCGACGAATGTCATTTTAAGTTTCTATAGAGATGAAGAAACTGAAGCGAGAAAAAATATTAACGATGAATTTTTTTCTAGTTCTCAAGATACTTAATTTGAATTTTCCCAATCATTGAAGATTCATTCATACAAACCCATAAGAAGTTTTTGGAAGACCTCAGATCATGGCTCCTGTAATGATTGGGCTAGAAAACATATCATTTTTAGCTGCCGGTATTATTGTGGTATTAATCGGATGTTTAACTGTATTAGGTAAACCTATTAAACTACAAATTATCTTGATCAAGCGAATAACTTTTCAACATAATTAAATTCAATTTTACTTATTTTTTTCATAGGTATAAAAATTTTGGCCAAGTTTGTGACCCGTTCAAATGATAATACCCATAGACAAGAATTTGGATTCGAAGAAGACGACGTATGGTTGAAAAAAAATGGAGAAGAATTTTGCGAAGAAAAAGACCTGGATCCGTTTACTTATCTGTACAAAGTAGATCTACTTGAATTTGAAGCTACACCTTTAACTGCCAATTGTTCCAGTGTTAATTAATTTTTTGTAAATTCGTTCGAATATTTAGTTTTGAATGATCTCGCGTTATTAAGTTTATTATAATTGAAGTATTTAAAATTAATTCGAGTTGGCTGCTTTATTGGTGAATTGAGTATCACTTTAGGGTTGAAAAAAAAAATGGTACCAGGTATTCAATGAGGAAGAAATTTTTGATCAGTGATAATTTCAAAATTTGTGATGTAATTTCAGTTAAAATCGTGTAGGTAAGGTGATTTGGCCGTGGAAATCGATTTTGACCACTCTCACTCCAAAAGGTTTGTCTATTCTGGGCAAATGATGTTGACAACAATTTTGGACTCCGAGCTCAAGTATTTTTTTTGAAGGGAAGGACCAAAACGTATGTGTTCTTTTATAATTTTCTAATTTTTCGCCAAATTCTGATGGAAGTTTCGTTTTTTCTGTTAAAATAGCTGTTTGGTGAGCATTCTATGAATTTTGATTACATTTTGCGCAATTTTTGTGCCAATTGGACAATTTTACTTAACGCCAATAACTTTGAAAAAATTAATAAAATAAGATTACTTACCTACAAAAATTATTATTGAAATTCCGATAATCGCAAATAACTTCATGGCGTTCCTTTTCATTAAACCGTTCCCTGCAAATTCGATGGGTTGATGAAATATTTGAGGAGTTTCGTTTCAAAACGCAACATCTCCGAAGACCTAATTTTTGGGAAATCGCAAAAAAACTGTCATTCAAAATTGGGTGGGGGTTTTGGCTCGGGGCGGTCTCATTGGAAAGCTTAAGTCCCCAGCTACATGTTTTGGGGTCATTTCGCACTTGTACCTCAAGGAGGGTTGGAGGGGAGGGGAGCAAAAAAAAAGGATGTTGCGTTTCGAACCGAAACTCCTCATTTGTGAATGAATCGCGAATCCAATAATAAAATAAGCACACAAACATACAATGAAAATGATTAAATAAGTATTTACTTAAATCAAATGAAATTTCTCTTGAATTTGCTTTGTTTTTTAATTTTAGATTAAAAATTGGACAATGGTTTGTTAAGGTCCCCTCATTCGTTGAAATTGACATACATTCTGATTCAGCATCAATTTTTTTACTCGATATTCATGCACGTTTTGGATTATTTTATACTTATTTTAAATAGTTGAATTGCGAAAGAAAAATTAAATTTAATAATATGGTACTTACGAGGTAAAAACGAAGTTTCTACGTTGTTTTCTCGAAATGTATATTAGGTAAGTATAATAAAATACGTTGATACCTGCGTGTAATTCTCGTGAAAATATGTCTGGCAAAAGTTTAACACTCGTTGAAACTAATTTATAATGAAGTACCTATTTTCAGTGTTGTAAACGTTTCACCTACGTGCTTGAATTAGTGGGAAATTTCCAAATATTTTCGAGTTTCTGATGAATGTGTGTTTTCGTAAAGTAATGATGATTGCGAATGGTATAAATCATTTTCAAGAGTGTGAGTCCGATGAAATGAGTGATAGCAAATATTAAAGTGTGCTTCGACTCAGAATACCTACAATATTTATTGAAAACATTTCGAACTTAGAGAAATTGATGAGTAAAATCACATTGCCACTTGATTTAATCTTATTAGAAGATGAATTGCAATAGTTGACCCTTCTAAGATATTCAAATCAAAAGGCATTCGTTTAAGCATTTTGAGCAAATTATATCCCTTCAGAGGAGATCGATTCTTTCCATCACTTTCGTTTTATTCACAAACTTTGATGAATTTTCAATTTTTTATTTTTTTTGAAAAAGTTGAATTTTTTCCATTTTTCTTTACCAAATTAAATGATTTTTTTTTTTGGAAATTTTGAGAATACCTATCATTCCTCTCCTTCGTGACACCTGAATTGTCATTACCAATTTTTCATAATGAAAAGTAAGCGAAGAGGCAAAAAACACTTCAATTATTACCACAAAGTTTTGAAATTCAGAAAAACTTTCTATAGGTATACGTATACTATTGGTGATTTGGCATCGCGATTGGTCTTTCATTATCGTAGAGCAACATGAAAAAAGTAATGTGGTTGATTTGAAACAAAATAATATGTGGTAAGAAATTTTATAAGGTCGGAAAGAAATTGTATTCTTCATTAATACTCATTACGTATAAGTATAACAAAAAATACAGAGAATTCTGCTTTACACAATTGCATAAGAATTTGGTAAATACATCAATAAATTATGCATTGTTTCTTGTTAGAAAACAAGAAATCATTTTTATCGCACCATTCGTCAATCAACTTTTGGTATTTTTCCAAAGACTCTGCATCTTCCTTCCCATCATTCCAGCTTGCACATAGTGTTCCGTTTGTAGAGTTATAAGTGTATTGACTTTTTACGAAATCCCAATATTGGTCTTTGCTACCATCGGAGCTGCGCTTCAATTTGATTACGACACTACCCAAAAACCAATATTGCCTGACTGATCCATTCGGTGAGATGTTCATACGCACTTCTTCGTCTTCTTTTGACAGTTTTGACCAAGTGAAGAAGAAATCGTCTTCGTCAGTTTTATCGTAATACACAGCGTAGCCTTCAGATGTAAATGTTTGGCTCCCGCCTTTGCCAATTTTTTTAATTGATTCTTTGAGGGGGCCTGGAAGATTGAAACGACTGTCTGAAGAGGTATTAGATTTCTTGGCATTCTTTGTCGATGGTCTATGAGCTGGTTTCTTAGCAGAGGGGGTTTCCTTCTGTTCAATATAGGTTATAAATTGGTCAATTATTTGGTGACCAATGGTGTCGGCGATGTTGTCTTCTTCGGTGGTACTTTCTTCATTAATTTTGGTAGATTTCAAATAATTGTTGACTATATTGTTTAGATTTTTATTCTTGGTGAGACGTACCTCATTGATTAGGCCCTGCAGGTTTTCATTTGTATTTTCCTTCAATGCCTTTTTTATGCTGGATTTATAGTTCACGCTTTTCAACTGTTTAGAAGACGATTCTAGTATAGGGGTTAATTTTTCACTGACGTATGTTTTGATTAGATCATAAAACGGCACATCTTTTTCGCCAACCAGGTATAACTCCCTCACTGGAGTTGTATCATTGATATAAAGCCTTTTGTAAATTTCCGGAGAAACAACATCTCTTAGTTGATGTTTGGTCAGGGCGCTTGTTTGGAAAGGTCTTCGTAGAATTTCCAATACTTTGGCAGAGAGGTCTTTATCTCTTTTAATTCTTTTAAGAGCAGCTTCGGCTTTGAATTTGGCACGAAACAGACCTTCCAGAGTTTCATCTTGTTCTATAGTACATTGGCAAACATTTTTTTCAGTACATTCTCCGGTACCTTGGAGGGAAAATGCATCAGCGGTTATGGAACATTTCGTGTTACAACCGAGGTTTTCAAAGAGCAAGCAAATCAAAGCAGGTCCTATGAAATAAAAAGTGGTTAGCCACAAAAATGGAATTAAGATGATCTAGGATTTTTTTTCATACTTCCAGCATCGTTTTCCTGGTTTTTTGATTCTTTATCATCGGTTTCATCTCCCCCTGAATTGTCAGTTCCGCTGTCCAATGATGGAATAGCTTGTATCATTTGAGCTGAAAAATGAGATTATCAGTGATTTGAACAAAACAATGAACGAATTGTGATGAAATACACGTACCGAACACTACTCCTAAAAGGAGAGCGAATAAAACTGACGATTTTACCATATTGTGTAGGTAGTAGTTTGGCCCACGGTAGATAGAATGATCTGACATGTGAAAATTTAGAAGTGTTAATGTTTTTCCGTGTTCAATGCGCTGAAATTTATATTCGTTGGTGGTAAACGAAATTCTCGGAATTTTTGTACTCGAGAAAAGTTTTCTTAATGAGTTACCAGAAATTTCTTAATTTTTATTGTATAAACGTGAATGTTCAGGTGCGGTCTGTTGCGAATCGGTTCCTAATTGAAGACACCTTGGATTGTAATTAAGTAGACATTTTACCTTGTTTAGTTCCTAGAAATTGTGAGACAGTTAAATTCATTTTTCAACTTTTTGAAGTTTTAATGAATGTTATTGATTTTGAAAGAAGAACGTAATACCTACCTTATTCTATTTTTCTACGAATCTATGAGACGTTTCTTGCAATTATGTGAGAAGAACCCACCTCGTCATTACATAATGCTAAGCACAGATGTTTTTTTTTTTTTTCAAGCTTTGTAGGTAAAAGCTTGGGCTGATTGTAAAATAATAATTTTGAAGTATAGATAGGTAGATATATTATTACACTTACCTTCAATTTTTCCAATTTTTTTGAAATTTGTCATCATTTTATGTCGCGATTCTTCAAGGCTAGAAATGTGGGAAAAAATGAGTCGATTTTCTGAATTTTCGGTATGTCTCGTGTCTAGTAGGTACCTATATCAATTCAGTTATTTCTCTACAGTGAAAACATGTCGATGTTATGCTTCGAAATATGGAAATGTAAATTTTCATTTGAAAAAACGTCTGGGACGTTTGTAATATTTCTCTTTCGTTACCGATTTTAACCGATCATGACTATTTTTTACGGATACTTCAATTTTATTACTTATAGCGAGAACAAAATTCCACTTTTTCTTTCTTTTGCGATTCACTCGAGTGCTTTAATTTGCGCTTCTCTCCCGTAATAAAATATCGTTCAGAACTCGAAGGAAAAACAAATTTTTCTCCCTTGTGAAATAAACTATTTTCTGTTTTATTATTGGGCGAGGCTAAATTTTTAAATTTTGTTAAAACTTGATAGGAAAATTTTGTGATTAATACCCAAAACTTTCCTCATTTTTTTTTGGGGGGGGGGGGGGGGGGGGTAATAAATTATTCATGCTCAGCTATTGTTCTATGTGTATTTAATATTTAAATTTTCAAAAAAATTTGTTCTAGCTTTACTCGGGTCAAATTATTTACTACATATTTTTCCTTCTACAATTTGAAATTTTGATAAATTTATGTTAATTAAAATTTCACGAAATTCATCCTAAATGTCTATAATTTTACTTTTCAGTGAGGTCACCAAGATTATCTGTAGAAGTTTGGGAAAATTTGATTTCCAAACTCCCCCCCCCCAAAAAAAAAAAACTAAAAGTAAATTTTGCTAAAATAAAGCGAAGAATTTACATGGAAATTTTATTTGAGAGGTCAATTCAGTTGACTTTTCCGGAGAAAAGTAAAGGTATGAAAATCTCTTAAACGCACGGTATCAAAACTCTGAGAGCCAGTTTTTCTTTCGAATTTTGAAAATTTCATTAGCGGATCGATTTATCTTTCTTAATACCGGAATACTTTTGTTTTTTTTTGTGATTTGTAAAAAAAAATCTCCAAAGTAATTTTCATTTTTAAATTTTCCTTTTCGTCGAATAGATCTAAATGAGTATAAATAGTCGATTTCATTATCCGAATACATGTATCACTATCAACATTACATTTTTTCAGCTGAAAACTAATAAATCAGATCCAGTGCTGGCTTTGAGTGTTCAGATCGTGTTTTTTTTTAGGGCAGTTCCTGCTGATTCGTGATTTAACATTTGTACGTGAAAGTAGAAAATTTCAAAAAAAAAAAAACAGGGAAAATTTTATAATTGAAACACTCAATTTTTTTTTGGGGGGGGGGGGAGAGGGGAGAGACCAAAAACACTTTATTTACCGTGGTAAATGTTGAAATGTGGTTTTCAAGTCGATTTTCGGAAGAATATCCAATTTATCAATTTTGCTGTAAACTTTTCTCAGCAATACCATCTCCATCTTATTCAACTTTCTGATTTCGAATCTGATTTTTAAATGAATTTCACCCGCAATTTTTCAGAAAATTTTAAATATTTTACCGAGTTTTTAGTTACTTTTTTTCATCGATTTGTTACTGTACTTCAATTCTGACTGTTTTTTAGTGATTTTCAATTATTCTCGCTGATTTATAAATGAAAGAGTGTTGGAGATTGATATGTCGAATTTGGCTAATCGCTTTTCATGGACTCTTTTTTTGAAAAACCCCCTCAAAATTCACATCTGAAATGAAACGAATCCAAAACACGACAGGACTGACAGGAGTGACAGGAAGACTAAAATGCGTACAAATACGCATTGTGAGTTGCCTTTCAGTAATTTTGAAGGCGAAATTCTAAAAGCATTTACTGAATAAATTTTTTTTTCGTACCCTTGACGAGTCTTTTTGTGCAGGATTGCAAGTGAGCATTTCTTGACAAAGGTCACATAATTGTAAGTATTAAAAATATATCCTGATATTCACATTTTTGGCAAGTGGAAATTCCATGTACAGCACTTATCACACAATTGCAGATTAGTATTGGGGATCATGAAATGATTTACGTAATAGGCAAGTTACGTAATAACCTAGAGGCAAATAAAAAAGTAATAAGAAATGAACCAAATTAAGTACATTAAAAATGTATTTAGATATTCAAAACAGCGTCGGAACAATCGCTGTAAAAATTTTTTATTTTTCTATTTGCAATCAAACACCAGTGCGATACAGTTTGTGTTTTTTCCATGTACCTGATATCTATACAAATACTTATGCAATTTTACTGATTTTTGAAATGTAAATCGATAATATCGATGTATCATAAAGATGATTTCATTCGATTTCTATGTATCTAGGAGCTATGTACCTTCTCCCCGCTCAAAGTCTAAATTTAAAAGTTTTACATGTACGATGATGAATTATTTGCAAACGTTATCTACGAAATTTATGTCGAACCAGAATGTACTTACCTAATTGCTCCATTTGACTACTAAAGTGATACTGATTGGAACGAGATTACTCGTGTAAATTTGCATATTTACTTATGTAGTTCATTTTCTGCCATGAAGTTTCTCAAATCACCACGTGATTGCAATTTTGGTAAATTATCCTGCTTTCAAATAGGTAAAAAAATATGGTTTCATCAAATCGACATTATATTGGGTTGCAATTTGGTAAGCCAATTGTTCAATTACTTAGTAATGCTTTTTTTATTAATGAATATTATGGATTGATATTTTTTAAAATCCATTTTCATTTTTAGGTGTGGAATATTTACCTATCTATATGTTGGATATTCAATTGCAATTATTCACTCTACGTGAAAATTCTAGGCAAGTGGATGTTCGTTTTGAATAATTCGAGGCTTTTCATCTTTTCAATTTTTTTCTTTCGTTTCACAGGATTTGATAGCCCTTTCAGCAGAACAATGATAACGATTTTCACGTTTATAGAATCCGTTGTATTCTTTATGATTCTCATAGCTGTGTTTTTCAAAACTACCGATTGGATGGGTTCCCTGCGTAGTCCTTTGGTGGTACGATTGGTGACCTTGGGATTACTTGTGGACACAATTTATATCGTTTGCCTTACGATAGATGCATACCTTGGTGCTGATTCATTTTTAACGTCATTTTGGATAAATGATTTTCATACCACGTTTCCTGGGAAATATGATCTTTACGTCAGAGAATCGTATGGATCACAAATGATCTCTAGGACGTTTTGGATTTTACCTGCTGTTTTACGTATGTGTTATTCCTGAGATTTGGCAAATTTTTTAGGATTTAGTATTCATAGACGAGTAGGTAGGATGTATTTTGAATCGAAATTTCGAATTTTTGGAATTTTTTCACTCAAAAAATATTACTCAGTTTTGATTGTTAGGATTGAAATTTTGATCTGAAGGCATCATCGGGTGGTTTGTGGAGCTCTTAAATTGAGTAAAATGGCTGAAATTTACTTTTCAACAAATGCTCTTCATTCGAGGGGGGGGGGTTCTCTTTAAAATCAAAGGGTTGAAATTGGAAAATTGGATTAAATTTAAGATTCGAGAGATTGAAATGGGGGAAGGGGAATTCGAGCACTTGAATTTGGAAAATTGGCTGATTTGTTGATTTTTTTCATGGATTTGAAAAATATATTGCACCTCGAGAATTTTGGGCACGAGGGGACAACAATCCAAGGAAAAGATTCTAGAGTCACCGAATTTTGAAAATTTGTCAATCTGTCAATTCTCTAACAATTTGTGTCCCCTAGCATTCCAAAATATTATGCGGTCCGATTCATTGAAAATAATTTTAAAATCATAAAAAAATTTAAAACTGTCAATTTTCAATACTCTGAGGCTTCAATCCCTTACCCCATTTTTGGCCTCTTTACATTCCAGATTTTTTATTACACATTTGCGTAAATAAATCAAACTACTTTCAATTTGAGAAATGAAAACCTTATTTGAAAACTTTTGTTCCTGAAAAAAAATCGAATGATTGAAGTACCGCAGGAAGTAATATTTCTAAAACATGGGGGGAAAACTTTGTGTAATCAGAAATCACCCTGAAATCAAATACCTACGTATACTTCAGAAATCGCCATTTTTACTCTGTTTCAGTTTTCAAATTCATTTCCACAGCTGTTGTATATCAAAATAAGAATGAATTCGCTGAATTGAATACCTAATAATAAGAAGTCTACCAGGAGTGGTATCCAACTTTATAAAAACAACTCCTCTGAATAAAGAAATGAAGGCTATTTTTAAATCTAATTTTATTTACTCGATTTGTTTGTTACCGTCATTGGCTAGTTTATCGAGGACTTTTTATTTACGTGGACACATAACTCATCCAGGAAATGACAACTATGTTGATTTCCTTTATGCGAGAAAATTTCTGTGTAATACTGGTCAACGTTGGCTTAATGATGTAATTATTCGTGATAATTTAATGATATTATATCTCGAAATGAATTTTTTCATTTTATTTTTCAAAAAGGTGTGATAATTTTTAGATGTATTTCGCGGTTGAAAATTACAGTGGTGGTTTTATAATTTTTTGTGTTTTGGGATAAAATGTCAGCTAAATTCATCTGTGGGGATTTGTCCCCTCGTAAGATCATCTTACTTGTGCTTTGGCTTAATTTGGTAGGTTGATCAGATGATCGATGACTTGAAAATTAACATTTCATTTTATAAATTATCAACCGATTATTTTATTTTTATTTTTGACTTTTTCGTATAGGCTTGGGGTATGTTTGTGGTTGGATTTCAAATTCTCGATAAATCGAATTGGCCGTCAACTGTTCATGCTTCTATGTTTGGTTAGTTGAAAATGTCATATTTTTAATTATTACAATTATCTAGGTTTAGGTACTTATTTATAGTTTAATAAAATCTCGATTCTGTATGTACAGGCTATTATTTTAATTTTGAAACGAACATAATGATCACTTTGATAGAACTGCTTATAGTCATAGTGTCCATTGCAAGAATTAACAAAGTAAGGATTTCGATTTTCAAGATTATTGTACAAAAAATATAAGTTTTAAATAACTCTACGATATATTTTTTATTTTCGTTACTGATTATCTAATATTTGTCTATTTTTTAATAGGAGAAATTATCAACATTGACATATACTATCGTTATCTTCTTTATTGACGCTGTTTTTTCAGTCTTCCTCATGATACATTTTACCTTATTTTTGAAATTTGAAAAACATCAAAATGCAGGAACGATTAGAAGCATAATCAAAGTTTACTGCATTCTTCTACTTTCCAACTGTGGTAAGAATATTTAGTTTGAAGTATATGAAATTTAATTTCGGAAATTTTTAAATTTTACGTGAATTTTTGTTCATCTCATTAGTTATCAGAATATTTTCGGCTTTCATTGTTCACCTGAATAAAATTGAAGATAAAGAAAATGCTAAAGATTTGGAAAATTGTGTTTCTTTCGACGAAACGGTTTCGTTTTCTAGAGAAGCAACTCGTGCATTGAATATTTACGTGCATAGTCCACAAGGCCCTATATAATTTTTGATCTAGATGCTGGTTTTGTCCGAATATTATATCAACTTGGTACCGTGAGATTTCAGTTCGAAAATAAGTATGCGAGATAAATTTGTAATAATTGAAAAATTTCTATTAGATTATATATTTGAGTAAGTAATTAGAATTGTTATTTTATGTTATATTTTCATTTGTTAACAAGTACCTAGTTTAATTTTTTTTACGCAGTTTCCAATTGACATGGATTTGAGGAAACTGTTTTCAAATGGGTTTGTTTCGGTAGCTTAGTCGTATTTTACTTTCACCGAATTTGAGAAATTGATATGTAGTCGAAATGGATTTTCAACATATTTCATGATTTTTTTTTTTAAAAAGAAAAATTGATTAAGAATAATGGTATTTTTAAGCAAGCGTGGTGAAATTCCTCTGTGGTTCTTTAATTTTGTTAAATTTAAATTGACAATAGAAATTTTTTAAAAAGTGTATGTTGTGTTAGGAGAGTACTTTTTGTCAAAAGAGGGAAAAAATTTAAAATTTTAAAATTTTACTTTCTTAAAAATTCGCTTATTTCGAAATAAAGATGTTAGATACTTGACCTGGAAAATCAGCGTAGGTAAATTATTTAATATTATTGAACCTGAAGTATAGGTACCTACATATTAATTATTACACCAGAATATCTGATAAAAATTGAAGCTTGGTAAATTGTCTCAAAACTAGACATGAGAACGTTCCAAAGTTGAATATCAAGAAAAAAAGAGAAGGATATCAGAGTGAAAAAAAAACTCGTTTCGTGCTAGATACCGTACTTGATGAGTGTGAATGTGTTGAAAAGGTCTTAGATCAATTGTAGGGTTTTTCCAAGAATTGTTTTTTTTTTTCAAATGATAGCAATCTACATTACTTAGTTGTAATATTATTCAGGCATATTTCCTAATAAGAAAACTGCTAAGATGAGTAAGGCCTTATTTTTTTAGAATTTAAAAAAAAAAATGTATTTTTGAAGAATTGTTATAGATATTGACGTACCTACCTACTACCCACCTATGAAGTTTATACACAGTTTTGAGAGAGAAAAAAATGTTGATTTTTTGTCTATGAAAGTTATGAAGCAGATAACTGGAAAATTGTATGTTCACCATCTCCAGATGTCTAAGCTTCAGAACGACCTAGTAAAAATTTCACCCCTTTCTCCTTAGATCCAAATCGTATCCTTCTCTATTTTCCCTTCTATTCTGATTTATCTATGTTCTGGAAATTTCGAATAACCGATGGAGGAAATTTTGAATAACTGTTGAAAAACTTTTAAAGAATTTTACAAAGCAGGTACCTATTTTAAATCAAATGTAAAATTTTGAGCCTCCCCCCCAAAAAAAAGTAATCGAAAAAGTATCCACGTCATAAAAGAACTTAATTTATCTGAAATTTCAAGTATTAAAATTCAATTCTCGAATTTTGACGAATTTTTGAAATTTCATATCACCTCATCGCCTTGCAAAGTAGGTCCACTGGGGGAGGGGAGCTCGAGGAGCTCAAGGCCCCCGTTTGGTTCGGAAAGGAGATTTTTTTAAATGTGAAAAAAGTGGTTTTTTTGCTCTTCAAAAATATTTTTCAAAAAAATTGCCCTCGTTTTGTTTGAGCTGTATTTTGATAATTTCATTTTGAAAATTGATGATTTTTCACGGGGTGGTCACTAATTTCTGAATCAGCTCTCAGTATGTCAGAAAAAATTAGTACTTTTGACGGAAAGATTAGCGAAAAATTACTGACCCCTGCCCCTATTTTTCTCATATTTTCAGCCCTTCTCTTGAATAATTCTTGGCCGCGCTTATGTGCATTGAGAACACAAATTGGCCTATAAAATATTTTATTTGGTAGAAAAATGGACACTTTTTCCAAAATTCGGAATCGCATAAATACGTACTGTGTAAAAATTTTTACTTAGGTACATAACTATGCTAATTTTGTGGTATATACTTGACTTCTTATTCAATTAGTCGAGTTTAATTTCCATACCAGAGCGCAGCTACTAAAAATATACTGAATAAATAATGATTTGACATCGTGAACTAGTTTTCATCTTGCACTGAAAAAATAACGCAAGAAATGAGATCACTATTGAAAAGTTATGACAGAAAAATGTATCGATAGAAAATTAGAAATTAGGAATCCAAATTTCGCTGGAATGTGGTTGGTAATTGATAATTTTTTCTCGAGATTTTGTAATTTTCTGTTTATGATTCACTCATCTATTTATACTTCTTTAATTTGGCATGAAAATTGCTGTACTTGACATAGATAGGTAAACTAAATTACACTCAGTGTGGTTAGCAATTCACTTTTTTTTTTAAATTGCTTAAAAAATTCGATATTGATTTTCTGGACTGTGTTGATGTGACTAATGCAGTTACATACATTAACGTAAATAAATACGCAGTTACCTACGTTTTCTACCCGTGTTTGACATAAAAAATCACGAATAGTTCCCCCGAAATTCTGTTTTTATTGTTTTCAGGTGTTGGAAAAATGATGATCATGAATTTTTTCTTCGAATCGATACTTCTTTTCCGATCAAAAATTAATGTGACTTGATATCTATCTTGTTATGCAGCGAGTTGTTACCAGAATTTTTTGTTCCATCTTCTTGAAAATGATGCAATTGGGTATATCCTGTGATTAATATTTTGTAGGGTGCATTGCTATATAAATATTCGAGAGTACGAAAATCAACTAATATTTAGTCAGTGCTATTTGAGTAACAAGTGAAGTGATGTGTTTTAAAATTTAGTTACCCAAGTAAAGCTAGGCTAATTGATTTGTGAATTGACCTGTTCAGAAATTTTACTGAAATAAGTTCATTTTGGTAAGTACATATAATTTTCATGTAACAATCCAGTTAATTAAACGCTTCGTGAAAATTGAAAAAGTATTTATTTTGCATAAATTACTTAGTATCTAAAATTCTGGGTTTCAAATTTTTTTTTCATCATTTGAAACTGTTCAATGCACATACTTATTCGAGTATTTTTTTAAAATTTTGTTTCAGATTATTGAGCATGAATTTTAAAATGCATTTTTATTTTTTAACTGGGATAGTCTTATTTTGGAGTTTAACTCTTGTGTCAAGTTATAAAATCAAGCCAGCGATGAAAAAAGGTAAGTACCTTGACTTCCTGCAACAAATCGTTTTAATTTTTTTTTCGAAGTTAAGTGAAAGTAGGGATAGAATTTAGACACCAAAAAATCTTGTTGAACTTTCATTCTTTTTTAAACCATAGTACCCGCTGACTTACATACTTCAAATTTGATTAAATTCTAAAAATTTGCAAAAAATGTTCTGAGGAAAGATTTTTTCTATCAAAAATTGCAATAAGTATTGGTTTATATCTATCATTGCTTAGTTTATCCAAAATTCTTTCTAAAAAATCTTCAAAATTCTTTCTAAAAAATCTTTAAAATTCTTTCTAAAAAATCTTTAAAATTCTTTCTAAAAAATCTTTCTGCCATGTTTCAAAAAAAGAATTCGTAAATAAAAAATTGAGAAAATTTGAAAAAAAAAGTGGTCGTTCTAGGAGTTTGCATCAGTCTATTTAGTTTTTGTAAAAAGAAATGCAGTTTGTTTTTTCTCAGTTTTCAAATATGATCAGTTGGTCGAGAAGAGAAGAGAAGGAAAAAGAAGTCGCACAAAAATTCTAAAAAAGTGGATCTTCGTCAAAAAAAAAATTATCACCCATCAAGATCAGAAATATTTTTCTATTTCAATTTTTTTTTTTTGAAAATAAATTTACTATTTGCTTTAATGTTTCTCTAGATCGGTGGTGCCAATTTTTTTTTTCAAATTTCGTACTTCGACTAGATATACCGATTTACAAATGATTTTAAAAATTTTACAATCCTTTCTTCTGTAAAATTCCAGTTTCGTCGAGCTTGGAATGCGGCAAATCGAAGAATACTCCTGGTGTTTCAAATCGAATAATTGATGGAATAAATTCAACATTAGGTAAAAAATATCCATAATTAGTATCATTTGTTAGAATTAGATTTAGGTGCATTATGAAATTTTTGTTCAGGTGATTGGCCTTGGATGGTGGCGTTTGGATATAAAATTTCATCCAGTGAAATTCCCATGTTTTACTGTGGAGGTAGCTTAATTTCCAAGGAATGGGTGATTGGAGCAGCTCATTGTTTTGTCAATGTCAAAATTGGACATCTGTAAGTTTTTTCATTTGTTTGTTTTTACATTTCGTGTTACTTCACTTACCTATGAGTTTGATTTTTGATAATTTGTTGAAAAATTATTGTATTTCTCGCTATCTACAGGGTGGTGGTTCGAATTGGAGATTTAAATTTGAACGATTCTGTTTCGGATGAAGCTTCACCCATCGATATCAGTGTGAAAGATATTCAAATTTTTACTCATCCTAATTATTCGAACGATACCGTGGAAAATGATATCGCATTGATACGTTTAAAAAAACCGATAAATTTCAGTGGTAGGTAGGTGAATTATTTCTTTCAATCATAGATTATTTTTTCATTCGTATTTTCCTTTTTTTTTTTCAGAATTGATTCATCCAATTTGCCTACTTACTAAAGAGGAACATACTAAAGATGATTTTTATTTTGATGAAATCTTACATTTAGCTGGATGGGGACATACGGAATATGGTACGTTTTCATTACCGAATGTATTCCTATGTACTTGATTGTTTTAAAGAGTTTTTGTCATCAGCATGCAGTCCAGAATTGTTTTGGCCAAACTAGGTATATTGTGAAATTATTATTTTTTGTTTAGGAGGACCTCCTTCGGAAGTACTTCAAAAAGCCCAGGTAGAAATAGTGGAAAGAGAACATTGTTCCGAAAAATATAAGTCATTAAATGCTAAAACGCCGATTGATCATCGAGTGTTGTGCGCTGGTCATGGAGATTCAGATTCTTGTCACGTGAGTTGTTTTTCGCCTTTATCATCCGTGAGCATAATTAGTTCAAGATGAGAATTTTCATTTTGAATCATCTATGAAAATTATTTTTTTACAGGGTGATTCTGGTGGACCATTGATGATACAGATTGAGAATAAATATTTTTTGGCTGGAATTGTATCATTTGGGCATAAATGTGCCACTTCTTATCCTGGAGTGTATACTAATGTGGCCGCATTCTCTGATTGGATAAAGAATACGACCAAAATTTCATTTTAGTTGAATTATGAATTTGATACTTATACTTACTTAACATTATACGATTATGCATTCATGTACTTACCAATGACAATACAGATTGATACATAATTATTATTTACGTTCTCGATGAATAAACTTTTTCTCGCTTTCGTATGAAATGAAATTGTGTTTTTTTTTTTTCAATTAAAAACGTGCAATTATACCTAAAAGGCTGTTGGGAGGGAAACACTGCTGATCCATTTTGGAATGTGTTGTTTTTAAATTTTTATGAATTTCAATGTGCTTTGGATAAAATTTGCTGAATTTTTTGTAAAATAGCGAAAATTTCGAGATTTGTTTTAGTCAAATTTTCTCATTTTCTCTCAGCCAAAGCTCAAAATTTCAATTTCAATTGTTTTTCATGTTTAACCACTAGATTTTCTGGTAAGTATCAGTGGCGTAAATACGGGGGGGGGGGGGGGTACAAAACCCCCCAGACACCCTTCAAAAATGAATTTTTTGGACATCAAAAATCAAATTTTTTCAAAGCTTCGCCCTCGCTTCGCTCGGGCGTAAGTAAACCATCTTATTATTAATTTTGGCTAGTTCAAAAGTTCAATATGTAAGCCTGTGGCGTAAATACCTTCCTCAAAACCCTCAAAAATGAATTTTTCGGGTATTAAAAATCAATTTTTTCAAAGCTCTGCCCTCGCTTCGCTCGGGCATAAAATAATCACTATTTAAAAATTGCAAACGCCGTTCGAAAAGTATGATACCAAGGTTCTGTCAACCCCCCCCCCCCATTATCCCAGATCTTTATGCCCATTTAGTATATACCTAAGAAAAAAATTTTCACCCTTCGACTTCTGTCCCCCCCAGAGGGAATGTCAAGTTACGCTACTGGTAAGTATGAATATAAATATTTTCTCAGGATGCACCGAAACTGAACAAAAAAATTGACAACATGGAGTTCGATTGGTATTAGGAAGTCGATTTTCACTGTTCATGGACAATTGGACATAAGAACTATTTTTCCTGTGGAGTGTGGTGGGGAGGGGGGGGGGGGTGAGATTTCTATGAAGTAATCGTATGGACCGAATTTATGTCGTATGTAATGAAATAATTCAATTCTGATTTTTTTTCTGGTTCAGCTTTGAGGGCTTTAAAAATACTTGATATTTTTGACCCTACCAAAAAATCATTTACTTTGACACTTGAAGTTCTGGAATGAATTATTTGAATAATTATTCGAATTATTAAGATAATCTTAATTGGACATAATAGAAGAGGAAACGGGTAAGATAAATTAAATGCTCTAAAATTTTCAATACCTATTTCCAACTATTCATATATGATACCCGCAGTAGAATTTCCATTATTTTAAAATTATGGAAGAAGAAATCCAATAAGACCGAGCGTGGGGAGGTCAAAGTTTTTAAAAAATTTGATTGATTTTTTATAAATAGGTGTTTGAAAAAATAAAAAGATGACATAAAAGTGCAAATAAACTATTAAATTTTTTCAATTGTGAAAAATACGGATACAAAAATTATAAATTTTCCTCAGAGAAAAAAAATAAAATTATGCTTTTGAGAACCCATAAAAACATTTTTGTGCAATTTTCCTTATTGAAAAAATATGTGTACAAATATGTACATTATACCTACTATACAGTGAATTTTTCCAAGTTGGAAAAATGTGAAATTCATCTTAAAAAATTGAATTTTTATCGATTTTTCTCTTTTTCTTACTAAGTATGCTATATTCAAAATATTTCAAGAATTTTCAAAAAATCATAAGGCCAAAAAAGAGTGATTCTAATTACGGATTTTAATCATTCAAATTTTCGTACCTCAAATTACTGAAAATTTGATTCGAATCTGTTTTGTTCCACTCGTTTTTTTACAAACACTTACTTTAGAAATCATTTCAAAAAAATTTACGAATGAAAATTTTTGGTTAAATTTGCGAGAATTTCTCAATTAAATGTTCAGGTACAGATAATCAAAAAAAAAACTTTTAGTGTTGAGTAATCACTACCTAAATCATTGTAATTGTGAATCAGTGGTAAAATTATTGATTCGTTTTATAAATATTGAATCAAGATTTATGTAGAAGATGTGTTTACCCCTCCATCTAGTATTTGAGCCTTAAAACGATTGATAAAAAATTCATTCCTTATCCCTCCTCTTATTCGGTCTGATATTTTCACTTACTACCTATATTCGGTAAAATTTGAAAAAATTTTCTGAGATTCTTAGAAATCATTACCTACCTAATTATTGTTATGTTTCAGTAAAAAATTGAAGCATTGATATTTAAAAAAAAAAAACACATACATTTTGCATGATTTTTCGTCAATTGAACCATTATTAGAAATTCAACCTTGAATTCGTCAATTCTTTCAAAAAAACCAGGAGAAATGTAAAGATGATTCTCATAAGTTGCTGTGCAGGAGTCTCGTCATTATTTCAACCAACATTTTTTTAAGTTTTTTGTCAAGTAACTATTTGAAAAACACGAAAACGTAATATTTATAATCCACTCTAAACTTTCATTTTTTGTTCAAGAGTGTTTAAAATATTTAGATCAATTTCATATCTACTTAATTTTTTCTCTTAGGTACATTTTCGATTGTCCATAACTACGTAGATAAATTACATAAATAGGTTTTGTAAGCCTGGATTCTATTCCTAAAAAAAATAATAATAAAAGAAATGCGTTTTAAAAGACTGTAATATTTTTCGAATGATTCTGCGTAGGTATTTTATTTTTCCGTATTCAATCCTTTCATCTTCATTACGCCACGCCGACGTTCGATTTATTCGTAAAACACGTCAACTGTGATGTTGATTTCATGGATTTTAATGAAGTACAGAATCATTGACTGGTTACGTGACTCAAAGTGCGAAAACAAAGTCAAAGTACGTAGACAATGTAGAAAGAATTATACTTTGTTGAAAATTTATACAATTCCGATTTCCGGAATGGTGTAAAAATGCACAGCATAATTTTGCAATTTTATACTGAAGTTAATTTTTTGGCATAAAAACTTGTTTTTATCTACCTATACTTACTAGTGGAAAAAAATGAGAGATGCAATCATGATATCATCGAATGAAATTTTTTTATGAAAAATCCTACCGTTAGAAGTATAGAATTCAAATTTCTGCGGCATGGAAAAAATTCCCCATGGAATTTCTTCCAGAAATTCTGTAGGTAATTTACTGTTTAATAAAACTTCTTTTTTTGTAGTCCTATAATTTGTATAATAAAAATTAGTGCCCTGCATAAGCCAAATAGTGTGGTTTGTGGTTTTATTTTTCAAAAAAAAAAAAAAATGAATACTTTGATAGGTACTTACTCAGGTACCTATTGTTTCTCTTGGCTACGTTGGTACATATAAGGATTTCCAATAAAATGTCCACGTGTGAAATATACGCAGGTACTAGGTACTTGACGTAGTTTTCTGCCAGTGTTCGGTACTTACTACAAATGGCGAATAAATTTCTCCGAAATTCTGTTCTTATTGTATTCGCATGATAGAAAATCGATGATGGTAAATTTTTTCTTCGAAGTGACGTTTCTTTTCAATCGAAAACTAATATGACCTGATTATCAGCTGGCTGCTATGCGGTTTTTTTGTTTCATCTTCTTGTAAATCTCCAAAGTGATGATGCACTTGAGTATATCCTGTATTTTAATTCAAGTATAAGTACTCGAGAATCCATGAAAATCGATTTATACACATCGTCAGTGATGTTTGAGTGACTAGCAAAGTGATTATTTTGTTTTGAAGTATAATTAACGAAATAATGCTGGATTTTGTTGATGATTTGTGAATTAATCTGTTGAAATTTTTCCAAAGGTGAGTACCTACCTATATTTTTAAAGTATATTTCACTAGGAGTTTGTTATTTATTTATTTATTCATTTATTTATTTTTTTGAAAATATACGTACGTGAGTAGCTAATAAAAATGTGATACCTATTGAAATTCCAGAAATACATTTTTTTAATAGATATGTTTTTAATGAAATCTAAAAAATTTTATTTCCCCATTTAATTACTCGCACTTTTTTTTATTGTTTCAGATTACTAAGCATAAATTTTAAAATGTATTTTTATTCTCCAACCGTGATAGTTCTGTTTTGGAGTCTTACTCCTACTTCAAGTTATAAAATCCAGCCAGAGATGAAACAAGGTACCTTGATTCAATGGAATTTTAAAATTTAATATAACAATTTTTTTCTAAGAATTAGTCGAAAGGGATCTGGGACAGTTTTTTTTTTACCTAAAAATATATCGCCGAGGTTATCCAGTATTTGGTAAAACAACGAGAAAATAATACTCATTTCAAAGGTTGAATCATTTTAAAAAATGTAAAATTTTTCAAAAAAAAACAGACCTGTCTGTTGAAAATATCAATGTCCTTATTTTATCACCGAATATGGCTTCTCTAGGTGTACATTTTTTCCAGCGTGAATAAGGATTGGTTTTTTTGACAGCACATGTTTCCCTTTTTATTGAAAAATTGATCATTTTTTTTAATGATTCGACTTTTGAATTAATATGCATTATTTTTTCACTGTCTTACCAAATAGGTATTTTCTTTCTCATTTTGATGTAATTTTCTCTTCACTTACAGCTTCCGCAATTTTGGATACGAATTTTAGTAAATTTTAAAAATTGCCTATTTCCAAAAATATTTTGCATGAGGTTTTTTTTTCTTCAGCTTTCTGCAGATCTCAAAGAATTGAAAAAAAAATCAATTTCTTAAAAAAAAAATTCTATCGATGTTCCGATTTACTTTTTGTGTAAAAAAATTGCAGTAGGGTTTTTTCTCAGCTTTGAAACATAGTGAATTGATTAAATGAGAAAGGGAAGTTATTTCAATCGTCGCTGAAGGATTAAAAGGGTATTCATTTTTGATAATTTTTTTACTTCTGATCTTTGGTAAAATACGATCATGACTTATAATTAGTTTTTTTTTTCATTTTTATTGTGATTTAAAAAAAATTTCTATTGAAATATTTTTTCATTTTGTAAGGTCGTTTTTTTTTTAAAATTTTTTTCTCTTTTGCATTTCATTTATTACTTACCTATCATTATTTTTAGATAATCTTACGTGCGTGACGTCAAATAATGAGTCAGGAATTTGCATACCTATTCGAGACTGTCCAGATTTATATTACGTACCCTACGTAGAGATTTTTTTACGAAGATCGAAATGTGGAAAGGAAGAAAACTCGCAAAAAGTATGCTGTAAAATTCCAGTTTCGTCAAATTTTGAATGTGGCAAATCGACAAATGCTGTTTCTTTAACAAGAATAGTCGAAGGGACTGATGCAGAATGGGGTAAAAACATATCCATAATTATCATTATTCGATAAAGATTAGATTTAGATTTATTATGAGATGTCTTCTCGTTCAGGTGATTGGCCTTGGATGGTAGCGTTTGGATATCGAACTTCGTCGGATCCAGGTCCAGATTTCTACTGTTCGGGTAGTTTGATTTCCAACGAATGGGTGATTAGTGCTGCTCATTGTTTTGTCAAAATCAAAGAAAGAATTTTGTACGCTTTTAAATACCTATTTTGTTTCCTCGTAAGATAATTTTTTAAAAATCTCCGTATTTTTCGTCTTTGCTATGTATTTAGGACAGTGGCTCGATTTGGAGTTTTAAATTTGAACGATCCCGTTCGAGAGGGAGCTTTACCCATCGATGTAAGTGTGAATGATTTGGAAATTTTTCCTCATCCGCAGTATTCGCCCATTACTGTACAAAATGATATTGCGTTGATACGTTTGAAAAAACCGCTAAATTTCAGTGGTAGGTGGATTATTTCATTAAATCATCAACTCTTCATTTATTCGTATTTAATTTTTTTTTTCTTTCTTCAGAATTAATTCATCCAATTTGCCTACTTACTGAAGAGAAGCATACTAAAGATGAATTCTATGCAAATGAAGATCTATATGTCGCTGGATGGGGACATACAGCACCTGGTAAGACAAACTTCAGCAATCCAGAATTTTTTTGCTAAAGTGTACACTACCATAACGTAATATTTTTTCTTTTTAGATGGATCCCCTTCGGATGTTCTTAAAAAAGCACGAATAAGTATAATGGACAGAGAAAAGTGCTCTGCAAAATATAATTCACTAAATTATGTCAAAACGCCTATTGATGATCGAGTATTGTGCGCTGGTCTAAGAGGCACAGATTCTTGTCAGGTGTGTTGATCTTCATCTTTGTAATCAGTGTGTGTGTGTGATTAATTTCACCTTGACTTTTTACGCTAATTATGCTTCTACAGGGCGATTCTGGTGGACCATTGATGGTACGGATTAAGAATAATTACTTTTTGGCTGGGATTGTATCATTTGGATATAAATGTGCCAGCAGTTTTCCTGGAGTGTATACCAACGTAGCCAAGTTTTCTGACTGGATAAAGCGTACAACCAAAATTCAATTTTAGTTGCTGTTGTAACAATGATGGTTACCTAAAATAAATAAACATAATTTGTCAAGGAAATGCAGTGATGCAGCCAGGAATTTCTCATGGAGGGGTCTGAACTTAAAAAACCGTCAAAATCCGAAAAATCGCCGAAGTCTGGGAGAAAAATCTGAAACCTCCATTTTTAGGAGAAAGAGTTCGATGAAAATTTAATTTCAGAACCAGCAACTTCCAAACTGATTATTTTGACCTTGAAACCAAAAATAATCACAAATCCAAGCAAAAACATCAGAATCTTTATTTGGAGTAGTTAAAAAAGAGGCAATGGAGACTTGAGATACCAGAAAGGGTAGAAAAAAGAAGTCTTTTTTTTTTGAATATTCGCCTGAAATAGTTCATATAATTCCGACTTCGTTCATGCCCGAGTAAATCTCTTGTAAAATCTGATTTCAATGTCTCAAAAAAGCATTTTTTTTCACTTGATTTCTTGACTTTTTGAAGGAGGGGGGGGGAGCTTCCCGGACTCTCTTGGCTACACCATCAAGTACTTGTGTATACTCTAAGTAGTTGACTATATATGTGATAAGTTTTCGCATTCATGTGAAATAAATTTCTTTTTTTGAAAAATACGATTATTTCAGTGAAGATGAAGGTAGGGGGTGATATTGCAGATCTTTGCTATTTTTTAACGTTTATGAAGTTCTAAAGCGACGAATATTTGAATTTTTCGGTCAAATTTTCCTGATTCCTTTTCAGCAAAAACTTGAAATTTTATCGTTTTTTTTCGACAGATTTGTTGTCTATGAGAACGGGGACTTTTTGTAAAAAATCATTTACGGCTCAGTATAAGTCATCACTTGTACAGAGCATTTACTTTTGACGTCATATGACGTCGCAAAAAGTTGTCATCAGTCGTATCACATTTCACCGAGGGAAAACAATGAAAACATTCAGCATTTTCAAGAATAACTGAATAGCTCATGTTAATTAATTTTCTAAACATCTTTCTAAGCTTCAATAATCAACAAAAAATGATATTATCTCCAGAAACACGAAATAAAGCGAAATTGGAATTTGTAATTTCAATGTATTCAAAAAAAATGTCTCAAGCAGTAAATGCCCCACATGACCGAGGATGACATTATCGTGGACTATGGAATTGTTTTTAATTTTTTCAATACTTACTGAAAATTCAAAATTTTTTGAAAAAAAAAATGAAAGCTCAAAGATTGGGCCTGAACAACAAATTCTAATTGTTCAAATTTTCTAATCACAAATCATTGAAAATTTTATCCGAATGTTCTGCGATTCTTTCTTCTTTGCGAATAGGTACTTCGGAAATGGATTCAGAAAATTTTTATAAATTCAGATTTTCGATTTGAAGGACGATTTTTCATACGTACTTACCTATGAATAACTATTAACGAAAAAAAAAAAAATGGGTAAAATTGCAAATTCCCATCTTTTGAACTTTTTTCAGAACCGAGAGAGAAAAGTTAAACTGGGAAATTTGAAAATTAAAAAAAACTCCCAAGTCCCTGCCAACTCTCTCGATTGAAAAAAATGTTTCACTCACTAAAAATTCCATAAAAGTCATTGTTTTCATCAAATACAAAATAAATTGTATGTTCGTAAAAGGGGAACTCCTCTTAATCATACGAGTTTTTATCCTTGAAAATCCACCACCACATCAAGTCATGAAGTCTCTGCTGAAAAAATTCAAACCAAAGTCGTGCCCATTAGGGCGCGGCTCTATCTAACCGGCGAGCGACGGCGCGGCGCGGCGCGGCGAGTGACGGCGCGGCGATTTGCGGTACGACGCGATTTTTTTTAAAATGAGTGTATATGAGAAAAGGGACCTAGGTGTTCTGAAAAAAAGTTATACCTGGGTACCTTTTCTCATGTACGTACATAAGAAAGGGTCTCTGTTCTTTTTTTTCAGAACACCTAGGTCCCTTTTCTCATATACACTCATTTAAAAAAAAATCGCGTCGTACCGCAGCTCGCCGCGCCGTCACTCGCCGCGCCGCGCCGCGCCGTCGCTCGCCGGTTAGATGGAGCCGCGCCCTTAGATTAAAATTTTGTAAAAAAATTTCTATACAGAACATTCATTTTCCTCTGGGTCTCATCCCTTTTTTTTCCACAAATTACATAACCACAATAAAATTATACCGACAACTTCCTCGAATATCGAAAGTAATTTCTAAAAAGGATACCTAGATAAATATTAGATTGGAAAGGGCATTGAGTGGGAAGTCGGATCGAAATTCTAAAAATCAATAACTGAAAATATTCCTCATCTAATCATCTTGAATTTAAGTTTAAATTGTCGAGTTATGTTGAGAATATTTTCCAGCGATCATTAAAATATTCTATAACGTCGAGGAAAATCAAAATTTTATGCATTTCACCGATGCGTCAGTCAGCGTCACCGTATTAGGGGGTACCTATCATAATCAGCATCGAAATATGCAGCATTATAGAGGATAATTTTCTGCTAAAAGCTATGACTGTTTTTTTGAAATACCTTTTCTGCTACACCGGATAACTGTTGATAAGAGGTGGACGATTTCTCATGAAATGGACAATGCTACGTGTATGAAAATTCATGATTATGAGAGATGTGCTCCGACTGCACATGATGCTGATTTCCCTTCGCGATAATTGTCGATGAGTGTTCTAGTAAAATTAAATTTTCCTGCTCTATTCGTTGAATAATATTTATGGTCGGGTACATTGATTTTTTCCCTTTGCTAAACAACCTAAAAGTGTTTGTTTTCTGTGTTTCCAATTCGCACGATCATCATGTGGAGGCCAGATCCAAGACATAGCAGAAGTTCGTTTTATACGTCTGCACTTGTAGTGCTTTACGTGAATTTTGTAAGTAAAAAAATCTTATGTGAAAAATCAATTTTATCAACTATTGAAATCGAAAAGTTAAAATGAGATCGAGTGATTTCTATTTGAGTTGAATTATTTTAATGTTTGTTTTTCTGCAACAGGTTATGAATTTTTACGAAGTGTTATTTTTTTCTCCTCAGTATGAAAATTTATTCAGAAGAAAATATTTAGGTGAGTTCGTGTGAATTTTAAAATTGATTTTTCTGATTTCCTCAAAAAAAAAATGCATATCACTAATCCTAATTTTTATTTATTTCATGTAGGAAAAGAGATGGCACTCGACGAAAATAACTCCAGTTTGAACTATATTTTCTTCCCAATATTACAAATATTTGTATTTATGGTTGCGATTATTTTTGTAAGCAAGGTATATCAATGAATTTTTAATCAACTGCTTTTTGACATATTTGAATTAGACAGTTAACTCAAATTCTGTTTCAATGTTGCAATTTCGCAGAAAAAAACAACCATGGTGACGTTCGCCATTGTGATATTATTTTTGGATATGATCTCGACGGTCCTATCGTCAATCTGGAACTGTTATAAATATTATGCAAAGTGTGAAAGTAGTGAATTTGGTATGTCTACAAATGAAATGCCATCGCTATGTGGAAACAATATTCTGCGACCAAATAATGGTTCGATGATGGAATTTAAAACTAAATTGGATGGGACATTTTCTCCTGGAATTGTTTTAATTGTACTAACCTCTGCAAGTTTTTTATCAGTGGGTGAGTTTTTTACGAATATTTTTTGAATTTTTACGAATCATTGGGTAAAATGTAAGCTCGTAATTTGATTGGTTTCATTTGTTGGAAATATTGCAGTTTTTAAGTTTGGCTGCATAATGATTCTGCAGGGGTATAAAATGTCATTGAAAGCTACTCGAATGCAACGTGGAATCGATATTCGGGATTCTTGTGACGTTGATCAAGATATTCCTTGTTATTCTTACGTTGTGAGATCCGACCCTCCGCCTCAATATGCTGCCAGTGCAACTGTGAATTTGTGAGCTCAGCCTACTTAGGCAAATAGGGCAATTTTTTGATTAAAGATATCAATGACCAAAAAGAATTGGTTTTAAGAATTTGATTGAGTGGTTTCATGTATTTTTTGAATAGGTACTGTGACGTTTTCAAGAGTACCTAGCTTTACTATTCTTTGTGCATACTTCTTAAATAAAGTTTTATGTAAACATCCAGTTACCTAGGACTTATCCGTGTGTGTGAATTAATTGTACCTATACCTTTGAACTTATTTATTTGTTATTAGAATTCATTAGGTTCATTCATTAGAATTTTCAATATTATTTTTGTAGATATTCGATTGTTTTTATATTGGGTCGTTTGCGGATTTGTTTTGGTTTTCATTCATTATTTTTTGAAGTAGATTAAATATCTGTGAGGAAGTGAACGAAAAATTTATGCATTTTGAATTTTGACTACTTGCATGAACCGGATTTTTTTTCAATTTTTTTTCAGATTTTAGAAGCAGTTAAACAATATTTAGACCAAAACAATGTAGTAAAAATTCATTTCATTAGTCTTGTCTTAGTCCTTCCTCCAGTTTCCTTAAAGAATCAAAGTTAGAAAATTTTTAATGACGGAATTTTTTTTGAAAACAAAATGTTTTATGCGCTTACCTATAATCTTTGTACTTGAAGGAGAAATATTTCAAGTCGAAACAAAACTCGACGGAAATAACATTCGAAAAAGAACCCGAACGAAAATTTCAAAAGCTTTGGCATTTTGGAGAGTTTTTAAAAATTTGAAATTACGTGGAACTTATGGTTCTGTAAAATTTGAAAATTTGATGAAAATGAAAGAAAAAAACGAAAATTGGTATGAAATGTGTTCAGTTATGAAATACCCAAGCCAACTGGAACCGGTTTCAATTCGATTGTGAGCTCCTTTGCTGCACCATTTTTTGTGATCGGTTTGTTTTGGTCCTAAATATTTCATTATCGGTCGACGATGTCTCTCTGGGTACGTTTCTTATGCCAAAATAGATGCCAATTTTTTCGCCTTTACTCAGTGGCGTAGCCAAGGGGGGAGCGAAGGGGGCGATTGCTCCCCCATGGCCTTTAAAAAATATGGTATAATGGGAGAAAAGTGTCAAAAATTGGGGAAGATAGTCTATTTTAGATATCAAAAATTCAATTTTTTCAAAGCTTCGCCCTCGCTTCACTCGGGCTTGAACATAATTATCAATCGATCTCAATTTTAATGAACGTTCTGAGAGAAGCGTGCGAAAAAAGGCTTATTTTTGTACCTCCAATCTAAGTCCCGTGTCCATTTTACATCGTTGTGTTAGTCTCTTTATTACACACCCCCTACCTCAGACTCGGTTATACGTACACTACGAAAAAATACTTGCTATGTTTCAAAACGACCACAGAAAATTTGGCATAACTCGTTCTTGCCCCCCCCCCCCTTGACGAAATCCTGGCTACGCCACTGCCTTTACTCCATTTTCAAGAATAGGAAAAAAATGATGAAATTTTTTTAAAAAATTTGTCAATTCTTCCATACTTGAGATTTGGATATAATGGAGTAGTAATTACTAAAAAAAATATGTATTAGAAGAGCACATTTCTATCTTGAAAATTGAAAGGACAAAATTCTATTCTGAAAAAAATTATTCGAAATTTTTTTACCATGCGAATGGATAGTTTAAAATTTATATTTTTAATTATTGTTATTTCAATTTTAGGTTCAAAAATGATTGAATTCCCATATCCCCATATGAAAATATCAATTTTTTTATACTTATTTTTTTCATAATTTTTAAAATTAAAATAAGATTAGTACCTATTTAATTTTTTAAAAATAAAGTTCTCTTATGGTTGTTTGTCCAACTTTGAAATTGAAATGATTGTAAACGTTGAAAAAAAATGAAATGGTGATACGATGAAAACTGTTATTATGTAAAAACTAAAAAGTCAGTAGAAAAAAATTGTTCAATTTTTATGATTTTCTATTCTTGCAGTTGAAAAAAAAAAAATGTTGTGAGTGATTTTTCTGGAAACAACATTTGCCTTCAATTTTTGAAATAGGCGAAATGTTCATCCAGAAATTTTTCAGTGGTAGGTACTCAGTCAGTTTTAAAATCTAAATGTAAATATCGCTGACTACTCACCAGACATCCTAAAAAATTATTTCAATGGTGCAGATATTATCATAATTTTCATGGAAAATTACTGACGATGTACTTATTTGCGTACAAATAAATATCTGTATTGTCACTATTATCATCATTTTTATGTGAAATTTCTACCTACTGTATTTTGAAAGCTGTTGAAAAGTGATGCTTATGGATTTGGTGAATTGAAGAGGGGGGGGGGGGGCATTGATATGTTCACGAAATTAGGCGGACATCTGGCAAAAATTTGTGTGCCACTTTCTTTCTCCACGTTCAACTTTTGAAAAATATCGATTACCGTCTTTCTTAAGTACATATCACGATTAACTCTTCTTCTCACATTTTTTTTGAAAAATGGTAATTTTTCGTATCAAGTTAGGTAGGTAGAGGTACGTTGATTTGTTTGAGTGCTTCAAGCTTCATCACAGAGATGGCGATACCGATGCGATATCTTTCTTTCATGAGGATATTTTATATACACAGTATCAAAGGTATTAAAATTTTTATACGTTTTCCCCGATTTTCCCTTTCAAAAAAGAAAATTTCAAAAATAAAAAGTCATCTTCTTCTTTTTCATATTTTTTCACGACGAAAAAAATTGGTATCAAATCGACGCAGATATTTTTTGTAATACCGAAATTTTTTATTCCATCCATATTGATACCGAGAATGGATATTTTAGCTGATAGGTATAATGAATTGCCTACCTAAAGGTGATCAGGGGTATCAACTGAAAATTGAAAGGAATAAAATCTACCAGAAGAATAATTATTCAACATGAATATTGTTATTATTTTATATTTGTATAAGTATGAGATTGTTAGATGATTTAAATGACTACGAAAAAAAACCGGCCTCATGATGTATGTGCGTGTTTTTTAAAAAGAAGTACATATGTGTGAAAATCACATTCGAGGGTGACTGAATTATCGTTATCAGTTAACTGATGAAACATGCATTTTTATCTCATGAAGTGAAAGATCTGCTTCGAATTTAGAGTTTCGTTGTGTAATATTCGAGACTTAAACCACCTCCTTTCGTAATTGGTAACAGTCAAAAACATTATTCGGAGTTGGATCAAAATAAGTACAATGTACAAATTTTAGAAATAGATACCTACCTATTAATTTTTGAAATAATTGAATTTTGTTCTGCACTATTTCATAGTTTGAAATTTCAATTTTTTGTTCCTTATTAAGTATAGGTAACGTACGTTTTCAAAAAAATTTATCTTTGTGAAGCTTTTTTTCACGTTAAATAACTATTTGACGAAATTCGTCTAAACTGTGACATACCTATCCAATTTTTTATCGCACAAATTTCGATTTTATGATTGTTGCTCTGGTTATCTACACGTTTCGTTCCTTTCTTGAAAAAATCAAAGAAAATTGAAGTGAAAAATTTCACGAAACTTCCTCTTCTGGGAAATTTTGGTACGAATGAGTAACCTTGTGATAGTTGTTTCGAGTATCAATGATAAAGGTCATTTTTCGGTGTCAAATGTTGCGATGTTGAGTGAATTATTCAAATTCACGTGATATAATTTTTCATAATTCTCAAAAATTATTGGTAAAGTCGGATGTACTTAGCTGTTTAGTCATCCAAAATTATATTCCCACCGTTTACGTCATTTTTTTTTCGAGAGATAAGTAAACAAAGATAAGTTTCAGTATATGCGATGGATGTAGATAGGATAAGTCTAGTTGTATATCTCTCATATATGGGTTCTCGTTCATCGTTAATTACATAGATATCTTTTCATAATTCAATATCGTTTCTAATGATCCGTGCAATTGGTTTTCTTGTTTTGAGTTCCAATTCCTCATTTCAAAACGAATGGCTGAGTCGTGATGGCTGTTTCTTTCTTTGTTTTTTCGCGTGAATCTGAAATGATAACGCTTTTGTGTGAGATCAACAATGAGCTTACGAAGTGGTGCTGATTAGTTTTTTTTTTTTAGATTAATATATTGTATAGAATTTTTTTCGTATGAGGCTGCATAAAATGGGCAGGATGTTTTGTGGAGTGCCATTTCGAGTTAATGCTTTGACGATGCTGTACTTGAATTTCGTAAGTATAATTATTGATTTTGATGCTTATTTTTGTTACCTATTTTTTCAAGTTAACCGGTGATAGATAATTTTATAGACGTAGTATAGCAGATCGATGGATTTATTTTGAAAAACATTTTAAAATGAGGGTCTAAAGAGTCGAATTTTTTCTTGCAGGGAAAAAAAAGTGAAATGTGACTAGAGACGAAGATTCTAGAGAATTGATTGTAGGGTCAGGGTGAACGGAGGGAGGGAGAGGAGAGCAAAAAATACAATTTTCCTCTGTACTGAAAAGTTTGCACTTTTAATCTGAAATTGATAAATTGTACTTTGACTTGGAAACGTCGAGAGAAATTCTACTTCAGTCGATTTTTTCGATTTTTTTGCCCCCGTTCTTCCAGCAAGCCTTCTTCGATTCATCTTTGCTTGAATTATAATAAAATTTCATTTAGGTTAAGAGGTTACAACTAAGTGAAGTAGTATGTTGGTAGGAAAGTATAATGTTTTTAACATACGTGCCTAATTTATCTTTCATTTTTGGTAGAATGTTGGTTTTAATAGACAGATTCGTGCTACGAATCATGTAATTTTTAAAAAATAAATCCATGATAATATCCATTTCCTATTTCGATGTAGAGTATCCCGTTGATAAGAATGACGATAAGGCTATGAGGCATGAATTACATGAATCCAGTTCACGAATGTCTTGTTCTATTGCAGTGAAAATTCGTTCTTTTTGTGATTTTTTTTTTAATTTGGATTATCACTGCGCTAGTATAATGATCTGTTGTACCTAAGGATTTGCATCTGATGGCAAAATTTCTAAAAATTTTATATCTACGTAAGCCTGGATATGAAAACCACCATCGAGGGGTCAAAAATATTGGTTTTCGAGTTGAGGTTCTCTCATCTCTCTCGATTCTACTACTGCTGAAAAACCCAAAATCAAAGTCTATTCAAAAATCAATTTTTGATCCCTAAGGGTGACTTCTATCTCTAGACTTTCATATTTTAACGACCGTCCACCAAGAAAGGGACCATGCTTTAAAAACAAATTTTTGAACTTTTTTGTTACCTATTTTTTTGCTATAAAATTTGAGAAAGTTATTTTACGAAATGTTCATTTAAGAGCTCGTTTTGCATCCAAGGGACATTGAGAGGGTTTTAATCGATTTTTTAACCATTTAGGAAAAAAGGGACCTGGCGGTAAAAACCGGTTTTGAAACGAACCAACTTTTAAAAAAAATCGTTTGTAATAAAATTTGAAGATGTTCTTGCACAAAATGTCGATTCAAAAACTCGTTTTGTATCCTGAAGACCTCGAGAGGGTTGAAATTGATTTTTTTTAGGGTTT
Source organism: Pseudococcus jackbeardsleyi (assembly GCA_038380155.1). NCBI lineage: Eukaryota > Metazoa > Arthropoda > Insecta > Hemiptera > Pseudococcidae > Pseudococcus > Pseudococcus jackbeardsleyi. The sequence continues at coordinate 60,781,853 of CM076242.1, forward strand.
TGCGGTCCCAAATCCATTGAAAAGTGTTTTTCAGTAAATAACCCTTTGGGTCCCTTTCTTTATGGACGGTCACTCATTTCAAATATAGATGTTTCGGTGATAACTTATTTTTATTTTTGTATTTTCCACATAGGCATGGAATATTTATGTTGTGGGTGCCTATTTGTTGGCCTTTAATGATTCTGAAGGATCGAAAATTACTCGTAAGTTATCTTCACTCCAATTGATTCTGATATTTATAATAATTTATATGTACAGTATAATTTTAGAATGCGTCCTAAATCAAATTTTTGAATTTTGGAGAATTATTGGACAAAATCCAAGATAAAGAGATTTCGAGTTTAAAATTCGAAATGCTCTGCATAAATGGAGTTCAAATTTGAAACTATCAGTAAAATGGGATTTAAAATTCAAAGTACTGCAAAGAAGAAAAAAATTTACATTTCTATGAACGTTAAACAATAAAAAATATGTAGGTATTTTTTTCATACTGTCTGAAACTAGAGGGGGTAGATTTTTCCGGACACCCTGTATAATTTGATATAACATGACCAAAAATTCTTTGATGCTTGCTAATCTCGAAGCTTAAACACGGATCACCGGATCACGTGACAAAAAATGTTTGGATTTTAAATTGAAAGATTTTGAAAAAGTATTGTTTCAAATCCAAATCTGAAATCCACTGTAAAAAACGAATTTTAAATTGAAAATCTTTTATAAGAGTGGATTAAATCCGAAATTCGGACGGATAGATATTTTGGATTTTAAATCCAGAAAGATTTTAATTGTGCTCAACTCTGTTTTGAAGGTTCCACTCTATAAGGCGGTTCATTTAAAACAAGGTTCCCAAAATTTTGAAGTCCTGCAGCAATTAGGGACCATACGTTGCTTTTTTTCACAACGTAGGTTAACAATGTTAGAATGAAGAAAAAATTGTGCAAAATTTCCAAATATTCCTCAAAAATCTCAAAATATGGGCATGGGCTCAATTTTATTTTTTAGAGAAGATAAACTTTAGCCTAAAAAAATTGGCAGCCTGGAATAGTTCATTATTGCCAGATTTATCCCATTTGAGAAAGTTTTTCTGTACCCTCCCCCCTCCAATTTCTAATATGACTCCCTGAATCCAAACTTCACCTCTAAAAATTAAAATTAAGTCCTAAAATATTCGATAATTTTGCATCATTTTCTTCAATTTTTTTTTTTAGTTTTTTGCATGTTATCTTTTGTTAAATCTGACGAGGTAAAGTAAGGCCCAGCATATGGCCTATATTCGACGCAGAGAAATGAAATTTTGTGATTTTTGTCGGAGCAAAATGAACCCCTCCAAGGATCAGATTTCAAAAATCGAAAAAAGTCAAATTTCGAACATCTTAGATGAGTTTTCGTTTCGTAATGTTATCTCTTTATTTCATAATGATCATTTCAGATCATGGAAACGGATTCACCATGCTTATGACTTTCTTATCAATGATATCTATGGTATACATCGGTGCCATCATCACTCTCCACAAAGTACGTAATAATTTAAATCATCCAAAGAAATAAATGACCGAATTTAACTTCTGTCTAAAACCTCAATTTTAATCATTTTTCAGAAAGAATTTTACATGTTATTACCGGCAATCGTAGCTCTGATTTTGGATACCTCCTGTCTAATGTACTTTTACTCTAAATTAATCAGTATCGATCTGATGACAACATGGCAAAGGATAATCGATCAAATGATTGTAAATGTACAATCAGAAATTTTACGAAAATTAATCGAGCAAAGCATGTTAGCCATGTTGCTTGTCATACTATCGGTTCCTCTGAGTAAGTACCTACCTACATCAAACTTGAAATGGAATACTTTCAGTGACCTTTTGACAATGAATTACGTTTTTTTCAGGTTTCAAAATTCTATCAGCTTTGGTTTTACGTTGGTACAGGGATAAATTGAAGGAATCGTCGTTGCGTATATCGCTATCATTTGCAGAAGCAATTTTACATTTTTCTCCTCCTCCACCCTACAATGAGTTTGCCAGCAAAGAAGATATTTCTGATTGCCCTCCTCCTCCCTATAGTAGACATCCAATCGAGATCTCTAGAGTATGCCTGGTATGATTTATATGCCTATAAGCATGAAAACTTGTAGATCAATCCTCATGATGACAAAATGATAAAATTCAAATGCATATGTACTTAATAATTGATATAGATATCCAATGAGAAATATTGAATGACAGAATGAGATACTAAATATTTTGTATGATTTTTAATTTTGCGAATAAAATTCTATCTAATCGCCTGCATTGATCTCCTTACTTATTTGGTTAGATAAAGAAAGCCAATATCTGACATGTGTCATGTTTTCATTTCTTAGTAATTGAATTTCTCGTCGTTATCTCCAATATATCTCATTAATTAGTGTATATTATAATTCGGATTTTTTGAAAGTCTTAATTGCAAAAATGATTAATGAATGTTGTAGAAGTACGTTCTAGGAAATGAAATCAGCATCCTTGGAAATATAAATTGTAAAATCGGTGTTTTGTAATTATTATGTATTTTTTGAAATGATTATCAACGTTTGAAAATTCATTCATATTCTCTTTCTTATTTCTTTAATTTCTTCTTTGATCAAAATATACAAAAATAATGTAGGTAGGTAGGTACAAAACTGTAGTCGTTGAATTTTGTTAGGCAAATTGGAAAACGAATGCTGAAATACATGATTATTTAGATCAATTTTAAAAATTGGAACTTCAGCTTGTCTTTTTTTTCAATCGGTCATAAAAAATTAATTAAAAGTGAATTTTAAACCTTGAGTGAAATGATCTAATGTAAATTTTCTAATTTGACCATCTTTTGTTTTCAATTTTCGTAAAAATTAAAAAAATTCGTTTTACAATCTACAATTTCATAGGATGGGACATTTCTCAACTTATTTCGAATATTGATGTGCTTTTGCAAACAATCATTGTGAAATGGCTTCAAAAAGACGTTATTAAATTTACAATTTTTTTGAAATTATTTTGTTGGCGATAAGTTGGAAAATTTAGGAAAAAGGAAAAGGTGTCAGGGGTCATGCAATCGCCAACATCCCCGGCTGATTTTTTTTCCCTCAATTCAGTTATGAAATAGGTAACGTTTTTGGTTAAATAAAAAATTTTTTCTTCAAGTTTTCCGGTAAAAATTTATCGAAATATCCTAGATTTTTACCGTACCTACATGATTTTTTTTTAAAAACCATCGAATCATAAATTTTTACTGAATTGAAAAACAATTGATCCTTAATTTTTTCACAATTTTTTTCGGAAAAATTTTATCAGAATTGATTTTTTGATGTAATTTTCACCTGCAGGAATTCATTTTTGGAACAATTTTGTATGGATGAGCATAGACACACCCATACAAAATTGGCTAGAGGGGCTCAAGTCTCCCTTCCGTAAGCCAAAAAAATACGTTTTTTTATAATAAAAATGTGGAAAAGTGAATTTTTGGCTCTTCAAACAGTATTTATCAAAGGTACCATTAAAAAAAACCTTGAGATGAAAATGTTGTCAATCTTAAAAATTGAAGGGGCAAATTCTGCTTCTGAAAAAATTGACGTTAAAAAATTTTTCATAACGATTTGAAAAGATATTTTTCTCGATAAGTCAACCTAATTAAACATAGAAATCATCAGCATTAATTAATCGTGTTTTTTGTTTTTTTTTTGTTGCAGGTGAGTGATTCAAAAATGATAAAATATGCCACTGAAAATAAGTATGCTTGCTTTAGGAAATTAAAATTGGTAAGTCATCTCATTTTTGTACTCTTACTCACGTATAGAACAGTGGCGTAGCCAGGATTTCGTCAAGGGGGGGGGCAAGAACGAATTATGTCAAATTTTCTGTGGTCATTTTGAAACATAGCAAGTATTTTTTCGTAGTGTACGTATAACCGAGTCTGAGGTAGGGGTGTGTAATAAAAAGACTAACACAACGATGTAAAATGGACACAGGACTTAGATTAGAGGTACAAAAATAAGCCTTTTTTCGCAGGCTTCTCTCAGAACGTTCATTAAAATTGAGATCGATTGATAATTATGTTCAAGCCCGAGCGAAGCGAGGGCGAAGCTTTGAAAAAATTGAATTTTTGTTGTCTAAAATAGATCATTTTCCCCAATTTTTGACATTTTTCTCCCATTATACCATATTTTTTAAAGACCATGGCCGGCCATGGGGGGGGGGGCAATCGGCCCCTTCGCCCCCCCCCCCCCCCCTTGGCTACGCCACTGGTATAGAATGAAAACGGAAGCACGTCATAGAGAAAGAAACCATTTTTTTAAAAATGAGATTGAATTATAATGATTATCGAAATATCGAATACGTCGTATGAGTTCATATGCAGTGACTACCCTATTGACAAAACAGCGTTTTTTGAATAGCGCTTTTTTGACACTTTGGCGCTCAAGAAACGCCGTTTATCGCATGTAAAAAAATATGCGCAAATTCTCAAGAGCGCTGTTTTTTCCAAAAAATAATGCAACCATTTATTTCTAAAGCCTAAATTGCCGGTGTTTGGCGAATGGCGTTCGCCAAAGTGTCAAAAAAACGCCAAACAAAGCGCTTTTTACAGCGTTTGGCGTTTTTCTTTGTCAATAGGGTAGAGGCAAGAGCCAAGTTAGGCCCTAGTAAGATAATTGTTCAGTCTCTTTTTTTAGTATCTTTCCTCGATAATTTTTTTTTCAATCTTGTCTTTTTTTGATTTTTTAAAATTTGAATCTTAAAATTTTGATTTTCTTATATCATCTCATTATCTACTTTCATGCTTTACTTACGCCTTTCTCGAAAAAATCCTGAAATGAGAAGTCAGTTGATGAAAATTGATAAATTTGGTAGGTATTTAAAATAATTTATATTTTTTGGTTAAATCATTCATACTCAGAATATCGTTATTCTATCTGTATTGAAATTTAGAATTTTAAAAATTCTAAAAGTGTTTTAGGTATTTTTTCACATTAAATAAATTGTAACTATTGGAAAAAAATTGAATTTTTTCAAGAAGTATTCTTTACTAGGAATTTGAATTAATTTCATAAAACTTTGTTTTACTTTATTTGGGCCAAACTTGAGTTTCCTGATGACTTCTAATCAGTCCGAAATGAAAAATGATGAAGAAAAAATCGTTGGTTGTTTTCTTAATAATTTCCATTGAAAATTCATCAATAAAAAAAAAACTGATTCGAAGTCGAAAGACGTATCGTACCCTCATAAGTTCCTCCAAAAATTACAAAAAATAGAATTTCAATATCAAAAACGCGTTTTGTTTCTTTATTATTATTATTATTATTATTATTATTTTAAATGAGGGAGAATCAGAAACCGTTCGTCTGATGGCAGCATCGCACTTTTTAGTACCTTACAAATAGCTCCGAACCAAAAACTTGACGATTTATTGGAAATTTTAAAATTTCTCGTTTTTGAGACATCGAAAGGGAGGCTTCATTTGAACCTCATGACAATTGATTTTCACCCACGAAGCATACGTCTTTCTTGAACCTGCATCACATATTTTGATATTTGTATCCCCTCTTTTAAAAAACCTAAAAAAATTAAATACAAGGGTGGGCAAAAGTTGGGTTACATACGAAATAGCACATTTAAAAAAATTTGAAATTTTTGCCATCGGCAAAACTAATTAAAACTGCGTGCAAATGACAAAAAATTGACCAACCACACTCGTGGGCAATGGGCATCCTTCATGAAATCGAAATTATTGAGGCAGCACACTAGATTTCTTAATCATGGACAACAACTAATTCTTGCACCGTTTCTGATAGCGTAACCTAACTTTTGCCCACCCCTGTACTCTTGCATGCATCGTACGAGAACGAGTCAGAAAAAATATTTTATCGTCCTGCAATGGTTCTCAGTTTATTTAGACGATTTGCGAGAAAAACAAAAATTCTCGCAGTATATTTAAAACCTTAAAAGAAATCTGAATATTTTAATCGTAGTGGAATTAATGGAAGTCCTATTGAAAAAAAAAGGTAATCTCGAGTAGTAAATGATTGCAAAATAATTTTCAATTTTTAATTTTCTAATAATAATGATTATCGAGTGTGAACCATAATCTTTGGATAATGGATATTCAGCTGTTTGGTGATTGATACGTACCCGGCTACCTACGCTCGAATCCCGATAAAATATTTTAACCAGACAGGCGACTTTCCCATGCATGTTGAAACCTGTACGAGCCCTTTGAAGTCTGGAAGCCAATCTTTATTTTTCTGAGCCACCCTGACCGTGCCATTTCCAGTTCTCCGCGTAATTCAGTTGTTCAATCTCCAGTTGATCGGTTCCTCAGTTCGTGACTTCGTGTGTGATCATTCGTATTAGATATATTAATTTCATTAATCGTTATTAATCAAGTAATTATTCGAGTGTCGAATTTTAATCGTTCGTTAGTGTTTTATTTACTTACCCAAATCTAATTTTCAATTTGAAGAAGTATAAATCGATTTTGTTCATCAACTTTGTTGCTGGAGGTTTTTTTGGCATCATTTTCTTATGAAATTTTTTTTCTTCGAAAAATCCATTATTTTGTGCGAGTGACAATGGCGTTTCCTCATCAGACTGGTGCTTTCATCGTACTTTGTTTTCATCTGGTAAGTTTGAAATTACCATTTAAACTATTCATCGATTTTTTTGTGCGGAAAAATGAAACAGAGTGTACATTTTTTGTTGATATACTGCGTAATATTACATTGACGGCGTATTTCTTTGTGTAGCTTTGGAAAATCTATATTGTTGGTCGTCTATCGATCTATGGTTGGCTTTGGTATCCAGAAATTGGCGATTTCATCAGACCCATAGGTATGTTTTAATAAGTTCTCTAGAATGGATCGAGATCGAAAACAATTCCTGAATTTTGACGAAAATTAGTAACAATCTAAATTTTTTTCGGGTGTAACAAAACCGAGATTTTTTGGGAGAAAAAGCCCGGAATTTTTCAGAGTGTGCAAAAATTTTCAAGGTTTAGTAACTTTGCGGGAAAAAGATCGGTAATAATGAGAAAAGTACTACGATACGTAAATTGTGAGTAGGTATCTGAAAAAAAATGTTTGAAATTACTTGAGAAATCAGTGGCTCAGCGAGGTATTTTTTTCCTAGGAGAAGAGGAATGAGGTTAACGTTTACAATTTTTCCAACTTTGAAACCGAATCAGACCAGTTTTAAAAATGAAAAGAATTTGAAGCAATAGTTTTGATTTAATTTAATCAGCGATGTTACGAAATGTGCAATAATTTATGAAAAATCAGCCCCGTTTACTTTAAAATTATACGATAAGGTGGAGCGCAACGAGGCCAAAGCTTGTAAAAATTTCGATTCTTAAACACCAAAAATAAGCTTGATAAAGAGAGAAAAAAAATATTAAAAAATAATGAAAATAGTTGAAAATGGTTTTAACGAAAAATGCGAAAAAATCACTCGTAAAATTTAAATAAAATGCGATAAGGTTGAGCTCGTATCAAGGCCAAAGTTTTTGAAAAATTTTTAAGTAATTTCAAAGTTTGATTAGTGATTTTTGGAGGGGAACGTTTTCCTAAAAAATGTTTCTTTCTTTGGGGAAATCTGTAGAAAATTGGAAATTTTTTGGCTCCAAAAATGATTCTAATTAAGCCAACCGTAGTTTTTCGGCAATTTTGGTTGCTGCCATCTGTTGAAGTCTTCGGCCCCCTCCCCTTCAAAAGCGTGATTTGAATTTCTACGTTTCTCTGAACTGTACACTTCGAAATTCAGAACCATTTTCTGCCATTTTTGATCGCGGATTGCAGATCACGAATTTTACGATTTTATGATTGCTACCAAATTAAAATTAGGCACTCGTTTAAAACCGAATCAGAGAATTTTTTGTCACTTGGAATACATTTTGATGAAATTTTATTTTCGAAAAAATTAATTTGGGTTTATTTACATGTAGCCAGCCACCGAATGAGCATCTTGAATTTGATAAAATTTGAGTTGTTCAAAATACAGTTGGCAACGCTGCCATCAAAATTTTTCCTCGATTTTGAGATTTTTTTGTGAGCAAATTAAATTTGGTAAGAAATCAATTTCTAGAAGGCAAAATATAAAGTATCCAATTTTTAAGTTGGTTCAGAGAAAAGTAAAAACTTGATCGTACCTTTTGAAGGATAATCGAGATTCTCAGATTCGAAAATTACTTCACTTTGAGGTCCTCAAACTCCGTCTATCTTTGAGCTTGAGGTCTCAAATTTTTTTTAAAGATCTCTCAAAGTAAATTACCTCACCAATTTTTGTCAAAATTCAGTTCTTATGTTTTTTTTTCGATTCGCTGTAATACTCACTTGCCTTGTTGCCTTTCATTATATTTACGTTTATTAGAAATTCCTTGAAAAATAAACCAATTATATACTTACTATGATTTTTCAGACTTCTTTATGGGTTTAAATGTCCTCAATATTGCAGCAATTGTGATTCTATTGCTTGCGATTTTATCTGTGGTAAAGGTAAGAATTACTGAGATATTTATAAACTGATTAATTGAGAGCATGCAAATGTGAAAAGTAAAACACTAGGTAATTTTTCGACTTATAATTTTCAGAAAAAACCCTCCGTTGCCATGTTGAACGTGGTTATCTTTTATTTTCTCGTGGATATGATCTCCGTATGTTTCGGGATGTACATGATGTTTAAGAGCTTGCAAGATAGAATTTTGGATTTTCAAAATGAAATCGACTCCTTAGAGTATCCAGATGAAGATGAAGATGAATTTGCAAACGAGTTCAAAAAAAGTGTTCTGGACCTCGTTTTATCCGGTGTACTCCTGCTGAAAGAACAGTTCACAGAAAAAGTGTACAAGTATTTTTTCTTGGTCTTAGGTGAGTAAACTAACTTTCTGTACAAAGTAACCCTAACTAGATACGTAATTATGTAAAAGCTCAAAAAATGCGGCGTGGTTTGGTTCCACTTTTCATAGGCGTTATTTCATTTCGTCTTTGGCAGGATTCTGAAACTTTTTAAAACAATCGTAAACTTCAATATCTAGCTCGTTTTATTAATTTTTTTTATTTAGCCAAGACCAAAAATTCTATAGCTGTGTAAAAATTGAATTTTTTGGGAAATCTTGAATTTTAAGAAAGGACGTTCGAAAATTTTCTGTCTCGCGAATTACGTAAAATTTTTGGATTTCGGTAATATTTCACTTGTGTAGCCCCCACCATTTTTTCAAAAGTTTTATGTACAAGTATACTAGATCACAGATTTCGTCTCATTTATGAACTTTTTGATTTTTTGGGGGTATTTTATGTACTTACCTACCTATTGGCTATTTGACAAACCATCGTATTAATCAATTTTATTTTCAGTTATCCAATTGTCCTCAATGTTGGTGGTCTATTGCTTTCGAGTAAAAGTCCAGAAAACTCTTGTTCAATCTAACGTACGTCGGATTCCTCAGGCTTCTGCGCCTCAATTCCAACAAATGCCCGTTTATTACATACCAGCGTCTGCTGACGGATCCGTACCTCCTCTGAATTCTCACCAGTATCCACAATACTCTATTCCCCCGTATTATGATGCAAACCCTCATGTTGTTGGGTTCAAGTAAAAAATTGGCGTCGTTTTGATTTATAGTTTGAGAAAGAAGAATGTTCGTTTTTTTGACGTACCTATTCATTTTATTGAATAGATAGCAGTAGCTTATTTTGATATTTTCAAGCTCGAGGTGTAATATTTTTTAATTAGTTAATGAATTTTTCGTGTTTTATGTGTCCAATATTTTAAGTTGCATTTATTCGTGTTGTTCGGTATGTCCTTTTCTCATGGATATTCCAAAATTTAATCAAATTAATCGGAATTTTCATAAATAACGATTCCAATGAGAATTATTGAGAATTTTTTCACATTATTTTTCAAAGCTTTTGTAATTTTAATGACATTTATTCTTATTTTTTCAAACATACAATACGTTGGTATGTTTCATTTTTGTTATTTTTTTTACTTCAAGTATAATTTACCTGATTTTATTAGTAGATATTTTGAATTTTCAATTTGAAGTTCATGAATGCAAGTTGTTTTTTTTTTTATGTTTTCACAATTTTAGATACCTACGACTGTTGCTTTTCACTTTGAACGATGCTTAAGTAGTTAGTTAATAATTATTAATTTTTCGAATTTGTAACGTGGGTGTTTGCAGGGTGTTTTTTATGACCAGTCAACTGCGTTTAATAAGTTTGTGTTTTTGATGTTTTTTTTTTGTCTTTTTGAGAAATTCGAGTTTTTACTTTGTATCTACCGGTGGTTAATTAATAAGTTGAAAAAATTGAGAAATTTTTTAAAGGTGAATTTGGTTCCTAGATACTTGGCCATTTTTCATTTTAGATGTTAAATTACCTAATTTTAATTTTCAGGGTGATGCAGTATTTTTTTTACAGTAATTACGTGACTTAGATGCCTATTTATTAGGTATGGATATTTACTATTTTTTATTTTTGTTTGTTTTTCCACTTGTACATTGAATTTATAATATTTTTATGAAATAGGTATAGTATCTAGTTCGCAGATGTTTCGAGTAGGTATTACGAATTAAATTCACTGTTGAATTATTTGCTTTATTTATTCCATCAATACTTTTAGGGACTTTTGTATTCTCATTTCTCTGTTGCCTTGGTAAAGCCAATTATTTTGAAATTTTTGTAGAACTACGAATAAGAAAATGTTGAATGATTCGTTTGAAATACTATAGCACTATACTGGAATCTACTCGGTGCATTCGATGCAGCTGTCTGTATCTTATTCAGCCATTTTCTGTGCCATTACCAAGTGATATAGAAAACAAAATTTTTGTTTGCTCTTCGACATTAAGTATAAAGAAAAGACGATGATAAGAAAACTCGATTGCGGAAGGGATCAATTATGAAAAAAAGAGAAACCAAACAGGCTCTATTTTACACAAACATTTTACCCGAGTGCAGTAAGTACCATGCTAGCTCATTCATCATGTTGATGCAAATGAAACGTCAAAGACCCAAATTGAAATTTCTGCAAAGTTGAAATTTTCTTTTATTCACTTAATTCTATTTATTTTCAAAGCTGCGGCCAATTTTATAATTTTTCATCAATAAAATTTTCCCAATATAAATTTTCTCAATGTATCCAACTTCTATTTTTTGACTTGAATTTTCATCATTTTTAAAAATTTTCTTCTATGTATAGCTGGAAGAAAGTTTGAAAAATATCAAGTTTGTTTTCTTGAAAAGTTCAAAGCAGATAAAAATTTTGATACATTTTCGAAGGAAAATATTTATGTGAGTTGAAAAATTCAAGAAAATTTTTCAAAATATATGTGTGAAAAAAATTTAAGTATAGGAATATGTATTGCAGTTGGAAACATATTTTTGATGTTGAATTTTTCCAATGTGTATTTTTTCAAGGAAAATATGAAATTTGAAAAAAAATTTAATCAAAATTGAAAAAATTTTGAGAACTTTGACATTTAAAAATATTTACTGTTGGGAAGCTTTTGAAATAGGGCTGTTGAATTGAAACTATAGGTACGTCGCGTCGTCCTTATCAAAAATAGTGATAGGAACTGGTGGGAAAAAGAAAAAAAAATCATTCATTCCGTACGTATTTATATGGAATCTTCATATTTACCTAAATTTATCAATTATTACGAAAAAATTAAGTTTTGTAACAACTGTAAAAATAATAAAATTTGTAAGAAACTTTGAAAATTCAAAATTTTCCCACCAGTTCAATTGTGACGTCAGTTTCAACAGCCCTATGGGATACAATTCAGTTGGAAAAATTTGAACTTGAATCGTGAATCGCTACGTATGTCTGTTTTCATTGATCGAAAGTGTATGCGGGGGAAGTACGATTTTTTTTTCCAAGTCCACGCAAACATCTGAATTATTTTGCGTACCTTGAAGTTCGACTTCGTAAAATTGAACTTTGTATATTTTTTTTTTACATTTTTCACTTACCTGCGACCTTATGTTATTCTGAAATTTCTTCCGTCTCAATTTTTTTCTACTATAATATATTTTTCAAACACTGAAATCTTTTTCTGAAAAATTTACAGACTCAATTTTTTTCAACTCTTGAGTCTCGAATTTTTTTCTGAAAATTTTTCCTATTTTTTCAGCTTTTGAATTTTTTTTCTGAAATTTCTTCCGTCTATATTTTTTTATATATATTTTTCGAACACTGAAATTTTTTTCTTAAAAATTTACAGACCCAATTTTTTTCTCAATTTTTTTTAAATCTCAAAATTTTTTCTGAAAGCGTGAATGCTGAATGAAATAAAAAAAATTAGAAATTATGTTACAGAGGGCGGGGAAAAAAACAACAATGCAATTTAGAAAATTTAAAAAATGTTATTCTTATTTTTTCAATTTCATCTTTTTTTTCTGCCTTTTGTGACATTTTTCCAATTTTCATTTCTGTTTTGCCTGTCTTTTGTAACATTTATTTTGCATTCTTATTAATTTTTTCAATTGCATTATTGTTTATTTGTTTTTCCAGTCCTTTATTGTAACATATTTTCTCATTTTTCAATTTAAATTTCACCTTTGTTTCTTTCCTGCTTTTTGTAACATAATTACACTTTTTCCCCATTTTTCTAATTTTTTTCTGCTGTTTTTGTCTTTTGTAACATATTTCTCTCTTTTTTAATTGTTTTTTCCGCCTTCTGTATCTGTAACATACTTTCTAATTTTTTTTATAATCAACCACATAATGATGTGATTCATTTTTTTCTCAGAGAACTGAGCCTTTTTTTTTTTACATCTATGTAATTTTTTTCAACTTTTTACTTCGTCACATGGACGAAATATGGGACATTTGCGCAGATTGTAAGTGTAACATGTTTCTTGGGAAAAATTGAGAAAAAAATTGAGTCTGGAAAAATTGAATCTGAAAAAATTTCAGAAAAAGTTTCAGTTGAAAAAAAAAGAGAAAAAATTGGACTTGAAAAAATTTCAGAAAAAAATTCGAGAATTGAAAAAAAATTGAGTCTGTAAATTTTTCAGAAAAAGATTTCAGTGTTTGAAAAATATATCATAGTAGAAAAAAATTGAGACGGAAGAAATTTCAGAATAACATAAGGTCGCAGGTAAGTGAAAAATGTAAAAAAAAAAATATACAAAGTTCAATTTTACGAAGTCGAACTTCAAGGTACGCAAAATAATTCAGTCGTTTGCGTGGACTTGAAAAAAAAAATCGTACTTCCCCCGCATACACTTTCGATCAATGAAAACAGACATACGTTGAATCGCTGGCTTCGAATCGCATGGTCTTTATTTGACAACACTCGTTATCATTTTTGAGTTGAAATTTTAATTTTTTTTTGCCACAATTGTACCAGCATAAGCGTTCGTTGTTTTCATAGATAAACTGAATATAAACTTTTTTAAATGAATAAATTAGCTGCACATTGAAATAGAATATCTATTTTTGATTTCATAAATTAGTTATTGTTTGTGGTGTATTTGACGTCCTTTTCTACCTGTATTTTCAAAAATCCATTTAAACGGAAACAAAATGTCATCGAATATAAATACGCTTCGAAAGGCAATGAAGATAATGCTATCGTTTCAAATAGTAAGTAGAAATCGTAAAATTGAAAAATTCGATTTACTTAGGTAGGTACGTTTTTTTAATCATCTAATTGAAATCTCGTTTTTTTCTGACTTAGTTTGTCCAAGTTTATTGCATTTGTAATTTGGTAATAACTCTTCGGTTCCCGGCAGACGGCAGACCCCCTCTAGGTATGATTTGAATTTTTATTTACTGTACGTAGGTGTATTACCTATCTCTATCTCTGCATGATTCGTAAAACATTGTCTCACTCGGTGATGGAAGTCTTCAAAAATAAGATTTCTGGTATTTTACCAGAAGACTTCTCCGAGTCCTCCGTCTCTCGAACTTTGGTGATTTTCTGCACTAAACAACGTCGCGCCGCTGTAGGAATCGTTGACAATAATTTTTCCCCCTTACGTGTGATTTTTTATTTCTGTTGCTTAGAAGAGAATACACATACTTCACACATAATCCTCGCTACCCTCAAAACTATAGGTTTATTGGTTATAGTCACCTCGATCATAATTATGAGAAAAGTGAGATTTACAATTTTGTATAAATCATATTCCTCTGCTGCAAGTATAATTCTACAATTGATTAGTGTTGACAATTTTTTTGTATCTATGTTTTCTAGGAACAGCATTCCATCATCTCATTGCATTTAACTAACATTTTCTTTACGTTGGATTTACTGTTTCAAATGTACCGGCTGTTCTTCTGGAATATAGATGTTGATAAAGAATTACATGATGTGTATCATTTTCCAGAAGGCGTTGAAAATTTTTTAACAAAAAAAGATACCTCTCTTTTAGAGAATATTGGACCGCGAAGACGTGCGAGTGACTTAGCCAATATAATAAGTGTCTTTATATTAGGTATGATAAAATAATATGTAGTTGGATTTGGCATCGTACTTGATTACTTTCGAAGGAAATAATTTTATGTAATTACTTTTTTTGAGGAGGAGGAGGGGTGTTACTTTTCTTCACCTTGGAGTTTTGAGTTTCTGAAAAAAATCGATTCCATTTTTTGAAGTACCTAATTATTTTTTCATTCAACCAGCACCTTCTAAAGTCGGTATTTTTTATTGCCAATAGGTATTCTGAACGAGGTAAAAATTGAAATTCAAGTGAGAAACTCGAGATAGGATGTTGAAAGAAATTATTTAATCAATATTTAATTTTTCATGGACAAATTTGCATATTGATCATGTAAAAGTGATCGGTGTTTTTCGTAAGGTCGGTATCCAGTGCGAACTTTTTGGAATACGCAAAGATGAACTAAAGTTGATAAATGAATATTTTTCACTCGAAAATTAATTTTTTCAAAATTGTCTACGAGAAACAATTATCATTTTGTAATTTTTTTAATAGATAGAATTTTAATTTTCAAGTCATTTTTAATTTTTTTTTCATCAGAAATAATTACATACTTAAGTATATCCTTTTTTAAAGATCCAAGGTGAAAAAGAAATGCCAGTGATTTTTTTAATTACATACGAAATTTTTTATCAGAGCTACAAACACAGAATTTGCAAAATATTTTTTATATGAGTTTTCAATTTGAAAAGGGAAGTAAAAAAAGGGAAAAAATGAAACCGCTCTATTCGCCTGCCTTCATTTATTTTTCAAAGTCAAGTTAGTCTGGAAAATGGTATTTCGTCATTTGTGAGTTTGATCAAAATCACAAATGAAATTTTCGTTCATTGTTTTAACTTTCGGTAAATTGTTTTGAACTGATTTTGACGCTATTTTCTTTATGGGTTAACAATGCGGAAATTTTTTGTCAAATTCCCGAATTGATTTTATAAATTTTTATTTCAGTGTTTCAAGTTTTCTGCGCGGTTCTAACAGGGCACTATTTTGGGCTTATGCGACAACATCAAACTGATCATGTTGGTGAATCCCAATGAACTCAGGTTTCTGTTCCAGTTTGCTTGAAAAAATCATTATGGAGATAGGCCGGCGCAACCATTTCAAGCAACTTTGGTTTCTGGGTGTGGGTACCTAGACCTACCAATTACGCAAAATAATCATTGTAGAGATGGACAAACACAAGCCAGCGTATTCGTATCTGACTTGGAATCGAAATCGATAATTCAATCTCCTCTCCCCTCTTGCATTCCAACTCGAATGATCATTTTATTGTAATTTAAAATAAATGTTTGATTTTTTTTCAGAATTTCAAATACGAGTTGTAATATTTCATTTGCCAATAAGTAACCATTTTCCATTTTTTCCCGTTCTAATTCCGATGTTTTGGAATTATTAATCGCGCGATTTATTGCAGTACATACATGATCAATTATTATGAATTTTTACCCATAAAAAATCTGCAGGTAGTTGTAATAAGTACCTACACCTACATATTTTCTTAAATATTATTTATTTGTCAAAATTTTTATTTTCTTGAGACTCTTTTTAATATTTTTTTCTAACCTTAAGTACCTATATTTTTTATGAATAAATTTTCACCGAAGCTGCGTGTTTTTACCTATAATTTTAATTTTCAGGATGGTGCAGTATTTTTTTACAGTAATCATGTGACTTAGTTACCTACCTACCTACCTATTTATTAGGTATGGATATTACCATTTTTCATTTTCGTTTATTTTGCCATTTTTGTTCATTGAATTTATAATATCTTGATGAAATAGGATAATAATAAGTATATCTTTGGCAGATGTTTCGAATAGGTAAATTACGAATTGAATTTATATTCACTGTTGAATTAATTTTTTTTTGTTCCTTTAATACGCAAAACCAATTATTTTGAGATTTTTCTAGAACTACAAATGAGAAAATATCGAATGGTTCGTATGAAATTCTATAGAACCTTTCGACATTAAGAAAGTACATAAGAAGAAAGGACGATGATGAGAATACAAGTTTGGAAGAGTCAATTATGAAAAAAGAAAAACTAAAGAGGCTTTATGTTTACACACAAGTATGGAACGTCAACGATCCAAATTAAAATTTCTGCCAAGTTGAAAATTTCTTTCATTTAATTCTATTTCTTTTCAAAGCTGCATCCAATTTTAAAATTTTTTCAATAAGTATAAATTTTCTCAAAATGTAGTATCCACTATTCAACTTTGATTTCTATTTGTATTCTTATTATTTTTTAAAATTTCTTCTACGTAGCTGGAAGAAAGTTTGAAAAGTATCAAGTTTGTTTACTTGAAAACTTCGAAGCTGAGAAAAATTTTGATACATTTTCAATTAGAAAATATTTATGTTCTGCTTTGAAAAAAAAAAAATTCAAAATACCTATTCAAAACGATTTAAATTTGAAAAACATTTAAAGGAATATTGCAGTTGGAAAAATATACTTATTCGATGTTAACTTTTTTCCGATGAGTATATTTTCTAAATTTTCTTCGCACTTTTCTTTTTTTCAATTTTTGATTTTTTATAATTCCTTCTCACTCAATAATTGGAAGATATTCTGGAAAACATATTTGAAAAACAATTTCAAAAATAAAAATTGAACAAATTTTGAGAATATGACATTTAAATAAATTCTACTTTTGGAAAATTTTTAATGACACTTTTTTTTAGAAAAATTTTGGATTAAAACGGATAAAATAGAGAAATTTTTGGAAAAATTTAAACTTGAATCGTGAATCGCTGGCTTCCAATCGTACCTATAGTTTTTATTCTGGAAACAGCAGGAAACAGTTCGTTTATTTTCCTTGGCCTACATACGATTTGTTATCATTAGGTATCATTTTCAAGTTAAAATTTAATTTTTTTTGCAAAAATTTTTCTAGAATACTTGTAAATTGCAAATTTTGTAAATTTTTATCGTACTTAAGCATTAGCGTTCGTTATTTTTTTCTTATGAAATTACGAGTAGCTGCGTATTACAATAGAATTTTTATTTTCGATTTCATGAATTAGTTTTTGTTTGTGGTGTATTTGACATCTTTTTCTACTTGTATTTTTAAAAATCTATTTAACCGAAAATAAAATGGCATTAACTATAGATATGCTTCGAACACCATTCAAGATAATGTTACAGTTTCAATTGGTAAGTTGAAAATTATTTACAAAATTGTCGTATTCTATTACATTTTACTCGTAAAATTGAAAAAATCTATACTTATACTTAGGTACTTACCTTTTTTTAATCATCTAATTAGAATCTTGTTTTTTCTGACTTAGTCCGTCCAAGTTTATTGCATTTGTAATTTGGCGATAACTCTTTTATTTTCGGCGCACACCTTAGGTACGATTTAAATTTTTATTTAACGTATGTAAGTACGTACTAGGTATGTATAATATCCCTGCTTAATTCGTGAAATGTTTTGGCTCACTTGGTGATGGAAGTCTTCGAAAATCAGATTTCTCGTATCTAACCAGAAGACTTCTCCGAGACCTCTGTCACTTCAACTTTGACTATTTTCTGCGCTAAACAAGCATCACGCTGTAAGAATCTTTGACCACAATTTTTTCACCCTTACATGTGATTTTTTATTTCTGTTGCTTAGATAAGAGTGCATTTATTTCACGCATAATCCTCATTGTCATCAAAATTATACTTTTTTGGGCTATAGTTAATATGATGTTGATTATGAGAAATGTGAGATTTACAATTTTTCATAAATTATATTCACCTGTTGTACATTTTATAGGTGTTGACAATTTTTTTGCATGTTTTCTAGGAACAGCATTCCGTCGCCGCATTGTGGTTTCTTTTTGTATTCTTTATTGTGGATTTATTATTTCAGCTCGTGCGTCTGGACTTAGCGTATGTAAATGTTGATAAAGAATTACATGATGTGTATCATTTTCCATTAGGCGCTGACATATCAAAGAATATCTCGCTGTCAGAGAAGAATAAACCGCAAAGACATGCGAGTTTTCTAGCCGAATTCACAAATCAGTGTATGAAAAGTAGGTATGATAAAACAACTTGGATTTGGCATAATACTAGGTTTATGCAAATACTTTTTTTTTGGTTTCTTTTTTCACCTCTGAGTGTTGGGATTTGAAAAAACAAAAATCGATTCGATTTTTTAAAGTAAGTAATTATTTTCTAATTCAATCAGCACCTCCTAAAAATTCGAATCTGATACCACATCATATTTTTTAATGCCAAAATTCTGAACCAGATAAAAATTATTGATATTCAAAATAGAGAGATTTTTAAAGCTTTTTTTTTGTAAGTATTTAATTTTGACTTGATGAGCTGCAGAAACTCGAGAGTATAGATGTTGAAAAAAACCTAATCGATATTTGATTTTTCAAGGCCAAATTCGCATTTTGATCATGTAAAATTGATCGGTGCTTTCTATGGTTTGAACATTTTGGAATACGCAAAGACGAACTAAAATTGAAAAGTGAAATAAATAAATAAATAAATAAATATTTTTTGCTAGAAAATTTATTTTTTCAAAATTGTCTACGAGAAAGAATTATCATTCAATTGAAAAATAAGAAAGAAAAAAAGGGGGAAAATTCAGAAAATTGAAATTGCTCTATTACGCCTGCCTTTAGTTATTTTTCAAGATCAAGTCATACTGGAAAATTAATTCAGAGCTTCGTCAAACTCAAAAATTGAATTTTTGTTTATTTTTCCAACTTTTGATAAGTTGTTTAAATTGATTTTGACTCAATTTTCTTTACGGGTTAGTAATGTGGAATTTTTATTAAATTTTCGAAATAATTTTATAAATCTTTTTTTCAGCGGTTCGAATAATCTGCTTGATGCTAACACTTAAGTATATATTTGTTTTGGAAGAACATCTAACTGGTGAAGTTTATGTATCCCCAAGACGAGGACGAGGCTTATTAGGCTTCATTTAAAGCGCAGCTCCGGACATTTTGCGAAGTTTCAAAAGCTTGACACACAGTTCGAAAACGAAAAATCTGCAGTTCCGATTTTTTGGAATTTTTAATTTAAAAATATTCAAATCCTACAAAAGCGACTTTTTTCGCATTCTGAACATATGTGATGATAATTTCTACCAATTTTATAATATTTTCCCCCTTAAATCTTATACCTTATTTTCGATTTTCGAAAATCAATTTTTCCAACACCTTATTTCGATTTTTGAAAATCAATTTTCCTAATAACTTTGGCCTCGTTACGCTTGGCATTTTCGCATTTCTCCTCTTTGATTGCTTTACAGTAAAAGTGACCAGTAGTATATTGTACCCCCTTCAAAAAAAAAAAATCAGAAAGGCATTTCCGAAACATTAAGACAAGATTTTTTTTAGACATTAAAAACTCAATTTTTCCAAAGCTTCGCCTTCGCTTTGCTCGGACACGAATAAAATCACAATTTACACGAATCATTTGAAGCGACAGCGCGGAAAAAAGATTTTTTATGCTCCTCCCAAAATGATTCTGGTATTTCAAGTCTTGGTCCTCATTTTATATTCTCTTCCTCAAAAAAGCTTTTAAAGCCGCTAGGACCAAAAAAAAAAAAAAAAATGGAGAAAACGATTCAAAAATGTAGTTTGGTCGTCGAATTTGTGCTATTCACCCGCCCCATGTCAGTCCGTTTCGTTCCGGAGGAGAGAAGTGATAAAATATCGACATTTTCAAATCCGCTGCGTAATTTTCACCCATTTAAAAAGCTCAAAAAGTCACATGACTAAAATAATGGAAAAAAATCAATTTCAAGAGGGGCTAATAGAAGACAGAAAAAACATAGTCATTTTCTAATCCAGTGTGAAATTTTAACCCATTTTAATAGGTTACACGACTTCTTTTGAAATAGAAACCGAATAGTTGAAATTTGAGCAGTAGATACTCTCACTCATGCAATTTTAAAATTTGATAACTTCGAAAATGGCGAATTTTATTAGGTGAAGATCTTGCAGGTACCTAATGTAAGTCACAATTCATTTTTTCTTCACTTTGATTTTGAATTTCTCATGTTGGATAATACGAGTGTTTCACGAATTGTGTGCAAACTAAATTTCTTGGATAAATATTCGGGTGCCACTAAAAACATCTGAGTTAAACATGTTGTCGACCTCAAAAATTGAAGGGGCAAATGCTGCTTCAAAAAAAATTACGCCAACATTTTTTTTCAATCTTGGAAATGGATGGTACTTTGAAAATTGAACAAATTTTCACTTCAAAGACTTTTTGCCTAACATCAAAATTGAAGGAACTGTAAAAAAATAACTGATTTTTTTTTTAAATTTTTGAAGCTCATTCATTTTGAGTAGCCTGTGGCCCCTCAATTTTTAATGTTAGGCGAAACACCTTTCGAAATTTTTTTTTGAATTTTTTACGTGCTCCATGATCAGTTAAATTTTTTTAGAGTTTTTTAAAAACTATTTCTATGCTGTCCCTTAAATTTTAAAGTTAGGTGAAATACCGTGAAGTAATAATTTGGTCGTGTTTCATTCCCATGGTTGAAATTTTTTCTAACGTAGATACCTAATTTTTTAAAAGCAACTTTTGTGACTCTGCCGTACAGAAGGGACCTTGTGTGAAAAAATCGATGATTTTATTTTTATGTTCGGTCCAGATTTGGTGTCATTTGGATCAAAAACGTGAAAAATGAGATATCGATTTTTTTTACTCTATGCCCCTTCTTTATGGCAGGGTCACATTTTCTCCTTGAATTTTCAAAAACTGCCACATGTTCATCTCAAATTTTTTTTATCTGGCACCCGTTTAATTAGCCAAAAAAATAAGTTTGGCAGACAATTCGTAGAACATCTGTATATTTCAGGTGAAACGAAATTTTTGAATAAAATTCAGAAACCCCATGATTGCCTCTGGTATGGAAGTACCTTGAATTTCGGATTAGAAAATCGAATAAATAATAAATTATTAGCAAAGAAAAATTGGATGTTTTAAAATGTTCTTTTCTCAAATTTAATGAACCATAAGAACAATTCCATAAAAACGCCATGCGAGAATTATTTTCTACGCAGTTTCCAAGTTGACCATTTCACGTGCCGATTCCGAATAGCACATTATGCAATTTTTCTCTCAAGTTGAATTGAAAATTGTTCGCTTTTACGACGCCATGATGACTGCACTTCAACGGGGCGTTGTCTATTTTCGCTTTAATTATACCAACGTCCCTTTCTGCTTTTTTCGCAGCGTTTTTTCGTTTATTTCACTGCTATTTATAATACTTAGATCGTTAACGTTGTTGAGTTAAAACTTAGCTATTCAACAGAAAATTTTTTCTGGGAATAAAATTATCAGTAATTCGTTGATTTTGTGAATTCGTGTCGTATCTAAGAATAATAATCGGTCGTTGGTTTTTTATGCAATTAAATGCGCATTGAAATATGTATAGTATTTAAATTTTGATTTGATAAACGGGCTGTTGCTTGTAGTATATTTAACGACCTTTATTTCTATTTAATACTTAAAAAAAAAATTAAATACATTTAGCATACCAAAAAAAGAAAAATGGCATCAATAAAATTGTTTCGAAAGACAACCATCGTCATGATATATTTTCAGATGGTAAGTTGAAAATAATAATTTTCAAAATTCGTTGCAATTATTCGATTTTCTCGATTTTCTTTATCAAAAAGTTCTCATTGCTAATTGAACATACCTACCACCTTCTTTTTGATGACATCTAATGTTTTTTTTTTCCGACTTAGTTCGTCCAAGTATATTGCATTTGTAATTTGGTAAAAACTCTTTGGTTTCCAGCAGACGACAAAGCGGTTTTAGGTACGATTTCCGATTTCAATAAATATTTATTTGTCCCACACCTAGAGACATTCCTTCGTGACTCGCAGTGACGTACCGAACGGTAGGAGGGGGAGCTTCCCCCTGAGAAAATTTTTTACTTGTGAGTTGGGAAAATTGAGCAATTCAACAAATCTAATGTTTTCAAAGCTTCACCCTCGCTTCGCTCGGGTATAAATTAAATCCTATTTATGTACACTATTTGAGGTGATTGTGCTGAAAAAGGTTCCCTTTTTTTCATTCCTCATAAAATTGTCCTGGTATTTCTAGTTGTATCCATTTTGAGTTGAGAATTTCATGAATTTGAGTTGGGATTTTCATGAGTCTCCCCCCCCCCCCCTGGAAAATGCCTTCGGTACGTCATGTCACTGGTGACTCGTGAACATTTCAGCTCCTTTTAGTGATGGAAATCTTCAAAGGTTAACTTACTCGTATCTTACCATTGGGAAAATTTTTGCATCCCTTGAGTTTTGAAGATTTCTTGCACTAAACGAGCATCACGTGCTAGGGATTTGAGGATGACCAGAAATTTTCGTTTTTACGTATGAATTATTAAATTCTGTTGCTTAGATAAGAATACATTTATTTCACACATAATCCTCACTGTCATCAAAACCATAGGGGTTTTGTTTTTGGTTTCTACAATCGTATCCATGAGAAATGTAAGTTTTGAGCTATATTGTGCATTTAAATTCCACAATTTATTAGTGTTATAACCTTTTTTCGTTTGATTTTTAGGAAAAGTATTTTACTATTGCATTACAAGTGCTTCAAATCTTCATTGGCGTGGATTTACTATTTCAATTTTTCCGTCTTTTCCGATGGAGTATTGATGTTGATAAAGAATTGCATGATGTGTATAATTTTCCTATGAACTCCATCAAATCATCAGGGAATGTCCCAGGGAAAATTAATCCGGAAAGACACGCGAGTTCAGCAGCTACTGTAATGAGTGTCTGGGTATTAGGTACGATCAAACAATTGTTAGATTAGGCACGTACGCGATTTTTTTTGAAGGCACTAAGTGTGTCTAGGTACTGTATTTTTTCTCTTTGAAAATACTTAGCTACTCCGCATTGAATTTATCTGCAAAATTTTGCCCGTGGTTATTTTTATCCTCGGAAATTACTTTTTTTAAGGGGCTATTAATGATATTTTTTTATCATCATATTGAAAGAAGTGATATGGGGGAGGGGGTGGTGGAGCAAAAAATCTTTAGTCACGTTTTGGAATCGCTTGCTCACCTCCTTTCGAAAATGAAAAAAAGGCTCGAAAAAAATCATCGAAAGATTATAAAGTTTTTGTCACCGATATATTTTGGGTAGATTGTGGGGGGGGGGGGAGATTTTTTTATCGTGCATCAATTGACATTATGTTGGAATGTTGGATTTGAAAAAAAAAATAGAATGATCGATTGAATTTTCAATAAAAAAAAATTATAAAGTCGAGCTTTTAAAAAAAAGGTGTTTTAAATTCGTAATATTGGTAACAATGACTTTCTAGTCTCTATATTTAAACTTAATATGAGAATGCTTATGATAGAAAAATGTTTTAAAAAAGGATTGTATGCAGGATTTTGAAGAAAAAATGGGTATACTTTGTACCTACCTTATACCTATTTAAAAATGGTAAAATGAGAAACAAATTGAAAAAAAAATTAAGTACCTAAGTATTTTAATAAAAGGTTACAAAAGAGGCTATCTTTTTGAAAAAAAAATATGTATTTGAAAATGATGAAAGAAATGAGACGAAATTGAAAATAAGAATCATTTAAGGGCATTGACATTTCAATAAAAGATTTATGAAGAAGAATGTTTTGAGTAAAAATATCCATTTAGGTGTATCAACATCTTAATTAAAAGCTTTGCAGTTTTTTTTCATATACTGCCTCTTTTTGGAGTGGAATGAGTAACTGGTAGCCCTTTTATTTTCAATATTAAAGAAAAATTCTTTCGAAAACTTCTCCAGTTTTCAACGCGCTATCTTTCTTTGTTGCCCCTTCAATTTTCGAGTTAGGAAAAATGTCATGAATCATTTTGTCGTGATGCAAGGGGTTTGCCTTGAAGGAAAAAATGTGTTTTTTTTTCGAATTTCTGAGTAAAATTTGAGAATATACCTACTTAGTTGTGCGTATACTTCGGTATCTAAATAATATTAAAAAATTTGTAGGGCATCAATGAAAAAGAATACCCATTTCATTCCCCCCCCCCATACCTATTGATTACTTCAAACATCGTTGTTAATTACTTTTAAAATGAATAATTAAATAGGTACCTATTCAATTTTAATAAGTTTTTCAATCCCGCTTCCCTTTGCTTTTTTTTTCAAATTTGAGTCATTCTAAAATTTTTTTCCTAGTATGCAAATAAAGTTATTGCGAAGCAAACGAATTTAGTGTCCAATCTTTTTTGAGCTAAAAAATATGAAATTTTTGTTTGTTCTTATTGCCAACTTTTTTTTAACTTATTAAAAACTGATTTTGACCCAACTTCTTTTATGGGCTACCAATATGGTATTTTTGTTTGTTTACTATCGATTCACGTTCTTGGCAAATGATCGAAATTGTTTTATAAATTTTTTCATTTCAGCGATTCAGTTTATCTGCGGATTTATAGCATCGGCCTATGTGAGACTTTCGAAACAACATCAAGCATCCTAGGCTACTGTACGTAAGGTACCAGTTGTTTAAATGAATCTTAAAATGTTAAAATGGAACAGCACAATCCGGAGTATTTGTATCTGATTAGAGGCCAAAATTATATGCAATTCAATCACCGCTTACGTTATAAATGGGATAATGATTTTTTAATTTAGCTGCGCTTGATTTTTTTCAGAACTTTAAATTACCTATCTCATTTTATGTAGCAATAACTGCTTTTTTTCCTGTTTTTGGAAATCAATTTTCGATTTCTTGGAATTTTGTGTCGAAATGTAGTTTATTAGAGCACCTATAGCTTATCGTAGTTTTAAGGTACTCGTATGTAGCATCTTTGATCTTAACTCATTAAAAAAACAAGTTTAAAATAAGTAGGTATTTTATTGAATACCTATGCTATTAAATTTTCAAATTTTTATAATCTGTAGGTAATTTTTATCATTTTTCTTACTACCCTTCGTGTGTTTTTTTTTTGCAAATAAATTTTTACCTTGATTAGATTCTTACGTTTATTGGAATTTTAAATGTAACTGTATGCATTTGAACCTTTTTTTTTTCAACTTTTCGGTATTTCATGAAGGAAATTTCAAAACCCTATCATCTCAGCTTTGAAAATTGAAATTCTTTTCAATCAAAAAAAAAATTTTCGTTCTAGATTGAAATTCTTACAATTCCATTTTAAAATTATATTTATCATATTTATTTGTCTCATTGATACCAGATACATTTCGCATCTCAGCATTGTCATTGGAGAACTTATATCAACTTATTTTGGAATTTGGTCTACCTTCGCAAACGCAATGATCAGCTGATAATTGTGTTTAACAAACATGACCAAATTCAACGGTTTAGCTTCGGGCAGCCCTGACAATGATGTAAAAGTATCACCAAAGCGCATATGCAGTTTCCCTGCCGAGTTAAATAAAAATTGTTTGTTTTTGTGACGTCATAACAGACAGTATACTTTAGCTTGGCGTCGTCTATTTTCGATATTGTATTATGGATTATAAAATTTTAGAATTTCAGCAACGCAACGGTCAAGTTCGTAGAACGCTCGTTGCATTTATTTGTGTTTTGAGCGGTGGATCGATTGCTATGTCATTGTCACATAGAAAGTGAATCTAGTTGATTTGAGTTTTTGAATGTAAATTCTTTTTTCAACGTTTTCCAAATGGATGGAAAAAGAACACGTTACAAGAATTCCCTACGAACCGATTGCATGGTATTACTTTATTTAAATTTCGTAAG
Organism: Pseudococcus jackbeardsleyi; assembly: GCA_038380155.1. Lineage (NCBI taxonomy): Eukaryota > Metazoa > Arthropoda > Insecta > Hemiptera > Pseudococcidae > Pseudococcus > Pseudococcus jackbeardsleyi. The sequence continues at coordinate 60,808,022 of CM076242.1, forward strand.
TATTAAAAAGATTGTTTATTTATTTTCATCTTTCGTGAAATTTTTTGGTTGTTAATTCATTGGATTTTTAATCAGTAGGTTATTCGATACCTATATTTCAAGGTTGGTGTTTTTTTTTTTTTAAATAGATTGGTTGTATTTGGGCGTTGATATTCAGATTTTCGAAAGCTGAGGATGTGACGTATAAGCAGTTTTTACGTGAGTACTATCGATGATGAACTCTTTAAATAGGTACGGACAAAAATCGAATAAGTATTGATTTTTTTTGTATTCATAGAGGACAGTTTTAGCAAGAGCTTGGATGTATTTCTCGCTTTGTTGGGAGGTATTATTTTCCTCATCGCGATTGGATTTTTCAACTGTCCAGTAAGTTAATGAAATAATTATTTTAAAAGTTGCAAGTGGTAGGATTAATTTATTGCTGTGTAGTGCGTACTTCTGAAAATTCCTATTTTTTTGCAGTGTGATCCTCCGCATGATTTGATAAAATTCCCCCTTTTAATTTTACTGTTCGATGTTTTCTACATTCTGTATGGTGTTTATTGGATATTTTCCGGCGAGGGTATTAGAGAAAAATATCGAATGATTGTAGAAGAGGCTGCTCGAAAGAAATCTTACTATTACGAACAAGAAGCATTCGTGCGTTCCAAGGAGTCCACTTTCACAGTCATGATCGTTCTCATGTTCATATTGTTAGTGGGTTGTTTCGGTGAGTAATTCAAATCATTTTTTTCATACCACTTTAGGGAGTGAGATTTTTAGATTTCATCAAACTTTTTTGATCGTCTGAATGTTTTTTTTTTTTCAAGTATTTTTTTTACTATGAGTTTCAAGTACCTAGGTATTTATAGAAAAACCCGTACATATCCACTCATCGGGATTTTTCATATTTTTACCTACCATAAAAAATATTTGAGTTTGGAGGGGTATGAAGAAACTCAGTACCAAATCCAAGTATCTACAATTTTTCTCGACTCGAAATAAAAATTTCCCCAAGAAAGGACATATTTTTCAAAAATAAAATTTTTGGTCCAGTTTTGGTTCGTCAGACTATTGGCTGATTTTTGAATCACCGATACACGATCCAGCGTTTTTTTAATGCTGTTTAGAGTTGTGCAGATTTTTAATCTCTTGATTTTGAAATAACTTTGAAAAAGCAAATAAATTATAATTTAAAGTCAATTTTCGAAAACAATATTTCTAAAAATTATTTTAATTTAGATTTCATTCTAAAAGTTTTAAAAGCGATCCTCAAATAAATTAAAAAGCAAAAAAGTTGCTTGGTTTTTAAAGTTGCAGCGTTATCAAATTCAATAGGTAACCTTGATATTTCAATGTACCTAAATCGACCATTCAACATGTACAAAAATTAAGAGAAATTTTTAGAATTTTTCAATATTCTTGATGAACCAATTCACTTTTTTTTTCGACGTCGGTCTTGAAATTTGAAGCTGGCTGAAGAGTGAAGAAGCTGGAGGTTGAATTTTGATTTTCTTTATTTCAATTACGAAAATGCTGTTTTGTTTTGATCAACGTCGTAAAAATTCCCCAAACATGTTGAAATCGAAAAAAAAAAAAAAAAAGGGAAAACAGGTTACTTGAGCTCTAAAAATTTTCGATTTGTGTAATAAAATCTACAAAATACTACAATTTGACGAATATTTAAATTCAACATTATTTTTTAAATTTCAGAGAAATTTGAATTTGCCAATTTTTAAAAAAATTTACTTTGATGAATTTAATTTTGATTTTTGTTAACCCAGTTTAAGAAAATTGAAAATTTTGAAATTTTTACTTCAAATCCACAGCACTTGAAGAATTTTTAAAAAAATGAATATTTTCCCCCTAAAAATTAGAAATTTTCATAATTGCTCCACTCAGGCTCTTCCTTTATTTTTTAGAAAGTTTCATGCTTGTCTTTCACTTCACCATTTTATTATCAGCTCAATTTTGGTTGAAATCATATCCATGTTAGTACTTTAGATAAATAAGTTTACTTACAGAAATTGAAAAAAATTCATATAAGTAAGTAGAAAAATCGTAGAACGAAAATCTTGTTCGAAAAATAGTAGAAATTGTGAAATTTCATTTCAATTTTTTAATTGCATTTATTTTGAATCAGAGGTACCTATAGAATTTTTAATCCATCCTCCTTCCCTCTTAAAGCAGCAGCTTGTAAAATTCACAATTTTTTCAACTTTGATCGGTAAGTCTTTGATTTTCGTCCTCTTCCCTCCTCCCCCATTTTAAATTTGATTTTTACGATTATGTATTTTTGATGGATACCTACCTATTAAAATTTCAAACACAAAATAGTCTATTCAGGTACGTGATACGTATTTTTCAATTTCAGCATTCAAACTCTACTCGATATCGACATTCATCAGTTACAAATTCGAACTGAAACGGAAACAGGGTCAACATGGTGCATCAGCTTTGCAAAACCAGAGTCATGCAGGAGTCTGTTCATCTACAACTTCTAGTAATATGCAGCACACAGCTCCTCATCATTCTGCTTCATCTCCCCAAAATCTCCCTCAATCCCTAAATACTCCTCTCATTTCATCCCAACAGCTTCAATATTCTCTTTCGCCTCCTCAGCATCTTAGCCAACGCCATAGTAAGCCACTCAGTCCACCCCAAGAGCCTTCTCGGCCTCACCCCGAATTTCCTTACGACTCTTCTAAAGTTCCACTCAGCCCTCCAAACCGGCTTTCTTCTCAACCTCCTCAATTTCCTTATCAGTCTCCAAGTATTCCACTCAGCTTTTCCAATCAATCATCCTCGCAATCTGTTGGATTCCCTCATAATTCCTCCAATGTCCCGCTCATTCTTCCCAATCAGTTACCTACTAAGCCTTCTGAGTTCCCTTATCATTCATCCAGGGTCTTACTCAATCCTCCCAGTCAATCAGCTTCACAGGGTTTTCAATTCCCTTACAATTCCGCCAGTATCCCACTCAGTCTTCCTCAACAACTACCCTCTCAGCCTCCACCATTTCCTCATCAGCCTCCAAGTATTCCGTTTACCTATTCGGTATCTAATCATAGAAATGTTCCTAATTCCACCTCTTCTCCGGGACGATAAAATTACCTCTTTATGAAAATATTAACTGCTATGTTTGCTTCTTGACTTTTTTCCATTACCTATTATTTTTTTACCAATTTTTATGGCTATGAGAATTCATCTCGTGTTTGGTCTGAAATCTCAAGCTTTATCTTGATACACTAATGTGATATTTTATTATTTTAAATGAAATTATTTTTTCGATGTTTTTTATTTCTTATTTGGAAATTGGAACTTACGTTTCAACACCGAGTTCTGGGCAGCACTGATGAAACGATGATCTAAAAAGAGCCTACCTCTGTATTCGCTCCGCTGTTTGTTAATGGTCCATCATCTCGTGTTATTTTTGAGTTTGATAGTTGCTTCGGTTATAAGTTTGTGTGGCGTTCGTTGCTTTTTTATGATTCTCGAGTCAGCCAAATCGAATGAATTAAAAATTTTCGTTCCAAGTTTTTATTTTGGGTTTTTTCTATGAGTGTTATTGCTAAAAATTCGAAATAATTATGAAAAATGTTTGCTGCGGGGTTCCCCTTCGTTGGGCTGTAACCATATTACTTTGCTTGAATTTGGTAAGTATAGCTTGACGTAATTAATTAATTTGAGAAGATTATGCCGTAAGATGAATTTTAATTCATAGCTCGAGCTTTATTGGTATGCCCCTTGAATATTGTTCAATATGATAGATATACCTATCCCTTTTGCATGCATGTGAAATAAAATATGTGACAAAATATGAATCGAATCTAATTAAATGTTTTTCTAAAATAGGGTTTCAATATTTGGATTCTGTGGTCTGAATTGACCAGCGATGAGAGTTCCAGATATAAAGATTTTTTAAGTAAGTTTTCTCTCGCTGGGCTTATTTATTTGTACGAACGAAAACAAAAAAAATGACTGATTTGCTAATCTACGTACCTATTTTTTCTTTTAGAGAATAATCCTACGTATATTTTCTTGGATTTATGTCTCTTGATAGTAGGAGCTTTAATTTTCTTGGCTGCCATTACGGTTATCAACAATAGTGTAAGTTGCCAGTTTATCGAAAATTTTATTCCGCGATGTATTCATCCACAGTGTAGATACTAATGTGTCGATTATTTTTCAGAGGAAATCGGCGATTACTTTGTTGACCGCAGCCGTTTTTATTTTACTGATCGACGTATTCTTCTTGTTCTGTGGGATAATTTTGTTGAATTCTGATCCCGATAGTATGGCAAAAATATTGCATATCAAAAATTCGCGGGTGGTACTTTTTGTATATGTGCTGATATTGGCCATAATGGGTGAGTATTGGTGATTCTAGATAATCGAAGTTTTTGGTATAGGTTGAAAATTTTGTGAAGTAATTTAATTTTTGAGAAACTTCCATGAAATTGTTTGAAGTTGCAATGCGGTTCAAAATCGTAAAACCATTGAAAATAAAATGCACAAAAATTTTCAAACATTGCATAACGTTGTCGAAACATCCTTAAAACCATCCAAAATTTGATATAGATCAATTGAATTGCACAAAATCGACAAGAAAATATGTTAAAATTATTTAAAACCCTGTAAAGTACAGAAATGAGTTAATAATTTTTGAAATATTTTTCTTAACTTTTATGATCTTTTCCCTTGCATTTTAATCAGTTGCTGATCGTGATCTAAAATTTCTGTACCCAAGTTTTCTAAGAAAAAATCCGATAAAATATTTTTCAAGGTAGAATTTACTTAATGACTTTTTATGTACATCAATTTTTTCTTAATTCTGGTAGGCATAGGTTACTGCTCAGGCTATTTTTTGTGACTTTTTCTTTATTTTGAAGCGATTTTTATTAAAATTGAGTGATTTTTTGAATTTTAAATTACCTACATATTTTAAATCAAATTCTTACTTTTTGGTCAATTTTTATTACATTTTGAACGATGAAAAAATCGCGATATTTTACATAAAATTCTTAATCAATTTTTTCTCCATTTTTTTCCTATTATTTTAAACAGAAATTACTCGCAATAGAAAAATTTGCAATTATTTCTTCGATTACATTCTTATCTAATCATTGGCGTGAATTTTGATAATTTTCATTGTATTTTTAAATACGTTTTTAAAATTTCACGTATTTTCAGCATTCAAATTCTATTCAGCATGGGTGTTCCATACTTGCCGTGTGGAATTGAAGAGAAATTCCTTCCGTACCAATTTTCATGCCGATAGTGATGTCAATACATCTGGACCTGCTGCCTACGGTGAAAATTTTCAATACGCAGCTCCTCTTTTGAAATTCGCGCTGCATTTATCGAAATGTATAAATGGATGAATTGTATGCTACCTTGCTCATTTTCGGGGATGATTAACATCCTATTTCTTTTTACAACACGTAAGAAGTAGTTTAATCGAGTTTTTACTACATCTTTCAGTATTTTTACTTACATTGTTTTTAATCGTGAGTTGAATTTTAAATAATGACGTTCAATTTGTTGCGGGTTCTTTTTCATTTAATTCCGATCGATTTCATGTTTTCCTGTGGCGGATGAGGTTAGAGGTTTATAGGGTTGAATTATAATTTATTGCAAACATGTACTTTCTATCGATGAAATGCCTCTGTTTTTAAATTTTTGATATTTTATGAAACGTTGGAGTCAGTGGCGCAACCAGAACTTTTTTTGGAGGGGGCTAGAATTCATGAGAAAAGTAAGGGGTGTGGGCCTGTGTAGAGAGGGGGTCCCCTGAACCCCCGTTTTTTCAAGGAGATCGTTAGAGCTTGCCATGGGTGAGGGGCCTTGAAATAAAGGGGTAAATTTGCCTAATTACAACGAATATAGATGTTTAAAATTTTCTGAAAGACTTGGAAAAGACAGTTGATTCGACGAAGTTTTTCGTCATGGAAAACATTTTTAAAATTTATTTCTCACTGAAAAAAGTTCATTTAGTAAAAAAAAAATTAAACGTGCCTATTGTTTTGTGAAAATTTTAGCGAAGAATTGCAGGTATCAAGTACGCTAAACGTTCACCTATACAAGTTTTTTTTCGCTTTTAGATTATCCCCAAATTTTCTCGGCACGGCTCCAGGAGGGGGTGTCAAACTATTTTTATGGAATATTGAGATTTTTTCCCCCTTTAAAATAAACGTGAATTTTATTCAAAACAACACAGTACAAAGAGCATTAAAAAACAAATGACAGTGAATTTTTCAAGGAGGAACACTTCATTTGGGTAAAATGAAGGGAGAATCGTGTGAATTCGATTTTTTTTTTCATCCATACCACCCCCTCAGTCTCATCTTAAAACTCGTTTTGGTCGATTTAGGGCAGTAATTTTGAAAATATGCTTATTTTCGCCTCCGAAGTAGCAATTCTTGGAAAATTGAGGTCCTCGAAGATATAAATCCGAAAAATTCCTCCTTGTGACTTTTCTCCATTCTCCAAACTAAAGATACGTCTTCGAGGACACTAATTTTCATAGAATTTCATTGTTTCACTGGTTCGGAGGTGAAAATCAACACATTTTTAAAACCACTACCTTGAATCGACCCAAGGTTTTTTTTTGGGGGGGCTTTAGCCCCTTAGCCCCCCCTGATTGCGCCACTGGTTGGAGTATCGTGGAAAAATCCCCTTTCCCCACGACTTTTGCCAAATTGACGATAAAACGTACATAGAAAGTGAAATTCTTTTTATATAAAATGAGAGAGGAAGCTTTGAAAAAATTTATGAAAATTGATATGGCTGTAATCATTCATGTATAAAAAAGATAGTTCGAGTGCCCGGAATAGTTTTTTCAACTCTTAAATAAAATTTTGAAAAAAATTATCCAATTTATATTTCAATTCAAATACAATTTTTCCGAATACGAGTCCTTATGAATGGAGTTTTATCTAGGGGAAGAGAAAGCTGCATTTTTTCTTCATTCGGCTCCAACTTTTTTGGATAAATGTTTTAAAAAATAAATCGCAAAAAATAAACAGTAGATTACAAAGGGGAAAAATTTCAAAAAATTTATTTTTATGCAGGTTTAGCAGAAAAATCCAATTTTTGTGAATAAAATTAGGTAATTCAAATGTTTTTTTTTTTTTTTTTTTTAAATCAAATTTGATGACCTCTTTGCTCAATTTATAAAAATTGAATATTGCCTAATTACGATGAATTTATGTTACAACAGGGCTGAAATATCGAAGATTTCATAGAACTGAATTTTTTGGTAATTGATTTTTTTGAAAATTTCGTATAGCTGTTGCCTTCTTATTGAAAAAATTTTAATTTTTGAACATTTGACAAATTTTATATTCTTTCCATCATTTTTGAAATTTTCGAATGATTTATATGGAAGAGAATATTCGCCTACCAAGTCTTCGCTGTAAGAATTAAAAATTGCCCTATCACAAACAAACAGGGGCGTATCAGTTAGAGTGGCGGTGGGGTTAGCTCTCTCTCTCCTCCCTTTGATTTTTCAGCATTTTGTTGGAAAAATTAGCCATTTTGACCTTGAAGTTGGTAACATTTATATTTGGTAAAATTTCAGTACAAAATGGTGAATTTTTCCAACTTCAAGGTCAAAATGGCCAGTTTTTCCAACAAAATGCTGTAAAATCAAAGGTAGAGAGAGTGCTACACCCACCTCTACTCGTATTGGTTAGCCCCTGTTTGTTTGTGATAGTTCCATGAAAATTTTTTTTCGCCACGGACTATTTATAGTTTTTTCCGCGGGAAATTGACGAAAGGTACAATTCTACGACTATTTTAATGCATATTATTTTTTATCCAATGTTTGATGACCTGATGACATATCCACTTATGCAGATATTTCATCTTCGGGTTGAAAATAAATTCGAGAGCGGATGAAAATATGAGATAAAGTAATACTTAGTTTTTCTGATGAAATATCACCGGAATTTCACCAAGGAAATTATGGTGACAGACGTTTATCTGTTTTTCAAATTTCCTGTCACTGAAAAAATTATTATAATTTCGGTTCCAAATTTTTCTGGTGTAAATAATTTTTTTTTAAATTGACAAATATTGAATATGTTTTCATCGCGCAGTAAAAAAGCATCCCTTTCTCCATCCTTCAGGAATAAAATATTGAGAAGTCTGGAAAATTTCAAAAAATTGGTCTTGAAAACCTGAAAAAAGTCAGGGAAAATTATTTCTGAAAGAGTGGACATCCTGCAAAAGTCGTTTTCCACTCCTTGTATGTCTATATACCACATAAATTTCAGAATTTTTAGTTTATTAGCTTCTAAAACGAGATTTTTTTGAAGAAAACTCGATATTTTTGAAGGTGGGTGAGAGTTAGGTGAGAGATGGAACATGCATCCTAAAATTTTTTCTGTAGTCCTTGATGATTTCTGAATTGGTTTAAAAAAAAATATCCGTCAGACTAATGGGATCACACTGATTGTGAATATCAAAAATATTTGATGGTGGTGAGGTGGAGGGTCCAGTAGTGTTTGCACAAGTGTAATATACCTGAATACTCGTATGTCACCAAACATCGCATACCTAAAAAAAATATGCCTCGGAACAGTCGCAGAATATCAAATACCCACATATTTATGCAGCTTTCGCCATGGTTTATCTTCACAGCACCTTGGGAATTTTCGGTTCTATTTCTACGCCCTGTCCCAGAGGAGATTTTTGAGATACATTTTCTAAATTGAGGCGGTAGGAACGTTCAAATTGCACTTTTTGGACATAATATCCAAATTGGAAAATTTAGGACACTATGTCCCGGTTGAGTTTTTCGAGATATCATTTCTGAATTTAGGTATTAGAAACATCCAAATTGGGGATTTTGGGACACTACGTCCACACCTAGATTATTTTAGGACAAATATGTCCCAGTTGAGTTTAATGGAATGTGAACTCTAGATTCAGGTATTTGGGACGTTCAGATTGAAAATTTTCGGACAATATGTCCAGATTGAAAGTTCTGGGACACTATGTCCACAATTTTTCAAATCAGAAAACTGAACATTTCTTCTTAATTATATTTTATGAGATTTCTATAATTGAAAACAGGATGAAGGGAATTCCACCATTCTTGGCTCCAATATTCGGGAAAATATTACGAGTCATTTTATGATTTTTTTTAAACCCATGTTTACAAATTCAATCCAAGTGTAACCAATATCCAGATAAATGAATTCTCAAAGAAGTCGATTCCGAATGAGCATATTGCGTCGAAAAATATAGCAGGCGCCTGTGATTAGACCGTGACGATAGCACCCCCTCACAACCTTCCTGCATCGTGCATCCTCTCTTCATTTTTTTCATTTCGCGAAGAAGCAAAATAATTTAGTTTCTATCAACGCAGAATTCATGTGCCGTTTCGAACAATTCGAACTGATGTTTTTTATGTAGCTTAGGTATGACCTTCAGACCAGGTGCTGTGTACTGTAGGTGTATACCTGGTTGCCTACTGATTGATTCGAATGGAAACTACGCCTATGTCGAGGTTATGCCAAAATCACAGGTTTTCATGGTATTTGGCTTACAATTTGCTCGAAACGAAGTTGATTGTTTCAAGCTGGGCTACACTGGCTGGGCGGCAGGTTAAATATTCGTACACAAAATACTGTGCTGCCATAAGCGCACGCTCAATTTTTTTCTTGGCCATGACGTCACGTCATACCGCACTTCCTCATAAGTCTTTCGCGTGTACGAGTTATTTTTGTTGTTTAGTACTTTGTAGTGTGATGTGATCTTACCCGAGTCGGTCTGACAATCGGTTCATGCGACGCTCGTCGCATCCATTATTAAGAGTATTTTTTATCGAATCGACCCGCTAAGGAGACTGAAAGTGTTGGTTTTTTCATTTCGTTTGATAATTTTTGATTTGAATTCGGCAGTGAAAAGTGGAATTTCAAATACGTGCTCGAGATGGCTATGAAAACGGCCTGCTGTGGGAAATCCCTACGATCGGTTACCTTGATCTTGCTCTATTTTAATTTGGTAAGTACCTATCTAATAGATTTTTTCGTTTGCAATTTGCGACAATCGTGCGCCGATCTGGAGCGCATCGTAAAATTCAGGCGACGAGGCGAGAATATTGCGCTGCTGTGTTGTATAGTAAAGTTATTTGTATGGCGGCGAATGGCGCCTTTATTTACACTATAAATACCTATATTGGAATTTTTAGAATTTATTTGTAGTATTATGTTGTAATTTGATCAAAGAAATGTGAAAAATGTATTTTTTGTTTTACCAATAGATCGCAAACGTATGGGGATTGTTGTCCGGATTAACGAATTTCGGCGACTCGTCGTACAAGCAGTTTTTACGTAAGATAGAATTCAAAAAATAGCTACCCGATTGTTGCGCCTCGCTTTTATACAGGGTTGTATTGAATACCGTTCATTTTCGAATCACGAGCCATCGACATGATTCTTTTCATTTATGGCATCAGGCTTACTTACCAATATTTTTCAGCATAAGTGAACATAGAATATAGAAATAAATGAAGGATAGGGCTAAAATTCGAGAAAAACAGGGATGGGAAGGGGGGGGGGGTTAAACTTCAACGAAAAAATTCAAAAAAATATTTTCAGTTAGGCAAATACAGATTTGAGTGAAAAAAATTGAAAAATTGCAGAATTTTTTGGAACAAACAATAATAATAAGGCACATTTTCAAAATCTGAATTATAGTAAAATTTGTTCAGTTCTGCATTTTTCAACTTTTGAAACGCTGTTTGAAGTTTAATGGGTGATCTTTACAGTATTTTTCACGTTGATTACGAAAAACGCAGTGAGAAAATTCCATCGCCCTCGGATTTTTCACAATTTTATGTTTTTGTTGAATCGTGAATCGTTTTTCTACTTTTTTCGATAATTTTTGACCTTGAAGTTCAAAGTCGATTTTACATATAAGAAAAGAAAATTTTCTACGTAAAAAAATGAATAGAACATGATTGTAGAACATAAAATTTTCTTCCTGTAGAGTTTCATCAGTTTTTCGTTCGGAGGCTCAGCTATCGAGATATTTTGCTTCAAAGTTCAAACTCGAAGCTCAACACATTTTTTTAAAATCGATGATATTTCAAAAACTAAGCCTCCTAAGAAAAAAACAAATTTACCTCTACAGAAAGGAAATTTTACTCTCTATAATTTATGTTCTATTCATTTTTTCCGCAGAACATTTTCTTTCCCCTTAAAATCGACTTTAAGCGGCAAAAGTTACATGGAGGAATGTAAAATAAATTTTCAATCAAGAATTCAAAAAAAAATCCTGATGTGGTGAAGTAAAACTGAAAGATTTTTAATCATTTTTTCAAATTATTCTGAAATAAGTGATTCATTTTTTTCAAATCTATTTCCAACTTAAAGTTTTCAAAACTCCTTTCAGTTTTATATTTCTAAAGATTTCGTTTAACTCAATAATAAAATTTAAAGAAAGAAATTTACTGTTGAAACTTTTTTAAAATTGAGACACCTCTGTGCTCTGTATGATAATAATTTAAAAAATTGAAACGCATTAAAACGTGTACCTAATGAATTTGTATTTGAATCGTCAAAATCCCGTTGCTGGCAAAAATAATCAGGAAATTGTAGTTTCCGGTGAATTGAATTGACCAATTTTTTACTTTTTCTGTTGCAGAGGATCAAGCTAGCTTTTACCTTGATGTATTTCTCATGTTGATCGGAAGCATTATTTTTTTGCTCACCATTATATCCATCAGTCGTGTAAGTTGACATAGTTTATATTATTTCACCTCCCTGTAAACGCTCAACGGTCGTGCCATTTTTTCATGTCTTGATTTTGTCCCGGTTTCTTGATAAAAATTATTGTTTCAATCGAGTTCGAACCTTTTTTAATTATTTTCTCCCTTTTTGCTGAATTTTGGAATCCTTCATTTGGAAATTTTTTTCATCTGATGAAAAATCACATGAAAGGAAAAATCCCTTGTTCGCTGAATTTTTGATCTTTCATCTTTCATGATTCATCACAGTGAGCAATGGTGTTTAGCGGGTGTATCTGTCTAATTTTCTGATTTGTTTTCATTTTACAGGAAAAGCCTTCGATTGGTTTGTTGACCGCATCTATGGTGTTATTATTGTTCGATGTTTTATATATGATTTATGGCATTATTCGCTTGAATAACGAAGATATAAGAACAGTATTTAATCTTGTTGTTGAAAAAGAAGCTAAACGGAAATCTGAATATGAACGGGACATTTATCGCCGTCAAATGCAGCAAAGTTATGATTTTGTAATATTTTTCGTGTACGCGTTGCTCGCAGCTGGTTTAGGTAAGTTATCAATGAATATTGGCGTGACCAATTAAAAAAAATACAATCGTCAGAAATTGGTTTAATCATTCATATTGAAGTATGCTTTAATCTGTTCAATTAGGTGTGTTATCAAAGTTGGAAATTTCATGAATAACTTTTATAAGGGAAATATCTTTAATAAAGTTCTAAAAAGCTGTTTTTTTGAGGGGCAGATGTCTAAAAAAAAAAATGACCTTGTTATTTGATCTCTCTCGGAAAAAATGCGAACATTTTTACACCGAAGTTCGAAAACAATCCTCCCGAATCTTGAAAAAAATTAACTGATTTTTTTCCCGTAGATTTTCAATTTGTTCGAGATACTTACTTTTTAAATCGCTTGAAACAGGGATTTGTGACTTGCAAATTTTTGAAAAAATTGATATTTTTCGAAGTTCAATATTTTTTATTTTTGCAACCCTTTTGGTCCTTCCCTTCTTTGATGATTCTTCATTCTATGGAGCAAATCGAAAAAAATTCCAAGGATTTAGGTAGCTGTGCCGATTTTAGACCCTTGTAAGTCTTGCGGAAATGTGATGGGTTTCAAAATTTTTAAAAATTTGTTATACTTAGGTATCCAGAGGTTTGTGCAATATCCGACATGCATGATGAATTTTTTTCACTTTCAATTCTGATTTTCAATACATACACGTTTATAATTTTGATTTGAAAAAAAATCAGTGTTGAAACGAGAATAATTTCCAATTTCATTTGAAGAGGGGTTCCGATTTCTGCTTTTTGAATCATTTTCAGAACTGGAGTTAGTTTGTGATGAGGGAGTTCTTAGAAATTTTTATAAGAGTAGTGGGAAAATGAAAATGTGATTTTAGCCAAAAATAATCTATCAAACATCATGATTACATGCTGAAGTTTCGTTTATCAACTTTTTTTAATTTATGATTTTTCTTCAACTGGAAAATTACTTTCTATGTAGGTACTTATTGCAGAAAAAATTACGAAACAAAATGGAATATTGAAAAAACAACGTTGGTTATTTTTTGATTAAAAATAGTTACTTAATAAGAACGTGTTCAAGATGGGTTATGAGGAAGGCTGGTGGTAAAATTCTGGGACATCTGATGGAAATGTATTTTTTCGACTCGAAGTACGATTTTTCCCATTTTCATTCCAACTTAAAAACTGAAAATTTTCAAACAAGCCATAAATTTTGAAAGCATCTCGATTCTTGACCTAAATATATTTTATTTTTAAATTAAAAATTCTGTTTCTCTGTTGTTTGGTGTCATCTTGTATATTTAAGTATGGCCAACGATTCATATTTTTAAACTCTGAACCAGAAAAAAGGGCACAGCGTTCCAAGATTTCGCCCAAAATTCAGACAAGTTGAAAATCAATGCAGAATATCCTTTTCTTTAAATTTTTAATGTTCCAAGTTCAATTTCAAGACCTGGCTCCTTTCTCTTTTATACAAGCGTTCAAATTTGACGTGAAAATTTAAAAAACTGAAATTTTCATTACTTCTCACTCTCCTCTTCAGCTTTCACCCCTTTGGAATTTTATTCGCATAAAAAAGAGACGTCTAGTTTGTTATTATATTTATTAAGACACAAAATTGAATGCGCGGTTCGAACTTTCCCCTCTAGTTCATCTCCTTTGTTGAGCTCATTTTCAGAATAAAAAAATCAAAATTTGATGAAAACTTTTTCAAAAAATGAAAGCGTTTGTACCTATTACCTATAATAATCTTTATGCAGTTCCTTAAATTTTAAGATCAAACCAATTAATTTCGAACTGCATAAATCAATAGTACCTAGATACATCTTAGTTGGAGATATCTAGGAAAATTTTTTCAATAATAAATCAATATAAGATGGGTATTTACAATCTTTAAAATTGGCCAAATTTTGAACACCCTTCATTTCAGTTTTGAAATTGAAATCTATATTTTTTTCACTCGAAGGACCTCAAAGAAAGTAGTATGTTGAATTATTTCAATTTGAAATCAGTTCTTTTTGTTTCAATTCCTTCCATTCTGACTATTGTGATATAAAATTATGCCTTGTAGACATTTTTAAATTCATTGTACAATTGATTCTCATTACGCGTTATTTTTTCGTTTCAGCATTTAAAGCTTACTCTGCATTGGTGATCTACAGTTACAAAGTCGATTTGCAAGGAAGACCAGTTTACAGTGTTCCAGTTCGACAAAACGCCGACGACAAACCGATGGGACAAAATGTCCAATACGCCGCTCCCCTGTACCCCAATCAAACTATACCGTACCCTCAGTCTGTCCCAGGCCAATACCCAGGTCAAGTTCTATACCCCAGTCAACCACAACCGTATCCTGGCCCGCCTCAACCGTATCCTGGCCAACCTCAGCCGTACCCTCCTCAAAGCCAACCGTATCCTTCTCAGCCACCTCAATATCCTACTCAGCCTCCTCAGTACACTTACGAGTCCAAATAATCTCACTATATACAATCATTTGTTTACCGAAATCGAAGAAAAGCTTCGACTAGGGACTTTTTTTGAATAGAGCTTCATTTGTCGTTTAAATTTTCCATTTTTTATAATAAGTACTTATTTTTATTTTATAATTGTATTCTCTTTTTTAAAAATACCTACTTACCTCTATCTATTCCATTATTTTGCACGTTTGTTTGCAATAATATGGATTTTTTATGAAGTTTAATGTGATTCGTAGGTTTTTTTTCTTTCATAGCTTTCTTGAATGCTTTTGTTACGTAAGTCTGTTAATCAAATGCAACACGTGTGAAATGTAATTATAATGTTATGTTTACGATTGTTTATTTATTTCGTGATATCGATGGTGAAAATTATTTACGAATTGAGATCAGCGAATTTAAGTACTTTTATGCGAGGTTATCGTCGAAGGTTGTATGTGTGACAGGTGGTCTAGATTTTTCATTAAAGGAAAACCAAAGCACAAGCTTTTTTTTTTACCATGTGTGACCCGCTCCGAGAAAACGTACCTTATGGAAGAAAATAAGATTTTGAGAAAAAACCATTTTAAAGTTTGAAGTAATATAAGTGGCGCGAATGTGGGTGAAATGGTCTTGTAAGCCTTGCTATGATTGGCTGTGGGTGTCCTGACGTCATATGCAAATTTTCAGCTTTTTTTTGCCCGTAAGTGGCGCTAAATTCAGGAAATTCAGACACAAACGCAATGCTGTAACAAAGATACATTTTAGTCAATTCATCTCTCGGGAATCGATTTATGTCGATGTTTCGAGACGTCAGGTCGCCAAATTTCGGCTGTACATTAAAAAACAATTGATTTTTAGGGAAAAAAAAACAAAAAAAAAAATCAATTTTTTTGTCATTTTTGGATTTTTTGGTCATTTCGGCATACGTTATTTGGCATGAAAAAAATTTTTTTGAAGAAAAATACCTAGCCCATCTGATTCTACATACTTTTATCTACCAGAATCCGTAAAAAACTCAAAATTCATTTTTTCTTCCATAAGGTACGTTTTCTCGGAGCGGGTCACATGTGTGAATCAATTTTTATTCCGTTTTTCATTATTTTCTCAATCAAGTGTCAAATTTATTCACTCCACATCTACGAATTTAATTTTTGGTATAGAAATTTTAAACGGTCATTGCCACTCATCATACGAATAATTAAATTAAAAAAACTAGTTGGTATTGTTTCAATTTGACTTTAATTTGTATTCATAAATGTGTGTGAATTATGCACGAACAAATTTAAACTGTCTAATTGTTGTTAAATTAGGGTAACGCATTAGGTAAATTTGTTTTTTTAATTAAGTAAATTCACGACTAGGTGCACAAATTTTTCAAATACACACAAACCGTTGAATAATAATGTGATAAATTAAAAAAATCCACATCAAGCTTTTCCTCGAAATAATACTTTTGAGTCGTGAATTTTTTATTTTGAATCACTATTAGAATTCCTATTGAATATTGAGTACGAATATGGAAACGACCTTGATTCATTAAAAAAAATGCCTAATTAATTGAATAGACAGATTTTAAAATTTATTTACAATTTTGAGTCTTTAAATTAAGTATACCTACACCCATAGAAACTTTTTTTTTTCACATTCTTTTAACTTGAAATGAAAATACGTAAATGTACTTACCTAAGTAATGTCGCCTTCTCGCTTTGAGTGGAAAAAATTGTAAAAATATGTAGGTAGGTATAATTTTGGAGAAAGTTTTTTAACACTATTCTCAGAAAATTGAATTTCGTCAACTCGAGAATTTTCTACCATGGGGTAGAAAAAAAGAAAAATTGAGAAAACGCATTTCAAGATTCTGACGGGTTTAACAGATTTTTTGAAATAGATCATTATGAGAAATTTCTCTTGAAAACAAAAAAGTTCCAAAATAGAATTGTAAAAATTTGAAAGCTTGAAAAAATTTAGAAAACGGATTTTGATAAGAATATTTTGAAAAAATTCAAGAAACCCCATCTTGTAAACTGAAAATACCTATTTACATAAATGTCAAATCCAAACCTTTAAGTGCTAAATTCATTTATCGAATTTTTGAAATTTCAAAATTATCTCATCGTCCTGCAGATTACGAAAATTGGATTTAATCAGGAAAAAAACCCACAAAAAACAGAAAGTTGAATGTTCAAATCGATTTGAAGCAGTTTCAAGACGTTTTGTGAACTCCAGAAAAATTTTAGACGCAAAAAAACCTCAGATGAATAAGTTGCCTATCTTGAAAATTGAAGGGATAGACGTTGTTTTCTTGAGAAATCTCGTAATAATTTTTTTAAAAGCGTGGAATGGAAAGTGTTTGGGAAATTGAACAAATTTTCTTTTTATGACGTTTTACACGAAGAAAAATTTTGAAAAAATATCATTCATTGTACGTACGTAGGCTACGTAATGTACGTGCATGATGGTAGGTTTGTTGCTTTGTTGGGATATCCCTATTCGAAATTCGAATCATTTTCCCATCTACATTTATCTTTTTTTACTTATCTAACGTAAGTGCATTGCGAATTGCCTACATTTTGCATGCTAGTTTTTTAGCTCATATCTCCGATTCTGAGTCGATTCTGTATGCTAGGAGGGTAGAAATCTCGAAAATCTGATTTGTTTTTCATCAAATAGATATCTAGTAATTTTATGTAAAAGTTTATTTCCTTCTTTATTCTGAAATGATTTGTGGCAATTATTAGGAAAGTACTGATAAGTTAACAAAGAATTCTGGAAAGTATGATTAGGAATTTATTGTTTATTTTCTCCCCAACGTCATTAAATCATTATCATTAATTATTCAAAATACCTAAGCATAAATTTTTACCAAAAAAGTTTCGATTAATTATCCATTTTCGGTTTAAGTAGGTGCCTACTTATGAAATTTTTTTGTTTGGTGTATTGAATTTCTACCAACTGCCAACTATACGGAAAGATTTTATTTTTCGTATTTGATGTTTTTTTTTTAAATCGACCCTTGCTCAAGTGCCAGCATGTAAAAATTAATTTTTTGCATTTTAGTAGAAATTATATCAATTATCAAATTCTGCGATGCAGTGTACAATCGCTAATTTTATTTTCGATAAAATTTCACATATTATCCAATGAATATTGTGTGAGTCACTTCATCTCCCAACATTATAATGTAACTACGTGGTAAAATACTTATTCCAAAAGATAAGCTTATTAGGTATTACATTTGATTTTTGCTTTTCATTATGGTTCGGTATTCTCGATTCATAGTTAATAGCAAATTTAAAATTTTTTTCTAGATTTAATTTTTGGTGTTTAAAACATTTAAAATGGCTTTGAAAAAAGCGTGCTGCTGTTTATCACTCCGTGCGGGATCCTTGCTTATCCTTACTTTTTTTTTGGTAAGTAGGTTGAATATTTACTTGCTTTCAATTACGTCGGAGATTATTTGAAGATTTTATGAAGAATTTAAATTTTTAAACATTTTGTTTCCTTTTTTTTCTCCTCTGAAAATCAAATCGGAGAGTTGTCGTAAAAGCTGCGCAAATTTTTAGACATTCTAACAACATGAAAAATTTTCACTCCTACGATTCAACACCAAGCACTTTTGAAACAGTCTACCCATGCTCAAAATCTTTTTTTTTTTTTTTTAAACACCATATACAGCAACTAAGGCTAGGGGCGTATGAGAGAATAATTTCCTCCGAAATAGTCTCGGAGTGTATGTTTAATGTTTATAATTGAAAGTACTATTGGCACTAAGTTTCCGTTTTTAATTTTTTTTCGAAGTCCCTTATTTATGATTTAAAAAAAATTTTCAAAATAAATTATTTTTCGGAAAATTTTTGAAATTTTTTCCAGATATTCGTTTGTTTATAATTTTGTTCCTTTTCGATGTAAAATTTTTCCCGAATTCGTAAATAAAAAACACATTGTAGGCTGACGTAATTTTTCAAAAAATTGATTTCGGTGGTCACTTCGGAGACAATTTTTCCACCAATAATTTTTTTACTTTTTCTTACTGCAAAAATCTAAGCATGCTAAGCTTGCATATTTTCGGAAAATAGATAGATTTTTGTCAATTTAGTCGTAAAAAGATTGGCCAAGTGTGAAATTTGAATAGGTTAAATTCATAATGAATAATTCATTCGATGACCTGAAATTTGATCAGATTTTCTGAGGGGAAAAGTTCGTAATTTCGAGTGAAAAGTATCTTTAAAGAAATAATGTATACATCCAGGATTTTAAGTAGGATTTTTGTGTGGAAAATTGGTTCCCAATATTTTTTGTTAGGTACAAAATGCGAGTACAAAATATACGTAGAAGTTGATGACCATAGATTATGAAAATTATTATTTTTAAATATAAAATTATTTATTCGACTGTCTTTTGAAATAATGCGAAATAATTTTCTTCAAACTAGATTACCAACTTATGGTCAATGTTGAAGTTATTAACGACTTGGGGAGATCCGCTGTATAGGGCATTTTTAAGTAAGTTTTTCACGTAAAATTTTATACGTTGAATTGGAAAAATATATCACATATAATAATGAAATATTTTTTGTGTGTTTAGAGAGTAATGATTACTTCCTATTCTACCCGGATATGTCCTTTGCTTTGATTGGAAGTTTAATTTTTCTGGCTGCGATTTTATCCATTACCAATGTATGTTAAGTTGAAATACCTACCTACTATTTGTTTGATACCTACTTTTTTGCGAAACTATTATCAACGTTTATAAATTTTTTTTTACCTTATTCACATTTTCAGAATTCGTCCACTAAATCTTTGTTCAACGCAGTTATGTCATTTTTAATCCTGGACTTGATTTATTATTCCTATAAAACGTACATATACACTTCCAATGGCGTGTTTAAATATATATATTTCACCGAAATGGAAATTCAAGCCCGAAATTATCATGAAAATTTACGAGATGAGTTTCGAACTGAAATGAAGCAATTTTATCCAACTGCACTGGCAATAATCTACGCCGTGTTGGCTATTTATGCACGTAAGTAATTTTTAGTTTTTGGGTAGATTTGACCCTTGAAAAAGTAAGTTGCTGGGTACACATCTTTGGAATTTTTTTTAAATCAATTAGTTGAGTGGATTTGAAGAACTGTCGGATCGATCGAAATTTTTATGCAAATTTTTCTTTCTGCAATTTCGTTTTTATTTTAGGAATTTTTTCAAACGAATCTCATTATTGAAATTTTGCCAGGTATAAAAGATCATGTTAAAATTTCGAGCCTCCAAATTTATTGAATTTTAGCATTTTTAGCGAATTTTCAAAACTTAGGTATAAAATACTTATTAAAATTTGGTCTATTTCTTGAAATTTTTAAAAATTCGCAATAATTGAAAAAATAGACTTTGTCCTGAAAAGTTTAGACAAAGGGTCAATTTTGGACTTACTTTCGATATAGGTATATTTTTCATTTCTATGGAATTTTATTGCTGATTGAAATATACTCATTTTTTATAAGAGAGTTTTGAATCAATTAATGTTGACCACATTTAATAAAGAACTATTTGTTTATTTCAGTGATTGTGTTATACTTCGTATTGATATTGCGCAGCTATTTGGCCGAGGTGAAAGAAAATCACGTTGGTTATACTCTTGATCAAATAAATGCCAAAAATACAGAAGCAAAGTTGAAATTTCCAGACGCATCTCCCAATGACGTAAAATTTACTGTTCCTCAGCACTTTAATCAGCCGCCTAAATATTCTGTTTAGGCTGAATTTGGCCCAAAAATGAGTAAATAAAAGATCTATCCAACTTTGCAGCAAATCGTTTGCCGCACTTGAACATTTGTTCATTTTGATGTTCATCTATAGTTATCAAGTTCTTCTTTTAGTAAAGGTACCAATTTTATTTTTATCATTTTTCATACTTGGTGATTAACGTGATTATAGTTTTACAAATATTTTTATTTGAAATATGTAGGTAGTAGGTACCTATACTTAATTTCTATTCCAAGATTGTATTTACCTAAACGAGTAAAATTTTGCTTCAAAATAAACGAAGTTATCATTTCGTCGACAATTGTAAATTTTCACAAAAGAATCACTTAAGGGATCTGCCTTTGATTTGAACGAAATAAAGGAATTTTAAAAAGTGTATGTACTATTGTAATTTTTTTCTCGTGCTCAAAATATTTCAGCCTGAATGCTGAAATTATACTCTTAGATAGTAAGAACTGAAAAATGGAATCAGATAAGCCAGAAAACCAAAATTAGGATGTGTTAATTACAAATGTCGTAATGAAGTTTATTTTACCAAGGTCGGAGTAAGTTTGATTTTATTTTTATGCAATTAATGAGCTGAGTATTTAGTCATAAAGGAGTAAGTAGGTACGTTAAATGTTGGATAAAAAATTAATTAATTATGACGAAAATTAGGGACACAGTTCAAATAGACCTCAAAGTAGGTAGAATCATTTTTGCATAAAAAAAAAAAATGGAGTTTTCTGTAATTTTGGGGCAGTGCCACCATGTGAAAACATCGATCCACTGCACCCATTCTAAAAAAAAGTTCGATTCGAGTTTCGAAACCTTCCTGAATAGTAAGCTGTTGAACTCATGACTGGATACCGCTTTTTCTCCTCTCGTGAGTACGAAAGAGTTACTGCATTTCGATTTTCCACAATTTTGATGAAATGACAATATGGCGAAATCAGATTGGCCTCTCATCTGAAGTACTTCGTAAATTTTTTTTTAATAAAACTTGAAAACACCTCTCGAAAGTATGATTATGGTTTATTATTTTATCCTCTAACGTCTTTAGTTATCATCATTAATTCAAAATAGGTTGAAATTATCAAAATAATGTATCCGTTAATTAATCATTATCGGATTACCTACTTATCAAATTTTTATGTTTAGTATATTGCATTTTTACCAACTGATATCTACAATATAATTTTTATTTTTCGTATTTAAAAAATTTTCTCCAATCGAAATCTGGTTCAATACCTAACATCAATGTACTTCATCTATTTTTTCCTATACCCACAATGTTTGGGCTAATAATCTTCGTAAAAATTGTATCAAATGTTGCAAGATGGTGTTCGAATACAATACCTAGGTTTATATTTAATTTCGATATGAAATACCACTTATCATCCAATATAAATAATTCAGGCATTCAGTAAAAACCCAAGCACTTTTCAACTTCTATTATCATAGATGGCCAAAGTTTACGAATATGCGTTTTTGTCCAAATAGGTGCAAGTAGGTTAGGTACCTACTTAATTATTACATTTGATTATTATTTTGTATCGTGATAATGCGTTCTTCATTCATTCATCTGTCGTGGAACAGTTAATTGTAAAGTTATCGATTTCGCTTTTGGCGTTTACAATATCTAGTGTCTTTTTTTTTTTTTTTTTGAGATTATAAATTCGAAATGGTCATGAAAAAAGCATGCTGCTGTTTATCACTTGGTACGGGCTCCTTAGTTATACTCTGTTATTGTTTGGTAAGTAATTTGAATACTTTTTTCCAATTATTTCGAAGTTTAATTTTCAATTTGATCTTATCATAAACTACAATACAAGGGGTTTGTTTTGCATTTTTTTTTTTCTGGAAAAGTGGATTGAAGGGTTGACATAAAATTTGTGTGTGTAAGCTGTGTGCCCAGAAATCTCAATAACTTGATAAAATAATTTTGAACATTTCAATATTTCGACAAAATTCAAAAAATGCACTTGAATTCCTAAAATTCTAGATAAGAGGTTCTTTAATCATGTACCTACTTTCAATTTATTTTTGTTCAAGGTTTGATGAAATTTTTTTTTTTTTCAAGGCAATTTGAATGTAGGAAAATTTTATTCTGTATTTGTGCAGTAGGTTTTTTGGTTACATGGGAAATTGGGAACCCAACACAATAATAATGAAAAATTTGATTCACGTATTTAATTAAGTTGTGACATTCTGATGGAAATTTATTTCAAGTATAAAATTGATATGTCGAACAATGTAAAATTTAATTTTATTTACCTGTCTAAAATAATGTGAAATATATTTTTTTACAGGTTGATAGCGTGTGGTCAATGTTGTCATTACTGACAACTATCGGAGATCCCATGTATAAAGAATTTTTAAGCAAGTTTTTCGCAGATTTTGAGATTTGAATTGGTATAAACAACGTTGTCATATTAATGATTTTTTTTGTGTGTGTTTAGGGGGCAATGATTACTTATTTTATACGCATATGGTCATAACGTCCATTGGAAGTTTGATTTTTTTGGCTACGATTTTATCCATTACCAGTGTATGTTGCGTTGAGTTACCTTTGATACTTTTTTACGAGACTATCTCAATATTTCTGAATTAAAATTTTTTTTTTTCATCCGATTCATGTTTTCAGAATTCGTCATCTAAATCTTTATTGACCGTAGTCATTGCATTTTTACTGCTAAACGAGATTTATAGCTTTTATGCCACGTACCTATTTACTTCTAATGGCGTATTTGAAAAAATATATTACACCGAAATGGAAAATCAGGCTCGGAAATTGCCTGAACATTTTCAAGATGAGTTCCGAACCAATATGGAAGAATCGTATCCAGCTATACTATCAGGAATCTACGTTGGACTGGTCGTAAATGCATGTGAGTAATTTTGAGTAGGTTATAAAGTAGAGTTGGTGGGTAGCAGGCGCCCCAATTGATATCGAGAAATCATGTTGAAAACGTAAAATTTATCTGCCAAAGGTTAAATCGAGTTTTTATGCCGGGATTTTCTTCGTTTATTTTTTTTTTTGGGGGGGGGGGGGTAGGGAAGATTTTTGAAAATATTTTCAAAGGAAATTATATCTCTTAATTAAATTCTCGTCAAATTAAGACTTCTCATAAACCTTGGTATTTACCTGAAAATTTTCAATACTTACATACCTAAATAAATGCAGTCTACCTTTATTACGAAAATGAATTGAAATTCGTACCTATTCATTGAGTTTTCGTTTTGAGATAAAATTTCATTGATGTTGGGCAATTATTTATCGAAATACGTAAGTATAGGTACCCAGTTGATATGTACATTTTATGAATATGAATTTCTTAGAAACAGGAATGTGTAGGTAGGTATTCTATGCATATAAACAAAGCGATTTATCATTAATTATTTTACTATGCAACAGGTCATCGAAACGAATGTAAATTAATAGAAAATTATTAGGTAATTTTTATCGTTTTTTTTTTTTCCTATGAATGCAGTCTAATTATAATCAAAAAATGAATATTTATCTAATCGTTAATACAATATTGGGTAATTTTCTAATAATCGTTAAAATTTTCCCAATTTTTTCTTTGGAAATGTAGTCTAATCATATTCAAAGAGAAATATTTATCGAATCATACGTAATTTTTTCGTTCTGTTAATGTTGATTTACCATTTTGTGGCAGAGCTGAAAAATAACCTCAAATAAGTATCTCATTTATTATTTTTTTTTACCAACGAAAAAAGTATTCAAGCATTTAAACCAATAGAAGAATTTCGGATCGGAACAGAAAAATATCCAAAGCACGTCGTAAAAGTTCATTTCGAAATAATTAATCTCATGACCTGGAAGATGTGTAAAATACCTATGAACATTTCAAATTTTCAAAAATTTGTCAACCGAAAAATTATTCTTATTTTATTGCAATTTTGAGTTGGGCTAATTTTTGACGCACTTTTGATTTTTTTTTGTTCTCAACCTAATGTTTTATTTTCATTTAGAATATCTTCTGTATTTGAGGGGATTGAATAATTCAATGGTGACTGCACCTGAAAATATATTATTTTTATTTCAGTGTTCGTTTTATACTTCGTATTGGTATTACGCAGCTATTTGATTGAAATGAATGGGAATCATGTTGGTAATGTCCCGACTCAAATGAAGGTCAAAGATGGCCCCAACTTCTCAGCTCCATCTTTCAATAACGTGCAGTTTATTTCTCCTCGGCATCATATTCAGCCGCCTCGATATTCTATTCAAGCTTCTCCAGCACCCCCTTACTGGGCCCAACCAGAAGTAAATAAGAATGTCTATCCTACATTGCATCAATTGGTTTGAATATTGTTTGGTGGTGCTTCTTTGCTTATTATTGATATGAGATACATACGAGAAATTCTTGAAGTTTTTTTCTGTGCATTCTTCTTTCGTTTTTTATTGTTTCATGCTTGGCGATGATAGTTTTATAAATATTTTACTTTAAATTTATATAATTTATGTATTATATTTGAAGATTGAATGTTTTTATTCGAATAAAATTATGTTACAAAATAAACTGAGTACTTACCTAGGCAAATGTTTCGTCACCTTTCTATTGTTGATTACCTACATATGTTATCTGTAAATACATATACGACAATACATGAGGTGAGCTAAAAAAAAATGTAAATTTTTCTGATAGAAGTGTTAACTGCAGTTTTCCTGTCGAAAAAGCTTTCAACATCATTGATTATGAATATCTAATGGCTACATTCTTGCCCTCCCCCCTCTCAAATTACATCAAATAAGAATTTTGAAAGCCTTGAAATAAGAAAAAAAATGTTTTTTTTTTAATGCATTAAAAATATAATTTTTTCAAAGCTTCACCCTCGCTTCGCTTGGGTATAAATTAAATCATGTTTATGTGCACTATTTGAGGTGATAGCGCCAAAAAAGGTTCCTTTTTACTCATTTTTCATAAAATTGTTCTGGTATTTCAAGTTGCATCCATTTTGAGTTGGGAATTTCATGAATTCGAGTTGGGATTTTCATGAGACCCCCTCCCCTCCCTTGAAAATGCCTTCGGTACGTCACTGCGTATTCTTGGTTCATTTTCCCCACTAAAAGTAAAAATATAAATTTCTATCAAAATATCGGTAAATTAATTCATCATCGGTTTACCTAATAGGTACGTACCTATCAAATTTTTGCATTGGATGTATTTCATTTCAATGTAGGTACCAATTGATATCCGACATTGCGCAGTTTTTTTTTTCTGTTTTTTTGGAGACTTTTTTCAATCGATATCTACGTATAAACCTACATGTAATTAAATTTCTGCTGCTGCAATCATATTTGGTGATAATTTTACTAAAAATTGTATCAAATGCTGCGTACAATCGAGGAAAATGCCACGTATTATCCAATGAATATTTCATGAGTCACTAAATAAAAAACCAGTAACTTCATCTCCTATCATCATACAAGGGAAACGATATGTATAAAACACGTTACGTGCAGATAAGGGCATTACATTTGATATCTGCCTTGCACTTTGAAACAGTACTCTTCTCGATTCATTCGTCTGTCGAAAACCACTCAATTAATATCGAATTTGAATAAAACAATTACATATTTTCGGTTTCGTTTTTCGGGTTTAAATTGGCATAATTTTTTCAAATTTGAAAAATTCACAATGGCTTTGAAAAAAGCATGCTGCTGTTTATCACTCCGTACGGGCACCTTAATTCTTCTTACTTTTTTATTGGTAAGTACATATAATTTTAGTACCTACTTATTTGTTTTTAATTATTACTTCAAAGATTGTTTCACTTCTCTGACTCTACTTTTAATATATCTCAAGTATTCTTGAAATCTGACTATACTTACAAAGATATCATAAAAAAATATTTTCGGGAAAAACATTGAAGAATATCTTTGATTATTCTCCTGATTTCGTCCGTTTTTCTTCGGTATAAAATTTTTTCTTGTACAAATGAAGGAAAAATATGATGGAAACACACGTGTATAGGCAATTTAAAATCACTATTGTAAGAAAATTTTTTCATCTTTATTTTTTTTTACGATTTTAGCTGACGAAATCCAAGAGCACAAACACTATTTGAACGTAGAAAGATTTTATGTCTGTAAATTTGATAAAATATTTCATTCGAGAGCCTAAAATTGTTACCAGATTATTTTGAGGCTTTCCAATTCTCCTTATAAATTCGATGAATAGGTACATACCTATCTATGATTCGCAAAGATCTTTTTTTTTTGAGATTTTGACGAAAATTCGTTCGCAAAAAAATCAATTTTGGTACCCATGATGTGCTTTTGTTTTTGAAAATTGCCTATACCACGCTGGGTTAATTTCTGCCTTCGATCAGATTTTTCAATGAAACAAAATTTTTTACTGAATTTTTTTAAAATAAAATTTCTTTGTTGGAAATTGTTTCCCAAAAATTTTTAACACAATGCGAATACAGAATATGATGTAAAAATTGATTCACGTGGTTGTGAAATTCTGATAAAAATTTGTTTCAAGTATAAAATTGATCATGTCGAATAATCGAGTGATTTAAATTATTTACCTGATGTCTTTTACAATAATGTAAAAAATATATATTTTTTTTTACTAGATCGCCAGTCTGTCGGTAATCTTTTCATCATTGACAGCTTTCGGAGATTCCATGTATATGTATAAGAAATTTCCAAGTAAGTTTTTCGCCAATTTTTGGAATTAGAATTGATCTTAAACGACGTTATCATATTAATGATTTTTTGTGTGTGTGTTTAGTGGATCACAGTTACGTATATTACTCGAGTTTCATCATCTTATTGATTGAAAGTTTGATTTTTCTGGCCACGATCCTATCCATTATCAATGTATGTTGCGTTGATTTACCTACTTATTTGTTTGATACGTAAAACCATTATCAACCTTCCTGAATTTTGAATAATTCTCCCAACTTATTTTTATGTTTTTAGAATTCGACTTCCAAGTCTTTGTTGAACATAGTCATGGCATTTTTACTTCTGGGACTAATTTTCAAGTTCTATATGACATATCTATTCACTCGCAACGCTATATTTGAAATAGAAAAAAATGTCTCAGAACATCATAAGCTGGAAATTTATCTAAATAACCTGGGACCTCACTACGCTAAAAGACTCGTACATGCATGTAAGTATACCTTTGATGCTTGCCGGCGAATCAGTTGAAAAACTGAAATTTAGGTAGGTATATTGTTGGATCAACTGAATTTCCCCTGTCAATTTTTGTATTGAAGTTATTTTTATTTTCAATTATTTTTAAAAAATTTTTAAACAAAGTACCTAGTATTTTATGATCAAATTGCACCACCAGTGCAAAACGACGTAGGTATCTGAAAATAAATCAAGTTTTTTATTTTTGAAGTAAATTTAAAACTATAATTACAGATGAGCACGTTTTAGAAAAATAATGTGAGGTCAATTTTTTTTGAGATTGTTGTTAATGCACTGGGGGTGCGAAATTCCCTTCAACTTGAGAGTTCTCATACATCGCATCGTACTGATTTTAGAAATTTTCCATGAGTAATAATATTACAACGAGCATTTACCTATTCCGACCGAAACGAAATCGTACTTCGTTTTCATCTAGTTTTCGTTCGGAGGAAATATTTCTCGATTTTTAGAAATCGAGCGATTATTTATCGTTAATACGTGTATAGGTGTTATGAATAATGATTTTCGAGGAAACATGAGTGTACATTGCTACTAGAAATCATCAATTTTTATCTTACATGCATCAGACTATCGCATACCAACGTCAACTAAAAATCATTCAAATTTCCCTGTTTTTTTTTTTTCGGAACTGAACAACAGTATTATTGAATCGTAAATACGTAATTACTAATTAATCATTCTTTGCCGATTTTGAATTATCATTTTGTGACAATGTGACAAATTGGCTTCAATATCTGAATTGGGTTTTCTATTTTCTATTTATTTTTATAACAAGGGAGGTATTCCAATCAGTAGAACGATTTTTGTCCGGAAAAGAAATGCTAAAAGTACATACATAGGTACCTATGTAGCTACATCATCTCGAATTTCTGGATTTTCTTGAATTTAAAAATTACCTCCTGGCTCTGCAAATGTGTAAAATATGCAAATTTGATCCGCCCTTTCAAATTATCAAAAATTCACAAAAACGCAAAAAAAAAAATCAACTTTTGGCGGAAATTTTTTGATTGAGGAGGGTACATTTTGGACCTACTTATGGTAATTTTTTTCTCGTCTAAAATTTTGTTTCCGATCAAAAAATTCCCTTAGTAGAAGGTTTTGGATTATCCAATGAAAGATTGCATTTGAAAACTCATTATTTTTCATTTCAGCAATCGTTTTTTACTTCCTATGGATGTTACGCAGCTATATCGCTGAGGTGAGAGAAAATCAAGCTGGTAATGCGCCAGCTCAGAGAAATATCAAAAATGGTGGAGTCAATTTCTCTGTCGCATTTCCCGATAACGTACAGTTTGCTGCTCCTCAGAACTTTAATCAGCCGCCTCCGTATGCTTCTGCATCAGCACCATCTCAATGGCCCCAACAAGGAGTAAATCAGAGTGTCTATCCGAATTTGCAGCAAATGGTGTGAATTTAGTCACACGTAAATGTTTGTTTACTGGTATTTATTTGATTTACTTATCACAATTTATGATTCTTCTCAAAATATAATATCCTACGTGACATTTTCGCTTACATATGAGCAATAACTTTTTTTTCCTACTTTGATGTGTACATCTACAAATGTACCTATTTTTTTTGGTTTTTATTACTTAGGTCTATTTCATGCTTAATTGCTTAGTGATTATATGATTATAGTTTTAGAAATATTTATATTCATTTGTTTAAAGATCAAATGTACCTAGGGTCAAGCTTGTGACGATCCCTCTGCCCAATCCCATCAGAATCGTGAACGCATTCCAAAATTGTCTGTGAACTCAGGATTAATTTCAACCTGATTCCAGTCGTTTTGAGAGATCATAAATAGGGTGTTTATGTAGTCATCTTAAAATTTTTATTTATTCATTCCTATTAAATTTTGTAATTTCACAAGAGGTGATATTGAATTTTTACAAATATATTATTTGAAAAATGAATAGGTATTTTCGTATCAGAAGTTATTATGATGTAGGGGTTTTTGATGCTTTTTCTATCAATTACCTCACAGCCCTGTAAAATATTCAATAGGTAGGAAATAATTATCTAAAAAAGCTGAAAAAAAGTGTTATCTTATATTCTATTTTCGACCTGCAGAATCGATTAAAAACAGTTTCAAGACATTTCGAAGCCATCAGAAAATTTTTTAATTTCATAGTGCTGGAGGAAATCTTGTAAAAATTGTCCATTTGCACTTCAGCCCCTGGAATTGCAAATTACCAATATTGGTGATCTATTTGATGGATTAGTAATCCGAAATTCCTAACTTTAAATTCATATACCTCCCAAAAATCTGTGTTTGAGATCATACTTGCCCACGAATTTTGAAAAATTGTACTTTGATCGATCAAATAGTAGGTCACCAATATTGGTGATTCACGATCACAGGTGCTGAAGTGCATATCTACCTAAGTATAGGCGAGTTTATGGGCTTTTCTATAGCAGCACTCCAACATTCAAAAATTTTCTGATGGCTCTGAAAAGTTTCGAAACCAATTTCAACCGATTCGGCCAATTTTCAGCTTTTCCCTCGATTAGATCAAATTTTCAAATTGTGTAGGGCTATGAAATATAATTTTGATATTTCAAAAATTCTCCAAATTCGAAAAATGCATTTCGACTTTGACAACTGAAATTTTGGATATAAGCTTCTCATATTATTTTTGGCAATTTGGCTCAAAATCTTACTTGAATCGGAAAATCTTCCTTACGTGAGTTACGAGTTCATCGCATTGCAAATAATACGTTGATTAAACATGATTAAACGATTTATATTTTTATCTCAGCGCAATTTTCAAATACCTATACCTAAATGGAGTAAACAAAGTAACAGATTGAGTGAGACATATGCGAGGTGCGAGTGAAATCTGAAATAAGACAATAAGATCACCAAGTCCGTTTGTGAAAAAAATAATGCAGTGAAATAATAATAAGAAGATAAGAACTTAAGAAGGCAATCTTTGTGCTGCGAGGTCTTCGATCGGTAAATGCATCGAACGAGCGAGCTTGTATAAACGAGAAACGAGAGAATCAAGAGGATGCTTGTCTTATTTTGGTAAAATTTTTCAGATATTAGCAGGCTATGAATATTATATTTCTTACGCGCCAACCGAGAACCGAGCCAAACGCAGGATCGTCGCCGGCGGTGCGATTTGTCGTCGACTCCCGGACTCCGTCCGTGCAGGTGCAGGTGCACAACCGATGCTCCGGCTTGGATATGGATATGTTTACAGGTTAGGATGTGTGTAGTAGTAAGAAACAACCTATCAGAGAACGTATTTTTTGACTACAGGAGTGGGGAGCTGTCTGAATTTTTTTTTAGTCAGGAGAAATACAAACAAAGAGATTTTGCACGTAATCCACGTATGTGTGTGTGTGTATGTCCGTGTATGAAGTTGGGTATTGGAAATATAATATGAAAAATGAAATATTACATCATTCCATCGAGTTTAGCTGTTCACTTCATTCTTCCCTGTTCCCTTTTCACTGTTTTCAGATTATAGTGTTCGGTTTTTTTTTTTGCGCGTTTTAGTTCGAAAACGAATACTGTCTATTTTGTTGAGTGTGCTCGGTTCTCGGTTTTCAAATTTCAATTTAGGTATTATTTCATTTGTGAAATGTGAATTCGCCAGTCGTTTGTTCTTTCTTTCCAAATCGTTGTCCAGTCAATCGCAAAGTTAAATTAAACTAAAAACAGTGAAAAATATTTTTTCGATTTTATTATCGAGTTTTGAAGCTGTTCACTAGTTCTTTAATAAGTTAATTCGAGATGGCTATGAAGAAAGCATGTTGCTGTATGTCAACTCGCATGGGTTCTTTGATCTTTCTTTATATGTTTTTGGTAAGTAGAGTATCTATACGTACAATGTTTTGATCATAATTATCGATTTCATCTTAAATATGATTTTTTTTACGATTTGGTGAATCAAATTTCGTGCTCCCCCCCCCCCCCATAAAACTGAATGATAAGATAGCTTTGGATCTTTGGAAATAACAATGGAAATTGTATTATTCAGGGCAACGAATAATTTTTACATAAACTTACTTTCACTTGAATTCTCAGAATAATAGTAAATATATTGTAAATGTTTTTATAGCGCCATTGACGCCATTTTGGCCTTAAATTCTTCCCGTTTGATCTATTCGCATGAGTAATGAATTGTGTCATCTTGAGCTGAACTTTTTCATTCCTTTGATAGGTACAAATTGGCAGTACAAATTTCAAATTTTAATCGTCTGTTTATCTTGTAAACAACATAAACACGTTGATTTCTAAGTTCGTTAATGGCATTTGAATGAAGTTTAAGAAAAACTCTTATTTAGGGCATTAAAATTCAGATTTATTGATCAACAGAAAAAACACTTTGTCTATGTTGATATGTATTTTAGGAGCATATACGAAAAATGAATCAAGTTTTCAGCACGCAGGCATCTTTCTAAAAAAAAGTTTTTTCCGATGTCAAAAAGATGAGGAAAGTTTTAATTTGTATGTCATCTTCATTGTGCATAAAATTTTTTTAGACGTATGTTCGTCACTTATAATGTGACAATTGGTTTTTGGCGAGTATGTTTAGTTTTTAAAATTGATTCAATGCAAGATTGTTCTGTTCTGAATTTCAATTTTTGTACGATTTGGTCGATTGTAATTTTACTGATATATTTTTTTTCAAAATTTGAGTAAGTAAAGGGGCTGATTTTCAAATGAAATGAGAAAAATATCATATTGTGGGTTACCTGACGTTTAATTTTTACTCATCCTCGGTTACCCATGTGCTTAAGTAGATAGATTCGTTTTTTTTTGATGGACATAATTTTTCGTCCTCTTTTCTAAAATATTCAAAAAAAAATTATTTTAGGTAATGAAAATTTTCATTTCAGAACCTGTGTATTCTCATAGCATTACTTCATCAAATAAGCTTTTTGCTTACAAATTGATGATTTCTCTATTTTTAAAAAAATTGCCAATGGGTTTTTTCTAGAAAAAATCATTTTTTGGAATTTTAAAGGATTTTTTTGCAAATTAAAAATCATCATTGATTTAAAAAAGAAAAAAAAATGAAAATTAATTGTATTCAGATTGTAAGGAAAAGTAATTGCAGAATATTATGGGAGGTATGGGACAAGTGAATCAATAGAGAAAACGGGTGATTTTTTGTCTAGACTTTGCTTTTGTGCAACCCAACGCAACGCCCTTCTCAATTTTCAAAAAATTGTGTCCTAATATCCCATTCGAAATATAAAATGCGGATTTTCATGTTTGGGAAGAAATACCCGGGAGAATAATTTTCGGTGAAATGCATTACTTTTGGAAAATTGGTCGTTTGGGAATTCCATTTGGGATTTTTACCTTCGAGAGTTGAGCACTTGAAGATATTCGTGAGGAAGGTTTTCAGGAATCGGGAAAATGTCCGTTCGGGAACTCGGCTTTGTGGTTTGTGAGAATGTCCGTGACCCTTGAAAATACATAATTTGTAGCAAATGATAAAAAATTTCAAAAAATACTGATTTTTGCTTTTCAAACGAATCATTTTTCGAAATTTCGCCCTCGCCATAAAAGCTACCTCTCACTTTAATTTCTGTTGTATATGACGCTGTAGAATAAAACATTTGAAATAATTTTTCTTCAACTATTATTATTTCGAAACTTTTTTATTTCGAATTATAGATTAATGACGTGTGGACAGTTATATCTTCCTTTACCAATTTAGGAGACGCAGTTTTCAAAGAATTTTCAAGTATGTTTGTTGTAATGTTCAATTTTTGTTAATCTCGTGAAATAAAATGTCATGCGGTACTCCAATCTTTTTGTTTAGGAGAATTTGCTACAATCTGCTACGCTGGTACGTTCATCGCGGTGATTGGATGTTTAATTTTCTTGGCCACCATCATATCAATTTCTAACGTGAGTTGATATATCTGTTGATAAGTGTAATGTTTCCTACTTTTTAAAATATGCGTTACTTATCTACGTATGTTTTCAGGATACCCCTTCTATTTCTTTGTTGAACTGGACCATTGCAATTTCAATTTTGGGAACGATTTTTAGCATTTTTGTGATGTTTTATTACACATCTGAAGGTGTATTCGAAGCATTGTGCGACGCCGTAATAAAACAGGAATTAGAATTTCGAAACCCTCCTGCGAGGATGCAAGATGAAATTCGAACTGTTATGAAGCACTCCATTGCAATTGGGTTAAAAATCATGTGGTTTGTAGAAGCAATCAACATATGTAAGTAATTTTCTAAGTATCAGAAAGATATGTAAATAAGTACCTACCTATCAATAATGCATACAATTTATCATAAATTCTGTTGATCGGTTGGTTCAAACTTAATATGATTTAGAGAAAAAAAATCAGAAGGTGTTTTATTTTCATTTTGAAATGTTTGCATAAATGCATACCGTTCGCTTACAAGAGGACCATTTGAGCTGTCCGGGTTCAATTTGGGCTGGACTTGATTTTAAAAGAAAAAAATGTCCTGAAATCCTCGATAACCAAAATTTTGGCTACCCTAGTTCAAAATTGCATTTTTGGCGTATTGAAAATTTAAATATTGGTCTATTTCAGAAAAAATATCAAGGTACTTTTTCGTCGAATTTTATGAAAATTAATTTGATTTTCAAATTTTTAAAAGACAGAGATTTTAACCTGGGCAGCTGTAATGTCAGTTATTTATGTGAGATTTAGGACATGCATTCCCTTTCGAATATTTTGGTTTGTTGGATGACCTTGACATGTTGTTTTGTATTTTAGTGGTCGTAATTTATGCGATATTGGTATTCCACGGTTACAAGACTGTCCTGAAAGAAAATTCTGTTGGTGCATCGGCTCCGAGAAATGTCAACGATAAAGAAGCCAATTTTACTAAACCTCCTACGTATAGTGTGCAGTTCACTGCGCCTCAACA
The DNA here is from genome assembly GCA_038380155.1 of Pseudococcus jackbeardsleyi. Taxonomy (NCBI): domain Eukaryota; kingdom Metazoa; phylum Arthropoda; class Insecta; order Hemiptera; family Pseudococcidae; genus Pseudococcus; species Pseudococcus jackbeardsleyi. The sequence continues at coordinate 60,842,572 of CM076242.1, forward strand.
TTCTCAACCGTCGCAATATCCTCAATCATCGCAATATCTTTCTTAGGGTTTCCAGTACTTCGCTGAATTCAATAAGCAGTCTCAACTTCTACCCAAGTATTTGGTAAAAGCGATTCGGATTTGCGATATTAGGATTTGTTCATTTTATTTACGTATTTCAGTTTTGTTTTTTTTAAAGAATTTTTCCATTTTTATACTTACTTACTTATTATTTGAAAAAATAAGGATTTTAGTTTTAATTTTGATTATATTCTTATGCTTACTTAATTTACCTACATAATTTTATCATTCTATGGTTTCTCCGTACTTCACTGAATCCAATAAGCAGTCATAACTTCTACCTAGGAGTATTAGATTGAAGCGATTCGAATTTTTTGAAATCTGAAATTGTTCATTTTATTCACGTATTTTAGTTGTTGTTTTTTTTTTCTATTCTTATACTCACTTATTACGAATTTGAAGAAAAAAAAGGATTTTTTGATTATATATTTATGCTTACTTAATTTACCCACATAATGTTTATTCAAAATGAAATTTAATTTTTCACATTGAAAGAAGTTTTTTGATCAGGACGGTTGGAAGTTTGTGAATTTGTCGGTAGATTTTTTTCATATATTTTTAGTTGTTTCGTTTTATTTTAGATTTTCGTAGGTAGATCGTATAAGTACCTACGTAAATTTGTTCAATGTTAGTATCGAAGAAGAAAAAATACTGCTTGTATTTTACATGCATGTAGATTTTTTGCATGTATTACTATTTTGATTTGTACTCCGACATAGATCTAAATAGCTACCTACGTTTTTTTTTTAAATGGATTTTTATTTTTAGTACCTATACGTGGATTAATTCTATAATATTTCATATTAAATAAAGTTTGAAATCTTACATCGTCCTAAATAATTAGAGATTGTTTTTAGTACTGAAACTGAATGAATATGATTCTTAATATCTGTTCGGTCGAGTCAAGTTACCTATCATCATGTGACGATATTGCAGCTCATAATTATTTTCCTAGAAAAAAAAAAGAGAATAGACTCCAATAAGTAGAATCGTCATCAATTTTGCAGTGATGTGTTTTGCTTGTATTATAATTTTATCTCCACTGCATGTTTCACTGATACACTTGTTTCGCAGTTTGCAAATTTACGTTCAGGAGTTATTTTCAATCCGATTCATTCATTCGTCATTCCTCATAGTCGTTGGTTCTTTTTGGCTATAGTGCTTAGTGCTAGTTGTCTATACCTCTATAGTTGATTGCGAAATTGAAACATTGGATTAAGTTCGTGTTTTCAATTTTATCAACGGTTTTTAGAATTGTGTTGGTGCTTTTTTTTTCAATTTGAGAATCGAAGATGGCTATGAAAAAAGCATGCGGTTGTATGACTACTCGACTGGGTACCTTGGTATTTCTTTATTTGTTTTTGGTAAGTACCCACATGCATTTTTAAAATTAATTCGATACAAGATTGTTTTGAATCTTGATTTCTGTTCGTTTCGGTGGATAGAAATTTCAAAGACGTATTTTTTATTAAAAAGTTGTGTAAAAGGAGTGATTTCAGAATTAAATTGGAAAAAATTTCATCTTCTGGATTTACGTTTAACCCTAAATGTCGCCAAGTCGCGGAAACTGTGTCAGATAATTTTTTTTGATATATTTGGTGTACATAAGGCCTAAATATGACGAAAAAATTTTTTCCAAAATTTTTGAAGCCATAGGGGCGGAATTATGAGATGTCCGCCAGAGCGGACATTGCGAACTGCACCAATACTTTGTGATAATGAGTTTTGTCCGGTATAACGGACATCGCGAAGGTTGTCGCGGCAACTGTTGGTAGTGTCAACTTGATTTTATTACCTATTTTACGACATAAGTAATAATTTAATGGGATATTTGACAACAACATCCAGAACCACGAATGTATTCTTTCAAATCTTTACATTTTAGCATAGATATTTTAGCTAAAAAGCCCCTAATCCCAAAAATATTATCACAAAGCGGAAATTTTGTGTATTTGTCTAGTAGGGTAGGTAATAGGTATTTATATGCCCAAAATTTTCCGATTTGTCAGGTATTTGGTCCCCGTTTTTGGAGGACGAGGGGATTTAAGTTTTGAGTTTTTGGCTTTAACTTTTGAAAATGTGCATCTGCAAAAAAAAGTTGAAACAAAAATTGTAGAGCATAAAAAAGAGCAATTTTCATAATTACAATTTTCTCTAAAACATTTCTAAAGGGAGCTGGGATTTTCAGAAAAATTCAATTTTGAAAATGAATTTTCTGCTCAAAAATGTGAATTTAATCTCAAAGTGACAAATTTTGGAAAATTGGGCTCTAATCGATTAAATAGATTACCAATATGCATAATCCGCGATAATAGGTGCTGAAATGAATATGGGCTATTTTTATGGACTTTCCTCCAGAGCTGGAAAATTCCAAAATTTTCTGGTGGCTCTGAAACGCCTTGAAACCACTTCCAATCAGGGGAGGGGGGGGGTCAAAAATAGGGTATACACCAAATTTCAGTTTTTTTTTGTTGATGAGATCAAATTTTGATGTTTTGCAAGCTATAGGTAACGTAATTTTGAAATTTCAAAAATTCGCCAAAATTTGAAAAATGCACTTCAGCCCCTTAAATTTTGGTTACGCTGTCCTCTGATAGTGTACTTTCGATTAATTTTTGTTTGGGCTCGAAATTTCAATTTGAGTTTGGATACCTTCCTTGTCAGTGTTGAAAAATTCGAATTTTGAACCCCCTTTTTTGGTGCCCAATTTGGGTGCAGGGACCAAATTATGATAAAACTCGAGTTCAGAGCCCACGAAAACCCCTGAACTCCATTTTTGTTTGACTATTAGTTTGCAAGGTTGATTGTATCGGACTTACACAAGTGTAATTTATCAAATTACTGAAAAATTTTGAACTCTGCTTTTCATAACACACGAAAGTAAGCTATAAATCCACTCATGTTTCATTTAAGACACTAAATATCAGTTAAAAATCTTTCTTTCATCTATATTCTTTATCGTTTTTCGCGGAAGTCGTAAAAACATTTGGTGATGAAATACACGTCATCGTTCGCAACGTTCGCTATAGCGGACATACATGTTGGATGGAATATTGTGGACACCTTCGCAATGTCCGCTATGGCGGACAGCAGCTCTCAGGAGTTCGTGAGGCAACTTTTGCAAAATATGAAATTTTTATCTGATAGACATCATTTTCATCTACCGAATCCATTCAAAACATTTTGCCAAACAAACTTTTCCTATTTAAAAAAAAATTAACAAAAACGTATTTCTGGTACTTGATGAAATTTGTAAAAAAGCTAATTTTTTAAAGTGTGCGAAATCGCCAAAAATTGATTTATCGTTTTGAAATTTGGATAGGATATTCACAAAGCATCATTTTAAATAGCAGAACAAAAAATTTTTTTCCAGCTACCTCCAAAAACTTTCCAGAAATTTTTAAAAGTTATGTCCGCCATACCGGACAGTGCTACATTTAGGGTTAATTTTCACACTTGCTCGGTTACCTATGTGCTTGAATAGGTAGATTCGCATTTTTCCATGGATATAATTTTTTGTCCTCTTTTCTAAAATTTTCAAAAATAATTATTTTAGTGAAAAACTTAATTTCGGTACCTACCCGAGAATTTTCACAGCACAAGCATAAGTTCATAGTTTTCTGCACAAAATCAGTTTGGCAAATTTTTCATGTTTGATTTAGTACCTACCTATGCCATGGAATCTAATATAACTACAAGATTTCGGATAAAAAACTTACTCAATTAAAATTATAAATTTTTTCATCAAATTTTTAATGTAATGTGAACTACGAGTACGAATTAGAAGTTCACATGTGCTTTCAGATTATTGAATTAATTTAAACCCCAACTGCGAAGTTCTGATGAAAATAATTCCCATTTAATTGTTTTTTCAAAACAGAATTCTTGAACAGACATTTTCCTTAATAAGATATTTTTCGAAAATAGTTACTCTCGAAGTCTCGAATGTTTTTCTCCAACGGTGAAAATCTAAAAATCACAAATGTACTTAATTTAAAATCGATATTTTTCAACAAAAATTGTTTTTCAGCGAATTCAATGAAAACTGAAAACTTTTCGATACTATTTCAAAATTTTTCACAAAATTTTGATTTTTTGTGTCCTCGATTTTTACTGAGATTTCCTTGCCGTGAGATCGGAAGTTAGCTGAAAGCAAATTATTTTCAAACGATTTTTGTTAGCTGACAGTTGGCTTAGCTTTTTTGTTTACAAGTTGAAGGTTCTTTTTGATTTTCCCGATTTCTGTATTTAAAATTTTTTTAAAATGATTTTTTGGAGTGAAAATCAATTTTTGGAATTTTAAACGAATTCTTTGCAAAAAAAAAAATTGAAATAATCATTAATTTTAAAAATTTTTATTGTAGTCAGATTTACCTACTTAAAAGAAAAGTAATTGCAGAATATTATGGGCCAAGTGAATAAAAAATAGAGGAAATGGGTTGTTCAGACTTAGCTTTTGTGCAACGTAACGTCCATCTGAAGTATTGAGCAAACTAATGGCTTTTCATGTTTGAGAACAAACATTTGGGAAAACAATGTTTCGAGGAATACATTTGGAAAATTGGTTGTTCGGGAATTCCATTTCGGATTTTTACCTTCGAGAGTCGGGAAAAAATATTCGCGAGGAATTTTTTTAGGAATCGGAAAATATCCGTTTAGTAATTTGACATTGTGAGAATGACCGCGATCCACGAAAGTTTGTACCACCTACTTCGAATAATAATTTTCGAAAAATGCTACTTTTTGATTTTCAAACGTCTAATTTTTCGAAAAAAAATTTTCTCACCGCATTTTATGCTGCCAGTTCATTAAAAATATAATTATCATAATTTTAAAAATTCTGAATTTTTTCATGTTTTTGCCAAAATTTACAATTTTTTTATATTCCTTGAGGTTTTAAAAACTATACCTACTCCTTTAATGGCTGCCGTTTATGACGCTGTAGATAATATGTAATATAATTTTGTTTATTTTAAGATATTTTTGTTTTGAATTATAGATTAATAAACTGTGGGCAATTATATCTTCATTTACCGATTCAGAAAACCCAGTTTTCAAAGAATTTTTAAGTACGTTATTTGTTGCTGTTAAACTTTTGTTTATTTTATGAAACAGAATGCCATTCGGTACCCTAATAATTTTGTAAAATGCTACTTTCTGTCTAGGAAATAATGCTACAATTTGTTACGCTTCTATATTCATCGCGGTGATTGGATGTTTAATTTATTTGGCCACCATCTTATCAATTTCTAATGTGAGTTGAGATATTCTTTTGATAATGTAATATTTTCTCACTTTTTAAAAATGTCTGTGACTTATTTACGTATGTATTAGGATACGCCATCCATTTCTTTGTTGAACTCGTCCATTGTATTTTTACTTTTGAGCACGATTTTTGGGATTTGTATAACTTTTTATTTCGCATTGAATGGTGAATTTGAAGAATGGTGCAACTCTTTAATAAAAAAGGAATTGCAAAAATATCCGTCGTTGGAATTGGAGTATCAGGAGAAAATTCGAACTCAGATGAAGGACGTCATTAAAATTGCGTTAAAATTCATGTATTTTGCAGTAGCAATCGACTCATGTAAGTAATTTTTTGTAAGAAAGATACTTAAATAAGTACCAATACCTAAGTATATCATTTGTACATAAAATTTATTATAAATCCTACAAAATAGGCAGGGTCGGCGAGAGGGGGGGTGCAAAGGGTGCGGGCCTGCAGGGGGCCCGGCGAGAAGGGGTACGAGAGGTAAAGGCTCTGGTGTGGTAAGGGGGTCATTTGGCCTCTGGTCCAACTTTGAAAAAATTCTTGCGCCATTCGATTTGCCATAGTAAAAGATGATTTTAGAGCGCATGAGCGAATTTTTACCTCACCCCTGGGGGGCTGGGGAGCCAAAATACACGATTTTCAAGCCGAAAACTCTTAAAAATTCTATCTCCGCGAGTTTTCAACCGATTTTTTCCAAACTTGGCACAAAGGTAGTGGTACTAGAGGGGAATGCCCTGAAATTTTTTCAATTTTTTTTGACCACTTTAATGACCTTGAATTCGACTTTGAAGATTTCAAATCGCCCTGGGGGGCACAGCTGGGGGGCTGTCTGAAAAATTTTTTTAAATTAAAATTTTTCAATGTATTTTACATTTCTGAGAATTTTTTCAGATTTTTTCAGGTGGTGGAAAGTGGTCAAAAGCTCAAAAAACCGCCGTAATTCACCATTTTTAAGGCTTAAAATCAACGTTTTTCCTCAAGTTTTCATTTTTAATAGTTTCCTGCCAAAAATATTATTATTCTATTCACTCTCCGTGTCCCATTTTGACCTTTGTTTGTTCATTTCTCATGACTGTTATCAGTTATGTTCAGAGCAGAAATGAATATCTATGAAAAAAAAGCCCCATCCGAGAATTTTTGGCGTAATTGACTCACAAATAATGTGACAAAAGTAATCCTACCAGTTTTTGAAGTTTGCCTGATTCCCCTGAGATTATTGGCCTTCCTCCTCGCTCAGTGGTGGTTTTTCTTATTATTTGAGGAGACGTATTCCATGATTTCACGTCATAGACGGAATAATCCCTCTCGCTAATCGCTCAAGTACTTAAATTCGCGTTTTTCCCCTCTATGACGTATAATATCGCATTCAACTCGGGAGATGAATGATTTTCGACAATTTTGAGTCATTTCCCTTGTTTCACTCGGGCAAAAATCTCAAAATTTTCAAAAATCACTTTATCCTCCTTGTTGCACAATATACTATTTGACTATTGGTACATTCAACTTTTCTAAATTGAACCCAGACCTCTTTCCTCCTTCTCTCTTTTATTATTATTATTATTATTATTATTTTTTTTTTAACTATGGAGGATATTTAAAGTACCTAGGTAGGTTGAATGACACAAAATTCAGAAATTGAAAGTCAACTAATCAGCTATTCCATTTATAAGTAGGTATATCACAAAACTTATGAAATACTTCTAAAAATCAGAAAATAACGTTAGCGTATAATTAATTAATTGTGCGCCCAGCTGAAATCTTGTACAGAATATTTGACAACGAAATTGAAGATCCAATCATATATGAAGATATTGAAGATAGTGAAGATGATGATTAGATTACAAAAGCATAATTGATTAATTATACGCTAACGTTATTTTCTGATTTTTAGAAATATTTCATAAGTTTTGTGATATACTTATAAAATGAATAGCTGATTAGTTGACTTTCAATTTCTGAATTTTGTGTCATTTAACTTACTTAGGTACTTTAAATATCCTCCACAGTTGAAAATAATAATAATAATAAAAGAGAGAACGTAAAATCATGGAATACATCTCCTCAAATAATGAGAAAAACCTCCACTGAGCGAGGAGGAAGGCCAATAATCTCAGGGGAATCAGGCAAACTTCAAAAACTGGTAGGATTACTTTTGACACATTATTTGTGAGTCAATTACGCCAAAAATTCTCGGATGGGGCTTTTTTTTCATAGATATTCATTTCTGCTCTGAACATAACTGATAACAGTCATGAGAAATAACAAACAAAGGTCAAAATGGGACACGGAGAGTGAATAGAATAATAATATTTTTGGCAGGAAACTATTAAAAATGAAAACTTGAGGAAAAACGTTGATTTTAAGCCTTAAAAATGATGAATTACGGCGGTTTTTTGAGCTTTTGACCACTTTCCACCACCTGAAAAAATCTGAAAAAATTCTCAGAAATGTAAAATACATTGAAAAATTTTAATTTAAAAAAATTTTTCAGACAGCCCCCCAGCTGTGCCCCCCAGGGCGATTTGAAATCTTCAAAGTCGAATTCAAGGTCATTAAAGTGGTCAAAAAAATTTGAAAAAATTTCAGGGCATTCCCCTCTAGTACCACTACCTTTGTGCCAAGTTTGGAAAAAATCGGTTGAAAACTCGCGGAGATAGAATTTTTAAGAGTTTTCGGCTTGAAAATCGTGTATTTTGGCTCCCCAGCCCCCCAGGTGTGAGGTAAAAATTCGCTCATGCGCTCTAAAATCATCTTTTACTATGGCAAATCGAATGGCGCAAGAATTTTTTCAAAGTTGGACCAGAGGCCAAATGACCCCCTTACCACACCAGAGCCTTTGTACGAAGCCCTTAAAGATTGTTTAATTACAAAAATGAAAAAGAAAATTTTTTTTGTTCTTTAAACAGTTTTTTAAAAAAAAATTTCGGCAGTATTCTGATCCTTATTTCGAAAGTTGATAAATTTTCACTGACCTTTCAGTCAAAACTCATATGTATTTTCCATTTAATTCTTATTTTGTCGAAAAATCAATCATTTTGACTTTTACCAAAAATTTCCGCCCTCACTTCGCTCGGGCTATAATATAAATGCATATTTCATACATTCAGAATTTTAAATCAATTTCGACTTGATCCAAAGAATGAAAAAAAATCCTTCCTTCTTGTTTCCAAATTTCAATTCAAATCATTGTTCAAGTTTATTCGAGTAATGATGATAGTTTGAAAAATGGTTTCAATAGAGGGGCCTGCAAAAAGCTCGGCCCGCATTTCCTCTCGCCGGCCCTGAAAATAGATGTCTTGTACTCCACGTATGATTTAGAAAAAAGAATCAGAAGGTCTTTTATTCTCATTTTGAAATATTTGAAAACAGTTTGCTTACAAGGAAACCATTTGAGCTGTCCGGGTTCGATTGAGATTGAGCTTCAAAAAGAAAAAGTCCCAAAATCCCCGTAACCAAAATTTCAAACACCCAGGTTTAAACCTTTTATTTTTAGTGAATTTTTAAAAATTTGAAAATCAATTATTTTATCAGCAAAAGTATTTTTAAATAATGCTTTTTCAAATTAATATCGACTACTTCCCTCCCACCCCAATTTCACCATTTCCAGTAATTTTGGAGCCTGATATTCTTCAACTTTTTAAAATACATATGTCCAGAAGGCACCGAATCGAGTTCTTACTTCCTTCTGACTATAGTTTAACCAATTAAAAATGTCAGGACCTTTGACTTGATCTTCAGGAGAGCACCTGGCGTGTAATTTTCAATATTTCGATTACATTTTTCTTTTGTGAACAATTTTTGTTGAAGGTTTAATTTTTAAATTTTCAAAAATTTGCAAAAAATAGATTTTAACTTGGGTTGATGTAATTTTAGTCATGTGAATTTCTATAAGACACGCGATATCAAATATTTCGGCTTGTTGGATGATGTTGGCATGTTGTTTTGTGTTTTAGTGATCGCAATTTATGCGGCATTGGTATTCCATGGTTACAAGACTGCCCTGAAAGAAGATCCCGTTGGTGCATCAGCTTCACGAAATGTCAATGATAAAGAAGCCAATTTTACTAACCCTCCGAAATATAATTTGCAGTTCACCGCTCCTCAATATTCTCAACCACCGCAATATCTTTCTTAGACGTTTCAGTATGTGTTTCGCTGAATCCAATGAGCAGTCATACGTCTACGTAAGAATTTGGTAAAGGCGATTCGAATTTTGTGTTTAATCGGGAGTTGTTTATTTCATTTATATGTTTTAGTCGAAACTCCATTCTTATACTTATTATATTTTTTGGAAAAAATAAGGAGTTTATTTTTAATTTTGATTATATGTATATGTATACCATACTCAATTTATCTACGTCGTACTTTTCAAAAGTGCAGCATGCCCTTATTGTATATTTTAATAATGAATTTTAATTTTTTATATTGAAATTAGATTAATATATTTAGCCGTTTTGTAATATTTTTATATTAAATCAAATTTGAATTTTACATCAACCGAGCGAATGTTTTTTTAATCTGGTATTGGTATTTTTTCAGTTCTCTAGTAATCGGTCGAGTTGAAATATTTTTCATTTTGAATATTTTTCAATTGCACAAGGTTCTAGACTTGGAAATTCTTTGCCCTTCATGTGACGATAGGTGCAGAAATTTGTATTATATCTGCTTAGTTTCACACGATGCTTCATTTGAAAAAAAAAATATTTTTTTAGAAAAATTAATGGAGATAGGTAATGTTCTTATTTAATATGAACTTCTCAAATCTGATTTTCAATATTTTAAATTCTCAAACTTTTCATAAAATCCTACTTTTCTCTAGAATTTACGAATTTCTTCGAGACAGTTCTTGGATCAACTTGAACTGTCAGAAATCGAGTTGCAAAATTACATTATCCGATAACTTGTACGTCAAAACATCAGTAGATAAAAGCACACAAGTAGCTTAGTAATTTTTAGATAGGAAATCGCGATAGGTAATTCGAGACCAGTTAGCAAATATGGCCAATATTTGATCGATGTATGATCCAATTGCTTCTTCCCGGAACATCAATTGTTTATAATGGTGACTGGTCTCTCTTTTGCTTGTTTGACGATCAAATCAATTTTCGTCACAATAACGAGAAAAATATCCGAAACGTGTTTTTTATTATACCAACTAAACTCACTTGATGTTTTTATTGAAAAAATTTGATATTCTGGTCTAATTTTTTGAAAACAGTCAAAAGTTTGATTTTTAGCTGTCCAAGTTAAATTTACAGTACTTCTAGTAAAAAAATTGAATGGATAGTAGGTACTATGAAAACTGAAAAAATTTCCATCACATGACTTTTTGACTAACTTTAAAATTGAAGGAGCTACCAGTAAAAAATGATTTTTAAAATTTTGTTTGAGTGACCAGTAGCCCTTGACTTTTGATTTAGGCTAAAAATCTACACAACAATTTTTCACTTTTCAATGTATGATTAACATGGATATGTTTTTTCCTCTTGGGTGGGGGTCATTCCAAAATTTTCAAGACGCTATTTTGCGCGACCAAAAGTCAGAAACATAAATTTTTCTATTTTCGAAATTAACTTATAATGCCAGCATGCCATAGATCAATATGTTTTTAACATGGATATGTATCATAAATTTTTCTATTTTCTAAATTTACTTTATATCAGAAAGTCAGAAACTGAATTTTGAAAACTTGGAAATTTTTATATTCTCGAAATCAACTTTTTATACTTCAAGAAGTATAGGTGAAAATTGACTTAATATCAGAAAGTCTGAATAACAGAAAAATTATCAAAGAGCTGAAAGAAAAGTCAGGATGAGAGGAAAAAACATGTTACCAACATTTTCTTTCAAAGGAAACTTTGCTAAATTTTTTATTCTTTTAATTAGTTTACTTTTTTAGAATTTTTTTCGAACAATTTTTATGGCAGCTCCTTCAATTTTAAAGTTAGGCAGAAAGTCTCAAAGTGATAATTGTTCAGTTTTCAAAGTATTATCTTTTCCAACGGTCAAAAAATTTCTAACGTGATTATTTTTTGAAGCATCATTTGCCCCTTCAATTTTCAGGATAGGAAACTTGTTCATCTCAAGTTTTTGTTAGTATACGAGGTTATTCCTCCCTCCCTCCCCCCCCAAAAAAAAATAAAGTCGATTCGCGAAATCCTGAAAAATTAGGTATTTGGCGTTAAAAAATAAATTTACTTACGGTATTATTGGGTGAAAAGATTTTCGGTCTCTCTTTATATTTTTTTAATGTCATTGAAAAAATTTAAAGTAAGGATGCGAATGCCTAAAAAAACAGAAATATTTGTAATTTATGTGACCTTTCTGAGAAAGTGAATTGAAAATTCTTCAATAATTAATCAGCAAATCAATTTTTTTCTTTCAGCAGCGAGTATTTATTTACTCACTTTTTTCTAATTCATACATCGATCGTTTTAAAACATCAAAAAATTATTCTACAACATATTGCTCAAAATATTTTCATTAATTGAATTAGAAAAATTAAATTATAATGGGCACATACCTCAACTTTTAATGATGCAAAAGTATGATCAATTAATGAATGAAATAAATAGGATCAAGAAGGGCCAAATTTTCATTACGTCGGACGTCATAATAACGTACCAAGTATCTCATTTCGAGATCATTTTATCAATATAAATCTCTACCGCTTGCCTTCCCTAAATTCATCCCGATTTATTCGTCAGTACCTACTTAAGTACTTTCTTGGTTGGTCATATAATTGAATAGTGTATTGGATTTTTTCCCCCAATTTTGCAATTGATTTTTAAAATCGTATAATTTTCCTTTTTCGAAATTGTGAACTCAAGATGGCTTCGAGAACAGTGTGTTGTTTTTTGCCCACACGTATTGGTGCCTTAATCTTCCTTTATTATTTTTTAGTAAGCCAATATCTACGTTGAATATTTTAATTTAATTTAAAATTCCAAATGAGTATATTATTGCTTTATTTTTAAAAATAGGTCAACAGTGTATGGGTAATGTTATCCATATTAACCGATTTGGGTGATCCAATGTATAAAGAATTTTTAAGTAAATTTTTCTCCAATTTTTATCAACCATGCAAAATCGTTTTCGTAATTTTAATGAAATTTTGTCTTTTGTTTAGAGGAAAATGCTTACATCTTTTACGTGGCTTTATTCATTGCGTTGATTGGAGGTGTGATTTACTTGGCTACGATGATATCCCTTTTCAATGTAGGTTGGGAAATTTATTTGATATGTTTTTTCTTAAGCCACAATAATTGATCTTTCGAGATAATGATTTTTTCCTCATTCTCATCCTAACTTACCTACTATGTGATATTTTTAGGATTCACCTTCGGTTTCTTTGTTATGTACGACCAAGGCATTTTTAGTCCTGCACACCATTTACAGCATTTACGTAGGATACCAATACGCTTGTAATGGAGTATTCTATAATTTATTCAATACCGTGATTGAAAAACATGCCAGTGAATTACCTTTATCCGATCAAGATGAATTTCGTAATGTGATGAAAGCAAAATACCCATCTTTGCTGAAATACTTGTGCGTTGTCCTGGTGATGGATGTGTGTAAGTAATTTTTAGCCATTGCAGATAGTTGGATTTGATTTTGAAAATAATATTGGTATTGGTCTCACTTGATAACCTATTTCTCATTTCAGTTGTCGTTCTTTATGCCTTGGTAGTATTCACCAGTTACATGTGCGAGTTACAAGAAGATCTCGATGGTAATGAACCAGTTCGTAAACATATCAAGGGCGAAAAAACCAATTTGTCCGAGTTGTCCACACTGAATGCACCTCAGTGTTCTACTCCGCCGCCTCAATATTCCACTGTGGCTCCTCAGTGTAACGTCGAGTCTGACAAAGCCTGAGTCAACGAACGTCATAGGTCTCTGAATTTTTCGAACGTTTTGCATTTATGTATTTTTAAATTTTGTTTCATGGTTTTTTTATGTGTGTTTATTTTAATTTTTTCTCCCGATGTAATAATCTAATCGAATAGATAAAAGTTTGAATCGAACTGCTGCTATAATTGAATTTGAATCTTTGATTAGATATCTCTCTTTAATCTTGCTCTATATATTGATAAGTACTTCAGATGATTCATTTCGTATACGAATTCATTCCCTCGATTTTCATTTGGTCTCAAAATTTTACTACCCATTAAAAAAATATTCAAATGAAAAGAAAATAATGAAAAAATTTTCTGAAAACAACTTAATAAAAGAACCAGTCAAATTGCCCACCTTTCTATTAAATGTTTTGCTTCAAAAATGAGAATAAAGTCAACTTTTTTGCTCTCCAAAGTATATTTTTTCAAAAAATTTTCGCCCTCGCTTTGTTCGGGCAGTATTTTAGTACTTTTATTTCCAAACTTGACAATTTTTGATTGATTTTTCAGTCAAAAATCATCAAATTCTCAATAAATTCTCTGTTTGTCAGAAAAAATTGATGATTTTTGATTGAAATATCAGTGAAAAATGCCTCAATTTGAAATTTGACCCCCTCTTCAATTTTTTTTCAAATTCTGAGCCCCTCCCTTAATTAATTTCTGGGTGCGCCTATGTTCCCGAACCATTTGATCACAATTTTTACAATTTTTTTCTAAATTTTTCGAAAAATTCTTCCAACCATGATGCCAACCGTAAATTAAATTTTTCATGAAATTCAAATTTTTCCTTCCATGGCAAAAAAATAAGCTGAACGTTTTTCTTGGCTTATGAAATGAACTTAAATTAATTTTTTGAAATTTTTTTAAAATGGTGTTGCTGACTGAAATTTTATGAAAATTTGTAGATCAAAGTAATAAAAATTTTCATAAAACATTCTAAATGGCCAAAAAAGTTTGCAGGATCGATTTCAAGATTTTCCAGCAAGTAAAAAATACAAGTTTCCACAATGGGCTACTCTTTTAAAACCAACTGTTTCTCAACATTCAAAATGTGCGATTGACATTCCTCAATTAACAGTGCATTCGTCGCGAGTAATTGTAATGTAATTTTGAATATTTTCGTTCGATTAATACTTTATCTATGAAACAAATTAATGACTTTTTTGACCGCTGTGAATGCTGAGTTTGACAAATGTTAACAACATGTCGATAATTTTTTTTAGGTTTTATTGTGCTGATGCTAATATTCTGTAATATTTTTAAATAGACTAAGCAGGTACTAAATACCGACATGAATTATCGCCTTATATCAGTTTTTCTCGTATTATATCGAATTAGTGTACGTACCTATGTCTTTTCGTGATATAATAATTAATTTATAATTACGAAAACGTTTAAAATGAAATCGAACGGTTGCAATAAGCCGAACCATACTGCATCTCTTATCGTATGTACTATGTATTAAATTAGTGAGTATATGTACCTACCTCTACCTATCACTTATATCTACCTACTTTAGAATTTGAAAATTAAATTTATACTAAATGCATGGATTTTTCTTACTGATGAATAATGTTAATTCCTTTTTCAGACGATTTGTTTCGTACAAATTGTTTTTCTGTCTGCAACGGCGATTGAATTTTTTGTAATAAATAAGCAAATGAAATGGATGATTTTATTAGGTAAACTAGGATACGAGGTTATTAGTGGCTATTTATAGAAAATTTTCAATTCTTTCAAACGATAATTAAAGTATGATGTTACCTACATGTTTACAACAGGACCGTTGGCTGGACATGAAAAAAATTTAATTCTCGCTTGCATCGAATTATTCATATTTATAATGGCAATCGTAACGATTAACAAAGTAGGTTACTAATTTTACATTTTCGCCCCCCCCTTATTTTGTAATTTTAATACCTACTGAGGAGGTCCAGTTTGACTCAAATGAGCTCTGTCGTTTTTATAAGAGCACCCAGAAATTAATTAAGAGACGGGCTGAGAATCCGATAACAAATAAGGGGAGGATTAAATTTCAAATCAGAGATTTTTCACTGATCTTTCAGTGTTTTACTATACTCGATTTCTTTCTGACGAATTGGACATTGATTGAGAAATTAGTGATTTTTTATTAAAAAATCTCTGAAAAATTATCGATTTTCAATGAAAATCATTTCATCTATTCTCAAAGACAAAACATCAACAAAACCCGATTCCGATTTTAAAAATTCGTGATGACAATTTGACAAAATATTCTGATAAAAACTGGAAAAGAATTACCAAAATTGGCTTTTCAACGGGATCATTTCTTATTTAAATAAAAATACAATTTTTGGAAAAAGCGCCCTCTTGAGTTAAGACTAAAATTCATGTTTCAATTTTTGACGAAAATTCATAAAAATTGTGATTCGCTCTCATCCATCAGCGAAAATACTTATATTATTTTAAAATAAAATAGATAGGTAAATCCTTTGAAAATTATGAAAAGTAAGTACTTAGATATTTTAACCAATACCTACCAAATATTTACCCTCTCTCCAAACCCGAATTTTCTGTGATTTTCCATCAAGTTTCTTAATTCATTTCAATTCTCCAAGTAAGATGATAACAGAATCAACGAAATTTAGTCCAAAAATATTGTCCATTTCCTGAAATACGCAGGAATTCACTCCCTAAAATCAAAAAAAATTTACATTTCTTATTTCATTCATACAATATGTTTTCCTAACAACAAGCTCTAATTTTATTTTTGACGTCAAATTTCAGCGGAAATGGACCATGATCACAATCACATGCGTCATCGTTGTACTATTCGCGGATACATTCATTACCGCATATATCACTATCAGCAAATTATATAGAATTTTTTTTAGAATGTTATGGCTAAAGATAGCAGACCAATCGTCGAGAAATGACGAATTACTGATCGAATTTAATTCCGCCTTCTTGATAATTTTTATCATCTTGATGTACTCCGGTTAGTATACCCTATGCTTCAATAATCAATTAGAATATTTTCCTCTTGCTCGAGTAGGAATTTACCTATCACTTTGAAAATTATAAATTCATTTTTGATGTTTCAGTTTTCCAAATTAATTCCATCAAGATTCTGTACGATTATAAAATCTTCTTGCAAAATGAATCGATTGAATTGAAATCTGGAGGACATGGTATAAATCACTATCGTGATCAAAAAAGTGAAATTACCTCTCATCCTCCGTATAATTTTTATACAATCTAATCAGCCATGTCGGTATATACAGTTGCAATAATTAAGCCAAATTTTCTACCTTCCAGAAATACGTAGGTATCATCATTTTTCGAATTGTAAAAAAATCTTCTATAACATTTGTTATTTTTTTCTCTTATTTTCATTCAAATTAATTTGATTGATTACTTATTCAGTTTAAAAAATTCATTTTGATTCATTTCAAATTTTAATTTTGAAAAAAAAAAAAAAAAAATACCTTTCAAGTATTTTATTGGGTGTACCATTATTGACGATGAAAAATATCGAACTAATCGTATTTCAACCATCTTTTATGCGAATGAAATCATTTCATAAAGCGGATGTTTACGTCTGCATTTTTTTCCATCCCAAGTGGACAGACAGACGCATACCTATTTCAATCATCGACATGATCAATTAAAAAATACGCAGCCTATGACTAACATTTGAAACATGACGCCTTCAGACAAGAAATTCGCTTACGATAACGAATACCTTTGTAAAAGCAAGCAAAGAAAAAAACGAATCCCAACATGCAGGGGTTTAATTCAAATCTTAATCTACGTATAACATCATAAAATATAACATCGAATCAGAAACAATCTTAATTTTAAATTTTACATGGTAAACTTATACTTATCAAGGCACACAATACATTGGCAAAAATTTTTTAAAAAAGGTAAAAAACACACAAATGAGAATTGAAAAATGCAAAAAACATACAAAATGATAAAATATACTCGCCGATCGTATTGATAGCTCTCACTGGGAAATAATTTCGATCAAACTTGGCCTTAAAAATCAAACTGCATTCATACGATCGGCTCGCATTTACAAAATAATCTACGAACTAACTTACAAATAAATTCTAATAAGATCACATATTAAAACATCAGGTACAATTACACCATCACCTGTGTTCGGTTTCAATTATACAAGTACTATCGTGCGATACGTTATTGCTACACATATTCGTTCTAGAATCGTCTCCAATCCAAATGGATACCACAGATTTGAAAGATTTAGTGGGACGACAAGCTGATAACACTCGCATGGTCTGTTGGTAACTCCAAATCATGACAGAAACGGCGTATATTTGGAATGCTACACGAACAAATTCGATTTTTAGAAATTCGTTTCGAGTCTGGAGCTCGAGGATGTAAAATCGAGAGATCTTACTCACCGAAAATTATAAAAAGAGCTATTCCAGCCAATGCATCGATTCGTTCCGGTAATTGAAAGTATAAATTACCCAATTGTCTCCAAAATATCCACGTAATGACGATTAAAATGACGATAAAAACTTTGAAAATCGTATATGGGAAAAGTAACGCTGGTCTTTTCTGTAAAAAAAATATGAATATGTCAAAAAGCACGTAAAAAGGTCAAAAATTGGTAATTTTTACCTTTCGAACTCCGCACAAAGCAATTAAACCGACGACAATGTTCATCAACAGGAATACAGCGATACGATAATGGATGCTGCAATCTGTAAAATTTATCGTTTCGTCATTAAAATGATGAATGAATTGATACTGGAAAGAAATTTAGTAAAATTTAGGCTCTTACCTCTACCTGGATCTTTTTTCGAACAAGAGTCGGCCCGAGCTTGGGATAATTGCACTAGTAATATGCTACCGCATACGACCTATGGCGGAGAAAAAACCACAAATAGAATCGAATTTAATTCAGATACGAAAAAATGGAAAATATTTCGAAATATGTTACATTTTGAGTAAATGTACTCACCATATCTAACCATAAAACAATCGAAGTAACCGTTTTCACGGTTAAATCACACTGTGGACATTTACGTATCATTTTGAAATTAATTAACCGACATTCATTAAATAGGAAAATAATCGAGACGCGCAAATGATACGTAGAAAATCACTTAAATTGAACAGATGCGTTGTGATAAAGGTGTTGAATAAATACTGCAAGAAACTTTCGGCTTGGTAATTCGGTTCAATATTAAACTGGTTATTTGACTGATAAAATTACGCGACAGGTAGGTATATGTAGATAATCTTCTAGTATACCTATCTACATTAATATGGTATTTTTATTTATCGACTCTCGTTTCACTGTTGTCAACTAATTTTATGATAGTGAAAAAACGAATAAAAATTTATTTTTGACGTAAAAAAATTAATTTGGAATTTTTATGAAAGTTGGTGAGGTAGTTTATTGATTTTGAGTGCAAAATTTATTTTCATACCAGTCGCAGCTGTGTTTTGATTAGAGCATTTTTTCGGAAATTTAAATTAGCAACACTGCTGTAGAAAATTTTCCAAAAAATTTAATTTAATTGCCAAAAAAATTATTAGGGAATTTGAATTTTATGAAAATTACAAGGACCTAACTGATGTTGGCAAAACTAGCATGAAGAATTTTGGAAAATTTTCACCAAAAATTATTTGAAGGAGCCATAAATAATTTTGACTCAATTTGGAGGTATTTGAGTAATCGATTTGAACTTGGTAAAAATGAAAAATATCCCAAATTCACGATCCCCAACTTTTCAGTTTTCTGATAAAGGGCAAAAGTGGTGTCTATTTAATTTTAAGAAAATTTAAATTGCAAATCTTATAAGAAAGGTATCCCAACTCGAAGTAAAATTTAGAGTCCAAACAAAAATTAATCAAAAGTACACAATGAGAGGATCCCGTAACCAAAATTTTAGGTGCTGAAATGCATTTTTCGAATTTTGGCGAATTTTTTAAATTTTGAAACACCTTATGGCCTGAAAAATGCCAAAATTTGATCTAATCAACCAAAAGAGTTGACATTTGGTATAAATCCTATAAAATTTTCTCAAAATTGAATGGAAAAATTTCTTTAAAATTCGTTTTAAAATTATAGAGGAAATTTTTTCAAAAAACAGCTCCCTCATCAAAATTTTTTAAAAATTTCCTTGTAATTTTTTTCATTTGTTGGGTTTTATTGTGAAATTGAGACCGTTGGAGAAAAAGGATCGATAATATTACGTTGTGTGAAATTCTAGTGAGTGAATAATTTACAGTTTCAAATGAATCAATAATTCGTTTTTGATCGATTTTGAAAAAAATGTGTGCTGATTAACTCACGTCATAGAAATTACTTCCACCAATAAACTGATGACTTCGTACTTGTGGCGGCCTCTAGCATTTTGCAATACACTTAGAATCGAGAAACTTGATCGTTACACAGAAAATGAATAGATGACTCCTGGAACTCGTTACGGGAAAAAGTGATTCCTGGAAATGAAATTCTTACTTTTTAGATAATTTTTTCCAGTGAAAATATGAGCCGAAAATTATAGAGAAATTCGAGATTCTTGAAAATTACATTTTCAATTTTTATCAGCTGTTGATGTAATAATTTGTAAAATACTTTTTTTTTCAACTAAAAAACATTTTTCTTTTTTACCTCCCCGATCCTCCGATCGAATTCCCGATCATTATGATTTTAATATTTAAAATTTTTATGATGCAATCGAACCTTGTAGGTTTTTCCTGTTGTTGATTGTTTGTAGGCGTAAGTATTTTTTTATGATGTTGAAGACTGACATGACGTCTATCAAATGTTACTGTGTATTGTTCGTCGTCAATATTATTTTCATAATGATTTTTTTGCCAAGTAGAAAGAAGCTAAAATTGAAGAGAGGTCTTTTTTTCAAAAAAAAAATTGTCAACTTTTTTCAATGAAAAGTTTTATTTTAATCGAAAATGTTTTTATTGAGTAGAATGGCAGTACCTTTAAGTTCGTAGTCGTAGGTATTTTTTCAAGATATTTCAGGAATTTTTTAAAATAAGAATCTTGTTTCACTTTTGAAAAAAGAGCTGATAAACTTGGAGACAAACAAGAATTACATTTTAGGAAAGGAGAAAGTAAGGAATTGGAAATATTCTGCTGATATAAGATTTTTAAAAATTTTTCTACTCGGAGGTACGACTTTTATCATTTTTTTCATTCAAAAAAATATTTCGAATACCTAGTAAAAGTGATAATATCAAAATTTTTTCAAACCAGATAAAATTTTTGGGACTAAAAAATTGGAATTTTGCCAGAAGTAATTGAAGGGGAGGGGGAGAGGATTTTTCTATTCTAGGTGTAGCTCTAAATAATTTTTTCTTTTTGTCATTTTTATTACCTACCTATTTAATTTCTGGAAGAAAGGTTGATGATTCTATTATTTTTCTGAACGTGAAAACTTCTACGGACGTAGAATCGAGGAGGAGAGGAGAGGAGGTCTACTTTTCAAGAAATCCCGTTTTCACCAGAATCTTGTTCAAGTTGGTTTTTAGAATTGATCGTATTCTTCTTCCATGTGCTTCAAAAAAGGGACTCAGAATTTAAAAATTGATACATAATTATTTCTGTTTTTAAAATTTCCAAATTTTTTGATGTTTACCTCCCACCATCTCTCAAGACATAAATGACCATGTCAAAATTAAAAAATCTTAATTTCAGAAAAAAAAATAGACTGTTTTTGAAGTATTTTGGGTAAATTCCGATTTTCGGACCAGTTTTTTCTGCATTTTTCAGCCAATTTTCTTTAGGAATTGGAATCCAAAAATTTTTCAATTTATCTTCCTGTTATCTTCTCTCTAGTTCTAATTTACTTCAAATCATGCCTTTTTGGAATCTTTACAAATATTTTTTACGAAGAAAGTAGGCGAAGATTCGGAATATAGTTTGGAATTGGGAGGGAGCCATGATCTAAAAATTGAAAATTCCTGAAAAATTCTCAAGTTTTTCGACCAAAATTGCATAAAAATTTTTAAAAAATCGTGGATTTGACCTAAAAATATGCTATTTTTTCACAATTCCTTAATTTTTCAACAACCACAACGTATTTCAACTTTGAGGTATTTTTCTTAAATTTAGCAGTGCTGATCTTAATCGAGTTTCGATAAATTTTGATCGAATTTTCGAATCAATATCCAATCAAAAAGTTACAATATTATTTGAAGACATGTAGGTACTTGATTTTATGCATGAAGCTCAAATCTACGTTTCCTAATCCTTTTTCAAGTTCACAATCCAGCTTGTAATCTCTCAACTCCCCTCTCCCCTTTCTCATGAAATTTTCCACCATACTCGAAACTGAACGGAACTCGAAAAATTCGTCTAAGTAGAGTGTCCCTTGCCCACACGATTTTATTACCATCGAGAGATCGACCCGGTTGCTTGGTAACTGTACAATTAGACCGAAAGAAGAAGAACATCAGCTCGAAATGTAATTTAATAAATGCACGTATCGTTACAGCGCGTTATTTTTCATATAAAAGGCGACTTGGAACTGTCGCTGTCGTAACGATTTTATTTGAAAATTTTTTCCCCATTTTCCTTCTATCTTTTCAATCCATAAAAAGCCGTTCGATTATGGCAATTTTAATTTTTCCGTCGGATTTTCAAGTCGCCAACAAACAACCTTGGTTCAAGTTCAACCTTCACTTCGTATCGAACTCACCCCCTTTTTTTTCCATAGTTACCCCACCGCCGCGCCCATTTGACCATTATGCCGCTTCCATGTGTACACAGAGAAAAGGATACCTTCCATAATTCACCGGCGGTACGCGTACCGGTGACGTTTTATCAGCTTTTATTATGACTCGTCGTCGTGTACGAAATTCGCTTATTGTTTACTTTCTCCGATGTCTACGGTGAAATGGGGCTTTTGCGAAAATGCTGCTGCGGAATAAGTCTGAGAACCGGATCTTTGATTATTTGCTATATTGTTCTGGTACGTGGTTTTTTATGTACCTAGTGCTTTCAACGGTATTTTTTTCTCGAAATATTTTTTCAACTTTTCGTATCGATTTGTGATTTTGTTATTTTTCAACCTAGGCCGAAAACACCATATCTTTTTTGAACGTGGTTACGTACTCGGGCGATGTATCTCCTGGAAAATCATTAAGTAAGAAATTTTTCCCTCATATTTCGGGGCGGAAAATCGCCGCCCTGTTTTTTTTTTTTTTCAAAATATGGACCAACGCGAAAAGTCGATAGGGAATTTTCAAGGTTCGCACATATAAGCGAGTATAATAAAACTCGCCTCGGCTACGGAAGTGTGTCGATTTCAAAAGCTCGCAAGTCTCGCAACTTCGATGAAAAATGTTCGTTTTATGACGCACACGGATTTCGATTTTTATTCGCACAATGGATATTTTCGCAGTCGTTAGCATTTCGAAGACGTCGTATCATTGTCGAGAATATTATTGTAATTTTATTACGACTTTGCGTTGGTTCATCGTGGGAAATATGGAGTCGCCGAGCTCGTGTTCGCTCGGACCAGACATTTAATACGATTCATTTTTTACAGTTTCGAACCGAACTGAAAGCAGTGGCGCGAGATTCTTCAGTATTTGGACGTCTGTGTTTAATATCATTATCGATTGTACCGGGCTGTATGGAATTTATAAAGTACGTTTTCATACCATTCAAGATGCCATCGAGGTTTTATCATTTCTACCACGAGGCGTTATAAATGGAGGTATTCTGAGTCGAGGGGTATTATTCGACCGTTTTATGGCAGAATTTGATGTAATTTAGTCTCCGGCGTTTGGTTTTTTATTCCATTCCGAACTCGTGCCGGATTTTCGGGGCGTTCGCCTTTAAAGTGATTCTTATACTTACATAATAAGACAAATGGGCGAAATTCACGAGGGAACTGTTGAGCAGATTTTAATGAAATATGAAAATTTCGTTGGCTGGGATAATTATGGAGCTGCAAGCCTTATAAGCGTCAAATTCAACTTTCATTGTGTTATTGTGATAATACGAGTAATTGATCGAGTACTTTGAAACCTCGTGGCACCTTCAAGGCAAAATTTCGATATTTCATTCCAGCATAGAATGAGAGATGTTCAATTTTTTATGTACGAAGGACGTTTCACGGTTACTATCTGTTGGCTCACTGTATACTTCACATCATCCCATTTAAAACATGAACTTGAAGGTATGAAGGAGGGGAAGGGGGTCAGATTTCAAAACTGATTATGAGTTGAAATTTGAACCCAGCATTTTAGAAAACTTCTCAAACGATGTTACACGATATTGCGGTGATTTTTTTTTCAATTTTCATTCGAATTTGTAGATAAGTAGTGTGAAGTGTGGAGAAAAGGGTTAAATTAAAAAATCTAGTCAGAATCTGGACTCAGAACCTTCTATACCTAAATCATTCGGATTTTTTTTTTTGGAAATTTTAATCTCCTCAGTGGGAGAAAATGAATGTAAAAATTCTAAACCGGCATTTTTTTCGATGAAGATAAAATATTAACAAGATGCTTGGAAAGCTTTCAAAATGATGTCTTTGATTTTAAAAAGGAATAAAAGTTGCTTGAATTTAAAAAAAAAATGATTTTTTGAAAACTCATGAGGTTAGAGGTTGGTTTGTTTTTTTAAGTCCCCCACACCACACACCATCCAGGCCTATTCACCCATTTCATCTGGCCCATTTGACCTTGAAAAAACCCACCCAGTAAAAAATTGAAGGTTTTTGATTTTGATATTTTTTGATGCAATTTTTCGAGTTGAAATTTTCCCATATTAAATTTTAGCTTCTTTCAGCCCCTCACAGAGAATTTTTAAATACTCATAATGAAATAATGTTTGAAAAAAAATCAGAATTTTTCGTCATTTTATTCCAATTTCTATCAACGCTGTGGAACCCTGAAGATTGTGTAAAAAAATAAGTGCTGCACTTTAGATTCTTCTTAAGACTTAATTTTTTTCAGCCTTCTAAGGATTTCGAGACCGTTTCGTAGATTGGTAGATTCTTAAAATTAAAAATAGATTCCTAGCAGTCAACATTTTATCTGGGGGGGGGGAGGAGGGGAATTTAACCTTACAAAAATCGCATGTTTTCAAATTTTTTTCAAAGTATAGTGTCTGAAAACCCCCTATTTTCCCAGGTTTTTGCAGAATATCATTTGTTCATTTTTTTTTTTATGGTTTTAGGTATTCCGAAGAAAGCAGGTAGAAGGGTAAAAATATCAAAAATCAGATTTTTTCAAAAATTACTTCACTTTTGGTTTTTCTGAGGTTGATTAAGGATAAGGAGAGGGAGAAGGATCTGAGAATTCGAGAAAAATAAGGGGAGGGGGGGGGGGTAAATTTCAAATCACTGATCTTTCAGTCAGAATTTATTGATTTTTTTTGACCAATTGAAAAAGTACTGAAAAATTAGCGATTTCTTGAAGCGCAAAAAATGCAGTTCTTGTGATAAAAAGTCTCCTATTCGAATTCAACGGGAGGGCTCGAGCTCCTGGAGCCTCCATTGGGTGCCTCAAAGGGTCAAAGAGGGCCACAACTCTGTACTGATGAATTTTATCAAGTTCTTATACAAGTTGCATAAAACATTTATAGATTATAGAAAAAACTTCGATAAAGGGGTAATTTTGGAGCAAGCAGTTTTCAAACTAATCATTTTGACCTTAAAAAACAGAAATAATACCCAAAAATTTCAAGCAATAACGCCAGAAGCTTTCTTCACGGAGGTACAAAGTGGATATGAAGACGTAGAATACCACTAGGGGGTCTTTTTTTCGCATAATCATTGCAAAAAATTTATAATCGCGATTCTCTTTATGCCCAAGCGAAGCGAAGGTGAAGCTTCGAGAAAATTTGATTTTTAATGCCTCCAAAAGACATTATTTCACTTAAATTTGTGACCTTATGGGGGAGGGTGTCCGAACCCCTTGAACCCCCCGGCTACACCACCTTAATACGGTCATCAGGCTATATCCCAAGAAACAGCCCAGACTTCCCCATGCCTTTCTCATCGCCTTCAACAAAACAGACCTGTCGAAAAAATTGCCTACTGCGATATCGCAGGAGCCAAACATCAAACCTCGTACATTTCCAACGAGCAAACAAACGCACCCTTTTCAAACGAGGAATAAAAAGGGTCAAGAAGTAGGGTAATTTTCCAGCATTAACATCGATAAAGTTACCTACTTCATTTGAGATAACACTGCGCAAAATTACGTTCGTATAATTCGGCCATAATCGTTTCAAAATCCCAAATATTCCACCATCGTATCCCTATTTTTCTCCAAACTTCTCGCTGACTTTGTGGCTGCGTACTGCGTCATCGAACGTTTGAACGTACTTGATATGGTCCCGTATGAATACAATTCTGTCGTATTAATTATCCGGACAATTCATTAAAAATACAAAACCCAGCCCGTGCCCGAAACGGAATAATTGGGGAGAGGGGATCCGTACTGTTTTGGTGTGTAATTTTCAAGCATCACGCGATCCTACGTTTTATCGATCACGGTCTGCTGAGTCCGGGCAGACGTAAAAACAATACACTGTCATAGTGATAAGACAAAGGTGTACGAGTAACCTATACCTATACTTTTTATCGATTCTGACGAATCGCGATACCTACCTTCTAAATTAGTCGATGATTCTAAAAATAGAATTGTGACGATTTATGGGTATAAAAAATACACATAGGAACTGGGTGAAAAAGTAAATTAATCCACCAGTTGATTCAATGTTTTTAATTGTATTTCAGGGCAGAGCACCTTTACTTATACCGTTCTTGGCGTACAGAACAGTTAACCTGATATTCATGTCGTTTACGTTATTCAATTCGAAAAATATCGCCGATGCTTTGACCGAAGAAATTCGAAAACAGATGGATGAAGAAAAAGATGTACCAGATTTGTTTCCAGCTGTTCTTATATTTATCGCATCGATGATGGGTAAAGGGGAAAAAACACTCTGTTTTTTTATTACGATATCGATCGTTACCAATTTTACGCCAGAGAGTCATTAACTAATGCCAGGCCTCTTCTTTTGTTTGTTTTACCATACAGGCCTGGAATTGTACTTTGTTCTGGTCGTGTACAGTTATTATCAATATTTGTTGCAAAATATGAGAATGGTCTCAGTCAACGTACCAGTTGTGGCATACACGGTGCATCCTCACGATCATTTAAATATGTATCCTCAGCCACCGGTCAATCCTTATCTGTTTCAAGCACCCAAGTATCCGTATCAGTACGAAAATGGTACCAATAAATATGCCTATAATCCGAATACATATCCGAGCTCGTACCCTAATTCTGATCACTTGCCTCCGCCTTATAGCACTTGAATTATGAGTCAATTTCGTCTGAGAATTTATTTCTGTATTATACGATTTTATATAAAATGTTTTATAAATTTATAATTACCTATTTGTTATCTCTATTGATTCTGTGTTCTATTATATTTATCCATATTACGTTAAATTGTTTAATAATAAACACTTGATGTTGATTTTTTGTGTCATTGTGAGGGATTGTTTTTTAAAATCTGATTTTTCTGAAACGAAATTACGTCCAAAAGTAAAGAGGGTGGGTACCACCTATCGACCTATCTATTGAGAACACGGATGATTTTTTTTATTTATTTATTTGCATTTTCTGATTTAAATTTTCTGTAAGATTTTGTTTGAAGAATGTTAAAAAAATAGCTGTACTATCAAAAACCCATTGTTATTTTAGTCACATTTTTCGACTGATGGAAGGATTTTCAAGTGAGGAGTTTCTAAATTAAATTTTTTTGAAATCCTGATGTCCTGATGATTAGTTAGGATCAGATATCTGGTTGAAAAATCATTGAAAATGTTTAGATATTTTTCAAAAATTTACTCTCAAAATGTTATTGAACATTTTGTAAAAATTGTTTTCAAAGAAATTCTTGAATTATTATCCAAAGTGCGGATACAAAACTCTGAAGATAGGTATATCGTTGCAGTTACCAGAATTTCATTAAAACATTCAACTTCGTTTTTGCAAAAATTTGTCAAAGCAACTGGAAAATTGTGTGGAATATTACATATGGGTAGTGTTAAAAAAGATAGGTAGGTATTCTAAACATGGTAAAAATCATTGAATGTTGTTGTTGAATTTATAGGTATTTAAAATCCATACAAAATTATAATTAAATATTTTTGAAATTAATAATGGTATTTTGACAATTTTTTTTTAAATATTTTTATTCTTCATCAAAAAAAAATTAAAAAGATATCTTTATGCAAGTTTTGGGATTTTTCTTTCAGTCTGAGTTTTTTCCATGATATTTGCAGATAGATGTCATTGAAGATGAACAGAAATACCTAAATTTTCAATTTTGATATTCAAAGAGCTTGATGAATTTTTATGATTTGTATCCTTGTTTTTATCAATTTATTAGGCCATATAGCACAACTTATTTAATATTTTAAATCGTAAGTTGGAAGGAATTTCAACAGTTTGTTGCTTACTTACCTACCTATAAAAATTGGCGAGAAGTGAGTACTTTTATAATCCAAAAATTTCAAAGCAAATTGAGAGAATTTTTTCATTTCGTGAGAATTACTCAATACTCATGTTTAAAGAATACCTATTTCGATTTTGATGGATTGTTTTGAATGACTGTTTTCTATATAAAAATTTGCAAAATAGATGACATTTTCCCACAAAGTGTCAAGCTGAAAATTTTATTTTCAAAATAGAAAAATATTTTAGCATTCAGTTTTAATTCTCATCAAAATAGGTACCTATTTTTTCTTGGAAATTTCCAAAAGATAATATGCACTTTTTGTTGGAATTCCGAAAAATTTACCACGATATTGCAGTTTCCAACCCCCTTCCCTTCTCTCCCATAATTTCTATCAATATGACATTTTACGAGAGCTGTTTTAAATTTTATTGCTATCACATTTCAAAATACTTTGTATTCCGCAGCATTTTCCCCTATGAAAACAATTTGTTGAATTTTTAAATAATATTTGCAATAAAATGTATTTTTTGGATTTTGAAATTTCCTATGGCCTTTACTCTCCTCATATCTTCATTTTTATGAGTGTGCCATTTTAACAGAACTTTTTAAAGTTTAGTTTTCAGCTTGATTTTTATTAAAAGTAAATTTTTTGTTCAATTTTGACATCGAGGGTAATTTTTGTCCATGCTTAGGTATCATTAGGTTATTTTGAACTGAATTTTGAATTTTTTTTCATTATCTCGATAATTCCATCATTTCATTGGTTTGTTGTATATTTTTTTCAAATTCCTAAAATATTGTTTAAGAAGTGCAGGCTTTATCAACCGTTGGATTTTAGTTCATTAGATAGGTACCTGCTTAAATTATTTTTTTGGTTCAATTGTACGAATTAATAAATTTCGCTGACCTTCTCAATTTTTAAAAGATCTGCTCAGACGTACTTTACAATAAAAACGAATTTGTTCAATTTACATTATCATTAAAATTCAGATTAGTAAGTACATACCTAAATTTAGGTTTAAAAATACCACTTTGAGATATGCAAATCAGCTATAATCATTTTCATTTTGTTATAATGACGTCTGCTCGGGTACTATAAATTTCACGTGTCAAGTAAAAATTTCTTATTTACATTGTTAAAGTGTTTTTTTTTTTAAAAAAAACTCAATGTGATTTTAGCGGAAATTTTCTGATCAACTTTTAGAATTAAGAAAGGTGATATATCTACCTAGTTAGTTATAAAAAATTTCTTATGCTTTGTAATTTTTCAATCTAAGTACGTTTTATTCACAGTTCTCCACCTCTAGCCCCCTCCTCCATTTAGACCATTTGCATGATAATTGAATAACAAATTGAAAATACCTCACTACTGATTTTCTTATATGTATAATCCAAATTACGTTTTCACTTTTTCGAAATTTTAAAAATAAAATATCTAATCTTCTATATTTTATTTGATTTATACCTTTGTCAAAATACATACCTGCGTAACATTTGAATAATCACCAGTACTTCTCATTTTTATAATTATTTTCGTTCTTATTTTGAAATTTCTATAAAAAAATTAGTCGTTAAACCATGTTTAGCAGTTTTCCTATCTCTACATGGCATTTCATGAAAAAATTAAAAAAAAAAAACATCAAAAAATGAAATATTTTCCATTAAGAAACCCGTCCCTTGACTTTTCCTCGACTTATTTTTACGATTCGCTATTCCATACACGTGGGGAACAAACATAACAATTTTATCGCATTTCTCAAAAGGGGTCATCTGAAAAACACCATGCGAAATAATTCATTTTTCAATGCACTTTTTCAAGGCTCATCAATGGAAAATTTGTCTAATGAGATTTCACCAACATTAGTATCTATTTTTATACATTTAATGATATATTTTTGTCCATAGAGTGATGCCATTCTCTCGGCATAATAAAATCAAACCAGTAAAACTGGTATAAATTGTACTCATATGCTATTAGAAGAGTAATAAAGATTGCCTATACATGCCCTTTCAAAAACATTATCTATACCTACCAATGCATCTCCTTCCAGTCCTCCCCACTCCTAAAAAAAAACCAAGTACCAAGTTCTGAAAAAAGGCATTGACTTCTACTAAATAATATATTTATCCTGGACTACTGTAACTATAACAAGTCAAGTGGTACACCTTGGATTACTTTTTTTTTTTTTTTGCAGACACATGTATCTATCTTAGGTCAGGCACATCGTTACAATAAACTTTCGAGTACCTAGAGCTAGATGTACGAAAAAAAATACCCGAATCTCTTTCAATACCGTTCCTAATTACTCATTAAGGAATCGGTGCTCTCGTGCTAACGTCAATTCATCACTTTGAGCATTCTCACTCGAACACATCCCAAAAGATGAAAAACTACTACCAGAGTACCAGAGCTCGACTTCGAAACCATTTCATAACCGAATATTTTTATTGACATACGGTCAGACGATGGTAATTACGTATTCAACGAAGATAATTATGACGCGCGAAAAATTATAGAAATTTCCTAATTATAAGATGAACAGACGAGATACAGAATGATTTGTTTAAAAGCTCGTAAGATTGAACGCTGCGTTTAAAGATTCGACCTCTAAAAAAAACCTCGCGAATGGCAGAGAGGCGCCGGCGTGTAAGCCCCTACCTTTAGCACCCCCCTGGCCCTCGGAGCATGTCTGGATGGATTCGTGAAACACGGAATGGGTATCTGTTTATAACGACGCTGCGGCTGTTTACACTCGGTTCCCATACCATTTGAACAATTGTGACTGTTGTGTTTACCAAGTTCGCCTTCGTGACTGTTGTGTTTTTGTGTATCGTTGGATCGCGGTGCCCCCGAATCAGTCCGGAATTGTGATCGTGTTATGTGCCAGTGAGCCGAGCTGAGTAGGTAAATTTTTGTGATATCGCGAACCAGTGTCCAAGAAAAATGAAGCTTATTAGAAGTACCTGCTGCGGATGCAGCGTCAAAACCGGAGCTCTCGTCATTTCCTATATTACTTTGGTAAGTATCGGAGCAGTTTTCGGCATCATTTGGCAAATGGAAATCAATCGAATAAATTCATTTTACAAGTAGGCCTATACCCAATTTGTTTCCTTTCAATTCGCCGGCTTTTTAATAAGTACAATCAGAATTAATAGTAGGTCACCGTTGGAACTCACAGTCTCGAGATGTGAACCTGCAGTAATTACGACAACACTGATGCAAGTCTGTGTAATGTGAGCTGTGGTGGCTGGGGATTGCATCGAGATCGTGTTGATTGTCGCGAAAAATTATTTTCGAATGTGTGTCAGATGTCAACTGAACCAAAAAACCAGTTTTGGAGAAAGGATCGACCGCACAGGGAATATTTCCCCAGAAATTTTACCTCGAGAAGTGTACAATTAATTTTACAACCCCCCTTCCCTTCTCTGCAAATCTTCGGTAATTTTGCCTCAAAATATGGGCAATTAATTTTATAAGGAAAGCAGTTTTACGAAAATGCCTCAGTTCTGAATTGCATCCTGCTGTATAAATAATCCGAAATAGCTTCGGTACCCGGTACCCGAATACCGGATTTGAGAAGGGGTATCGAGAGGGCTGCTATTCTGTGAACTATAAGACGGTATAATGCGTTAGGAAACACATTCTTTTGTAGTAAAAAGGGAGAGGGTATTTCGACGAACATTTAGGGACGTCGATATTTCTTCCTGGTCCAGAGTTGCTTGCAAAAGACTACGTGTAACGCGATACCTCCCTTTTAAAATGTTGCAACGGATGCAGCGTTGCCAAATTCATTCATAATGGAATACGATTTTTGTGCAGATAGTCGAAATTTCGTCTATTTTAGTGATTGGCAATTTTCTGAATTTGAATCTTTCAAATTCAGCAAATTCCATTCGGTGAAAAAAAAGACTAAAAAGTTAACTAAAGATAAGTGATTTTTCTCTGATTTTGATCATTCAGTTCTCAATTGAAAAATCACTAATACTCGAGTCAAAAATCATCAATTTCTCAGTCAAAAATCATATAGGGAGATCTTTCAGTTGAAAATCGCATCGATTTTCAAGTCAAAATCACATCAATTTTCCAGTCAAATATCGCATAAATTTTTCAGTCAAAAATCATTGATTTTCAGTCAAATTTATTCCTCAAAAATCATTCAGTAAAATTTATTTTTTAAAAATCACATCAATTTTGAAGTCAAAAATCAGTGATTTTCAGTCAAATTTATTCCTCAAAAATCATTCAGTAAAATTTATTTTTCAAAAATCACATCAATTTTGAAGTCAAAAATTACATTAGTCAAAAATCACAGGCTTGGATTTTTTAGTCAAATTTTTCCGTCCAAAATCGCATAGATTGTTCAGAAAAAAAATCATTGATTTTCAGTTAAATTTATTCCTTGAAAATCACATGAATTTTTCAGTCAAAAATCACATAGAGTCAGAAATCACATGAATTTTCCTGTCAAAAATCACATACTTGGATTTTTCAGTCAAAAATTAAATCATTTTCAGTCGAAAATTACATCGATTTTTCTGTCAAATTTTTCACTTCAAATTATTAGGTACATATATTTTTCAGTCAGAATTTTTAGTCAAAAACCACATCGTTTTTCAGTCAAAAATACTGATTTTTTATTGAATTCCTAATCTTGAAAAATCTGTATTTTTGACTGAAAAATCAGAGAAAAATGGCTGATTTTCGGCAAAATTCAGTTCACTGACTGAAGTTGGCAAAATTTGACTCAAAATCGATTTTGGCATTCAAATCACAAATTATCTTTTTTGAGCTCTTTTTGGGAGAACTTGAAAAATCTGAATCACTTTTGCTTATCAATGATGTCAATGTTTAATTTTCGGATAAAAATGACTCGTCGAGTTGACATGCAGCTCAGAATCCGCCACTTCCTCCTTTATTGCAGTGTCATAGACCCACAGGATACTGTTATCTGCTACAATTTCCCACTGGAAAGGTGAAAGTTGAAGTTCATTCCGCGGAACACGAGACGAGCGAGAATTAAGTACTGTAAAATCATCTCGCTGTAAATTATCCGTTACTTTTTCAACGTTTCATTTGCCACATATCCGCAACCGGCTTGTTTTTTTTCTCAATTTACATGCTGCAGTTTGCTAATCGACGTGGTGTACCTGATAATGATGTCGGGTCGTTATCCCGCCAGTCTAATTGCCTGCATTATTCCGAATTCAGTTCGATAATGAAACAATGCAAAATATTTCCACTCTGGATTGTTTATTTTTTGTTTAAGTAGAACTGCTCTCGTACTATAGGTTGTGAAACAGAAAACATATCCGCGAATCGATATCGAAAACTTTTTTCATCCTGTATTGCTAATTTTGAGTCTTGATACGAGTTTCAAATGAACCGATTAAAATGCCGAATTGTTTAGTTTGGAAGTTTTGATAGAGCAATCGATGTGAAATTATGTTTTGTATTCGGTTGTAAATATCGCTGGTGCATGTAGATAAACCGGTCATGACGATGATTAAATGCGTTTAGGATTTGACTATTGACTCGTATTTATTGTTCGAAAAATGAGTTAATGCGTTGTGAGAAAAAAACTTCGTGAGTCGTGACGAGATGAATCGTTTGAGTTTAAGATTAAATTGGTTGAATTAAAAAGTCCAAAGATATTAGAGGGGGTTTCTGTGAATGAATATTTTCAAAGAACGAGTCTTCCAAAATATTTTCTTAGGATGAAAGAAATTCCATTTTTGAAATCAGCTGCTTTCTGAGAAGAAAAAACTGTAGGAATTTTATTGTCCCTCATATTTTACACAAATAATTTCTCAAATATTCAACAATGTGTTTAAAGAAATTAGAAAATTAAATAAAAATCGTCGAATTTTCAAAGCAATCAGCCGCTTATAAAAAGCAAATAATATTCGAAAAAACTTTTTTCAAAATTTTACAAATTTTGCTACCTACCCATGTTTTTTGTCTTACGATCGAAATTCGATATGAATTTCCATTTCAAATTGGAAATGTTTTCCTGAAATTTCGGTTATCTGAAGGAATGCAGCTAAATTTCATTTCAGAATCCAATTCGGAAAAATTATGTAAAATATATACCAACTTTTTTAATACAATTTCAGAAAACATCTCCTTCGTTTTATTTAAAAAGTATATTGTTATTTTAAAATTTTTTGCTTTTCGGTCTTTTTCAAAAAAAAAAATCATCTTAGATAAACTGAATCGAAGAGATACAAAAGGAGCAGCTTGCCTTTTACTCTCCAAGATCGAAATTTATTCGAGTCGTCTGTGGAATGAGGAATAGCTTCCTTTCTTGAATACATTTTTGGATCTTCGGAACTGAATCACTTTGGAATACCTAAACGAAGCTGGCGATGAAGTATTTCTCCTTCAATTTTGAACGAGATGTTGGCCTAGAAAACACGAATATTTTCAATAATTTTTTGTACGTGGTTTTTCTTTGAAAAATCAGATTATACTAGATATTTATTTAACTACGTGGTAAATAAAACTCAGGCACGTGCTATTACACCATTTATCTTAAACATTTTATATTTTGTCTCAGTCCACATTCGACGATTACGACTATAAATCAGTCGATTTGTTCGGTCATCTGTTGTAATAGACTATTTTCGTAGTTTATGACGTCAATGCGCTCCGAAAAAATTTATACCTAAATTTATTCCACGGTTTAGTTGATGAATCGTAAAATCAGCTGATAAGAAATAACCTAGTTGAAAATGATAATTATTCGAATACTAAAAATGAAGGACACGTGTCTCCAATATTTGGTCAAAAGTCTCACTTATAGAACTTTATGGTTTTTCAAATATTTTCCAACCCGAACTAAATTTCGAATCAAATCGAAAGAAATAACTTTGTTTTTTCTTTTGGTTTCCAAATCAGACCCAGGTCTACTGAAATATGTATTATGAGATTTATTGGCCTTTCGCCCAGAATTTATTCCCAAATCGTAGTATTCGACAAATTGATAGGATTTTCTGCTCGTGTAGGTGTGGTCCTATCCTTCTTACGAGTATATTCTTTTTGAAAAATAAATCTCATAGGAGATAGTCGAAAATTCGAGTAACTCTGCGTATAGAAAGCATAATAAAACAAAATTCGTTTCACGTGTTCGTTCTACAAGAAAGCCGTTTACCTATTTTTCTATCCAAGAATGTGTTTGGGATTCTTTCAACCCTTCTTGATTTTTTCCCCCTTTTGCTTATTCTGTACGGATATCGGTGCCCTCGTTTCGGCTTTTGTTCGATTGTATCTCGTTTAGAATTGCATTCAGTTGTCAAAATGGTTGTATATTTTTCAAATATTCATTATACGTTTCGTCATTTCCTGTAGAATGAAACGTAGGTACTGCCAACTATGGATGGTATACGAAATTCGTCGCACTGAATCGCAGAATGTAGATTTAACAGGTTTCTACGTCACGAAGAGCGGATTCGAGACGAATACGATAAATTGATTGGAACGATTTTTCAAGTGTTTGCGAATGAAAAATATTTAGCATTTGAGAGTTAATTGAAATTAGCAATTGGTGTAAAATTACCCTTAAGATCATAAGGTTGGAGTGAAACAAAAAATATTTTTGACGAAGATTGTTTAATTTCAGTGAGGGATAATTTGAAAAAAAAAAAAAAAATGGAGGCCTCCTGAAGGCGGGCGAAGATGGGTGGGTTTAAAGTAAGGTTATTTTTGAAAAAAAGTCATTTTGCCACTTTTGAGAAGTGTTGTCATTGGGAACCTCGCGAGTACCTCACTGAAAAATATCGATTTGAATTTCTATGTCTGCCTTCAAGAGCAATTTATTTCGAATTGGATACCACCTTTGGCCCTTTACCAGTTTAGGTTGAAAAAAAGCAGATCATGAATTTTGAAAAATTTTGATTTTCACAAAATTAAAATCGCTCACTCAAACATTTCAATTCGACCCCCAAAAAATGTTTATTTATTTAATAGGTATAACAAAAACCAGAATTTTTTCAATTTTTTAAAAACATTGACAGGCGATTCCGCTGTATTTTTTGTGCCAAATTCGAAAATCATTTCAGTTTTTTTTCCATCTCGTAGCAAATTTTCATAATTTGAATAATTTTTACATGTTTCAGGTCGATTTTCTGGGCCTAAAAAGGGTTCTACTAGAAAAAAAAAGAGAATATAAATTTTAGAGCCTAAAATTTCTTTTTCTTGAGAAAAGAAATT
The DNA here is from genome assembly GCA_038380155.1 of Pseudococcus jackbeardsleyi. Classification (NCBI taxonomy): domain Eukaryota; kingdom Metazoa; phylum Arthropoda; class Insecta; order Hemiptera; family Pseudococcidae; genus Pseudococcus; species Pseudococcus jackbeardsleyi. The sequence goes on from CM076242.1 coordinate 60,878,493, forward strand.
TTTGAGATGGTATTTCAGCTGAACCTTTATTTTTTATTGAAAATATCTCAAAAATTGAGCCCCTTAGAAAAGAAACTAATTTCACGATCAAAATTCACGTGCCATTTCCACCTTTTATATATTTTTTTGTGGGTTCGATTTTCCCTGAAAATTATCATTTTTTAAATAGATAATTAATCAAATGTTTCATCCGGGACAATCAATGAATCATTTCCGGCCCATGATTTGTTCATTTTTTCGAGCGTAATAAATTTTCATTGGTGATTCTAACCTAATTTTTAGAGCTTAGCTAGAATATTATTGTAGTTTTCCTTCATCACGTCACTGTTTCATTCCAGTTTGAATCTTTTGTTGAATTTTTTTCTACCCAGTTGATATTTTATTCTCTTTTTTTGTATGTGCCTTTCCTTGGACCAGAAAATCCACTTTGAGTGTCAAAAGTTATCAAAACGTGGAAAACAATTCTTTAACAAACAATTTTAAATTGAAAAAAAATCCAGACTACTCGAATTAATTATTTTAAAAATCACTCATTAAATTTTAGCCTTATTCATGAAATTTTCCAAAAAATTTCATCATATTGTTGCCAACTGCAGTTACATATTCATAATTTTTGTAAAATTCAAGTTGTTCGCTGATTGACTCGAAAACGGACCCAAAAAATTGATGATTTTTTAAATTTGAAGCAGTGCTATCATTTGAAATTTTTTATAAATTACGTACTTGATTCATAATTTTTTTAGGCTTGAATTGAAATATTTGAGTGAGTAATTTTCTTAAGAATACCCAAGGGAGGAGGGCTTAGAAGGCTCGAGCCCCCCTTAGGCTCGAAAAAAAATTTTGTTGCAAAAATATACAAAAACACATTTTTTTGTTTTTTAAACAGTATTTTTTTTTTCAAAAAAATTTCGCCCTCGCTTCGCATGGGCAGTATTTTAGTCATTTTAATTTAAAATTTAATAATTTCTAGCTAATTTTTCAGCCAGAAATCCCCAATTCCTCAATAAATTCCCAATTTGTAAAAAATGACTAATTTGAATGACCCCCTCCCCTATTTTCCTCAAATTCTCAGCCCCTCTATTAATTAATTTCTCGATTAAATAATTATTCAATTTTTTGGGAGGCCCCCTTCTTTAAAAAAACTACTTCAATTTCGGTCAAAATCCAAAATATACGTTTATTTCACTCCACCCCAATGACTTACGTTCCATTTTTTTCGATTCTGACATCCATATTTACTTAAAATTGCACCTTTAGCTACCTCCATTTTACAAACCATCCTATTATATCATCTTTTCAACAGTGAGAATAAAAACACACTTACATGTAATATTTGATATTGTATCGAGGAAGAATATACGAGAATATTTCACGATAGACCTAATTTCATGTTAATCAGGCCTCCTGTTACATTACACCGATTGGTAATTAGACGTTTGTAATTTTCTCAAAAGAATTACCCAATAATTTACACGAGCTAGGCACCATGCCCAAGCCACCACAATCCACAGATTACCATCTTACCGTTATGCACGACGAGTTTCGTATTCGTTGGTCGTCTCCGTTCATTCATCATCAACCAACGATCAAAAGTTGACTTCCTTTTTAAAATCATCTCCATTCGCGACGATTTAATTAAATTAATATCACGAAATCCTCCTATTCGTCATTTTTTCCTCTGCCATCGTTGGTTGGATCGAATTACACAATAGGTACATTTGGTCGACATCGTCGGTCCATTTTTATGAATCGAAATCACCAGCGCAATGTTAACCTTGTAATACTTGGTAAACTTTGTCGTATAATACATCGGTATAGGTATTAGCGAGCTTGACCTTGCCCAATGAAATGAATTTTTCAAGCGTAATGTCTGTGTAAAAAAAAATAATTGAAAAGTTTACCATTCGTTTATCTACATGATTCGCGAAATTCTTCGAACCGTTCAACAGCTCGGTAAAAAAAATTCAAATAGGTTTATAAAAATAATACACTCGTGTACGAATTTATTATTTTGTAGCTGAGTACACAGAGGTTATGGCGTTGCTCGGTGATAGTACCTACGTCACTAATTGCACCGACTATTTGAAATACACGAGCTCGATGGTGAAAAAAAAAACTGACTTGATCACCTTTAATACTGTGTAATTACCAGAAAGTAAATACCACCGAATTAGGTTGAACTTGTAGATAAATCGTGTAAAAGTAAAAAAAAAAAAAAAACTTGACAAAAAAATCAAAGAAGCAGAGAGACTCGCTATTCGCATCCGAATAGATAAGTACATTTTATCGATATGTAAATCAAAGTAACCTTTGGCCAATTTGGACAACGTGTCCTCTATTTTTGCTCTGCCTATAACTACGTCTCAATGTAATCTTTAGCCAACTCATTATGACATAATAAATCTGGATGCTGGGTTTCTGTAGGCTATACCCTAGTAGTTTACTGTTTGTGTATTCGTCGTCGTCTTCTAACACTTGCATAAATGCGGATTACGAGTACAGAGACCGTAGAGCAATATCGATTACACGCGATTATTGCCTAATTAAAAATTCAAAGCTGTGGGAAATTTGGGTTCGAGTGGTTACGAAAGAACAACGGCTCGAGTGTAAGTTTATTTACATTGAGTTGGTTGCGTTTAATATTTAAGCTCGATGTGGCTGATTTCAAGGTTTTCCCATGTTTGAAGATCAATCGTCTTGAAAATTTTGTAAAAATAAACGCTTTCGTCAGAAAACGGCGAGTGGCTTCTTTATGACGTCTGTATGAGATATTACGCCTGGTTCGAGTGGATTTGAAATTATTCGAGTTAAAGGATTATATGAAGTGGAAGAGTTCTTTCTTCCAGAATAAGAGTCTTTGGTGGGTGGGTGTTGGTAATTTGTGTGGAATTTTCCATGGTTTTTTGTGACTGTGTTTCTTTTAGATTTCATAGTTTGTTCAGGATACGAAATTCAAATCGAAGGATTTTTTTTAAATTCAATTTTGTTGGAATGTTTTAGTTGTTTTCCTCATTTTTGGATAATTGAGGTCATTTTAGAAAGCCTTGAAAGTTCTGCAACCCGTTTTTTTTGGACATTTTGAGAGGCTAGTCATTGTGGATTTGTACAAAGGGTTGTCTAATTGTAGATCGTCAAGGAGCAATGTTTAGTAGGATTGATCGAGAAACAAACAGATGTACTGGATTTTGATGAAAATTGGCGGAGTTGTTCACTTTGGCTGGAAGACTCTCATAAAATTTTCCAGAGTCTCAGCTCAAAAAAATGGAGTCAGGAGACCTCAAAATTGAACAGTTTTTGAAAAATATGCCATTCTCTCCCCCTCCTCCCTCCATCACAAAAAGAGAAATTAATTTTTACTTTTTTCTGACTGTTGACTTCGGAATTGAATTATTGAAGATTTTTACATTTTTACCAATTTTAAATCGTTCACTAATTCAATCCGACCAAAGAAATTTTTTGTTCCAAAATATTTGAATTAATTTTTGTGATGGTGTTATTCTCTGTAAGCATTTTGGTTTCATTAAATTTTATAAAATTCAAGTTGCTATTTATTGGCTAAGTTGCTGTATAATAGTAAAAAAACGAATGAGTGAATAAAGAAATTAATTTTTTGCTGTAGGATTGTCAACTGAAATTTTTAGGAAAATTGAGTAGATACCTATTTGAATCATGATGCAATTGACAGTATTACCATGAAAATATTTTGAAGAATTTCATCGAAAATTTTCTTGAATCAGGTTTTTCTACTCGATTTTGAAATATTTGATGAAAAATTTTAATTAGGTAAAGATCTTCAAATTCGCAATCTGCAACTCTCAACTTTCATTTAGAAGAGAAAAGGTCTTCCAGCTTTGTCTTCCCCATTCAGCCAGGGGTTCCATATCTCTCAGTTTACCGTAAATTACGTCACCATTTTTCATCAAAATCTCCGTTCCTGATGTTTTTAATTTTCCAATGAAAATGCTGTACGAAAATAACATGTTTTGTTAGAAAATGACAAGTTGATGACGTCTTTAAAATATTACGCCTGATTACAGCGGATCTGAAATTATTCAAGCAGTATTTAAAACTATATGAAGTGGAAGAGTTGAAGAAAATAGAGTATTTCTGTTTATTCGGTTCATCGGTCGCGTAATTTGCATAGGTAAAAGACTTATCAAATTCAAAATTTTCCTTACCTTGCTCTTATCTGAATTTTTTTTAGATTTTTTACTTGAAGATTATTATTTTAGGTCGGTACCATAATTTTTGACGTTTGAAAATTTTTTATAAGACGCAAACAATTTCCCTTCAATTTTTTTTACTCAGATCTCATTTTCCTGATGCGCAATACTTCAATTTTCCCCTAAATATGTTTTAGATGATTTTTTTTGCCTTCCAATCCAAATTTTTGGAAAAAACGCAATTTTTTTCAATTTTTGGACTCAATAATAATTGCCTATTTCGAGAATCATATTTTTGGTCAAAAAAATTACTTAAGTCTGAAAAATTTTTAACAGCTGTGATTATGACATTTTTTGAGAGAACCGGGCTAAACATTGACAATTTTTACTGAAATGAAGTTTCTCAACTCAAAATACAATTTTCGACTACAAAGGTACATTTTTTCAAAAAGTCACTATTTTGCAAATATTTCTATGCGAAAAATCTCATTGTTGATATTGAGAGAGGTCAAGCTGTCCCTATTCTTGTCCCTTCCCTCGTCCAGTCAAGCTCTGCTTTTAAATAGAAAAAAATAAAAAGAGCACTTGGAAAAATTCTTATAACAAGTAAGTGAGTAAGGTACATTTAAAACAAAAATATGTATTTTTTGCATTTTTTTCAAGGTTTATTGTTCTAATCAGAAAAATAAGATGCGGATTAAAAAAATTTTCAAATGCGGTGACTTTTTTGGGGAGCGGAGATTTTTGCTTTGAGTAGGAAGAAAATTGAATAATTTGAATTGAGAAATTCATTTTAGTCAAAAAATTCGGATATTTTGTCCCTTCGGGCTGTCAACATTACTCAAGTCCTCCGAAGAAATCATTTTTTTATTATTTTGATATTTTCTGCAAAATTTTAATACGTTTCCATCGTACTTATCAGAATTCGCCTGAAATTGATGAAGAAATTTTATCGTCTGAAATTCAATTTGTAAGGAATTTATCGAATTTCAAAATTAACCGTAGAGTATGTCGAATCTAAATAGTCTGGGAGTTTTTCTCATTCTGAATTTATGCCAGAAGTTGCAATCCGCTCAACTTTTCGGTATATCTTTTCCAGCAGCAGAATTTACTTAGAAAATGGGAGAAAGGACGTTGTAATATCGATAAGATTTTCAAAATAATCATGTTATGTTTATATTTCGTTAAACTGAAAACTGAACAAGTTGCGAGAGAATTATTAATTTTCTAAAATACAAGTTTCAATTTTGACTGAAGAGTAAACATGGATAATTCTTTGAAACTTTCTGTGTACCTTTAATCTTCATCGTCGATAATTTTTTTCACGTGTCTACAGCTCGAGTTTCAGAAAATGCGATAGAATTACGTCGTACGAATTTTCGTTCAAAAAAACCTTCATTAAAAAATTACAACACTTAGGAAAATGAAAAATGAAAAATTTCTCGGAATTTGAAAAGCTTTCAAATTTTAATGAATTTTAATACTCAGATTGAAGTGAAAATACAGAAAAAAGGGGGTAACAGTAAAATTAACGAACCTAAAATCATCCAGGGATTTAAGGACGAGCGAACGTCTTATCATTTAAGAACACTTCGAATTCCCTTTTCATCTCCCCTCCCGCCGTGGATAATTTTAAAACCGCGAATTCGTAATCGTAGGTGTCAAAAAATAACTAAAATTCCTCTTCAACTCTAGCAACTGTCGAGTTGGAAAACTTTTTCAAAAGTTTGCTTCAACTTGAAAAATATCCTCTTCTGGTACAATACTTTGTCAAGCTACGAGTAAAATCGCATCCGTGTGAACGGAGCAAGGCAGCGAGCGCGCGTGCGAGTTATTTAAATTAATGAAAAACACGCTGCGATCTCGAAATGAAATCTTCAGCTTGAAGAATACTTGTTATTTTTGCTTTTGTAAAGATTCTGCGACGCGTATTTATACAAGAGACATTTCAATTCGGTGTTCGCTGCCGAGATTAATTTCACAGTTGGGTTTTCATTTACCTCCCTTCCTCGATGCTGTCAATAAGTCGTATCAAGGATTATGAGTCGGGCGACGAAGGTTGCCAAAGCGAACGGGGAATTTTTCCCGAGGAAAATTAGTCGGGAATATTTTTCGAATAAGAGGAACGTATTATTTAACTAATATTAACTCGAATTTTCCATTTCGATGGTAATTCGATTCTCGTAGTGCGATATTTTCATCTCTTATAATCCCGCAGATACTTGGCAGGTTTTCGCTTAGAAACCTTGAAAAAATTGGAGCATCTGCATTCTTCGGGGAATTCCGTTGGCATCTTTCTTTTAAACATTTCGATTTCAGACTCGGTCCCCGGGGTTTTTATTTTCCCAAATCGACGGAAAAAGAAAATGGTTTTCAAGATTCTATAAACCAGTCGAAAGTAATTTTCAGCGAAAGAAAAAATTTCCATTTACTCGGCTACCTGCCTACCTACGGCTGCTTATTCTTTATTCAACGCTGCTAATTAAAGCGATGCTTTTAAAAAAGACTCGCTCGACTTTGCTTTCGTCTCGAAAACGTGCTGAGAAATAGTAAATTTCACCAACTGAGCTTTAGCCACTCCAAAGCCGCACATAATCCTGGCGCGAATAAAGCCGGCTACAAAATTATCGACCTCGGTGAAAAATTTCTGGCTCGGAATTCTACGTCATCGTAAATTTCACATCCTGTGTGACCTAACTCGCCGTGTAAAGGATAAATTTAAATTTCGAACGGGAATTTGCTTTGCGCAGCGTACAGAAAACAAGGGCGGTAAATGTTTTCCAAGTTGATTCGCCTTTTGCCATTGAAGTTCAAGGGTACCTTTTTGCCTCCCTTTCGTTTACCTCATTTTCTCTCACGCCGCTTTTATTGTTTTGATTTCAAACAAATCGATTCCCCGCTGAAATATGCAATTTATCGTAATTGTAAACTGGATTATCGTCGTTGTGTGTTTTGATTGTGTAAGGGGTCTGAATAGAAGATAGAGGAGAGAGAAGGCAGGAGATGTCCGGCAGGTAATTTTGATAAATTGATTCAAAAGTCGGAAAGTGAATTTCTACTTTCCATTTCGAAAATAACAAAAGAGAAGTGTCGGAAAGTTAGTAGGGAATAATAGGTCTGGACTGCGAATTGCGAAATTATTCGGTATCATCGTCCTTTCTCACCATTTCCCTTCCGCCGACCCAAAGTGCAGATTTTTTTTTCGAAATGAATGATGAGTAAAAAAAATGAGAATTTACGTGAGTCTAATTAAGTTGGAAAATAGTGTCTTTGTCATCTATTTTCCACTCGATTATTTCGCAACATCGACTAATACCTACAATTTTGATTCGTGTCAAGTGAATTTTCTTCGTTTATGAAATTTCAACGGACGTAATATTGAAAAAATAATTGAGAATTTTTTAAACGAACGAATACATTAAAAATTGATTGTTCCGAGCCTGCCTTAATTTTCAATTTTTTTACGCGTTTGTGACCAGGTATTAAAATTTTTTGACGTAGGCAACTGTATAAGTACTTACCCACAATTTTTATTGGATTCTACAACAGTTGTGTAAATTTTTCAAACATTTGACATCGTTATTGAATGACGTATGAAGAAAATCGATGCTATAGAGGAAGGTAATGGTGGAAAATTATCGTCATTTTTATTCGAGAATTGGAAAATTTCGGTTATATTTAATAAAATTTGAATAAAACCATGTTTTTCATATTATTTCGTGCCGAAAACATTGAATTTTCTGTACAAAAAAGTATGAAATTTCCCACAAATTGGAAATTTTTTAAAAGCAGATTTCTGTCTTGACTATTTTTTGCTGGGTATTAATAACAAAAAAGTTGAAGGCAACATAAATGTTCCTTGAGAGAAAAAAAAACTATATTTTAGGGTCGAAATTTATCTCTCCCAGTGCCAAATTGATTGTGGGGGAGGGGATAGAGAAAATCTCTATTTGAATCTTTTTTCTACTAAATGGAATTTCTTTAGGACAATAGGAAATGGGAATAATGTTGAAAAATTTTTATCCTACAAGTTTTTGAAAATTATTTTTTTAAAAAATCAAACCGGAAATTTTTTAATGAAAATAATCGATTTTGAAAATTTCAACTAGATCTAGTTAGTCGTTTTTTTTTTACAAGTGCATCCAGAAATTATGTCAGGGTATGTTTCAAGAATTCGAGGAATACTGGGGCAGGCATCAAAACACACTGGAAAATTGATTGATCCGTTATTTCAGTGACATAGGTATACCTACTCAGTTGCTAAAGAGTTATTTTTATAGTATTTTTCACGTTGAATAGGAGAAAACTCGGGAAAAAATTCTATCACTCAAAGACTTTCCACATGGAATGTACATTGTAGAGCATAAAATTTACTTTCGAGTTTAGTTAGTTTTTTCTTAGGAGATCTTGCTTTTGAGTTATTTTAGTTGAAAGTTTCAATTTCCCATTTTTTTTCTCTATTGAAAATATCTAAAAAATTAAGCCTGCGAAGCATAAACTAAATGGAGCCCTTAGAAGAGTAATTTTATGCTCTGATTTTTTTTTTAGAAAACACTTTCTTTGCTCAAAAAATCGACTCCAAAGGGTCAAAAGTTTTAAAGAAAAATGTAAAACAAATTCTTATCAAAAAATTGAAATACCTAAAAAAAATCCTTGGGTGTTGACATTTTTTACTATTTTTTGGGACCAATATTAAAAATATGTACTTACTATAAAAATTTCATATTAAGCTTCGAACAGCATTTCAAAATCTTAAAAATGTTGATTTGTGTCTTCAAAACAAAATTACTAAATTTTTCTCAAAAATTGTAGATTTCCTGAAAAATCAGTGATTTTGATAAAGGATCAAAAGCAGTTGAAATTTCGACAAATTTGACTGATTTTGGCTTGGAAAAATTCTCGAAAAAATAGGTCTGAGAAGCAAAAAATGCACTTTTTTTGGCACTATTTAGATCAAAAATCTCCTTGGCGAGCAGAAGGATTAGGCTCAGATTCTCTGACTTCTCTTCTTCGATGCGCCTAGGCTCTGTGTTTTAGAATGTCTCCCAAGAAAACTGAAAAAACTGTAAGAAAAAGAAATTGAAAAAATACCTTAAGATGTAGGTACGTACCTATGTATAATTTGATAGAATCTCGAAGATGCAGAGTTCGAAATTCAGATATTTTTTTTTCATTTGACTTCCTTTGCTCGTCAGCTCCGAGAATTTTAAAAATTTTAGCCAAAATTTCAATTAATGCCAGCAATATTGTATGTAATTTTTTTCAGGAAGCTGAGTTCGAATATTACTCCAGTTTTGAAATTTGACTTCTTAACAGAACTCCTCCTCTTGGATTATTTCTCATCTTGACTGAAATTGTAGTCAACTAAGAAATGAGTTGAAAAAAATTCTTATGTTCGAAAATAAACAACATGCCAATTTTTTCAATGTTTTTTCTAAATCTGAAATATTCTGTTTTGTAGGTATTTACAAGTTTGACAATGTTAAGTAGGTACCCATCTAATGATGATTTCAAATAAAATGATTGATTTTCGTTAGCTCTTCAGACTGTCGAAAATTCTTAGAATTTTTAGAATCCTCGCATGATAAATTTTCACAAAAAATTTCCTAATTTTTAATAAGAGTATTTTTTCTAAGTAAGTATTTTTTCAATACGGATAATTTCAACTTTTCTCGTCTTACATCTTTACACGCCGATTGAGAGATCAATTCTCTTCTCAATTGTCCAACTATTGCCAAATGATGCTCAAGGTTTTTTTCTGATTCGAAGAATCGATATTCTTATTATTTTTAACTTCTACGTGATTTTTTTCAGATCCAAGCTATCGTACCAATCTTGAACATATTGAGCAACACGGTTCCGGATATGAGTGAGTTTTTTTTATACATCCATTCTCAATGTCCTTAAACGATATTTATAAAATTGCTCAATTTTTGTTTCTAGGCGCTGATAAGAAATTATCCAACGAATATAAACGAGATTTAATGTGGCTAAGCGTGGCCACCATTGTAGTGGTAGCCCATGCATTGTACGGTGTCTACAAAGTACGTATAAATTTCACGCTCGTAGCGAGTTGTCAATTCAATAATGTACAGTTTTCACGGTTATACTTTATTGATAAACTCCTAGATGTAGATATTCAAAACATAAGTACGTTTTCTAAGCCCCTCCCCCCTCGCTGCCTTATAATTGCAGAAAAAAGCCAAATACATGATTCCGTTCATGCTTTACAAATTGGTTCTCATATTCATCTTCACGATGATCTTGGGATTCGCTCCAGCCATGGTAGATGAAATCAAGAAACATTTCGATCATATCAGAGAAGATAATGTCCTGCCTTGTATTATCCTCACGTCGTTATTCTTCTTGGGTAATTATCACCATAGTGCCATATCAGCATCAAACTTGTTGAATTATCGCAATTTTCTGATTGTTCCCTTTATCTAATCTCGACTATTTACTTCGTTTACAGCCGTCGAAGCGTATTTCTTACTCATCTTGTTCAGTCACTATCAGAATATTCGTCACGCAGCCTTGGAATCTGAAAATTCTCGAGCTACAGCGTTCTCCGCCGTCGTACCCGAACCGATCACACCTCCTATTCCATCTTACACTAGCGAAGCATCCAAAAAAATGGCCCCTCCACCATACGCCGTCTAAACACCCCTTCCTCGTGTACCTTCCTCGAGTTCCATAGAAAAGTTACATGTTAAGTGCCATACTAGTTCTTATATGCATTTCCCCATAAAATACCTGTATACTCGTGAAAAATGAAAATAAGAGTATGAAAAATGTACGAAAGTAGGTACCTACTTTACCTACCCATCGTCGATACCATCGTCGTATGTAGTATTTCGGGCAAAATGCCTACATATTCTGATAAAATATCGTACCATCTAATAAAAAAAAATAATGTAATTTCAAAGGCAACGAGGCGTATGAAAAAATATCCAACGATGTGTTATGGCTTTTCAACGCATTATATTTATACGATTTTCACCTTCTCGAATTCCTAATTTTATCATTTTATCGAAAAAATTGGCGTAGAAATTTATAAATTTAAGTACTCTCGTATGAAAAAAAAGTACCAGCAGTAGAATATACGTAAAATATTTGACTACATATTTCGCTAGTCGAATGTATAAAAATTACCTACCTACATAAGTTATTATTTTTTAAGGTATCTCTTTCTATATTATTTTATGTATGAAATTTTAGTAGTATTTTATAAGTATTTAAATCGCACAATATTATTTTATTTTCTTTTTTTTGTATTTCATCCTATTACGATATACCCATCTTATATGTACCTACGAAGATGCAGGGATATGTCTTGTTTTGTGGTATACCTATTATATTTTATTATTTAATATTCCAAAGTCGCGTACCTATTTTATTTTACATTTATGAATTTTCAATTAAAGTATTTTAATTATTTCCTGTAGTTGAGGGCTTTGTTTTATTTATTTTAACGAAACGTATCCAAGTGTGAGATTTTTTCGACGAGTCGAGTAAATACCAACGGCTGTTTGGAATGGTAGATAATATTTTTCGTAGTTTGAAGTGCGAATTGTGAGAGTTGAAAGTTGATAATCAAATGAAGTAGGAAAGAGGTATTTCGAGTCGTATTTTTCATTTCTGCGTAAAAACACTCCCATCGGTCGATTAATTTTCGAGTGCTGATAAGAATATTCTTATCTTTCATTTGTTACAAAAAGTCTGTAATTTAGAAAAAATTTGGAACGCCGAGTCTCTTGAGATTTACTGGCACGTTTAATGTTTTTTTAATCAGTTTGACTGGCGTAAACGTTTATTCAATTTTTAGTTGTCCTTGAATGACCTAAAAATTATTGTTAAAACGAAAATTTTTTGAAAATTACAATTTTTGTGGGAGAGATAGAGGAGGTGCGTTACCACTGATTGGTGCAACGTTTTGAATAATTTTGGTCAATTGTTCGAATTTATTTTTTTCTAAAAAGAAAATCCCAAATTATTGGTAGAAAAATTCTCCCTAGCGTGAATATTTTTTTAAAGAAGGCAAAAATTGAAAATAAATCGTATACCTATTTGGATGAATCGAAAAAAGCTCATAAATTTGTGTTTTTGACGAAAGTGAAGAAAATTTGCAAATAACATGTTTGAAGATTTCTTGGTCCTCACCAAATTCAAATCGCTCATTCAAATTTCACAAAATAAAAAAAAAATCACAATTTTATTAAATTCAAATTATTTATTCAAGGAATTGAAAAGCAGAGGAAAAAATTTTCAGTCGTAAAAAAGTTTTAGGCCTTAATTTTTTGAAAATATTTTATTGAACGTGCTTTCAACTGAGATTACGTGAAAATATAAAAATTCAATGAATAAAAAATGCAATTTGTAGCATTGCCAGAATTTTTCTCACATAATTCCATGAAAAATTTGTTCAAGCCAAAATTTTATGGTCGATTTTTGAAGAGATAAGAAGTTTGAATTTGTTGAGAATCGAGAAAAATTCGAATTCGTTATCTTTAACTTTTCGTCATTCTTGAAGAGGGCAAAATTTTCATGTTCAGAATTAGTAATCACACATTTTTTCTAGGAGAGAGGAAGATCGCGAGCAAGGCCTGAGTAGGTATTTTTTGGGGGGCTCAAAAATAGAAAAAAATTGGTTTTACTTTTCGAAAATTATTTTTCTTTGCAGCTTTGATTTTAAATATTGTATAATCGATGATTGCAGTCTCTCAGCCCCGTGATCTTTGAATAGGCTTGATTTTTTTATGGAACGTTCTTTACTGGAAGTTAATTAGCTCGTGGTTTTTTATGAATATTTTTAATAACCCCGTCATAATGGAAAAATATGAATGCAGTGGATGATGGGAGAAGATTTCATTTTTAGCAGAATTGTGTTCGCGGTATCAACAACCCTGTTTTTTCTCGTACTTTCGTTTCATCGTCGTCTTGTTTGTTATTTTTCGCGGCTTGGGTGAGGCAGTCGTTCTAAATCTTGGTTCATTCTTTTTCTTTTCGAGTTGAAAAAAATCTTTTTCGGATACCAAATAAAAATGAAAAAATTATTAAATCCAAAAATGAGGTACTTGACGAATTCGAAAAAAAAAATATTAAATCCGATTTGCTATTCTCCCAAAACTGTAGTTCAAAGAAAAATCCCTATGAAAAAGGATTCTATCAATTTATTTAATCTAATGAAATGAAATTGAATTTTACGACAGATTCGTACTAGTTAATAAAATACATAAAAAAAATATTTTTCCAATCCGCGCGAATTTTTTTCTCATTCAATCATAAAAACAAAAAATAAAGCAATAGGAAAATAAAATTTATTTTTACCTAATTATTTTTCTTCGTGGTCCAATTTACATTATTGGAGGTTTTTCTTTTCAACACTAGCTGTCTATGTAACTGTAACTATAGGCACACCCTGAAATTTATTAAGGGAGAGGCCAAGAATTTGAGGGGGAAATGAGGAGGTCAATTTTTAAATTAGTCATTTATCACCGATCTTTTTCAGTCAAAAATCATAATTTTTTTCTGACAATCCGGGAATTTACTAAAAAATCAGTCAAAAATGATTAACTTTTAAAATAAAATGAGTATAAATGACAAAAATACTGCCCGAGCGAGTTTTTGAAAAAATATTGCTCGACGAGCAAAAAATGAACTTTTTTCACGTTTTTGGATTTTTTTCGAGTCTAAGGAGGGCTCGAGCCCTTCGAGCCTCCCTGGGTGTACCTACGTATGTAACATAGGAAATTATTCCAAGTGACTCAAAATCAAGAATAATTTGTTTATTGTTGAGGTATTTAAGCCTATAATTTCTTATAGTGGGCAAAAAATAGGATTCCCACTTTTTAAAATCATCTGTTTAAAATTTTATAGGTACTTACTACTTGCTAATTTTCCCTCATCTTCAATTTTAATTTTTAAATTCAGTTTTTTACTTTCGGAGACGACACTTGGTCGAAATTTGCAAAGATGAAAACGAAAAATATTTCCATTTTCAGTCTTCCCCTTCCCATCTTCTATGATTTTGCCTCTGTTTATTTTTTCGAACCATAGCATATCTTCAAAGCTCTGTGAAAAGTGAATACCCAGCGCCAGCCACAGCCCAGTGAATATTACGCTTACGTGGGTAATATTTCAGCTGTCATCGTTTTCTTTCTGTTCCTATGGCCCCTTCCATTACCTACACCTACTTAATTGTAAATTAAGAATTCACAAAAATTCGAAAATTATTTTCGCGATTTTTTCAATAAAAAAGAAGTAAAATAATTCCGAAATGAATTTTGAATGACGAAATGACAAAAATGATTTTGAGAATACCTAGGTACCTATTTAAAATTACGAGCAAAATCGTTCGTCTTACAAACATAATGCTTCAACTCTCACACTACTCGTGAAAAATAACAAGTCAATTGTTTTGTTTACGTCGCTGCTCGTGATTCGCCCGTGATCGATTGTCTTATGGAATTCCCAAAAGGAAACGAAAAACAATAAGTCATTCGTAAAATTCCGACTAATTTTATTAGCATCTATTAGATTCCAAATAGTAAGTAGAATTCTCACTGGTTACTCATTCGTTGCTCTCGCATTACATTTAATATTACTGCCCCGTCTGTAGATTCCTGTTATCGATTTTAGATTAGATTATTTTAGTGACTCGTCGCTCTAGCTTTAAAGTACGAGTATATTTTTTCCAAAAAATTCGTGTCGGTGATACGCATCTAACTCCAATGTAATATTTTTCATTCATATTCGGTGTTCATTTTTTCATTATTATTTCGCGTAAGGTCCGCTTTAACGAGTCGTCGAATCACAGGGCACAATGTGTTTCCCAAAATTAAAACAGTGTTTTTGCTGCTGTTCCTTGAGAACAGGGATGCTGCTCATTTGTTGGGTTAGCTTGGTGAGTACAAATACCTATTACACCTAGATACGTCTCATTTATTTATTACCCTACTTTATTCAACTTTTATGCTTTTAATTCGCAGCTTTGGAACTTGTTCTTTCTCTACGTGCAAGATAATGGACACCCGTTTATTCTCAGTTTTCGTAAGTAAATTGTCATATTCATCGAATGAGTTGAAAACACTTTGGTCAAAATGTGTTTCATAAAATCACTTATAATTTTTTTTTTTTTTGCGTTTTCGTTTTCAGTTGATAGTGAAAAGCTGATCGAGTTACCGGACAGGCGTAGTTTTATTGAATTCTCTCGATTGTATTATGTCGTACAGATAATGGTTATGACGTTCGCTCTGATTGGAATATTTTCGGTATGTAGGCTTTAATATTTGATGCCTAATATCAGGAGAACCCCTGCATATAAATTTGTGCCCCGATGAATTTTCTTTTTTTTAAAACAAAAAAAAAATGAAAAAATGGGCCTATTTTTTACATTTTTTTTTCTCAGTAGAACTGGATATGAATTACTGTAATGGATTTTGATTGAGCACTACTCAAATTTTCCCCCTTTTTTTGCTTCAAATTCATTTTTTTGAGTAGCACAGAATAAACTTTCATTGCATCATCTTCCTTTCCACAACTATAAAAAATTGGTCGTACTTTGTACTTAGAAAAATTGTGTTAATAGGTATCTAATTTAGATAAAATGAAAAAAATCTTGGATTTTGATGAAAATTGGTAAGGTGGTTTATTTCGAGTGTGGGGCATTTCAAAATTTTTCAAGATCCCTAGCTTCAAGGGCAATGGAACGAGGAAGCCTCAAAATGGGGAAATTTTCGTAAACAAAAACTCGTTTTGTTACCAAGTTCAATGTTTTCAACTGGACACCTCGATCACCCCCCCCCCTCCTCCTTGAAAAATATGTTTTTCGAGTTCGCTCCTCCCGAATGATTGATTTAAAAATTTGATACCATTATTCACTCTCAATGAGGGGAGGAGGGTTGTAGATTCCTAGCAAATTTTTAATCATTCACTAAAACACCCTAAAATTGAGAAATTTGTTTTGGTAGGTATCCTAAAATAATTATTTCAAAAATTTTCCACGTTAGTACTGCCAACTGCATTTTTATTTGCATAATTTTTTGTAAAATTCAAGTTTTGTTCAGAAATTTGAAAAGAGAATTAATTTTTTTGGTAATTTAAATACATTCAAATAAGTTTTTTTAAATTTAGGTGCTGTGCTGCTGTCAACTAAAATTTTCTAAAAATTGCGTAAATCAAAAAGCAGCTGGCAGCACTGCAATGACATTTTTTGGCTCAGTTTTATTACATTTGGTACCTAATAATCAAAAATTCGTCAATCTAACTTTTCACCCCCTCCCTCTGGAGGCATAGTTGGGCGATATAAATCGGAAATCTCAAAATCCGAATTTTTGATTGGAAATTTATTTATTTTTTTAATCCTGTATTTCGAAACCCAAAAGTGTTTGTGGTATGTGATCCAGTGACCAGTATCAAACTTCATATTTAGGATGTCGTCATATCATATCGAATCACACCGGATGTCCAAAAAATTCTACACCTCTCCCCCCCCCCCCCCAGCTTCATCATATTTTTTTAGTTTTTTGTTCATATAAATGAAAATTAAAATACCAAAAGCAAAATTACATAATTTATTTTAAACAATAATTTGCCTTTACATGGATTTTGGATTTTATATCCATTTTCTGAAAAGTTTTTGGAGTTGAAATCGAATTTTAATCTTGTCATCTTCGATTTTGTCCAAACCTGGGGAGAAAGTTGTATCTATTTTGAAGTTAATGATTTAGAGATATGTCGAATCTCAAATTGCAAAGTTTTAAGGGACTGGTCGAAATTCCCAGCTGATGGATGATACTTCACAAAAATTCCAAAACTCACGTTCGTGTTTTTTTTTTCGAAAATTATTCCATCTTGGGATGGTTCTCTAGCTCTGTCTTTCTCTGAACTGTTTTTGAGGGGGGAAGGGGGAGAATCAACATTTTTTCGGAAGTCTCCCACTCAAAGTAAACTTCTTCGCCAATTTTCATCAAAATCCTTATTTTTTTGTCCACCATAGTACCCATATCGTGCTCTCACCTCAAACAAGCCATTTAATTAATTACCTATTCTTTTTTTTTTATCCAAACAGAACTCATCTTGTTGCCTAAATCTGATAATCGGAAGCGAAACTGTCATCTTCGGAATGTACGTTTTCATGACACTATACGATATCAACATATGTCTACACGACGATGGGTCCACAATAAAATCAAGAGAAACCGTAATACTATTCATGGTTTCGGGTAAATCTTATAATTATTTTTCGATACGCTCGTACCCACTTTAGCCTCATTCTAACCCACAAATTTACCAATTTACAGCCTTTAAATACTACATCTACCTGATCATCCTGAGCTTCTACTACGAAGTATCGCATGGCCGAGACGGTCGTGGCCGAGGTGGCATCATAATCACAACAGTCGCATCAAGCTACACAACGCCTCCCACAGCCCCCAATCCAAACATCATCGTACCCACAGCTCCCTACGTGGATTCACCCTACGCCGTACAGCCTCCTCATGCCCCCATCATAACACAACCGTGCACCGCAGTGTATCCACCGAACGACTTCCCCCACGTCGTAATCCAAACCGAAATCACCCCTTGTGCTCCACCTCCCTATCCTGTTGCACCTCTACCAACAGTCATGAACGAGAAACCTCCTCCTTATGCCCCTTAAGATGTACTTTTTCAATTTTTCCCCCTCGAAATTGACGATGTGCTTCCCATGCGTTACTAAGTCGGTCTATAGATGTACGTTATCCCCTCGTGTATGTAATTTCCATAAGGTTTTTTTAAGCTGTGATAGAACGTTACGTTTTTATTATTGTTATCGTTTCGATGATGTCGGTGGTCAAAATGGAAGCTAATTTTAGCGCCGAATTGGGTCGGTCTCTCCTCTTTTTTTCTATGTATTTATACCCTTATGTACCTATTCGAATACTCTCATTTTATTCGTATTCTTATTTTTTAATGCTCGTGTCTTTTTTCGTTTTTTCAATTTTTTAAATCCATTTTATAAGCAATTCTACGAATAATTTCGCCTATTAGGATAATTATCACGTTATAGTTGTTTCCTTTCTTTTTTTTTGTCGATTGAACGAACTGTTATGAGTAATGCTAAGATATTGTTCAGAAATGTTCGGTCTGACGTAATTGTCCACAATTCTAATTGTTATTTCTTTACACCTCAGCTCGAATTGAACCTATTCAAAATCTAGTTTATAATCAGACCTCCGTTACCTGTGAAAAAAATCAATGCAAAAATTGAACCGATTTGTCGAGAGGCATAAAAATTTCAAAAAAAATAACATCTACCTGTTTAAATTCTACTAAAAATGTCAAATTTTTTCATACGAACCGTGCGCCCAAAAATAAAAAATTCCAGTGGATAACAAAATTCTGATATTTTTTGGAATTTTTTATTTTTTTGCGTAATTTTTCTGAAAATATGGAAGGTGAATCGTGATAGGATTTTTTATCGCTTAAGCTTTCTTTTTTTACGTATGTACTTAAAATCGTATTCAAAATTGTGTGCCATTTTTTATTCTATTTTATATATTTCTATAAAATCATGATTATTTATTTATTAAGATAATCGTAAGATCTTTGAAATTTGGGTAGAAGTGTCCTGCGTGTAGAGAATTTGGCCATATTTAAAATGATTAGAAACGAGGATCGAAAATCGTGTATTTGATGCCTAATTGATTTTTGATAATTTTTAATCTAAATGCTTACGTGATTTTTTGGGTAACAGATTTTGACCAGAGGTGGCCATGGTGGATCATAAGAATGGAGACTGGGTTATTTATTGAAATAATAATTAATTTTTTTATATTTTGGAGTCACTTTGGCTCAAGTGACACGATTTTTCAAGGGTTTTTTAGGTCGTCTCGTTCATAATAAGGGAAGGGAACGGACAAGAACCGGATCAAAAATGCAAACCTATACCTATAATATTGCTGTATTAAAAATTAATTTACTTTTCTAAATTGATTTTTTATAAAATAATTGGGTAAACTTTTAAAAAATGAGCTACAGCTCTAATTTTTTCGTATTTGATAAAATATGTTGCAAAAAAAAACAATTTCCGAACTTTGCTTCTTCAAGAACTTGGAAATCGATCTGTATAAATGGTACTTACTTATTGATCACTTTACCATTTTTTTCTCCCCTCTTTCTTATTCTAGTCCCTCTAAGTTGATTAAATTTTCATTGAATGATCAACAATTTTTTTTGGAAGCTGCTGATTTATTTTATTCGATCAAATCTTTTCTTTTTACCTGATTACAAATTTTCCATCATTTTGAGTCTAAAATTTTTGATAAAATTTGTAGATTACAATATTGTCAAGGCACTTCACTCATATTTTTTTCGTAATCAGTGCTTTAAAAAATTGAAAGAACTCAATTTTTGAACTCAGCTCACTCAAAAATCTCGAAAAAAATATATTTAAACAATTTTCGCCATTCGATAATTTCTCATCTTCTCCCTCCCTCCCTCCCTCCCTCCCCGGTATATTAGCATAGCTAAATTCTACGAGTCATTGGAAAATGACCAATTTGTATTTATGTATGGAGGTACGTACAAAAAAAATTATAAATGGATGGAAATTCTTGTTGGAGGTTTATATTTTCCAAGTGGGAAAATTTTCTGCAATTGAAAACATCGTGTTGAAATGGAGGGGGGAGGCGAAAACTTCGTAAAATGCCTATTTTATGCATCGTTTACTCCAGTTTCAGATGAAACGAGCTATTTTGGCTGATCGAAGAGGAAGAACCAAAAATCTAAATTTTTTACTCAAATAGAATTTATTCCGATTTTTTACGACCCAAAATATGACGTTTTTTAACTCGAACCGAATTTTTTTTCGATTAATTTTTTTTTGGCGAAAATTTTTGACTCAAAATCAAACTTCCAACTAAAAAAAAAAAAAAACAATATTCTAGTTACTTTTTTTATGTCTTCATATTTAATTTCGACCTAAGTTTTATGGTATAATAATTTCTGGCCAAAATGAAATAAGTCATAATTTTCGTCCTCTTCCTCCTTCTCTCATTGCAAAAAATATTAGGAAATCGGATCAAATTGTTTAGAATTAGAAATTTCGGCATCAAAAAGATAGAACGAAATAAAAATAGATTAGACGCTGATGAGAAGACATAAACAGGTTGTGAATATTGTGGTACCTCAGATATGTGCTGCGTTGTTTTATTTTATAGCTGTCTCGATAAAGTTTCGTTTTACCTATTTTTTTCCTTTCTCATTTTTTATACTTTAATTATTTTAAGTACAGGTAGTAGTTATTCGATTTCACGAATATTTCATGACTTTCATTATATCAATAGGTATGTAATTTCGTGTACCTATATCGGCTTCAAGCCTCATCGTAAGAATATCTTTTTTATTTTATATTTTTGTTTGATAATGAATTTGAATTTTACTCAATTTTCATACTGGTTCGTTTAGGTATGGAAATCACATTCCATGTTAGAAATCTTATGTATTCGAGTACCTTGATTCAATTATTTCCGTGTAAATTACACGTATTGAACAAATCATTCTGTTGGTGTTTTTTTTTTTTTTGAAGTGGTTATTTACGAAGATCTCCTAAAAAAATATATGAAGAAAGAGGAATAAGTTTGAGTTTTTTTTTTGGGGGGGGGGGAGGGGGAGGGCAGTTGGGAGCATGATACGACCTCTTAATTAATTTTTACGAATTCCTTATGAAATTTCAGACCAGAATTTTTCATTTTTTTTTGAGTTTGAGGCTTTTTTTGAAGCATTTAAAAAACAATAGATTCTCAAATCAATTTTTCGTATCAAATTCGATGATGAAAAAATTTTGAAAAAAATTGGGAGCATTTAGAAATTTATATAATTCAAATTTTTGGAATTTGATATTTGAAGCTCTTTTTGAGGAATTCCAAAGGAAGTAGATAATAACTAATAA
Organism: Pseudococcus jackbeardsleyi; assembly: GCA_038380155.1. Taxonomy (NCBI): domain Eukaryota; kingdom Metazoa; phylum Arthropoda; class Insecta; order Hemiptera; family Pseudococcidae; genus Pseudococcus; species Pseudococcus jackbeardsleyi. Next base: position 60,899,589 of record CM076242.1, read on the forward strand.
GTCATCAAATTAAATTTTTAGAGTTCTTTGTAGAGCTTTCTATCAAACTCAGTGATGAAAAATTTTGGGAGCATTAAGAAATTTATATTTTTAAATTTTTGGAGTTTGAGAATTTTTTATAAATTCCAAAGGCCCCAAAGGGAGAAATAAATTCTCAAATTAATAAAGCTTTTAATCAAATTCAACAACGAAAAAAAATTGAAAAAAATTTGGACCATTTTTGAGGGTAGGATCTGGTCTTCAAATAAGTTTTTTTTTTTTCAGATTTATCAATTAATTTTTCTAGGACACCCCTTCCTCACCTTTCTTGAAACCACTTCACACAAATACAATGCTACTTGCATACGAAATTTTGATACACGAAAGATAAGAATTGAATAACAACGTGACACTGCACAATTCAAATACTCAATCTCTCATTGGGAATATTGTTGGTGACCTGATGTGCCATATCGCCTTACTTCCAGACACCAATCCAATACCAGAAACGCAACTATTGGTAAACATATTCCATTGTGGTTTAATTATATCGATGCACTGAGCACAGGTCAGTTACTTGGTCGATGCACGAAGGAAGGTTTTCTTTTCGGTTAGTGTGTTAATACGGAGAGGAAATTTCACAACAGGTTCGCGAGCTATGCTGTCATATCGGATATAATACCGTTTATGGGAGAGAATTGTAAACCATGACGTCAGTCCGTGTTTATAATATGTTCGTGTACATATCTTAAAGAAGTAATAGAATGCTTTTAAAAGAATGACCGCCACACCTCACCTGTGAGCGTAATTACCTACCTGGGCACATCGTCGCGTCGCGATGTATTGAGAGGTGCATAATCTCGGCCTTAAGGAGGTGTTGAGAAGGCCCTACCTGCAATATGTAGATATGAGCGCTGAATCATCGTTCACGATCAACTTCACTCGAGCGTTTTTCAAGTTTTATGTCATTATCTGGCGTACTATAAATAAACAATGTACGTCGTTATCTATTAAACTTTTTCTTAATTTTTGGTACAAATACTCGAGCTCGAGCGTCTGTATCCGTCTCATACGTTGCTAAGCCATCGTTAATTGCACTATTAATCAGTACTCTAGTTCACTTGCTGGGTGAGATAATATTCGAGCATTTGTATCCGTCTCATGAGCTGGTAATTAATGATTTTCGTGATACGTATGCTGAGTAACAAGTAACAACTGATTTTATATCACTCGATTTGATATGTATATTATCAGTTTGGCATTGCAGTTTTTTTTTTGAAATACCAGAATGGAAATCGAGATATTTTTAATCGTTTAAACGGATCGTGGCTCGATTCCAGATCGGATCGTAAAACTTACGGTGGTATAAATTTTTGTATCTTTTTCTACCGTGTGAGATGAAATAGGGTTTGTAGGATTACTTTTCATGGTGCTGTGATGATTGACTTGTTAAAAATTCCGGTGGCAATAAAACTGCAAAATCGCAAGAATTTTTATAATTTTATCAAGAAAATAAAAAATTTCAACTTTTTCCCTTTAATTTTTTTTAACGAAAAATTGATTTTGAATACTTTTTCAGCTTTAATTTTTTTATTAAAATTATATTTCCGTTTTCTTCTTCTCGAAGTATCTACCTACATCGACTATTTCAGTCAAAATTTCACAATTTTAGTTTGTTTGCCTAGAATTACTCAAGTTTTTTTAATGTTTGATTTCCTCCTCTGGAAAGTCCTTACAAAAACAGTCGAGTCGTCGATTCGCTGGTCGGAGACCTGAACAAATGAAATAATTTTTTCTCATCCTATTTCCATTCTTCGAAATTAATTACAGAATTTCCCAACGTTTCTCGGTTTTCAGTGTAATTTTGATTTTCTTCAAGTTTATCCAGATTTCAAAAGATGTAGGTACGGACACAAAATGAAAAATCGACTTTTCGTTCAAACGAAAACCACCTTTGGAGGTCAAAAATTAATTTTTGAATTCACCCTGATTTTGAACCTTTTATAGAAGGAGTTGAATCAAGGGAGAACCTCGACTCAGAAACCGATTTCCCACCCTTTTAGGGTGGTTTGAGATGGGTATCCAGGCTCACAATGCAGGTGCCTTTGTCCAAGTTGATTTTTATACTTCCCGAGGAAATTTGAAATTTCAAAACTGTAAGTATACTTTTATTACACCTAGATGACTGAAAATGATGAAATTTCGTTTTACAAGGCTGAAAGTTGAATGTTCAGTGAGGTTGGCATTTGGGCAAGGGTTAATTGTTTAAATTTTTTTCAAATGTTGATTTCGAAACCTCGAAAAGATTTAGTAAAAATTTCACCTTCTTGTTTAACCCCTACCCCTGTCCAATATCCCTAAAAATGTGACCGTAAAAATTGGTGAAAAATTGAAAAAATCTTCAAGAACCAAAGAAATGTACTGAAAATTTTCAATTTTTTTCGAAAAATGATATTAAGTGCGTGATATGGATATTTTTATTCAAAAATTCTTCTGGTGCTTCTTTTTTATCCCAATTTTAAGAGCACATACTTTGTCTATTTAAAAAAATCCTGTTTTAATATTTTGAAATTATTTTTCAAAAAATTGAAAATCTTGAAGAAACCAATGCCTACCAAAACTCTCTCACACCTTCCTTATTACTTTTGCTGTTAATAAAAAATGAAGAAAAATACATCAGGCACACAGTTTCTAACAACGAATGAAGATTCTACTTGGGGGTAAAAATATCCAATTCCGACCATTTCAAAAAAAATAGAAATTATTTCCCTTGATTTTTAATATTTGTTTTTTCTTTAATAAACAGAAAGAAAAAATAATAATTTTTTGAAAATATACTGACGAAATGAGAAGAAGAACATCAAAGAGATTTTCGGGTGAAAAAATTCTTTATTAATACAAATTTTGGTAAAAAATATTGAAAATAAGATTTCAAATTTTTCATGATTTTTTTTGTGCATGAGATACTTGAACTCGATAGGTAGCTGGATAGAGTCAAGGATTTCATGATGGGGGGTGGGAGGGTAAGTTTTACTCTTTTTTCAAGTTCAGATTTAGACACTACATACTTTTAAAATAATCCCTCTCTCAAACTTATGTAAAGAGAGGAAGGGGTTTCTCCCGAGTTCGAATTTTTTTGGATTAGCTTAATCCGTCTGCATAATTTTTAAACTTTTTTTTTGCTCTTACATTTTTATCCTTGGGTCATCTGCACGGTCTTATGGTATAACACTTTCTTCCATTCAATTTTCGAAAAAAAAAATGATTAATAGAAAAAAAATAACTTGGGGGCTGAAATTTTAATGCCGAGGGTTTTAAACTGTCTGTTTGATGCTCTCAAAATTGAAGATTCGCAAAATTTACGTGTACCTTAACCAATCTCGTACTTTTCAATAAATTAAGTATTCTTACAGTGGTAAAGAAAAAAATTAAAAAGACCCTTTCAAAATTAATCCAGATTGATCTGCGACGGCGCCGGCGGTTCAAAGGAAAGACTCTGGAAATGTTCATTTTTCATACACGGTAAAACTCCCTCCACCGTTTCATTTTTGGCATTCACGAAATAATAAGATTCTACCGAGATAGTAGGCTCTGCTGGCGTGAGCATTCTGTGCATAATAACAAAATAATCGAAATCTTTTTTCATAAAATTCAAAGCTGTCAGTATACCCATACTATCCAGAACCTCGGGAAAATTCACAGTCGCATTTTCCTTCTTCAACTCCCTGATTCGATGCAGAATATCAATTCCGTACGTATGATGGATACACCTAAATCCGTGACGTATACGCGCGTAAAAAATAGAAAATTCCTGAAAAATTGTTTTCACATCTTGCTGGTGTTCGGTATCGTCAGCGATCTCGTGATATTTCAATATCTCAGCTCTTAGAGCTCGAGCAATTATCGCATAAGATAATAGATATTCACTGAACGGGTATTCGGCACATCTGATTAGAAATGCGTACATCGTGTAAAAATAAGTCCTAATTTTTCTATCTGCGCGAAATTTAACCGGAACGTCGTAGGATTCTTCCAGCTTCGCGAATAATTGTTCAGCGACTGCCAAAGATTCGGGATATAATACTTGATTTTCTATATCCAGCGTGAAATTTCCATGTTCCAGCTTAGTATTGAACTTTGGGTAGAATAATTGCATTTCGTGTTTCATTCGAATGATTGCTTGTCGGAAACTCTCGTAGACATTACAAACCTGAAAAAAAGTATAATAGGTTCAATCATTACAAATTTACCTAATTTTTCTCCAATTTTGATTTTTTTTTACTTGTGAAAGTTCCGACCAATCTAAATTTTCTTTATTATATTTGGCCTTTTTTGCTGAATTTCTCATAAATGTTCGAATATCTTTATCAGCGCAGACTTTTCCAAGATGCTTATTTGTTTCATTGGAAAGAGATTGATCGTCATATGGGTACGCTGTTGTCAAAATTATTTGCAATGCATTATCAAATAGGTACCTATAATTTTAAAATCATGCAAATATATGTACTCACCACTATCGACACTGACACTGCATGATATTATTATCGATGTTACGAGGGATACAAAAATGCAAAATGAAACCATTTTCGTGGATTTTTGAATTGGAATACAAATATATCGACAGGCATCGATCGCTGAAAAGAAACTGAAAAAGCTATCTGTTCTTATCAAAAGAAAGTGAAATATAGGAAGTAAATGGCATATTATTTTGGCCTTATCGCTACTCATTCATCTAATGAGAGATCATTATGATTCATATTTTTAAATCGAAAAAACGATAGACCTAATTTATAATCGAATTTTCAAGGGATCCCGAAATACTTATTAGTGATTAAAATTATCAATTTTATTAAATTTTGAAATCGCTTGGAAAAAAATTATTGAACAAGCCAGAAAATATGTTTGATGTTGGAAAATGAAAACAGAATATTATTGTAAAACGGACTCGTACATCCGGAGACTGTACCTGTGACGTCAAAATTTCTAACTTGAAATAAAATTTGAAAGAATTATCTATGTATTTATATTTTTTTATAAATTTTTTTTGAGATGATATTTCGTAAATGATTTGATCTTTATATTTATATATCTACCTATTGACTTGAAAATAGCACAGGTAAAAATCTATTATGTGCATGAGTTGAGTTGTTCTAAAACGAGTGGCCTGAGCTGAGAATTCCAAATTGCGATGGAATATAATATTTCAAGTCCTAATTTTTTCAACTCTATTTTTTTCAATTTTCGTGATTCTAATTTTCTTTTAGAATTACTTCCAGTTTTAAAATTATATGTAGAAAAACAGTTGTAAGAAATTCACAACTGAAAAATAAAGTTGGAAAAAATTCGAAGAAGTCAGAGTCAGAAAATTTTTCAATGCTGTCATTTTTTGCAATTTCAGAATTTTCAATCTATAAATTTTTCAATTCAATTTTTTTCAAATTTTTTTCAACTTTGATTTTTTCAACACGGAAACTTTTTCCAATAATTTTCCTCATTTTTTCAACTTTGAATTTTGAAAGAATCAAGTCTTAACTATGTTTTTCAAACTCGATAATTGAGAAAAAAACTTTAAAACAAAAATGAATTTTAAAAAAATCAAAAAAATATTTAGTAAAATATTTAAATTAAAAAAATTTTACCATTGAATAATTTTGAAATTGGATGCAATTTTGAAAAAATTAGAATTGAAGAAATTGTAAAAATTTAAGGTTAAAAAAAAATCTGAACTTGGAAAAGATTTGAACTTACGAAGGAGATCACAGAATAAATTACGCAGGTACCTGTTTTTCGAAAAATCAGGTTTAGAGGCCTGTGGGTTCAGAGTTTCGACTCGATTTTTTTTTAGAAAATCAAGCGTGAAATATATTTTTTGTTTCTTTCTACTCGACCTATCAATTTTTCACATCAAATGATTAGAAACCAAGTTTACCTCCTCTGAATACAAATTTCCTGAAATGCACCCTTTTTTCGAACTTCCGACTCGATCGGGATTGCTTTCGAGACTTTTCAGAGCACTCATAAAATTTTGAAAATTTCCTGCACCAAGAAAAGGCGCATAAAAAGAAATTGTGCTGATTTGTACTACGAATCGAAAATAAGGCAGATCTACCAACTACATATTAAATTTTTCCCTCAATCCATGCGCTATGAGCGGATTTTAAAATTTATTTTACAAGAATTTTCTGCCAAGAAAAAATATTAATTTGACCAATTTTAGGAAGTCGTGCTTTTATTGATTAAATAGGTAACCAATATGAACAATCCACGATTATAAATGATGAAGTTCAAATGTAGATTATTTTTATGGCCATTTCTTTCGTCCTGAAAATCACCAAAATTTTCTAGATGCTCCAAAATTTCTTAAAACAGCTTCCATATTCCAATCGATTAGGTTGGTTGGAAATCGAAAATAAGACAGGTACCTACACTAAATTTCAGATTTTTCCGTTCAATAAATATAATTTTTTCATTATTTTGTAAAACGATGCGATGAGGCAGTTTTGAAAAACGTTCTAAAATTGAAGAAATGAACTTGAGCTTTTAAAATTTCAGATTTTTATGACGAACGTTCGATTTATTTTTGTTTCGCACATTAATTTCACTGTCGGTTGGAATGCTTTCCTAGTTAGGAAAATCTCAAAAAAAAACCCTATTTCAGCGAAAAAGGCAAAAAATACGTTTTGAGGGTAGTTTATTTCCCTCTTATGGGGGTAGCGATAAATTTGCAAGGAGTAAGTTGCAGAATGTTAATGAAGAGATTTTTCTTTTCCAATTTCATAAAATTGATTTTTCCTGCATTTATTCCAATATTCAGACTTCAAAAATGACTGGGCTACGAAAATATGTATCTACATTCCACACTCTTGTTTTTTTGGTGAGAATAAAATTTAACGAACCATGATATGAATCTATTCTACAAAAATGAAATTACATATGCATTATGCACGTGATATATTTCTTTAATCACTTGTTATTCGTTCTCGTTATATTCGATTTTGATAAAAATTATGGGTGATGTGTAATCATACAACAATAGTAAATATTTGCCTTGGGTATTACGTAATTTTGTATTATTCTTATCTTAATTTCCCGTTCGAATTTTTATCGTGTTTACAACGATGAGTCGTTAATGATTAATTTACAAATAATTTATAGAAATCGATGAAAATCCAAGCTCACACTCACAGGAAAAAATGCAATAATTCATGACGAGTGCAGACTGCTGTCCAGAAACGAGGAATGACCGTACATTTACCTGGATCTATTTTTCCGAAAAACATTACTCTTGATGAAGAAATCTTGAAATTTTTTTCGAATAGTTAATAATTTTTCAAGAAAATGATACCTACTTACATGTATTTTTTCCAAGTTGTAATACCTGGCTTCAATTCATTTTAATAGGTACCTACTCGTTCAACTCTGATTCTAAAGTTCCAAAGTCTGCTCTCTAAATCCAAATCAGTAAAATTTAACTGATTTGCAGTCAAATTTAACTGATTCCAGCATCTAGAATTGGAGCGGCCAAATTAACTGATTATCTGTAAATTTAACTGAGTGAAATCAGTTAAAAATAACTGATTCATTAACCAGTTATTTTTAACTGATTTCAATCAGTTAAATTTACAGATAATCAGTTAATTTGGCCGCTCCAATTCTAGATGCTGGAATCAGTTAAATTTGACAGCCAAATCAGTCAAGTCGTCGGCATAATATTGTTTTAATTATGAAAATAATTTTTAAAAATGTGGTAATTAGTTTGCAACTGCCGTTATACCTGTATTACTCTTCCGTTTTTATGAGGAATCCGATGGTATTATTTTCACTCAATTCGGTGACCGAAAAATTCCTAGGACTACGTGGGATTCGAACCTACAACCTAACAATCCTACGTTCCTAACTACCTATACTTAACCACTAGACTACGGGGGCTTATCTAAGCGATAGTCTTTTAAAGCAGTATATATATTTGTGATACCAATGCTCTATGCGAGACATGTATTAATTATGTATTTCAAAAAAACTTCGTTGCTTTGTTTAAGGATTTCCATACATTTTTTTTAAATTTCAAAATTTTGAGAGTTCAATTATAGGTAAATGATTTTTTCAAAACGTGTTCCACTTCAACTATTCTCAAGTTTGAATTTTGAAGGCACTTGGTTTCTTGAAATTGTTTTATTATTTATTAAAAAAGTACAATTTTTTTCATCTATTTTTAGAGATAAAATGTATATACGTATTATATACATTCAAATTTTCTTGATATTTTCAAAAATTTATTCAAGTTCAAATCCCTTCGAATTAAAAATTTTTCTGGAATACCTATAAGTAACATACTATTTACGACTAAATCTACACAAATGGACTTCAGGCACGAAATTAAAATTACACTGAGAACGACTGAATCCTTACCATCTACTTTGTTTGGGTCAAGTAAGCATTCATTTTTTCCACCAACAGAAATTAATTGATTTCAGATGGACTTTGACTAAATGATTTTTTTTTCAACTTCTATTTTCCAAGTCCAAAATTTTTTTCTCAATTTTTTTCAAAACTTCAAATTTTTACGTAAACTTTTCAGGTCTACAATTTTTTCTGAACATTTTCTTCATCGTTATTTTTTTATGTGAAATTGTAAAATTTTTCAAGAGCAGAATTTTTCATCAAAATGTATTCAACGTCTCAGCAAATTCATAAAACAAGCCCAGGTCGATTCTTCAGGTCTAAAATTTTTTCCGGACAATTTTTCAATGTCCATTTTCCAGGTGTAAAATTTTTCCCTTAATTTTTTTCAAATTTCAAGTTTTTGTCAATTTATCAAGTTTGAAATTTTTTCATGAACCTTTCCAACGTAAAATTTTTAAATTCAAAAGTGTTCCAAGTTTGAAAAATGTCGAGGAAAATGATAAAAAAATTTTAAGACCTTGAAAATATTTCATGTCGGAATTCGGAAAAGTTTGGTAAAAGAAATTTCGAACTAGAAAAATTGACAAAAATTTTGAAATTTGAAAAAAAAAGGAAAAAATTTACACTTGGAAAATGGACGTTGTAAAGTTCAAAGTTGTCAGAAAAAATTTTAGACTTGAGAAATGGACTTGGGCCTGTTTTACAAATTTGTCATGACATCGAAAACATTTTGATAAAAAACATTCATTCTTGAAAAATTTCACATAAAAAATTGACGTTGGAAAAAATTATGGACCATAAAAATTTTTATGTTTTGAAAAAAATTTGGGGAACAAATTTTGGACTTGGAATATAAACATTGAAAAAAAAAGTTTAGGAAAAAATGAAAACATAAGTAATCAAAGTCGATCTAAAATCACTTCATTTCTGTTTTACCGGAAAAATAGATAGGTACTTAAAAAAAAATTTTAAAGGATTCAATCGTTCGCACTTTGCAGTGTATAATTTCAATTTCGTGCCTGAAGTCCATTTTTGTAGATTTAGTCGTAGATGAACAACCTCGGGTGAAAAAGTTTGCAAAAACCAGGCTCCCAATATCTCCGCAACTGAGAAAATAAAGAGTTTCCTAAAAATTCTGGGTCTTCCCAGTCTAAAAATGTGTGAAAATAAGGACCCGAAAAGTGTGTTAAGCCTGTTTTGAAAATTTGAAAAAATGTATTTTATAAATAAATTTATTTTTAAAAAAATACATTTCTTTTCAAATTTTTCAAACGGGCTCAACGCACAACACCATGTGTTACTGTGCTTTGCGCATGTGCAACAGGGCAGGTGGTACTACCATTCCATAAAAATTAACTGATTCAAACAGTGATTTTCATGAACTGCCAACTAGCAGTAAAATTTTTTCAATGTACTGAAAAAAAACAGTGAAAATATGTGTAATTGAATCAGTACTTTTCAAATGAACTGGGAATCAGTTAAAAAGTACTGATTTCAATAAATTTTAACTGATTTGCAGTTAATTTTACTTATCAATTCAGTAAAATTTATTTTACTGGAATGAATCAGTTATATTTTAACTGATTTGGATTTAGAGAGTGATGGGAGACGTCAAAAAATAATGCTACCTTTCCTCGAAAAAAAATTAACGTCTATTTTTGAAAAAATCATAGGAAATGAAAAAATTGAAAATTTTTTAAATTGAAACATTTTTTAAAAAATTTTAAGTTCGGTAAAAATTGGAAATGAGAAAATTTTTATTACTATTTTTTAATATAATTTTCATGGGCTTGTACTTCAGAAAAATCGTTCCAATCACGGATTCGGGTAAAAAACGCTTGGGGGATCTTCATTCGGAGAAATATTTTTTTGGGAAAATGAACACATACCGTACCTACTGAAATGGGAGTGTAATGATTTCGAATTTGAATTATGAAGTGATTAATTGATCCTAAGCCCCAAACCAAACACGAGAGCGAAAAAATCTCTTGTTTTCCCTCACTGCTCATTTTACTTACATTGGATAATTTTTTTCGCTTTTTTGATGTTCAAATAATTAAATATTTTGTCTATTTGTATCATTTTAATTTTTTCGTGTTTCATGTGATGCCATTTCGCAATTACATTTATTAGGCTTAGTTAACAGAAAACTCAAAAAACAAACCTTCAAAATTAATCTAATCAGGTTTTCAACTTTGATACCAGAATAACAATAAAAATAACTATATTTTTGGTAAATTGGCGCGTAAACTTGAGCTCACATTATTACACCACCTAACCGAATTTATTTTCAACTAACTTATTAGCTCTTAGCAACCTTTGAATCCGGAATTTTCCACTCAAATCACAATACCCTCGATAAAAATGGTATCACCTCGAGTCAAATACCAATTGAAGTAAAAAAAAAACACTCGAAAAGGAAATAAAGCGTTTCTCACCCACCCCACCCAACATTACAGTGAACAAGTGGTTGCGTAGAGGGATATCGAATACGCAACCGGACTGAGTCACCTCTCGGCGTTGGCGCGTCATCCTCTTTATTTATGGTGTTTTCGCTATTCGACTTGTCGGTCTCTTCGTATACACAGAGCTTCAGGTTTTGTTGTTTATTCGTTTATTGTTGGCCGTAAAAGCTTGACGAGTTCGCGTTTGTTAATTTCGTGTTTTTTTTTCTTTCGTTAATACGATTTTTATCACACGGTGAATTGTGCTAGGTAATCATTTATTTCGAATAATTTCGCAGTTTTTTCCCTCAAATTAAATCGTATCCTGCCAAGAAACCAAAATGGATTTACCTCACGTTGATTCCTGTTGCTTTGGATTATTGCCTTTGAAAACCGGCGCCCTCATTTGCGGAATCGTTTCACTCGTAAGTTCCTAACACCCGAATATTCTTTTATTTCTCTTCAGTGCGTTGTTTTTCGGCATCGAAAGATTTTCCAGAATAAATTTAGCCTCGGAATTGGCTCCAAAATGAAAATATTCGATTGAGAAGTATTTCGGCAAAAATGATGCCCCCTAAAATGGGCGTAAGTTTGTTCGTGCTAAAGTTCAATCTGTTAAAAATGTATCGCCATGTTACCTTAATATTTTTTCAAGGTTGGTGTGAATTTTTACAAGAGGAACACGATTCACCGGAAGGGGTCCACTCATGCGTGACCACTTTTTCCTTTCGTCGTGCTGGGTGCCAAAGTACCTTCTCGGAATTGGCGTTTTGCGTCGTTGCTTTAATCATTTTCCCGCCTAATTTTCCACCGGTGTCTATTTATGGATGTTTTTACGCACCAGCTTGTGGCATTTGCAAATGTCTGCGTTTTTTTTTCGCCTTTGGAAAGGCCGCTCTGTTGCATGTTGCGAAATACACGAATGAATAGTGATTTCCAAATGGATTACGATTATTTTACTCGTAGCTAATGCAAATGCTTTAACGAATGCTAATTCTATTTAATTGAGAATTTAATACGACGTGGGTGTTAATTTTTTTTTTCAAATAATCCGCTTGGCACTTTGCTTCGTTCAGTGCTGGTAGGTATAGTCAATAAAATTACGTATTTTTCCTTTCATTTATCATCAAATAAATACCGAATTTGATAAAATTATAATATTCGGGTTCACTAATTATCATACCGTACCTACCTCTAATTACATTTGAATTGTAGCACGAGTGCCGAATTTTTTGACTCCTTTGGATTTGTACAGATTGCCTGACGAATGCGCCAAAAATGCTTGACCATTTTTTCATCCGATATTGGAAAAATATCGAATGTCAAGTCGTAAAATTTGAATTCCCAATAACGCTAATTAATCTACATTATTGCTCATTACACGCACGAATTTTAAATACGAATTGGCCATTATATTCGTGTTACGTGATAACTATACAAGCTGTGTGTGTACTTCTACTTATTAAGTACTTGCTATACCTTCGAGATTATGTGGTAAATCTGTATTCGCCTCGGTCGTATTTATTTTTACTCAAGTAGTAAAAATCTTTTATTGCTTATGTTGCTTACGCTTTGTTGGCTGTTTCGTATTACGAGTTTTTCCCCTTCGACTTGAGTCGCAGTCGTCATCGACAAATTGCATGGGACCTTGATGAACATTATGAACTCGGTATGGTGGAGAGAATTTTTTGAATCAGTATGCAAATTATTTAACTCGAAATTGCATCCAGTGGTTCAAAAAATTCGATTATGCATTTTTTTTTGGTGAGATTGCATCGTAATAGCTATGAAAAGCAGAAAAATTCCGGTTGGGAAGTATGTTTTTTTGGATTATGTGTCGAAAATAATTTTAGGATTCCCTTTTGTCCCCCCTCCTTCCCTGCCGACCAGTTTTAAAATGGTACGTTTCATTCATCTGACATGAGCCAGCTCAGAAGAAAATTTCCCTTTCCTTTTTCCCCTGCCAACGCAAGAATTTTTAAACGAAACAAGCCTAAATAAATATTCGTTTTTTTTTAAAAAAATTGAAAGTTGGTATTTACATTTTTTTAGTACTTAATTGTATCCCTTCTTCTCCTCTGGCATAAAGTCTTTAATTTTATCATGAAAGAATGCTCGGTTTTGAAAAAACATGGAAAAATGAAATAGAAACCAGCTTGCTATCATTCAGAATTTTTTTTCAAGTAAATCTATGATGGTATCAATTATTTAAAATTGTGTTTTCGCAAAATTCAAAATTGACAGATCACGTTTTTTAGCAGAAATTTTGATAATTTTTTTCTTCCTCGACGTATATAATTGAAAAAAATTCTTAAATTTGTAAGGGAAAGGGGAGGGGGTTGCTCTTAAAATGAGCCTTTGGCTAAGATGTATTTTGAAATAAGAGATGGAAAATTGATTATCGTGAGAACGCCAAAAGTCCGAAATCCTGATTTCAAACATAGTGAAATTTGTGTTGAATTGAGGGGGGGGGGGGGGTAACATTTCAGTACGATTAATGATCGATCGAAAAATAAAAGTATTTTATCAACTTTTCCCCCAAGATTCAGTTTATTGAGCATTAAAACTCATTTTTCCAACTTTGATTTTATGGAGAGGCAATAATTGAAAAATTTTGACTGAAATGGAACTTCTCTCAATTTTTCTAAAAAAAAATTCCAACCAAATCCCAATTTTTCAATTGAAAATATAATTTCATCATTTTTTTTGGGCTCCTTTTATTCTTTTTGCCTATGCGAGAAATGAGAGAAATTGATCGAAGAAAATTTTGAGAAAATTTCTTTCATTTTCAATCGTAAAATGAGCGTTCTATCAATTGTGCATGATTCTTTACTTACCTTTTATATTTTTTCTAAAATACATATATCGTGAATGGAACGAAATTGAAAAAAAAGAGTGGTTTCCATATCCAGGCTTACGTATGTACATATTTTTCCTCAAAAAGATTAGCTTTGGGCACTTTCAGTCACAAAATTTTATAATTTGAATCCTTTTTGAATTTTCCAAAAAGAATTTGAAATTTCTGATAATTTACGTTATTTTTGGAGGATTGAATGCTCATAAGCGATCGAAATACATTAAACGATTTCAATTTTTATAAAATCGATTTCCTAATCTTTCAAAATCACAATTTTTCACGGCTTTCAAGTACAACTCAAAAAACAAAATTTTAACTTTTTCCATCCCCCCTATGCTCTTTTGTTTATAAATAAGTGAAAATTACCGAAAATCACTGAAAAATAGTCTGAATTACAGCATGACAAAAAATCAATGAAAAAAATTTCACCAAAAGTAAACAGTGAAGAAATTGTTGAAAATAAGTAAAAATTCACCGAAAAGTCGTAAAAAATATCTGAAATAAGGTGAAAAATAAATGAAATTCGCTGAAAAATTGGTGAAATTCCTTGAAAAATCAGCGAAATTTCACTGAAAATCAAAAAATTTCGCAGATATTTCCTTATTTCGTTTTGTAATCAGATTTACTTACCACAAACATTAAAATTTTTTTTTCAAAATGGGGCACGACCGCGAATCATAGCGTTAAACTTTTTGAATTTTTAGAGTGACTTTGAAAAATTTCGTTTGCTACAAAATTAAATTCACGTGTCAGTAGATAAGGAGGGGGAGGGGGTAGAAAACACACGAAATGAATCATTTTGAAAGATTACCCAACTGCAATTTTTCGCTTACTTATTTTTCAATGAATGTGCAAATAATTCTTCGAATAATTTATCATTCTATTTACTTTTATCGAAGTAGGAGGTCACAACTACACGTTGTGTTTATCTTGAAAATATTTTTCTAAGCGTATGAATTGGTGGAAAAAATTAGAGCGAAGGGCAATGGAAGATTTGAGAAATTGGTCACGGCAGAAAAACTATTGCAGAGCCGTAATATTTACATTACAAACAAACAGATGCTGACTTTTGGTCTTCCTTGCCCAAGATACCCTCTCCGAACGCACTCAGATTTTTCTTCCGTGACATTTTCCACACAACCAAAGAAGACACATGTTTCTTCCTCTTGTTTCCATTTTAAATAGGACACATTCGATTAATTATGTATTCACGAAGTACGTGCCAAATATTAAGATTACCTCGCTCGTTGACTCGCATACTACGCAAATAACGAGTCTATGGAGCGGTAAATTGGCCATGATGCCGTCACCGCCGCTGGTATAATTTCACAAATTATTATCCGCGAGGATACCGTACTCGCCGCACAAGCCGCATGCACCTGCACAGTGAAATCTTCTTTCAACAATTTTTTAATCATAACTCGAAAGCTTATACCATTTGTACATACGTAACCATACTGCTTTCTGCTTTTGAAGTTTGAACTCATCGCATCTAGAGGCTATTTCCGGCACCGCCTTGAAGCTTTCCACGAAATTTTACTCATAAGTTGACTTTCGCAGAGTCGACCACCTTCCGAGTACGCCAGCTTTAGAACTTGGCAACATTGTTTTCGACGAGTGCAAAAACTCGTCGAGTGAAATTTTCTAAAAACTATTTCAATTTGTTTGCTGGTTCCTTCCTACGTCGAATAACAAACGCCCAGATCCTCATGATGAACTCTCGAATCAAAGGTGGATTCGAAAAATAAATTTTTGGCATGGCAATGTATCTCGTGCTGAAATTTATAATTTTTCGTTTCCGGATCGTGCAGATGACTAGCTGATTCATTGTTTAGGACGTTTCTTGCCAATGTTTAGATCTCGATGCCAATGCACTTAAACTGAGCCTCGATGCCGGCCGGTTAGCTATCGTTGGTGTTTTTCGGGGAATTTTTTTTACATTTTTTATATTTTACAGATTACAGAGGCCTCTGTTCATGGATACTCTTCGTTTCACAGCAATGGTAAGTACAGGTTGCCGAATGGTACCGAGTTATTTATTATACCGAATGACACCTCATTCAACCCAACGAATTCTTTTCCCTTTTTTCGTAGATGCGGTCAGATTATTATACGAGATTTTACTTATATGCGGTATAGTAGGAGCGATTCTTCTGATTGTCGGGATATTGATGGTAAGTGTCAGATCGCGTATTGTAATTTATTTCATTATCGTTCTATTCATAATGAATAGTATATCTATAGACGTATGCCTGCGTTGTATTATTCCATACGTTTTGCCCCCCCCCCCCACCATAAAAAAAAGGAATTAACGACCGAGTACCTACCTGTTTTCCTACTTAATATTCCAATAACGTTTAACGTCTCTTCCGTTTTTACCGCAGGTGAATATACGTCTAACAAATAAAGCCTGAGCGATTAGCGACTCGCGAGTAGATATTTGTAACTTATTTGAGAAATTTGAGAATATCATCAGCTAATTACGAAATGATAATGAGTTTCGATGTTGCATGCGAATTATTTTTCAGAATCGGTCGTCATTCGCCAAATTGTACATTGTGGCGTATGCGTTACTGATCATTTTCACGATCGTGATGCTCGTTTGGGTTCTCCTGAAACGTAGAGCTTCAGATGCTACAGATATCATAATCAATACTGTTATTTACGTGTGTAAGTATTTCCATTCGTATTTTTGACCTAATGTATTCCTCAGATTAGGATGAGAAAATCAATTACAAGTGTATTTGGTTGAAAATTTCAGCCATTTTTTTAAATCAGAGGTTGGTGGTACGTCGAAAATTTTGTACGAAGAGTATCCGTAAATGAGTGAGAGCATTTCCATCCTGTTTAGAGATCAAATATGACCATTTTGTGTTCGATAAGTTGATCAAGATTAGAAATTTCCTTAAAGTAATGTCGAATTTGGATTCGTCGCGTAAAAATACCTAGATTTCGACATACAGGTCGATATCATATCGCATATTGACCTTTGCCTCACCCCCCCCCCCCCCCAACACTACCATTTAATGCGTATCCCTCCGATCACACTCGATCTGGTTCAAGATTTTAAATTTTTTCAAAAGTAACATGGAAATATCTAGGTTTCGATACCAAATTTGTTTTTACCTTATTTCAGTTTAAATCCACCCCCCCCCCCCCCCATTATAATGCAGACCCCTCAATCAATTCAGGTATTAAAATTTCCTTAAAGTGACATCAAATTCGAATTTGTCATATGAAAATATCTAAATTTTGGTATCCAAGTCGATTTTTATCACATTTTGATCTTTGCCCCTCAGTGTGGAACTGTAGACCCTCATTCAATTGGGGTTTGGAAATTTTCTCAAAAGTAACATCGAATTTGAACTTGCCATTTAAAAACATTCAAATTTTGCCCAAGACAATTTTTCATCTCATTTCCACCTCCACTTCCCCCTCTTCTTACCATTCACAATTCCTATGCAGACCCCTCTACCCCTCTACCCCTGTATCAATTTGGGCTAAAAAATTTTCTCAAAAATAATATAAAATTTGAATTTGCCATGTGAAAACATAGATTTCGATACCCAAGTCGATTTTCATCACATTTTGACCTTCGACACCCCCTCCCCTTTATTCCAATATAGACCACTCGAATAATTCTGGTTTAAAAATAATTTCTTCAAAAGTCACATCGAATTTGAACTTACTACATAAAAATATCTAGATTTTGACATCCTAGTCGTTTTTTCATCATATTTTGACCTTTGACCCCCCTCCCCCTCCCTCCACCAATTCCAATATAGACCCTTTGATCAATTCAGAATTGAAAAAATTACAGTAGAACCTCGATTATCCGATTTAATTGGGGCGGGGAAAACTCGGTTGTGCGAAAAAGTCGGATAATCAAAAAGTTCAGTTTTTTCAGAAAAAAATGTAATTAATGAGTTTACTTGAAATTTTTAAAACATTTTTGGCATGCATGAACTTTCAAATAAGATGTAAAACCCGGATTTGAAAAAAAAAACTCCCAACAAAAAATTCAAAAAATAGAATCCGTAAAAATCGAAAAGGAATTATGTACTTAGAGTACCTAGTGTAGTCAGATGTATTTTCATAATACAGATTTTGAGCAAAGAAAAATTGACGAAATGCAAGATTTTCAGGACAAGCAATCAATTTAGGTACCACTAATTTTTCAAATCTGAATCAGTAAAATTTGATGAGAAATTTCATTTCTGATGAAATGGACATTTCTTCAGAAATCTATGATTTTTGACTGAAATATCAGTGAATTAATTATGAATTTTTCATGAAATTTATTTCACTCACTCAAAAAGACAGAAATTTCACTAAGTAATTTATCTGATTCAGGATTGTTCATTATTTTTCGAAAAATCATAGTTGAAGGACAGAAAATTATATATTTTGTGATATTTTTAAGCTGAAAAATATGTTTTTCGAGCTTAAAAAGAGCTAAATTTAAAAGAAGTCGGATAATAAAGTATTATCCGACTTTTGAAAGTCGGATAACCGAGTAAAATCGGATAGAATTTTATGCTCGGATAATCGAGAAATCGGATAATCGATGGTCGGATAATCGAGGTTCTACTGTACATCAAATTCGAATTCATCATAGTATCTAAATTTCGATACCATAATCGATTTTTTATTTCACGTCGACCTTCACCTCTCCTCCCTTCACATGGAGAATCCTTGTGGGAAGGGTAGAGGTCAATTACATTCAAAAAAGTACATTTATAATTGGGAATGGAAAACGTTTTGCTCGGTCAATTTTTCATCATTTTCCGTAGGTATGTAAAATAGGTTGAAAATCCGTTATTCAAAATTATATATTTCCCCCCCCCCCCATTGACTCGTGACCTTCAAAGTAGGATCAATTTGAAAAAAAAATCTTCAAAAACGTGGTTTCCTTTGTTTTTATTCGATGTATTTTTCGATATTTGAGCATCACAATTTTTCAAAGTTGATTTCAAAATTATGGCCATAAATTCACTTGAAGTGGATGGGGGGAGGGGATGAAAAGGTCAGTTGTACGTGTGAAGTGAATTCAACTAAAAAGAAGAAAATTCCTACCTATCAAAAAATTGCCAAAATGAGCGAATTTTCATTATCTGTTCTTCATTTTCTCTTCTTGCTGATTTTTTTCTGATTCAAATTTATCGCTTCCACCTTGATATAGATTTCTACTGCCTGATTGTTAATGGGGAGGGGGAGGGGTGTTGATCAACTCATGATAAAATATCAATATGGGTATCGATATCTAGGTAATTTTTCACGCTGAATCCAAATCTGAACTTAGTTTTCCCCAAATTTTTCATCCAAGTCGGTTTTCCCAATGATTTTCACGAAAAAAAAATAACAAAACCTCATATTTTCGTTGTTTACAACGTTTGAAAAACTCCTCAATGGAATCTTATCGTTGATTTTTCTTCTCACGCAGGTATCGTAGGTTATTGTCTCATCGTGGTGAACAGTTATCATAGAACGATGGGTTAAGCCGCCACGAAGTGCACAGACTGAATGCCTACGAATACAAAACCGCATGTGTGAGCTTGTCTCTTACGATACGATTAGCGATTCGTATCGAAATCTATTTAAATTATAATAACTTAATTTAATAGCTACGTCCTAAGGTTAATTTTTTCTTGTTTTCTTTATCTTTCTGCGTGAAAGAAAAAAATGTTTTTATTTATTTTAAATAAGAGTATTTTATTGTTTAATATTTTAAATTTTATCCAGTCAGCTTTTCTTTTTGTACGTTTTCATATGTATTTTCAGTTGAATAATTCAATTTTTATTATAAACGGATAATTTTTCCTGGTTTTTATTCACTCTATATACGTTGTATGTGATTTCCTGTATAAATATTCTGTGTGGTTGTTCGAATGTGTACACAAGTGGGTATCCTACATCGCTACATTTGGTTTTACATTTCATCGAGTTGGTAGATATAGTACCTTACGAAGCAATATTATTTTTCGTATAAAAAATATAGAATTAGTCTGACACACGATATAGTTGAACCGGTATCGTATTCTTATGTATTGGTAAAAATCAATGAACGAGTAGTGTTTTCGTATCGAAATACGAATAAGAATCTCCTACCTCGTATAATTTTTTCCTTTTCTGTTTTCCATAAATATAAAAACGAGTGTATCAGTTTTAAAACAGTTGCTGGGTGTTATTTAGGAAGTCGATGTTGCCGGTTATTCAGTCGTTTGTTTTTATAGGGTTCGAAGGTGTATACGGGAGGGCAGGGGAGGTACGACTAGAAAATATCGCCGGTAAGCGTTGGCAAACGGCTCCGGCAGCGGCGTGTTACATTAAATCTGTGACGAAACCAATTTTAGACGCGGCTTCGAATTTATGTACAAAGATGTTGGTTGCTTGTTGCGGGCCACCTACGCGCGTATGGAACGCAGCCCACGTGGGTTAGTCGAAGTAGCGTAATCGCGTACAAAGAAAGGGAAAAGATGAAAGAATGGTACAGAATGAACGGAGCCAGCGAGATGGAGAGCTGTCCACATCTGGTGGAGGTTTCCTCCTTCGAGTCTCGAATAAAACATACGTTTTCAAATTACCAACGCTGGCGACTGTGTCAGATTCAAACGAGGCGAACTAATACGAAGATGATACCGGTGGACATCTCGGACGTCTCGAGGGTAATTAAGAACAATATTCGAGAATGTGCATTTATCGAGTTAAAAACCATCGACGAATTGGCCTGTACGCCCAATATGGTTATGGTATGTCTCCCACACGCATACACATCTGCATTATTCTCTGGTAATAATGTTCGCCGACGAAATGCCTTCAGATACGTAAACCGGTATACCGAAGAAAACCCATTAGTTAACCAACTGTCTGTTCTAGGTAAGTATTTTTTTTAAAAAAAGGGCTACTATCACCCTTCAACTCGAGTCCTGTTTCTGTTTAAAATATCCGTGCTAAGAATATCCTTACAAATATACCCGTCTCATCGCAACATGTTCCACCAAAATATCTTTTTACATGTTGAAAAATTCCAGCTGCGATGGTATTCTCCTTATGTTCTCGTATAGGCGCAGCAGGTACCTCATCCGCGACTCCAATATCCTTGAAAAGTTCCTTAAATGGTGGCGTGTCTATTTGATGCCCCCCACCGCCCCATTTGCTCCTTCCCGATTCAAACATTGCACTGAGAGCTGACTCTATCGTGACACGATTTCATTTGAGAAATGTTTCCATGCCAGAAATTTTATGCATTTGCCAGACGAGCGTAGAATAATTATCGTATTTGTTTCTTTTTCGTATTTTTTTTCCACGTTTAATATCCAAATGACGATCGTATTTTCGTAATGTTGCGGCCGGTCGGGGCAGCAAATGGGGTTTTATGAGGCCGGCGTCTCGTAATATCACTTTTACACTCGTTTCCGTCCGCACTCGATAGTAAAATTTTCCTACGATGGGGTCGAAATGGAAGTTTTGATGACGGTTCGTGTCCCTGGCTAGGAAATGTGTTTTGTGTCGTTTGGAATTGAATTAATTTATGGTGAAGTTTCGATTGATGTAATTTTCCTGGCGTGGATTTCGATTTAGTGAAAACAAACTTTCTGGCCTGTGTAATATTTTGTTAAAAATTCTTTTCATTTGAGTGGAACGGCTCTCGAGACTTTTTCTCTTTTAAATTTGAGTTTTTCAAGTGATTCGTTTTTTAGAGAAAGGTGAATGAACTTTTGATGTAGGATTTGGTACTAAAATTATGCAATAAAACGATACCTTTTTCCGTCCTCTGTCATTCAAGACTTGGAGTGGGAGATTTTTCATGGTGGGGGGATGAAGGCAGTGAAAATCAGTAATTAGAATGAAGAATACAAATTTTTTCAGTTTGGGTCAGATTATGAAATAAAGGACCTAAAAATCCATTTTTTGAAAATCGGATTCTCTTTCAATTATTTTTCAAAGCCTTAAAAGACCTTGAAAAATAATTTTTCGTATTTTTTTTTCTTCGAAAGTTGAATGGGACGGGAAATGTGATCTCGGAAAAATCGTATTTTGAGGTAAAACATTTTTGGAAATATTTTCATCAAAAATGTCTTGGGTTTTCAAAAAAAAAGAGTTAGCTGTAAAATTAGATTTTCGGTGAAAATGTATTTGAAAAAAAATCGATAATTTTCAGGTTCTCTTTGAAAAAGTTCAAAATTTTTCAGATTTGATTTTTCAATTTGAAAAAATTCAAAATCACCATCCCCCCCCCCCTACACACTGTTTTAAATATCGAAAATCGTAGTGTGCTCGGTTTTTCATTAAAAAGTCTGGGTTTGGAAATTTAAAGAAAACTTTTTTTTTACGATAATGTAAAAATTTTTTCAATTTGAACGAGTACATACCTACATAGGTTCATAAAATGAAGCAGTTACCTACATTACAGTAATTTTCGTTGCAATCAATTTTTTTTTATTCAAATTTTAGGCGAAATTTTTTAATAACTTTTCAAAAGTTCCCTTTCTTATAAATTTTTAAAAGTTTTTTTGCTTAGGTACTTAATGTAGTTATTCATTTTTTTTTAGAAAATTGTTGATTTTAAAATTTTCTTGCAATGTTGAAAGACTTCTCCAACTTGGTTGAACTTTTAGAGGAACTTCGATGTTTTTCGAGATTTCTGCATGATCCTGGACTGGAGGGTCATTCCGACCGAAATTTGCGTCACCATTGCTTCACGCTATTTTTCATTACCAAAAGTCAAAAACTTATAAATTTTTATATTTTCGAAATTAACTCAGCGGAAACTTTACTTCATTTTTTGTCTAGGAGAAGAAAATTCATTTTTTGGTTCAGCAATGAGCTACTATTTTACAAGTTTTTATTTTAAAAAAAAGAAAGAAAAACACGTTGCACACCCCTCCCCCCATGGTCATGTTTGGAAAAATATTTTGTGTTTTGATAATTTCAGTGCCTAACTTCATTTTCAGATTCGATAAAAGATTGATTGCATTCTGCTTGTAAATTTTACTAGAAATTCGAAAAAGTTGGTTTGAGGGTTGTGCGTTTTCGGGCTCCAAAAAGAGCCTCAACATGTAAATTTAGTCTTTTTGATTTCTAATTTCCAAAATTTTGAAATTTTTGGGGCTGAGGCTGTTTTATGAGCACTTGAGAACATAATTTAATTTCATCTTTCATATACTCAATTTTTTCACTTAGCAAAGATTACAAACCAAAATCAAAAATTGAATTTTCAAATTTTAAGGGAAGAAAAGGCGTGATTCTAACTAAACGTTTCAAGCTCATAGTGGATTTTCCTAGCTTGATAAGTAACAAAAAACTTGTAAGGAAATCGTTAGGCCTGTTTTTTAGGGAGGGACAGGCTCAATCTTTCTTACCTGAAAATATCAGAAAATTAGATTCACTTATGTTGGAAAAGAATTGGATTGCTCATCTCATTTTTTGACCTTTATAAGCATTTAATTGAGCGAAATTAAATGTAACGAAAGCATTTTGAAATTTTCCAGCCCTTAATGAATAAATATTGACGCAGGTAAATAAAATTCCTTTGAAAATATGAATTTTCGTAAATTAGAGCTTTGAAAAGTCAAAGAGAAATCGAGAGAGGTGTTTCGTTATTATGCCGTCGAAAAATCAAAATTCAACGATTCATAACTCTATCCATAAAAAATTTTCCTTAAAGGAAATTTTTTTCCACGCTCTAAGCCCACAAACAACACTCGTTTCTGTGCTTTTTGACGTAATCACGAATAACGCCTACGAAGAGCTCGTATCAGCTAAATAAAATCCTCCAAATATCGTTTTAATTTTTATTTTCGAGTGTTTGCGTAGTATAAATTTCGACAATTGGAACTCTCCGACATAAGGTAATAAGTTTATCGGCATTATTTCGATTCAAAGTACACACAGGCGTCGTATTTCATCGAAGTACTTCTTGGCGTACGTTTTTCTTTCAAGACGAATTATTTTAAGGAGCCAGAGTATACGAAGATAAGTCGATGATTTTCCTCGACTTTGCCACATCGCACCGCCCAACATCGTAATCTTTTAATACGATTTAACGTATTAATTTCTGTCATTGTCGGCGTGACTCAGTGGACTAGAATTTATCGTTATTTTCGGAACCGTTAAGTACATTTTTGATGAAGATTCGGCAATCGTGCATCGAAATGAAATATTGTGAAAAAAATTTCCACAATTGGATTTAATTTCTCTGGTTCGGTCAATGTTATGCTTAATCGTGAGAGTGTAATTCTCTCAGAATGTTACTTTACATTTACAATATTTATGTTTGTATTTTAACAAATAAAATGTCACGTACAAGGTTAAATATAAATTTATACGAGAAATTACATCACTGCGTGAACCTATTTAACCAAATACTTACTTTTTATAATTATGATGTCAGCGGCGATTTCTTGTACGAAAAATCTACCAAGGATTTTAAAATCCGCCGACAGAGACCGGTGCTAGTTCCGGGAATATTTTCCAAGGGAAGGAGAAGAATATAGGGGAGGAAAAAGGGTCGCTAAAAAATTACATAACGGAGGAGCGAGTTTAATTAGCTCAATTTTTATTCGCCATTTATGACCGGTATGAATTACGCTTAATTCGGTAATTTTTCCGAAATTTTTACTACTCTGGAAAAAGGAAAAAAATTAATTACGCGTCGTTAGCTCGAAAACACCGTAATAATTAAATTAGCTTTTTTTCCCTGTTCATCCGCCAAAAAAAGTACTCTCGGAGAAATACACCGAGTTAATTCTCTCTTATGAAGATTCATTTGTTAATTAAATTCACCGCAGATGTGCTCGGGTGGTTTTTTTTCGCGAATACTGTATCGAATTCGTTCTACCTTCGAGATCCCACGCATACGGTACGATTACGTAATTCTAGATGGCGCCGGTAATCGTATATTGTGAGAAAAATCCACGCGATCGGTGTTCTACTCGCGAGTACGTAGGTTGCGCTGAGAATTTCGTCTCTCTCGGCGCTGTGTGGGTGATTTTATTCTCAGTTTGGTGATCGTATGATCAAGGTTTCGAGCCAAAGTTACCCGCTTATTATGGGTTAGAAATTAGCTGTGGTGTTGGGATCGTAGAATGGCAAATTCAGCGAATTGTTTGGTAATTTGAGGCTGTCAGGGTGACTGGAGGTATTTTTGATTGTTGGTTATGGGTCGAAATAAATCGAGATTTAATTTGATGATTATTCGTGTGATGATGAAGGAGAAGATTGAGCTTTCATGTGAATAATTTGGCTTTTCATCAAATTCGAAAAGTATAAAAATTGACGATTTTTTTTGTCCAATTTTCAAAGCATTTTGAAAATGACGATAAGTGTGAGCAAGAAGTTCAAAATTTTCATAAAAATTTAAAGAAACAATTTAAAAATGACGATAGTTTTGAGAAAAAATTTATTCAGTGCCTTTTTGTGAAAACAATCGTAAAAATTTTCGAAATAAAG
The DNA here is from genome assembly GCA_038380155.1 of Pseudococcus jackbeardsleyi. Taxonomy (NCBI): domain Eukaryota; kingdom Metazoa; phylum Arthropoda; class Insecta; order Hemiptera; family Pseudococcidae; genus Pseudococcus; species Pseudococcus jackbeardsleyi. The sequence continues at coordinate 60,924,723 of CM076242.1, forward strand.
GTGAAAATTGTCAAAACCATGAAAAAATTGGTCAACCTTCTCAAAAATTCTATTTAAAAAAATCTAAAAACTCAATTCGAATTTTGAAAAATACTTTTGGGCGACAATCAGTGAAATACATACCTATCATTGAAAATCAGAAATATTGGTCCTGAAAATCATGTCTTTGAAGCTTTTAATATTATAAAATATTTAAAATCTAATTAAATAATGAACCTTTATCAACGAAAAAAAATTATTTAGGTACTTGTATAATGTATATGTATTGAAAAAATATGATAATTTCATAAAAATTGTTTTAAATACATTTTTCAGTTGCAAATGATTCACAAAATCATTCATGAACAAATTTGTGTTGGAACAACGATTAGGTACTTACAGGCAAAAATACGAATTCTTCAGTCCGATCTATACTTTTGTGAAATTGTAATTATTTTCGCCTCATTCTTTTCATCATTCTATTTTCAAGAGACAACGAGGGTTGAAATCGTTCAACAGATTAAAAAATAACTCGGAATTAATTTTTTTTTTCTTAGAAATAGGTATAAAAATATTTTCAAAAATAAAATTTGGATTTGTAAAAAAACAATAACAGAATAATGTATGTAAAAAATTGATATTTGTTGTTCGAAGGTGGAGGGGGGGGGGGAGAGAATCAAGGATTTCAATTTTCGTTTCAATTTCTATTTGAATTGGTGATAATATTCGTGTAAATTAGGTGAGTTCAAAAATATAGATGTCTGAGTATTTCTGAGATCACGATGGTCAATCTTTATTTTCGAGATGGAAAGAGATGAATCAGGTATCTGTGATTAGCTAACCAGGTAATTCGTGGGGGATTAAAATAATCTGTTTGGTAGAATATCCAATTTTTCAGAAATTTTTAAAAAATATTAATTTTTCTCATGTGTATTTTTTTTTTTTTTAAAATTGAGTGAATTTTGAATCATCGTCACTGATGATTTTTTATGGATTAAAAGAGGTAGGTAATTATCCATGCTAAGTATCTTCAAGATGTTTTCACATTTTTTTGTCAAGTTTTCAAGTTTATTATTTTACTTAATTTATTTCTATAATTAAATTTTTTTACAATTTACACTTTTTGATAACTCCAGATAATTTTTCAAACAAAGAAAGGGCCCTGAAAAAAAAAAAAACAATGAAAAGAATTGGAATTATCGAGCGTAAAATTTCATTTCTGTTAAAGTCAAGTAAGTAATTTTTTATTAAAAGTTGAATTTTTGAAATATTTCTGCTGAAATTTCAAAATTTAACTTTCATCTTTTATTAAAAATCGAAACGGATCAAATTCGTGCGAAAAAATCATAATATATTCTATTATTCTTGCAAAAACAATAAAATTAAAATTGAAAACGACTAAAAGTGCGACAAAAATTGAAAAAACACTTGTAAAACCGATCAAAGTGTTGTGAAGAAACATGAAACCCATAGTAAAAAAACAGGAAATCCGATGCAAAAATTGACAAAATTGTTTTAAAAATTGAGAAATTTGTTGTAAAAAAACATGCAATTCTAAATAATATTGATAAAATCGTTGTAAAAATGTTAAATTTCAAAGGTAAAATGATGAAATTTGTTGTTAAAAAACATGCAATTCTAAGTAAAAATTGTCAAAATTGTTGTAAAAAGTAACAAATTCGTTGTTAGAAACATGCAATTCAATCATAAATATACCTAAGCATCTGAATGTTCGTCTCGATGAGAGGATTTCAGTGATATAAGTATCTGGTTTTGATGGTTGATTGATTTGCGTCGAAGTTGTAATTTCAGCGTGTTGAAAAATTTTCAAACTGTCGTTTTTCAAAGAAACGACAGGAAACGACGGATCCAACATGCGTTTTTTGACTAATTCGAGGTCGCTGAACACGAATCTGACGTTCATTTGCAGCGATAGCCTTTGGTTTAACCGAAAAATCAAATTTTTGATGTGATAATCGGCCATAACTCGAGAACAAAGGCTTGAAACCAAAAACGGATACCGGTTTCGGAATCAGCGACCTCGAATTAGTCGAATACCACTCCTCTGTCGAATTTTCTGAAAATCATCAAAAATCGAAAAAAAATATGAACTTAACCCCCTTTCTGTTTTCTGGGACAAAAATTTTTGCTCCCGATTGGTGTGCGGGGTGTTTAGAAGGGGGGTTTCTTCCACGGCGAATTCAATGGCGCGGTCGGTTTGGCCCCATCTCGCTTGATTTCCAAGAAAACGGTCTTTTTCGAAGGCCAATTTTGATGAAATTCAAAAAGGTCTCAGAATCTTGCAGAAAATTGCCTGTAACTCGACCAAAAATTGTTCAAAATGCAAAAACAAATACATTTTTGGAATCCTCTCGTCATGTACAACCGAATGGTTTTTTTATTATTCAATTTTGAGAATTTGGGTTATAAGTGGATTTTTTTGGCACGGATAGTTGATGAAGAAAAATGCCCGTAACTCGGTCAAAAATTGCTCAAAATGCAAAAACTAATACATTTTTGGAATCCTCTCGTCATGAACAATCGAATGGTTTTTTTTTATCATTCAATTTCGAGAATTTGGGTTAATGATGAATTTTTTTAGACGCGGATAGTTGATGAAGAAAAATGCCCGTAACTCGGTCAAAAATTGCTCAAAATGCAAAAACGGATACATTTTTGGAATCCTCTCGTCGTGAACAATCAAAAGTTTTTTCATCATTTAATTTCGAGCATGCAATTTTGTAATGGCCAGATATTTCGTGGAGCATTCCAGGGGGCAGATCAATACCCAATTGAAAATGAAATTATTTTGGAGTGAGATATTTTGTGAGGTATCTTTGGAGTCATATCAGTACCCTAGGTAAGAACCCACTTTACAAATAAATCTTTCAAAAATCCATTTCTTTTTTGGATCGAATCCAATTTCACTTGCTTAATTTTTTTAACTTCAATTTTCTACATCAACTAAGTCTTTGGCAAACGATTCATCACATCTAAATTGAATGATTTAGGATTCAGGTCTCATCTACGATTCACAGCTTTACAACCCATCTCAAAAAATCAAATTCAGTTTAACCTAAGCTCGAATACGAAACAAGGCAGATAATAAATACTCGTACACAAAAGGTCGATGCAAACCGGATTATAATTATCGAAAAATCCGACATATACCTTTCGATTTATGACGGTTTATCTCAGATACGGCGCTGGTAGCTGTAGCGCAAATCCCGATGATGCAAATCTTAGCGCATAACCCTTGAGCATCGCGATGCCACCGCAAACTCATCGAATTACAAAGATAAGCGTAGCTCACACATGGAAAAGAAGCTCTCGACGAGCTGAGCTTTGCGAATACAATAGCTCATTGTGCCATTTGCCGGTGCACACGGGTCTATATTCGATAAATACCCGAACCTCAGAGACCGAACGGTAAAGGGCTCTTTTCAAAGGCTATATAACAAAACCAATAAACCAAATCAACGAATTTCGGCTCGCCCCCGTGTTCTGGGCCGTGCTGCCTGCTCTTCGTGCCGCCACCATTCACTATATTTACTACACGATATCCAGAGATGTGTGCTGGTGTATTAGAGGAGCTGCTGGAGAAAGCAGGGGCCAGCGGGGGTATCGAATTTATTTATCCGAAATTCGGTAAATTATGGCGGCTAGGATAATTGTTCTTTTGGAATTTAACCAGATGATGGCGATGGGGCGACGGGGAGACGAATCGATGAAAAACGGAAGTTATTCAATTTGAGGGCGGCCTTTATATCGGGCAAAAATTACACTCAAAAGCCGTTTTATAAACGTTGGCGTGAAACATCCAGCGCCAACGCCGGGTCTGGCCGACTTAATCTTACGAGTAAATGTAGTTAGCTTAGTTCAAACGATACAACTTTGCTAGACTTCCTCGGACGGCGACGTTCTCGGCTCGGTACTTTGTTGTACTTATAAACGCGTTAAAATTATGGTAATTATTTGAAAGCAGCAAGAATAAGGGAGGAAAAAAGGTCTTGTTTACAGAATTACGTCGGAGGAGAGAGCCAGTGGCGTGGGAGCGAAAGCAAAGGGAAAGCTGGTAGGAAAAAAAAAGGGTAAAAATTTTGACGTTAACATTGTAATCGTTTCGAACGAATAAATATCACCTCGTATAATTAGTTTATTTGGCGCGTTAAATATCAAACATTCTTCGATCCATAAATTAACCATACCCTTTTAAATATTATCCCATCAATTTTCTTTCGGCGAACCGCGTTCAGTGTCTCTCGATGGAGTTGTATAAGTTTGTTTAGGGCTTCTCTTCCATCCCCATGACAACCCTTTCGATGTGGATACTGGATACTCGTACGATTCTCACGTATGCCTACGTTTTCAGCTTAACCACCCAATTTTCACTTTTTTTGTTCCAATTGTGACCATAGAACTTAGTCATATTAATGATTTTTATTTTTTGTCATTTTTTTTTTAGCTATCGTTAATTACAAAATTGTTCGATTCGACGAGAAAATTCTCAAAAAATTGATCTGTCGTTTGTTTACCTGAATTTTAATAGGTACTTAAGCAAATTATGTGACGAAAAATGCAATATATTTCGCGGTAATGCTGCCTAGGCTGCATAATCGTATAATTGAAGGCACGGTGAAGAATACACATTTCCATTTTGACTCGATCTGGGATGTTTTTTGCTCAATGTTTGCAATTTTTTTTTTGACAAAGTACACATGGGAAAGTTTGTATTTTTAATAAGGATATTATATTGTAGAGTAGTTTGGAGAATAGTTGGAAATTTATCAGCTGAAATAATTTGAAACCTCTGTAAAAAAAAAAAAAGAGATCAAAAACCAGAAATGAGAAAATTTTAGAAAACTCTTATTATGATATGCATTGAAAAAATTGTTGCCCTATATTTTAATAAAAATTTGTGAAATAATAATTTCAAGTTGGAGACTTCTCGAAAAAAATGTTGAGCTCCTAATCCTATACATGGATAAGGAAATGAAGCAGGGAGGTCTCAAAGTTGGATTGTTTTTTGAAAAAAGGTTTATTGCCTGTTTTTACCACCAACTACGAACCCTCGGCCTCGGTCACCCCTTTTCTGATTAAATGTGATTTAAACTTCTACATTTTTGGAAAGCATTGGGTTCGAAATTTTACTTGCTTTTTTTATAGAAAGATTGAAAAGTTGAAAGTCGCTAGTCTAAGATTTTTTCAATTCCAATTTCTGATACAATTTTTTGGTAGTTTAAAATGACTTTTTATTGAAATTATTGAAAAAATTTTCAATGGCAATGCTGAATTTTATTTTGATTTACTTACGTCATTTTCATAAAATTCTAGTTGGCAGCACTGCTACATAAAAATTATCAGATTATAATGGAAATTATTTTAATGAGCTCGGCTCACAGATTAAACATATTAAATTTAATGAAAATCTCGTATCTAATGTCACGAAAATTATATTGAAAAATTTATTAAAAATTGTTTTACACGATGAAAAAAATTTGGTTCGATTTTCAGGTGCGTTAGTTTGAATTTTCAAATTTTTTAAAAATAAAAATAAAATTGAAATTATTATTTTGTAGTTTTCAAGGCTTTTAATCCCCATCCTTGTAGAGATAGTAAACATGAGGTAGTATCTTATCAACGAGATGAGTTGATTCCATGATTTCATACGTATGAGGTGTATTGAAGATTTTCATTGAGGGGGGGAGGGGGTGTACCTAAGTGTACGAGTTGATTTCGAACCTCTTTCAGCGTATCGGTGTCACCCGATTCTCTACTTCAATTATTTTTTCCAAACATTTTGCTACATATTTCATCATCAACTGAAGTGATTTTCAAATTTTTACAATTTTTCATATGTTCCCTTTTTTTTTCAATTAAATATTTTTATTGAATTTATAACTTCTTCAAAATCTTTAAAAACCGACTTTGAATTCTAAAAAGACAGTTTTTCAATTCCTTGAAAATAACTTTGGAGTTGAAAAAAATTGGAAAAGCGTTGAGAATTCGAAAGAAAATACAAAGAAATTTAAGTACAGCAAAATTGGAGAAAATATTTTAGAGTTGGAAACGGATTCAAGCAGGATTTCAAAATTGAAAACACTGGGAGAAAAAGTATGAACATGAAAAAATCTGTGAAAATTTCAGGAAAAAGAAATAAAGTTGAAATTTAAAAAAAAAATGAGGCTAAACTACAAAAATGTAAGAAATTTTCAAGAAAAGCGGGAATCAATTTGCCTTTATTTTCACTCGAGTACCTATTTTGTTGGAAATGAACTCGCTTGCAGCCAATTTCAAAGGATATTTTCCTTAAATTTTCATTCCGAATGCCTTTTCTCGAATATAAAAATCACGATTGCAATTAAAAAACTTTCAATTATTGTTGTTTGCTCCGTGAATTGATCAACCGAGAAACGAACCAAAATTGGTTTTATTGATGGGATAAAAAAGGGAAATATTCTGAATTCAAACAGAAATTTTTGGTGGGTACTTTTTTTGCTTGAATGAATTTTCCTAATTTTTACTAACTCAAAATATCAATCATCTATTAGAAAAAGTGACAAACTTCTTCTAATAGATGATTGATTGCCAATTTTTCAGCTCGTTGGTATTTTGGAAAATGATTTATAAGTTATCCAATGTCTGACGAAGTACACATTGAAAATTTTTTGAAATATCATATTAAGAATTGTTCAGCAATGAAAGTCGTTTGAGCAATTTGAATTAAAAAAAATATTGTTCAATTACATTCGAATAGTATGTACATACATATTTTTGCATGATAAAAATTCCAGTGTTCTCATATTCATGAAAAATTTCGTGCAAATCTTCCTGAAAATCTTCGTCGATGTTTAATGGATTAGGTGAGTCGATGTCCCATTAATCGGTTTATTTTTCAGCATTTTATCGCGGCAGTTTTTCACCACCAATGCAAAATACAAGATAAGCGCTAAAAAAAAATATCAATTTAAAACAGTCACATTCAACAATATAAAATTCATCTCATAATTTACCAACCTGTCCAAAATAAAAGTCCGATGGCACATATCGCGAAAAACTGAATCCCAGATAGGTTCAAGTGCATAAAACGAGCGAATCTTGGATCATGTGGATCCTCCATAATTCGATAGGGTGATATCAAAAATAAAAAAGACGTAAGAACGTTGGAAGTGATATCGTATAAAAAGTAGCAGAAAATACCATTCAGAAATTTAGCTTTATTCTGCGTAAAAAAAAATATTTGAAATTAGAAAATTATTTTGATAATCTTTAACATATCAGTACACAAATTTACTTTTTGAATTGCTAGTATTCCCAAAATTGAGACAACTATTCCCACTACTGACCATACCAAATAGTAATCGCAGAAATATTCCCACGGATTCTTGTCTGCAAAAAATTATCGAAATTTTAAATATGTAAATTATTAAAAATTGACACTTTTTTTACTTGTTCTGTTACAAGTAAGTACCTGAATAATTTCGGATGGAAAAAATTGCAGCCAGCGTGAGTAAAAAATAAAAACTATTTTGAACCTGTAAATTAGACCCAAAATTCTCTCATATCTCTAGATAGTTATTCCTATATCCATTTTGAAAAAAATTGAAAATGATTTAATTATTTACCAAAATACTCCACGACAATATTAAAACTCCAGTTCGAAGCGAACATCCGCAACAAAATTCCTTGATCATTTTCCAGATATAAGTATGTATTAAGAGCTCACAAGAACCACACGCGTCAAATCAACGAGAACAAATCTTATTATTATGAAAATACCCTTTGCTAAACCACGTCCAGTCTGTGGAATTATGCAGTCAAAATAATTGACTAAATTAATCACAATGATGCTCTAAGTACGAACTGCAAAGACCACTACGTATTAATGGATCTGACTCGTTTAGATACGAATTATTTCACGTGGCTTATTATGTTGAGTGACCGGAGGCGGAATATCAATTTTTCAGATTGTCCTGCAACATTGAAAGTGCAAGTGAATCATTTTGTTTATTTTATTTTGAAATTTTGTTTCGTATGTGGGAGTGGGTAGGTAATGAAACAGTCGTAAATGGTGGAAAATTAAGGATGTTGGGTAGAATTTGCTTAAAAATTGTTTTGAAAAATAGGAAGAAAAGCATAATTATTCTTCTCACATTAATTATCTAGAGATGACTTTTCATTTTTTTAAATTGTAATTTTCGTAAGTACTAGAATGGATCGAAAAAAATTCTTTAGCTTTACTGAAATATTTTAAAATTCAATATTTAAATATAAATATTTTAAAATCAAATATTTAAATATTAAAATTTCAAAATTAAATAAATAAATAGTAAAATTCAAAAATTAAATAGTAAATATCGATATTTTGAAATTAAATAATAAAATATTAATATTTAAAAATTCAATATTTAAATATTAATAGTTTAAAATTCAATATTTAAATATTAATATTTTAAAATTAAACATTTAAATATTACTATTTTAAAATTCAATATTTAAATATTATTATTTTAAAATTCAATATTTAAATTTTATTATTTTAAAATTCAATATTTAAATTTTATTATTTTAAAATTAAATATTTAAATATTAAGGTGAAGTGGGGTAATTGCAAACCACTTTTTGATTAGTGCCACTTTGTCAGTTCACTGTGACGACCCCATGGCACCAAACAATCCCAAATTTCTATCACATGAACTTCAAGGGGTTCTCTGTTGGTGGAAAAAATTTTGTATCGTTTCATTCACACCTTTGCGAGATAATGAAATTTTAAAATTTTGAAATTTTAAGTTTTGAGTTTACCCCGCCTGGGGTAAATGCAAAGTCGTACATTATCTCGGAGGGAGTTCATTTTTTTTCAATTCTGATTGAGAAATCGAAATCTACATAAAATTTACTATCTGTTTACATGTTCATATCCGTTTTTTGATCAAGTTTTGTCCGAGTTGGAGAATTCTAATACAAATCTCTTAACGTCTTTAATGCCTATAATAAATGTTCTTTGGTGGCCCAATATTTTTTTTTTTTGTAATTTCGGACCATATTTTATTTTTAAAAATTGAAAAAAAAATTGGGGTAAATGCAAAATCATAAAAAAAATCGAATTTGCAATTGCCCCGACTACATGTTTTTTGGGGCAATTGCAAAATCGCATATTTAAGGCTTACGAGATAAAATTTTTAAAAAATCTATGGTCCTACCTCAAACTTACATGCCTTCTAATAATTAACACGCAGAAATCGATTCGAAAAACTATTTTTTAATTTATTTTGGACCACATTGAAAAAAATGTCTACAATTTTACTTTGGAGCTATTTTGACACTTTTTGATAAAACCACTTCCAGAGAACACATGCGCTCGCCAATTTTGTTCCTGTTGGGTGAAAATATAAGAAATAGAGGTACCTTGATGTACAAAAAGACCGTGTGGTCAAATATTATTTTTCTTGGCCTCCAGCAGCTGATTTTGCAACTACCCCAGTTTTGCAATTACCCCACTGCACCTTATTATTTTAAAATTCAATATTTAAATATTATTATTTTAAAATTAAATATTTGAATATTATTATTTTAAAATTAAATATTATTATTTTAAAATTCAATATTCAAATATTAATATCTTAACATTCAATATATAAATATTAATATTTAAAAATTAAAAAATGAACATTAATATTTAAAAATTCAATATTTAAATTTTAATATTTAAAAATTAAATATTTAGATATTATTATTTTAAAATTCAATATTTAAATATTAATATTTTGATATTCAATATTTAAATATTAATATTTTAAAATTCAGTATTTAAATGTTAATATTTAAAAATTTAAAATTGAATATTAAAATTTTAAAATTCAATATTTTAAAATTAATATTTTAAAATTCAATATTTTAAAATTAATATTTTAAAATTCAATATTTTAAAATTAAAATTCTAAAATTCAATATTTTAAAATGAATATTTTAAAATTCAATATTTAAATATTAATATTTTAAAATTAAATATTTAGATATTATTATTTTAAAATTCAATATTTGAATATTATTATTTTAAAATTAAATATTATTATTTTTAAATTTAATATTTTGAAATTCAATATTTATATATTAATAGGGGAAAGTAGCCTAATATGGAATACCATCTTTGTTTGCCCCATATCTCCCCTCCTAATTGACATAACGATCTGAAATTTGCACTAAAAGGTCCCCAAAGGTCCAAAATATAACATACTAAGAGTTGAAGTTTTTCGGGTTCTTCTTCTTCTTGCAATTTTGAAAAAATCAAAATGGCGGTTTTCAAAATTGAAAAAAAAAGGGTGCCTAATATGGAATACCTTGTTTTTTGCAAAATAACATCGTTTAGGGACTTGAATTACGTAGAAAAGTCGTATAAAAAGCTTCCTGAACTTTTTTAATACCCTTTCCATTCTTCATGGGCCCCATATCAAGCACCCCCCTCCACATTGTATCCATCTCTCAAGAGAGTGATCGAGCACATAGAGTTACAATAGAGACATCTTGGATAGGTATGTTACACATTTGGGCAGTTTTCAAAAAGCTGGCTTTATTATCCTTTACCAATCTAATCACAGTTTTCTTATCATTTTTGTCATACAGCTTACCCCTTCCCTTCTCTACCCGCATCAGAAACCATCAACACTATGTAAATAGACAAGTATTCCATAATAGGACACTTTGACATTTTTCAAAGTTTGCAAGTTTTGAGCTTTTTGGTTTGGTTTTAATCAAAACATGATTACATATTCTGAAAGTACATCCTTCAAGGAGTAATTTGATGTATAGAACTTGAAATTTTTTCAACTTTTACTACATCTATTTTTCATTTGAAAATTTAGTCATATGTAAAATTGCAATCTCAAAAACACAAAAACAGTGATAACTTTTCGAAAAATGATCCGATCACCGTGATTTTTGGTATGAAGCCTTGTTACACACTACCACATCTAATTCTGAAAAAATTTCCAAGGTTCGCTGGTTA